>CM038675.1:161586423-162908282 GCA_021605145.1 Aegilops bicornis | reverse complement strand
ATCAGAAGAAAAGCAAGGCTATCCTTTAATGCACAACTAATGGAAAGCACTGGCTAGATTTCCGATGAAGGAAGCCATCTACTAACCGGAATACTACAGCAGAGGACAAAACTAAGGACTTCGAAAACGAGGATACTTTGCCAGGTAGCGATACCGTTGTTCGAATTGAAAAAAGATACCTTTCCCCAGAGAGATAGGATTCAAAAACAAACCATTCATGAAACTCATGCAGGAGCATGCGGTCGTCACATTAATGGACATGCGCTAGCTAAGAGAACTTCTTAAGTTAGGGTACTTACTATTGGCTGGCTTACTATGGGGAAGGGGAGAAGGCAAGCCGCGTATGGATTGATCCCTACTTCAGTTCTTTTTTCGTGGTTTTCTTTCCATCTCACAACTTCCATTTCTTGAGCCGACCTTGTCCGCTGGAGGTATGATTCCGATCTTTGAATTTAATTGGATTTTTTGTCTTAAACTGAGGGCGATGAGTGGGGAAGGAAGCTGACGATTTTATTAGTGTGTAAGGTGGCCCCGAGAGCTGAAACACCAGGAAGCTTTAACAGTTTCTACTTAAACTATGTGTTCAGCTATGTGTTCAGATTATGCTATTTTATTAGTAGCTTTCGGTCTCGGTTCGCCCTTACCTCGGAGGGATCAACTACTTCACTTAGACAAAAGATTGAGAAAGTCTGTATCTGTCTACATGTGCCTCCGTCTATGTTACCCCTTCCCCGGAAAGGAGATTATACGTTTAGTAAAAAAACGAGAATAAAAAATCAAAAAGAAAGAAGAGAAAGAACTGGGAGTTGGCACCTACATAACAGGTAGCTTGCGTACCAAGCAGTCCTGGCAAGCTCCTACAGTTCTCTTATTACTCTTGACTTGACTTATTAATAAGAAAACTACTCACTAACAAAATGAAAGACGATCTAGAATCTACCCAAGAAGATAGAGAGTCCCACATATGAGAAAAGGTCACAAATGGAGTTGAACCAAGTAACTTTGCAAAGGCATAATGATAGTAGGGTCGGGATATCCCCGCCCTCCGAACCGGACGTGAGGGTCTCCCCTCATCCGGCTCTCCGCAGGGGAATCTCCACTCGCTGCTTCCCCTAATATCCTCGCTTCCCCTATTACTTAACTACAAAGAAAGAAAAGACTATAGTAGTCACTAGACTGACTATAGTAGTCCGTCCGCTGCTCTTGCTCAAATCATTACTCTTCATTCTCCCGTGCTCTAGCAATTGTGCTCCCTAGACCACTACCATTTAGTTAGGTAGGGACAATCAATCCATATTTACGGGAATAACAGAATACATGGGGATAAAAAAATAGAAAAATGCAGATTTTCTATGAAATCCTTTCTTTCCATAGATGTTTTTGGTCTGAGACGGTACAGTACTCCACGAGAGGAATGTAATGGCATGGATGGTAGAGGGCTTCCTGCGCCCAAAAGCGATGATTCACTTGTCCCCTTGTCTATAGGGACCTTGTGGCATACAACTGCCACGACTCCTACGTTATAGCCGCCCCTTTCCCTCTTTCTTTTGACTGCCTTGTGGACGGACGAAAGAAGGGAAGTTCTGAAGAAGCGGTGAAGGCTCGCCAAGTAGACAGCAAGCCCCCACCCCATCAGTCCTGTGTTGCCGTAGCGTGCCCTACTTCAATAAGGTATTTGTCGGAGTAATGGGCCACGGGTAGGCTAACCCGAGGCCCAGAACCTTTCAAGACATCGCTGCTGGCACCAAGATGAAGTGCCGCCTTCTGGAGGCCGGCTGGAGGAATAGCCGAATGCCCGTAGACGCCTGAGTTCCAGAGAGCGACTTCAGGACAGGCCGACTCCTAGTTGGCGGCTTCTAGATAAGTCGGCCCCTAGCAGTCGGCCCGCGACGCCAACGAAGCCCGCGCCCTCATCAAGAAAGACAAGACAGGGAGTGGCTACAGTATAGCCCATGCCCCCCCCCCGATCCAAGGACGGGCGTGGCCACAGTGCACCATGCCGGCGGAGATCTCCGCCCGGTGCGGCACTGTTGCCACACCACTACTGACATCACCACAAGCAGGCGGAGCCCTGCTCCCACGACGGCCTGTCGTTACGGCCCAAGGACGACGGGCCCCACCAATCACCGAGAGCCCAGAAGACGGCTAGAGCCCCACCAGTCGGACCCGTGGGAGGTTGGCCCCCAGCAGTCGGGCCGCCCCTTCCTCGGGACCCACGCGCCATTAACCAGATGAGACGTAGAGTGGCTACAGTAATTGCCCGCCAGGCGGCAGAGCTGTAGCCACGATCCCCTGACAAAAGCTTGCTTCATTAGAGTCACGGCTACAGTGATCAGCAGCCGACAGGACCCGAGAGCGGCGGAGGCGGCATGTAGGCCCCGTACCAGACCAGTCGGCGGGGCCCACCAGGCGGCGGGCCCCAGCAGCCGGCGGAGAAGCCGCTGGCCGAAGAGACTGACAGCCAGGCCCTACACCCGGCCAGATTACCATTGTACCCCTAGGGGGTAGGCCTATATAAACCCCCCAGGGCACCCATGCAAAGGGTTCCCAACCTGTTAGAACTAGACCAACCCATAGAGAAGGGAGAGAGCTAGCCTTGCCTTCTCCTACCTCGAGCAAACAGCTCGAGGAGGACCTTTGTACCACTTGTGCCTTAGTGATCATGCGGAGACCCCGCAGAGCAGGACTAGGGGTGTTATCTCCTAGGAGAGCCCCGAACCTGGGTAAAGTGCGCCGGCGTTCGTGTCTACGCCTTATCCCGCTTCCAGGCACCGGCGACGTTCTACTTGCTCCCACCATGATAAGCCATCCATTGGCATATGTCGCACCCAACCCCCGACATTTGGCACCCACCGTGGGGCGAGGTGCACCATCGTCCGGAGACCTGTTCTGGACGGCAACCCTTTTCCTCCCTTGCGAGCGCAGCCAGCCCGGTACGCCAGGCGGAGTCTGCGCCGACACGCTACACGGCGCGGAGGTCGGCTGCGCGAAGAGCTGCCTCGCCGACCTTGTTGGCGAGGTTCGCCTCTCCGATGAGCCAGCGTCCGATGCGGGCAATGATGGCCATGAGAGCTACCTCGTCAGCCTCCTCGATCAGCTCCACGTCGCCAACAAGCCTGCTGTAGACTTGGAGTCTGTTGGCTCCACCGACCCGGTGCTAGTCGATTCCGACACTGCGTCGCTCGACGCGTTCCCCACCAACGTGGTGGTCTATGACGAACCGCTTCCTCGCGCGGAGAGTGGCGAAAGAACCGTCACGGAGGTGCTAGTCATCGGCCACGGCGAGCACTCGAGCACAGGTGCTCATGACCCACTCGATGCGGCACTTCAAGACCTGACGGCGCCCATCCCAGAAGACACCGACGCCGAGATGCTAGAAGCACGCCGCATCCAGCTCGTCGAGGGCGCCAAGAGGCTGGCCAGCATGAGACGCCTATCGGAGGCCTACCAGCGCGAGATGGACCGTGCTGTGGGCGGCACGCCGGCTCCCGGTGGGCCCAGCCGCCTTGGCACGGTCCGGCAGCACGGCATGGCCATCGCCAACTTGTCTGGGGCAGATCGCCCCATCTATGCCACGCCAGCGGAAAATATCCGAGCTGCCCATGCGGCAGCAGAAGATCTGGACAAGTTCTTGGGAGAAGAGCGTCGCCAGATGGCGGAGTGCGTCCAGCGACTCCTCGACGCGGCTGCTGAGGCGCCCCACCGGCAAAATGACGATCTGCCTCCCTGCCGAGATCAAGGCGCGACATCTCGGATGCCGACTGGTGGCGTCCGCGGAAGAAGAGACAAGGAGCCGGCTGCCAGCCGCAGCCGGACTCGCATCACCATTGAGCGCGACCAAGATGAGCGCCGAGAGCAGTGGAACGACAGGATGACTGTCCGCCTCCTCCCCTTGCAGGGAAAGGCGTGTCTCCCCGCCGCCTGTTGAACACCCGACACTCGGCGACCGCCCTGGCCGCCGAGAGAGAGTCGGAGAGAATGACGCACGCCACCGGATCGACCATCTCCACCGATCCCTGGCGCTAGAAGAAAGAAGATGAGCTGGGTACGCCTTGTTTCGGCCCCCGCATTCGAGACGAGCCCTTCCTCAAAGGGTTCACGCTCCCAAGAGATATGCCCAAGTACACCGGTTCCATGAAGCCGGAGGACTGGCTGGTCGACTACTCCACAGCAGTCCGCATCGCGAACGGCAACAAGCGCGTTGCTGTGAAGTACGTTCCGCTCATGTCCCAGGGCACGGCCCGGACATGGATGAACAGCCTGAAGCCCCGCAGTATCAACAGCTGGGTCAACTTCACCGAAGCCTACATTGGCAACTTCACCAGCTCGTACAAGCGGCCACCCAAACTTCGCCAGCTCCCCTTATGTGTACAAAGCCCCAGCGAGTCGACTCGCGACTACCTCACGCGCTGGGCCGAGCTCCGCAACTCTTGCAAAGGCGTGCACGAGGAACATGCCATCGAGTACTTCACCGCTAGGTGCCGAGAGGGCACCCTCCTCAAGCACCGACTTCTCTGCGACGAGCCGGCGACCCTCGACGAGCTGCTGATCATAGCAGATAAATATGCCACGGCTAACTCCTCCATGAAGGCAGAAATCCAAGTTGATGCATCTGGCAAAGTGGCCCCTCAGGCTCCTCGGGCCCTGGCTGGCGACACCAGTCGGTGCCAACAACCAAGTGACAACAAGCGCAAGGCCATGCGGCCGGCTTCCACAAGCCGGCAGGTTGCGACAGTCGAAGACCAGCAGCCTCCATCCAAGCGCCAGAACGGCGGCAAGCCCAATTGGCTGCCTGCTTTCTCGTATGAGAAGACTCTTGACGCGCCCTACAAGTTCCACAGTGGCGCGAAGCCGTCCAACCACACCACTCGGAAGTGCCATTTGCTCACCAGGATCGCCAAAGGAGACGGCCTTCTGCCTCCTCCGCCTGCTGGATAGCCGCCACCTCCTCCCCCCAGCAGCCGGCAGTTCAACCAGTCGGAGCCATACAAGACGAGTATCCTGAAGAGCACGGAGCTTATGTCGTGTTCACCAGCATGGCCGACGACAAGCATAGCAGACGACAACGACAGCAAGAAGTCCACCTGGAGCCATATCAGAGACCCCCGAGTTCATGCATTAGTCCGAGAAGCCCATCAGCTGGAGTAGAGCCGACCACCCGGAAGTGATGCCCAATCCCGGTTCCTACGCCCTGGTTCTGGATGCCACCTTTGCCACTGATAGGCGAGCTGCTCGGTTTTCCCGAGTTCTGATAGATGGCGGCAGCAGCATCAACATCCTATACAAGGATACCATGGAGAAGTTAGGAATCGAACAAAGGCAACTTCAGCCCAGCCGGACCGTTTTCCATGGCATAGTTCCTGGCCTTTCCTACTCACCAATCGGCAAGATCTAGATAGACGTCCTCTTTGGAGACAAAGATCACTTCCGCCGAGAGCCAGTCTGGTTTGAGGTGGTGGACCTTGAGAGCCCATACCATGCCTTTGCTTGGCCGGCCTGCTCTGGCCAAGTTCATGGCGGTCCCCCACTATGCTTACCTCAAGATGAAGATGCCAAGTTCCAAGGGAATTCTGACCATAGCAGGGAATTACAAGAAGTCGTCCGCTTGCACGGCAGATAGCATCCGGCTGCCCGAGTCCCTTGTGATCGCGGCCGGGAAGCGGCTCCTTGACCGAGTTGTGGCGATGGCAGGCAAGCAGCCGGAGATGTCACCTAACCCCAAGGAGTCGGAAGCCGAGGGCTCGTTCAAGCCGGCCAAAGAGACAAAGAAGATAACCTTGGACCCGGAGTACCCGGAGAGGTACGCCGTCATAGGTGCAAACCTCGATAGCAAATAGGAAGGCGAGCTCGTTGATTTCCTCCGTGAGAATCGGGACATCTTTGCATGGTCACCTAAAGACATGCCGGGTGTTCCGACGAATTTCGCCGAGCACAAGTTACATGTCCGGTCTGATGCCAAGCCAGTCAGGCAGCCCTTGGGCCGCCTGTCAGAAGAGAAGAGAAAAGTCGTTGGAGAAGAAATAGCCCGGCTGCTGGCTGCCGGCTTCATCATGGAATTGTTCTTTCCAGAATTGCTGGCCAACCCAGTCCTTGTGTTGAAGAAAAACTAGCAGTAGCACATGTGTATTGATTACACCAGCTTCAACAAAGCCTGCCTCAAAGACCCGTTTGCTTTGCCGAGAATCGACCAAGTGATAGACTCCATAGCCGGATGCGAGTTGTTGAGTTTCTTGGATGCATACTCGGGGTAGCACCAGATCAAGCTGAACCCGGCCAACAGACTGAAGACCGCCTTCATCACACCATTTGGAGCCTTTTGCTACTTGACCATAACGTTCGGCTTGAGGAATGTCGGCGCCACGTTTCAACGTTGCATGCAGAAGTGCCTCCTCAAACAACTCGGTAGAAACGCCCATGCTTATGTGGATGATGTTGTGGTGAAGACGGAGAAGCATGGAACGCTGCTAGAAGACCTCAGGGAGAACTTTGAGAACTTGCGTCGATTTCAAATCAAGCTCAACCCGGAGAAATGCGTCTTCGGAGTACCAGCCGGCCAGCTTCTTGGATTCCTGGTCTCAGAGTGGGGCATAGAGTGCAACCCTGTGAAGATCAAGGCCATCGAGAGGATGGAAGTGCCCACCCGACTGCTGGATGTGCAGAAGTTCTCCGGCTGTTTGGCGTCCATCAGCCGTTTAATCAGTCGGCTGGGAGAGAAGGCTCTTCCCCTGTAGCAGCTCATGAAGAAGACCACTTTTTTCGAGTGGAACGACAAGGGGGATGAAGCTTTTCTCCAGCTCAAAAAGATGTTGACTACTCCACATGTCCTGGCGGCTCCGACTCCTAAGGAGCCCATGCTCCTCTACATCGCCGCCACCAGCCAAGTGGTCAGCACAATCATAGTGGTAGAGCGCAAGGAGGAAGGCAAGGCACTACCAGTCCAGAGACCGGTGTATTACCTGAGTGAAGTGCTGTCAGCTCCCAAGCAAAACTACCCCCACTACCAGAAGATGTGCTACGGCGTGCACTTTGCCGCTAAGAAATTGAAGCCGTATTTGCAAGAGCACCCAATCACTATGGTCTGCACAGCTCCACTGGCCGAGATCATGGGAAGCCGGGATGCTTCAGGCCGAGTGGCCAAATGGGCCAACGACTTGGCCCCCTACACCATCTACTACCAGCCTCGCACCGCCATCAAGTCACAAGCGCTGGCCGACTTCCTCGTCGACTGGGCCGAGACCTAGTACCTGCCACCAGCGCCCGACTCCACCCATTGGCGGATGCATTTTGATGGTTCCAAGATGTGCACCTGTTTGGGAGCCGGCATCGTCCTCACCTCTCCCAAAGGCGACAAGCTCAGATATGTGCTGCAAATCCATTTTGCCGCCTCCAACAACGTCGCTGAATACGAGGCACTCATTCACGGGCTCCGGCTTGCCAAAGAGCTCAGCATTCGCCGGATCCTGTGCTATGGTGACTCTGACTTGGTGGTCCAGTAGTCGTCAGGCGACTGGGACGCCAAAGATGCAAACATGGCGAGCTACCGCTTCCTCGTACAACAACTCAGTGGATACTTTCCGGGGTGCGAGTTTCTCCATGTCTTGGCACGAATCGGCTCCACCCGTCAAGCAATACCGACCGGCGTCGCCCTACAACGCCTCCTCAAGCCGTCTGTCAAGCCATCGCCAGAGTCGGATTCTATCTTCCTGCCGGCTCCTCCCGAAGCAGTCGGATCCGACTTGAGAGCTGCAGCAGGCGGCACGGGAATTCTGGCAGGCGGCCCGAGGGCCGCGACAGTCGCACCCGGCCCGGGGAATATAGCGGTCAGCCCGGGGACTTCAGAGCTCGGCCCGGGGACTGCAGCAATCGGCCCGGGGACTTCATCAACTCAGGAAGCGGCAGCGGCAGCTGACTCCAACCCGCCACTTCCTGGCCCAACCGCCCTTGTGCAAGTAGCAGTCCTAGCAGTCGAAGAAATTGCAGCACCTTCATGGGCCCGGCCCATCCTCAACTTCCTGGTGCACAAAGAGCTACCGACTGATGAGACCTTGGCCCGGCAAGTGCAACGCCGGGCAGCATCATACACCATAGTCAAAAGAGAACTTGTGAGGCCAAGTGTCACTGGTGTCTACCAGCGCTGCGTGGAGCCGGAGCAAGGCCAAGCAATCCTCAAAGACATCCATCAAGGCGAATGTGGCCACCATGCGGCTTCAAGAGCACTTGTCGCCAAAGCTTTCTGCCATGGTTTTTTTTGGCCGACTGCTCTAGAAGACGCCAAAGACTTGGTCCAGAAATGCAAAGGGTGCCAGAAGTTCCGTTCCAAGCCACATCAGCCTTCTTCTGCACTCAAGACTATCCCCATTGCCTGTCCCTTTGCTGTCTGGGGCCTGGACATGGTGGGACCATTCAAGACTGCACGAGGTCGCATGACTCATCTGCTTGTCGCAGTAGACAAATTCACGAAGTGGATAGAAGCAAAACCAATCAAGAAGCTGAACGATCCGACTGCTGTGACTTTCGTTTCTAACATCACCATCCGGTATGGCATACCACAGAACATCCTCACCGACAATGGCACAAACTTTGCCAAAGGCGCCTTGGCACGTTTCTGCGCGACATAGGGCATCCGACTAGACCTAGCGTCTGTTGCCCATCCGCAGTCAAACGGCCAAGTAGAGCGAGCAAACGGCCTCATCTTGTCCGGTATCAAGCCCCGACTTGTCGAGCCTCTGGAGCGTTCGGCCGGCTGCTGGCTCGACGAGCTGCCAACCGTCCTTTGGAGCCTACGCACAACTCCAAACAAGTCAACCGGCTTCACACCTTTCTTCCTCGTCTACGGTGCCGAAGCCGTCATCCCAACTTATATAGAATTTGACTCCCCTCGAGTCACCATGTACACCGAAGACGAGGCAGAAGAAGCACGTCAAGACGGCGTCGATCTGCTGGAGGAGGGCCGGCTGTTGGCACTCAGCCGGTCCAGCATCTACCAGCAGAGCCTGCGCCGATACTACAATCGGAAGGTCAAGCCGAGATCTTTCCAAGAGGGAGACCTTGTGCTCCGGTTGATCCAGCGAACAGCCTGCCAGCGCAAGCTCTCAGCACCTTGGGAAGGCCCCTTCATTATCAGCAAAGTGTTGGGCAACGACTCCAACTACCTGATCGATGCCCAGAAGCCTAGAGCGTGCAAAAGGGATGACTTTGGCAAGGAGACAGAGCGGCCATGGAACGCAAATCTCCTCCGAAGATTTTACAGTTAACGCAGTATGTTCCACGCTACCTTTTGTATTAAAGTACGAAGACTCCGGGTCCCCGAGAAAAGCTCGGGGACTACCCTCTTTTATCTATACGATAAGAATTATGCCTATGAATATGTCGTTTTCTTTATGCCGCTTGGTACCGGGTCCGACTAGTTGGCCCGGGGACTTGCAGCCTTGTACTATGAAATGCTTCCTGCAGCCGGACAAGTAATGTGTTGGCACTTAAACCGTCTCCTGCCAGAAGCCGCAGCTCGCAGAGCAACTATCTGGTGGGCAAGAGCAAGGTAGAAAGGATGCCCACATGAAAAATGGCTAAGGACACAAAGCATGTGCATAGTTTAAGCCGGCTTCCCACCTTCTATGACCGGCTGTTGAGCAGCCGGCCGGCCGGCTTCTACTTAACTTGCTAAAATGTTCTAAAAACGGCTAAGTAGACGCCTCCTCGGAAGTAGCTAAGTGCTTGAACTAGCCGCAGTCCGCAGAGCGGCTGTTCGGCTGGCAAGACGGCAATCAAGGGAAGGCGGCATAGGAAAAAGCCAAAGAGCAGCAAGCAAGAAAAGATAGAAGTCGGAAAAATATTTACATAGGAAAGGCCCTTGGCCGATATTCAACATAAGTTTGAGATACACCCCGCGGGTGGAATTGTGCAAAATTAACAAGTTAAATCGAGGTGATAGACAGGTAAAACAAAGATAAACTGGTGGCCTAGGGAGCGGCAGACGGATTTGGTGGATCGGAGGAGTTGGTAGTGCCGTTTGGTGGAGCGGCTGGCTGGTCAGTCTCCGCTTGGTCGCCTCCAGTGGTAGCCGGCTCGCTTGGGCGCGGCTCGTTGCTGGAGGCGCGGTCGAGCTGAGGCTGGCTGTCCGCTCTGACCTTTGGTGCCTCCTCTTCGCCTTCCTCCTCCTCGCCTTCTTCCTCACCGCTGGAGTCGATCACCTCGGCCGAGTCCTCGCTGTCCATCGAGTTTAGCCTGAACCATTCAGGTGGCGCCTTGGCGCCGTTCTCAACCCACTCCGGGACGAAGATACTGGTGTCGGTGTACTCGGCGATTGCCGCCGCACGCTTGACAAGATCATCTTCCACGACCGCCAACTCCTCCTGAGCCTCCAGCCGGAACGTGGTTAGCTGGGCTCGACTCAGCCCAGGGTACCACCCCTTGACAAATTCCAAGGCCCGGCGCGCTCCAGCCCGGGCCGAGGAGCCTTTCCAGGCCTCAAGACGGCCGGCCGCCACCTCCCGCCAGCCGACTAGGAGTGCACGGTGCTGGCATGTACGGCCACAGGGCAGCGATCGCCTAGGTGCCGACACGCTGAAGCCGGCGCAACATCCGGTAAGCCGGCCGAAGACGGGCCTCGATGCTCAGGAGTTGTTCGCTAAGCGTTCGGGGGGCGTTGGCAGCGACCTGTGCGCCTTCCGCCCTCCATCTTTCGCAATCGGCTTCAATGGCTTGATTGGCGGCGTTGGAGTGACCAGGGAAGAAGTCTACCAAGACAGAAAGCAAAAAACCAAAGTTAGAAACAAGAGGCCGGCTCGACCAGCACCCGGCGGCTCAAAGAAGGAAAAAGAGGGAAGCTCACCATCGACTATGTCTTCAATCTCATGAAAGCCGGAAGTCAGCATCGCCTCCCTGTCAGTCCAGGCGGAGCGTTCGGTCGCAAACTCAGCAAGGAGGTCGATCTCCTTGTCCTCCGCCTCCTTCTGGGCCTTCTTGAAAAGCTCCTCCTGTTCCGCCAGTTGCGCGACAAGCCGGTCGCGCACTTTAGCCAGCTTGTTGCGCTCCTCCTCCTTAGTGCGCAACACAGTGTTGGCTTCGCCCAGCTGCTGCTGCAAGATGGCGTTGGCCTCTGCAGAAGAAAAGAAGAAGGAAAGGCATCAGTCGCCAACAGAGAAGAGGCAGAGTCGCCGGGGAGATCCGGCTTGACTGCTCGGCAGTCGGCCCGAATCTTGGGGACTACAGCCCACGGGTGCGCCAGCGCGCCCCCGCGAAGAAAGGAGTCGTCAAAATCAACAGAAAGAAGAACAGTTGCAGGGAGATCCGGCCCGACTGGTCAGCAGTCGGCCCGAATCTCGGGGACTACAACCCGCGGGTGCGCCAGCGCAACCCCGCAGGAAAAGGAAGAAGACTTACTCCGGCTCTCCGACAAGTCGACAGCACATTGATACAACGCCAGTACCTTGGAGTTGAAGGCGGCAACACGAAGGTTATGATAATCCTACAGCAAGGATATCAGCTCTCAGAGCCCGCTAGTTAAAGTTCCGCCGCCTGCTCAGCAGCCGGCCCGGAACTCGGGGACTACACCCAGTGGAGTGCCGACGCGCCTCTAAGCAATACAAGAGTAAAAAACGAAGAAGGAAGAAGCATACCCGGATGGCCTCTCGTGATGCCAGATACGCCTTGTTGCAGTTCTTGATGGCGTCGGCTTCAGCGCAGAGTTTGGCTTGAACATCCAGCATCTCCTTGTTCAGAGGGCCCGTCCCACCAACCCGCACCCACCCAGTGGGCACGGCACTGGTCGACACGGTGTCCGGGATCGAGGAGCTCGCGGCGCCAGTCTCCAGCGGGTGTGGCGCCGAAGCCGCCTTTGCAAGTCGGCGACGCTTCGGTGTGCTGACCACAAGAGTCAGGCCCGTCACCACCTCGTTTTCAGTTGGCGGCACTAACGGGTCTGCCGGCTGCGCGCCTTGCATGCTCCCGGACGGTGGCAGTGGAGGCACAATCACGTCCGGCATGGCGACGTCGCCGCCGTCCCTCTCCATGACCTGGTGTTTGTCGCTGGCCTCCCCACTCTATGCCATGAACTCCGGAGGTGGCGGTGCGGAGTTCAGGGGAGTGATGAAAATCACTGACTGGCGGTGCGCGGCTTCTTCAACCTGCTTCTTAGCCGCGTCGGCGGCCTTGGCCTCCGCCAGTTTCTTCAAGGTGGCGGCCTCCGCCTTCTCCAGGCGGGCGGCTTCTTGCTCTTCGCGCGCTTCTCGCGTGTTCCACTCCCTCGCCTCCCGGAGGTCACCAGCCGGATCGATCCGCCGAGTGGTGGTGGAAGTCTCTGCCGACCCCACGATGGAGGCGGCGGCCGATTTCTTGAGAGAGAGTGGAGCCCTAGATCCAGGGAAACAAAGTGAAGAAGCTCAGACAAAATCAACAAGGAAAAAAAATGAAGGTACGAGTTAAAGGCGGTACTTACGCGGAAACCAGCTGCGGCTTCTTCACCTCCTTGAGGAAGTGGATGGCCTTTTCGGCCGCCTCGTCCCGCTTGGTCGCCGCGGCCGAGCCCTTGGGCTTCTTCGGCCTAGTGCCGAACAGGCTCGGCGCGGCCCTGCGTTTCTTCGCGCCACCGTGGGAGTCCGGCGCGGCAGACGAGCTCGCGACTGGCTGGCCGACTCCTGGCTGGTGGCGCGGGGCGACTTCCCCCACGTTGTCGTCAGGCCAGTCCACGATGCTGGCTCCGAGCCTCGAGCCGCCTGTTTTGCTGCCTCCTCCCTCGGCGTCATCCTCCAATGCCGCCGCCCGCAAGTTGGGGTCGTCGAGAGAGGAATTGGCGCTCTGGCCCCGAGGCGCCGGCTGCTGGCTGGAGGAGGGGGCTCTGTTCAAAGGCAGATTTGTTAGGCTGGACAGGATGAACTCGGCAAAAAAGAGACAGAGAAAAAATATAGATGACTTACCATAGGCGGGGGGTTGGCGGGTGAATACGGATCCTTGCCAAACCGCCACTCCTCCGTGAGCTCTTAGTTTGCAAGATAGTTCACCATGAGAGCTACCTCTGCGTGAGGCATCTCCTTGGTGCACAGCCGACTCAGGTCCCGATGTTCGCTCATCTGCCAGATCATGTGAGGGCGGCTCTGGAGTGGGAGCACTCGGCGCGCCATGAAGGCGGATAGCAAGTCGGGCCCGGTCAGACCCTCCGACTGTGTCAGCACTAAGAGCCGCGCGATGGCGGCAGCTCCAGAGGGCGACAACGTCCTGGCCCGGTACGACCAGTTGGGCCGCCTCCCAGCAGGATTGGGGGAAACTAATTTTCGGACGCTGGCCGCCGCATCGCAATGAACGCGCTGCATTGGGCCGGCACGCTCGCAACGAGGGTACCGAGCTGGATGTAGAAGATGTGGGAACCCCGACTCATAAGTCGTGATCACCGAATGCACGTGTACAGTGATCCCAGAGATCAATGCTCAATGAACACACAGAAGCTGAATAGCAAGAGTCTTACATCCATACATACCGTCTTACACAAATTATGACCATTATGGTCAGGTCTTACATTGATAAAGCCTTAAGGGCTGAACGTCAAATAAAACACAAGCAGCGGAAATCTTCGTCGATAAGTAGAACCCATGCCATCTGCCTTAACCCTACAGGCATTCTGACTGGGAAACGTCCTAGTTCGCATGTTCGTCTCCATAGAACTCTTCTTCGAACTCCGGTTCTTCCATGCCTGGCCAATTAAATAACCAGTGGCAAGCCAATGAGTACTTTGAATGTACTCGCAAGCAACCCATGTTTTGGTTCCAGATATAACAATGCATGATATAAGTAAATTTTGCAGAAAGCTAGTTTTGAGTGCAATGACATGTTCAACAACTTGCAAGACATGCATCGAGTAATTCAAGTAACCATGAGGACAGGTTACAAATATCAACATAAATAGAGTGGGCACCAACCCCACTCAATCATGTCAAGTCCTTGGACTTGACCCATGTAGAACTTCCCACTTATCCAAACACACTCACTGGTTTGTAAACCTGTGGACGTAGCCCAAGAGCGGTTACCCAACTGTCCTTGACCGTGGACACGGCTATTCGAATAGTTTTACACTCTGCAAAGGTTGCACACTTTACCCACCAGATCCGGGGAACTTCCGTGTCATCCACGACCCGCCGTACCTCAAGTACCCGGGGTAAGCACCCGATCAGTATCTTTCCCTAGACGACACTAACATGGAGTCCACTCGATTGGCAGTAACCCCCGTGCCCACATTCCACATAACATTTTCGTGGAGCCTTGCTCCCATATTTATCACATACCACCGCACGGGGAACCAACGGTGTGTCCGGTGCCCTGTGAAAACAGTCATGGCCGCCCTACCTGGCACGACCCCGTCCCAAGAGAGCGCACCAAAAACTCCCCCGTCACTAGTAATGCGGGCTCCAAGCTAGTATCGGTCTAGGTAGAGTGGTTGCGCATGTAAGGTTGGAATAACGGTCGCAACTTAAACCAATCCGTTTTGAAGACAACACACCCTTGCCTCGGTACACCACTTCGTCATCAAGTGGCAACCCAACTCATCATCTCCCCCTGGCATAAGTGGCACCCGATTGGAGTTTTCGGAAAGTCTTTTGAAATATTTTTGTCTCCATCACCATGCATACACCGTCCCAGTTGCGTATCATCTACTTTATCATCCTATCTACTCCCACCGGCATAACCCTCATAGGAAGGTAGGGTCATGCACAATGCAAGTATCAACAAGGAAGTAACAGAGGCAACCAACCAACGTGGTTTACCATCTCATCATGATTCCGGTGCAACAATAACTAGTGCTATAAGACATGCATAAAAAAAAGTTTCACGGGCATGGTCAAAGGGCTGCTTGCCTTGGTTGGCTTGGTCTTCAAAGTCTTCAGGCCCTTCCTCTCCTTCTTCTCCAACTACTTCGTCAAACACGGGATCAAATCGTCGCAAGAAAACAACGGATAAATGAGACAATAATAAAAATAGAAAAGTCAAAGTGCTCAGAAAAATGTCAACTTATTTTTGTAAAATACTAGGAGGAAAACTAGGAAGGCAAAAATTCTTGGTTTTGGATTTGGAGCTAGGGAAATAGAGTTGTGGATTTTCAAACAGAGGTTCTATTGTTCAAATTTGAATTTAAATTTGAACAGAGCAGGAAAGTGTAATGGATGTGCAAGAAAGTTACATCAATAAATAGGTGGGATTATTCTAAGAATTTAGGAGTTGGAATTATTTCATTTGGACAAGTATTTTGTCCTGTGGAATTTTTGTAAAACAGGCAGAAAAAGAAAAAGAAAAGCGGCACTGTGCCACTGGGCCAGAGAGGCCACGGGGCAACAGGCCCAGAGGGAAATCAGCCCGCGCGAGGCCGCCACGTCGAAGGCGTAAAGGCGAAGTACGCCTTCAGCAGACGGCGAACCGGCGCGGGCGCGCGCGTTCGTTTAAACCTGACGGGTGGATTCCACCCATCAGCGCGTGAGGCTGACGGGCAGGGCCCACGGCCGTCGTCGTCTACCTCCGTCCAGAGGCAACGGCGAGCTCGCCGGCGGCGATATAGGGCACGGGAGGGTGCGTGAGTGGTACCGTTGGACTCGGGAGGATGTCGCCGTTCGGGTGGTGGTGGAGATGGTCGCCGGAGCAGCCTGGTTCGCCGGCGACGAGGTCACGCGGCGGAGGTGCTTCGGGCGTTGATGGTTCCGGCCGTTCCCGGCTGCAAAAAGAGTGGGAAAGAGAGGGGAAAGGGTCAGTGACGCGTTGTGGTTCCAGATCGAGAGAGAACAAGGGCGGAGGAGGCTTGTACCGCGCGAACGCCGACGAGCCGAGGCGGCGGGGCCCGAGCTCGATCTCGAGCTCGGGCGGCTCTGGAGGCAACTGGTTGGTGCGGGAGGTGGATTAGGAGCGTGGGGGAGCGACAGGAGGTGAGAGGGAGGCTCGGGGTCGCCTTTTATAGGCTGACCGAGGTCCACCGTGGGCGCGGCTTACGGGTTCCCGCGGGATCGGCACGGGTGGCCGTTAGAGAGGAAATGGAGGGCTCAGGGGTGTTCGTGAGAGTGGTGTAGGGTGCCAGGGAGAGAGAGGAGGAGCGGGGCGTGCTGCACGCGGGCCACAGGAGTGGCGCGAGCATTGGCCGAGCGGGGCGGCGCTCTGGCGCGAGCTGCAGGAGAGAGAGGAGGGCGCGGGAGCAAGTGGGCGGCCTGCTGGCGTGGAGCGGACGTCGAGGGGCATCGACTGGCGCGCGGGGGAGGATCGAGGTGGCCGGGAGACGCGGCGTCAACGGTCGGGTGCCCTGCCAGGCGCTCCAGAGCGCGACTTTGGCTGGCATCCGCGGCTTTCCCGCGTCCGCGCGCGTCCACTTGCGTCAGGAGGCTGCAGGGGGTATGGGCAAAAGCTGGAGAGGGCCTTGGATGCTCTGGAAGATGAGGGGAGAGAAGGAGGCTGAGAGAGAGAGAGAGAAATCTGCTGTCCAGAGAGGAAAAAATGGGGTTCACCCTCCCTTCATCATTGCTTCCTCGGGCAGGGAAGCATCCAGGTGGTAGAGGGGAACTAGGAGGGGTTGTGGTAAAAAGCAGGGCTCAAGGAGATTAGTGGAATAGGCTGGAATTTGCATTTTAAAATTCTGCCAGAAGGTGTTTGATGATGGTTTGGGTAAGTAGATGACTTTCACTTGCCATGAGACTCCACAGGGTGAAATGTAACATATAATTAGGGCCTTCCACCAATTTGGAGCTTATTTGGACAAAGTTGCCAATGCAACTTTTGTAAACCCTAGAAACTGGCAGGAATGGACATGTGCAGATCTAGTTGAGTAAATCACTTATCCTGGATGCACCACTTGGCGTGGTGGCCTCATTTGGTCATGTGATCATGCTCTCAAAAGTTGGGATCAAAGAGAGAAAGTTGGTAGTACAAAGTAGTTCAAATTTGATTACGGCGGATGGGGTTTTGGGGAATTTCATGGGGTTATATTATTCTCCTTGACATGATGCTTGCCAAGATCATCAAAACATGTCATATGTGACATGCTAGAATTTTCTTGGTTTTGGAGAATATTCCCTTTGTAAATATTTCAAAAGCTTGAAATATAGAGAAAGGGTTTTTGAGGGATTTGACCAATATTCTGAACATGACCATGTGTTGAAACTCTTATATATGGGAAATATATGACCACTGAGTTTCCCTGATTTTTGTCAAATATTTTAAAACAATAAAGCAATTTTTCCCTATTAAAAACCATTTCTGGCCTGAAGAAAAAGCCTTTAAATAAAATAGGAAAATAACTTTTAAAATTACATTTTTGTGGTTTATGGAAGTCCTCTATCTAATAGGTGTGACCCGGAGATAGACATGATCTCCAACTCGGAAGGTCATGTCTCGACGACGCGAGTCAGCGTAGCTCTTTTGTCTTGACTTGGCAGTCTTCAACCGTTCTCTGACAAGTTGGACTTGCTCTTCTGCATCACGGAGGATATCGGGTCCAAAGACTAGTCCTTCTCCAGTCTCGGACCAATTGAGGGGAGTGCGGCACTTCCATCCATATAGCACCTCAAACGGTGCCATCTGAAGGCTGGACTGGTAGCTGTTGTTGTAGGAGAACTCGGCAAAAGGGAGGCAATCTTCCCACTTAGCTCCATATGCTAGGACACAGGCTCGGAGCATGTCTTCGAGTATCTGATTCACTCGTTCTGTCTGACCTCCGGTCTGTGGGTGGAAAGCAGTGCTGAAGGACAACTTGGTCCCCATGGCCTTTTGGAACTTCTTCCAGAACCTTGAGGTAAACTGGGTTCCTCGGTCTGACACAATCTCCTTGGGAACACCATGAAGACTTACGATTACATTGATGTATAGAGCTGCTAGCTGGTTACCATCATAGGTAGTCTTAACAGGGGATGAAATGGGCTACTTTAGTCAAATGGTCGACTATAACCCAGATGGAGTCATGACCCTTATTTGACCTAGGTAACCCCTGTGATGAAATCCATTCCGACTTTATCCCATTTCCACTCGGGAACCTTGAGTGGTTGGAGCAATCCAAATGGGTCACGATGTTCAGCCTTGACTCTTTGGCATACATCACATTTTGCAACATAGGTGGCAATCTCCCTTTTCATACCGTGCCACCAAAATCTTTCTTCAGGTCTTGATACATCTTTGTTCCTCCAGGATGGATGGAATACGGGGTGTCATGAGCTTCTTGCAAGATCAGATTCTTGAGCTCAATCTTGTTGGGTACGCAAATGCGATTCCCAAACCACACAACTCCTTGCTCATCTTCTGAGAAACTTGGGGCTTTGCGCGCCTTGATCTTCCTCTTGATGCCTTCAATACTCTCGTGTCCCTTCTGAGCTTCTTTAACATCATCCATCAGGGTAGGCTTGACTTCAAGGTTGGCTAAGAATCCTGGTGCAACCAGTTCCAACTCGAAGCTTTCAAGTTCGTCATACAGGGCGGGTAGCCTGCCCTTAAGCATAGCATTCAAGGAACAAGCCTTTCTGCTTAATGCATCTGCTACCACATTAGCCTTCCCAGGGTGGTACTGAACACTGAGGTCATAATCCTTGATCAACTCTAGCCACCTTCTCTGCCTCATGTTTAATTCCTTCTGAGTGAAAATATACTTCAGACTTTTGTGATCCGTTCATATCTCACACCGCTTACCTAGGAGGTAATGTTGCCATGTCTTCAGGGCATGAACCACTGCTGCTAAATCGAGATCATGAGTAGCATAGTTCTCTTCATGCGGCCGTAGTTGCCTTGAAAGGTAAGCTACGACTCTGCCTTCTTGCATCAGAACACCTCCCAGTCCAGTTCTTGACGCATCACAATATATCACAAATTCCTTGTGTATATCTGGTGTGGCCAGAACAGGGGCGGTGGTCAGCCTCTTCTTCAGCTCCTGGAAGCTCTCTTCGCACTTCGGCGTCCATTCAAACTTCTTGTCCTTCTTCAAGAGCTGGGTCATAGGTCGGGCAATGCTTGAGAATCCTTCAACGAACTTGCGGTAATATCCCGCGAGTCCGAGGAAGCTTCTGACTTCCTTCACATTGCTCGGAGTTTGCCATTCAATCACGGCTTGAATCTTGGTGGGGTCCACTAACAACCCTTCGGCATTCAATACATGACCCAAGAATCCAACTTCACGCAGCCAAAACTCGCACTTGCTGAACTTGGCATACAGTTGGTGCTCTCGGAGCTTGTCTAGGACCATCCTCAAGTGTTGCTCGTGCTCTTCTTCCGTCTTCGAGAAGACAAGAATGTCATCAATGAAGACAACGACAAACTTGTCCAAATATTCCATGAAGACCTTATTCATGAGGTACATGAAGTAAGCTGGGGCATTGGTCAACCCAAAGGACATGACCGTGCACTCATACAGGCCATATCTGGTTACAAATGCCGTCTTCGGAATATCTTGGGGTCTTATTTTCAGCTGGTAGTACCCAGATCTGAGGTCGATCTTGGAGAACACCTTGGCCCCATTGAGTTGATCAAACAGATCCTCAATCTTGGGAAGTGGATACTTGTTCTTGATTGTAACTTCATTAAGGGAGCGGTAGTCAATGCACAAGCGGATGGTACCTTCTTTGCCACAAACAGAACAGGAGATCCCCAAGGGGAGGCACTAGGGCGGATAAATCCCTTCCTCAACTGCTCTTCCAGTTGCTTCTTCAATTCTGCTAACTCTTCCGATCCCATTCTATAAGGCTTCTTATAGATGGGCCCTGCTCCGGGCACGAGCTCGATGATGAACTCAATGTCTCGGTCAGGAGGCATCCCCGGTAGCTCATCAGGAAAAACATCGGGGTATTCACAGACTACCGACACTTTCTCCAATCCAACTTCGGTCAGGCAGTTGACTTGGTTGGCTTGAGCGGAGGAGGGGCTAGGGGCAAATTGGACTTCGACTCCTTGGTCATTTGTCACAGTGACCGTTCGGTTGGCACAATCTAGCAAGCCTTGGTGCTTGCTGAGCCAATCCATTCCCAAGATCACGCCCAAGCCTTCTGACCCAAGGATGATAAGGTCTGCTAGGAAGTCTACCCCATTAATGACAATTCCGACTCCTTTACATCCTATCTTGGCTCTCATCTCTGCTCCGGGGGTTTGTACCACCATAGGGTTATTCAGGGGTGTAGGGGTCATGCCACTTTTTAATGCAAACTTTTGGGTGACAAATGAATGCGTGGCTCCAGAATCAAACAAAACAGTTGCGGGTGCTGAGTTGACAAGGAACGTACCCAGCACGACGTCCGGGTCTTCCTGGGCTTCTTCTGCAGTGACATGGTTCACACGACCCCTGCCATTGTTGGGCGGGTTGCGGGGAGCTTGGTTCCTTGGTGCCATTCCACGACCTTGTCCTGGGTTCTGCGCATTGTCCTGGGTTCCTTGTCGGGCTTCTTGTTGGGACAATTCTTGGAGTAGTGTCCTGGCTGACCACATCCAAAGCAAGTAACTTTGTTGGGGTTGATGCTCTTGCCGGCATTGTTATTGGGGTTGTTTTAAGATGGCCTGGGGTTGGCGTACTGCTGAGGTGGATAGTTGGTGCGGGGTGCAGGAGCTCTTGGCTGCTGATAGGTTGGCTTGATCGGGGCTGGCTGCCATTGGCGAGGCTTCTGGTTGCTGGAGCTACCCTTGCTGATCATCTTGCGCTTACGGGTATCATCCAAAGCATGTTGCTTGTCTTCAAGCATGAGTGCCTTGTTCACCAGATCAAGAAAGGTTGGGCAGTCACACACAACAAGTGAGTACTGTAGAGTCTGGTTAAGGCCTTCCATGAAGCGCTCCCTTTTGGCAGCATCAGTGCTGACATCCTCAGGACCATACCTTGACAGAACACTAAACTTCTGCATGTACTCCTTGACAGTGCTACTACCTTGCTTCAGGGCCCGGAACACACGCTTCCTAATGGCCATAATCCCAGAAGGAATGTGGGCCTTGCGGAATTCTGCCTTGAAGTCATTCCAAGTGATGTCTTGCCCAGCACGCATGACCTTGAATCCATCCCACCAAGCTCTGGAGGTACCCCCGAGACAGTGGGCAGCATATGCTACCCTCTCACGGTCCTCAGTGCAGCGGACTAGTTCCAACAGGTCCTCAATAGTGCGGACCCAGTCGTCTGCATCCAGGGGTTCAGCAGTCTCGATGAAGGTGGGTGGTGCATGCTTCTTGAACTCTGCCAACGTGGTACGTCCATTGCCGTTCCCCGCCGGTTGGCGGTTGACAGCCTGAGCAATCATCTGGAGGGCTGCTGTGTTGGCTTGGCGTTCCTCTCGGAAGGCTTGGAGGAGCTGAGTCATGTCCATGTTTGGAGGTGGTGGCGGTGGTGGAGCTTGTCCTTGGGCTTGGTCCTGAGTGGCTCCTGCTCCGGCTTCTTCTTCTTTGGGTAGAGGTACCGATGACGTGTTACAACAGGCATCCTGTTTGAGAGGTCAAGGGCTCATGAGGGAAAGCAATATAGATGAGGTGCCTAGTAAGGGGGTGGGCGTGACACAATTTTTAAGATAAACAAGGGCCAGAAGGGCCAAACTCATGCATTAAACCAAATGGGGGATGTAGTCGTTTACAAGTTCCCGAAGGAAAATGCGACTTCATCAAAGCAAGTTGAAAGCAAGCACAACACAACATGGTTTCATTTGAACCATTACACGGACTCGACTTTGCATAAGGGGTACACGACCTATCCTACCTTAAGGGTTACAGACCGGCCTACCCTAGTCCTGAACGGTGTCTAAGTGGTGGAATGCTCGGTCGCGTATTCCAGCTCCTGTGGGTCTTACTCCTCACCTTCATCTGTCTTAGTATCTTCGTCACTTGAGGGGGTGGGGGAGTGGAGGAGCTGAACACGGCGCTGCTTAGCCGGTGGCGGCGTGAAGAGGTTGCGATACTCCTTCGCCGTCATACGGCGCAGCTGAGGTGATCCCCTGGCAAGCGTGTCCTGTGGGGGTCGCCCGCCTTGATAGGCTACAACGGGCTGTCCAGGGGGTGCGCCATCCTTCTTGATCATGTCCGCCTTTGTCTGAGCTAGGCGGAGGAGTTCCTTGGTCTCGTGGAGTTCCTTCCGAAGCTCCATCGACTCCGAGGCCAGGTGCTGAGCCAGACTGTCGGCACACAGGCTGAAGTAGGTCTGGAAGCGGAGAGAAAGTCCTTCGTCCATGGGTGGGGCTGGTGCGCTGCTCTCGTCATCTCCTTCCTTACGATAAGGCAGGTAACGAGTGGCTGGCTCACTCGCCATCTCGGGCAGAAGATCCCGAAGGCGAGTCAGCGTCTTGAGGGCAGCAGTCTCAACGGCGAGAAGCAGGGTCGCCATCTGGGGTCCCTCAAAGAACCAGCTCGTCGGGGCATCATTCGCCCTAATGACTACCTCCACGTGATAATCCTTCTCAGCAATGTTGCTCCAGTGCTCGTGGTAGGAGAAGGTGGGAGCTCGAGTAAACTGACACTTCTTGAGGCTGTCCTCGAGAAGTACGGGAAACCCGGTGGTCAGGAGGTCCTCGGGTACAACGGCCATCTACAAAAGTGGAAGGGAAAGGGTCAATAGAGGAAATGTGACCTATGTTTAGGATATATCTAGAAAACGTAGATATATAGGTAATCTTCGTAGATAGTCTCACTCTAGCTAACGTCCATGCTAACTAAGGCTTCCTATAGTCAGGATGGCTCTAGTACCAGCTCTGTGGGAACCCCAACTCATAAGTCGTGATCACCGAATGCACGTGTACAGTGATCCCAGAGATCAATGCTCACTGAACACACAGAAGCTGAATAACAAGAGTCTTACATCCATACATGCCGTCTTACACAAATTATGACCATTATGGTCAGGTCTTACATTGATAAAGCCTTAAGGGCTGAACGTCAAATAAAACACAAGCAGTGGAAATCTTCGTCGATAAATAGAACCCATGCCATCTGCCTTAACCCTACAGGCATTCTGACTGGGAAACGTCCTAGTTCGCATGTTCGTCTCCATAGAACTCTTCTTCGAACTCCGGTTCTTCCATGCCTGGTTAATTAAATAACCAGTGGCAAGCCAATGAGTACTTTGAATGTACTCGCAAGCAACCCATGTTTTGGTTCCAGATATAACAATGCATGATATAGGTAAATTTTGCAGAGATCTATTTTTTAGTGCAATGACATGTTCAACAACTTGCAAGATATGCATCAGGAGAATTCAAGTAACCATGAGGACAGGTTACAGATATCAACATAAATAGAGTGGGCACCAACCCCACTCAATCATGTCAAGTCCTTGGACTTGACCCATGTAGAACTTCCCACTTATCCAAACACACTCACTGGTTTGTAAACCTGTGGACGTAGCCCAAGAGTGGTTACCCAACTGTCCTTGACCGTGGACACGGCTATTCAAATAGTTTTACACTCTGCAGAGGTTGCACACTTTACCCACCAGATCCGGGGAACTTCCGTGTCATCCACGACCCACGGTACCTCAAGTACCCGGGGTAAGCACCCGATCACTATCTTTCCCTAGACGACACTAACATGGACTCCACTCGATTGGCAGTAACCCCCGTGCCCACATTCCACATAACATTTTCATGGAGCCTTGCTCCCATATTTATCACATACCACTGGCACGGGGTACCAATGGTGTGTCCGGTGCCTGTGAAAACAGTCATGGCCGCCCTACAGCACGACCCGTCCGAGAGAGCGCACCAACAACTCCCCCGTCACTCGTAATGCAGGCTCCAAGCTAGTATTGGTCTAGGTAATCAATAATGCCCTTTCCCATATAAGGGTAGAGTGGTTGCGCATGTAAGGTTGGAATAACGGTCGCAACTTAAACCAATCCGTTTTGAAGACAACGCACCCTTGCCTCGGTACACCACTTCGTCGTCAAGTGGCTACCCAACTCATCATCTCCCCCGGGCATAAGTGGCACCCGATGGGGGTTTTCGAAAAGTCTTTTGAAATGTTTTTGTCTCCATCACCATGCATACACCGTCCCAGTTGCGTAGCATCTACTTTATCATCCTATCTACTCCCACCAGCATAACCCTCATAGGAAGGTAGGGTCATGCACAATGCAAGTATCAACGAGGAAGTAACAGAGGCAACCAACCAACGTGGTTTACCATCTCATCATGATTCCGATGCAACAATAACAAGTGCTATAAGACATGCATAAAAAAAAGTTTCACGGGCATGGTCAAAGGGCTGCTTGCCTTGGTTGGCTTGGTCTTCAAAGTCTTCAGGCCCTTCCTCTCCTTCTTCTCCAACTACTTAAGTCAAACCACGGGATCTAATCGCCGCAAGAAAACAACGGATAAATGAGACAATAATAAAAATAGAAAAGTCAAAGTGCTCGGAAAATGTCAACTTATTTTTGTAAAATACTAGGAGGAAAACTAGGAAGGGGAAAATTCTTGGTTTTGGATTTGGAGCTAGGGAAACAGAGTTGTGGATTTTCAAATAGAGGTTCTATTGTTCAAATTTGAATTTAAATTTGAACAGAGCAGGAAAGTGTAATGGATGTGCAAGAAAGTTACATCAATAAATAGGTGGGATTATTCTAAGATTTTAGGAGTTGGAATTATTTCATTTGGACAAGTATTTTGTCCTGTGGAATTTTTGTAAAACAGGAAGAAAAAGAAAAACAAAAGCGGCACTGTGCCACTGGGCCAGAGAGGCCACGGAGCAACAGGCCCAGAGGGAAATCAGCCCGCGCGAGGCCGCCACGTCGAAGGCGTAAAAGGCGGCACGCCTTCAACCGACGGCGAACCGGCAGCTGCAAGGCGTTTAAACTCGACGGTGGATCCCACCCGTCGAGGCGTGAGGTGGTGACGGCAGGGCCCACGCCGTCGTCATCTACCTCCGCCCGGAGGCAGCGAGCTCGCCGGCGGCGATATAGGGCACGAGACGGTGCGTGAGTGGTACCGTTGGACTCGGGAGGATGTCGCCGTTCGGGTGGTGGTGGAGATGGTCGCCGGAGCAGCCTGGTTCGCCGGCGACGAGGTCACGCGGCGGAGGTGCTTCGGGCGTTGATGGTTCCGGCCGTTCCCGGCTGCAAAAGGAGTGGGAAAGGGTCAGTGACGCGTTGCGGTTCCAGATCGCGAGAGAACAAGGGCGGAGGAGGCTTGTACCGCGCGAACGCCGACGAGCCAAGGCGGCGGGGCCCAAGCTCGATCTCGAGCTCGGGCGGCTCTGGAGGCAACTGGTTGGTCCGGGAGGTGGATTAGGAGCGTGGGGGAGCGACAGGAGGTGAGAGGGAGGCTCGGGGTCGCCTTTTATAGGCTGGCCGAGGTCCACCGTGGGCGCGGCTTACGGGTTCCCGCGGGATCAGCACGGGTGGCCGTTAGAGAGGAAATGGAGGGCTCGGGGGTGTTCGTGGGAGTGGTGTAGGGTGCGGGGAGAGAGAGGAGGAGCGGGCGAGCTGCACGCAGCCACAGGAGTGGCGCGAGCATTGGCCGAGCGGGCGGCGCTCACGCGAGCTGCAGGAGAGAGAGGAGGCGCGAGAGCAAGTGGGCGGCCTCTTTGGCGTGGAGCCGGACGTCGAGGGGCATCGACCGCGCGCTGGGAGGATCGAGGTGGCGAGAGGCAGGCGTCAACGGTCGGGTGCCCTGCCAGGCGCTCCAGAGCGCGACTTTGGCCGGCATCCGTGGCATTCCCGCGTCCGCGCGCGTCCACTTGCATCTGGAGGCTGCAGGGGGTATGGGCAAAAGCTGGAGAGGGCCTTGGATGCTCTGGAAGCTGAGGGGAGAGGAGGCTGAGAGAGAGAGAGAAATCTGCTGTCCAGAGAGGAAAAAATGGGGTTCCCCCTCCCTTCATCATTGCTTCCTCGGGCAGGGAAGCATCCAGGTGGTAGAGGGGAACTAGGAGGGGTTGTGGTAAAAAGCAGGGCTCAAGGAGATTAGTGGAAGAGGCTGGAATTTGCATTTTAAAATTCTGCCAGAAGGTGTTTCATGATGGTTTGGTCAAGTAGATGACTTTCACTTGCCATGAGACTCCACAGCGTGAAATGTCACATATAATTAGGGCCTTCCACCAATTTGGAGCTTATTTGGGCAAAGTTGCCAATGTAACTTTTGTAAACCCTAGAAACTGGCAGGAATGGACTTGTGCAGATCTAGTTGAGTAAATCACTTCTCCTTGATGCACCACTTGGTGTGGTGGCCTCATTTGGTCATGTGATCATGCTCTCAAAAGTTGGGATCAAAGAGAGAAAGTTGGTAGTAAAAAGTAGTTCAAATTTGATTCTCGCCAGATGGGGTTTTGGGGGAATTTCATGGGGTCATATTATTCTCCTTGACATGATGCTTGCCAAGATCATCAAAACATGTTATATGTGACATGCTAGAATTTTCTTGGAATTTTTGGAGAATATTCCCTTTGTAAATATTTCAAAAGCTTGAATTATACAAAAAGGGTTTTTGAGGGATTTGACCAATATTCTGAACATGACCATGTGTTGAAACTCTTATATATGGGAAATATATGCCCACTGATTTTCCCTGATTTTTGTCAAATATTTTTAAAACAATAAAGCAATTTTTCCCTATTAAAACCATTTCTGGCCTTAAAAGCCTTTAGATAAAATAGGAAAATAACTTTTAAAATTATATTTTTGTAGTTTATGGAAGTCCTATATCTAATAGGTTTCAAATATACTCTTTGAATTATTTTTCAAACCCCAAATCAAGTACTTGTAGTGCAAACCTCAATTCAGGGGTTTTTGGAAAACTAATTTTTTGAAAATACTATTTGGCCAAATTATTTTTCTAAGAAGATACTATATTGCACTGTACACATGGCATGGTCATTGGGCAGAAGTTTGGGGCAAGGAGATGAAGTATATAAGGTGGAGTTGTGTTGACTTTAAAGAGCACTTGGAAACACAGAGAGAAAAACCAACTCCAAATAAAAGCCAAATAATGCAAAAGTTTTTGTTGGTCCAAATTTTCATGCTTTATTAATGCAAATGAAATGTTACAAAATGCAGGGTGTGACAGAAGAACTCCCCCCAGAGCTCGATGGTGGGGAGGACACCAAGGAAGCCTTCGCACAAGGTAACGAAGGCGGACAGCAGCACCACCGTGTTCGGGGTGAGGTGGTGCGGCTGGAGACCATAGAACTCGAGGAAGGACCTGAAGAAGCTGCTCACCGGCAGGCCAAGGACGCGCAGGCAGTACAAGCGGAAGAAGACCCACTCGCCCTCCTCCGGCGCCGACTAGATCTCCCTCTTCGGCGCGAGGCGGACCTTCACGTAATCTTTGCCGGGCAGCCGCCGCGTCGCGCGGAGGAAATCGATGTGGTCGTCGTTTACTTCGGAGCCATCCCATGCTCCGGAGCGTGCCATGGGGTTGTGGGATTGGAGGATGAGCTCATCGGAGACGACCACCGCAGCGCTCAGCGTGGCTTGGGGGCGCTACGGCAAGAGGAGGAAGAAGGAGGAAAGAATGGGAAGGAGGGATGCACGCACTCCGCCGCTCCCTCCTCCCCCTACTTATAGGCCTACGGGCTGTGAAGCCGAGGGGGCGATAGTGTGATTTACTGCACCCACGACCCCACGCCCTCATGTTTACTGTGCGAGTTACTGCGCGCGGTAACTCCGCAGGAAACTCAACCGCCCACCTCGGCCGCCGCGGATCCGCTCGCGTGCCGAGGCGTGGTAGTGGCGGGTCCCGCCAGCAGGCATGTCCCATCGCGAGCAGGGGACTAGCAGAATGGCCCGGCCGCTCGTCGCCACGTGACAAGCCCATAACGGGCGGCGGCCTGGAGGCTTAGCTGGCACGCCACTTGGTTCCCACCGACGCGTTCGAAGTTTGGATAAGTGAGACTGGGTGAGGCCGACTCCCGCCAGTCAGCCCGACAGAAGTCGGACGAAGCTCCACCTCAATCACTCGGAGAAAGAAACTACTGAGGTTCCTCGGCTGCTCAGCCGCGGCACCTCACCAGCTTCGGGGACTACTGTCGGAGTAATAGGCCACAGGTAGGCTAACCCGAGGCCCAGAACCTTTCAAGACATCGGGGCTGGCTGCGCCCCTCAAGGCACCAAGATGAAGTGCCACCTTCTGGAGGCCGGCTGGAGGAATAGCCGGCTACCCATAGGCGGTCGAGTCCCCCCCCCCCCAATCCAGGGACGGGCGTGGCCACAGTGCACCATGCCGGCGGAGATCTCCGCCCGGCGCGGCACTGTTGCAACACCACTCCTGACATCACCACAAGCAGGCGGAGCCCTGCTCCCACGACGGCCTGTCGGTACGGCCCAAGGACGACGGGCCCCACCAATCATCGAGAGCCCGGAAGACGGCTAGAGCCCCACCAATCGGACCCGTGGGAGGTCGGCCCCCAGCTGTCGGCCCGCCCCTTCCTCGGGACCCACGTGCCATTAACCAAATGAGACGCAGAGTGGCTACAGTAATCGCCTGCCAGGCGGCGGAGCTGTAGCCACGATCCCCTGACCAAGCCCGCGTCATTAGAGTCACGGCTACAGTGATTAGCAGTCGACAAGATCCGAGAGCGGCGGAGGCGGCTTGTCGGCCCCGTACCAGACCAGTCGGCGGGGCCCACCAGGCGGCAGCCCCGGCCAAGTGAGAAGCCGGCGTCAAGAGATCGATAGTCGGGCCCTACGCCTGGCCGGATTACCATTGTACCCCTGGGGGGTAGGCCTATATAAACCCCCCAGGGCACCCATGCAAAGGGTTCCCAACCTGTTAGAACTAGACCAACCCATAGAGAAGGGAGAGAGCTAGCCTTGCCTTCTCCAACCTCTAGCAAACAGCTCAAGGAGCACCTTTGTACCACCTGTGCCTTAGTGATCATGCGGAGACCCCGCAGAGCAGGACTAGGGGTGTTATATCCTAGGAGAGCCCCGAACCTGGGTAAAGTGCGCCGGCGTTCGTGTCTACGCCTTATCCCGCTTCCAGGCACCGGCGACGTTCTACTCGCTCCCACCATGATAAGCCATCCACTGGCATATGTCGCACCCAACCCCCGACAGTATTACCTCGCCGATTTTAAAGGGGATGGGATTGGATTCATTCACTTGCATTCCTACTAGCACTACAAAAAGATCAGGTCTTAACGCCCCTACGGAAGCTGTGTAGCCTTTCCGCGGGTTCGTAGAGTCGGGTTTCCCGTTTACCCACAACGGAGGAGCCGCCCCCACCAACCAAAGCAGGTAGGCGGCCACGGTTCATAACACACTCTTCGCACAACAGATCCACTTTGAAGTTGACTTATTCGCTCGACAATCGTCGGAATGTGTACGAGATACCATAAGGGCCCGATATCTCAATAGCACCCTTGTCTAAAGCTTCGAATGAGACTGAATATCCGAAACGCAGGAACGATCTGACTAGAAAGTCATTCAAAACTTGATCGAAGAACCAGCGTTTATTGAAGAATCTATAGAGTCGATTACAAAAAGTACTAGTTTCAAAGGCTCGTTGGAATTGATCCGCTACGAGATTTACATTATACACTAGAGAAGCACCTGAAGTACTAAACAGAATATGTATTAGTTTTGTAATGGTTGGGGCAACAAACTCGGATTGAACAAGAATCACATATTTTGGTAGTGGGGCTACCTATTATTGGATAGGGGTAATTGGCCCAAAAATTCGTAGTGGGGCTACCTATTATTGGATAGGGGTAATTGGCCCAAACTCGGAGAAGCCGGCACCCTTGTGTAAACTTCGAAGGGGGAATTGGCCCAAAAATTGGATAGGGGTAAAGACGCAGCCGGGTGCCGGCGGCTTATTCAAGTGCCCCCCGAACCGCATGAAATGGTCGCCTATTACACGGCTCACAAACTTTGCCTGGGGTGGGGCTACCTATTATTCGTAGGTGGCACGTACGGCGCACACAGGGCCTTGGTTTGCCGCGTGGACTGTATATGCATTTCCTACAGAGTGTAATGGAACCTAGCTCAGCTCCGCCAAGCCAAAAGAAAAGAACAGAACAGCCGGAGGCAAAGAGTAGAGTATAGCCAAGGGGCTTTCGTCGTCCGTAAAGGAGCTAACGGAAGACCGTGCTCCGAAGTGTGCACTTCGAGTTTTGTTTTAAGAACACTTGGCCTTACCCCTTCATTTTGAGCCATGTCTAGGTAGAATCAGCAAGATTGAACCGAGGCCCGCCCGGGCACCGCCGGGGGACAACCAGACCAACCAGTAGGCTTTCTTTCCAAAGTTTCCTCCCGGGGCCCTTAAATCATTGAATTCATAGGCATAGGGGCGTCCCAGGCAGTGGTTCATTCAATGAGAAAGAAAGACAGGAGGGCAGGATTCGTCGTGTCAGGCTACTTCATTCTGGGAAAAAGGGGGAACGGAGTCACCTGAGCTATGCAAAGGGAAGGAAGTCGTGAGCTGAGCCGGAGGTCACTTTCCCGATCCATCCCGAAGGGTTTTTCCCTCTCTCGCCCCACATCGTACCCAGTCCTGCTATCGGCTCAGCCCTATCTATTCATCTCTTTTTTTACATGGAGATTTTTTGGATCTCTCTTGTTCATAGATCTTGAAAGCGGATCAATAGAAATTTCTCAAAGGATCAATCTATAGAAAGATCTAGATCTCTATCATCATCTATCTCTATATCTAGATATGGAAGAACCCTCGAAGCATATCCCCGAGAGATGACCCTGGGCGAAAGGAAAGGGCCGCCATTCTCTTTCTTTCCTCAATCGTTTTGATCATTTCTCTCATTCCCTTTTGTTTGTTTTTTCGGGTTGGTTCGTTTCCTCCTCCTATCTACGCAATTCTCTGTCTTCGTTCGTGATCATCTTAGGCGAAAGGATAGGTATAAATTTTGTGGAGGGGCGGCTAGGAAAGGGCAATTCCCCCTTTTCAATTGAAGTAGGGAAGGGGGTGATTGATCTTTTTTTGAATCAGGCCTTACTGACCAAGTGGTGGTATAAGCTTCATTGCGGATGAAAAGAAGTCATTGTGAGTGGAGCTACAAAAGGAAGTTCAAGCTCAAGAAATCCACTCAATAGGGATTGGGCAAGCAAGTTGTTTGCTTATTTGTTCTTACCCCATTGTGAGATGGGACGTGAAGTCAACCAAGTACATATGTGTTCATAGTGTCCCCGGCACCTTCCTCCTAACTGAGTATGGATGCTGAAGTTAGCTGAAGTCAACCAAGTTAGCTGAAGTTAGCTGGAACTCCTATTTACCACATTTCTTCTTGCACTTCCAACTTGAAGAGGAAGAAGCATCTCTCTTTGCATCTTCAATAGATAGGAAAAAGGATCTTGACCTCAAGCCTTCGATAAAAGAAAGGGAGACTTGGTGAAGTCAGAGGTGGTTTTCCTTCCCTAGATTCATGGAAGGAATTTTTGAAGTTTGAGTGAGGAAGGAAAGTAAGGAAAGCGGGAAAGGACCGATACAAAGGAAAGGGTTGCGAGGCTTACCGATTTAGAATATAGCTATTGAGGTGGCACCTGTTCCCCCGGGGCAGGGGTATATGCCCGTAGCTTTCTTCCATCACTTCTTTCAGTTCAATGAAGTGGAAAAGTAATAGAGTAAGGGACCCTTGTTTACAAAGAAAGATGTCACTCCAAGAACTCGAAGTCAAGCATCTTCGGGAATATCCAGATTAGTCTTCAACTAGAGAAAGGATAGGAATCTCCTTTGCTGAGTTTTCTTCTCCAGCGGATGTAGCGGTAAAAGATTCTATTCTTTCTGCAGTCTAGTTACGTCTTTCCTCTCCCTATCTAAAGAGCTCTATTAACATAGACCCTCTCCTGACTATCTACAATTTTAAGAAAGCAGCACATCCTTCTCTCTATTCTACTATCCGATCTCGTCTGTTGAAAATTGATCTGAAATATGGTCATATCTTCATTATCCCAATAGTAAACCTTCTTACTTCTCTTTGCCTCTTGAAAGACGCAAAAGATTTGTTATTAGCTGATTTATAAGCTGTCGAAGGTCCTTAAAAGCCTTGATTTGTGGCTTACGGCTGACTTGCCTTTTTTCCTTAAAGCCTATATAGACAGACATAGACTCAGGGCATTCAGGGCATCCATGCTCCTGGCAATGGCAAGATCCGAGATGTCAGTTGATTGTCTTCAAGCCTCAACCTTATTCTGACTCCTACTATGGCAATCATGTTTAAGTTAAGCCGATCGGCTTAGTTTTCCACTTCTCTTCCGACTCAAGCTTCTTCGCCAAGCCTTCCCCGTCAATTGGAAATCCAGTAAGAAAGGCAAGGGGCACAACGGCAAGGCAATCTCAAATCATAATGGGAGTTTTAAGTTTATTTAGATAGATTCGCCTTTGGGGTTGTTACAAAATCGGTTCTTCGAGAAGGAGCTCTTAGTACGGTGGATGCATCGAATGCAAGCTGTAAGGAAGAATAATTCTCTCAACAGACAAGAATGAAATTCAATTAGTCCCACACTTCCCGCAGAAATCGAAGAGTACGCAAGTACATTCATTTAATGGGAAAGCTTTCCTTGGCTAGGACCCTACGAAGAAAGATGCCAATTCCCAAAAGCAGTAACAATAGCAATAGCAGTAGGAGTAGCATTAGGAATTAAGACCGCCAGTCCCGAAGTGGTCCTTAGGGGCTGAAAAAGAGCCCAGATTTCCCGCAACAAGCTTGGAAAGGAATAAGACACGAAGGGAGGAGTTTTGCTTAGCCTTTGCTCCTCTTTGATAGAAGTAGCTCTTTTGTTTTCTAGAATGGCTTGTTAGCAAGAAAATGCCTTCTTAAGAAGTGAAGAAGAATACGCCTGCTTGAGAATACCCTCTTGTTGTTCTCGAAAGATGGAGGGGCAGATTTCACTAAGGAAAGGAACTGAACTAATGGACGAGGAGGAAGAGAATATAGAAAAAATGCCGACATTCAAGCATACTATATATGTTCCAGAACTGCTAAAGGAAAGTTCTAGTAGAAAGGACAACTAACCGAAAGTACTTCTTAGAAAGGCGGAGTGACAAGTAATGCCCTATTTCCTAACAGTGAAATCTAAGATCAGACAAGAAAGAAGCTAAAGGCTAGGCAAAGAAGACGAGGGAGAAATCGTAGGTGAAAACGTTGGGTTACCAACTCGGGTGGGTTCTCACACCAAAGTTCCTTTGTTTCGGTAAAGCCCAATTACAAACAAAAGAGAAGGTCGGTCCCGTACTCACACCAAATCAGAAGGGCGGTACTCACTCGGATGGAAGAATCCCAGGTCGGTCCCATACCCGAACAAAGGCTAGACCGAAGGTGCCGTCCCACGTTTTAGGTGCTTAGCTATCGGGGGTTGGGTGCGACGTATTCCAAGGGATGTCTTATCATGGTGGGGGCGAGTAGAACGTCGCCGGTGCCTGGAAACGGGATGAGGCGAAGACATGCACGCCGGCGGATCTTACCCAGCTTCAGGGCTCTCCGTGGAGATAACACCCCTACTGCTGATCTGCGGGGTCTCCGCATGATCACTAGATGAACAAGGGCTATAAGAGGCTCCTTGAGCTGTTCGGGGTGAGGAAGGAGAAGGGCACGGCTAGCTCTCCTCTTCCCTCTATGTGTGTCTAAAACTATCAGCGTCCAACCGTTTGCATGGGTGCCCCGGGGGGTTTATATAGGCCTACCCCCTGGGGGTACAATGGTAATCCGGCTGGGCGCGGGTCCCAGCCGTCTGTCTCTCAGGCCGCCGTCTTCTCCGCCGACTGCTGGGGCCCGCCAACGGGCCCGATACGGAGCCGGCAGGCCTTGTCCGCCGCGGGCGGGTCTTGCCGGCTGCGGATTACTGTAGTCGTGCTTCTAATGACGCTGGCTTGGTCATGGGGTCATGGCAATAGTGTTGCCGCCTGACGAGCGATCACTGTTGCCATTCCCCGTCTTGTCTGGTTAATGGCGTGCGGGGCCCGTGGGAGGGGCTAGCCGACTCCTGGGGGCCGACTCCCAACGGGTCCGTCTTGTGGCGCTCTCGCCGTCTTCTGTACCCCCGCCGACAGGCGGGACCCGCCGTTTCTAGGTCGTACAGACAGGCCGTCGTGGGCACAGGGCGCCGTCCACTAGGGCTGATGTCAGGGCTGGCATGGCAACAGTGTCGTGCCGGATGGAGATCTCCGTTGGTACGACGCACTGTGGCCATGCCTGCCCTTCGCAAACGGGGCAGGGATGGGCCGCGCGGTGGCCGTACCCCGTCTCATCCATCATCGCGAAGGCAGGAGGTGGTCGGAGTCGCGGGCCGACTCCCCGTAGCCGGCTTCTCTAGAAGCCGCCAGTTAGGAGTCGGCTTATCTCGAAGTCGTCCCTGGGACTCCGCCGTGAGGGGTAGTCGGCGGCCTTGCCGCCGACTCTCAAAAAGCGGCTCTTCATCTTGGGGTCTTGAGGGGCGCAGCCTGCCTCGATGTCTTGAAAGGTTCAGGGGCTCGGGTTAGTCTACCCGAGGCCCATTACTCCGACAGTAGTCCCCGAAGCTAGTGGGGCACCGAGGGTGACATGTCGAGGAGCCTCAACAGTTTCATCCTCCTGGTGGTGGAATCTGGGCCTTGCTCGTCGTCTTCCTCTAGGCCGACTAGCTGGAGCCGGACTCGTAGAAGGCCGTCTTGCCCTTAAGAGTTTGAAAGTCGTGGCGGGATCCGAGGCAGCGTGCACGATAAGCTTCCGTGAAGCTGCCCGTTGTGGACCCGTCGGCGTGGCGCCACACGGCAGCGGTCGGTCTGCCCACCCAGCCGACGGGACGACCGTCGGCGGGACCCGCCACTACCGCACCTCGGCACCGCGAGCGGATCCGTTGCGGCCGTGCGGACGGTTGGGGTTCCCACGTCGTAACTGCACGCAGTAACTTCGTGTGGTAAATAGTGGGGGGCGTGGGGTGCTGGGCGTAGTTAATCCCACACCCGCCCCATCGGCTTCTCAGCCCACGAGCCTATAAGTAGGCGGGAGGAGGGGGGCGGCGAAGCACGCGCGCCCATCTTCCCTACTCCCTTCGCTTCCTCTTGATTCTTCTTCCTCGGCGCCGCCCGCTCGAACCACGCCACGCCCGCAGCGATGAGCTCTTCCTCCGCCGCACCTTTTCTGCCGTGCGCTCCGGCGTGTGGGACGACTCCGAGGTGGACGACGACCACATCGAGTTCCTTCGCAAGACGCGTCGTCTCCCCGGCAAGAACCTAGTGCGGGCCCGCGTCGCGCCGGCGAGGGAAGTATCGTCAGCGCCGGAGGAGGGCGAGCGGGTCGTACTCCGCTCGCACCTCATGCGCGGCCTAGGGCTGCCGCCGAGCAGTTTCTTCCGCTCCTTCTTGGAGTTCCACGGGCTCCAGCCGCACCACCTTACTCTGAACACGGTGGTGCTGCTGGCTGCCTTCGCCACCCTGTGCGAAGGCTTCCTCGGCGTTCTCCCCACCATCGAGCTATGGGGGGAGTTCTTCCAGTCCAAGCTCGTCACGCATGTCGCCGGCGTGCCAGCCCAGTGCGGTGCCTTCATTGCAATGCGGAGATCGGTGACCGACAACCCGTTTCCCACCATCTCGCTGATTAAGTCGTTGAAGATGTGGCAGCGGTCTTATTTTTACGTGAAGAACGTCGCCTGAGATGGCGACTGGGTCAATCTTCCGCCTTACGAAGCCGGCGCACCGGCTGGGAGGCTCCCCAGCTGGTCCCACCGGGCTAGGACGCTGACTCCCACTGGTGTCGCCGCCGTCGCGCGAATCCGAGTGCTGACGCAGTCGGAGGGTTTGACCGGGGCCGACCTGCTGGCCGCCTTCGTGGCGCGCCGAGTCCTCCCGCTCCAAGGCCGACCTCATCTGATCTGTCAGATGAGCGGCCACCGGGACCCAAGTCGGATGTGCTCCAAGGACATGCCCCACGCGGAGGTGGCGGACACGGTGAACTACATCGCGAACTGCAATCTCACGGCGGATTGGCGGTTCGGCAAGGAGCCGTACTCACACGCCAACCCCCCGCCTGTTGTAAGTCGTCTCTCTTCTTCTTCTGTTTTCTTTTTCAGTCGATCCGACTTCTGATCTTTTTTGCTTTTTCGAGTCAGAACCCCCTCATCCATCCTTCAGCCAGCACCACGGTACCAGCCCGTTAGTTCATCCCCGACCGAGCGGAGAGCGACGTCGACGACCCTGACTTGGGGGCGGCGGCGATGGAGGCCGACGCCGAAGGAGGAGGAGGAGGAGGAGGCGGCTTCCGGCCCTCGGCCACCTTTGCCGACTGGCCTGATGACGACGCCGAGGGGGAAGTTGCCCCGCGCCACTAGTCAAAGGTCGGCCAACCGAGCGCGAGTTCCTCTGCCGGCTTGGATGGTCAAGGCGGTGGGAAGAAGCGCTGGGCCGGGCCGAGCTTTCTTGGCGGCCGATCGAAGAAGTTCAAGGGGGCGGCCGCCGCGACCAAGCGGGAAGAGGCGGTCGCAAAGGCCAACCGCTTCCGCATGGAAGTGAAAAAACCGCCACTGGTCTCTGCGTAAGTGCTTCCGCCTTTTGTCTTGTTTTCTTCTGGTGAATCTTGTCCAAATCTTTTACATGCTTTCCTCGCTTCAGGGCTCCCCTTACTTTAGAGAGGGTCGCCGCCGCCTCCATCATGGGGTCGGCAGAGACGTCCGCCACTACTCGGCGGATTGACCCCGCCGCCGACCTCCGGGAGGCGACGGAGCGGAACGCGCAGGAGAAGCGCGACAAGGAAGAAGCCGCCTGCCTGGAGAAGGCGGAGGCCGAGAAGGCGGCGGCCTCCGCCCAGAAGAAGATGGATGAGGCCGAAGCCACCATCGCGGCAAAGTGGCGAGCTGAGGAGGCCGCACACTGCCAATCGACGTTGCTCGTCATCCCGCTGAGCTCCGCGCCGCCGCCCCCGGAGTTCACGGGGCAGATTGGGAGATCCGGCGGCGAGAACCCCATCATGGAAAGGGAAGGCACCGAGACCTCCATGTCGGACACGGCCGTGCCGCCACCGCCGCCTCCGCCGCCGTCTGGGAGCGCGCGAGGTAAACAGCTGGCGGACCCGCCGGTGCCGTTGACTGAGGACGAGGCCGTGGCGAGGCTGCTCCTTCAAGTCGCCTTGCCAGTGCGCCGCCGCCTTGAGAAGGCGATTTCGGCGCCACGCCCCTTAGAAACCGGCGCCGCCAGCTCGGCCGTCCCAGACGCTGAGGCGACGAGCGCCGCGCCTGTTGGGTGGGTGCGAGGAGGCGGCACAGGCCCGCTGAACCAGGCGCTTCTGGACACTCAGGCGAAGCTGCGAGCCGAGGGCGACGCCATCCAGAATTGCACCAAGGCGCATCTGGCGTCGCGAGCAGCCGTCCGGGTATGCTTTCTTCTTTTGACTTTGTTTTTTTGTTCTTCTTCGTAAGGCGCCCTCCTGCTGGGTGTAGTCCCCGAGTTTCGGGCCGGCTGCTGAGCAGGCGGCTCGGAACTCCATCTGGTGAGTTCCAAATATTTACCTTTGTCTAAAATACTTATCACAGGAGTATCACAACCTCCGCGTCACTGCCTTCAACCGCAATGTTGAGGAGCTGGGCAAGCGGACTGCCGACTTGTCGGAGAGCCGGAGCGAGTCCTCCTTCTTCTTCGCGGGGGCGCGCTGGCGCACCCGCGGGCTGTAGTCCCCGAGATTCAGGCCGACTGCTGAGTAGTCGGGCCGGATCTTCCCGACGACCTTCTTTGTTGACGACTTAACGGTCCTTTTTCTTTTTATTCTTCAGAGGCCAACACCACTCTCCAGCAGCAGCTGGGCGAAGCCAACACCGCCTTGCGTGCCAAGGGGGAGGAGTGCAGCAAGCTCGCCAGAGCGACCTCTTGGCTAGGCATTGGCGGAGCAAAGGAGCTGCTTAAGAAGCGCGAGGACAAAGGCGGAGAAGAAAGAGAGACTGCTCTCTCTGGGACGAGTCAGCGAAAGCGCTCATACGGACCGATAAGGAGGCACTGCTGACCTCCGGCTCCCATGATATCAAGGACATCATCGACGGTGAGTTTCTTTACTTTCTTTCTTTGAGCCGCTGACTATAGGTCGGGCTAACTCCTGATTTTTTGACTTGCTTCTTTTTCGTCTTGGCAGACTTCTTCCCTGGCAACACGCAGGCGGCCACTCAAGGCATCGAGGCTGATCGCGAGGCGCGGAGGGAAAATGGTGCGGATATTGCCACCAACGCCCCCCGGGCCCTTGATGAGCAGCTTCTGAGCATGGAGGCTCGTCTGCGGCCGGCCCATCAGATGCTACGCCGGCTTCAACATGTCAGCGCCCAGGCGATTGCTGCCCTGTGGCCAGACATGCCGGTTCTGCACACTCCCAGTCAGACTGTCGACTGGCTGGAGGTCGCGGCTGGCCGTCTTGAGGCCTGGAAGGGTTCCTCGGCTCGGGCTGGAGCGTGCCGGGCCTTGGAATTCGTCAAGGCGTGGTATCCAGGGCTGGACCTGGACCGGCTGGCCGCGCTCCGGTCAGAGGCCCAGGCAGAGCTGATAGCTGTGGAAGACGCCCTCGTCGAGCGTGCGGTGGCGATCGCCGACTACGGACACCAGCGTCTTCGCCCCTGGCCGAAATTTGAAGACGGCGGGGAGGCGCCGCAGGAGTGGTTCGGGATGAACCCGGATTATGACGAGGACTCAGCGGAGGTGATCGGCTCCAGCGCCGCGGAGGAAGGCGAGGTGGTGGGCGGAGGTGAGGCGGAGGCGCCAGAAGACGGAGCGGGCGACCAACCTCAGTTCGACCGCGCCTCCAGCAACGAGCCGCGCCCGACCGAGCCGGCTGCCGCAGGAGACAATCAAGCCGAGACTGCCCAGCCAGCCGCCGCGGCGCCTGACACCGCCGTCTCTTCCGACCCTCTGAACCCATCTGCTGCTTCCTAGGCTGCCGTCTTGCCTTTATTTTATCTGCTTTAGTAGTCTTTGAGGAACTTGTTAATTCACACAATTCCACCTGCGGGGTGTATTTTGAACTTCTGCTTGAAGATTCGGCCAAGGGCCTATGTTATGTAAATATTTATCCGAATTCTATCTTTCCTTGCTCATTGCTCCTTTGGCTTTTTCCTTTGCCGCCTTCACTTAGTCGCCGCTTTGCCAGTTGGACAACCGTTCTGCGGACTGCCGTTGGATCAAATGCTTGGCTACTTTTGGGAAGGCAAGTACTTGGCCATTTTTTAGAGTCTTTTTAACTAGTTGGATAGAAAGCGGCAAGCCGACTACTCAAGAGTCGGCTTTGCGAAGAGGCTGAAGCCGACTTAAGCTATGTTTATGCTTTGAGTCCTTAGCCATTTTTCATGTGGGCGCCCATTCTTCCTTACTCCTGCCCACTAATCAGTCGATTAAGCTCTGCGAGCTGCGGCTTCCGACAGGAGACGGCTTAGGCACCACACACTACTTGTCCGACTGCAGGAAGCATTCCATAGCGCGAGGCAGCGAGTCTCTGGGCCGACTAGTCGAACCCGGTGCCAAGCGGCATAACAAAGAGTAGCATACTCGAAGGCATAATTCTTATCATATAGATAACAAAAAAGGGCAGTCCCCGAGATCGTCTCGGGGGGGCCCGAAGTCTTGGTACTTTAAAACAAAGGGTAGCGTGGTACATACTGCATCAACTGTAAAATCTTCGGAGAAGATTTGCATTCCATGGCCGTCCCGTATCTTTGCCGGAGTCGTCCCTCTTATGCGTTTCGGGCTTCGGCGTCGATCGTGTAGTAGGAGTCGTTGCCCAGCACTTTGCTGATAATGAAGGGGCCTTCCCAAAGGCGCCGACAGCTTACCTTGGCCGGCTATTCACTGGATCAGTCGGAGCACAAGGTCGCCCTCTTGGAAAGATCTCGGCCTGACCTTCCTGTTGTAGTATCGGCACAGGCTCTGCTGGTAGATGCTGGACCAGCTGAGTGCCAACAGCCGGCCCTCTTCTAGCAGATCGACACCGTCTTGACGTGCTTCTTCTGCTTCCTCTTCGGTGTACATGGTGACTCGCGGGGAGTCGAACTCTATGTCCGTTGGGATGACGGTTCAGCACCGTAGACGAGGAAGAAAGGTGTGAAGCCGGTTGAATTGTTTGGAGTCGTGCGCAGAGTCCAGAGGACGGCTGGCAATTCATCAAGCCAACAGCCGGCCGAACGCTCCAGTGGTTCGACCAGTCGAGGCTTGATGCCAGACACGATGAGGCCGTTTGCTTGCTCCACCTAGCCGTTTTACTGCGGATGGGCGACGGACGCTAAGTCCAGTCGGATGCCCTGTGTCACGCAGAAACGGGCCAAGGCGCCTTTGGCAAAATTTTGCCAGTGTTGGTGATGATGCTGTGTGGTATGCCGTACCGAGTCGTGATGTCGGAGATGAAAGTCACTACAGTCGGACCATTCAACTTCTTGATGGGCTTTACTTCTATCCACTTGGTGAACTTGTCCACCGCGACAAGTAAGTGAGTTAGGCCGCCTCGTGCTGTTTTGAATGGTCCCACCATGTCCAGGGCCCAAACCACAAAGGGCCAAAGCGATGGGGATAGTCTTGAGTCACGGAAGCCGGCTGATGCGGCTTGGACCGGAACTTCTGGCACCCTTTGCATTTTTGGACTAATTCCTTGGCCTCTTCTAGGGCAGTTGGCCAGAAGAAACCGTGTCGAAAGGCTTTGGCGACGAGTGCTCTTGAGGCTGCATGGTGGCCGCACTCGCCTTGATGGATGTCTTTGAGAATTGCTTGGCCTTGCTCTGGCTCGACGCAACGCTGGTAGACACCAGTGATGCTGCGCCTGACCAGCTCTCTGTTGACTATGGTGTAGGCTGCCGCTCGACGTTGTACTTGCCGAGCCAAGATTTCATCGGTTTGCAGCTCTTTGCTCACTAGGAACTTGAGGATGGGCTGGGCCCATGAGGGTGCTGCTATTTCTTTAACTGCCAGCACTGCGACTTGGATGAGGGCGGCTGGGCTGGGAGGCGGCGGGCTGGAGTCCGCGGCCGCTTGCTAGATTGATGAAGTCCCCGGGCCAAGCTCTGGAGTCTTTGGACTGGTCGTCGCAGTCCCCGGGTCGGGTTCTGAAGTCCCCGGGCCGGCTTCGACTGCGGCGTTCTTGGAGCCATCTGTAAGAATTCTCGTGCCGACTACTGGCGCTCTTGAGTCGGATCCGACTTCTTCGGGGGGAGCCGGCACAAAGATGGAGTCTGATTCTGGTGAAGGCTTGACAGACGGCTTGAGGAGGCATTGAAGGGCGACGCTGGATGGTATTGCTTCGCGGGTGGAGCCGATTCGTGTCAGGGTGTCTGCTTGGTCGTTGTCATTTCTTGACACGTGAAGGAACTCGCACCCCTTGAAATATCCGCTGAGTTGCTGTACAAGGAAACGGTAGCTCGCCATGTTTGCATCTTTGGCGTCCCAATCGCCAGATGACTGCTGGACCACTAAATCGGAGTCGCCATAACACAGGATCCGGCGAATGCGAAGTTCTTTGGCAAGCCGGAGCCCATGAATGAGCGCCTCGTATTCGGCGACGTTGTTGGAGGCGGCGAAATGGATCTGCAGCGCATATTTGAGCTTGTCGCCTTTGGGTGAAGTGAGGACAATGCCGGCTCCCAAGCCGGTGCGCATCTTGGAGCCATCGAAATGCATCCGCCAATGTGTGGAGTCGGGCGCTGGCGGCAGGTACTGGGTCTCGGCCAGTCGACGAGGAAGTCAGCCAGTGCTTGCGACTTGATGGCGGTGCGGGGCTGGTAGTAGATGGTGTAGGGAGCCAGCTCTATGGCCCATTTGGCCACTCGGCCAGAAGCATCTCGGCTTTCGATGATCTCGGCTAGTGGGGCTATGCAAACCATAGTGATTGGATGCTCTTGAAAGTAAGGCTTCAACTTCTTGGCGGCAAAGTGCACGCCGTAGCACATCTTCTGGTAGTGGGGGTAGTTCTTCTTGGAGGTCGACAAGATTACTCGGGTAATATACCGGTCTCTGGACAGGTAGCGCCTTGCCTTCCTCCTTGCGTTCAACTACAATGATCAGGTCTTGACTACCCGGCTTGTGGCGTAAATGTACATGAGCATGGGCTCTTTAGGAGTCGGGGCCGCCAGCACAGGGGGAGTAGTCAAAATTTTCTTCAACTGGAGAAAAGCTTCGTCCGCCTTGTGGTTCCATTCGAAAAAGGTGGTCTTCTTCATGAGCTGGTATAAAGGTAGAGCTTTCTCGCCCAAATTGATCGATGAATCACCGATGGACGCCAAGCGATGGTCGGGTACCTCCATCCTCTCGATGGCCTTGATCTTTACAGGGTTGCACTCTATGCCGTGTTCAGAGACCAGGAAGCCAAGGAGTTGGCCGGCTGGTACTCCGAAGATGCACTTCTTAGGGTTGAGCTTGATCCGGAATCGGCGCAGGTTCTCAAAGGTTTCCTTGAGGCCTTCCAGCAGTGTTCCTCACTTTTCCGTCTTCACCACCACATCGTCCATGTAGACGTGGGCATTTCTGCCGAGTTGCTTGAGGAGGCACTTCTGCATGCAACGCTAAAAGGTGGCGCCGGCATTCCTCAAGCCGAACATCATGGTCGCAGCGTATAGGCTCCAAACGGCGTGATGAAGGCGGTCTTCAGTCTGTCAGTCGGGTTCAGCTTGATCTGGTGATATCCTGAATATGCATCTAAGAAGCTCAACAGCTCGCATCCGGCTGTGGAGTCTATCACCTGATCAATTCTCGGCAGAGCGAATGGGTCCTTGGGGCAAGCTTTGTTGAGGCTTGTGTAGTCAATACACATCCTCCACTGCTTGTTCTTCTTCAAGACAAGGACTGGTTTGCTAACCATTCGAAAAACACTTCCATAATGAAGCCGGCTGCTAGGAGTCGGGCTATCTCTTCTCCAACAACTCTTCTCTTCTCTTCTGCCAGGGGGCGCAAGGGCTGCCTGACGGGCTTCACATCAGATCGGACATATAACTTGTGCTTGGCGAATTCCGTCGGTACACCTGGCATGTCTTTAGCGGACCATGCGAAGATGTCCCGATTCTCACGGAGGAAATCGACGAGCTCGCCTTCCCATTTGCTGTCAAAGTTTGCACCAATGACAGCGTACCTCTCTGGGTGCTCCGGGTCCAAGGGTATCTTCTTTGTTTCTTTGGCCGGCTTGAATGAACCCTCAGCTTCTGACTCCTTGGGGTTGGGCAATATCTCGGGGGAGCGTGAACCCTTCGGGAAAGGGCTCGTCTCGGATGCGAGGTCCGAAACAGGGCGGACCCAACTCGTCTTCTTCTTCTTCCAGCGCCAGGGATCGGTGGAGTCGGTCGATCCGGTGGCGGGCGTCATTCTCTCCGACTCCCTCTCCGCGGCCAAGGTGGTCGCCGAGAGTCGGACGCTCGATGGGTGGCGGGGAGACTCGCCTTTCTTTGCGAGGAGGAGGAGGCAGATAGTCGTCCCGCCGTTCCACTGCTCTTGGGCGGCCGTCTTGGTCGCGCTCGGTGGTGATGCGAGTCCGACTGTGGCTAACAGCCGGATCCTTGTCTTTTCTTCCGCGGACACCGCCAGTCGGTGTCCGAGACGTCGCGCCTTGATCTCGAAGGGAGGCAGGCCGTCGTTTTGTCGTTGCGGCGCCTCTGTGCGGCAGCCGGCTTCGTTCTGTGCGGCAGCCGCGTCGAGGAGGTTCTGGACTCGCTCTGTCATCAGGCGGCGCTCTTCACCCTTGAAGTTGTCTAGCTCGTCCGCCGCCGCCTGGGCGGCGTGGATGTTCTCCGCAGGCATGGTGTACACAAGGCGATTGGCCCCGAACAGGTTGGCGATGGCCACGCCGCGCTGCTGGACCGCGCCTAGGCTGCTAGGCCAAGTTGGGGCCGGCGAGCCGCCCACAGCGCGATCCATCTCATGCTTGCCAGCTTCTTCGCGCCTTCGATGATCTGAAGGCGGCGCGCCTCCAGCGTCTCGGCGTCAGCGTCTGCCGGTATAGGCGCGGTCAGGTCTTGCAGAGCCGCGTCGAGTGTGTCACGAGCTCCTGCACCGGAATACTCGCCATGACCGATGACGAGCACCTCTATGACGGTGCTTCCGCCGCTCTCTGCGCGAGGGAGCGGCTCGTCGTAGACCACCACGTTGGTGGGGAACGCGTCGAGCGACGCGGTGTCGAAGTCGACCAACATTGGGTTGGTGGAGCCTAGGGACTCCAAGTCCACGGCAGGCTCGCCGGCGACGTGGAGTTGGTCAAGGAGGCCCGCGAGGAGGCTCTTGGGGCCGCCCGTGCCTGCGTCGGATGCAGGCTCGTCGGAGAGTCGAACCTCGCCGACAAGTTCGGCAAGGCAGCTGGCTGCGCAGGCGATCTCAGCGCCGTCCAGCGCATCGGCGCAGACTCCGCCTGGCATGCCGGGCTGGCTGCGCTCCCCAGGGAGAAAAAGGTTTCCCGTCCAGAGCAGGTCTCCGGACGACGGTGCAACTCGCCCCACGGTGGGCGCCAAATGTCGGGGGTTGGGTGCGACATATGCCAAGGGATGGCTTATCATGGTGGGGGCGAGTAGAACGTCGCCGGTGCCAGGAAACGGGATGAGGCGAAGACATGCACGCCGGCGGATCTTACCCAGCTTCAGGGCTCTCCGTGGAGATAACACCCCTACTGCTGCTCTGCGGGGTCTCCGCATGATCACCAGATGAACAAGGGCTACAAGAGGCTCGTTGAGCTGTTCGGGGTGAGGAAGGAGAAGGGCACGGCTAGCTCTCCTCTTCCCTCTATGTGTGTCTAAAACTATCAGCGTCCAACCGTTTGCATGGGTGCCCCGGGGGGTTTATATAGGCCTACCCGGGGTACAATGGTAATCCGGGTCAGGGGCGGGTCCCAACCGTCTCGTCTCAAAGCCGCCGTCTTCTCCGCCGACCGCTGGGGCCCGCTGACCGGTGGGCGCCATCGACGGGCCCGACGAGCCGACAGGTTTTGTCCTCCGCGGGCGGTCTTGCCGGCCATGTAATCATCAGCTGCGTGCTTCTAATGACGCCGGCTTGGTCATGGGGTCATGGCAACAGTGACGCCGCTGACAAGCGATCACCGCGCCATTCCCGTCTTGTTCGGGTTAATGGCGTGCGGGGCCCGTGGGAGGGCTAGCCGACTCACGGGACCGACTCCCAACGGGTCCGTCTTGTGGCGCTCGCCGTCTTTCATACCCCGCCGACAGCGGGATCCGCTGCCTTCGGTCGTGATAGACAAAGGCCGTCGTGGGCAGGCGCGCCGCCACGGGGCTGATGTCAGGGCTGGCATGGCAACAGTGCTGCGCCGGATGGAGATCTCCGTTGGTACGGCGCACTGTGGCCATGCCTGCCCTTCGCAAATGGGGCAGGGATGGGACGCGCGGTGGCCGTTCCCCGTCCCGTCCATCATCGCGAAGGCAGGAGGTGGTCGGAGTCGTGGGCCGACTCCCCATAGTCGGCTTCTCTGGAAGCCGCCAGTTAGGAGTCGGCTTATCTCGAAGTCGTCCCTGGGACTCGGCCGTGAGAAGCGATCGGCGGCCTTGCCGACACTCAAAAAACGGCTCTTCATCTTGGGGTCTTGAGGGGTGCAGCCTGCCCCGATGTCTTGAAAGGTTCAGGGGCTTGGGTTAGCCTACCCGTGGCCCATTACTCCGACATTAGCTGAAGGTGGAAGGCGTAGCCAAGGCAAGAGCAAGGGTTGAAAGACAATATAGAAGAATTGCATCTCCCTATTTTTTCCATTCTCAATGGTTGGTCAAGTTGAGATGAACTACGGGAATCTATATATGGACTTCAAGGTCAATCAACCCATGCAAGGAAACTCGACGGAATTTGTTTTTTATGGATTCAAGTAAAGATAGAGAAGTATGGCTTGGCTAGGGAAGCAGTAGTAGTGGCAGAGGTCGAGCTTTGAGGTGAGAAGAGGGTTGAGTCGTCTAGCTTTTATTCCAAAATCACGTATCACCGATCAGCCTATTCGGGAGGAGTTGCTTGCCTTGCCCACTTCAATAAGGAAGACTCCATCCATCTAACCCATATCCATTGGAACCATAAGCGAGTGGTATAGTCACCCTTTGGCTAAAAACCGATTTGTATGTGTGGTGCAACACACACCTCTACAAAAGAAGAGAAAGAACGGAGAGAAGCAGGCCCACAAGATGAAAAGTGGATTGACTATCCTTTGCTTTCGTCACCGGTGCTATTGAATCCACATTTAGAAGAAAGAGCTCCGGGACTGAATTGCTTTGAATGGGGCTTGCCCATTGATTAGATCACCTGAGTAAGCCAAGAAAGACGAAAGTGATGGATGTATGTGACAAGGAGAACTTATGAACATGAAATCCAGCCTGTTCCCTAAATATTTTAGGAAGCGAAGAAGACAGAAAAAAGTTCGGTAATCTTCTCCCTTTGGTAGGCATTTACCCAAGGCACTGGCATTATGAGTATCTCGATTATACGTGAAATAGGGAGTTCAAGGTCTTATTCGTCTTTCTTGGACAGTTTGAAAATGAGCCAATTCCGGAAAGTGAATAATTCACTATTGAAAGTGCAAGTCGACGTTCCTGATATGAAACTAAAAGTGGAGTGAAATCTGGATATGAAGGTTCAAGTCCAGTTCTAATCTGGATATAAAAGTGTTGTTCAATCATCGAAAGTGATCTCTCTTTTGTTGTTCTCTTTTAGTCCAGTTTTCTTTTTTCTTTCTTTGGAGTCGGGTTCTTAAGACAGGACTGGAAATCGGGTTCTCTGAATATCTCTCTTCCGGAGAACTAAGTTTGTTCGAGATCGAAAGAGTGCCCTCGAGAGACTAGAATGATAGTAATGAGTGCGCCTTCATTGAGGAGAACTGTTCTCACAAGCAGTGGTTATGAGCTCTTTCTTGTGGAGGTTCGTAATAGGTAATTCCTTCACTTGATTTGCACTAGTGGATTGAATAACCTTTTCTTTAGTTCTAACAAAGTGCATGTGTTGTTGGTTAATAAAAACACGAGTTTCGATAGGATGGAGGAAAGATACTATAAGTAGGACAAAGAAAGACCCTATAAGAGACCAAAACTCAATACGATTCAACCAATCAAAATTGCTTTGCTAAAGATACCCGTTAAGTTGTTCCTTTACCGGCAACAACTAGTGAATAACAACCTTCGCTTTGCTTTCCCATCGGATCTCGGCATTAGCAAATCTAAAAATAGAGTACATCCCGGGGCGTACCTAATGGTTTCATTGATTTGAATGGATTGATCCGTTGTACCATTGTACCGTTGTAGGAATCCTCATCCGATGTACAAATCCCGTGGAGGAAGTGGGGAAACAAATCGAATTATTTGATTTTGATAGGAGCAGTGCCGGTATTGAGGGTTTCTCTATCTCTTCACTCATGATGTTAATACAAGTGAGATTGATTTTAGTTATTCATATAAGAAATAAGAGGAATAAATAATCTCGGGGAAGAGAGGCTTTCTCGCTCTCGGCACATCTTCGCTAGGGATTTTTCTCTACCTTCTTGCGTTGGGATGCCATCAACTCTTTCCTGGGGAATCAGGTTAATACACTACAAAAAAAAGACACATCTGTGACATTTTGGGCCGAACGAAATTTTTTCTGTCATACATATGACACTTCTATGACGATAATTGTGACAAAACCCGGTATCATCATAGATGTGGGGCTCCTACTTCTATGACAAAAAATCATGACAGAAAATGGGCTTTTTGTCATGGGTGGGCCGGAGACCCAACTGCATGAAATTCTTTGGGCCATCCATGACAGAAAAAACCGTGGTAGAAGCGAGGGGGAGGAAAATTTCAGGGAGTTGCCGGTTACGGTGGGACGTCGGGGGCCGAGCGATGCGTGTTTCTCTCATACACGTACGCGCGTGTGTGCGAGGCGTTGGCTCTAACTGAACCCGAGCGAGGCGTTGGGCTCTAACTGAACCCGAGTGATTGCACTGCAGGCTACGCGTTACTGAACCCGAGCGATCGATCGATGGCTGTTAACTGAACCCGATCGAGTGATTCCTTCGCTACTGCTGCTAACTGAAGCCGATCGATTGGATGAACAGTGAGCGTTGCAGGGGGGTTTGGATGAACAGTGAGCAGTGGCGTTGCCTTTGGATGAACAGGACCCCGTGGTCTGGAGGGCTGGATCACTACAAGGAAATCAGTCTATTGCAACGGAAATATTGCCACAAAATAATTTTCGTTGCAAAAATCTCATTCTATCACCACATTTTCATTTTTGTGGCGACTAGCACGTCATAATGCAACATTATTTTATTGTTGCAATAAGTGCCATGATCATTGCAAAAAGGCTAGCCTTATCGTGACGAACAAAAAATCGTTGCCAAAATCTAGGCTTATGGCAACAAACAAAATAACGCTGCATTAAGTGTTGCTATTACCACAATTTATATATCGTGGCAATATTTTTACTTCCCCCACTCCACACCGGTTGCCTTTGGACTTTGGCGGTAAAGAGCCTTCTCGTTTCCCACCAAATTTTTTTAGCTGGTTGCTTTATTTCCCACGAAGAGACCTTCTCGTTCCCGGCAAAAATTACTTTTCCCGCACGGATACGGTGAGGTGCTGCACGAACTCCTTATAACTGCTTTCAATCTGGATTAAACAGGACTATAATCTGATATCACCCTATTAGGAAATCAGGTTTACTTGTTCCTCCATCATGGCAGCTTCACGGCGTTTGTAGACGAGATCGGCGACTTCGTGGAGTTGGTCGACGAGAAGATTCTTGTACGTAAATCGGTAATTCCTTTCTCTACCTCTCTCTTGTTCCCGTGATGGGGTGCCCCACTTGACCTTCTCCCTGCTACTCGCCGTCGTCGCCTAATCTCCATCCCATCTACCTGGGGGCCATGACCCTCTCACCTGCACAAAGGGGAATTTTTACTGCTTCCAATTAAGATGGGGAGGGAGGGCCGCTACCGCAGGATCGTGGAGTAGCGCCGCTGCCTCTTGCGCACGTCGGAGGGAATAGGTTGATGGCCGCTGCACCACAGGTAGCTGTGCCGGCGGGAGCAGCTCAGGGAAAACGGATGCCTCGGCGCTGTGGCTTGCCGTGCCGCTCCGACAGGAGCAGCTTCAGGGCCGACGGTCGGCGGCACGCTGGAGGTCACCTCCAGACCGGTGCTTGCCGCACGGCACCGACCAGATCAACTTCAGGGCCGGTGGTCACCAACGCACTGGGGCTCGCCATGTCGCGTCGCCGGATGGCCATGACCTGTCGGAAGGGCGGGATTGCCGCCGCTCCCGTGGAAAGCCCGTGGCGTGCTTTCCAGATCTACCACTATTCCGGTCTCATCTGCTCTGTTTTCCTCTCTTCTACTGTATTCCTCTGTTCCGTCAGGTATTTTTTTTCTTTTATTCGGAACTTGCAGCTACATCGTACAGCACAATCAGGCATCAACCTTTGAATGCACATATCAATTGTACGATGATAAGCCACATGGTTGGACGAACTACAAGAATATATGCATGCCCATGGCATGCAGTTTTTAAACATTCAGGCCTCAATCCCGCTTTTAGCCTTAATCAGCTATCACTTTCAACACTTTTTCCCAAGTACATCAAAATGAGGCAACATGACAACATATAGTGCCTTGAGTCCTGCACCAAGAATAGCCAGTTGGCAATCTTCATCTAGCTTCTTGTTCCCTCAAACCGGAGCTTCAAAGAAAAGCTCCGCCCTTTTGTTTAACTGCCTCTTCTCTCTCTCGTCCCTCATCCCTCGAGAGGTAAACGCACTCACACCTGCCGCTAGCGATACACACTTGTGCTCCTCCGGTGGGCAGCTGCAGGCTTCAGGTAAAATTGTTGATAGCCTGCTAGAGTGATAGGTAAACAGGAATATATGGATTTAACCCCCAAAAATAGTCTTCAATGCTTTGATCAGGAAATGGCACTGGATATGATCTAATTCTGATTGAGACCTTCACCCTATGCTCCCAGTTAAATTTTCTCTTTCAGTTATAGTAAATGTAGTTATCAAACAATTGTTTGATGCCATGTGCCTATGCATTTAGTCTTTTTTCTGTCTATTTTTTAGTTATGAGGCTTCGTTCCATTGTGATCTTTGCATACCCATCCTTGGTTTGGATTTCATAACATGCTTGCCATACCAAAATTTATTGAGTTATCTCGTCAGATTTGGGCTCACATAAAAGCTGATACATAATTCTTATATGCATCAAATGGTATTACTTTGTATTATGGTTCACCTTTTACTCATCAAAAGGAAGAAGCCAGTTCTTTGTTGCGTCAAGGACGACCTGTGAGAAGGTTTGTTTCTGTTATGTCAACATTCTCAAATTTTCATTTTCTTATTCAGTCTGAATGAAATAAGTTACTTTCAGTAAACATATTTTCTCGTTTTGCTAATACCTATATGCATAGTGTTTCATCTTTTTCTCAGTCTGAATGAAATAAGTTACATTCAGTACTGTGTTCTCTTGTTTTGCTAATACCTAATATGCATATGTTGTAATCCTATTCTATAAACAAATATAACTACTATGCCAAATTTCGTGTAGTAATCGTGTTATCTGTATTATTTTGATAAAATAGCTCATGTCCTAAATGGACTACTATTATGTTCTATTATACTAGTACATACTATTTCCATATTTCAGATTCACTTTCCTGACAAGTGTGTAAATCCTTTATCTAATTTTCTAGTTAAAAATCAGCTAGATGGCTCGAGATAGGAGTTGGATGGATATGAATAGGGATTCCGCGGAGTGGCAGAGTGGCATTAAGGAATTTTTAGATTTGGCTTTTGACGGTTGTCCTGGAAGATCAACCGCTTTATGCCCATGTAGACGATGTCTCAATGCTATTTACAAGGAAAGGGATGAAGTACACCTTGACCTGCTCATGAATGGGATGGATCCTAGTTATACTTGCTGGAAATACCATGGAGAGGATTCAGATGACGAAAGTACTACCAAGGATCTGAAGGTGAAGGGGTCAGAGGTGATGACTTTGCAGTTCGTGATTTGCTCAACACTCTCATACGTAGCACCGAGCCAGAAAGTAGCAAAACCACAGGTGAAGGTACTAGTGAAGAGATGGTGCATGATGATGGTAATATCCCAGAAGGGTCTGCAGAAGGTAGAAGTAACGAAGAGGCGGGTGGATGTGCCAAGGCTTTCTTTGCTTTGTTGAAGGATGCTGAAAAGGAGTTGTACCCTGGTTGCAAGGAGCTCACAAAGCTTTCTTTCATTGTGAGACTCTACCAGATAAAGTGCTTGTTTGGGTTGAGCAACAGGGCATGTGAGGCAGTACTTCAATTGTTCACAGAAGCGCTTCCAAAAGGTCATTGTATTCCAAATTCTCTCGAGAAAGTTCAAAAGATAATCCGGGATCTTGGGCTTGACTACCAAAAGATACATGCTTGCATTAATGATTGTGTGCTATTCCGGAAAGAGTATGCTGACATGGATTACTGTCCGACCTGTAAGGAATGTAGATGGAAATCTGCTGCCGCTGATGAATCAGATGTCGAGAGGACAAACCATAAAGGGAAGAAGCAAGTGGCCCGTAAAGTTCTAAGATATTTCCCACTCACTCCACGGCTACAACGTCTATTTATGACTGAGGCTACATCATCATATATGAGATGGCATAAGGACGACCGTGTAGATGATGGTATAATGCGGCACCCTGCAGATTCTTTGGCATGGAAGCATTTTGATAACATTTATTCTAAAGGATTCTCTTCGGATGCACGGAATGTAAGGCTTGGGCTTGCATCTGATGGGTTCAACCCATATGGGACAATGAATGTGTCATACTCTTGTTGGCCAGTGATTCTAATTCCATATAACTTGCCTCCTTGGTTGTGTTTGAAACAACCATATTGGTTAATGTCGATGAAAATTCCTGGAAAAAAGTCACGAGGAAATAACATCGATGTATATCTACAGCCTTTGATAGATGAACTCAAAGATCTATGGTATGTTGGTGCCGACACATATGATGCCACAACGAAGAAGAACTTTCAGATGCATGCAGCCCTCATGTGGACAATTAATGATTTCCCGACTTATGCAATGCTATCCGTTGGAGCACAAAAGGAAAACTAGCATGCCCATATTGCCACATGCACACGTACCATTTATGGTTGAAATATGGGCACAAATCGTTACATGGGTCATCGCCGTTTTCTAAGTCGTGACCACAAGTGGCGTAGAAACAAGAGTTGCTTCAATAACGAGACAGAAAATAGAGATGCTCCGGTGCCACTCTCGGGCAATGACGTGGTACAACAACATGCAAGTTTTGAGCAGGAAACCTTTGGGAAAACTAGAAAGAGGAAGCGTGATGATGATAATAAGTGGCATAATTGGAGGAAGAAGAGTATATTTTTTGATCTTCCTTATTGGAAGAACTTGCTTATTAGGCATAATTTGGATGTAATGCACATTGAGAAGAACATCTGTGACAGCTTTTTAGGGACACTGCTTGATATGGATGGTAAATAAAAGGATACTCTGAAGGCCTGTCTTGATTTGCAGCACTTAAAGATAAGGAAGGATCTGCATCCAAATGTCAGTAATGGAAAGTATACTTTAAATCTAGCTTGCTATAATTTGACCATGGATGAGAAGAAAATGCTATGCAAGTTTTTGCATGGTGTAAGGATGCCCGATGGTTATGCATCAAACCTAAAAAGATGTGTGGACCTAGAAGGTTGTAAGGTGCCTAGGCTCAAAACTCATGACTGCCATGTCCTCTTTCAGAAACTTCTTCCCATTTGGGTACGCAATATACTACCCAAGAAATTTGTTGTCCCATTCCTCGAGCTAAGCCTATTCTTTGCTGCGCATTCGAAGGAATTAAATCCTGAAGAGCTAGCAAAGTTGAGTCGTACAGTTCCAGAAACTCTCTGTCGACTTGAGATGATCCTTCCACCCCAATTTTTTGATATCATGATGCACCTTCCTATTCACCTTGCTGAAGAAGCTCGATTAGGTGGACCTGTTGCTTACCGATGCATGTATCCCGTGGAAAGATATTTGCGCACACTTAAAGGATATGTGCGGAACAAAGCTCACCCAGAAGGTTCAATTGCCGAGGGTTACATAGCTGAAGAGTGTCTAACATTTTGTAGCCGTTTTTTTGGTAACATTGATACCAAGCTTAACCGGCCAGAGCGTCATGAAGCTGAAGCTAGAGATGAAGGACCAGCTAGACTTAGTGTATTGGGCACAATTGATCACTCAAAGAAAGCTTTCACATTTGAAACACTTTCTAAGGCAGAGATGAAGCAAATTAGGCACTACATAATAACAAACTGCGAGGAATCCAACTCATGGACAGAGTAAGGATTTTTTTTATTTTTTTATTTTTTTTCTTCATGGTACATGTGCACTGTTCTGAACCTACTCAACACTTTTGTTATAGTGAGCATCTGGATGAGCTTACAAGGGCTGGTGCTCATGTGTCCGTAAACGGCACAGAGACGAGTTTGTAGATTGGTTCGAGAGGCGTGTAAGAACATAGTACATAGTGATTACTTATGCTCGTGTTAATAAAAATAGTTGTGGATTTTTCTAATAATTTGCACATGTTAATACAGATCCAGGCACTTCACAAAGAAGGGAAAGTCAATGATCTTTTGTATGCCCTATCTAGAGGACCTGACCCTCAAGCTCGTGTTTATAATCGCACCTTCATCAATGGGTTTTTCTTTAGAAATGATAGTGTAGAAAGAGATTTGAATACCCAAAACAGCGGTGTTGTTGTTAGGGGCGATGCTCGATCTGGCAACCTTGATTGGTTTGGTGTGATCAAGAAAATTATTTGTGTAGATTTTCCCTCGGAAAAGGAGGTAGTGCTATTTCAATGTGACTGGTTTGATGTGCCCTCTGCCAATAAAAATCAAAGCACGGGCTACAAGAAGGATGATTATGGCTATATCGATGTAGATACTACCCGACTTCGATATAGGGATGATCCCTACATACTAGGCATTCAAGCGTAACAAGTGTTCTATGTGAGAGATGTCAAGAAGATAAATTGGGCTTCTATTGTTAGATTGAAGCCATGAGACCTATATGCTATGCCATCCGTAGGAAATGATGACGATGGAACCGGAGCTGATGCTTTGACTTATTTGATATTGTAGTTGGAGATACAAATGTGCCGTATATAGACGGGGATGTCGAAAGTTGGTCTAGATCTGGCATGGAAGGTAATGCAGTGGTGATGCTTGAGATATTCGAAGATACCCGAAGTTGATCCCGGAGATGATGAGCTTGAATCGATAGCGATAGCTGTGATGATGATGAGACAAATATAAATGATGGCCATGTTCCTCATTTAGTACTCATTTAATCTGATAATGATGAGTTTTTGTGTAGAACATTAGGATTAAGTTTTCTATAATATAGAGAGAAACAGATCTGTCCCTGTTGCTTGGTGTTATATTATGTTAATGTGATGAGAAATTTCAATATCATAACTCTGTTTGTACACATTGCATTGTTTAGACATGTTGCTATTTTTACTACCATCTGTTTCTTAATTGATTATCCCCTTCCTACCTTTTTCCATGCATTTGTTTAGGATATGCAATGGCATCAAGAGAAGATACCATCTTAGCTCACCAGAATCGACAAACTACTCAGCAAGAATCTGGTAATCTGAACTATGTACATTTACTTTAGCAATTGCAAACAACTAATATTGTAAGCCCCTGGCAATATGTACTTTTCCTTAAATGATGGCCTCTCAACCCTCAATTTCTTGATTATTGTCTCATGATCACCAATACTATGTCCATCCCCACTACATCTTGCATTTGGTTCCCGGGAGCAAACATAATAAATTTGTAAGAACTACAAAAGCAAGTACGAGTTAAGAACTACATAATAAATTTGCCATCACACTTTGTGAAAATGCATGCAGGAATTGATACATCAAATTATCTGAATGGGGCTCCAACTTTATCCTCATGGCGAGACAACACTCAAACACGAAGGGGTATGTACTAGCTTGAAATATTCTCGTAAGTCATGGTTCTACAATCATGTTTGAGTATGCCATTATTGTAACTTTGAAATATCTTTTCTAGCTCTTGTGACCAAAACCTTCTCATAGGAGCGTACTAACAATAATACAAATACCCAGCCACTACATTTGTAGCTAGCATGGGTACAGTATTGTTGAGAAGTATATATATATATTGAAACAGTGACAAGAGGCTCTGTATCATCGTCAAGGGACGATACCATCATTGCGTACAAGAATCAGCTGAGCAGACAATCAACATAAGGTACATGTTATACATAGTTCTTATCCACAGCCTAACCTCAAATATATACTACTGGATCAATTAATTGTACAATGGCTTGAATCCAGCAAATGACATGACAAATAATGTACAGCAAAGTAACGCTACGGAAAGCCCCATAGACCAGTCCAATTGGCCGTCGCACGCACGCCGATGTCGTACAGAAGCAGATATAGGTACAATTTCCAGCATTACTGTTGACTTGGCTACTTATGACTGCATGGCAATTTAAAAACAGAGTCGCTTTTCTGGGATTTTAATCGACAGAAAGTGGTGGTCAAAAGAAGAAGGGGCGAGGTGCCCTCAAAGGAATCAAGGTCGCCAAGAAGCGATTCGCCAATGGTTCCTCAAAGCTTCACATTGAATTTTCCAAAACATTGGGAGGTTCTATCGGAGAGAACTATTGTTTGTTTGTGGATGACGTGATGGTTTACATGAAAAGGAAGGCACCACTCATTGGTGTGAACAAGTGGTGTGCCATTGATTCTTCTGTGAAGGATTCAATCGTTGCTGATGTCATTGTAAGTATAAGTTTGTACTTCAGCATTTTTCATTGCCTCTCCAATATCTATTTATAAATAACAGACTCCTGTCATCATTCCATTTTAGGCTAAGTGGGATTTGGAGGACACATATTCTACGAAGGGAAAAATACTAACAATTGCTAGAGAGCCCTATAGAGGATGGCGGTCAACTTTGCATTCAACATACAAAGAATACAATACTGATGCTCAAAGAAGGGCCAATAAACCCGAGGATGTAACTCCGGAGGTGGGATTATATGATCAATTATTTTGGCAATCGATTTAAAATTCCAGGTTACTTCTGTGTACATTACTAGGTGTAGTAAGTAAATTGTATTAGTTACAACATGCCTCTTAGGTGTAGTAAGTAAACTGTATTAGTTACAACATGCCTCTAATTATATTGTGTGTGGCAGGAGCTTAGCCGAAAAAATACGGAAAATCGCCAGAAGCAAAAGGCGAGGCATATAGCTGGTTCAAAATCGTACTCGCAGATTAGCTATGAGAAGGTACTCAAAAGAGTAGATGTAATGCACCTTTGTACGGTCAAATTTCAATGTTCTCTATTTGACATATTTCATACTTGTAGAGGGACGAGGAGACTGGGAAGGAACCAACTATTCTACAACTTTGGCAGATCACTCATACACGCAATGGATCATGGTCTAATGAAGAATCACAGACTGTTTATGTGAGAAACATTTTCAAACAAAGAAATCTAGCTCGTTACATTACTTATGTTGTGCAATATCATATTAACATTCTTAGCAACTTAAGTATGCTATCTTTATGTGGTGTAGGACAACGCATGCAGCCAGATGAGGGAGAAAGAAGGAGAGATTGGTGGTCCAATTTCAAGTGAAGAGCAAAACAATATTTTCCAGAATAGCTACAAATCTACTATGGAAAGTACATCATTGAAGCCTCGTGGCCGAGGATACATGGCTAAGCCGCCAAATTGTTCCGAAGACTACATTCTGAAATCCAGAGGAAAAATGCTGAGCTAACCCTCGAGGTTCATGACTTAAGGAGGCAAATTGTTGAACAACAGGCAGAGAGGCAAAGAGAACGAGAAGAAGAGCGAGTTGCCAGGGAAAAAAAGCTTGAGGAGGAACGCGTAGCAAGGCAGCGAGAACTTGAGGAGGCTAAGCAAGCAATGATGCATGATATTATGAATGAGGTTAGGCAATCAATGAGGTCGGATGTCGAGCAGATATTGGGAACTCGACAGGAAGACGCACATCAGGTAATACAAATGCTTTCAATTTAGTACATCTATGTTCTATGGACAAAAGTAAATCTTGTGAGTTATCCATTCAATGCAGTTTTCCCAAGCAAGGGACGCTCCAAGAAACGGAACTGGAAATCGGTCAAGTTCTCTGTTTAAAAATTCGAGCATGATTACTCAACACCAGCTTATGCAAGCAGCTAAACACCATCGTCGTCCTCCAAGTGATAAGGTATTTGACAAAATTATGAGATCTAGTTTCCATTGAAGCATGTACATGCCGAACTATACCATCTGAAACTGAACACAACACAAAAGACAAGGCAAAAAAGAATCAGAGCTCAAGGCAACCACCACACTAGTGCAGCCCCAAAGAAACAACTTCTAAACTTATACTAGGCTGGAGAAAATAGATTTTAGCAACATGCTACATTTCTGGGTAAACTCATATCAACTGATACATCACTGATAGGATAATTTTTAGACTTCTACTACATGATCAGTCATGAAGAGGAGAAGAAAATAGTTGATTCAGGAAAATGCAAGTAAAACAAAGAAAAACTTGTGCCTTGGTTTGTATATGTTTCTACCACAAATGCTAATTATTAAGTGAAATACTAAGTTGAGAAACAATAATAAGCATGCCAACCTTTTCTTATATACGTGCAATAGCCTATACGTGGAACAGCCAGCATATTACGTGCCAAGTATAAACTGGTGGAACTCATGTTATCCTTGCATTGGTGTACGGTTTACCCTTTCTGCTTTTCATTAGAATGTTTACATAGAAAAAAGGCATGATTACTTTCTCAAGTAGCATGATCAACCCTTTAGTTCTCTGCCTACTTTGAGATATTAATGTTTATGTGCCACAAATAAGAAGAGGCAAATATTTTCTTTCATGAATGCCCTCAACGAGGAAACCTGATATATTTCATTGGAATTCGGTCATTCATGTTAGAATAGAAACTTTTGTATTTGCTGCTTGCTAATCATCTATTTATAGACCTTGTATCTGTGTAAACAACACCTATCTTTTCTTGCTAAATGATTGTACAGAAGTAGCCATAGTAATATGTCAGAAGTGCTAATGAATAAATATTACAGTACATTCTTGATATGGATTATAAATATGGAATCCATCCCATGTGGAATCATCAACCCTTATTTATAATCATTTTTATTGTGTATTTTCTTTACTGTCTTGACTAACTATAAGATTCAAATTTTGTTTTTACCTTGTAGGATGGTTTTCTCTAAATGAAGAAGAAAGATCCCAACAAGATTTATTACCAGTTTAGGAGGCGCCTTGTAGGACAGTTTATCTACGTGAAGTGAAGAAAAGTGATGTCTTGAAGAATGCTTGTTCACTAGATGAAGTCATATGTATCTTGTTTGTTTGAACATTTAGATTTCCTTTCAGACTTTGTAGAACATGTATCTGACTTCGATGTTTTATTCTTGAACTTGTTAATGAATGAATGAATGCTTTGGACATGTACTCATGATTTTCTTATACCATTATCAACATGTGAGCACCGTTCTGTACTTGTAAATGGTGCTTGGATAATGCATTATTAGTGTAATATATAATACATGCAATAGGCTATCACCATGGAATTACACCTGTCGCAAAAATATATTGCCACGAAACCTACACATTGCTATGATAATGTATCACCACAAAATTTGCATGTTGCAATAAGTTTTTGCTACAAATCCTTGGTCGTTGCAACAAGTGTGTTTCCACAAAATTATGTCGCTATAGAGGTTCTTGCCACGAAATCTCATTCGTTGCGCTAGGTTATTGCCACAAAGAGTATTTTGTGGCCATATGTGTGTGCCGCAACGGCGGGGCTCGTGGCAATATAATTCAAATGCCATGAGAAAAATCGTTGCGATACCATTCCATGTTGCCACGATACCAAAAAATGTTGCATTATCCTATTGCCACGGAGTTTATTGCGACGCTTGGCAACAATTTCTACTTTGTTGCGATAGATACATATTGCAACAGTTTGTTACTTATTGCAACAAAAAAAATTCATTGCAATAGACAGTTTTCCCTGTAGTGGATGAACAGTAGACGGTGGAGGGATGGCCGTGGAGGGGTGGTTGAATAGGACCCCGTGGTGTGGAGGGCTGGATGAATAGTAGACAGTGGAGGGGTGCCCGTGAGGGGTGGTTGAACCGTAGCCGGTGGAGTAGCGCATAGTGGAGGCTGGATGAACAGGAGCCCGTGGAGGCTGGAGGATGTCGACGGTGGAGATGAACAGTATCCCATGGAGTCCCATTTTGCGGTACGCCACACCCCTCCCGATCAACAGGACCCTCGTTTCGACCGTAGGAGGTCCGTTTCGTCCGTTTTGCGGTACGCCACACCCCTACCAATCAACATGACCCCCGTTTCGACCGTAGGAGGTCCGTTTCGTACGTTTTGCGGTACGCCAGACCCCTCCCGATGAACAGGATCCTGTTTCGAACGTGGCTGCTCGAACACAAGGCCGTTTCCTCCGTTGTGTGGTACGCCAGGCCTCGTTTCCATCGCCTGTTCCGTCCAAGCCCTCCCGATGAACACGACCACGCATTCCGTTCCGACCCCAGCCGGTTGGCTCCAACGCGTTCCGTTGCCTCCCGATGAACACGACGCATTCCGTTGCCTCCCCATGAACAAGAGCATTCCGTTGCCTCCCCATGAACACGACAACGACGCTATTTCTCCGTTCCGACCCAGCCATGTACACGAGCCCTGGCCGTACGTATGCGCGAGTAGGCGTTCAAGACCCCGCCCGTATGTACACATATGTGGCCGTATTTTCTTTCTTGCACCCTGGCCGCTGTACGTACGTGTACATGCTACGTGCACGCCTCTACTACGACACGTGTGCACCTCTACTACGACACGTGTGTGCCTCTACATCGACCAGTATGTACGTAGACGTTCGCGACCAGGATGACAACGCTATGTACGCTTCGAACAGGTGGGTCCCGACTGTCAGGCACTTCCTTGCCTGCGAAGATGTAGCTGGTGGGTCCCAGCAGTTAGGGGGGCGAATCGTTTTGTTTTTTTTTGCCCGGACGCACTTCCCTTCATGCGAAGGTGTAGCTGGTGGGTCCCAGCAGTCAGGGGGCGAATTGTTTTTTTTTGCCCGGACGCACTTCTTTGCGTGCAAAGATGAAGCTGGTGGGTCCCAGCAGTCAGGGGGAAATGTTTTTTCCGTGAAATACAGTGGGCCGTCCGATGGGTCCCAGCTGTCAGGTGGAGGAATCATTATTTTCTACGTAATAAGGAGGCACTTCCTTGCTGCGGTCGTGGACCCAGTATCGACCTCTCCACGTCTGATCCACGTCCGATGGAAGTCGTTCCTTGACCACGTTGACCAGGCCGCATTGAGAGCACCACGGCAGTGGACGACGGCGAGGCCTAGGAAGGGGACTACGCGGAGCCGGGAAAGACGCGGCAGTGGAAGCCCGCGCAGAGAGGAGTACGAGGGTTCACTAATTCGGCTGCGGTGTGAGGCTGCCGTCGCTGCAGGGCCAGGCCAGCAGTGGGGATAGTAGGGGGTGGTGAGGCCTCCGCTGCAGCACAACCGGCCACGGGAGGCAGGAGCATGTGGCACGACTGGCGCTGCTTTGGGCGGCTGGAGCAAGAAGACCAGAGGTTGAAGAAGCACTACGGCCGTTGGATGGACATCGTACGGTCACTGGAGCTAGAATCGTTCATATTGACTAAGTTGACAAAGCCCTCCGTCCCCGTCTACTTAGTTGGCCCACAAGTCATCCTCCCACTATGGTAGGTCCCAGCTAACAGGGTGGGTATTCATTTTTTTTTGCTTAATAAGGAGGCACTTCCTTGCATGTGAAGATATAGCTGGTGGGTCCGACATGTCAGCGGGGGAACGTTTTTTCGCGAAATACAGAGGCCCTTCCGGTGGGTCCCAGCTGTCAGGTGGAGGAATCATTATTTTGCGCGTACAGTCCATGGCCGATGGATGTCGTTCATTGACCACGTTGACCAGGCCGCGCCGAGAGCACCATGGCGGTGGACGACGGCGAGGCCTAGGAAGGGAACGACACGGAGCCGGGAAGACTCGGCAATAGTTGCCCATGCGGTGGGGAGTACGAGGGTTTACTGGTCCGACTGCCGTCGCCGGAAAATAACAGGAGGTGTGGGTGAGTAGAGGAATGGCCTGGCCAGCAATGAAGTAGGGTGGGGCGGTGCGGCACTGTGGCGGCAAAGACAAACCACGGGAGGCGGAGCAGGCAGTCCCACCGCGCTGCTTGGGCGGCTGGAGCAAGAAGATCAGATATTGAAGAAGCAGCACGGCCGTTGGATTAACATCCAACGATCACTACTGCTAGAATCGTTTGTGGACTAAGTTGACAAAGCCAAAGTACACGTCAATGTAGTAGACCCACAAGTCAGCCTCCAAATCTTACCCAAACAGCATACAACCCGAAATTTCTAGCCAGATTCAAATTAATTTTAAATCTAAATATACCTTAATTTAAATTCAATGAAATTTTACCCGCAAAAAAACAATGAAATTTAAAATATCAAAATCTGAAAGAAAACAGTATTTGGGAACTAATTGCCTGTTTGCTGTATTTTTTCATTTTACAGCCCATATATTGTTACTTATAGCCCATTTCTTATTACTTATAACCCATTTCATATTACTTTTAGCCCATTTTCTGGGCAAAATGCATCCTTCCAAGTCTTGAAAGATTTCCGGCCCAGCAGGGCGTAGAAAAGCAAGTAGGCCTATGTTGGTTATTCTGCAAAAAACAAAATAGGTGGCTAGCCATTTTTCAGAAAGGAAAAAAACAAACTAGGATGGTCATGTGCTAAACATATGAAATAAATGCCTTGGCTAGATGGGCCACGGGTCCCGAACAACCCAGTTGATACCCTTCTCCATCCCAAAAAACAAAATTACGGCGCGCGCTGCTGGGTCCCTACTGTCATCCTCACCATGTACAGTCATCTCCTTATTCCTCTCGGTTGTTGACCATGTTGACAACACCGAAGGGCAGCGCTGCGGCGAGCGAACCAAGGCGGAGAATGATGGTGAGGCCTCGGACGGGAAAGAACAGGATCCGGGGAAGATCACAGCCAGCCGTGGGAGGCGGGAGCAGGCGGTCCCACCGGCGCTGGTTTGGCTTTGGCGGCTCGAGGAAGAAGAGACTAAATAAACACGACAGACGTTGAATGTCAATCCAAGGGTCAAGGTTGGCACAATCTTTTTTGACTAAGCGGACACCAAGTAGCATACTTTTTTATATATAGGAAGAAAACTACGAGGAAAATGCGTTCGTCTACCGTCCTCCTCACAGGGAACGTTCGCCACATAAGTGACTAGCACTCTTGGTTTTCAACCGAGAGGTCTTGGGTTCGAATTCGAGGAACTCTCAATTTTGTCCTCCTTCCTTCCTCACAAAAAAATGGAAAGAAAATCAAAGACTTGGGAAGGCGTACAGAACAAGCTAGTGTACCAGTAAAGAGACGTTGCCGAGTTTTAGAAAAAAGAAAGACGTGCTCACATAGCTGGTTCGAATCCAAAACTAGACTATGAATATATATGGTGCTATGCTACTCTGCAAGTAATGAAACTGACATATCCAACGTTCGCTTCTCCTCTTCTCTACTTACTCTGCCTAGCATCAGAAGCTCTGGCCGCACCAACCATGTCCGCTGGCTACTCGTCCACCTGCTCTTCAGCAGGCAACAACCAGATATGCGCCAAGTCGCCACCCGGACCATCGCCTGTGGGTCTCATCACACCCCCACCGGCACACGCACCACAGCTGATTGCTCATCGCAACCCGTTGCCGTTGGTGTGGTGCCACTGCTGCAAATCACGCAGAGTCATCCGTCGCGTCTCAACCACAATCCGCAACCCTGGCCGAGTCTTCTACAAATGCCCGAATCATGGAGTAATAATATGTTTAAGTGTTGTTCTGCTGCTTTCAGTTGCTGATTTTTTAATAGTTTTGTTGATGATCTTCAATTTGATTAAATGCGTAAAAGGGAAGATTCGTGTGATTTGTATTTCTGGGAAGTTGCTGATGTGGGGGAATGCAACTACGCTGATTATTTGGTTAGCCGAGGAATCCCAATACCAGCAGGTTGGGGTGTTGGACAAGTAATCGAAGGAACGGCAGAAGAGGAAGATGCAGAGCAGAAGGTTAAATATGCAGTTCCTCTAATCATGGCCAAGCAACAGCTGCTGAACGGCCTTGACAACAATGAGGAGATGAAAGAGCTTGTGAAGATAATGGGCAAAATCGATGTGCTCTGTAGGATGATTGTCTCTTTATTTGCAGTGTATGTAGCACTCGTGATGTATTCAGTGGCTACGACATGAGCACTTTGCTGAAACTAGTAATGAATGAAACCTGTGTAGCAGGCTGGGCGTAGTGTTGTGAACATCTAATGATTTCTATTAACAGAAATCAGGGGGTATCCCCTTTTGCTCATATAAATAAATAAATAGCAGAGGCCCTGTCAGGTCAGCTTTGTTCTCATTCAAAGACGTCGAGCAAATTGCAGTCCAATAGCAAACTATGTCATCTAATTCAAGTTTCACAGCCAAATATGAGTACAAGTAAACAACAATGTCAATCATGTTTTAGTTGTCATACAATCACCAAACACAAATCAGCATACATAACAAGTGATGTTCTCACAGCAAAATACTAAATAACATGTTCATCAGGTTTCAGTTGTCATAGCAAACACAATTTCACATAGTAGATAAAAAACATCTTCTGATAGGCAAATACGACAAAATCAATGTAATCATCATCCGCAGCAGCAGCGTCAACATCTTCGCCATGTGTATTAGTCTGAATCATAATTCCCCACGGTGTTATCTTCTTCTTTGTCCTCAACGTCATCGAACGTTGGCTTCTTCTTGATCAACTCTTGTATGTCCATAGCACGACATGCAATCTTTTTGCCGGCGTCATTGAAATGATGGTTCTCAAAGATATTAGGAACATATGTGTTATCTTGTACATCAGGAGCAGTATAAGCATCATCTTGTTGTGCAACTTCATTAAACGAATTCCTCTGCTCAAATCTTTGCAATAGTCTCCAGTCATCTCTACGTGCAAATGTGTCTTCCAAGAAAAATATCTATGTTGCTTGATTTGCCAAAATAAAAGGCTCGTTGGTCTGGTACGCCGCCTTGACATTGATGGATTTGAAATAATCATCAGCTCTGGGTTTTGCGATCCTGGAAAACAGGTTATACCAACGACAGCACAACAGAACCACACACCGATGATCCTCGAAACTGGAGATATACTGCAACGGAACAATGTCTGTTATGTTAGCATACATTTCAGTAGTCTCTTTGTCATACGTATCCGTGCTCATGATGGCACTGTTTTGTGACTTCCTGCCTTCGTCTCGTGCAAGGGTGTCGTAGCGCACATCTCCAACAACGCAAGATTAATGATGTCTTACCCGAGTATCAGGACCCATTGCTAGTGAGTAAAGGGCATCATCAACTGCCTGCCCATCCTCCCGCATCTTCTTAACCTATGGTTAGAAAATAGACAAGCTGATCATCTTATGTACTCAATATATTAAAAAACTGACAAAGGCACTTCAAAAGCTTACATGGTTCTTGAACCATTTCGCAAATCCTGACATAACCAGTTTGTGAATGTTTCTTGGATTTTGCGGCAGTAACTCCTCTTTGTAGATGCTGCACAACATAGTGATCGCGTCAAACATCTAAATATATAAGAATGTGTTGCAAGTTTAGTAGATTACGATGTATAAGCTGCAGTACTGCACTTACTTGATATAAGGTAGTATCTCAGGACAGTTATTCAACACATACCAAACCATTTTGTCCAAATCTTTAGGTTTGTCCTCTTGTCGACTCTTCCTCAGAACTCGAAAGAATAATCGAAAACATTGAGCCGGGATTGTCTTCACCCACCTCTTTGCTAAGCTGATCAATTTGTGTCAATGTATTTTGAGCAGAATCTCAACGCTTCTGTAGCAATGTAGGCCTCTGCAATGGAACCCTCGGGTCTAGCTCTGTTCCTAACATAGCCCTTGAAAGTGCCTAGCCGCCTTTCAGTAGGGTACATCCAGCCATATTGTACTGGACCTCTAAGTAGTGACTCATCAGGAACAGCCAAATGCACCATCACATCAAAGAAGGCTGGAAGATATATTTTCTCAAGGTCGCATAGGATAGTTGGTATCTTGTCTCTAAGACGCTCCAAAGCATCTATCTTGATATTTCGACTGCAGAGTTCCCTGAAGAATTGTCCCAACTCTACTACTGCTTTGTATAAGTCAGGGCGGCCCAATCCTCTAAGCATAACAGGTAAAACCCTTTGAAGTAGGATGTGGCAGTCATGAGTTTTCAACCCTTGTACCTTGTTCCATCTGCACTGACTCTCCTTTCAGGGTTGGAAGCAAATCCATGTGGGAATCTCACATGTGACAGGACCTCGCAGAATTCTTTTCTTTTTACCTTGTCCAAGACGTACACAGCTGGTGCCATATCCCGTGGTTTACCTTCATCTTGCACCTGCAAATCCTTCTGATACCCAGGTGTGTCAAATCAATCCTAGATTTTAAGGTATCTTTCGTCTTGCCTTCAATGTTAAGAAGTGTGCCGATGATGATGTCACATATATTTTTCTCGATGTGCATCACATCAAGATTATGCCGCAGATCCAAATCTTTCCAATACTCCAAGTCCCACAAAGTGGACCTACGGGTAAACAATAATCTCTCTTCTGCCGTGCCACGCTTCCTTTTCCCGCTACCATTACCAGGATGGTTTCCTGGTGTAATATGCCTGACCTTCTCTAATTCCACTTGCAACTCATCGGCGGTGAGCCTCTTTGGCGCATCACGGTTTTCATGGTTTGCATTGAACACATGTCTTCGGTATTTTCTAGGATGCAGCTTGTCCTTGGCAAAGAAACGAGTGTCCAATGTAACATATCTTGCTAAGTATTGCGTATGACAACGGATTCCTGTCACACCGAACATATACATTGTAACCATGTGTCGTTCGCCCTGACATAGTGCCCAAAGCCGGATAATCATGGATGCACCAAATTACAACAACACGCAGAAAGAAATCAGCTGGTGGACTTCTATATAGGTCTCGAGTGAGAACACCCTTCCATAGCTGTTGAAGTTCCTCCACAAGAGGCTCCATGTACAAATCAAAATCCTTTCCAGGACTTTTTTGACCTGGGATGAGCACTGCCATCATGTAGTTTGATTCTTTGGTGCAGACATTTGGAGGCATGTTGTAAGGGATAACAAGCACTGGCACATGCTATATGTGGCGCTCTGGTGGCCAAATGGGTTAAATCCATCTGAAGCTAAGCCAAGTCTAATGTTTCTCAGGTCGGCAGCAAACTCTTTGTGTTTATGATTGAAGCTTTTCCACTCACTACCATGAGATGGATGGCTCATTACATTCTGATCTCTGTACTCCTGGTTCCTAGAATGCTACAGTACATCCTCTCTTGTTTCAGCATCATGAAACAACATCTGCAATCTTGGTGTAATTGGAAAATGTCTCAGAACATTATGAGGAATCCTCTTCACAACATCGCCATCTTTCCATCTTGATGATTTGCATTTCGGGCATTCACTTAAGTTGGCATAATCCTTCTGGAACAGAACACAATAATTCTTACAAACATGGATCATATCATATCCAATTCCAACTACACGAAGGAAATTCTTCATTTTTACTGTAGGTGTGTGGTAGCTCAGACGCATCTGGGAAAGATTTGCGGAAAGCAGCCAACATCGCACCGAATGATTTGTTGGTCATCCGCTCAGATGTCTTCACCTGAAGAAAGGTGACCATAGCTGAGAATCTTGACAGCTTATTTCACAGGGGTGACAAGAACGTTGCATTGTTCCAACATGCGGAACACCGCTTTTTCTTCTGCGGTGAAAGTTCACGGAATGCACGAGCATTTCGTAGCATTGTTTCAATGTTGGTCAAACTGACTAGCTCCGCCACCACCACCTCCTCCTCCTCTTCCACCTGAGCATCAGGCAGATCAAGATGGTGATCTGCCGCTTCCATGTAGTCAATAACATTGACGTTCACAGCTTCACCATGATGAACCCTCCTAGTATATGTGACCGACATCCCATACAAGTGTAGATGATTTTGCACAGTTGACTGGGGTCTTGTAACTGAATTCATACAACTGCTACACGGGCAGAGAACATCTGATTTCAGACCACCGTACTCATCTCTGATAAATTTCATGAAGTTTTCAACCCCCTCGACATATGCAGCGGAGAATCTTCGAGCAGAAGTTGTCCAAGTCATGTCCATCTGTAAGACATACAAATTAGTTCTTCTACTGGATATTACAGGAAAAACATATATGCTATTTTTATAAAGTCCAGAAAAAATACCTAGGTCGATGTCTAAAGCTATGGCAAGATATTTGGACGAGCAGATCTAATAACGAAATATATGTAAAGCTAATTCAGCAAACAGATTTGAGTGCTAAATTATGGCAGGCTGTTTCAGCAGTCAATGAGGCCGAGCACACAGACATCAAACTATTGAAGGCCATTGCAGCAACAAAGATCGAGTATAAAACGGTGTAGAGCTATTTCACCTAACAGATTGGCTACTAGACCATGGCAATATACGTCACAATAAATATATGGCAGGATATTTTAGCAACTAATCAGCCTTGGCATGCCATCTCAGCTAAGCAGATTGAGTGCAGAACAGGGCAAGGAAGCTTCTTAAGCTGAGCATATTGACGATAAACTACTTGACAAGCGGTGAGATTAATAGCGTCTATCAGCTAACATTCAGCGCTACACTGACATGAACGGGGCCTCACTCTAGAATGCGCGTACCATGGCAGAAGCTGACCGCCGTGCGTCTCCACACGAATGTCGCCAGCGGTGGCGGTGCTGACCGCCGTGCGCCTCCACAAGAACGTAGCCAGAGGTGGCGGCGCGGCTAGAGGACGGCAGTTTATGAGAGCATACTGTGGGAGCGAGAGGATCGCCGTGCGTCCCCTCGACGAACCACGGCGCCGACGTATCGGTGCGGCGGGGAGGGCGGCTTTGCCGGAGCGAATGGAGTGAAGGGGGCGGGGGAGGGGTTTGGGGAATATTTGGCGAAGGCGGTTGAATCGGATTTGGGGAATTTTTTGTGTCTGGGAGGATTTTTCGCGGTGGGCGGGGAGTTTGGCGCATGGTTGGTTTCTCCAAGTGCAGTCCCACGTGCGGTGAACAGAGCAAGCGAAGCGGCGTTCGCTTGCGTGAGCCGTGTGCAGGACCGAACGTGTGTGGGTTGCAATGCGACCCATGACGAAGTGCTGTGAGTGTACAGCCTTTTTCCTTTTAAACTAGGTGCTTCGCCCCTCAAAAAATTGTTGCTTCGCGCGATCCATTGATACTACTACTAGTAATCCGGTAATCCCGACTAAAGCGGTAGCGGCGGATCTTTTCCAGCGATATGCCGGGAGGTTGGCTTAGTTGGGTTTTTTGATTTGTCTCGGTTCAATAAAAAGCAGAGTTGGTGATGATGGTGTGCCTGTCATCCTGCAATATAGGTCGTCCGATCTATATCTAACGGATAGGAAGGAAACTATGACAATTTACCCGCACTCGTCTCCACATTTGCAGATAAGGCTTTCCCTTGTTCATCCTTTTCTCCCAGAAGATCTTGATGTTTCGTGCAACGCACGGGCATCTTGTTAGTACTCCTACAATATGTATATCATTGTGAAAGTTCATATACACCGGCCGATATTAATGCAAACACGGCAGATTCTCATTACATTTCGAACTTTTATAGGACAGAAAAATAAAAGAAACCCGACCCTAAACCTATTCTACGATGGCAACCAACGTCCTCCATCTGCGATCTCTATGTACGGGGGCGGGGTTCAAGACCCGTGAAGTGAAGGTGCGGTCTCCGGCGAGGAAGAGTAGAACACGGGATACGGACCGGCCAGTTGGCACACCATGCCCTGCCGCCTCCCATGCCCTACTCATCCTCGGAGGAGTCCCCGACCTCGGTGCTCCCGTCTCCGGCCGCCAGCATGGCCACCGCTTGTGCGATCGCGTCCACGTCTGGCTACGCCGCTATTGCGTCGTGAGAGGCGACTTGAGCGAGGTCGGCGACCTCGAGCTTCATCCCCGAAGACAAGCTCTCCCGCAGAGCGTTCGCACTTGCGGTCATGGCGGATGTGGTGCCAGGTAGGAGGACGATGCGCTATGGTGTGGAGGTTAGCTGGGAATTGCCGCTTTAAGTAGCGCATTCCGATGAGGCCAAGCGTCTGGGTGCGTTATTAAGTCACCGGAGTTGGTTCCTCGGGCACCGAGCCTCTTAACGATGACATACGAATGGACGGCATGCATGCGGGCAGCTGGCACCGACAGGGAATGCACCGCGCGATGGCGCGAGGGACGAGGGCTTTGGTGTGCCAGGGTAGTCAGCTGCGGTCGTGGCAACGTTGGAGATGCCCTTTGCTCAAATGCGATCCCCGCATGTCATTGAACAAGCAAGATGACCCGGCATGGTCTCAGGTCTAGAGGATGCATTTGGCCGCGCTACACCACTCCGCGGACGCGTCGCGGCGCCCCGTGCATCCTCGATGAGCCGGGTGTTGGGGTGTGTTTGGATTGTGGCCAAAGTGCACCTTACCAAAATTTTAGTCATGACCCAAAGATTGGTCTTTGTTTGGATGGTTGCCATTTCTTTGGCATGCCAATGAACTCTAGCCAACTCTAGTTCATTTTTCTTCCCAATGTCGACAAAATCATGGGCAACCAATACCTCAACCAAAATTTTGGTCATGACCCAAAGATTAGTCTTTTGTTTGGATGGTTGCCATTTCTTTGGCATGCCAATGAACTCTAGCCAACTCTAGTTCATTTTTCTTGCCAATGTCGGCCAAATCATGGGCAACCAATACCTCAACTAAAATTTTGGCTACCCAATGCTTTGATGGGGCAACCTTGGGCACAAACCAAACATACCGTTGGTCGTGCCATAGCACTAACACCACCCTCGGCACACTGAAACCGACCGTGTCTAGCGACGATATGAGCGTGTCGCTCACCGCGGTCGCCGTGTCAAGAGGCGGTGCTGGAGCTGCGCCCCGTTGTTGGCCCGAACGACCCACATGAACGGTTGTCGGTGGCGAGGAGGTCATGGGCCAGCTCCTCCATTGGACTAGTCTACGCTACGTCGTCCCGATGGGTGTGCCCCACATGTCGGTTTCCCTGTTTTCCCAGTCATATTCGAGCGTCAGTGCTCCGCGTTGCGCATTAGGCCTTTCACTACGTAGGCCAAGCGAGACAACTTATTATTTATTTGAGCCGTTCAAGTGTAATCATGTGGCTTTTGCTTATTTCTCATTCCTCTCCAACCCTCTTCTCCATCGATCATGTCGCCCTCCAGTCGAGCCCATCCTCCCGCATGCCTCATTTGAACATTCCACCGAGTATCATTTGCATGTACCCACCCTAATCCTCTTTTAATAGATCTCCGGACCCCGAGATGAAATCGAGAGGGAACGAGTGGGGGCACGTGATACCTAAGGCGGATTCAAAATTTTGAACCGGTGATCATAGCATCCGAAATCATATATAAAGGGTATTCAATGTTCATTTCGTTTTTGAACATACAATATACTCCCTCCTATCCTTTCTAGTTTACATATAAGTTTTATGTGTAGTCAAAGTATCTCTACTATGATCAAAAAGGTATCAACATACAACAACGCCCAATCAATATTGTTAGATTCGTACGTACTCCTAGATTTGTACTCGAGATGGTTTCCAATTTGACTATTGACAAGATTAATAGTACATGAGATGTATAATGTGAAAATTATATCATTGGAAACTCCTTTCACATACGAAATTGACCGTATGCTTTGTGTAAGTTGCATGTCATATATTATTACTCTAACATTTGGTCAAACTTAGCCTCGAAAAAGGCATTAGACCCTGTATGCTTTGTGTAAGTTGCATGTCATATATAATTACTCTAACATTTGTGTAAGTTGCATGTCATATATTATTACTCTAACATTTGGTCAAAGTAGTATAGTGGAAGTGGATCCTCTGGCGTAGGTATCCCTGCCTTACCCTCCTTTCGGTCACTTACTAGCGGACCCCATGCTTGCTAGGCCTTGCATGTCGATTACTCAATGGGTTCGCCACGTCGAGGATCCTCATCCGTAGTATACTCCCTCTGTTTTATTTACTCTACATAAAGCGGAGGGAGTGGTGGTATAATAAATGACGCGGGCGGGGAGGAGGGACGTCAGTTTGCTCTCAACTACGGTCCCTGGCGGCCAGCATAAGGCAAGCGCGTTCCATTTGGTGAGCGACGTGGAGGGTCCAGCGTGCCGAGCTGCAACACGAACGCAGAAAGAGCGATGTACAGTCAAAACTGATTGACTGGTCGTCACCGGAACCACTATTCGCACAAGAACCTTCGCTGCTCGGCCTACGCTAGCCACTGCCCTAAAACCACACCAAATCTCCAGCCCATTCCCCCACCTTTCGATCCCCTAGCCCGCATCAAGTGTCCCCAAGTTCGCCGCAAAGCCATGGTGCGCCGCAAGATCACTTACTACAAGATGCTGAAGCCGGAGCGCCGCGCAGAAATCGCAGCGGCGGTCAGCGCCACAGACCTCCTTTCCCAAGCTCGCTATGCGGCGGGCCAATCCCCGAGTTCTCTGGAGCCAAGCTACGAGGAGGAGGAAGCCGATCCAATGTTCACTGCAGAGTTCGCGGCGCAGAAAGCCCCCGATGGGTATGAGACGATGGACATCGACTTCGTGCCGGTGTCCGAGTCCCCCATGGTGCAGGCGGACCAGAGGTTCAACATGGTGGTACTCAAGGAGGACCGGGAGGCAGAGGCTCAACTCGACGCGGAGCGCGCGCATGCCGCTGCCATCGAGGCTCTCCTGCAGGCGTAACCGGATGTCGGGGATGTGAACCGGGCGGCAGAGGCTCAACTTGAGGCGGAGCGCGCGGATGCCGCTGCCATCGAGGCTCTCCTACAGGCGGAACCGGACGTCTTGGACATGAACCGGGCGGCAGAGGCTCGACTCGACGCAGAGCGCGCGGATGCCGCTCTCATCGACGCCCTCCTGCAGGCAGAACCGAACGTCCTAGACTTGAACCGGGCGGTGGAGGTTCGACTCGATGCTGAGCGCGCGGATGCCGCTGCCATCGAGGCCCTCCTGCAGGAGGAACCGGACGTCCTCGACTTGAACCGGGCTGTGCTCTCGTTCATGCAGAGCGCCAGCACGCTCCGCTTGAAGGAGTAGCTGGAGGGCGAGGACAACCACGGTGCGGAGACACACGTTGGCAGCGACGGCTGGTTCGCTCCGGCAGCCAAAGACGACGAGGCCGTCTCCTTCCGCGAGCAGTGATAGTTTTTATTTATGTTGTTGTTTTTATGGATCTTTTGCTATGTAAAAACATACTATATTTGTTATGCAAGTCGCCTGACTTGGGTCAGTCTACCATTTCAGGTGGTTGGATGAATATCCTACGTCTCCCAACCCTTCTTTCCTTCTTCCTCACCTCTTCTTCTTCCCCAACAGACCACCGCACGGGTTGTACGGATACTCCCCAACATGCGGTTGGATAACATACTCTATGAACGAAAATTATGTGTCAGCGATAGGATGGCTGAGTTTAGTTTGTTCACATGCGACAGCACGTGTCAGTGAGGGTGCATTCCCATGGTTGGGTTTGCGGCGTGCAGGAGCGACTGTGTGAGGGTGTGGTGCGACCGCGGCATGCAGGAGCGACCGTGTGAGGGTGCGGTGCGACCGCGACAGCCATGCGCAAGTGTACCTCCTTCTCATTTTGAAAACTTTAGGCAAGCTTGGCAAAAATGTGTGGCCAAGTTTGGCAATGCAAGGCCTAGACCCAAACAGGATAAGTACGTACGTACTAGGAGTACTACCTCCGTCCTGGTTTATTGGTCCTCATTATATTCCGTGCTAAATTTTGACTACAAATTTAACTAAAAAAATGTTCATGCATGTTATAAAAAATTATATCATTGAAAACTACATTCAAATACAAATCTAACGATGCATTTTTTTTGTTGACATGCATTAACATTTTATAAGTTAAATTTATAGTCAAAATTTGACACGGAATAGAATGAGGACCAATAAACCAGGACGGAGGTAGTACTAGTGTTAAAAAAGAAAGGCGGGGTTTTCCTTCGTGAGATTTAATCGATACAAATCCGCGTTTCACGTGTCAATTAATGCGTATTTTTTTCTCGAAAGACCAAAGAGCTAACCATCTCACTCCTCATTGCTTGATTAATGCAGCGCCATGCAAAGCAACCTTCTCACTTCCGCATGCATGCAGGGGATATTAATGTCCTTGGTTGCTAACCCCGTCAATTTTGCCTCGATTAGTGTTAGTGGCCCTTTGCAAATTGTAATTTTGATATACTGGCCTTCTGTACAAAAAATGGAGGTAGTAACTATATTTGACTTCCTTCCCCATTGTGGTGACATCGACGATATTTTTTTGTGGTTTGGCGAAGTGCGTTCGACGGAGAACACCATTGAGGGAGACCACTGTAAGTCATTCACAAGTGCCGCCTGCAAGCCGAGACAACTGCCTTATTTGCATCGAGGAAGTCCTTTACTAGTAGTACTACTACTAGGAGTACTACTGCGGTGAGATGGTTTCTCGAAGAAGACGATGGAGAAAATGAGTAAGCGAAGAGTGAAATGATGGTTGCTTCGTCCGTGCTTTGTGATTTGACGCCTCACTGCTTTGTGATTTGTGATAGAAGGGACAGGGAGTAGACTCATGCTCTATCTTTGTACTACATGCGTCCAAGTATGGGAGAAAGAGGAGAGACGTTGCATTTTTCTATTCCTTCAATCAATCAATCAGGGAGCTTCGGTTCCATCTTTTTGGCTTTGGCAACACCGTCCACAATGGTTCCCACGATGCCAAAAAGTTATTTTCACATTTCGCTACACATTGTGGATGCCCTTAACCGTACCACTTTGTTTTGCTCCTGTGTGCTATCTATACAAATCTCAATTATATTGATCTAAAAAATTATAGAATCAAGATTAGTAAAAACGAGGTGATTTTGCCGCGCGGATGGCGGGGGAGGTTTCTTATTTTCGGAGGACGTTGTCCTGGCGGTTTGCTAACATGCGGTCCCACATGTCAGTGCTTTACCAAGCCGATCCGCGTCCCACATGAGGCAGAACAATGGCAGAAGCAACACGTGGTTAAGTTCAAGAAGATGAGGGAGAAGCGGATTCAGCCACGAGTGAAATGATGGTTGCTTCATCCCTCCAACTTATTTTTTCGCATTATTACTTCGTCCCTCCAACTTAACTGCGGGAAAGGTGCAGCTTTGTACGCCTCATTGCTCATTACTACGCCGGCGCCGTGACTCGGGTGCTTCACCACGGCTGCTCTGCACTGTATTTCGGTATGGCACGTGGGCCCGGTAGCTTGATGTCCCACATGTCGGTGAAAGGGATTAGAAGATTTATGAAAGCGAGCGCTCCACTCTTACGACGGAGGAGTAGGCGACCTGACGCCCGATGAACTGTCACTTGTACTGCATAGTACTATAGTTTTGCTGTTTCGCACGATCCAGCGATACAAACCCGATTAAATAGGAAAGGGCGGGATTTTTCCCGCGCGGTAGATGATACTGGCCATACATTTCAAAGGAAATTTTATTGTGTGCAAACTGAAAAATTATAAGTAACAATATGATATCTAGTAAAACTAAAGACGCATATGATTTATTGTGTTAGAGTGTGGTAGTAGTGCTGTATTGCATAGTTGTTAGATGTAACATGCGAGAACGTGTAGAGATGTAGTTTTGGAGGGCCTACAGAGAGAAAAGAGTAATACGGTCACCGAACTTCAGAATAAGCTGATTACGGTCACTATATACGTTTTGCGGTGATTATCCGGTCACTTGCTCATAGTTCAGCATCGGATTGCACTCTGTTGACCAGGCAAATAGTTTGTGTGGCGCCATGTTGACTAGTTAAATTGACCATGTTCCTTGTGGGTCCCACCTGTCAGTTCGCATAGGGAAAAGGTCAGATAAACACAAATTTCTGCTTGGTAGCGACAAGGCTCCAACCCGTGCGGGAATCACCTGGTTGTGTATGTATGCATCGGGGCCTGATGTGTGCGCATGGACGTGTAGGTTGAGCACTTGAGCGTGAGAGTGTGTGTTGGTCGTGTGGTGTACTGGTGTGTGCATGCATGCGTCCGTGTGTGCGTGTGAGTGTTGCATGCGTGTGTGGCTGCGTGTGTACGTGTGAGTGTTGTGTGCGTGCATGGGTGCATGTGTTTGTGTGAGTGTTGCGTGGATGCAGTTCGTGTGCATGCGTGTGTGTGTGTGTATAATCACCACACCAGTTCCTGTGTGTTAAAACAGACGGCTCAGCATACCAATACAAGGCCACCTTGTCCGCTGTGCCCGCGGTCATGACTTCAAACCACCGTCAAAATTATTTTTTTGTCGTTTGCTTTCATTCTTACTAGCAAGATGCCCGTGCGTTGCACATAACATCAAGATGCATTTGTATGACTTGTTTATCTTGTGAGAGAAAAGGATGAATGAGGGAAGGCCTTATTTGCAAATGTGGAGAGGTGTGTGGGTACCTTTTTGCAAAATTTCCATAGTTTCTTTCCTATCTGTCATATATAAATCGGACGGCCTATATTGCAGGATGGCAGGCACACCATCATCACCAACTCTGTTTTTTATAAGAGTGTATTTTATGTATTTTATAAGCGTGTAGGTGTAGAGTAGATACAAGTCGACAGGTGGGCACGATGGTAGTGAGATAATGTGATGCAACACTAGAGGTGCCACGTGGAGCGTTTAACTGGTCAACTAGTCATGTCATGAGAAAATACAGAGTTGTACGGTGAGCCCGTGATCAGTATAATAACCACTAAACGTGGCGGTGACCGTAATGAGTGGATTATGAAGTCCAATATATGTATCGTGCTTTCGCTTCAAATACAATGATCGTCATTGCATATATCGCGAGAGAAAGATGAAACACGCGTGAATTTTCTGGGGGGCTTACTTTTAGAGGACCTAGAGATATTTTTGTGTGCCTACGTGAAAGGGGCGTACAGGGGGGGAATGCGATGGAGAGAGAGATTCTCTTCGTTTCTCTTTATTATGACTAACTTTGTATATAGTTTAAAAATATACAAATTCACAGTGCGGAATAAATATCATTGTGGGCACCAGGCAATGCAAATTAGCGTTCGTACTCCTCCATATAACTTTGTAATGTTGTATATATGTAGAAACTCTAAAATAATTTTTTGGCCACACTTTATTCAAAAGGAATGTTGTATGCAAAATAAACGCTAAGAGAGGGCTTTTTAGATCAATGGGGTACGTGATGTAACATGTGTGAATGTGTAGTTGCTGCATTTGGCGGGGCCTAGAGAGGTATGTGTGTGTATTATGTATTTGAGAGAGGCATGGGTAGAGGAGCCGACGGGGGGAGAGGGCGTGGGAGAGATAGCACAAGAAATGAAAGTGGTCTAGAGAGAGATAGACGAATATGACGTCACGACAAGAGATTCCATTCCCTTGAGAGTGTATATGCAAGGGGGGGAATAGAGGCACCAGGAGAAATTTTCTATGTGTGTGGTGTTTGTGTTGGTATGTGTGGGTGTGAGAAGATAATGAGACGTGGGGGCAGAGGGTATGTCACCGCGTGAGGTCCAGTGGGTCGAGGTGAGGCCCTTCGTTCTGTTCCGTCCTACGCCACATTGGTCGGCCCATGACACATTTAGGAAGACCCATTGATGACTAGTCGTACAAGACAAAGATAGCAGAATTGTGAAGGACTCTCTGTCCACTGACAAAGCCGGCTAGGATTTGTAACCCTAGGTTCTCGGACTAAGGTAAACCCTTTATCTCTGATATTACTATTCATCCAACCTAACTTTAAAGGGCATCCTACAGAATGCTCTGCTAGAATCATACTAAATCGATTAGGAAGAGAGGTGTGAGACAATGTGTGAGAGACAAGCGTAAAGATAATGTGCGTACATGAGACACGTAGGCAGGTCCATGTATATAGAAAGGGTCGATGAGGATTGTGCGTGTGTATGTTTGCGAGAGGAAGAGTGCTTGTGATAAAGGTTAGTGAAAAAAGTTGTAAATAGTTACGAGAGGGAGGGAGGGTTATATCTAGAGCATGTGTGTGAGAAAGACCCCTCGGGAGAGAGTGTGTGAGCATGTGTGAGAGACCACCGATGGAGAGTGAAACTACACGTAAAAGACTGCTCTACACATTGATTAAATATATAAATTGTATCCAAATATTAGGATGCGATCATGATATTTGCAATTCGCGTAAGGAGCGGTCATTGATCCATCAGACATCTAGATTCTATCGAATTTGAGCATGTCTATGTTATTATTCGACACAATTGATCCACATAGTTAGTATTTTGAACTCCAGACAATGCATATCTTTAGCAATCGAATATAAACGTGAGTATAGTTCATGTTGTGTGTAAAGCACATTATACATCTGAAAGTTACACCATTGACATTATAAACAGCTACCTATGAACTAGCATACATTTGAATTCAACTTAAGGTGGTTTAAAAAAATCGAATTCAACATGAAGTCAATTCAATTATTTTAATTTGATATCATGGCACTTGTAAACCATACCTCAATTATGGGGGCACCAATCTTTGCTCTGATTTTGTACATAATAGCATATGTAGTCGTGTACAAAATAGATTCAAATTTAGCTCCTCCATTCCAAAATAATCGTAGTTATAGGATTTTCAAGTGTCAAAATTTCAAAAAGAAGCGGATAATTTAATAAGGTTTTCAAACATACAAGGTCAAATATAACGTTGTCTATTTAGGTCAATCCTCATAGTTCAAGAGTACTCTAAACGTGAATGCTTGTGTTTCAAAATTTGAGCGAAGCGCCAAAAGAGCCTCTACTTGCACGAAACCGCGTGAGACCAATGTTTGGTAGTACAAGGAAATTACTTTTCTAATAACTCCGACCCGTGAAACCTACCGGCCCGACGTCCAAAGGTCTAAACCGGGGTAGGTTTGTAGCTTCATCTAGGCGCCACGCAACCGCCTCCGAAAAAATCCATACACAATGGCCGCCCAAGCACACATGCGCGCGGCCGAAATCGCTCCCGCCCACTATTTGGGACACCTGGGATTACCATCCTACCCCCGACCCGCAGTAGGTCCAAAATTTAAGAGGGGGCAAAGTTTGTACTTTCCCAAAATTTCAAACAAGCGCGTCCCATCTTCTATTCCGAAAAGCCAAAAACAAGCGCGTCCCAGACCAAAACATGGTTCCCCACACCCGTCCGATTCCCCATTCATACTCCGTGGGCGCAAAAACTACCTCTCCACCAGCCGCGAAACCCCGGCGTCCTCCGTCCGCCACCCCATCCCACCCATCAACCGCCGCCCTCCTCCATCACGCCGGAGCCGATACCCCGACGTCGTCGTCCACTGCAACCTCAACCGCAACGCCCTCCACAGCTAGTAGTTCAAGCCGAGGTCGAGCCGTCCGTACCCGAGCCAGTTCAACCACGCCGTCCTGCGCCTCACCGCTGCCGCTCCAACTTCGCCACCCTCCACCGCACCAGAGTTGTTCCTGCTACGCCGTCCTTTGACGCCTCGGATGTGCTTCCCCTCCGCCAACATACGGCCACGGCAACACAGTCAGCAATTTGGCCATGGGTTCGTCCAAGCTTGCACCCTCCAGAACATCGGTTTCCCGGTAAAAAGAAGAAGATCGACGCGACATGTGGAGGTGACCACACCGGCAACTGAAGAAGGTACTCCTCTTCCCTTATTCGTGCAAATCTTACGTCTCTGCTTGCACGGTATTCATCCCACAGAAGACACTAGTTGACCGCTTCATCTTGATACTAGATGTTCCTAGTAACTCGCGATGCACAAGGTTTCTCCTCATATACTATTTCACCTTAGCTAGCGGTCCATCGCCCCCCAGAATTTTAATTTTCTGGCCAGTTGATTGCCAATGAACGGAAGCATTCCCCGGCGTAACAGGCGCTAGTACGACTATTACGCCGGGGAAGAAGCGCCTTGGTGTTTATATTAGGGGCGTGTGTGATCTAGAGCTACTGGCGCCCGATCTGGAGGTCGGACGGGATTAAAGGGATGGCCTGGGGTGCTGCCAAGCACGGCGGTGGTGTGAGGTCGATGGGAGGGCGGGGCAGCGAAGGCAGGGGTCTGGGCCGGTGGTCGCTGGCGGTTCGAGAAAGATCATCAACAGTGACTGGCGGGAGGTAGACGAAGGCCATCTGCCCGTTCCTTATAGATCAGACGGTTCATTAAAAAAATCGACTGACCTATTTATTTTAAGTCGACTGTTATCTTAGATATGACAACATGTGGTGGTGTGCTGGAGGAGTACTTGCATTTCCTGTGCTCATATATTACAAAATCATACATTGTAGAATCTAATTTTGTTTGCCATGCAATGTTGTAGAGCTATCATATGTCTCCTGTCATTTATTTTTCAGCCACCTACTATCTGCTACTTTTACAGTGCACTAGTTCTGCACACACTTCACCCATACTCTCACTATTGTGTTTTTATGCAAGGGTATTTCAGAGTCTGCCGAAATAGAAGCAAAAAAGAAAACAGACAAGTCGAGCCAGCTTTCTATGCGGCTAGGCATGGCATGTTACAGTGTTATAAAGGGTGCAGTGTCAGAAGATGGAGACGGTAAACGTAGCTCTGGAGTTGATGACCTCGCTCGCAATGAACCACCATCCCAGATGCTTGCTTTAACTTCGCGGTGTCATATGTGGTTGCATGTTCCATATGGTGTCTAGCTTGTATTCGAAAGGCCGAAGTCAGTCTTTATTAAGAAAAGGAAAGATATTTTTACACGAACCACCATCCCGTGAGCACCAGAAGACAAATAGCTAGTCGAGGGCCTTTGGCCGAGCGATGACAAGCCCAGCAAAGACAGGCATCACCGGAAGCCAACTAAAAAGCAGCGATGGTGGCGAAGCAGCCCACCTCCCACCAGGCTCTCGGGTCCTAGATGATCATGTTCACCACTCCAGCCGGATGTCTAGCTTGTATTGCTTCCAATTTGGTTAAATTGCATCTGCTTAGCTTACACATTATACCTTTGAATATGACATGCCTTTCTGTTTTTGGTACATAGTAGCACATCTGTGTATTAACCATGTTCTTACATCAAACTAATGTTCTTGTGTATCCCTCATCAATCACTTATGACGAGGCAGGCAGGCAAGGGGACTACTCCTCATTTAAAGAATGCAGCGTCAGCCTCCCGACATGATTCTCAAGAAACAGAAATGCTAGATGAAGATATTGAACGTAGCTCTGTAATTGATTACAACATTTCCCCTACACTAGCATCGCAGGTGTTTGCTCTAACCATGCAGCGTGATATGTGGTTGCATGTTGCATATGGTGTCTAGATTGTAATTCTTCCAATCTGGTTAAACTGCATGTGCTAGTCTTCTTAGCTTATAGTACATTATACCTGTTAATGTGACATGCATTTCTATTTTTAGTACATAGTACATCTGTCTATTAAGCATGTCCTTACATAAAACTATTGTTTTTTTTGTATCCCGCGTCAATCAATATGACGAGACACCTTTAGTATATGCAGTGCGATATTAGTTGCATCTTTCATATGATTTATAGCATGCGCTGCTTCTAATTTGTTGAAATTCCATTTATGATGGGACGCTTTTAACTTGGCAGAGTCATATTGGTTGCATCTTTCATGTGGTGTCTAGCTTGCATTGCTTATTATTTGCTGGAATGGTTTCTTCTTAGTTTACACAAACAGTTGTGAACTTGCCATGCCGTCCTGTTTTTCGTACATATTCCATCCTGGTATCATGTGTTTGCCTTACATCAAAGTAGTGATTGTCAGTATATCATGCATGGATGAGTTCTGAAGAGAGAATTTTATTGCTTTTTCTTGTCGGTTTTACTTGACAATTCAAATCAATAAAGCCGAAGGAAGTTAGCAAGGCAGTGGATAAAGGTGCTCCTTCCGAACGGAGGGCCTCTATAGTTTCTACTCCTCCACACCCCCAAGATGATTTCCAAGACAACACATGCATATACACTCAACAAAGATGTGTTTATGATGAGCACGTCTCCCCTAGTGCAGCTTCACTGGTGCTCCCTTTAACTTGGCACTGTTATATGTGGTTGCATGTTATGTGTGATGTCTAGCTTGTATTGCTTCTAATTTTGTTGAATTCCATCTGCTTACTTTACACATTATACTTGAATAAGACACGTGTTCCTGTTTCTAGAACATACAATATTTGTCTATCACACCATGTTCTTACATCAAATTACTACTATTGTGTAACCTACAACAATCACTTATCATAAGACACGTTTGACTTCGGAGTGTGATATAGGTTACATCGCACATTCTTTTCTAGCTTGTACTACTAATTTGTTGAAATGGCACTTATGACGAGACAATTTTGTCTTGGTAGAGTGATATTCGTTGCATCTTTCATATGGTGTCTAGCTTTCATTTCTTCTAATTTGTTGAAATGCCTTCTCCTTAGTTTACACATCATAAGTTGTGAATATGAAATGGCACTAATGACGAGAGACCTCTAACATGGTAGTGTGATGTTGTTTGCATCTTGCATATGATTTATTTCTTGTACTGCTTCACATTTGTTTAAACGCCATTTATGATGAGACACCGTTAACTTGGCGGAAGCGATATTTGTAGCATCTTTCATATTGTGTCTATCTTCCATTGCATTGCTTCTAATTTGGTGAAATGTCTTCTTCTTAGTTTACACATCATAGTTACGTTATCTCTTCCGTCCTGTTTTTCATGCATATTACATCCTCGTATCATGTGGTTGTCTAACATCAAAGTTCAGTTCGTCTGCATCATGCATCAATTTGTTCTGAAGAACTAAATTTTTATTCATTTTTCTTGTCGGCTTGACTTAACATGGCACAAAGAAAGAGGAAGAAACACAGAATGGCAGGGAATGTGAAGCGGATGAATCCTGGAGATTCTGCTGGTACTGATGGTGCAATAGAAGGTCAAAGTCCAAATGGAAAATTCTACAAACACGGCATCCCATGCTACACGAGCTGCAAAAAAGCCAAATGAAACAAATAGCTGCCACCGAACAAGCATAGACAACCCTAGTTCTTGCAACACCTACCACAAGTACTACCATTTGCCACGAGTTACTCGTCGTCAACTGAGCTAGCAAAGACGTTCCCAAGCTCCCTTGCCACCGACACTACTTCCGAAGCACTCTTGACACAAGAAGAGTTGGCAAGATCAGATGAACCTTGTGAGCTTCGACAGCAAGAAGGTAGTTGCTGGAGTCAAGTTACAGTTGCATGCTTCTTTATATGTAGTCTCACAGTTTGATGTACACTAACACTTCCTATGTTCGTTGTTGGACTAGCACCTAGGCGCAAGAGGAAACAAACATCAGGGATAATGCTCAATAGGTTAACTAAATCTAGAGGAGGAAGAATGGAGATCCGTTTTGTGGCAGGTTTAAAAAGGCCACGTGATGCTACAGAGTCAGCCAAGTTAGTATCGAGGCAGCGGTTGCCGTTAGGTGTCATGTACGTATCCTCCCAACATGGATTGATGCAGGAATGAAAAAGACGAAACCCAGTTCAACACCTTTCTCGACCATTTATCTGTAAGTATGGTTATGTATGGAAACTAGTAACATCGTCTTGCTCATCCCATACTTTCTAGGTTGTCGATAATGAGACTCTCATAATTTTCAACAGATGAGGTTCAAGTTGGATAGCCAAGATGATGCAACTGACAAGCTTGCACCCATGTTTTCAAGTCTGCTTCTGCTGACAAGATGTCGGTATAACTTGAGGAAAACTCACTTGAAGGCAAGGCTAATAAAGGAACTTTCCCAAACATCTCCAGTGGAAAATATATCGGATGAAGACTGGAGGGGCCTTGTTAAACATTGGTCTGATCCGAAGTATCAGGTACATTATATATATCTGATCAGATCACATGTTGAAGTCCTATTTACGCATGTGCCACACAAATCTATCTTCTCGTAGGTGAACTGTTCAAAGAACAAGGCCAACCGTAAGAAAGTGAAATTCCAACAGACGACGGGATCTCGTAGCTATATTGCACACTGCGATGCTCTTCTAATTAGCTGCTGTTTCACTCTTTTCGCTGTACCATATTATCAGATCTATATTGACTTGTTCAAAATGTAGAGGAAAGCCCGCAAGAACCAAAAAGTACCTGAACCAAATGTTGTGGAAATCTTCAAGGACTGTCACACCAGCAAGAAGAAGGGCATGACTACACCAGTCAAAGCCGTTGTTGTAAGTCCTTAATCCTCATGCCTTTTAACTACTACTTACTCTGACTTGTGCCTTGAACTGCATGGTTTGCAACCAATGTCTATTACTCTTTTCAATTTTATACACAATTGTCTTAGCGTATCATTGCACCTTACAAGGTTTAAAAGAGAGGAGTGATGTTCCTTTGATCTTGACCCGTAATCTAGTTACATGCTGGACTTGCCCACACAACGTTACAATTGCCTGTTTATGCGTTTCTCGCTTGTTTTTTATATGAATGATGTCATACTATGCTTACCGTATTATAAACTTCATACTGCTTATCCTTAGCCCTCAATACAATGTGAAGAAATAGACAATACATTAGCGATGGTACATGGTCATATGTTTGGAACCTGGTTTTATTATGTACTTTGCAATAAAATACAACTAATAATTTACATGGGTTCACCAGAATAAGTTCTGTATATAGACCAAAGCTATTTTGTTTGGTTTTGTTGCCTCCTTAATTAATATCTTCTGTTCTGGTACTACTAATGTAAGACCTCAACTTTTCAGTGAGCTATGGAAAAAATGGTGGAACCGCCACCTTCTGAAGGTGGCGAGGAAACTATAACCGCAATGTCAGCTCTTGCTACAGTGGGTCAAGATGCACAGCCACTAAAGGCTAAAAGCACGTTCTGCGTAATCTTGGGTTGGTTGTTAAGGTAATATCATCCAAACTGCCTCATGATCAAGATATGCAAGCTCAAAGCAATGTTGTATCTGCGCTCCGGACACAAGTCCATTCCCTAACAGAGGCCCTTTGTGAAACAAGGAGAAACATTGCTCAATGTCGTCAAGATATGCATGGTTTTGAAACCAGACTATCAGACATTTGCTATGTTGTTCAGGAGCCTAGGGGAAAAGAAGGCGAGGGCTATGGTGCTCCGTCGGACAATACAACATGAAAACATAACAGTCAGGTCAAATGAACCGAGCTTCTGAACTTCTGGTGGTGCATTTAATAAGTTTTATGCCAACCTTCCTTTTGTTATATAGTTGTAATTTGTTTTGGTGCGATACAAAATTTATTCTTAACGTCTAGCCACCGTCAAGAAAACATCAAGCCATTTTTGTATTGTGTAGGGTGTTCCCTATATTTGCACTGGTGGCGATCTTTGATGCCGAGTGGATGTAATCTGTGCAATCGCCTTAATAACCTAGCGTTAGTTTCGGCCTTATTTATTTCCTAGTCTTCTTTTTCTCTGGTTTGCTAGTGGCCCCAACTACCATGGGCCATATACGGGTCGTAGGATCCATGGGTCTCCTACGGGCCGTCGATAAATGGGCGTGTAATCGATGGGCCTCGGGCCATCGATAAATGGGCCTGTAATCGGTGGGCCTTGGGCCATCGGATAAATGGGTCTACATGGGCCGTAATCGGGCGTAATTGGTATCGGCCCAACACGGTAACGGGCCGTTAACAGGCCGTAGGACTGCAAAGGCTTAATTCTGTCACAGGCATAACGGGTCGTTAATGGGCCAGAATATAGGACGGGCTGGAAACGGCGCAACGGGTTAACAGGCGTAAACGGGTGACTCTTGCCATGGGCGGAATTTGGCCCATTAGGGTAACAGCCAAGAACGGGCCGACTCTTTCCATGGGCCGAATTTGGCCCATTTGGGGAACATGCCAGTAACGGGCCGACTCTTGCCATGGGCCGACTTTGGCCCATTAGGGGAACAGGCCAGTAACGGGCCGGAAGTAATCGAGGGCCGAAAAGGAGCCCAAGAACGTATGGGCCGTCAATAGGCCGAAAGCTAACACGGGCTGGAAGGGCCCATGTAAATCACGGGCCGTTAACGGGTACAAAGAAAATTACTGTTCATTATGGGCTAGAGTCACCGTGGGCCTGTAAAGGGCCGAAAGATACAAAGGCCTCATATGGGCCGAAAGACGTCATGGGCCATAAATGGGCCGAGAGTGAAATGGGATGGTGTTATATTCGACGGCCCACATGACGTTGTTGGGCCGATTTCCTTTAGGGACTAACAGGCCATGAGTTAACGGGCCGTAAAATGGGCTATTTGCGAAGAGACCGTTAACAGGCTTTTCATGGGCCAGCCCGTTAACTTTTGACCAAGTCAAACGGGCCGGCTTTGTAAGCTAAATGGGCCAGTGGGCCGTGGCACATGTCGACATATCATAGGCTACCGTCGACCCGGATTTAGCCGACACGTGTTTCGTCCGGCCACTAAGAATTTTACACGTGGAAATTTCCCATTGGTCGGGGCTGTTAACGGGTTATTGAATCCAAAACCCGACCCGATAGCTTAACGGCGTTTCGTTACGGTGGATGCCATGTGCCGGTCACCCTTGACGAAAGCACTTCTGTGACGCGCGATTTATCGTCATGGAAGTGGACACTTCTGTGATGATAATTTTTGTAATGTCATGGAACACTTCTACGACAACACAGGTATGACTATCTTGATTCTGTCATAAAATCGTCATGGATGTACATGCATGAAAAAAAACGCGACCTACTGTGACAAACACGTATCATCACGGAAGTGTATTTTTTTGTAGTGATGCAATACTCTTGGAAAAGCAAGCTATAGCAGATCCTTGAGTAAAGAGAAAAAGGAATGAAGTTTCATTAGCTCTTTGCGCACATCCAGTATATTACCTTTGCGATCCCCTACGGAAAGGGGTGTCGTGTTCTCTTTACAATGGGGGTGATCCTGGTTTCCAAAAGCTGCTGGTTGGTTGTATCTTTTTCTATTGGCAATCCCCAATCCGTTGCTTGTTCGTTACGAACAATAGAAGCCGATGCCAGTTCTGGTGTTTATCCAGCGGATGCTCATATCTCTTCCATGTGAGACCAGCGACCTCAGATCATCCCGGACTTATGTGCTGGAATAGCTTCATTCTGAGTTGAAGCAGCCTCAGCTACTATTCCTACTAAGGAGGATTCACCTTTTTCAATTCCCTCCCTTTTGCAATCCCATGTTGATGTAAGGAAGCTACTTTAGAGTATTGGCAAAAAAACATTACATGCAGGTCCAGATCTCCTTGCGTTCGTTGGTGGTTGACTACCGGGAAAGGGCAGAATAGCAACGGTGATGAAGCATACCACCCAAAGCAAGACGTGAAAACCTTCTTCGTATCCAAAAGCCCCTTTAGTCCTGTCTGCCTTAGTATTTATGATACATAATCGCATCTTCTCCCCCTTTCTCGTATCTCCACGTAAGTAAATCTTGGTATGATCGGAACTAGTATTTAGATATATGTGACCCTCTAGCGGTTTGACTCCGTTGATGGTATACGGAACTTCCTTCCTGCGAAAGGTTGAGTTCATAAATCAAGCTTGTAGAAAAAGCAAGTACCGGTATTTGATGGTGATGGTGAGGATGACTAACCTCGCTCTTGCAACCATGAATATTTTCTAGATACTACGGGCATATACCTTCTTCCGAAGGGCCCCCATCCTATCTTTTTCGCCTTCCGCTCTGGAATCGACTATTGGTGGGTTGTAATGTGAACCTATGGATCTCAATGAACAGCTTCGATTCCACAAAAGGATGGGCAAGAAAGATAGCAGGTGTTGAGCCAAAGCCCTAGTTCATACACAATCATAATGTTGGTCAACCATCCGAACCGGGATTCCTGTTATTCATACGAAGGAACAACAAAATAAAAAGTATGGAATAAATGGTTTTTGAGTTGGCCATGATGAAAGCGGGTACAATTGCATTACTTAGAAGCAATCATGTCATGTCTTGGCTTTAGCAATAAGCTTGTGCGACTGATGACTCCCTCCATCCGTGGCATTGCCAAGACTAATATATAAGGTTTTGTCGCATCTTAATCGAACCGCATGCGGAGCTCAGCTCCTAAGAAAATAATAAGAAATATCTAGTTTTGTTTCATAAGTGGCGAGCCAAGGAATAAGAATACCGCCCCCTGATCTGTATTTCAAAAGCGGATTCAGCGCTGCAAGAAATAGAATTATGCATAGATTGACTTGTAAAGAAAGACGAACCGAGCGATTGCTAAGCAAAGAAAAACTCTCTTATTTCTATGCTCGATTCAATCTCTACTCATCCGCTTTTAGTTCTACTTTACGTATCTGAAGTCCGAGCTTCTCGAGCTGCTCAGTGCTCGCTATGTCATTTCTTGGTTTTTAGTGCATTCGCTCAATTCTCTGTGAAGTCCATGGACATGTTGTGGTTCATTGTAGAGAATAGCCATCACATGGATCAAGCTATAAGGAATCACTCGCGAGCGAGGGAAAGCCCCAATTACGGTAGGAATGGAATACACCAATCATAACTCTGGTCTGGTCCCTAGTTCCCTAAGTAGTTAGTGAAGCTTCCAACTGCACTGACTGGATTTAGAGCTTAATGCTCCTATCTTTGAAGTAGAATCTTAGTGCTTATTTCATGAAGATAGCTAGTTTAATTGATACAAGAATGCCTACTTTGGAACAATAGGATCTACTCCTACTTGAATGCCAATCCAATCTCTTTCCCAATAAGAATTCCTAATCCCTAAATCCAAGCAAGGCATGATTGTTAGTCAGGATAACCAGCTTATGTACCGCATTAAGAAGTAACGACTATACTTTTTCCATACTTTTCTTACAAGATTTCAAAGAAAGCTACCCCATTTTAATAAGATAGGGATTTGAGATATCAGCATTTTCACGTGTCCTTGTCAAGTCAGCGGCAGAATCAGATTCAAGTATAGCATCATTCAGTTGGAGTTCTGAAATAATCTGGATCCCCTTTGCTATTTTAGCAATCTCTGCTGCTTAGTTTCATCCCTTTCTGAGGTAGAAAACACATCCACATATGTACGAGTGAGAGATGTCTTCCGTCCTGGAGAACCGTCTTCTCTCCCTCCTTAGGAAAAGGAGATCTAGGTAGAGGAGGTAGAAAATAATAGATACCATCTATTCTATTAACTAGTCATCAAAAAGCAACCTATATCGAGGTTAAGTTTGATAGGGTGAAGTGGACTATTAGATCCCGGCTTACCATTAGAAAGAAAGCTTAGCCGACGTCAATGTGTTAAGCACATAGGATATATTCGGTGAAAGTCAGTACGAAGTAGAGTGAATTCTGAAACTCCAACATTTAGGCCCGGATAGAATGGGTCCTCAAGCTTAGAATCATTTGGCCTAACCTTTAATAAAAGTCAACATCTTTTCATCCGGGTCGTACTAAAGGCAGGTAGACCGAACACACGGCACCTGTCCCAATGACTGGTACACTGACGGTGGCTTATTGGTTCCTTCCTCCCTTCCATCCTCAGGTCTTACTTTCCTTGATGCCTTAGTTTACTTGATGCCCAATTCATTCCTCCCAATATTAAATCTCTCGTGCCATATTCTTTTTCAGGTTTAACATTACTTCCCTTTCCTATCTTTTTACTTTTCTCAAGGACGTAAGATTCTTCAAAATCCCTTTCGCAGATCCCTTTGATTCCAGGTTCAGATCAGTCTATCTCTTCTCTCCCTTTCTTTGACCCTTTGTTATTCCTTCACAAAATAGGACAGGCATGTTTCCCTAGATGAGGGATACTCATCATTATTATGAATAGGTTACTCTATCAAAAATGTTCTATCCAATTCCCGGAGTCGTTCACTGAAGGAACACGCGTTACGCCACGCTAGCGCCAAATAAAATTTTCTACCGCGCACCCAAGATCATGCTGCTGGAAATAGATCACACAGGATCGGGTTTACCACTAGACACGCAGTCACCGCAGCGGAAGTAGAGTTGGTGATGCGTGTAGCCGATCTCCCGGGCCGTCTACTCCTCGTGTTGCCGATCTCCCGCGAACAGCGAAGACCCGTGAACGGTGATCTCCCGCGAACGGCACCTCGCGGTTCCCTCAAACGGTTCGTCCAAGCACCGCAGATGCGATGCCTCCAAGGTATCCACACGTACGGGGAGCAGCGTCGAGCGGCGGACTGCTAGGTCCGGTCGCGCAGCATGGGCGTGGGGAGTGGCGGTGGCTAACCAGGGTTCGATTGGATCAACCCTAAGTGTTGCGCCCACTCCCCCTTTATATAGACCTGCGAGGTGGGCTCAACACTTGAGCCCACTAGGAGTCCACATCCATTTCCACTCAGGTCCAATATGAATGGGTTGCAGCCCCTTAAGTGTGCGACCCTATAGGTTCACGTACACATGGACACGACCAGAGTCGATAGTTGATAGCAGCTCCTAGCAAAACGTGCCAAATCCCATGTGGGTGTAAAGTTGTTTGACGAACCTCAACAATGTGGCATATGCAACATTCCTTTTGCCTCACGATATTTGTTGTCGAGCTCAAGGCGAGTACTTGTCACCCTTGTGTCAGCTCGACCTCTCTTCTCGAAACCATTATACGGATTCCCAAACTGGGTTAACACTTAACCCAAGTCGCATGGCCATGCTTTCCGAATCTGATCACTTGAGAGGGCCCAGAGAATATCTCTCCAAATAGGAGGGGCAAATTCCATCTTGGTCAACCATGTCTCGCGGCATGTCTCACGACTCACCTGAAAGCTACCTTTATAACTACCCAGTTACGGAGTAGCGTTTGATAGACCCTAAGTGAGTCGATCCTCACCCCGAGAACATGCGAGGACCTCAGGTCTAGTACATGGCATAGACATTGCACTTGAGACTAACAGATGACTATATCTCGCTGCGTCTCAAAGTGGGTCTGTCCGGCTCGGTGATCTCCATCCCCGAGCCCATACTATCGGTTTAGCATCTCCATGCACATGACTTGTGAAACATAGTCATCAACCGAGTTGTATACTAGTCAAGGATATGTGTCCGCATAAACTTATCAACTAGGGACCATTAAAACAATCATCATACAATGCGTAGTTCCATAAACAAGTCACATACTTATTGATACATATCATTGATGATGTTCAAGGACAATACAAAGGACTCATGAATACATATGGAAATATCATTATCACATGATTGCCTCTAGGGCATATCTCCAACAGTCTCCCACTTGCACTAGAGTCAATCATTTAGGCATCGTATGCCCATGAAGCTCATGTGCGCCTCATGCTTCGAACGTGGGAGAGGCTTCGTCAATGGATTAGCAACATTTGCATCCGTGTGTACCTTGCATATGTTTACATCACCTCTTTCGACAATGTCGCGAATAAGGTTAAAACGCCTGAGTATGTGTTGGGTTTTATGATGGTTCCGTGGTTCCTTGACTTGCGCAATGGCACCACTATTATCACAATAGAGGTCCAATGGATTAGACGCGCCCTCAACCACACCAAGATCAGAAATAAAATTCCTCACCCAAACACCTTCTTTTGCAGCTTCAGAAGCCGCAATGTACTCGGCCTCTGTTGAAGAATCAGCTACCGTATGTTGCTTGGAGCTCCTCCAGCTCACTGCTCCTCTGTTCAGAATGAACACAAACCCAGATTGCAATCGACTATCATCCCTATCTGTTTGGAAACTAGCATCGGTGTAACTCTTTACAACGAGCTCATCCTCACCTCCATAAACCAGGAACATATCCTTATTCCTTCTCAAGTACTTAAGGATATTCTTAACGGCTGTCCAGTGACTCTCCCCTGGATCAGCCTGGTATCTGCCCACCATGCTAAGAGCAAAACTAACATCGGGACGAGTACATACCATAGCATACATGATGGACCCAACAGCCGAAGTATACAGAATCCCACCCATGCGTCTTCGCTCATCAGGAGTCGTAGGACTCTGAGTCTTGCAAAGACTAATGCCATGTGACATGGGCAAGAAACCTTTCTTGGCATCTTGCATGTTGAACCGCTTCAACACCTTGTCAATATACGCACTCTGGCTTAATCCAATAAGCCCTCTCGATCTATCTCTATAGATCTTGATTCCCAAAATTTAAGCTGCTTCTCCCAAGTCCTTCATAGAAAAACTATTTTTCAATGAGTCCTTGACAGATTCAAGCATTTGAACATCATTTCCAATCAATAATATGTCATCCACATATAAGATCAGAAATGCAACTGAGCTCCCACTGACCTTCTTGAATACACAATGATCGCAGTAGTTCTTGATGAAGCCAAACTCTTTGACCGCTTCATTAAAACGAATGTTCCAATTCCGAGATGCTTGCCTTAATCCATAAATGGATCTCTGAAGCTTGCATACCATGCTAGACTTCTTTGGATCGACAAAACCCTCGGGTTGTGTCATATACACATCCTCGGTTAAATTTCCATTAAGGAAAGCCGTTTTGACATTCATTTGCCATATTTCATAGTCGAAATGTGCCGCTATAGCAAGAATGATCCGAATTGATTTAGGCATCGCTACCGGTGAGTAAGTCTCATCGTAGTCAACTCCTTGAACTTGTCGATAAACTTTAGCAACAAGCGAGCCTTATGGACTGTGACATTTCCGTCCATATCAGTTTTCTTCTTAAAGATCCATTTGCACTCAATGGCTCGAACGCCATCTGGTAGATCAACCAAGTTCCAAACTTGATTGTCATCCATGGACTTTAATTCGGATCTCATGGCTTCAAGCCATAACTCGGAATCAGGGCTCAACATCGCTTCCGCATACGTAGTCAGCTCGTTGTTCTCCAAGAACAACACATTGCAGTCATGCAAATTGCGTAACCTTTCCGACCTCCGTGGAACCGGTGTCGACTCCACTACGGGTTCCCCGACTAACTCCGTGTGACAAGATCACCTACCGGAACGTCCCCGTGTGGTTCTCGAATTTCTTCTAGTCGGACCGTCCTCCCACTAGCCTTCCGATTAATAAACTCTTTCTCAAGGAAAACTCCATGTCGAGCGACAAACACTTTTTCCTCTTCATGGTTGTAGAAGTAATATCCCAAGGTTTCCCTTGGATATCCCACGAATATGCACTTGTCCGATTTGGGTGTGAGCTTATCCGACTGGAGTCGCTTGACATATGCTTCACATCCCCAAATTTTCAGAAAAGACAAACTGTGACTCTTCGCAGTCCATATCTCATATGGTGTCTTATCTACGGACTTAGATGGTACCCTGTTTAGTGTGAAAGCTGCAGTTTCTAGAGCGTATCCCCAAAATGACAAGGGTAAATCCGACTGACTCATCATCGATCGGACCATGTCCAACAGGGTCCGATTCCTCCATTCCGACACACCATTTCTCTGTGGCGTACCCGGAGGAGTCATTGTGGAACTATTCCACGATTCTTCAGATGATCATCAAACTCTTGGCTCATATACTCACCGCCATGATCAGATCGTAGAACTTTGATTTTCGTGCCGAGTTGATTTTCCACTTTGTTCTGAAACTCCTTGAACTTTTCAAAAGTTTCTGACTTGTGCCTCATCAAGTAGACATATCCATATCTACTCAAGTCTTTTGTCAAAGTCATGAAGTATTGGAAACCACCTCTGGCTGTCGTGCTCATTGGTCCACATACATCACTATGTATAAGTTCCAACAGTTCGGACGCCCTCTCGCAACTCTTTGCAAAAGGAGTCTTAGTCATCTTACCGAGTAGGCAAGACTCGCATGTCTCGAATGATTCAAACTCAAACGAAGTTAGAATTCCATCATCATGGAGCTTCTTCATGTGCTTTTGACTAATGTGTCCTAGTCGACAATGCCAGATGTAAGTCGTATTTATCTCATTAGGCTTATGCCTCTATACATTTATCTTATAGACTGATTCACATTCAAGATCTAGGATAAATAACACATTTACAACGGGTGCAAAGCAATGAAACATATTATTCAAGTAAATAGAACAACCATTGTCCTTAATACTGAATTTCTAACCTTGTCTCATCAAACATGAGGAGAAATAATGTTTCGACTCAAAGCTGGAACATAATAACAATTATCAAGTTCCATTACAAATCCTGATGGTAAATTAAGTTGGATAGTGCCGACGGCTAATGCAGCAACTCTTGCTTTATTCCCGACGCGAATGTCAACTTCTCCTCTTGCGACATTCCTAGTTCTGCTTAGCCCCTGCATCGAGTTGCATATGTGAACAACCGATCCGGTATCATATACCCAAGAGCTACTAGAAACATCAGCAAGATAAATGTCTATAACATATACAAAAAGTGTACCAGAAGAAGAAGTCATACTTCCAGTCTTCTTGCCCTTCTCGGCAAGCCACTTGCTGCAGTTCCTTTTCCAGTGTTCGGGTTCCTTGCAAGGAAAGCAAACACTCCCCGAAGCAAATCCTCGACTTAGGCGCAGCGGCTGCAGTTGGAGTTGCCTCCTTCTCTTTGCCCTTTGCCTTAGCCTTTTTCTTGGACCAGCTCTTCTTGAACTTAGCCGAGTTCTGCACCATCAACACTTGACGATGTGTACCCTTCTTGATATCCTGCTCTGCCACTTTGAGCATCCCATGCAATTCAGTGAGCTTCTTTTCCATCCCATGCATATGGTAGTCCGAGATGAACGGCCCATAGCTGTCCGGAAGAGAACCCAGAATTGTATATGTGGACAACTCATCCCCAAGTGGGAAGCCCAGCCTATCCAGAGCTTGCATGTACCCGATCATTTTGATCACATGCGAGCTCAGTGGATCACCCTCTTTCATCTTACAATCCATCAAGGATCGCCAGACGTTGAACCTTTCGGTCCTAGCCTGCATTTGAAACATGCTCTTAAGGTTCTCAATCATATCGAAAGCCTCAATATTTTCGAACTGTTGCTGCAGATCAGGCTCCATAGAAGCCAGCATGAGACAGCTGATCTCGTTTGATTATCAACGAGTTTCTGGTAGGCATTTCTGGCTGTGGCATTAGCATTATCGGCAGGTTCCTCTGGAAGCGGATTCTCTAGAACTTGTTCCTTTTTCTCATGCCTAAGAACAATTCTCAGGTTTCTATACCAGGTGGGAAAGTTTGTTCCATTCAATTTATCTTTTTCCGTGATTGATTTCAACGCATAAAGGGGTAACTTGAGCAGGTGGTGCCATTGATCTACAACAGTAAATATGCAAAACACTAAGACATGTATTCATGAAGAGTAATTCATATTAAACATTTTAATAAGATCATTACTCCCACTAAAATCAACATCCCTCGGTTGATACTTAGTGATTCAAGATCCAAGATCAACATGTCAACTAGTGAGCTTTTGCATCACCGCTAGAGGACAAGATCACTCGGTAAGCAACTCTTGCTAATCGTATCTCCATACGAATCTTGTTGTTGGGGACATCTCATGCCTCGCCAACTCCTATGCCTCGCAACCCAAAACTGTTTTGATAGCCACGACAAGTCAACCAATGCTCCGCGTGTAAGTGTCCCACACAAACCCATAACTTCAAGGAGATCTATTGGCACCCTAATTTCGTAGGCCCACCACTAAATATACTTGACATGTGAAGGTGCAGCAATTGGGGAGGCATTTGTACTTGACATTCTTTGAGGGATCACCCTACTTAAAACATCAACCATGCAAAAGGAAGGGTGCATAAAAGGAATAAACTTTCACAGGCAGTTTATGTATGTGTGATATGGTATAGCCCCTTTTCACAGCGCGTGGTGATCTCCATCTCCACGTGTGCGGTCTGCCCATGCATGGTTGTCCTCGTGGTGATCTCCATCTCCACGCCATGGTGTCAACCGCCAAGTGTTACATAAGATACTATGCTATTAAAAACTAATAGCTACTGAAAGTAAATTACATTACATGGCTTCTCATGTTGACACACAGGTCATTAATACAATAATGGGACAACCATATGGCTCTTGCCGGTTGCCGCACTCATGACACGCAGGTCATGAAACAATAATATACAAGAAACATACATGGGCTATACCAAATCACACTCATTCCCTGCAAAAATGAGTCGGAAGTTCTACCGCCGAAGATAAAACCTCCTAAAACTCTATCTTCTAAGAGGATTTTGGCCTGGCCAGAAGCGCCGAAATCCTGTTCCAAATATCGCCTCTAATCCAACTTTTCGTTAGCTTCAATTTGACAGGTCGTGGAGCAAAATCAGAGTTTGTATGCAAAAGTTACAGCCGTTTTACCGAGACCGCTCCAACAGATTTCAGCACCGCGGAAATCACATTTCCAAGGTGTTAATCTATGTTCCGATTCGATCAATCTCATTGATCTTCGCGTGCTGCATCCGGATTTACGTTCCACTGTCTACCCCGATGGCGGACAACCGACCGGTAGGAGTAAGTCGTGTCACGACCTCTGCATCACGATCACAGAAACAAGATCACGAAACCAACATTCAACACTGACATGCGCGACCGATCTCATCGACCCGCACCTGAACCGATCTACATATCTCATATGCATATCATCGAATCTATTACCACACAGCGGAAGCTCTGATACCACTGAAGGAACACGCAGTACGCTATGCTAGCGCCAAATAAAATTTTCTACCGCGCACCCAAGATCATGCTGCTGGAAATAGATCACGGGATCGGGTTTACCACTAGATGCGCAGTCACCGCAGCGGAAGTAGAGTTGGTGATGAATGTAGCCAATCTCCCGGGCCGTCTGCTCCTCGTGTTGCCGATCTCCCGCGAACAGCGAAGACCCGTGAACAGTGATCTCCTGCGAACGGCACTTCGCGGTTCCCTCGAACGGTCCGTCCAAGCACCGCAGATGCAATGCCTCCAAGGTATCCACACGTACGGGGAGCAGCGTCGAGCGGTGGACTGCTAGGTCCGGTCGCACGGCATGGGCGTGGGGTGTGGCGGTGGCTAACCAGGGTTCGATTGGATCAACCCTAAGTGGTGCGCCCACTCCCCTTTATATAGACCTCCGAGGTGGGCTCAACACTTGAGCCCACTAGGAGTCCACATCTATTTTCCACTCAGGTCCAATCTAAATGGGATGCAGCCCCTTAAGTGTGCAACCCTATAGGTTCATGTACACATGGAAACGACCAGATCCGATAGTTGGTAGCGGCTCCTAGCAGAACGTGCCAACTCCCATGTGGGCGTAAAGTCGTTTGACGAACCTCGACAATGTGGCATATGCAACATTCCTTTTGCCTCACGATATTTGTTGTCAAGCTCAAGGCGAGTACTTGTCACCCTTGTGTCAGCTCGACCTCTCTTCTCGAAACCATGATACAGATTCCCGAACTGGGTTAACACTTAACCCAAGTCGCATGGCCATGCTTTCCGAATATGAGTACTCGAGAGGGCCCAGAGAATATCTCTCCGAATAGGAGGGGCAAAATCCATCTTGGTCAACCATGTCTCGCGGCATGTCTCGCGACTCACCCGAAAGCTACCTTTATAACTACCCAGTTATGGAGTAACGTTTGATAGACCCTAAGTGAGTCGATCCTTATCCTGAGAACATGTGAGGACCTCAGGTCTAGGACATGGCATAGACATTGCACTTGAGACTAACAGATGACTATATCTCGCTGCGTCTCAAAGTGGGTCTGTCCGGCTCGGTGATCTCCATCCCCGAGCCCATACTATCGGTTTAGCGTCTCCATGCACATGACTTGTGAAACATAGTCATCAACCGAGTTGTATACTAGTCAAGGATATGTGTCCGCATAAACTTATCAACTAGGGACCATTGAAACAATCATCATACAATACATAGTTCCACAAACAAGTCACATACTTATTGATACATATCATTGATGATGTTCAAGGACAATACAAAGGACTCATGAATACATATGGAAATATCATTATCACATGATTGCCTCTAGGGCATATCTCCAACATTCACTATCATAGTCAGTCTCACCTTCGCTTAGTTGAGGGATACTAACATCGCCATCTACACTGAGGAATATCTGGGATTTCTCAGGGTTCACGAGCATGCCCCCGCCACCACGTTCGATGACTGAAATAAATCCAGTTAGATTTACGTGCCTTAAGATGTCTAGAATTTGTGGAGGGTCAAGATGATATGGGTCATACCGTGTTGAGGCTACAAGGACATTGGTGTCCCATCTTGTATAAAGAACACCTTCATACCGGCTCAGGACCTCCCTATCGAATTGATGTCGAAAAAAGAGATGTAGGAGTACGTCACTCAATTCACCTATCAATGGTATACAATTATAATGATGAATTTGGAGGTTAGTGTCGGCATTATATATCGGGATAGATATAAATTCCTTTAAGATGTGGGAAATCACTCCCAGATTGTGTAGACACTTTAATGTATCCCATAGACGTTCTGTAGAAAGATACCAGATCCTGTGTTTCAAAACCACACAGACTATTTTATCTACAACACTTTGACCATCCCAGAACCTCTCGTGGAAACCCAACATTTCATTATAATGAGTTAATCTAGGCGGAAGATTGTTTCTTAGAAACTCCCGCATTAAGATATTCACTAATGCTTTCAAAAGTAGTACAACTACTGAAAGGGATGGGGCAGCCATACAAGGCCAATCACCAACATTTATGAGTGGGCGCCTGGCACAACAATAATGCTCATCTTGCCTTTCAAGAGTGAAATGTTCCTGCAAAGTCATACCACCCCTACCATATTTATAGGTTTTGTATACCAGTTTGGGATGAAATTAAGAATAACCTTCGTGTATATGCGACACCATGGTATTGATTGGTGCGGGTAAGACGTCCCGCTCTCTCCACATATCATTCGAATTATAGAGTCTCCTGGCCTCATTAATCAATTGAAGTTTCCTAAAACCACCATTATGAAATCTCCTAAGAAAAGTTGCGTTGTGATTACTACTAGATCCAATTCGAGAGAGAGAGAAAATAAGTCGGTAACTGTTCATAATTTATGGTATTCATCTATACTTACTCTTGGTAAGTTGGCCGTTTCTTGGTTTGCGTTCATGATTTGGAATCAATTGGATATGTTACTATCCGCTTGACGTCTAGAAAATTAGTTAGCCTCTTCCTATTTAGGGAGAGGAAAACACTCTACTGTACCAGTAGGCCGAAGACCCGCAAGCTCAACCTGATGCCTTTGTTATTGTTCCTCAATCCGTCTCAATATCATTCCTACTCATAAGAGGGATTCTTATCTGTAAAAGAATACATCTCATTTACGACTCCATCCAACGACCAATTCCGGGATTCCAGGAGTATTGAGTCAGTGCACTGTCTCTCATCATCATTCATGTATCTACCTATTTCCATTCCTAATATGTCATCTTTCCTTACTTTACCTTACCTGTGTTTATGTTGTACCAACTGTACTAATCATAATTTGTGTGGTTAAACTCATACAAACCATGATACCCATCAAAGCATCTGCTAACCTCGCTTTAGCTATCTCACCTTCAGGATTGTAATTAGTAATATCTGCTACATCGTGAAATGTTGGATCGTTACGAAACGCGTCCAATACGATTTCCTGCACGTCCTTAGTAAGAAGATATGTCTTCTTATTAAACCCATCAAAAATCAAGTCAGGATCATTGAATTGGTTGACATATATAGAATCGATGACAACCGGTATCAGCAAGGGGTCAATGCCCCCAACCACTAGCTTATACCAAACCGTGCACATCATGCATGTATGTATTAATGTGATAAACACTATATATACATATGAACGCAGAAGTGGGTGATAAAAGATTGTAGTGATCTCCATTTGCGGTGCAGTATAGCTCGGTTTACTAACCGTAGATTTGAATCCAGCACCGAACTCCCTGAAGTTTGCAAAGATCACTTCTCTAGTCAGGGAAGCCATACCTACCAAGCCAAGAGAATCTAGTAGATCTACCAACTTATCATATAGTGAAATAGTACGCTTATAGTGAAAGCCAATAGGATTGGGGAATGAAAACCTTGAAATACGGGGCAGATGGGGCCAACCAATTCCAGTTAGGAACGTCAACCTTGAAGTAGGTTCTTGTACGGAAACAGGCACCACATAATCACTTGGTCGAGTTTGATGAGTTATCAAGAACTTGTATCTATCTCTATCATACTGGATTTGTGTATTGAGTATAGACATAGAATACACTAGGTTCTCTCTCAAATTGTTAAGAATGTGAAAACGATTTGATGCGTTAGAAGGCGCACCTCCAGGAGGACTATTATCACTACCATTGGGGCCGCCTCCTCGACTCGGAGGAATTGAACCGTCATAATTACTATCACTAGATCCACTTTCAGAACCTTTATTGACTTTCTTTCCTTTATTCACTTTTCCTTTCTTTCCAGAACCTTTATCGACTTTTCCTTTCTTTCCGGAACCTTTATTGACTTCAACATTCTCTTGATTTCCTTTGACTTTATCTTGATCAGATTGAGTAGGAGGATTAGATGATGGGAACTTATTCTTCGATGAATCTTTAGGGTCTCTGGGAAGTGAATCAGAACAGTTACATGAGAAAATGTCGTTGAACTCTAAGTAAACTCGATTCAGAAATGCACTTAGATAGGATCTCATAATATATCTACTATTCATATAAATATGGATTTCATCCATTGTAGGATTTTGATTGGAGGATTTTCCTGATATCAGGACCTAGTTCAAAACACTGATATCCTAGTTATCAACACCATGGTTGTAGGAAAGAGATTTCCCACCTCTAGTGAATATTCGTATCTAGAGACATGATAAGTGTGGGCTTATAGAACAAACTACACCGCCTCTATATAGGCAGATAGAGAATGCAAACAGGTTTACAAAGCTTGAAGAGGAGAAAGGTAGATAACCTTTATAGATCAGGATAACCTTTTAGATAGGATCTCATAATATATCTACTATATCAAGAACTTGTATCTATCTCTATCATACTGGATTTGAGTATTGAGTATAGACATAGAATACACTAGGTTCTGTCTCAAATTGTTAAGAATGTGAAAATGATTTGATGCATTAGAAGGCGCACCTCCAGGAGGACTATTATCACTACCATTGGGGCCGCCTCCTCCACTCGAGGGAATCGAACCGTCATAATTACTATCACTAGATCCACTTTCAGAACCTTTATTGAGTTTCTTTCCTTTATTCACTTTTCCTTTCTTTCCAGAACCTTTATCGACTTTTCCTTTCTTTCCGGAACCTTTATTGACTTCAACATTCTCTTGATTTCCTTTGACTTTATCTTGATCAGATTGAGTAGGAGGATTAGACAATGGGAACTTATTCTTCGACGAATCTTTAGGGTCTCTGGGAAGCGAATCAGAACTGTTACATGAGAAAATGTCGTTGAACTCTCAGTAAACTCGATTCAGAAATGCAGTTAGATAGGATCTCATAATATATCTACTATTCGTATAAATATGGATTTCATCCATTATAAGATTTTGATTGGAGGATTTTCCTGATATCAGGACCTAGTTCAAAACACTAATATCCTAGTTATCAACACCATGGTTGTAGGAAAGGGATTTCCCACCTCTAGTGAATATTCATATCTAGAGACATGATAATCGTGGGCTTAGAGAACAAACTACACCGCCTCTATATAGGTAGATAGAGAATGCAAACGGGTTTACAAAGCTTGAAGAGGAGAAAGGTGGATAACCTTTATAGATCAGGATAACCTTTCACATTTTCCTACAAATAGGATATTTACACCACGACCTAAATATAGGACCTAAGAAGTATGTTCTGCCAAATGAATAGACGTATATGAAATGAAAATAGAATGAATTTCTCAATGTTCCGTTGACAGATGGGTGCTGCAATTAGCAAACAGAGTATGAATTCTACTAGGTTCCAGTGTATTATAGAGGTGGTATAGTTGGTGACCAACCTACACTAATGTTGAGATAGTACCACACATGTGATAGTAATCCCTAGCTCATATTGTAACCCTCGTTTTAGGCCATGGAAACCCAGTGCCAACACTGAAAGCAGTAAACCCACCTGTTATAGGATCCGTAACATCTACTACTGTTATATGAAGCAAATACCCTATGTTGTGAGGTAGGGAATCTATTGCGTTTATTCGAAGGCATCCAACCTATAGCAAACCTAAATGCAACCACCTCCAAATCGAAACTCTTATCCAATCCAGTGAGGAGGCAACCTGCAGCCATCACCATTCTAACATACAAATGGAATGGAAATAGGGTTGGATAACTATCCGGATCTAATCCCCAAACTCACATCCCATTATATCACCAGTGAGTGGGCTTCGAACAATGATCATGAATTCATATACGATTTGATAGGTTCCGAATATGAAGGATGTTTCTCATCCAACGCTTATTTATCACCCTCTTTCTTATTAGAAGATTGCACATCGTTATTATCACCTTTCTTCTTATCACTCCCTTTCTTATTAGCTACTTTCTTTTCCCCCGGATCTGTCACTTCTAAATCATTATTACCTCCTTTCTTCTTATCACTTCCATTCTTATCACTTCCTTTCTTATTAGTTCCTTTCTTATTAGTTCCTTTCTTATTAGTTCCCTTCTTTTCCCCCAGATCTTTTACTTCTATAGAATCACTCTCATAAAGACGATCATCCTCGCAAGTCTTACCTTTATTCAATCCTTCTCGGATTACCTTGCTTAGTTCAGCCGCATCCTTCAGCCTTATATTATCTTCCCACAGCTGTAATATTAGACTGCCAGTAGGCTGATCTTTCAACATTTTGAAGAAGTCTGAACTCGTAAATACGTATGGCTTTGTGTCGACCCACATACCCTTTTTAAAGACGAATATCCTTTCAGCCCCTCCCAATTTCATTGTTATTTGGCTCATACGTTTCCTATGACTATATTTTTCCAATCCACGGAAAAGTTATTTTCGTAATTTATCACGCATTCAGAGTGAACATTATTTAATAAGTTAATGAAGTGACTTTTTTCAACCACACCAGACGGTGCACCCTTAAAAATTTTGACATCTTTACCCCCTTCGGCCTCCAAGAAGTAGCTTTTCGGAGCTGTAAAAATCGCACGCCTAATAACTCTGTGTTCTAGCTTAAACTTACCAAGCTCCCTATCTGATATCATAGATTCGGGAAGGGGATTCTCTAAAACTACAGTCTGTGTCCGTATAGAGGCAGTCATCCCATGACACAAATTGGTCCATATATATACGGGCGTAACTCGTAATGCATGCTGATATCTGAGGACATGTGTTCACCGGCGGTTTCCATCAAATCGCTCTCATCGTATACGTCCTCTTTATAAGTGATTAAATTATACTCCCCCATTTCGAGTGCCTGGATCACTTTACCCTTTTTCTTATGCATAAACACTTGACTTGTAACCTTAGAGCAAAGGACAGCCTTAGTGCTTTCGGTCTTTATACCCAAACGACAGTACACACTGTTCATGCACAACTTGTGTATATAGCTTTTGGCTCCTAATTTTTTATCTCTAGCATCTAATCTCCTTGAATACATATCATCTATGAATTCTGCAAATGGACTATCAATAGGCTCAAACAAGTACCCGCAGCACGGCGTAACATCATACCCTAATTTGGCAGCATGCTTTAATTATTCACTAAAGTAACACCGATACACGTACCCAACTCCAAATTTTAGAACGTTCCCATCAAGGTCTCTAAATGGGAGAAAAGGACGCTTTACATGATTAGGTATATACACCAACGCTTGTATAAAGCCAAACAAATCGTCCAATTTCTTGTTACAAAAATTGTCATGCCAGACCCCCTTCCCGGCTAGCATTTTACATGTTTTCATTATAAACGGATATAATGAATTGACATCGTAATAATACAAATTCTCCCCGTAAGGCTTGTACACATCTACATACCCACCATAGTATGCCCGCCTAATGAATGAGTCTTCTTCCTTAGTTGGAATGTACAACTTCCATCTCTTATCGTCATGATACCTCATTCGCCATATAGTAAAGGCCATAGCCGCAATGGTAGTTTTATCAACTATGTCAACTTTGTAGTACTCAAAAAAGATCTTTTGCGCCCTGACCATGATATGACCTAAAAGCTCGACGTCATGTTTCAAATACTTGAGATAATCCACTGCATTTTCGACAATCGTTTCACAGGTGACGTTTGCGTGATCCATATCACCCTTACCAGTCAAATCAGGATATATTTCCTTTGCCAAATACGCTAAACTACACGGCCATAGATGCAAAGAACAGCGCATTTTACAAATCAACCTCCATCATACAAGGGGATCAGAGGGCCTGTTATAGACAACTATTTCATAAATATTACCCTCGTGAATATTTATACCGCCCTCCGAGTCCAAGTCTTTATGATATTGGATGATGTGGTTAGCTAGAATAATTCCATCAAACCTTAAGTTATGAAAATAGATAACAAGTGCTTGCCCTCCCCTTCTACCTCTAGCTATTTCAATAATACATTCTATAAAACACCTCATGAGAAAGACACTCTGATTACAGAAACCACCATCAACTTGTAACGCGTATTCGCTAGAGTAGAAAGTTTCTATCTTAGAATTGGGAAGTGATCTTATTCCCCCCTCCTTGCTCTCTACCACCATATCCTGATCAATAAACATAAAAGCAGCCGCATACGAAACATGAATATCACCACCGACCTCTTCATATTTCATACCGAACCGTTGGTCGACATCAGCACTCTCTGGTAACCCAATGGTATCGATATCCCCAACCATGAAATTGGATTCTCTCGGGGGTCTTCCTTTAAAATTGGGGTCCTCTTCCGCTTATCGGTTGTATGCTTCCAGCTTCAGTTTATACTTATCATGTAGCTTAGTGATGTAGGGGTTTTTCCGAGTATCGGCAGTATTCGTTTTCTTTGGCCTTCTCGGTATACTAGAGACTAGGGTTTGTAGTCTTTCTGATATCTCCAACGAGTCATAAAGCAGCTTATAAAGATCTGATGAAGATAAGCACTCACTAATCTCCTCTCTTTTCGAATGGCGCACTAAAAATCTAAGACCTACTTTATAAACAGGTTTGAGATGATACTTCTTAGCAACTTTGTAGCGACCAGACCCGAATGGATCCAGTGCTCTGTGCTCAGTGTCATCCCTGGATCAGTAATGCTGACACCACACAGTACTTCGAAGGATTTATAGCAGAGTAGCAATCACACACTTATTACATCGATGTCCACAAGGGAACTTAATACAATAATATGGCTTAAGGCCATCTAATAATAACAGCGGAAGGCTTGGAAGACAAGTGAGTCCATCAACTCCATCGGCATCACTGAGTATAGAACCACGACCTAACACCTTACTCGTAAATGCGAAAAGTCTGCAACAAGAAAGTTGCAGCCCGAAACGGGTCAGCACATGGAATATGCTGGCAATGTAACACATAGAGAACAATGAAGCAACAAGCCTATACTACATGCATATATGGCTGGTGGTAAGGCTCTCTGGTTACATTTTTGCATAAAGCTGGTTTTTCCTACATCAAAGGAATAATTTTATTTAACTATCATGGTGGTTGTTAAACATTGAGAATGGTTGACAGCATCCTCAATCCCAATTAAAAAGTATTCATTAAAACCCGATAACTTTATTATTAGAAGTAACATGTTGAGATTCACATGATATTCAAGTACTAGATACTCAAGATGTCCATAACCGGGGACACGGCTAATCATGATTAGTTTATACACTCTGCAGAGGTTTGCACTTTTCCCCACAAGACTCGATCGCCTCCGCTTGGTTCTCGCACTACATGGTGTTTGAGAAACGGATGACCGAGACATAGTCTTTCAGAAGCGCTAGCACCTTACATGTGGGTAGACAGAACTAATCCAACGAACACATTCATTGAAACGAACGGTTCGGTGAACGTTCGTTAATTAAGAAAACCGAAAAATTAAAAACCATCTAGGTTTTGGAAAAAAAATCGAACAACGAACGAAAACCGGATCGGGCTTTTCTAAAAAAACGGATCGGGCGGGCGGCGGCTACCTCCGGTGGCTTCACGGCTGGGCTCAGCGGGCCTCGGGGTCCGGCGGGTCAAGGGGTCGGGCGGCGAGGGGCGGCGGGTTCAGCCGGGCGAGGAACGGCGGCGGCGTCCTTGGCGGCGGCAAGGGCTCGGCTTGGGGGCGGGCGGCGGCGGATGAGAGAGAGGAGGGGGGGCGGCGCGATATAAATAGAAGGGGGGCTGGCCGGCTTGGGAAGGGGCTGGGCGTGGCGACCTCGTGTCCGACCCGGACACGAGCGGCGGCGGGTGGCGGCGGCGGCGGGCTCAAGGCGGGCGTCTTGTGAGGGAGAGAGGGAGGTGGGCGGGGCGCCGGGTCAAGCCGGGCCGGTTGCCTTGGCCTGTGGGGGGCGCAGTTTTTTTTTAAACAAAAAAAAACGGATTAAAAAAAACCAAAAGAACTCCGATTTTAATAAAAATAATTTTACCCCACTCCAAAAAATGAGTCGAACAAAATTAACTTTAAAAGCGGCAAACATGCATAAATTTTAAAATGCTCATTTTGCCTAAGCAAAATAAATCTTCCAAATCCACATTTGATTTATTTATAAAATCTCCATTTTCCTAAATGTTGGGAAAGTCATATTATTCCCTCTCTTAAAATTTTGTATCGGAAAAACTTTATGAAGATAATTAAATAAATCCAATGATCCTATTTTCAAAATTTGAGAAATCCCAAATATGAAAATAATGAAACTTCCAACTCTCTCCGAGGGTCCTTGAGCTGCGTGAAATTTTCTAGGATCGGAAAATGCGAGAAAAATATGATATGCATGATGACCTAATGTATAACATTCCAAATTGAAAATTTGGGATGTTACAAACCTACCCCCTTAAGATGAATCTCACCCTCGAGATTCGGGTTGGCTAGAAAATAGGTGAGGTGGTCCTTGAGCAAAACTTCCTCTCTTTCCGGTGGCTTCATCCTCGGTGTGGTGGCTCCAATCGAACTTTGCAAAACTTGATAACCTTGCTGCGGGTAACTCTGCTGGCATAATCGAGAATCTTAACCGGTTTTCCTCATATGTCAAGTCATCCTTCAACTGAATTGCTTCCAAAGTGGCACTTGTGTCTCTTAACGGTACCTCTGCTATCTCGGGTGACATTTCTTCAATCGAGAAACATGGAATACGTCATGAACTCCTGACAGTCCTTCTGGTAATTCCAACTTATAAGCAACTTCTCCCATGCGTTGCAAAATCTTATACGGTCCAACGAAACGTGGTGCTAACTTTCCTTTAACTCCAAAACGCTTAACTCCTCGAAGTGGGGATACTCTGAGATATATTCATCTCCAACTTCATACTCAATCGCTTTGGCGCTTTGAATCGGCATAGCTCTTTTATGCAGGACTGGGCTACCTTGAGCCTGTCTCGAATCAACTTAACCCTCTGTTGAGACTCCTTAATCAAATCTGGTCCAAACAATCGGCGATCTCCGGTTTCGTCCCATAACAACGGTGTCCTGCACCTTCTTCCATACTGAGCCTCGAAAGGTGCCATCTTCAAGCTGGTTTGGTAACTGTTGTTGTAGGAAAATTCTGCATACGGCAAATTATCATCCCAGCTAGATCCATAATCTAGGGCACAAGCTCTCAAAGCATGTCCTCCAAAATCTGATTGACTCTCTCGGTGCATCCATCGGTCAATGGGTGGAAAGCTGTCTGAATTCAATCGGGTTCCCAATGTTTCGTAACTGGTTCCAAAATTTCGAGGTAAACTGGGTTCCTCTATCTGATACGATGCTCCTCGGAACTCCGTGTAAGCACACAATTCTGGTCATGTATATCTTTGCCAACTTAGCACTGCTATAGGAGGTCTTGACTGGAATAAAATGAGCTACCTTTGTTAAACGATTACTATAACCCAAATCGAGTCATATCCTGAACGGGTCTTTGGCAAACCTGTGATAAAATCCATGCCTAGTTTATCCCACTTCCATTCGGTATCGGCAATGGTTGTAACAATCCTGGCTTCGATGTTACGCCTTTACTTTCTGACATACATCGCAAACTGCTACATACTCCGCAATATCCTTCTTCATTCCGGTCCACCAGAAAGTGTTCTTCAAATCCAAATACATCTTGGTATTTCCTGGGTGAATCGAATAGGGTGAATCATGAGCTTCTTGTAAAATCAACTTCCTGATCTCTGGGTCATTGGGCACATAAACACGGTCTTCAAACCATAGGGTATCATGCTCATCCTCACGGAATCCTTTAGCTTTTCCTTTGCTCATTTTCTCCTTTATAGAGGCAACTTCCTTATCTGCCTTTTGGGCTTCTCTGATTTTGTCCATTAGTGTTGACTGAATCTCCAATGCTGCTACATAGCCTCTCGGAACTATTTCCAAACATAGCTCTCGAAGGTCCTCGGCTAACTCATTGGGTATTCCTCCCATCATTAGAGTATTGACGTGGCTCTTACGGCTCAATGCGTCAGCTACGACATTAGCCTTTCCGGGGTGATAATGCAATCTCATGTCATAATCCTTAATAAACTCTAACCATCTCCTTTGTCTGAGATTTAATTCCTTCTATGTGAAAATGTACTTCAAACTCTTGTGATCCGTATATACTTCACAATGATTTCCAATGAGAAAATGTCTCCACGTCTTCAAGGCATGCACAACGGCTGCTAACTCCAAATCATGAGTGGCATAATTCAACTCATGGGGCTTAAGTTGTCGTGAAGCATACGAAACAACTCTTCCTTCCTGCATAAGCACTGCTCCAAGTCCTCGACGTGAAGCGTCGCAATACACCTCAAAATCCTTAGTCTGATCTGGCAATATCAAGACTGGTGAGGTAACCAATCTTTTCTTCAACTCCTGAAAACTTGCCTCACAGTCCTCAGTCCATATGAATTTGTTTTCCTTCTTCAACAATTCAGTCATAGGCTTAGCAATCCTTGAGAAATTCTCAATGAATCTTCGGTAGTATCCTGCGAGTCCAAGGAAACTCCGAATCTCTCCAACTGTCGTTGGTGCTTCCCATTTGGTTACGGTCTCAACTTTTGTGGGGTCAACTGCTATTCCTTCTCCGGATATAACATGTCCGAGAAATCCAACTTCCTTTAGCCAAAACTCACATTTGCTGAACTTGGCATACAACCTGGTGTTCCCTTAGTTTCTCCAAAACCAATCGCAAATGTTCCTTGTGTTCCTCTTCATTCTTCGAGAAAATCAAAATGTCATCAATGAACACCACAACGAACTTATCCAAAAACTCCATAAACACTTTGTTCATCGTGTTCATGAAATAGGCTGGTGCGTTAGTCGATCCAAATGACATAACGGTATACTCGTATAGTCCATATCTCGTGGTAAATGCTGTCTTGGGTATGTCCTGCTCCCGAATCTTCAATCGATGGTACCACGATCGCAAGTCGATCTTGGAAAACACCTTGGCTCCTTGCAAGCGATCAAACAGATCATTTATCATAGGTAGTGGGTACTTGTTCTTGATTGTTACTTCATTCAATCCACGATAATCAACAACCATTCTTAACGATCCATCCTTCTTCTCCACTAGCAAAACGGGTGATCCCCAAGGTGAAGAACTTGGGCGTATAAAACCTTTATCCAATAGTTCCTTAATCTGCTTCTTGATTTCCGCCAAATCCTGTGCTGGCATCCTGTACGGTCGCTTCGATATCGGGCCTGTTCCTGGCAACAGCTCGATCAAAAACTCAATGTCTCTATCCGGTGGCATTCCTGGCAACTCTTCCGGAAATACATCAGGATAATCCTTCACCACTGGTACTTCTTCCTGCACCACTCCTGATAAGCAATTAACTTGCGCTCTTCTCGGCTCGTGCCGTGATACATACTTAATCCTTCGTCCTTCTGGTGTGGTGAGCAAAATTGACCTTGTGGTGCAATCTATGTTTCCTCCATACCTTGATAACCAATCCATACCTAATATCACATCCAATCTTTGGGATTCCGAACTATTAGGTCTCGAGGGGAAAACATAGTGTCCAATCCTTAATGGCGATCGATCACACCATTTACTAGCCATGTACTCGCTCCGGGTGAGGTTACTAGCATGGGTGACCTAAGGGCTTGGGTTGGTAACTTGTACTTATCCACAAATCCCCTTGATATGTATGAATGCGATGCACCAGATGTCGAAAAGAACAACCGCAGTAAATGACTTAACCAAAAACTTACCGACATCGCATCGGGCTGATCTTCAACCTCCTCCACTTCAATGTGGTTCACCTGTCCCCTGTTGAAAGGGTTGGGTTTCTTTCCAGAGCTTCCATTGCCATTTCCATTCTGGCCTTCTGGACAGTCATTTGCATAATGCCCAGTCTTGCGGCACTTAAAGCAAGTAATATGACTCAGGTCTACTTTGGATGGTGTTGACGGGTTGGTGCAATTCTGTCCATTGCTTCCTCCATTTCCGTTCCCATTCTTGGTGCCATTATGGTTATGCGAATTACCTCCTCCATGGGTATCTTTGGCCGAATTCTGACTTAGGGTATAACGAGGTTTCTGCGAGCTCGAGTTATACTTCCCTTGCCCATACTTCCGCTTGCAGTTCTCAATTCTTCTTGCTTTCCTTCAATCATGAGGGCTCGGTCTACTAACTCCTGGTAGTTATTGAAACTGGCTACCATCAACGACATGCTGAACTCATCATTCAGTCCTTCTAGAAACTTCTCCTGTTTAGCTGCATCGGTAGCAACGTCATCTGGGGCATAACGTGCTAGTTTACTAAAGTCATCCACGTACTGGCCAACAGTCCTTCCTCCTTGGCGTAAGTTGCGAAACTCACGCTTCTTCATGGCCATAGCTCCTGCTAAAACATGGGCAGTCTTGAAAGCTTGCTGAAATTGATCCCATGTGGCCGGTGTCTACTGAGGGTAAGTGGTCGTGAAATTCTCCCACCATCTTTGCTGCGGGTCCTTCAAGCTGATGTGCTGCAAACTTCACTCTTTCTCCATCATGCATCATGCGTTGGTCAGCTCCCTTCCTATCTTGCGGAGCCACCATCTGCTACAATTGGCTCGGTGCTCTTTGGAATACACCCGGGTTTAGTCTAAGGAAACGAGTCGGATGATCCGCAGTGGTGGTGGTGGTGGGTTGTTGTTGTTGTTGCCACAGTTACGCACCAATGTTTGAATCGTGGTATTCTCTGCTGGATCAATTGGGCGATCTCTGGCGGGAAAACAAATCCGGGGTCGCGTCTCGGAGGCATCTGATGGGTTTAGAAAAGATGAGAATTTAGAATAGAATGAGGTCTAAGGGGAATCACTACCCAAATGCACATGAGCAAACACACACAAAATCACTTCATTCAATCAAACAAGGGCTTACAACGATCTAACTATCGCAAAAGTGCGTGTACTATAATGTTTACATGGGGGGACATACTACTAATATGTGGGGACTTCTACTAATTTGAACCGTGGAAGACTCCATAATGTCCGCTCGACTTCGTCTTCAAAGTCGGGTTCACTTGGATCCGAATCGGTGTCGTCGATGTTGATGTAGTCGCTTGGACAATCGATATACTGGTCTTCATTCCTGAGCGCCAACTTCTTCTTGAGTTCTTCAATCTCGTACTTAAGATCGTTATTGTGTCTTGCTAGAGCTACGATCTCGTCCATATAGTCCTTGCGAGTTGTCTTTAGTTCTTCTTCAAGTTCGATGATCCTTCCCTTTGCATTCTGCAACTCCAACATATCATTGCACATCTGATTCTCCTGGTGTCGAATGTGCTGGTTTAACTCCTGGATGAACGCTGCAATGGATCTATCCTTCTTGGTGCTGACGACGTCCCATTTGTTATCTCGGCGTCCGCAAATCTGGTAGATAGTGTCCTTGAGGTCTTCTTGATAAACTTCTCCAATGCGTCCCATGGTGATGTGAGCTGCCATGCTCTTCCCCAGACTCCAAGTTGGTGCTTGAAAACACTATCTATAGGCTTGGTGATTGGGGCGAATGTCCTTCCCGAACGTGAGCTTGAATCTTCCAGTAGCTCCTCTTCAGCAGAGTGGCGTTGAAAGTCCGGTGAAGCTTGGTAGTCCAATGTTCAGGTACTTGGTAACTTCCTTCAAGTGAAATCCAAAAGGTGTGGCTTCATCCGGTTGGGTGTACTTGATCTTCGCGTCCGTCATCCTAAAGAGAGTAGAAAAGATGAGGAGTTAGAAAATGGGAAGAGAGTAGTGATCTATGGCTTTAACTTAGTGGTCGTGTCCTACAGTCAGCGTGTGCTCTGATACCATTCTCTCAGAAGCGACCGGACCGAATGGATCCGGTGCTGTGCTCGATGTCATCCACTCGGATCAAGAATGCCGACACCACACAGTACTTCGAAGGATTTATAGCAGAGTAGCAATCACAAACTTATTACATCGATGTCCACAAGGGAACTTAATACAATAATATGGCTTAAGGCCATCTAATAATAACAGCGGAAGGCTTGGAAGACAAGTGAGTCCATCAACTCCATCGGCATCATCGAGTATAGAACCACGACCTAACACCTTACTGCGTCGTCTAAAAGTCCTTTAACGTGAAAGTTGCAGCCCAGAAACGGGTCAAGACATGGAATATCTGGCAATGTAACACATAGAGAACAATGAAGCAACAAGCCTATACTACATGCATATATGGCTGGTGGTAAGGCTCTCTGATTTACATTTTTGCATAAAGCTGGTTTTTCCCTACATCAAAGGAATAATTTTATTTAACTATCATGGTGGTTGTTAAACATTGAGAATGGTTGACAGCATCCTCAATCCCAATTAAAAAGTACTCATTAAAACCCGATAACTTTATTATTAGAAGTAACATGTTGAGATTCACATGATATTCAAGTACTAGATACTCAAGATGTCCATAACCGGGGACACGGCTAATCATGATTAGTTTATACACTCTGCAGAGGTTTGCGCACTTTTCCCCACAAGACTTGATCGCCTCCGCTTGGTTCTCGCACTACATGGTGTTTGAGAAACGGATGACCGAGGCATAGTCTTTCGTAAGCGCTTAGCACCTTACATGTGGGTAGACCGTACCAACCTAAATCCCCTACATCAGCTAGCCTACCCGTAAGAGTTCGCACAACTTAGTCAACTACGCCAGAGCCCATAATTGGCTTGTGGCTGCACGGAAGTTTTCAGTTTGAATAATCTTATGATCCCTTAGAGCACAGGTGGCGGTCCAAGAAATACTGAGGCAAGTCCTGATAGAAACCAGTGCCTCAATCCACCCAGATGTGTGTTTAGGTTGCCACCTTAGATAAACCTTAATTAACAATCTCACATCTGTCATGGATATTCACTCACCCAATCCACGTCTACTAGCATAGCATGGCATAATTAAGCAAACGTAGAAGTAACTCCCAAGGTTTCATAGGTAAAACAGGTAATAGGTACTACCTCAATCTACTTCCCATCCCACAATTTAATTAGATCCTAAACATGCAAGTGTTTGAGGGTTGATCTAATGCATAAAAACTGGGTATGAGATGAGTATGATCAAAGTGTTACTTGCCTTGCTGATGATCCATGAGTCCTAGAGATTCAAGTAACAAGCGGCGCACTCCGGGTGATCTAACGCAGACAAACAACAAGAATACAATAAGTACTCATCTAATGCACAGGTAAATCTCGAATAAAAGATATAACCAGATAGTTCAACTTAAGAACCCTGGTTGCAAAAGAATCGAATCAAATAAAGCATCGAAAGTCGGAACTCGAGAGAGAACGACTCGGTTTAGCAATCTGAAACTAGGTCAAAATTTTACAGTAGCAAAACTCTGTGTAAGTAGGTTAGTCGGAACGGCGGTTTCGTAACGAAACTCCAGGCGCTTGAATCACCTAATTCCGATAAACGAGCAAGAAATAAAACAGATTTGAAAATCGGATCGGAAATCGAATCTGAAAAATAACGGATTAAATCCGGTTAAAAGAAAACGACGAACGGATTGAATAACGGACGTTCGTTAACAGAACTAATCCAACGAACACATTCATTGAAACGAACGGTTCGGTGAACGTTCGTTAATTAAGAAAACCGAAAAATTAAAAACCATCTAGGTTTTGGAAAAAACCGAACAACGAACGAAAACGGATCGGGTTTTCTAAAAACCGGATCGGGCGGGCGGCGGCGGCTACCTCGGTGGCTTCGCCGGCGGGCTCAGCGGGCTCTGGGGTCCACGGGTCGGCGGGTCGGGAGGCGGCGAGGCGGCGGGTTCCGGCTGGCGAGGAACGGCGGCGGCGTCCTTGGCGGCCGGCGGGCTCGGCTTGGGGGCGGGCGGCGGCGGGATGAGAGAGAGGAGGCGGCGGTATAAATAGAAGGGGGCTGGCCGGCTTGGGAAGGGGCGTGCGGCGACCTCGTGTCCGACCCGGACCACGAGCGGGCGGGTGGCGTCTTGTGGCGGGGGCTCAGCAGCGTGAGCGTCTTGTGAGGAGAGAGAGGAGGTGGGCGAGGCTGGCTGGCTGGGCTGGGCCTTGGCCTAGAAGCGTATTTTTTTAAACAAAACAAAATGGATTAAAAAATACCAAAGCGAACTCCGATTTTAATAAAAATAATTTTCCCCGACTCCTAAAAATGAGTCGAACAAAATGAACTTTAAAAACGGCAAACATGCATAAATTTTTAAAATGCTCATTTTTGCCTAAGCAAAATAAATCTTCCAAATCCACATTTGATTTATTTATAAAATCTCCATTTTTCCTAAATGTTGGGAAAGTCATATTATTCCCTCTCTTAAAATTTTGTATCGGAAAAACTTTATGAAGATAATTAAATAAATCCAATGATCCTATTTTCAAAATTTGAGAAATCCCAAATATGAAAATAATGAAACTTCCAACTCTCTCCGAGGGTCCTTGAGTTGCGTGAAATTTTCTAGGATCGGAAAATGCGAGAAAAATATGATATGCATGATGACCTAATGTATAACATTCTAAATTGAAAATTTGGGATGTTACAAACTTTGATCATCTCTCTATATAGTATATTGATTATATAATCAATCGGGGGGATTTGAGAAGGATCCGATTCATCATAGAGCCAGATGCTCGTTGATGTTGGAAGGGTATCATCAATTTCTGTACAGCAGCCTTTTTCCAAGTATAGCACTGGCACGATGGAAGCTCTCGTAAGATCGCCCTCCTTCGGGATTGGGATTCTTGGATAGATATATTTCTGTAAGAGTATATAACATGCAACTGTATGTGCAACCCGATGATCAACCAATGGATAAACTGGTTTATACTCGACGCTAGCTATAGCAATCATACCTTTGACTGTATAATATTTCCATGACGTCAGATCAAAACGTTCACAGAGTTCAGTGATAGTCCCAGTATCAATATTCGGAATACTAGTACAATAGTACCGGAATCTAAGACTTCGTCTCTTGAATAAGTAATTCATGTAATCGTGTTCAACGTATTTTGTGGCCGGTTTTGTGGTAAGCGTGATAGATTGAATCAACAAGCAGTAGTGTGATTTGCTACTTGCGGTCAGTACTACGTGTGATCTCAAGCATATTTCATGATGAAGATAGATCTAATGTTCCCACTAGATCTTAGACTCGCTAACCTCCACTCTCGCCTTTCTATTTATTTCCCGCGATCCTAATCTTTAGTTTCACTTCTGACTGGATGAGAGAAGACCCTCCAAGGTGACCTGCTTTCTGATTCTCTCTTTTATTTCTCTTTCTTTATTTCTCATCTCTTTCTGATTATTTCTAACCTTACTCTTTATTACCCGGATATATGTTGGCTGAGCGGGTCATATATGCCTTTTGGCTTTCACCTATGTTATGCATTCTCTCACAATCACTGCTAACAATAAGTGAAAAGGCGGCTATCAATACTGCCCCAACACCTCCTCTACTGTGTCTACTTCTCCATTCTAATTTTTGACTGGTTCACGCCTGCTTGTGTATTGGTTATATCCTCTGTACTGTATTTTGTTTGGCTTAAATTGCCAAATGGCGAGACTAGACCCCATGAAGCTTCCAAGTCTGATATTGGTTTGCAAGAATCAGATTTACCAAAGGGAAGAACGCTTAGTGTATGTGCGGTGGGTGAATCTTAGGAAACTCGCCTTGTCCGGACAAAAGCGGGAGGTAGGTAGGTGGTAGTTAGAAGGATTCCTTCGGGGAGCTGCTTCTTCCTCTGGATTCAATCTCAATGACTGCTAGGATTTCTTTCTACTTCTATTTGTGGCATATAGGATTTTACGATAGATGAAGCAGAAGAAGGAACAAGGCTTGAAGGCGGATTAGCAAGGGAATGAATCTGATGAAGCTGTTCCTCCGCTAGAATAAGGGGGGCATGATCGCTGATTTGACCGGGCAGACCAGATGAGCGAAATTGGTTGAAAGCGTTGTGCCAACTTGCGTACAAGATTTTTAGACTCTAGTAAATCCTCTTCACAAGTTATTTCATATAGGCTATTCAAGGTCTATTGGCTTTATTGCTTATGTGGTACTTCGACCGCGAAGCCTGGCTTATGCACCGAGAAAGATCGTTGATAGGAAAGATCTGTTATGCACCAACGACGACCCCTTCTCTTTACCTTTATCGTCTCATACCTCAGTCCATTGCTGGCTTGAATGTTGTCTCTCTTCTTCTTTGCTCACGAGAGTGAATAAGAGGACGACCCACCAGGGGAAGGATGGATTGAGTCGGCAAGGGGATCAACCATCTTCTTTCAGTAAAGGCCTACACATTATCCTTAATATTGGGATAAAAGGACTCTAAAGAAGGAAACTCTCTTCCCGTCTTGCGTAACTGACCACTACAAATCAAGTCGAAAGTGCTTATATGCTTAAAACGTTTTTATGTCAATGACAGGCCGCTTGAACATTGTCTGATTTTTTTAAGAGACTCGATCTTATGTATCTACTTATTGTCTTTTTGCATTTGCTCGGTAGTTCCGTAGCCGGTTTTTTCAGACGTTTTCTAGGATCTGAAGGAACCGCTATAATGACCACAACGTGCGTTTCATTTTCTTTGATCTTATCTTTGATTGCTTTTTATGAAGTCGCACTGGGAGCTAGTGCTTGCTATCTCAGAATAGCTCCATGGATCTCATCAGAAATGTTTGATGCTTCTGGGGGCTTCTTGGGCGATCGTGAAGTCACCGGATGAATTGCCGAGTAGATAGGTCAGATTCGGACGCTGCAGTTGTTCCGCGGTGATACGGACTCGACCCGCTCCTACCCACCCTACGGTATCATAGCATGTCGGGAATCGAGGGGGCACATACTGGACGTAACTACTCCCGTCGGTTGGGGGTTCTGCCGCCCTGCCTTTGTATCGATACACAGTTGAGGAGGCCGATCACGAACGTGACAGGTGTGGGAGCGATCCTGGGAAGGCAAGGCTAAGACGGCGCCTTGCATATGGGTAGCAAGAGGGCACTTATGCCCCGACGGTGGGGCCTTATGGGGAAGGGCCCAGCCCAATAGGGACAGCACACCCCCCACTTTAAGTGCATCTCTGTATCGACTGAATAACTCTATCTAAGGGTGACGTCGGTGGAACCGGTGAACCACGCGAGCTGGTTAGATGCGTGGGGCAGAGGGCTCGTAGTACCCCCCTTTTCTTGATCCAGCCTTTTCTTCGCTTTGGTAGTTAATCACCTAAAATCCAAGGGAGGCTGGCCTGCACACCATACCTATACCCATACAGTGCCAGGCAGGCGGAGGACTCATTTTTGGATTAGGGAAAGGAAGAAGGGGCCTAAGCATGGCAGATGCCGTACACTTGAGTGGCAAAGGAAAGCGAGACCGTACTTCTTTTGCCAGGCCTATTCTTACATAAGGTTCCCGCAGAAGATCAAGTTGGTGAGCCATGCGATGGGAAACCTTCCTGCATGGTTCGGAGAGCACTGAAGACGAATGGGAGGTTCACCACCACATCATTGCAAGGGGAGCTCGCTTGATTCGCAGATTGGCCTGACTCGTAATTCACTTTTGACTCAGTGTTCGGTAGCCTGACCGTAGTGATATTAATTGTGGTTATATTCATAAGTAGCTTGGTCTAGCTGTATTCCATTTCATATATGTCTGAGATTCCGCATAGCCCTTGATTTATGTGTTATTTATCCATTTTTACTTTTTTAATGCTAATGTTGGTGACTGGAGATAACTTACTTCAATTATTCCTGGGATGGGAGGGAGTAGGTCTTGCTTCATATTTGTTAATTCATTTCTGGTTTACATGACTTCAGGCGGATAAAGCTACTATAAAAGCTATGCTTGTCAATCGAGTAGATGATTTTTGATTAGCTCTTGGGATTTTTGGTTGTTTTACTCTATTTCAAACAGTAGACTTTTCAACCATTTTTTCTTGTGCTAGTGCTCCCAGAAATGAATGGATTTTTGCAATATGAGATTGAATGCCATAACTCTGATTTGTATTTTACTTTTTATTGGTGTTGTTGGGAAATCTGCACAGATAGGATTGCATACTTGGTTACCCGATGCAATGGAGGGTCCCACTCTAGTATCTGCTTGGATTCATGCAGCTACTATGGTCACTGTTGGCATTTTCATGATAGCAAGGTGCTCCCCTTTATTTGAATACTCACCTACGGCTTTGATTGTTATTACTTTTGCAGGAGCTATGACATCATTCCTTGCAGCAACCACTGGAATATTACGTAAGCGATCTAAAGAGGGTCATAGCTTATTCAACTTGCAGTCAATTAGGCTATATGATCTTTGCTTGCGGCATCTCTAACTATTCGGTTAGCGTCTTTCACTTAATGAATCACGCGTTTTTCAAAGCATTACTCTTCCTGAGTGCGGGTTCGGTGATTCATGCCATGTCGGATGAGCAAGATATGCGGAAGATGGGGGGGCTTGCCTCCTCCTTTCCTTTGACCTATGCCATGATGCTCATGGGCAGCTTATCTCTTATTGGATTTCCTTTTCTAACAGGATTTTATTCTAAAGATGTGATCTTAGAGCTCGCTTACACAAAGTAAACCATCAGTGGGAACTTTTCTTTCTGGTTGGGAAGTGTCTCTGTCCTTTTCACATCTTTAAAATAGGGGACAATGTCCACTCTATCTCTCTCCTCACCGGTGTTCACAGATCCGGCCGAATCCCGTCCACTGCAGGAGGTGAGGTGGTGCAGCGTTGACGTTGTCGCCATCGGCGATGGAAGAAGCCGATGTGCACCGTCCTCTCAGAGCCGGCGCTGGCGCGGACGAAGGTCCTCCACGTCCTTGTTCGCTGCCGTCGTGTGGGTAGATCCCGCCCGCCCGCCTAAGCGACATCTGGCCCACCTGAGGTATAACTTCTTGTACTGGTCCAGCTCCCCAGGTCGCTGCATGTGGGTTTTCTTACATGCGACTACTCCCCAGCTCCCCATGTATAGTATGTAGGGTTCGTCGGCTGGTCCAACATCACCTACTATTATAGAGGAAATGCCACTCGAAAAGTTGTCCTGATTTATGCCTCGGTGGAGGTATACATGTTTCGACAAAAAGTACATGGTGGTTGTGCGGTCATTGTCCATATGCTCCTATTGCTGCTGCTAATCTAATACTAACACTGGTTAAATGAAGAAATGCTTTTTTTCTCGGGTATCCTAGTTTAGCTCCGATCAAGATAATCATGATGCTTCTGTTTGATGGTGTACTTTCATTAATTCTTATTGACAATTAAGATGTCGTTGTTAATTTTGTACCACTGCCAAAACAAAGTAACAATACTATATCCCTTTTTTATATTTTTTCAAAAAGCGATGCATATCTCCATACCCAGGCATGTCTTCCTCAATTTTAGTGGAACTGCACAAAATTGGATGGACATTGTTGTTACGCCTCACTGTCCTCTTCCACATGGTTCTTCCTTCCTCGAGCTTGATTAATGAGAAGAAACAGACCACAGTGAGTGTCAGTTATATATTCGGCGTATCTCGTAGTAGGGGTCCTAAGCTAGGCGTCTTGGAGCGATGGTAACCTGGACACAGGATATTTTCCCCAGGTTCGGGCCCTCTTGATGGAGGTAAAACCCTACATCCTGCTTTTGATTATATTGATATGGGTATAGTACAGGGTACATGTGTCTACCACGAGACTAAACTAACGAATATGAGATTTCATGTCATGATGTATTAACTAGCCAGGCCTCGGTTTATATATGCACTAGAGGCCTAGGGTTTTGGAGAGTCCTTGTCTTGTGCGCCAAGTCTTGTGGAAACCTCCTTGTATGCGGCATGAGCTACCCAAAGTGGCCCATGAATGAACCATCACGGGGTCCTCAGCCCGATCCAGCTGGTCGGGAGATGACGTGGTGAGTACCCCCTAGTCCATGACACCATCAGTAGCCCCCTGAACCGGTCTTCAAGCTGGGGACGCTCCTCGGCTCTTCCAAACTATTCTTCATCTTTGGGCACCGGTCTTGAAAACTGGTTCAATAAATCTTCTCATCTTCGATCTTGAGGATTTCCGAAGTGGATCCGAAGAGTTTATACGTCGGGTATCCGAGGAGCCCCTTTAAGTTATCGGCCTTTATCGATGCCTTGTTATTTTTCACGCCACACCTCTGGTTTGAAGTTGTTCCCGTGGGGCGGTGTCCTCTTGCATCCGAGCTCCAACGCCTGACTGCATTCGAGATATCTTTTGCAGCCGAGCACCAACGCCGGACCGCTTCCGAGCTCCAACGCCGGACTGTATCTGAGCTCCAACGTCGGACTATATCCGAGCTCCAACGCTGGACTATGTCCAAGCTCCAACGCCGGACTATGTCCAAGCTCCAACGCTAGACTATGTCCAAGCCCCAACGACGGACTGTATCCGAGCTCCAACGCCGGATTATATCCGAGGTGTCATAGATCACCTTGGTTCAAAAAAGCTGAAGGAGTTTAGCCGAGCTTAATGCCGAAAATGCCCTCTATGGAGCCAGCCACTTGCATCCGAGCTATATCCCGAGATGCTTTCGAGGTGGTCAGCACCTCGGTAATGGGCTGATTGTTTGCGGATTTTATTCCTGATGCGTGTGTGTCGGTCTAAAACCTGAGAAACACCTGAAGGAAAACATAAAACTGCTGATCCTAGTAGCCCCTGAGACTCAGGTCGATTTGCAAAATCGGCCTGAGGATCAACTGAGGGAGTCCTGGACTAAGGGGTCCTCGGGCGTCTGGCCTGTTACTCATTGGGCTAGACTGATGGGCTGTGAAGATATGAAGGCCGAAGACTATACCCATGTCTGGATTGGACTCTACTTGGTGTGGAAGGCAAGCTTTGCGACCAATTATGAAGATTCCTTCTTATGTAACCGACTCCATGTAACCCTAGATCTCTCCGGTGTCTATATAAACCGGAGAGCATAGTCCGGATAGGGGACATTCATTACCATATTCACATAGGCTAGGCTTCTAGGGTTTAGCCATTACGATCTCGTGGTAGATCAACTCTTGTAATACTCATATTCATCAAGATCAATCAAGCAGGAAGTAGGGTATTACCTCCATAGAGAGGGCCCGAACCTGGGTAAACATCGTGTCCCCCGTCTCCTGTTACCATCGATCCTAGACGCACAGTTCGGGACCCCCTACCCGAGATGGCAAAGGACTCGATGGCCCCTTCGATCGTCAGTAATGGCGTCGTTCAGGGAGAAACCTTCCTCCCCGGACAAACCTTTGTGTTCGGAGACTTCGTACTGAGGGCCAACTCGCTTGGCCATCTGGAGCAGGTCGATAGCCACGCCCCTGGCCATCAGGGCAGATTTAGAAGCTTGAACTACATTGTGGATATCCGTGGAGACTTGATCTTCAAGGGATTTGAGCCCGCGACGATCGCTCCCCCTCACCCCGATGAACGTGACTTAAATCTGTCATCGTATCACACTCAGGAGATGGTTCCTGCTACTGCAACAGCCTTAGAGTCAAAGCAGATCGTGCCATCCGAGGCCGCAGAGTCCATGGTGTTAGAGCCGCACACGGACTCAACGCCCTGCAATATTCGCTTTAATGGAACTTCAGACGTGTCTCCGGCTATTAGTTCCGGACTGTGTACGCCCGCGGACACCGAGCTAGATCGGTTATTGATCTTCGAGTTCAGCGCCGCTGACGTTTTCCAGCACTCACCTTTGGGTGACGTGCTAAAATCTTTAAAGAATTTGTCCTTGGAGAAGGACTCACAGCTGAACTATGTCCGGTTCGAGCTAGAGACGGATGACGAGGAATTTTGCTTCCCACCCGCCACCCACTTCATAGCCACTGTCGATGACTTGACCGACGTGCTTGACTATGGCTCCGAAGACATCGACGGTATGGATGACGATGCCGATATGGAGCAAGGCCAAGACCCTCCATTCACTGGACGTTGGCGGCTACCTCTTCGTACGACGTGTACATGGTTGATACACCCAAAGGATCTGGCGACGACAACGAAGAGCCACATGCGAATAAAACCTCTGAGACGCAGTCCAAGCACTGACGCCGCAAGCACCGTTCTAAGCCTCGCCGCTCAGAAGATAGCAATACTGGCACCGGAGAAATAGTACTCCGGGCGATGTTGAAAACAACGAAGACCCTGTCGGACCTACATCCGAACAGGAGGAACATGACAACAGGCAAGACAACCCTGATGAACAGGCCATAGAAGATGACTCGGAGGACGATAGTTACCGTCCACCCTCTGAGGAGGAGACAAGCCTCGGCAACGAAGACTTCATCGTGCCGGAAGATCCTCTGGAGCAGGAGCGCTTTAAGCTCCAGCTCATAGCCACTGCAAGGAGCCTCAAAAAGAAATCGCAGCAGCTTCAAGCCGAACAAGATTTGCTCGTCGACAGATGGACTGAAGTCCTGACAGCCGAAGAATACGGCCTCAGGCGCCCAGCCAAGAGCTACCCGAAACAGCGACTGCTACCTCAATTCGATGAGGAAGCACTAGAGCACACGTCTCCCTCGCGTAATGCGGAACGACCACCACGTGGTCGAGACAGGGCGGCCGAGATAGGGTAGCCTGCCCCACCACCCCGTAAAAATAGAGATGGAAGTGTTCGGGGTCACATGTACGACCTCCGGCAGATCCTGGACGATAGAGCAGGACATACAAGATCGATCTACGGATCGCGAGGGCGTGCCTAGAGGCACGACGACAGCTACCTATTCAGATGTGATAAAACTAACCACACCCGGGCCGAATACCGCAGACGGACTCCATCAGAGCTACGCCACGATGCGGCCCGCTATAGAGGTGCCGCACACCCTCTCTACTTCACAGATGAAGTATTGGATCACGAATTCCTCTAGGGGTTCAAGCCTGTCAACATCGAATCATACGACGGCACAACCGATCCCGTAGTATGGATCGAGGATTTCATTCTCCATATCCATATGGCTCGAGGAGATGACCTCCACGCCATCAAATACCTCCCATTAAAGCTCAAAGGGCCAGCTCGGCACTGGTTAAATAGCCTGCCTGAGAATTCCATCGGCAGCTGGGAGGACATGGAAGAGGCTTTCCTTGATAACTACCAAGGGACTTATGTCCGGCCACCAGATGCCGATGACTTAAGCCACATAGTTCAACAACCTGGAGAATCAGCCAGAGAATTCTGGACTAGGTTCCTAACCAAAAAGAACCAGATTGTTGACTTTTCGGATGCCGAGGCCCTAGCAGTCTTCAAACAAAACATCCGTGACGAATGGCTAGCACGCCACCTCGGCCAAGAAAAGCCGAAGTCTATGGTCGCCCTTACGGCACTAATGACCCGCTTTTGCGCGGGTGAGGATAGCTGGCTGGCTCGTAGTAAAAACATAGCCAACAAGGCAGGCCCCACTGAGGCCAAGAACAGCACTGGCAAGCTCCATCGCAATAGACACAAACGCCAAAGCAACGGCGACAACACCGATGACACAACAGTCAATGCCGGATTCAGTGGTTCCAAATCTGGCCAACGGAAGAAGCTCTACAAAAGAAACAACGAAGGACCTTCCAGCCTGGACCGCATACTCGACCGTCCGTGCCAAGTTCACGGCACCCCGTATAAGCAAGCCAATCATTCCAACAGGGATTGTTGGGTTTTCAAGTAGGCTGGCAAGTTAAATGCTGAAAACAAAGAAAAGGGATCACAAAGTGAAGACGAGGACAAAGAGCCCCGGCAGCCGAACACCGGAGGGCAGAAGAAATTTCCCCCTCAAGTCAAAACAGTGAACATGATATACGCTACGCACATCCCCAAAAGGGAGCTTAAGCAAGCACTTAGGGACGTCTACGCGGTAGAGCCAGTCGCCCCAAAATACAATCTGTGGTCATCATTCCTGGTCACCTTCGATCGTCGAGATCACCCAACCAGTATCCGCAGTGGCGGCTCTGCCGCACTAGTCCTCGACCCAATTATTGACAGGTTTCACCTAACATGAGTCCTGATGGACGGTGGTAGCAGCCTCAACCTGCTTTATCAAGACACAGTGCGGAAGATGGGCATTAACCCCTCGCGAATCAAACCAACAAAGACTACCTTTACAGGAGTCATACCAGGCGTAGAGACCCGTTGTACGGGTTCAATCATGCTAGAGGTGGTCTTCGGTTCTCCGAACAACTTCCGAAACGAAGAGCTAATATTCGATATCGTCCCCTTCCGTAGCGGCTATCACGCACCGCTCGGACGAACCGCGTTTGCTAGATTCAACGCAGTGCCACACTATGCTTATCTCAAGCTCAAGATGCCCGGTCCACGCGGCATCATAACAGTCAATGGCAATACGGAACGCTCCCTCTGAACAGAGGAGCAGACCGCCGCCCTAGCAGAAGAAGTACAGAACGGCCTTCTCAAGCAGCACCATAGTACGACTGTCGAGCCCTCGGACATCATTAAGAGGTTCCGGACTTCACTTCAACAGGACAGCGCGGCTTGTCAAGAGCTCGACTAGCAATTCGGCCTCCGTCCCAGTCCCAATAAGGTAGTGGCATTCGTACCACGCATACATAATTAGGCACTCAAAATTCCATGGACATCGACAGAGGCACAAGATATCCCGGGGTCTACAGTTCAGCCAGACAGATGCCGGACACATGTACTTTTACTTTCTTCTTGTTTCAGGTTCCTTTTTCAGCGGGCCTGATCGCGAGCCCTTTAGAAGGATTGGCATACAACGGAGGCAAGCATCACAGGTGTGTAGGGTAACCTCTATACGCTTTTCTTGACAGTATTCATACTTATTTCTCAGACCCGCACGCTGCGCCCTACTGATTCCGGCATGTTAAATAGCCTGGATACTTTTCGCACCATCTGTACATGATACGCCTTGACGTACCCATCCAGTTATAATAAAAATGATTCGTGGCCCAGTTTTCTATGGTTTTCGCTTCTTACTTTGTTTTATTTCAATATGCTTATTTGATGCATCGATACTCTTCTGCACATTTCATATTCGCCAGGGGATACTTGTCGCCCCACAATACAGCAACAAAGTCTGAACAATTCTTATACATAAGTTCGGCACCCCGAATTTAGCATTATATGCTTTGGCTCCGAATCATGTCTTTGGTCAATACTTGGGTTGCCCGGCTCTTGTGCTTGGTACCCTATGTTCCGCTCTATCGGCTAGGGTAGTAAAGGGAGAACTACTACGATTGTGCCCAGGCCCTGACCGGATGAGCACCTCATTAGAGAAAGCCGAAAACTGACTGTCATGATACGGCGAGAGACGGTCAGCTGTTCGAGGGTTACAAAATCGTTGGAGATTTTTTTGGCGTCATGCGAAGGATCGGCACTTCCGGATCAGATGCTGACAGCACCCTGGCTTGGACCAGGGGCTGCGCACTTGCTTAATTATAAAAATCCTATGGCTAAGTGAGGGCGTTTAAGCCGTACAGTCTGATTGCCTTGTTCTTTGTGCTAAACAACTCCTCCAAAGGACCATATGATTGGATCAAGATTGTTTAGAATCCATCCCGAACACCTCCGTACTACCTACACGAGGGCAGAAGACGACGACTGGCCAACCCTCAAATTACAAATAACACGGCCGCACAGGAGGAAACAATTCAAAGCATAATAAAATTATTTTATAAAAACCGGCTTTGTTCCCATAATACAAGGCAAGGGCAACATGAATACATTTATCAAATACAATGTCCTGCGAACATTGCGCCGCCACAAGTCGAGACCCCTCTACGACATCTGCGAAATATCGCTCGAATGTGTGGTGCTCCTTGCCCTCGGCGGCCCGCTGGCAACTTCAACGGCGTTCATCTTCGCCCACCACATCTTGCAGCGAGCGAAGGCCATACGGGCACCTTCAATAAAGGCAGAGCGCTTGACGATGTCCAGCGGCGGACAGGCCTCCACTAGACGCCTCACGAGTCCGAAGTAGCTGCCGGGCATAGCTTCAGCTGGCCATAGCCGGATCATCACATCCTTCATGGCTAGTTCGGCCACCCGGTGCACCTCCACCAGCTGCTTCAGCTGATCGGTGAAGGACACGGGATGCTCTGGCGTCGCATACTGCGACCAGAATAGCTTCTCCGTAGAACCTCCTCCTTCGGGTCGGTAGAACTCAGCAGCGTCTGATACGCTGCGTGGTAGATCCGCAAAAGCCCCCGGGGAACTCCGAACCCGGTTTAGTAAAAGGTATTTCTTCTCCGCATATTTGCTCTGCATCTTAAATGCCTTACCCGCCGTGATCTTCTTGGCCTCCTAGATCTCCTGGAGGGCGGCCTGTGCCTCATTCCATGCGGTCTCCGCGCTCTGACGAGCCTTGGTGAGCTCGGCCTCTTGAGCCGACGCATCATTCTCCAAGGTGTCACATTTTTTCACCACATCTTGGAGCTCCTGCTGGACTTCATTGACCCGGGCCTTGAGCTTCTTACGAGCAGCCTGCTGCTGGACAGCTTTCTCCTCGGCCTCGCCCAAGGCCTTCCTCAGGGCCTCGACCTCGGTCGTGTCTCCTGCACCTATTACGACATTACAGTCAATACACAGCGCCTACGCTTTCCAAACACACAACAAGACATTACTCACCTTGCTTCTCCTGAAGCCGAATTGTAACCTCACCGAGCTCGTTCTCGGTCCGGTCCAGCCTGTGCTTCAATTCAGAGACTTCGGCAGCATGCGAGGTTGCGGCCAACAGCGACACCTGCTTATGCATCAAAATTTCATTAGTCTCCTACAATAAAGGATTAATCCCCTGTCCGGTTCTTCTCGCCGAACACCGGACAGTGTCTCAGGGGCTACGGACTACACGGGGTTTTTTCTCTTTCTTAGCTTGAAACCTGCTAAGAGGCTGCTGCAGGCTTCATTCAGTCTGCTCTTGGAGGATTAATCCACGACGGAAGCACTTCGTAGCGCCCCCATCAGGTCATCTGGCGCTCTTGGATGGATATGAGCCACTGGTGGAGGCGGCGCACCCCTCTCCTTCAAAGGGGGTTGCTCGCCCGACTCCGGAGCCATATGGGTCTCCGGAATCGTATTCGGCTAAGGGCCTAACTGGATACGGCCCTCTTCGCAAGTCTCCATGGGGATTGGCTCCCCCATGTGTCCGCCAGTGGAGGTCTCGCCTTATAGCGCCTCCCGGACAACGTCCTGGGCTCCTCTCTACGGAGCGGTCCTCTAGGACAGTACTTCGGTGTCGTCCCTGGCCCTGGGGGAGTAAGCGGGCGGTGGCGACTGGCTCGCCATCTCCGATGGAGCCAACGAACCTCCAGATGAGGATTGCTAGATAAGTTCACGCGCTGGACTGCAGTGGTGTAGTTAACCATGTTAAAATAACAAAGAGAAAGGGCTGGAGGTGCGCATAAACAAACCGTGTCGCTTACGATGCGGCCTGGGGCTTAGTGCGGGTGCGCCGTTCCGGACTACAGTCAACGTCCCACGCGGTATTGACCACTCGGGCGCCCTTCCCCTTTTTGGGCGCTTTCGCCTCCGGATGTGTCGAGGCCACCCTCTTCTTCTTCTTCTCGGGAGAAGGGTTGTTTCCCTCCTCCTCCTCCTCTTCCTCGTCATTGTCCTCAGGGGCAGAGGAATGGGCCTCGTCGTCTTCGGACTTCATGTCCGAAGTGCCCTTGCGACGGGGACCACTCTTGGCCCCCTTGGCCTTCTTCTTGGACTTCTTCTCCGGCGCCTTATACGGCGCCGGCACCAGCATCTTTGCCAGGCGCGGGAGACCGGTTCTTCGGGCAGCGGAGCCGGACACTGGATCCACTTTTCCCTCTCCATCCAGTCCTGAGGGAGCAATAATAAAATCTCAGACATCATCCTCGAAACATTTAAGTTGGGGATACGCCAAAAGTAACATACCTCGATCGTGACCACGTTCTGAATCCGTGGCTGGCTGTTTCTCGTTGCCCTTAAAGAGCAACTTCCAGGCATCTTCGTGGGTGGTCTCGAAGAGCCTCACCAGGGTCCGATGCTTCTTCGGGTTGAAATCCCATAGAGGTCATCCTCTGCGCTAGCACGGAAGAATCCGACGAACCAGCATCACCTGGATCACATCGACGAGCTTGACGTTGTTGGCTATCACGCTCTAGACGCGCGTCTGCAACGCTATTAGCTCATCGAACGAACACCAGTACAGACTCTTCTCGACCCAAGAGGTGAGCCGCATGGGAGCAACGGAGCGGAATTCGGTAGCCGCGTCCCAGGTGGTGCCGTGGGGTTCTGTGATGTAGAACCATTGTCTCTGCCACTCCTTCACCGTCTCCACAAAAATACCTTTCGGCCAGGAGACGTTGGGCAGGTTGCTCACCATGGCTCCTCCGCACTCCGCATGCTGGCCGTCCACCACCTTTGGCTTCACGTTGAAGACTTTCAGCCACAGCCCGAAGTGGGGTTGGATGCGGAGGAAGGCCTCGCACACGACGATAAATGTCGAGATGTAGAGGAAGGAATTCAGGGACAGATCATGGAAATCTACCTTGTAATAATACATTAGCCTGTGGACGAAGGGGTGGAGTGGAAACCCCAGCCCGCAGAAGAAATGGGGGATGAACACTACCCTCTCTGTGAGCTCCGGCATGGGGACGACTTGTCCCTCGGCCGGCAGACGATGGGCGATCTCCTTCGCGAAATATCCGGCCGCCCGAAGCTCAGTAATGTCCTCCTCCTTGACGGAGGAGACCATCCACTTGCCCTGACCACCGGATCTGGACATGGTTGCTTGAGTGGAAAGGAGATGAGAACTTGGGCGCTGAAGCTTGAGATCGGGAATGCGAAGACGGAGAGAGAGCGTGAGAAGAGGAAGAGGGAATCCTCATCCCCTTATAAAGGCAGCAAATATTAAACGCCTCCTCACTCGCCTTAGGATTCGCCTGTTCCCAAGGGCTGTATAAACGGCACGGTTGGGTTACCCATGCCCGCATTGATGAGAATCCCTCAATAAGGGGACACGGTCTCTGCCTCGACAGGACATGCCAATAGCGACCGCGTCTCGAAACGTGGGATGGCAGATGAAAAATGGTTCGAAATTATGACCGGACAGACGCGATGTCGTGTTGTAAAGAAGTTGTTAACAAATTATATTCGTGCAAATATTGTATTCTCTCTGCGGTGGTGTGTGGTGTATAACAGGTCCGGATACAATCATCACGTCCGAAGACTATCCTGAAGTTCGGAAAAAGGGGAACCCGCCTTGCAATGCCGAAGACAATCTGCGCGCCGGACTCCTCGTCATTGAATCCAGGTTCAGGGGCTACTGAGGGAGTCCTAGACTAAGGGGTCCTCGGGCGTCCGGCCTGTTACTCATTGGGCCGAACTGATGGGCTGTGATGATATGAAGTCCGAAGACTATACCCATGTCCGGATTGGACTCTACTTGGCGTGGAAGGCAAGCTTGGTGACCAATTATGAAGATTACTTCTTATGTAACCGACTCCATGTAACCCTAGATCTCTCTGGTGTCTATATAAACCGGAGAGCATAGTTCGGATAGGGGACATTCATTACCATATTCACATAGGCTAGGCTTCTAGGGTTTAGCCATTACGATCTCGTGGTAGATCAACTCTTGTAATACTCATATTCATCAAGATCAATCAAGCAGGAAGTAGGGTATTACCTCCATAGAGAGGGCCCGAACCTGGGTAAACATCGTGTCCCCCATCTCCTGTTACCATCGATCCTAGACGCATAGTTCGGGACCCCCTACTCGAGATCCACCGGTTTTGACACCGACATCAACTCCTAGCTCGGCAACATACATAGGAATAGAAATGCAGTGTAATATATTAGAAATAATGATCGGCGGACAGGCCCCTGAGAAAGGGTAGTGAGAAGTCACGTAATATATTAGATTGATGTCGGATAAGTCCTAGTTGGTACCTATTGTTGTCCGAAGACGCGAGCACTTTGAATTTTCTGCATTGAATAGGAAATTAAGTAGCCCCCGAGACACTGGTCGGGTGGCAACACCAGATCAGGGGATCGATGTGCCCCTTTAATATTAGTAAATGATAAGCCCGAAGCCCAGTAGCCCCCGAGCCTTAATGCGCGCACGGGTGGCCGAATTAAGGATCAATATCCGGAGTAAAACCACAAATTATGTGTAATGATTCTATGTATCCAAGTACTCTACATCATTAATTCTCGGATCCCTATTGTACAAAAATTTTTTGACCGACCATCAGCTTCCACCTCCTCGGCCAGTAGCCGAGGAGTGTTTTTCCTACTTTATAAAGCCTTTATGAGGGCAAAGATTTATGACAAACAAGGCAATCCGGCCATATGGTTTTATAAACAAAGGTACGCAGAGAGATATGTTATATTACTGTTTATCATAACAAATGAATTCCAAAGAAAATAGTTCCGCTATCGGTTCCTTTCTTGGGTTGTCATGCTAAGCATGATCATGAAACCTCAGCTCCGATCAATGTGGGAGCAAAATATTGAGGATTTAGTTGGGGGGAAGTTCCCGAACTATGTGGTCTTTAGCGAACCCAAACTTTCACTTCCGTCAGTGTCGACCAATTATATCCTTTAAGATCGCTAGCTTTTAGCTCCACCCAGTCTGAGGTACTAACTCGGATGACCCGGTAGTAACAATCACAGAGGTGCCCCCTTTACCGCCTAGCCGAACAATCGGGAACGTAGGGGTAAGCACAGGAGCCAGGCAGCCCAGCTTGGCAAAAATCTTAAGTCAAATTGATGCATATGTATGGATTTATAACGATGATTACGGAAGGCAGCCATTGTATATTAAATACAAATGATGATGATATATTTATTCTGACTCCGTTCCGACCGTTTATCAGTTGAAAGTGGCCCATCGTCGGCTACCACCCCCTTGTAGATGCTATGCAGGGTGTCTCCGCAATAACAAACAACCCTTAGCCGACGTCTTAGTGCTTGAAGGCGGTTGTGTTAGTGGAAACGAGGCTATCAGATATGCGGGCTTTATAACTTTCACTTAGTCATAGGAGCTTTAAAGTTGGGAGGCAAAATATTAGCCCCCGGTCAATGTTCGGCGACAACCGAGATCAAGCCGTTAATACTTCGGCCAATATTATGAATGGCCCGTCGCTTAACACGGGGTGACCTCCATTGATCTTATAATTTAACCCGGTCATCGTATCGCTGACCAGTTTACGCTTATTGTGATAGTCAGTTTTCGGCTTTCTCCACTGAGGCGCTTAACCATGCGAGCTACAAGCACAATCGCAGTGGTTCTCCCTTTGCACACCTAGCCAAACAAAGCGGAACGTAGGAGGCAAGCACAGGATCCGGGCAACCCAACTATTGACCGAAGACACAATTCGAAACCGATGCATATATAGCAATATCCGAGAATGTTTTTGCCGAATCTCTAAAGGTGTCCGGCGTTGTACTGTGAGACTTATGCTGGAAACAAAAATAATTTTAAAAGTGCCATAGGCTTGGAGAACCAAAAAACTTTAGTAAAAACTTGACGTCCGAACTAGATCAAGTGTTCGGTGCCAATTCGAAATTGGCACTACTAGGGAAAAGGCTAGCAACAGCGCGGGTATTAGGTGTATCAGTAGCGCGGGGAGTGGTGCTACTAATAAGGCGGTACAGCTAGCACATAGAAGTAGCGCGTGCTCACCAGCGCTACTGCTACACAAGTGTAGCAGCAGCGCACTTAGTGGAAGCTTGTTACTGCTAGTAACTCTAGCGCGCTTTGCCTGGACGCGCTACTTCTATCGCGCGCTGCTGCTAACTTTTATACACTCGCTACTGCTAATTTAAGTAGTTTTTTGTTTTTTCGGCATATTTGTTTTGTATTTGAACAGGCTTTATAGAAGAATCTTTAGCACATAGAAATGTCATCATGATACACATACAAATGCCTGCGAGACCACAAATGTAATCATAGCATATACATACAAATAGTGTCATCATAATCATCATCCAACACAAAGTGGTATCTTGTCATCATCTCGAAAATAGCGACACATGCAAGTCTCGAATACTTGCAACTACAACAACGTCATCCATCTAAACAAAGGTATATGCAAGAAGAGCTATCACTATGAGTGAGAGCGGAACTATGCAGTACATGAGGTGGCGGTTACGAGTCCTCTCTCGCGCTAGCGTGAACCTCAAGTAACTAGCTTCTCCTTCTTCTCTGCTTTTGAAGCCTTTATGGCTGGCGCCCGTGAACCCATTCACTTGCGCCTGACACTCATGCCACTCGTTGTACACCCCCGGAACCTTCCCTTTGTACACGACATAGCAATTCCATCTCGCCATCAAAAACCTAGGTACCTGTTAGAGATGCATGTTCATGAAGAGGATGTACAATCATATATATGCAACAAAATATATTAGAGCAACACCGAAAAAGAAAGGGTTAGCAACTAGATGCAACATACAGTATGCAAATTAATTAACTAGAGGTACGCATGGTCATCGTGACGCAAACTAACAAAGTAGCGTTACGCAAGTTCGGCAGGACCGTGGACATCACAAAGTTTCATCGCTACAAATAGTATACAAGTTCAACCGACACATATCATCATCATCGGCATCATAAATCACTAGAAGTTCCATCCTTCCATATCATCGAGGATGAACCCTAGCTTCTTGAACGGCGTGAGGTCTAGACGTTGCATGCCTATGCGAGTTCGAACGTCAGCTCGCGATATAGGGTCGTGTTGGAACATCCCCTTCTCATCGACGACTTATTTCATGATGATCGTCGCAATGTCGCTTTGGATGCGAAAGAAGTCATCTCTAAGTTTATAATCCGCTTCTCCATGAGATTCTAGCCACTTGTGGATATGATCATCATTTCTGCTTCTCATGCGAAGCTTTTGGTGATCCGTGTTGAACTGAATCATGAGATGGACGATGTAGAATCCATCCTTCATGCTTGGTTTTGGGACATGGATGCAGGAGAAGTTAGTTTTATGCGCGATACCCATCTTCTTGTTCCTTTGTTTCCTGATCTGCACGTGGCCACCTCTAATGCTGAAGCCTTGGAGAGCATCATCTAGAATATTCATTATGTGGGTGTAGTATTTTTTCTCGTAGTCTCTGGAAGGGTCAAAATACACGGCGTGGGAGACTTGCGGGTAAAGAACGATAAGGACGACGCGCCCGTTGTTGGGGAAAAGACACCTCAAATTATTCCCCATATGAGAGAGAAGGAATGATTGAAATGTACGAAAGGGTTGTCCGGAACTGACTTACTTTGGATGATAAGGCACGAGGGCAATTTCCCGGTCCTTATTCTGTACCATGAAGTTTTGGAGGTACTCCCTAGCAGTTTCACGCTCAAAGTCGTCGAGACTCAAGAAAGACTCGTGCATGTAGTACGGATCCGCCACACAGATTTGCGAGACTTCTTCACTTTTCATGACGGAGCTCATATGTAGCACAAAAAGGCGGACGATTGTAAAATCGAGCCGCCTTGTTAGAAACATCTCAAAGATATGGTCAAACCACAGGACGAACACCTCTGCGGGCCGTGTCTCAATGTAGCACTTCCCCTCAGGCACACGAGCCGCGTATGTCGGATATCCTGGATCCTTTGAGGCTAGTAGGCTTTTCTCAGTCGACAGCACATGGTCGTGCAGTCTCCTGAGATCCCCTGATAGTGCCTCCAGCGGTTTTGGCGGTAGCATCGGCTCGCCCGTGAGATGGAACATGACCGCACCTTTCACGGGTACACTCTCTTCAGAATGCATCGCCTGGCTGCTATGTGCTCTGGCTTGTTTGGAGGCAGTTATCTTCCCCGATCTCTTCCTCTCCTTTTTCCTGGGCACACCTTCCGCATCTTCCTTAACCCCTGCCCCAGTGTTCCCGGGCTAAGTACTGTACGACCCTCGCGCCCGGCTAGTTGAGCCTGTGTTGAGGCGGCATCTTCAGGCGTGTCCTGTGAGGATTTCATGAAGAGAGACTTTTTGCAATCCCTGCTACGACCCTGCCCGGGCATATCATCCATATCCTCATTAGCAAGCTGATAGCCCGATTCGTCATATGGTTGACTCATCATATCTATGTCACAGTCATACGCGTTTGTATTGAGGACATCCATAGGGTCGACCTCCGTCTCATCATCCATTCTCTGTTCTACAGAGAAATTACATCAGCCAAGATTATTGCACCCCCTTCATCATGTCGTCCGCCGCTCTCAGCCGGCACTACAGGAGCTGGTAATTGCATAGGCGGGGTGGTGGTCTCCGCACATGCTTGTTGTGGTGTTATTGGTGTGCTCTCGGCCGGCTCTAGACGAATAAGATTCTTCGGCCATAGCAACACCCAACCCTTGCAGCTTCCAATCCGCGGCAGGGTCTCGTCGTCCGCTCCCACATGCTGTACTGCAGGAGGCAAATCCTCATGCCCCGATTTCACACTGGTCAAGCTAACCCTGAAGTGCCAGTGAGATCGGCTGGTTGTGGAACGTGGTTTGCGAGGGTCCATTATCATCCCCTTTCCCACGTCCACCTTACGGCCTTTGATCAAGTAGAGTATGGTGCACGGGGTTTCTTTTCGCTGCAAACACATATGTCCGTGGTGTAAACCAACCGAAGGCAACAAAAATGGAATATTATATATATATATATATATATATATATATATATATATATATGTTGGTGCGACATGTAAGTACCGTGACGACGTCGAGCTCAGCCAAAGACGAAGGCCCACCTAGCGCGCCTGAGACTGAGGACGGGCTGCTATGAGCGGGAGCGGCTGCGAGAGGAGGCCCGGTTGCGTGAGCAAGTGATGGTGCGATGGTGTTGTTGTTCATGGAGTTGCTCCCGACGAAATTGGGCAAAAGGGAAATCATGTACCGTCTTGTCTGGATTTTCCTTCGTCCAGTTGATGATAATTGGAACCAAGTTAGTAGCGAAATCATTTCTGCGGCGATTCTGATTGCATTGATTTGCTGTAGCAACTCATATTTGTCCTCGGCTGCTTTTTTCGTCCTCGGCTGCTTTTTCTCGACCGCAAGCTTCACCTTGGCGTCGATGTCCGCTGACTAAACTTCTTTTTTTTCGCTTCTTGGCCTCCGGGCCCTCGTTGTAAACACCTTCCACGTGGCGCCGTCTCAGCCGTGCACATTTACCATATTATGCGGCTGGCCCAAAGGGAGTCCCTTAAGTTCGTTCAAGGCCCGGTTCGTAGGCGTCCCACTTGGGCCTCATCGGAGAAGTAGGGCTTTCGGCTGCCAGCTGGTGTTGCTTCTCCAGTAGTCTAACCAATTTCCTCGTGATCTGGTCCGTGTAAAAAACCTTTTTCTCCTTGTCCCACTTGAAGCGGGCCCTGATGAAGTCACGCTCCAAGGGGTTGGTGAACTCCGCGAAGGGTGCAGGAGACCAGCGGCTTCATGTTCCGCGTCCTCCTTATCCCATATGGGCCTTTTACCGAGGTAGCCACGGCTTCCGAGGCGATGCTTCCGTGTTCCTTTCTTTGAAGGCTCTTGAATTTCGCAGCCTTAGCCTTGGCTGCCTCGGTAGCGCAAGTGTCCTTGAACTTTTCGAACTCCTCTTCCGTAAGTGTTGGATTTTCCTCCGAATCTTGGACAGGGGTTCATCGGCCTCAATAGCTCGTTTCACCCTCCCTTTCCGGAGGCCAAATCATTGCTGAACATGCCCATGGCGTGATTGTTAATCTTTTCATCTTCGGATCATCCCACGGTTGTTCTATGTTATCATCCCGGTCGGGAACTTGAAATGCAACCGTTAGGAGCAACTGCGTCAAATGTTCTTTACTCCTTAAGTCATCATCGTTGATGCTCGCGCATTCCCGTAGGATGCATCCTACTTGGTTCCCATAGCACTTGCGAGGTTCTTCCGGCTCTAACGGCTCAAACTTACCAGGTGCCATCTTTGTGATCACAAGTCGTCCAATCCCTAGTTTGCTAGGTTTTCGTATCATCTGCTTCTTATGCTTCCTCTTTTCGGTAGCGGCATTGAGGCCGGTACCTTCCCCGCCGGTATCTTCTCCGCCGGTACCTTCCCCACCGGTCTCGGCGCCGCCATCGGTGCCGGCGCCGTCGGTGTCGATGTCGGCGTCAGTACCATCATCGAGGCCGACCTGCAAACCTTGCTTAGCAGTCAAATAGTCGAGGTACACTTGTTCACCCTCATAATCCATCTCGTCTGCATCTTGGTCAGAAGGCCCAGTTTCTTCGTTGTTCGACATGTTTCCGATGATTAAGTGTCCTCATTTATCTCTAAAAGTATGAATAAATGAGAAATAACATAAAAAAAATCTATGTGCCAGCACTCGATATGCCAACTATGTAGCACAAATCATGCCTTTATTCACGGGAAATTTCGGCATGACCTTTGCTAAAAATGGACATATCGGCGCTGAAATTCACCGGAACGGAAATGAATCAACATTCCGGCGTAACATAGGCCACTCGGATCATTTTCCAAACATGACATGTCCAAAACATGACATATCCACATATCACATGTCCAGTTCAAATTTGCATATAAATTTAGCTAATTTTGAAACCTAGCTAAATTCATAACTAAATAGATAGCCTAATTAACATACTGCCCTAACTAAAACCTAAGTAAATTGACCGAAGAACCCTAGCAGAGAGAGAGGGGGTTTACAGAGGGTGCATGGGAGAGGAGGCGGGCCCGACGACGGCCGAGGTTGGGAGGGGAGGAAGCAGAGGAGGGAGGCGAGGGCCGACTGGTCGGGGCGAAGGCTGGGTCGGCGAGCGCCTGGGTCGGGCGAGGGCCAGGTCGGTGGCGAGCGCCGGGGTCGGGGGCGAGCGCCGACGCCGGGGCCGGGGGCGAGCGACGGGGGAAGAGAGAGTGGGGATTTGGGGGGGAAAAGGCGGGATGAAGCAGGGATAGTGAGAATTTTGGGTTAAGTGGACTTAGCAGCAGCGTGTTTGGACAAAATGCGCTGCTACTACCTTCAGTAGCTGTAGCGGTTTATACGAAATGCGCTACTACTACCATCAGTAGCTGTAGCGTTAGACAAAACGCGCTGCTACTACCTTCGCTACTTCCAGTTTTCCTTTTTCTTTTCCTTTATTTTCTCCCACTTTTATTTCCCGAGAGGAGTGAACGAAGGGAGGGCGATATATATTGCATCATTTGACGGTTAAATATGTATGCAAAATAGGAATATATATATTACATCATTGGACCCATGCACAATAATGCATGGCTAAGTCATGTGTATACAAAATAGGAATATATATATATATATATATATATATATATATATATATATATATATGTATATATATATATATATTACATCATTTGACCGATAACATACGGTTCCTCAGCTTGACGCGTTTTCGTTTTTGAGTCACCTTCTTTCCCTTCTTGTTCGTCGAAGAAAAATTGAGCCCCTCATTTTGACTTTGCCTTTTCCATGGAGTACGATTTTTCTTAGGTAATGTAGTATTGATTCTTATTTTGATGTATACTTCATCATCATCGTCATCTTCCCTCATTGGGTTGCCGTACTGATCATATTCTTCCTCGTTGGCGACTCCATCCATTCCAATGATGTTCCTTTTGCCTCTCCTCATGACAACACGACTGGGATTGCATGGGTCGGTTATGAAGAAGCATTGTGTCACGTGCTTAGCGTGTACCCATGGCTCGTTTTTTGCGATAGCGTTCACGGTAGCGCTCTTGGCGTCGGGTATAGTCATGGTAGTGAAAATCCGGTTTTCTCTTTTGACATTCTTAGCCCATATGACATGGAACATCGTCGTGTTGTGCACCCCAGAGTAGTCAAGCTCCCAGATCTCCTCGACCCTTCCATAAAATTGTTCAGTTGCGCCGTTGTCGCTTCCGGTCATGCATTCCATCGTCACCCCAGAGTTCTGATCATCACTGTCCATATCTTTGGCCTCCGTGTAGAACGTGTATCCATTGATATCATATGCCCGATAGGTTACGAGGTTGGGCGAGGGGCCATGTGCTAAGGCGTATATGAGCAATCCGTCCTTAGAGCCCTCCTCCGGGGGATTAGCAATAATATGCTCTTTGAACCAATGCAGGAAAGTGGAGTTGTGCTCTGTAGTAACTTCGGCGTTCGTCCTGCATACACCCCGGTCACGATACTTCTTTGTGATAATTTCTTTGTGAAGTGCCACGAAAGGATCTACGTCGTCTAGGTGTTGTAGCACTACCAAGTTTGCTCTGTCAAAGTCGTTGCGTCGATCTGAGTATGCCACGTGCAGTTCCCTGCGACCGTTCAAGGACCATCTCCTTCGAGCCTCCCATCGTGCTTGTTAACGGCAAACCAACACTAACACCGGCGGCTGGTCTACGCCATATAGAAAATTCTCACGAAGAGATGCACTCTTGTGTCAAATAGCCACAGGCGATGCTTCCATCCGGACGGGACATGTTACTGAAACGAATCCTTTGATGATCCCATTCATCCTCTCAAAGCGACATCATGTTGTGCAGGAATGACGGCCCCAGTCTATTATGTCATCCACAATATGGACACACAGATGCACCATCACGTTAAAGAACGCGGCGGGAAGTACATCTCAAGCTCATTCAAGATCACAACGATCACTTCCTGTAGCCTTGAGCTGCTTCACACGATCAACTTTCGAGAGATGACGTCAAAAAGTTGCGAGACCAATAAGCGTGTCACGCAGACGTGCTTGTCCATTATCCCTCTAAGGGCAACAGGTAGTATCTGCGTCATCATCACATGACAGTCATGAGACTTCATCCCGCTGAACCTTTTCTTGTCCGTGTCTAGATATCTCGCTTATCTTGCCACGATAACGGAACTAACTTTGACTCCGGTAAGGCACTTAAAGAATTGATTGATCTCGGCTGACTTAAGGTGAAGCGGAAGAGGGGGCAATAATCCTCTTTCTTTATTTTCTTGCCCTTCTTCTCCCGTGCCTCTGTCTCCGTCTCTGTCTCTCGTCGACATTTTACGGGCGGCATGTGCAGATCTTCCCTAATTTTCAAATCTTGCAAGTCTTTTCTTGCCTTCGCCCATCCTTTGTCTTATCTGGCATGTTCATCAGTGTTGCGAGCAAGCTCTCAAGGACATTCTTACAGATATGCATTTGATCAAGGCAATGAGGTGTATCGAGTTTGTGCCAGTACTCCAAGTCCCAGAACGCAGACCTTGTCTTCCATACCTTCAGCAGCGGCTCCGGCGCCTTTCTCATCGTCTTTCCCGGCGAGGGGCACTCCTTCCAGTTTTTCAACAGCTCATCGATTTCGGCACCGCTCCTCTTACGTGGAGGTCCTCGATGCTCAGCGTGACCATTGAATAGATCTCCACGATTTCTCCACGGGTTGTCCTGTTCAAGCAATCTCCGATGCCCCATGTACACGATTTTCCCAGACCCGCCATCTTTCCTTGACGTTAGCTCTTTGAGACGTCAGATCATCCATGCACCGCGTGAATCCATAATATCCATGGCACACCTGGCCTGCCACATATCCGTAATCGAGATAGTCGTGCACTATCGTGATCGGCTGCTCTCATGTTGAAATACTACGCCTTTCTTTGGCGTCCCATGTCTTGGCCGGTGTTTTCCATAACGTGTCTAACTCCTCTTGAAGTAGCCCCAGATACAAATTAATATTATTTCCTGGTTGTTTCAGCCCTTGAATAAGCATGCTCATGTGAATGTACTTCGATTTCATGCACAACCAGGGGGGAGGTTGTGCATCCATCCAAACACAGGCCATGTGCTATGGTTGGTGTTCTGGTTGCCAAACGGATTCATGCCATCGGTACATGCACCGAGCACGATGTTCCTTGCATCACATTCAAAATATCGATAGAAGCTGTTCAACGCTCTCCACTGGCTTCCATCCTTCATGTGTCTCAGCTTCGGATCATCTCCATCGTCGGGCTTCTTCCTCTCCGTGTGCCAGCGCATTAGCTTTGCTTCCTTGGGATCTACAAAATACCTCTGGAGACGGGGAGTGATCGGTAAGTACCATACAACTTTCTGGGGACATTTCTTCCCGGCCTTCTTGTATCGAGAAGCATTGCACACCGGACAGCTTGTCTTTTTCGCGTGCTCCTTCCGATAAATTATGCAATCGTTGATGCATGCATGGTATCTAAGGTGTGGCAGATCAAGAGGGCACACGATCTTCTTGGCCTCATCAACACTAGTAGGACATAGATTACCCGCGGGAAGAACATCCTTTAGGTACTTGAGATGCTCATCGAGGCTAGTGTCGGTCCATTTGTTTTTAGCCTTTGTCTTCAGGAGTTGGAGCATGAAACTCAAGCGGGTCACCTCAGGATTGCAACCATCATACAATGGAGTGTTCGAGTCTACCACCAGTTGCTCCAGCTTAGCCTCCTCTCTAGAAGTAGCTCTATCAGTACTCGTGTCCTTGCGAAGCAATGCTTGAACATGAGGGTCCCGCACGATTGAACTTAGTACCGACGAACTCTGCTGCGTGGAGTCCATGTCGTTCTCTCCGCCGCCATGTCCAGCCCCTTCTCCACCGCCATGTCCGGCCCCTTCTCCACCGCCATGTCCGGCCTCTTCCCCGCCGCCATTATCGATCATCTCTTCGTCTTGCCCCGTGTCATCATTGCCTGCCCCGTCGGCATCCTCAACATCGTCATCCTCATCTTCAGTTATCCACCGAGTATAGCCATCCATGAAACCAGCCATGAGCAGGTGCGCTTCGACGCGACCATCGTCATAGGGGTTGAGCCAAACTATTCCTTTGCATTTTCGACACAGACATAAAAACTCTGTCAGGTTATTTTCTTTCATGTCCTGCACCGCCGACCGCAACCACCTGTCCAACATCGTTCCACTGACCATCATGAACGTCTGCACGATAATAATAAAACAAATTGATTATGAAAATGCATGCATGCATCAAAGTCATACAAAAATTCGGCATGACCTTCCCTAAAAATAGGACATATATGGATCTAGAGTTTGCCCGGAATTCGCCGAAACGGAAATAAATTGACATTTCGGCAAAACATAGGAAACTCAAAAGCACAATTTGGCGTCAACTCATGCCACAGACACAATTTCCATAAACATGCCACACTCAAAAGCATGAAATTTTAATCACCTCTATCTCAAGATCGAGCACACGGTGGAGATGATGTTGTAGGGAGATCAAAAGTGCACAAAGCTCTTCTTGACAAAGATAGATCTAGTTAGGGGCAAATAGGTCACTTAACTAAATCCTACATCTACCTAGCTACCTAATTTGGGAGGAGACAACTTCAACTAGTGGAGGGGAAGGAAAAGAGAAAGGAGATGCATTTATGGAGGTGGTGTAGTTAGGTAGGAGTAATGAAGAGAGAGAAAGGTAGATAGAAGAGGGAGAGTAATGGGGAGAAGTATTGAGGAAGAAGATGAGTGAGAGGGGAGCATGTGGGAGGTAGGGGAAAGGGAAGAGAGGAGGGGAGGGGAGGGACGGGTGGGGAAAAGGTGGTGGGTTGGTGCGGATTAGCGATGGCCTGGAGCTAAAGCAGCGCTGCTGCTAAGGAAGTAGCAGCAGCGCTTTGGGCAACGGGCGCCATCGCTAACGGGACCAAAAAGTGTGGATATTTGAAATTTAGCAACAACGACCTCAGAAAAAGCGCGCTACTACTACATCCATAGCAGTTGCGCGGCTCGCGGCACCGCGTTGCTGCTAAATGGAGTTTGGTGGACACCGCTGGTCGATATTTGTAGCAGCGCGGTTTACACTGAGCGCGCTACTGCTAAAAACTTGTCAGTAGCGAGTTTCCCGCACACGCGCTACTACTAATTAGCAGCAGCGCTCCTTTTTGAGAAGCGCTGCTGCTAAGATTCTGTGTGTAGGCTTTTCCCTAGTAGTGTGGTCTTAAAAATGTGTGCTTCTGTCGCGCATTAATATGATACATGAGCGGTTCAACCCACGGCTGCAACCTCCTATCCCGAAGGCGGAGTACTGCTCGTTAGGCCAGTTTAGCGAACTAAACTCGAACGGCTTTGAGAGAGAAAACTAGGCTCCTCGGCTATTGACCACATGTTCGCATCGAAAAAAGGAGTGATAGAAAAAGATTTTGCAAAGACCAAGAAGAAAATACTTATTATAAAACGGGTCATATAAATTTAAGAGCCCCCAAGTGACTTGGGTAAAAGAATTTTATGTATAATGATTGTATGTACCGAAGTACTTATATCATATCTGTGTTCACCCGAACTTTAAACGCGTCTTAACCGACCGTCGGCTTCTCCCTCTTCGGTCAAGGGCCGAAAAGTGTTATGTACTCCACCTGTCGAGAATATCGATGGTGTTTCCGATAACCAGGCAATCAGGCCATAAGGCTGTAACAGACAAAGCGCGCTCAGGGAACTTTATGCTATATTCTTGGCGAAGTGTAAGAAGCATCTTCAAGAAAATAGTACCCCACCGATACCTTTCTTCGGTTGCTCACTGTTACTATGAGACTTGTGCAATAGATTTTTTGTACTCATGAGTTCCATTGTGTGCCGACCATGATTGAAAACAATAAGAGCGCTAGCTTTCGGCTTCACCCAGTCTGAGGTCCGAGCTCGGATGACCCGATCGTGACAATCGCAGAGGTGCTCCCTTTACTCCCTAGCCGAACAATCGGGAACGTAGGGGTAAACACAGGAGCAAGGCAACCCAGCTTGCGGAACACTTAAGTCAACATGATGCATATTGTGGCGTAATACACGAACAAGGAAGGAAGCCATACAAGTATAACCATATGCAAGAGGAAAGGCTTAAAAAAGGAAGCCCCCAAGTAAACGGGACATTTGAATTTGTGTGTCACAGACAAAGTTTTGACAAGGGACTTTTTCACAAACAACTTTTTGCCAAAAAGAATAATGCTTGGTCGAACCAAACAAAATTTAAAACTGAAAGTTTTTGAGCATGAAAGCGACTTAGCTGGGTAATGTGCTCGGTGTTGATGACGCGATTCGGGCTTGTAGCAGGACGAAGACACCCATTGATCTGTGACAGATCCGACAATGTTTGCAGCCCTCGGCATGGCCGAGTTCCCAGCCACCAAGCCCGAGGTGGCCGAGCGAAGAGCTCGGCATTCCAAAGAGGTGAAACCCTCAGTCCGGCCGCGGTGATGGTGCAGGTCGGCGGGTGACACCGGTGTCTCCGACTAAGTGTGTTGATGAAGCGACAACGCGGGGTTGCCAACACAGACCAGCGTGTCAAGGTGACAACATAATTTGGTCAACGGAGGTGACAGCGTGGCCCGGTCTAAGTAAATTGCCTGCATAGATAAAATATTGCAAACCAAAAATGATAACAATAAAAAAAATTGCATAGTTTATTTATGCGAAGTGAATAATCCGATAAATATGGCCTCAACGCCAAGGTTCGACGAAGTTCCGACGCATGGGTTGAACATTTCGTGGTGATCTTGTGCCACGGGGATGTCGACACAGGTCGGCTAGACGAGGTGACGGCAAGAGGCTGGCCAGGTGTCGAACATCGGTAGAATACTTCTACAAAAAGAATGCAGTGCAAACCAGCAGAAAATATTCTGCATAATAATTTTAAGTACTAAACGAATAGTTTAGGAAAAATAAAACCTGTTTGGTGGCGACGATCACCGCGGACGAAAGCAAGCCGAACTGATCCATATTTTGAGTAATACCGAGAATCAGGTAGCTTCGATCTTTACACCAGGATTCACCAAAAGGCGCGGCACTAGCACTAGTTGAATTACTAGTATTGGCCAACTAGATTAGGGAGACCGTGCTGCAAAACTATCACTGAGGGGTTAGGAGTACTTTTGGTCTATGCCTTTTTCAAAAGAACCACTGAAAAACTAGCTGCCGAATTATAAAAGAGGACAAGAAATCCCCGTGTGGTGTGCTGCCATGGAGCCGAGCCCTTGTTAGGGTGCTGCTTCCGCACTATCTCTTCGGCCGAATCATCCATTGGTCAGATTGAGTCCGGATCCGATGTGCCACCAAGCAGCGGATGCGAACATGGGCCATACTATCAGCAGTACAAACCTAACAAAAAAAATATAATGACGAGAATAATTTGTATTGTATGTAATTATTAGGAAGAATAGCACCTGAGGATTTCTTAATAAAGAAAAGGAAGGATTGATCTCCCTGTGGGTTGCCGTATAGCTGAATTCGTCTTAGCTACGGGAGCTGCTCCGCGTGGACTGTACACAGACATGCTCGTCCTTCTCGGTTGGATTCAGGGTGCCCGAAATAACGACGCAGATGTAGCGCAATGGCAGCATGATGGATCATGAATCCGCACATTTAACTGCATGTATTCAAAAAACAAAGCTGGCCGAAGTAATAATTCTAGAAGAAAAAGTACAGCACACTAAAAATAATTTGAAAAGATATCACCTGGCAGTAATACGAGTGGCTGGCCAAATTAAAGACAGATGAAACAAAGTCTGATGAAAAGTTGTTCACCGTAGTGGCAGAGGTGGCTGAACCACAGGTGAGAAACGACAAAGTCGTCCGCAGATGATCTCCATGCATGAGATAGCTGAGTTGATTAATCAAACCTCGGGAGGAGTGCTTCCAATTAGTACTAGTACTAGTGGTAGCATTGTATGTATTCCAGCGGCCGTCACGGGAGACAACGCCAAGCTCCAAACCTTGGGTTACTTTAATCTGCAATGCACGCGCATAGTAGTAACAATAGTACATCAGCAGTTTTGAGGAAATCCGTCAAGTGGCCAGTGCTTGGCGTGCTGCCCTTGTACGCATGCCCTAGCGCGTGGGTCCTCGGCCAGGGAGGCTGCTTCCTTTACGCCGGCCTTGCCCATGATCTACGCGCTCGCCAGCGCCGCGTACGGAGACCGCCGCCTAATTTTTATTTCCGAGCTCAAATTCTGCAAGCAAAAATTACACAAGCCGGCAGCAACAAATCTAAAAGAAAACAATTCACATAGAATAGATCTTGCACTATTAGGAAAAGGCTAATTAGTGGCGCACCTGTTTTGGTCATTAATGACGCACTACAGATGCGCCACTATTATCACGCCATTAGTAATAAAATAGCAATGGCGCACCTATAGTGCGCCATTACTATTTGGCTTAGTAATGCCGCATCATATAGAAGTGCGCTATTACTAACAAATTTTTTTTAGAATTTTTTTTTTCAATTTTTTTAATTTTTTTTCTTAATCTCGGATCACTATGGCTTAATTTCGGGTCAATATACTTAATCTTAAGTCAAATCACACTCTGTGGTCAAACTTTTCGGAAGGTCACCCATCCTCACACTACTCCAGCCCGAGCACGTTTAACTTCGTAGTTCTATCCAACCCCAGCACCAGCTCACTTCACAGGCACTTGTTGATATATCTATCATATCAATCCTATTAAACCTTGTTGATGTCTACGACTTTGTTCATGTTCATGAGAGTGACGAAATTTTGAAAAAATATTTCAAACTTCCTGGTCATATTACGTATCATATTTTGAAAAAAAAATTCCAATTTTTTTTTCTGTTACTAGTGGCGCACCTAGCAAATGGTGCGCCACTAGTAAGTTTGATTTTTTTTCATTTTTCCCCTCTCTAGATCTTAAAAGCCTCGTATCAATTCATATGTAACTTTTCGAGTAGATGATTTTTAATATAAAAAACTTTTTAATCCGAGTTCGTATGCAAAAGTTATGCCCATTTTACTAAATTCCAGAGAGGTTTTGCAAATAAAGTCGAAATTAATATTTGTAAATTTTCAAAACAACTAGAACACATATCACATGGAAAACTTATTTTCTTTTATTTATTTTTTTGACATTTCCATCATTTTCTTTTATTTTTTTAAATGAAAAGACAGTGGGGGGGTGCATTTAGCACCAGGGTTACTAATGGTGCACCTGATGTGTGGTGCGCCATTAGTAGTTTTAAAAAAAATGTTAGTGCGTCATTACTAACAATTTTTTTTTCAAAACTACTAATGGCGCACGGTGGATGTGGTGCGCCATTACTATGTCAACTAGTAATGGCTCACTATCCCATGGTGCGCCATTACTAACAAATTTTTTTTTTCAAAACTAGTAATATGTCAGTAATGGCGCACCTGTATCTGATGCGCCACTGCTATATAGCAGTGGCGCACCACATACATGGTGCGCCATTAGTGTCCATGTAGCGACCCGACCTCAGACGGTCAAGTCTCTGTGTGTCTGTGCCATCCCTGGATCAGTATGCTGGCACACACAGTACACACACACACACACACACACACACATATATATATATATGTATGTATGTATCAAAGTGCAATCACATGTATAAATAACTTAAAACTGATATATACCTCATAAGTCTCACGGAAACAAATAATTGGGTGCAGAATGTCATCAACGCCATCGGCAAGTTGAGTGTAGACCGTAACCCTGCACCGTACTCTTACTCGTCGGAAGTAAAATATCTGCAACATGAGACGTTGCAGCCGTGTAGGTCAGTACATTGAATGTACCGGCAAGATCACAACATGAGAAAGCAGATGATAATACTATTCTATATGCAATATGGCTTTGTGGCTCTGTGTCTGATGTTTTTGCGTAAAAACTGGTTTTATTTTCCCTACATCAAAGAAAATAACCGGAGTCTGTACTATGGAGTTTCTATCATGACATGGTTCCTCCAACCGATGTCTCATAGCCCAAATCATGATAAGTTGCCCATAATTAAGTTATCAGTCCGGTGTTGAGAGTTCCGAGATAGATCCAAGTCCAGAGGCTCAAGTTGTCCGTAACCGGGGACACGACTAATCGATTAGGTTTTAACCCTCTGCAGAGGTTTGTACACTTTACCCACAAGATTCGATCCCTCCCTTTTTGTCCTCGCACTTCATGATGTTTGAGAACAGGATGATCGAAACATGGTCTTCCGAAGAGTTCCCCTGACCACTGTCCGGTGCTCATCCAACCCTACCATAGTTCTACATTTGCTAGCACCGTCCCAGCCAGAGTCACCACTAAGGTCAACCAAGCCAGAGCCCATAATGACTTGCGGTTGCACAGGTTAGCTTCCGGGCATGAAGTATTTTTCCGTCTCTTTGAGTCTGGGTGAAGCTTTCCGCAAGATGTCATGGCGCTGCTCCATGCATCCCGACTATCCACTGGTTTCTTCAGGGTGCCCGTCAACCGTCCTTCACCCAGTATTGAATTCTTGTCTCAAGTCTCGAAATCTTGAGGTCTTGGAGTCCTGAAGATGCAGTCCTTGCCGATGACATCATCAAGTTGTCGCCGTTGACGTAGAGTCCTCCTTCTTCACACCACTCTCGTGCACTCATACCAAACCCCGTCTACTATAGCGTTGCATTAAAATAAATAACGTCTCGGGCTTGGTAACAGGGTGATGGGTTCCTACCTCATGCATACTACTCAACTACAAGAATTCAATATCACTACTGGAGGGTTGTTGCAAAGATGCCACTAAATGCAATAAAACATAGGTATGAAAGCATGGTCAAAATGAACTTGCCTGGTAAGTTGATGAACAAAACAACGCTCTCGAAAATAACTTGATAGGACTATACGCAACTCTCCGATGAAATCTATAATAACATGACATTCACATAAGCAAGCATTCTAGCAAGCAAATCTAACAATAAAAAAAACTCAATAAGAAAACCCAATACAAAACAAGTAACACATCGAAAGAATTAATAGGGGGAAACTATAAAGAACATACTGGGAAAAACCTTTTGCCTTAACTACAAAAATAGTTTTGTCCTAAGTAAAACTTAACAAAGAAAATCTAAACTAATAATTTTAACAGAAAATAAAATTTAAATCAACTAAGTTAACAGAAAGTATTTTTCATAAATTTTTTACTAGCAAAAGGAAACACATAAAAAGCTAAATTAAAACTCTAATTATGCTTAAAACAAAACTAGTAAGAAAAATAAATAAAACATTTTATTTTTCTGTAAATAAAAGTTCACCCTAACTACACTAACAAATCTTAAATAAAATTTAACATAGGTGAAAATAAATTTTTAAAATAATTAAAACAACAGAAAACAGCAAGTTAAAAATAACTAGCGCAGTGTTGTTTTCGTGAAAAACTAATTTTAATAAAATCTATAAATACCCAAATTAATCCTACAGCTAGGCAAGGTCCGAACAAAGCAGTGGCAAAAAGAATCGCCTACAAATATTAATTCTAGCTCATATTATAGCAGAAATACTAATCTTACTAAAACCCATATAAAAAATAATTAAAAACTAAAACATGGCCTAAACTATTTTATAAAGAAACTTTAGGAAATTTGCAGACCAGAGCAAAAAGAATCAATCAAAAACTCTAAATAACCTAAGAGATATAAAATTTTCAAGATTGGAACTTTTCTGTTTTCAAAACAGAAACGAATTAACAAAAAAAACAGTAACGGGCGCTATTGGGCCGAACGGGTGCGATCTGTAACTAACTAATGCTCAGGCGATAACTAACAACCGCGTACAGTATATAACTAACAGAAACCGGTGAACCGGTTTAGATCTAAACCAAAAAAAAATTACCATACACTAAAACAGATCTAACAAAAAGAAACGATCTACTAAACTGATCTAATCTAACATAACGATTCGATCAATAGAAAAAAAATAAGAGCGAACAAAGGAGGAGCGCTCGTGTGCTTACAGAGAGGAGCTCCTGTATGCAGGGGAGTGGATGTCGTCGGGGGTGATGGCTCCGGTGAACGCCAGCGGAGACGGTGATGTCCAGTGGATGGAGAACTCTGAGAAGGTCCGATTTTGTGTTGAAGGTGGAGGTCGGGGAAGTCCAGGCGAGCGGGGCGACTCGACAAGCTCCTGTGAACCGGGAGCTCCAGCGACGGCAGAAGACGTTGAGGACGAGGTTTCGGTGTTCCCTAGGCGGCGTGCTTATGTCAAATTGATGCAAAATCTCTAGGGGAAGTAGAGTATGGAAGGAGGGGTCCCGGAAAGCTCACCGGCGGTCGGAGTCGAGCGATGAACTCTGCTTGGCCGACCTAGATTGGAACAACGATGGCGTCATCTAGAGGTGGTCTTGGGCGTGGGTTTTCAAAGGGAAACGGGATAGGACGGCCTCGGGTATTTAGAGGACATGAGGCTTGGGGAAGCGGTGGACTCGGGGTAGGGTTCCCATGCAGATCGGGCGCGGCGGTGGCGTCCGGAGCGTGAATGCGTGTGGTTCTGTTCTTCGTGGAGAAGAAGAAAAGAGAGGTGGGGTCCAGATGCTAGGGAAAGAAAGAAAGAAAAAAAAGGGACGCGTCTAGGGAGCAGCCGGGTGCTCCCTAGCGTTTCCTCGCAGCCACCCAGATATAGTAATTTTCTGTCCCCCCTGTCCAGGATAGGAAAGTATCTGGCCCCCGCTCCCGATTCCCGCAGCGACCCATCGAGCGGGCGAATCACCTAGTCCTTCCCCTTCGCCCGATCCCTCCCCCACCCCTGCGCGTCTTCTTTTCTCGTTTCTCCTCACCTAACCCCCAGCCCCATCTTCTTCTCTCCCAAGCAAAAAAGGACAGCACGCCCCTTCCCCTCACCACTTCCAGATCCAAGAAAACCTTCACAGCCCTCCAATGGCGGCTCCATTGATGATTCTTCTCTAGGCGCCTCGTTCCTGATTGCCTTGCAAAAAGCCAAAAAAGCAAGGCAAAAAAGTCAGGTTTAGCTCATCTTCCAAATCCCTCTCCTCTTTCCCCATGATTTGTACAAGGCTTCAGTTCTGCAAAAGATTGTGTAAAAAAGATGTGATGTTAAGCATGTTTAGTCTGCTGTTTAGGCAAGTTTCAGCCCCCTGAATTGGGCAAATTTAGTCTGATGTTAAGCAAGATATTTTTTCCCAGTTTTCAAAATCTATTTGCAAATCTGTTGCATATGAACACATTTATAAATCTGTAGGCAAGTGCTGATAGTAAATGCTGGGGACAAAAAAATTAGGAAAATATAATGCCTTAAGCAAGAAAAACAACTGAGCAAAAACAGTACTTATAAGAGGATGAGAAACAACTAATCATGATCTATTTCTGATGTGTTCTAGTTCTATTAATTGCTTATACCAGTGCAAAAAAGACATTCTATTTGAGCAAAAACAGTGCTATAATGAGGCAACTAAGTATACGTATGCACAAAACTTTGAAAACTTATGCCATGGCAAAACATGAACACTTTTGAAACTTATAAGACAATGAATACTGACGTCACTATGAAAAAGAAGGGGAAAACAAGGCTTTTCCCCCCCTATCAGATCTTTTGGGAGCATGCGGACCAAAAACAAATGGCTTATTGGAGCAACTTGCATTATAGGATTAAGCAAAAAAATGATGTGAAGGAAACTCTTGAAGAAAACTAGAAAAGATTCCTCTTGGACATTTGTTTCCATTATTCCTTGGTTTCGATAGTGAAAAAACACTAGAAGAAATAAATGTAAATAAAATTGCAACTAAAAAAAGAGACAGTTGCGTAGTACAATTTACCTTTGTTGTATCATATCCTTCACCATGATCCAAGAAAAGTTGGAAAGTTGCCGGATCTGATTGGAAAAATTATTAGTATTTCATCCTGCAAAAGAAGGAAAAAGCCAACAAGAAAATCCATATACCAACAACTATCTCAGCTACGAAACGTTACTTCAAAACATAGCATATCCAAAAACACACAAACTTGCTACTGTAAAAGATGAAACCTAAAAATGTCAACTTAAGTTCTTTCTAACACACAAACATAGGTACTGAAAGCAGAACTAGTCTGAATATAAAAGAGCAATCATGCCCATAATTCTAACTTAAGTTTTTCCTAACACTAAACATGCTCTAATCTCTCTGATTTGGGAGTGAATTCCATTCTGAAGACACTTCAAAGTAGCACTTCTATGGCAGTATACTTGCTTCCCCAAAATCAAATGTTGCCCGCGTTTAAGAAAAACAAAATAAGAAAATATATTATGAAACACAAAAAACAAAAAGCCTATGTTAGGTATGTTTATATGTACAAACATGATTCATTAATACAAAAAAAACATGCATATCCTGAAAATAATATATTGCCTGACATATATAGTTTGACTTGCCTGATTATATGGTTTGGGTTGCCTGATAGTGCACTTTGAATTGCCTGGTTATGTTCAATTGCTATCTTGTGAATCTGGTGTGCTTGCGTTGCTGTGTTGTTTGCTTGCCTGAGTTTAGTCTGGTACTAGCTTGCCTCAACAACGTAAAAATTGCTTTAATTTTTCTGGTTGAAAAAATGCACAGATTGAACATGATTGAGCTATTTTTGTGTGCTTGGGTAGGTGTGCTATTGGCTTGCCTGTATTTACTGTGCTACTTGCTTCCATCCCTCTGCTGACTTGCTTTACTTTTTCCCATATTCTCAATAAATAAATAGGTTGACAATGATTGACCTAAATGAGGAACCAGCTAAAAATAATGATGATCCTTTGTACTGTACACAACATGCTACTGGAAATGCAGAATTTGTGGCGGAATCACCTAATCCCCCTATCATCCAAAGAGTCGATGGTGCTCCTACAGAAGCAATGGAGACAAATGGGCAGTCAAGACATCGGGGCCGTGCTCCGGGCAGTACACAAGTACCTGCAGCTATAGCAGCTGGAAGTGATGCTCATACCCTTGATGGCACAGGTGCTGCAGGTGATACCGGTGGCACTGTTGGTAATGGTTTGGGTGCTGAAAATGATGATGAAGCTTGGTCACAGCCCAAGGAGCCTTACGTGGGCATGAGGTTCGACACTTTGGAAGATGCCAAGGTGCATTACAATGCATATTCCTTGCAAATGGTGTTTTCAATCAAAATGAATAGTTCAACGAAGGATCTCAAAACCGGGGAGTTGATAAAACAACAGTTTGTTTGCAACAAGTTTCGGAAGCCTGATGTTGATGACGGAGGGGCAGAAAAGATTCCCGTGCTAGATGACATTGTTGAGCAAGCAAAAGATGATAATGAAGATGAGGCTATTGTCTTTCTTGATGATGATTGTCGGTGTCAAAACCGGTGGATCTCGGGTAGGGGGGCCCGAACTGTGCGTCTAGGCGGATGGTAACAGGAGACAAGGGACACGATGTTTTTACCCAGGTTCGGGCCCTCTCGATGGAGGTAATACCCTACTCCTGCTTGATTAATATTGATGATATGGGTAGTACAAGAGTAGATCTACCACGAGATCAAGGAGGCTAAACCCTAGAAGCTAGCCTATGGTATGATTGTTGTCCGTCCTACGGACTAAAACCCTCCGGTTTATATAGACATCGGATAGGTTAGGGTTACACAGAGTGGGTTACAATGGCAGGAGATCTACATATCCATATCGCCAAGCTTGCCTTCCACGCCAAGGAAAGTCCCATCTGGACACGAGACGAAGTCTTCAATCTTGTATCTTCATAGTCTTGGAGTCCGGCCGTGATGATTGTCCGGCTATCCGGACACCCCCTAGTCCGGGACTCCCTCAGTAGCCCCCAAACCAGGCTTCAATGATGATGAGTCCGGCGCGTTGATTGTCTTCGGCATTGCGAGGCGGGTTCTTCTCCAAATTCCATACACTTGTCGAATAGTGTCCGACTTCTGATAAATGCTGCGCTCCTTGGCTTCTACGCCCAATAATGGCCATCTTCCACGTGTTTGAATGAATGCGAAACGCCGGGGTATTTTTACACTTACCCCCCTAGCTGCGCAAATGAGTTGCCTATAAAAGGGGCGAGGATCTAGATCTGAGTCACACCATTCCTCCCTTGCGAGCTTTCATCAGAGCACCCTGGACCAAAGCCCATTCCGTCATGGACAGTCGACGCGGCTCCTCCTCTCGCGCTCCCAGCCCTCAGCCTGGAAATTGGGAGAGATGCTCAGTCCCGCATAGCGAGCTAGTTATACTCCAAGCCAAGGGATTTCTTCCCCCGGCCTTCATGGTTCCGGTTCGAGCCGGACTCGCCACCCATAAGGGCGGAAAGGAAGCGGAGAGTGTCCCCGATCCCTCTAAAGGGGAGCGGGTATGCTTCATCTCTTATCTAGTAAGAGGACTCGGATTTCCAATCCATCCGTTTTTCCGGGGGCTCTTGGAGTTCTATGGCCTCTAGTTGCACCACCTTACTCCTGCCTCCATCCTGCACATCGCGGGCTTCGTGGCCCTTTGCGAACTGTTCTTGGGTGTCGAAGCTCATTTCAGACTGTGGAAGAGATTATTCTGCCTAGTACCCCGTTCTTATGAGGGGTCAATATATCAAGTGGGCGGAGCCGAGCTATGGCGCATCGCCGGGATCGGATACCTATCCGGAACCCCAAAGAAGGCGTCCGAAGACTGGCCTTCGAAATGGTTTTACATGGAGGACGTCCCGCTGCCGGATCCTGTTCGGATCGGCCTTCCAGAGTATAGCAATGCTCCTCTGAAGAAGCGCCTAAGCTGGCGCCCTCGAAGCCCCCGGAGGGAAGATGACCGGGATGTCCTCTATTTAATGAGCCGAATAAGATTATTGGCTCATGCCGGATTGACCATGATCGGAGTCATGGCAATCTGCATTATGAGGGGAGTGCAGCTGCTCCAATATAGGGGCCACCCCATGTGGGACTTCAACGGGGAGGACGATGCCACCCGCCACGGCCGCAAAGGGCCGGGATCGGTCACCGAACTGGTGAAGATCATGTCTGCCATGTATAAAGGAGAGGAGGAGGATTTCCTCCGCGTCAATCCACTGAAGGAGTTTTCTTCGAATAATCCTCGAAGCTGGGCAAGCAAACATCTTTGTGACCTGTCCGATCCATGTTCCCGTGGTTAAATATCTTATTTCATTGTTTTTGCGCAGGAACTGCGCCGGACTGTGGAGAAGATACACAGCCCGCCCCCACAACCCGAGGATCCAGAGCGGTCCCTCGATCCGACCTCCGAAGAGGATTCGGATATAAAGGTGGAGTTGATCGACGGGGTGTTCTACCAAGTTAGCATCGACAATGCTTTGGTTGCCATTACGGCTGACTACCCCAAAATACTTCCAGCCTCACAGGTAACTGAGACCGAGATCCCAAAACCCTGATAATGACCCATCCATGCTCATTTTTTATCACCGCATACCAAGGGTGTTTCGCAGGGGGTACCTTCGAGGCAGGAAGCCGAGCCCGCGGCGGCTGGCCAACAAAGGGCAGTGCGGCCCCGCAGGCTAAAAAGAAGTGCGGTCTGGATCGAAACTCCGCCGCAATGGTATGGCATGTCACCATACTCCCAGAATTGATCCCTGGAAGGCGTACTAACGCTGACGCTCTTTTCAGGAAAAAGAGCGCTCGCCGGACTGAGTCCGGAGAGGTTGCCAATCGAACCTTCACCGGCCAGGCTTCAAACCCGGGTCCGGAGGCTGAGGCGAGCACGAGACGTGCGTCGGATGCTCCTCCGACAGAGGATGCCGACAGATTGTCCGCCACCAACTCCGAGGTGGAGAGCGCTTTGAATCACAGGCGCCGCCGTACAGTTCTTCGTGACGCATGTTTCTCCCCAGAGGCCCTGAATGCCTTTGATTCGGGAGATGCGCACCTCATGCCGCTCAAGATGGTCTAGCCAGAGCTGTGAGCAAGATGTAAAGGACATACGGGTAAGGAAATTTGACAGTTATATATGCCAGTAGCCCCCGAGACTTAAAATAGTTAGAATAACTGATTTAAGGATCATTTGTTATGCAGGATCTTACAAAAAAGAATACCCGACTGTCCCAGGAACTTGAAGAGTGCAGGACCCAACATGAGGCCGCACTAGCCGCTACGGGGGGAGCCACAGAGACCCCCTCTGGTAATATACGCTTCATAAGATAAGTAGTTTATGAAGTGCAACGGGTGTGTAAATCTGACAAAAACATTGTAGATGGCGCCAGACTAGATCCGGACAAGCAACAGCTCTTACGCCAGTTAAAGGCCGGCGAGAGCGTGCTTACGAGGGTGCGGCAGGAGAAAAATAACCTCCAAGACGCCAACACCAAGCTGGGTGAGGAACTAAAGGATGTTCGTGCCCAGTTGTCTGACTCCGTAAAGGAGAATCGGCGGCTTCGTCGCGGCATTTTCAGTAAGTGCTTGAGCGTACTTTGAAAGAGTTCGGCGAGGAAGGCGACTAACATAAACATGTATGTAGGTTTGCTCACAGGTCGTCCTGAAGAGGAGATGCCCAGTTCTTCGGGCGATCTTCTTCCCGAACTGCGTCAGCTGCACGAACGAGTCCGGCAGTTGATGAAAGGCATTGGTCAGGCCTTGCGGCCATCTATCTCCCTGCCCGAAGGCATTGGGGAGCTGGCAGAGCGGCTTCAAGGAGCACGGAGGCGCTTCCGGATATGGAAGATATCGGCGTGCCGTCAAGGCGCCAGGGAGGCCTGGGCCATGGTAAAGACGCGCACACGGTTGTTGACCCAAACCACATGGCCGAGGTCGGACCTGTGGGGCGGATGGGATGGAGATCCTCAGTAAGCTTAGTGTACGGCCAAGTAGAGTTGGCCGCCAAGTATTCCCAGCAAGATTGTAAATTAGATAGCCTATTAGATGGCATTGAGGAGGTATACAGTGAGTCGAGTTGACTATGTAAAAATATGACATGAAAAATGTCTTCTAGCCGGATTGTAGATCGTTTGTCATAGCGGACCTTTTAACCCGACCTCCGGACCCAATAGTCCGGAGTGTGTCCGAATACCTTCGTGGTTATATAAGAACCGTGGTATGCATGGAGACAAGGCGTAGGGGTCATTGTTGTTGTATCAGATAAGTGCCCAACTACTTATGTTATATTACATGGGTAGTAAGAAACATCTTCCGAGGAGAATAGTTCCGTTAAGGGTTCCTTTCTTCGGGATGCATGCCCTAAAGTGCATGTCAAAGCTGCTATGAAAGCGAGAAAATCATCCGGGGCAGATGGGTAAATAATTAAAATCATCTTTCAATTCACCGACCGAATATTCCCTTAAGAACGCTAGCTTTCGGCTTCACACAGACTTAGGTATCCTGCTGACCCGGCAGTAACAATCGCAGAGGTGCTCCCTTTACCACCTAGCCGAACAATCGGGAACGTAGGGGTAAGCACAGGAGCCAGGCAACTCAGCTTGGCAAAAACTTAAGTCATATCGATGCATATAATGGTGAATAAAAGGTACATGCGGAAGTGTGACGCATGTGTTAGGCGTGAAGCCCGTATAAATAAGCTTCTGTTAAAGAAGCCCCCAGGTATAATGAGCGCGTACAGCGCGTCAAATGTGTGCGAGCAAAGTGCAAACGAGCCTCTAAAGGCTTCAGGAAGAAGGAGGGAGAAGGAGAGAAATAAAAGACAGCAAAAAATGGAAAATGTGGACTGAGGAAGGAGACGAACTTGGAGTCCGGCGCTTAGGCGTAGAATCTTCGTAGACGGGCTGCGTTCCATGGGTTCGGCTCGAGTCGGTTATCCGATGCGTTTCGCAGACGGTATGCTCCGCCGGTTAGGACCTGATCGATGATGAAGGGACCTTCCCATTTGGGCTTGAGTTTGTCCTTTTTCTTGTCCGGCAGGCGTAGAACTAGTTTGCCAACGTTATAAGCTTTGGCCCGTGCATTCCCTGCTTTGATATCTTCGAGCCTGCTGTTGATAAAATGCGAACGAGCTTTTGCCACGTCGCGCTCCTCCTCCAATGCGTCCAACTGTCTTGCCGATCGAGCTCGGCTTCTCTTTCTTCATACATGCGCATTACCAGGTGAGTCATGAATTATGTCGCAGGCAAGACTGCTCTCGCCGCATACCATAAAAAATGGTGTGAATCCGGTAGTACGATTCGGCGTGGTCCGCAGCCCCCAGATTACGTAGTCGAGCTCCTCAACCCAGTGCGTGTTAGATTCCTTGAGGGACCGCACTAGTCTGGGTTTAATGCCGCTCGTGATTAGACCATTTGCTCGTTCGACTTGGCCGTTGTTTTGAGGGTGACAGACTGAGGCGTAATCGAGCTTGATGCCCATGTTTTTGCACCATAATTTGACCTCATCGGCCGTGAAGTTGGTGCCGTTATCGCGATGATACTGTGGGGACACCGTAACGTGCACTACCCCGATATGAAGTCTATCACTGGTCCGGTTCGCCGTTTTAACGAGCTTGGCCTCTATCCATTTGGTGAATTTATCCACCATGACCAATAGGTATTTTTGCTTGTGGGTTCCTCCCTTAAGGGGTCCAACCATGTCAAGCCCCTGCATCGCGAATCCACCAGGTGATGGGTATAGTTTTGAGCGCGGTGGGTGGCATGTGGCTTTGGTTAGCAAAGAGCTGGCAACCGACGCATCGTTGGACTAAATCCTGCGCATCTGCCGGGCCGTCGGCCAATAAAATCCTGTCTGAAGGCTTTGCCTACAAGGGCCGGGCTGCGGCGTGGTGCCCACCTAATCCGGCATGAATTTCAGCCAGAGGTTTCGCCCTTCCTCTTCGGAGATACACCTTTGAAGGACTCGGTAGTGCTTTTCTTATAAAGCTCTCCCTCATGGACTTTATAGGCTTTAGATCGCCGTACTATGCAGGGAGCCTCATTTTGGTCTTCGGGGAGTTCCTGCCTAGTTAGGTAGGCTAGGAATGGTTCTGTCCACGGGGCGATAACCGCCATTATTTCGTGAGCGGAAGGTGTTATCTCGGGGGCAGAGCCTCCGTTTGTGTCAGAGTGTTCGGCGTCAGGCAGTGAGGTTGGGTCGGGATTGTTATTGCCGGACTCCCCTTCCCATAGTACGGATGGCTTAAACAGCCGTTCCAGAAAAATATTGGGTGGGACGGCATCGCGTTTTGCACCGATGCGTGCAAATATATCCGCCGCCTGGTTGTTATCCCGGGCAATATGATGAAATTCGAGCCCTTCAACTGCGGTTGACATTTTAGGACCGCATTGCGGTATGCTGCCATTTTCGGCTCTTTGGTATCAAAGTCTCCGTTTATTTGAGATATAGCGAGGTTCGAATCCCCGCGCACCTCTAGGCGTTGAATACCCATGGAGACTGCCATCCGGAGGCCGTGCAGAAGGGCCTCGTATTCGGCTGCGTTGTTGGAGTCCGTATACATTATTTGAAGGACGTATTGGACTGTGTCCCGGTTGGGGACGTCGGGCGACACCAGCCCATGCCAGCCAACATTTTGGAGCCGTCAAAGTGCATGATTCAATTGGAGTATGCGCCGTACTCTTTAGGGAGTTCGGCTTCGGTCCATTCGGCCACGAAGTCGGCCAAAACCTGCGACTTGATAGCTCGTCGTGGCTTGTAGGTTATGTCGAATAGAAGGAGCTCTATGGCCCATTTAACAATCCGGCCCGTCGCGTCACGGTTGTTTATAATGTCATTAAGAGGTACTTCGGAGGCTACCGTTACCGAACACTCTTGAAAGTAGTGTCGTAGCTTCCGAGATGCCATGAACACCGCGTATGCTATGTTTTGATAGTGTGGGTACCGGGACTTGCATGGAGTTAGGATAGTGGACACATAGTAAACCGGTTTTTGAAGAGGTAACCGGTGTCCGTCCGTTTCTCGTTCTACAACGAGCACCGCGCTGACAACTTGATGTGTTGCGGTGATATATAATAGCATTGGTTCGCCCACGGTGGGCGCGGCCAGGACTGGATTTGTCGCCAAAATGGCCTTTATTTCTTCGAGTCCGGCCGTGGCAGCATCCGTCCACTCGAAGTGTTCGGTGCGCCGGAGGAGGCGGTAAAGGGGTAATGCCTTTACTCCCAAACGGGAAATAAAGCGGCTTAGAGCCGCTACGCATCCTGTCAATTTTTTTATTTGTTTGAGGTCTTTTGGAATATCCAATTGTGACAGAGCTCGGATCTTGGCTGGATTTGCTTCAATTCCTCTACCGGACACAATGAAGCCCAGGAGCTTTCCGGCTGGAACGCCGAAGACGCATTTTTCCGGGTTGAGCTTGATGTCATATTTTCGAAGATTATCGAATGTGAGCCTCAGGTCGTCTACTAGAGTTTCGACGTGCTTGGTTTTGACGACCATGTCATCTACATATGCTTCCACCGTTTTGCCGATCTGGTTTGCCAAATATGTCTGAATCATGCGCTGATATGTTGCGCCGGCGTTTTTGAGCCCAAAGGGCATTGTGTTGAAGCAGAACGGGCCGTATGGAGTGATGAATGCTGTTGCAGCTTGGTCTGGCTCCGCCATCTTGATTTGGTGGTAGCCGGAGTATGCGTCGAGGAAGCACAATGAGTCGTGCCCTGCTGTAGCGTCAATAATTTGATCAATTCGAGGGAGGGGGAAGGGATCCTTTGGGCAAGCCTTATTAAGGTCTTTAAAATCAACACATAGGCGCCAGGATTTATCCTTCTTTGGTACCATCACCAGGTTTGCTAGCCAGTCCGGATGTTTGATATCTCTGATGAATCCGGCTTCCAAAAGTTTGGCTAGCTCCTCTCCCATGGCCTGTCTCTTGGGTTCGAAAAGCGTCGAAGAGCCTGTTTGGTAGCTTGAATCCTTTTAGGATATTTAGGCTGTGCTCGGCCAGCCTACGTGGGATTCCTGGCATGTCTAAAGGGTGCCAGGCAAAGATGTCCCAGTTTTCTTGTAGAAATTCTCGTAGTGCGGCGTCTACATCAGGGTTTAATTGTGCCCCAATGTAGTCCATCCTGCACAGGGTCCATTGGGTGGACTTGGAATTTGACTATTTCATCCGCTGGTTTAAAAGAGGTGGACTTGGATCTTTTATCAAGTATCACATCGTCCCTGTTCACCGTGGAGCGCATCGTGGTGAGTTCTTCGGCCGCTAGGGGTTCGGATAGTGCCTTGAGGGCTAGTGCGGCTGTTTTGTTTTCGGCGCGAAGTGCTATGTTCGGATCACTAGCGAGAGTGATGATTCCGTTGGGACCGGGCATTTTAAGCTTCATGTACCCATAATGGGGTATAGCTTGAAAAATTGTGAATGCCTCTCGTCCTAATAAAGCATGATATCCGTTGTTGAACGGGGCCACTTGAAATGTGACCTCCTCGGACCTGTAATTGTCCGGCGAGCCGAACACTAAGTCCAGCGTGATTTTTCCTGTGCAGCATGCTTCCCGGCTAGGGATTATTCCTCTAAAGGTTGTGCTGCTTCGCTCAATGTGGTTCCAGTCTATTTCCATTTTTCGGAGGGATTCCTCATAGATGAGGTTTAGTCCGCTGCCGCCATCCATGAGTACCTTAGTAAGGCGAAAAGCCGCCTACTATCGGGCCGAGGACCAATGCGGCTGGTGCCTGTGCAGTTCGAATTTAGGTTAAATCACCGGCATTAAAGGTAATAGCCGTGTCACTCCATGGATTTATTGTTGCTACTTGGTAGACTTTGGCAAGGTTGCGGAGTGTTTGTTTTCGCATGTTATATGATGCGAAAGTCTCAAAGACTGTTAACACCGTGCTCGTGTTGCTGGGCTGGGATTCTGAAGCTAGAAGCTCTTTGCCACTTTTGGCCACCTGCCGTAGTATCCAACATGCTCGAAGGCTATGAGTTGGAGTGGCGCCCTCTGTGCTATGAATTTTGCAGGGTCCATTTAGCCAACCCTCCAGTACGGTTCCGTACCCTTTAGGGGGTTTTGGTTTTTTGGTATTTGACCCAGGTGCTTGATAACGATGCACCCTTTTATTTCGGACTAGGGATGCATTCGGGGCCGGATTATCCCAAAATTTACTTTCGGTTTTCCAGGCGCTCTCCATCGCACAAGATTTTTTGTACTATGGTCACCAAGTCAGCAAAGCGTGTAATTTCGCAACGACTTATGGCGTTTAGGATTCCTTTGTCCGTGCAATTATTGCAGAAAATTGGGATTGCGTCCTCCTCTTGGCAGTCCTTTATCCTGTTCATAACCAGGAGGAATCTGGCCCCGTAATGATGTACTGTTTCAGCGGGCTCTTGCCAAATTCGAGAGAGATCGCTAATGTTTGGGTGGGCGGGTGGAACTAGATCCGGAACCCCGTCCAATTTAGGACTCAAGGGCCGAGAAGTTTCCGAACTCGGAAGCTTGATTTTTGAGTGTTATCCAATGAGTCCAACCCGCTGCCTGACTTTAAGTTCAGGGCTTGATCGACATCCGTCCCTCTGCGGGAATCCGGCATGGAGGATCGAATCCGGACGTAGCTAGTCCTTAAGATACAAGAAGAATCGCCGCATTGCTCCTCTATCACAGCAACATGATGGGTAGCCTGGGGGGAGTTGATCTCTCTCAGATCGGTTTTAGGCCCGATCCGGTCGTAGTCTGTAGCGACTCCTGTGGCATGCGGCGCGATCCAAGAGCTCGTTTACGGAGGAGAGCTCGATCGGATCTAACTGCTCAGCAAGTTCGAACTAACATGGAGATTGGTTTCGATGACTCGAGAGGTCATCGCTTGCCGTATTTAACCGGGCGGTCATAAGAAAACCACCTAGCCGAAGAGTCTGGCCAGCGGCCAAGGCTCCTTTGGCGATAGTATCGTCTTTAAAGACGAGATGGGGCATCCTACCTGATGGCAACGGCACAGAGGAACTCTCAATGAAAGCACCAATGTCGTTGTCAAAACCGGCGGATCTCGGGTAGGGGGTCCCGAACTGTGCTTCTAGGCGGATGGTAACAGGAGACAAGGGACACGATGTTTTTACCTGTGTTCGGGCCCTCTCGATGGAGGTAATACCCTACTCCTGCTTGATTAATATTGATGATATGGGTAGTACAAGAGTAGATCTACCACGAGATCAAGGAGGCTAAACCCTAGAAGCTAGCCTATGGTATGATTGTTGTCCGTCCTACGGACTAAAACCCTCCGGTTTATATAGACACCGGATAGGTTAGGGTTACACAGAGTCGGTTACAATGGTAGAAGATCTACATAGCCGTATCGCCAAGCTTGCCTTCCACGCCAAGGAAAGTCCAATCCGGACACGAGACGAAGTCTTCAATCTTGTATCTTCATAGTCTTGGAGTCCGGCCGTGATTAAAGTCCGGCTACCCGGACACCCCTAGTCCAGGACTCCCTCAATGGTAGTAAAGGCAAAAAGAGGAGCAAGAAACGAAAAAGAGATAAAATTTTGCAAACTGGTTGCAAAGCTAAGATGATTGTGAAGGTAATAGATGGCAGACGGGAAGTGATCTACTTTGTTAGTGAGCACAACCATCCGTTGGTTGACAAGCCATGTTTGACTAAGTATTTGCGATCACACCAAGGGATCCCACCAGAAGAAAGGGCCTTCCTTACTCATCTTCATAACTGCAATTTAACTATAGGTATTGAACCACACCCACCTCCCCCCTATCTTCTAACTTTAAGAACCTGGACATGCCTACTGGTTGTGTGTTTCTTAGCCCATCAACAAGTACCTGTTTTTGCTTGAAACATGTCACTGATTTGCTTCAAACAAATGCCTTAGTTGCTTTATAGTGCCACTAAATTGCTTACAACAAGAGAAAAGACATAAAATGCCTGATTTGTTTACGGATGCTGGACCTGCCTAATGTTTACCTGTTTGTTGCTCAATGCAAAGTTCCTGCTTGCCTAGTTTTTTTATAAAACAAATTTGGTGTTGAATCTGAACTTGCCTATGGTTAGTCTCTTTGTAGCTAAAATGTACAATAGTACTTGTTTCCGGATGGGGTCAACTTGCCTATGATTGAAATTTTTATTGCTCACTAAATGCATAGTTACCCCCTGGTTTGTTTTGTGTATTTTGCTCATGTGTTGCCTGGGGCATATGGTTGTAGTTGCTTGTATAGCTTCATGAATTGCCCAAGCTTTGCATTTGAGTTGCCTTGCTGAAAACAGAAAAGAAACTATTTTTGGCACTGTTTTTGTGTAGAAAAAGGATTGACCACCATTGTGACTTCATGTCAACAGGTCGTATGATGCACATCATGTCAGATTTCTATGGGACAGAACTCATTGTACCTTATGGCACTAAACACATTACAAACCTCAAGACGCTCTTGAACAAGGATGATACAAAGAAGGGATATGATAGCGACAGTTGCTTACTTTAAAGATCTGCAGGTAGATTATCCAGATTTTTTTACAAGATAAAATATGATGAGGAAGACAGGGTTGAGAATATTTTCTGGGTCGATGGTGCAGCAAGGAAGGCGTACGTGGAATCTTATCATGATTGTATCTCCTTTGACACAACGTATATGACTAACATGTACAACATGCCCTTTGCACCATTCATTGGGATTAACAGGCATGGGCGATCGTTCATGTTGGGTTGTGGCTTTGTTAGGCAAGAGTTGGCATCGAGCTTTGATTGGCTATTCCATACCTTCCTTGAGGCAATGCATAATGTAGCACCCACCAACATCATAACCGACCAAGACATCGCAATGGCACAGTCAGTTAAAAAGATCTTTCCTACAAGTGTGCACCGCTGTTGCTGCTTGCATATTATGAAAAAAGCACAAGAAAATCTTGGAGCATTGCTGGGGCGAAACCTTGGCTTGTCCAAAGATTTCGACAACAGTGTTGATTTCATCTTGACGCCGGAAGAATTTGAGGCAGGGTGGTGTGAGCTGATGATGAAGTATGAGGCTATGACTGACTCCCACTTCAAGAATCTATACAAGTACATAGAGACATGGGTGCCCTACTACTTCAAGCACCAATTCTTCCCTTTCTTGCAGTCAACTCAACGCAGCGAGGGGTTCAACGATGTCCTTAAGCGATATGTGAACCCACACAAGTCCATTTTGAACTTTGTGAAGCAATATCGGAAAATCCAAACACACATACTAGTCCGGGAGGGTTCAAAAGACTACAGGACAGGACATTTACAGACTGAAATGTGGTCATCTTACCCAATAGAGAAACAGGCGTACGGTTCATATACTAGGGACTTGTACGAGAAGTTTCGTGATGAGTTTCAATTGACTACAAGGTACAATGTGCGACCGCATGGTGAAAACTTGTATGAGGTTTACCCCAATCAAGAGTGGGTTGCCAAATATGGTTCTAGGGGCTATTTTGTCACGGTGGAAGCTAGTTTTGGAGACTACAGATGTGACTGCTGCAAGATTGAGAGGGACGGCATGCTTTGCTGCCATATCTTGAAAGTTTTCAACCAACTTGGTGTTGATGAAATCCCAGCGCAGTACATACTTAGAAGATGGACACCTATGGCAATTCCCAACGCACCCCCTGCTGTCGAAGAGCAACCTGATGAGATGCCACCACAGTCGAAAAAGGAACTCATGCATGCAAATTTGATGTTGGATTTTGGTAGTCTTGCCCGGGTTGCTAGTGCGTCAGATGCTGCGACGGATATTGTAAAGAGACATATGCACGGCGCGCGTCATGAAATCAAAAATCTCAACACGTCAAAGAAGAAGAAACCGGCAGCACCAACAAGTGGGCCCTCTGGTGGTCCTCCACCATCTGCTGATGGTTCTGCACCACAACCGAGTAACTCTCAGGCAACTGGTGGCCCTGCGGTGGCCTTCACAAGCCCCTTCTGGACCTAGGCAGCAGCGACCTACTTCTGCGCCACCACCGAGAAACACTCAGGCAACTAGTGGCCCTGCGGTGCGTCCTGATGAACCTGCACAAACCTCTTCTGGACCTAGGCAGCAGCGACCTACTTCTGCAACGCGGAGAAAAAACGCACCAAACCTAACTGGCAACTCTATGAGTTAGGATGGACACCAACAAACATCATTCTGGGCTGAAACGATGCAAAAAGGGGCTATACCACTACCCATGAGCCCTCCCACACAAGGCTGCTGGCCTGTACAGCAACTGTCAGGATATGTGCCACTGAACAGTGGAGCAGCGCCGCATCTTTCAAGGGGCTCAACAATGACAAGGCCTGTGCAAGCGCTAAGAGGAGCTGCGCCACAACGTTTGATGGATACGGCACTAGCAAGAGGGCATGCGCGACCTCCTATGGGTCCTAGACCAGCAATTTGGCCTGCACCACAAACTATGGGGGCTATACAACCACCGCGGGGTCCTAACGCAGCAAACACAACCTATGTGGCTGGTCCTGGACTGGCACCATTGCCTGCGTCAACAGCAACACTGGATGGCTGGGTTGGGCAGCATCCAGGGTCTTCCACAACACAAGAAGAAAATGCCAATGCAATTTCATCTCCTATTGCGCAAGCTCCTGGTGGATATGCGCACCAGCCGCTCAGTATGGCATCTCTACATGCAGCTGTTGCAGCCGCACAAGGTACTACGATGGTTGAACCACAATTTGGAAGACCTGCTACCACACTTGGCCCTGCAATTCCTAGAGACCCTCCAAAATCAACAACAAAAGGGAGGGCAAAGTCAAAAAGAATTCAATCAGCACTTGAGCTGCATCCGAAGAGAAAGAACAAGTGTAGCTATTGTGGTTCTTTTAACCACAATGGTGCAAGCTGCCCGACCAGATTGGTGTAATGGTCACACAGTGACCAGATGGCTGAAAAAGATGTGTCGAATGGCATTGAAGAGTTAAACTATTTGTGGGTCTGTATGTTTGAACATCCTAAACTATTATGTATGGTTTACGGTTTCTTGTGGCTGACTTGCCTCACACTAGAGATTTGAGTTGCCTAGTTATAAGTTTTGAGTTGCCCGTTGTGTGCTTTGAATTGCCCCGCAAACACCCTTGCCCTCCCCATAATAGTCGAAAACTTACATACATAAGATTCTGCAATGCTATAAAATGCAACAATTCCCTGGTTATGTAATGATCATACTATTTATCTTTTATGGGTTCTTCTGAATAACTTGCCTCAAATTAAAGCTTAAATTGCCTGTTTATGCAATAGAGTTGCCTGGTCCAAGTTGTTATACAGGCAACTCCTCCCCCGGCACTCCAAAGTTCACAAAAAAAACAACACATGCATTTACATGGATGTAGCACGCGTGAGGGGAGAAAAAACTGACCTATGCTAACTTGAGTATGGTTTTCCATGGAGCCTTGTTGTTGGCTTGTCAACCCACGTGTTAGTCAATTGTTTCCTGATGCTTGGAATATCCTCAGCTGTGAATTTTGGAACAGCACTTGCCTCCCAACCGTTTGCTATCGTCAGAGCAAAAACACCACAGTCGAACCTAAACAAAATATTGGAAAAGGAACTGGATGCTTACTCTATGTAGTATTGTGTCGCTTGTAAAAAACTGAACAAAACCATAGTTAATATGTGAAAAAGAAGTGGATGCTTACTCATATTTTGTTTTGGAACGTCGATGTTGGTAAGCCCAAACTCATCCAGCGAGACGCGGGAACTGGCATAATGCTCTTCCCATAGAGTCCGAAAGCTTGCAACCATTTTCCTTGCGCAAACATCTAAAGACTTGTTTTTGAGCGTCCTCCAAGAATCAAGAGTTTCAAAACGTCGATCCCTTATGTTCACATTAAAAATCCAATAATGATTGCCTGTTTTAGGTTTTGTCTTGTCGATGTTCTCTAACACTGGGAACGTAATCTGTTAGAAAAAACAAAAATGGGGTTAGTAAAAAAAATACAATACTAGAAACTGGATGTAAGCAATTTTTTCTGTGTGCTCTCACAAATTAAGAAATGTACCGAAGAAGCAAAAATGCACATGCCAGTTTTGTGCTTGTGTGAGTAATTTGCCAAAAACAGAAGATGCATTATCTACTTGTGTAAGCAACCAGCCAAAAATGCACAGGCAAGTTGTGCAAAAAATGTAAGCAACTTGCCACACAGAAGCAATTAAGAAATGGACTGAAGAAGCAAAAATGCACATGCCAGTTTTGTACTAGTGTGAGTAATTTGCCAAAAACAGAAGATGCATAGGCAGGTTATCTACTTATGTAAGCAACCAGCCAAAAAATGCATAGGCAACTTATCTACTTATGTAAGCAACCAGCCAAAAATGCACAGGCAAGTTGTGCAAAAAATGTAAGCAACTTGCCACATAGAAGCAATTAAGAAATGGACTGAAGAAGCAAAAATGCACATGCCAGTTTTGTACTAGTGTGAGTAATTTGCCAAAAACAGAAGATGCATAGGCAGGTTATCTACTTATGTAAGCAACCAGCCAAAAATGCTTAGGCAACTTATCTACTTATGTAAGCAACCAGCCAAAAATGCACAGGCAAGTTGTGCAAAAAATGTAAGCAACTTGCCACATAGAAGCAATTTCATGAGTGTAGTCAACTTGCCCACCACACCCCCCCCTAAGAAATATTTACATTTGTGTGAGCAAAAGTTTTAGCATAAAAAGTCATATATAAAAAAATGCATTGGTAAAAAGTAAAGAAACCATTAACTTACCATGTCTTTACGGTCCAAGCGATTCGACTTCTTGAACCGGGAAATGAGCTCCTTGCCGTTCAATTCCATGTTTTGCATCTGAACCTGATGTAAAAAAATACAGACATGAACATGACCTTTTATGAAAAAAAGAAAAAGAAAGAAACGCAAAACTACACTATTAGTTGCTTCGCGTTTTCTTACCGAGAACCTGACGGGCATCACGAGCTTCTTTGAGTCTGGTGGTAACTTCATCATTATAGACTGTATACCAACTTCCATTACATGTCTCAAGACAAAACCTTCCTTCTTCATTGAGTTTGCGAGCTCCCTGACCGTGACAAAGTATTTGCCATATTCAATTACCCTTACGCTGCATGAAAAAAAAGAGGCATTCAGCTCACAAAATCCTTCCATGAATTGCCTACCACCATTTCAACTCAGGGAAAACACATGGGGGCATGGGCATATCAAAGGAGAAACTACTTCAAAAAATAAGAATTTCACACTAAGCCAAGTTGCCTGATTCTATAAATGGATTGCTTATAAACACAGTTTGAATTGCCTGGATAACATGACAGACCTTACCTGGGGGAAAGTGCATTGTGCAATGGATGCCAAAAAGAAATGCAGTGATATACTGTCATACCTGGTATCCACATCTGGTGATTCTTTTTCATTAATTCTTCCATGCAAAATAACTGATGCATACAATCTATTTGCTTCGGGTTCGGACATGTAGACTTTCTTCTCATTATAGTCAATGAAAGGTGACCTCTTGCAAGGAGGTGGCTTGATAATCCTTCTCTCGAATTGATGTGGATGCATCTCTCCTGAACTACTACTGCTGTAAACCTTGCTGCCTGACCCCACTTCTCCTTGGTTGGAACTTTTTTCAGGTGTTTGGTACGCATTTCCTTCTGCTTGAACACACGGTTCATCTATGCCTTCAACGTCCAACAGATAATCATCGTCGGTTATATCGATGATTGGCTGGTTATGTACTGGGATTTCCTTGAACTCATGCTCTGTAAATGTGCTTGACCCAACATGTTGATGTGTTGTGTTGTCTGCAGATCTTGTGTGCAATTCATCTATGCCTAGATCGAAACTTGGTGCTGGGCAGTACTCTCTGAAAAAATCATTTGAACTTTCGGTGTCCCTTTGCTCAAAATGTTGTTTATCTTTATTCGCTGAGCTGTGATTTGTGGAGTTGGATTGGGCATTCTTGTTGTTTGGGTCAACACACCTTGCAAACAGCTCACTCACATCTAGAACATTGATTTCTAGTGCATTGGTTGTCTTCCCACTAACACACATGAATTCATGGTACCTCTCCTCCACATCAGAGAAATGGGCAGTGTTCCCCTAGCCAGTTGCTTCTACTACTTCTGGAACACTTGTGGCCTCAGGTTGGGCAAGTACAGTTGAGCAGACAGGCAATTTCCCTAGGGCTCTTAGCAACTTTTGTTCCGGACTTTTTCCCATGGTTACAGCTTCGGGCAGGTCTTGTATCCTATTGATCTCCGTACATGACACCAGAGGGATGTTCTCTTTCTCCTTTTTGTGTCCTGCATGATTTATTGCTGGAGCCTCGGGTGATGCGTTGAAGTCTTGCACCTTGGCCCTCCAGATACCATTGGCTGACTACATCACATTTCCCCGAGACGGGGGAGGCACTTGACCATTTAAGTCACCTAGTGGTTGTGTTCCGCTGTGGTTTCCTGTGCTTACTAGCACTGTGGGTCCCTTCTTGAGATGAACTGGCCTTACTTTTGTGGGGTCCAGTGTTTCCTCTGCAGAACTTGCCTGAAAAACAGCTGGTCTTGCTTCCTCCTTAGACCGAGTTGCTGAATATGTGATCCACTTGCTTGACATTGGGAATGAAAATTACCCGACTGCTTTGAATCTACTCCCGTAGGTACTGTCTCATCTCCAACTTTGCTGCACGGGGGTGCTGCTGAGCTTGATGGTGTACTCTTTACCACCTGTGTTTTGGCTCCAATGGATTGCCTCTTTTGTTTCAAAAAATGCCTGTTGTTGCTGCTGGGGAGGACCGGTTTTTTCATGGTTGACTGCCTTGACTTTCCCCCTTGGCCGTAACCGGGATTTTCGGCACGATATGCCTGCGGATGAATTGCTGTTTCATTCATCACAGATGGCTCCAATACAAAACTAACAGTTTTCTTCATCTTCTTGGATGGCGGGAGTGGTGGTAGTTGGTTTCGACAAGTAGTCTTCTGTTCTGTAGCTTCATTTAGAGCGGCAAGTTCTCTCATTATTTTCTGCCGAGTCGCCTTTGGGCATTTTTGCTTGGGGTTGAATGTGAAGACCATATCCAAATCTTCCCCCCTCAACAACTCTTTGAACATCCTCCTCGCTTCGGTTGCCATGGATATGTCATCAATATCCAACATTTCTTTCACTTCAAAAACAGGGAAGCGTGGTTTTGGGAAACAGCAGTTTTGAATTCTGTCATCACAAGGTCTCTCATAGATATCCTATCTGCCTCATCCAATCCTTTTGCCTTTCTGTCCCTCTTCTTTTCAATCATAAATTGCAGCGTGCATTGTTCATCATCATCGCTGCTTGCATTTTCAGCTGTGGGATCCCCGTCCCGATCTGAACCACCATTGCTGCCTTAACCACCGTTGCCACCTCCGCTGTCATCCTCATCATCTTCATCCTGCTTCCCCTGCCCATCATCTTCCTTGTCTTTGTCATCCCCATCGCCTTCTTCATCGTCATCGTCCTCCTTTCCTTCGTCATCTTCTTTTTTGTCATCCTCTTCTTCTTCATCATCATCATTGTCCTCATTCCCCTCAGTTCCGTCTTTACCTCCCATCTCAGCACTTGCCCCCTCGTGGTGATCAACCGTTTGTCGTGCTCCCTGGCTACTTGATTTCCCCTGAACTCCACTTGATCCATCATGACTGTCATTGCTATCTAAACTGCCATCGGTGTCGCTTTAATCACTACCTTTATCCCTGCCATCTCCCTCACTTTCACTGTCGGCTGCCTCGCTGTCGTCGCTGTCAGAATTAAACGACTCCTCCTCACTTGGTAAGCTGTCTCTTCCTACCGGTACTCGCTGTTCTTCTCGTTAGACTGACGCCTGCTTGTCTCCACAGTAGTAGGATCTGCCTCCTTTGTCCCCCATTCATCATCATCTATCTTCCCAACCCCAGTCACGAGCTTCCCAACTGCATGTGAAATTACAGAACACATATCGTGCACCAACCCTGTGAGCTTCTTTTGCTTCTGTAAAACATAAAAGTGGATGGTAGAGAACATGATAAGTACATATCTTCTATTGAAGATTCTGAAAAATGGTTGAATGTACAAATGGCGATAAAAAGGGGAACAACATTGAGAGGGAAAAACAAGTGCTAGATAACTTACTGTTTTGTCATACGACTCGGGCAATCTTGTGGCAACAAATTTGGTGATGTGGTCCATACTGCCAAACAAGCTATCATCCGCACACCGGAAAACTTCGCCTTGAGCTGGTGGTTTTATAGCCAAAGAAGATTAAAAAACTATGAGTGACAACAATTACGGCACTCCCATACCAAAAAAGACATGAGAAAAATGTAGGAAAATAGTACTACTAATAGTCTGAAAATTCCTGCAACCAATATGCCAATTCACCTGTTGCCTACTATTAGTTGATACTGTAATCAACAAAAAATGAAGAACTAGTATGCAAGTTGCTAGTTTCCAGAACATAAGTTGCTTGTGTTGTTGTGTAAATTTGCTACTTTTCAACATGTAAATTGCTCAGACAGAAAAAAGAGCTGAAAAATGTACTACAGAAGCTACTATTAAATACAACAACAAAAACAAATCCTTCATGTGAACATTGTCCAACTGTGTGCATGGCAAACGAGAGAAGGTTCGAATAAGTCTAATAACTACTTGGACATACTTGAAAATATATGTATGTCACTTGCCCAAAAAGATACATTACCTTGCTTGCTCTTTGAAAGTGAATTGCCTACTCTAAAAAAATGGTAGTGTTTCCTAAAAACAATATGACAATGATATGTATACTAAAACAGAAAAATTCAGTTACCCGCAATTGGCCGTATTCTCCTGGAGCCTTCCTGTCCTTCTTGATAACTCTGGAGATTAAATCTGAATTCCAAACTGAAACCCTTGGTACCAAGTTCGGGATTGGCTCATCAACATCCAGAGAGTCTAGGTACAACAGCTGCATAGAGACACGGAAAAAGAACAAAAAGTTTAAGTTAGCTAATGATTGCAAAAAGAAAAGAAAAGATAAGTAAACAAATGGATGCTTGAAAAAACAAAACAGCTTGAAGCACTTACAACAAGGTGGAAAACACAACAACAAACAACCTTCTTGTTGGCACGCCCCGAAGTGAACGCAAGCTTTAATTGATCAACAACAAACTAGCATATATTGGTTTCCGTTATTCCATTGACATCCAAGACCGCCGGGAAGCTCTTTGGGGAAATACTCAAACTAGTAGAAGGGGCAAGGAAGCACGAAAAAACAAGATCTAGCCAAGCGCGGACAAAGTCATCATCATGAGATCCTCCCATGTCTACAATCATCTTGCACCATTCTGTGAGGGTTGGGGAGTTCTTGGATGTGATGTTGTAAATACTGTACATTGCCTTTGTGATTTCAGGCCGATTCTCGAAGCACACCTTCCTGCCCCTGTTGGGCAAACCCCATATCCTACGGACACTTATGCATCTACAGGAATCTTCCCTTTCTCGAATGACTATCTGCAAAATCTCCGGTCGTAATGCTTCATTATCCACTAGCTAAAATCTCCGGCATGCTACTCGCTGCAAGGTCCATAATGCCACCAAATTCTTTTCCGATGATGACACCCTTTTGGTCAGGAACCAAGTCCTTGTTCAACTTGAAGAGCCTTGCAGGGGATGCCCTGTTCCTACGACCCTATTGCACATAAGGAAAAAACAGAAAAAGGGAATTAGCAAAAGGGAAGGGAAAAAGGTTCATCACAACATAGGCAACTTAGGCATCATTGCTGGGCAACTGCTCAGTGAAACTGAGGCAACTATGCAAAATACCTTAGTTCCTCCCGTCTTCTAGCGTTTTTCTTTTGGAGGTTGGTCGACGTCTGCACATTCGACATTTTTATTCCCAGCATCTACAACTTGGCTCTCAAGCATTATTCTCAAGTTACTAATGATATCATCGTATGCTTCCCCTTGCAAGAATCGCTTTAGTTCTCATACGCTTGTACCCAGTTATTGGTGCACTTCTCCGTGGCTGGAAGATAGAAACCACATAAATAAATAAAAAATGGAAAACAAAATCTGTTATGTACAGGAAGAACATAAAAACTTCCTGAGCATGTGCACACCTGTGTTTTGACTTATGACTTGTCCCAGCCATCTAATTTCTGCTGCATATTTAAAGGATAAACAGTGAGATTCGTCATAAAAATGATTCTGAAAAGAACTCTATATCATCCAACAAAATTCGTTTGACTAAATTCATACTAAACTAAGCAAACAGCAATTTAAAAAAAGTGGGCAATGAAAAGCGTTGTAAACTATCTGATTTTCACTATATTACAAAACTATCCTATAATTGGCCCTATTACCCTCCCTCTACATTTCCTATAGAATCTGAAACAAATCAAGGCACCTAGAACAAAAAAATCACAGAATGAATTCTCGTGCAATGCTTAAAACTGTCCTACAAAATAGGGCCAATTATAGGGCCACCCTATTGACTTCCCTCTACTGAATTACTTCCTACCTCACGCACACACAAAAAAATCACATGTTGTTCTGAAAAAAGTGTATATCATGCAACAAATTCATTTGACTAAAATTCTTACTAAACTAAGCAAACTTTACAAAAAAAGTGGACCCTGGAAAGGGTTGTAGGGTTGTAAACTATCTGATTTTCACTATGTTACAACATTAATACAAAAGTACATACAAAAAACCTAAGTAAAACATGACTACAAGGAGCAAACAAACAACTATTGCACATCAATCACCAGGCAACACATGTTGGCATTTCAGGAAAATGGCTAAGAAAGCTTGAGCAAGTTTGAGATTACACAAATGCAGTAAGAACATATGGTGGCTGCTAGGCAACACATGTTGGCATTTCAGGCAAATGGCTAAGAAAAGCTTGAGCAAAATCCAGGCATTGCACAAATACATTAGGCAAAAAACGGTTGAGGGCATGTCAGGGCAACTGACTAACAAAACTTGAGCAAGCCAGTACAAGAGGGCAGCTTGAGGGCAATTCAGGCAACTGACTAACAAAACTCCAGCAAAAAAGCCTGACAACTCAGTCACAAAACTTAAGCAAACTGACATAGATATCTACAACTAAGTCGAAACGAACACGAGCGTCGAACCACAGCACATAAACCTGGTACACAAACATGGACAAACATTTCAACAACATTAACCTGTAGCATAGTTGCATTTGTTGCATGAAAAAAAAGTGCTAGCCAACTATATGAGCATCCTATGAGTAGTTGTTGCGCAAATCAGTAGATCAACAAACTAGGACACAAACTATGCATGAGAACATCTCCCTCCCTATCCCTCCACACGCCACGACATCCTACTGAGCATCATCAACCCTTGAATGCACCCCAAATCCTATCTCACGAGCACCAAAACCAAATCTAACGAGTGCTTAATCCGTTTCAAATCAGTTAACCTATGCATAATCTCTTCCTAATCTCTTACAATGGCAAAGGTACTCAGTGATTTCGCCTAAAACTCACAAGATCTGACAAGCCTACACAAAATGGGATCGAGATGAACTGACCTGCGATTCTGCCCTCCGCCAAGCAGCAAGGTGATTCTGCTCCTCATGAACCACACGGGCGAAGACGCGCGCGTCGACCCTCCTCGCCCGCGTCTCCGGCGCTGCAGCGCCTTCCGCCTCCGACTGCTGCTGTATGCTGCAGGTGTGAACGAACAGTCCCGGTCGCCGCACCGATGCGCGCATCGACCCTCCTCGCCCGCGTCTCCGGCGCTGCCTCCGCATCCGACGGCTGCACCGACGTATGGCCCCAGTCGCCGCACCGACGCACGCCTGGCCGATTAACCACTCCCTGCATGCCGCGCATGTTGTCCCTTCCTCACTATGCCGGAAGACGGCCGCCGAATCGCCGCATCGCCACCAGTTGCTCCGGATTTGGTTAATTTGGGAGGAGCGCTCGGGGACGGTTTCGAAATGGGGGGACGGGGAGGAGACGGAAGTGCGGAGGGAGGGGGAGAACTGCTGGGACCCACGACCGCTTCTCCACCCAACGGGACTCTTCGCACGACGCCACGACCAGGTGCCACCTGGCGCACGCGACGAGGCAGCGCCGGGTCCGAGCGATCGACGCGCAACCGCGCGATGCCTATCCGACGGCGCGCGAGAGCGTGTGCTCGCGCGAGCAAACGAGCACGCGACCACTTTTTAGGATATAGGAAAAAAATGAGGGAGAGAGGCGAGCGAGAGAGGTGGCAGCGGCGCTCTGGGAGTTCCTCCCGTGCTTGTGTGCGCTAGCCCTAGCGTTGGCCTGGGCTGGGCCGGCCGGAGCGCCAGGCCTGGCGGGCTTCTTTTTTTTTGAAAAAACAGCGATGAAAAACATTAATAATAACAAAATAAAACAATTATATGAGCATATAATATATCTAAATTTTCAGAAAAAGAAATACTAAAACATGAACTATTTTTCAGGTTCAAACAAAATATAAAACAATTCCCGAAAGTCAAACAATGGTGTTGTTGTATTAAAACACAGTAAAAATCATTTTTAAAATAACAAAATGATTTCAAATTTATTTTTCTCCACTTTTATACTGTAGGGAATTATTTTACCCTAATTTCCATATATTTTATTTTTGGAGAAATATAATGTGAATAAAAACCAAAATAACTCCTAAATGGTTTTGGATTTGAATTTCAAACCACTTCCAACTCTATTTCATATGTTTTGAAGAAGTCATCTTATCCTCTCTCATGAAAATCATTGAGTTGCATAAAGTTTCTGGTTTGAATTTTTTGCAAATGAAATTCAAATATTTTCAAAAACCCTTTTCATTTTAAATGTAAGAAGTCATATTTTCTTCACTCTAGGGTTTTGTTATGAAATGAATTTGAATTCATTGGAGACCAAAAGTAAGGGCAAAAGTCCTTTTATTCCCTCTCATTCAACTTTTAAAAAAATTCAAATTCCACTAAATTTCACTCAATCATTCACACAACAATCAAAAAACAATCATACTTATATTTATTTAATATAACATTCCAAAATTTAGAATTTTGGGATGTTACAGTCCATATCATCTATAGCCTTTTCCTAGTAGTGTTGACTGAAAAAATATAACCTGATAATCCATCGATCCGTGGTGATCAACCAGCAGGCTCTCAATGAAAGCACCAATGTCGGTTCTATATCCGGCGTATCTCGTAGTAGGGGTCCTAATCTAGGCGTCTTGGAGCGATGGTAACATGGACACGGGATTTTTCCCAGGTTTGGGCCCTCTTGATGGAGGTAAAACCCCACATACTGCTTTTCATTATACTGATATGGGTGTAGTACAGTGTACATGTGTCTACCACGAGACTGATCTAATGAACATGAGATGTCATGTCATGATCTATTAACTAGCCCGGCCTCGGTTTATATATGCACCAGAGGCCTAGGGTTTTGGAGAGTCCTTGTCTTGTGCGCCAAGTCTTGTGGAAACCTCCTTGTATGCGGCATGGGCTACCCGAAGTGGCCCATGAATGAACCGTCACGGGGTCCTCGGCCCGATCCAGCTGGTCGGGATATGATGTGGTGAGTACCCCCTAGTCCATGACACCGTCAATGAGGATTTGTCGAACTTCATAGGTTCCTCACCCAAACTTGATGCCAAATGGATGATGCATCACCACGATGACCTATCGATGCTCATGGTTGCGCCTCATGGTTGCGTCTGTTGGCGAAGATGATTGATTTTCCACGAAAAACAAGCTGTCTTCCATCAATGCTCTTTGCTTGTTACCCACAAGGATGATATCCTTCATCAGTTCACCTTGGTTGCATTGGAGACGCTGTTGTCTTTCACGTTGGTGCAATTTTATCAGACAATTGGCTATGAACCAAATGTTTCCTCGGAGAAGGATCGACGTTGGTACTACGAGCATAAGTTTTGTATTGATTTCTAAGCCTTCTCACAACTTTTTCTTCAGTTCCCCTGTAATTTTATTTGTCCAGTTATTAACTTTGATTAAAAAATGGTGTGGACTAAAAACCCGGATGGACCTAGTAGCCCTCCATTTTTATTTACTCTGCATATTAGATTTGACTGAAGTCAAACTTTGTAAAGTTTGACCAAGTTTAGGCCGAACACAACAAACCATAATTATTGAGAGAGGGCAAATTGTACGTACTCTCAAACCTTTCCGATAATTGAAATTAAAATTCTTTATTTGTACGCACTCTCACACGTTTCCGATAATTTGGCGCATGTGTGGTTGTTCACTTAAGGGAGGGTAGTGTACCGCACGTGAAGGACAGGAAGTGCGACCAGGACGTGTGGATCGTTAGTTCATCGGAAGTATTAGTTTTCTTCACTGGTACGTTAAGGGGCTGTTTGATTGGTGACTATGATTGCCACATGTTGCCACACCTAAGGTTAGGCAAGTTTGACCAACATAGGAGGGTGTTTGGTTCAAGCCTTACCTTAGGAAATATACTTTTTGCCGCACTAGGGCCCCACATGACATACACTCAAAAAGTGTGGCAAGATTCCCTTAGGCCTGCCAACTTGAGGCTCTCATTTTGAAGAACTAACCTTAGGCAAGTGTGGCTAAATTTGTGTGGCAAAATGTGGCATTCCTAGGCCTAGAACCAAAAGGGCCCCTAAATAAAGAGTTTCGTTTTGTACTTACACAATTTAAAACTATTGTTATGGAGAGAATAAGAAAACCACTCCGCTATATATTAGTAGTATACACGAGTATTATATGGACGCAGCTTCATTGACTTAGTGCACCTGCCTTTGGGTGTATGACAGGTGGGCCCAAAATGTGGCTGGCCCACCTATCATACAACCAAAGGAAGGTGCAGTTAAGGCATCGGAGCTTAGTCCGTAATATAGTATATATGTAGTACACTATATAAGCTGGAGCCTCACGCTTGTTCTCTAGGGTTTGCACTCTCCACACTCACGCCGCACTACATATATATACACGTTGGAGGCTCTGCATTCCTTTGATAGGGTTTACTATATTCACAGTCTCTCACCCTCTTCACCAGATCTAAACAAGATTGCATTGTGGCCTCTATCTCTCTCACCCCCCTCACAGTTGGTGAAGGAGGCGTCCGGATCCCGTCGCACCGGGAAGGGGAGGAGGTGCAACATTCACTCTATCGCCTTCGGTGAGGGAGGCAATCCATTGCCGGCTGCACTTTTCTCTTTCACCCAGCACCTGTGCGGGAGGGCCACCGACCCCTTCTTCCTCGCTGTCGTACGTAGTGTGGGCAGATCCGGCCTGCCGCCGCACGCCTTGCCACATCGCGATGACCCTAAAAGTTTCTTTGAAACCGTCATTGCTCTAGCTGCATGCGGATCTTTTTCGATTCTGTAGTCGAATCTAGGTCTTGGTTCAAAGAGTAAAGAAGGGTGTGGTGGGGTGGAGCATGAATCTAGGACGTGGTTCAATGAGGAAAGGAGGGAGGGAAAGTAGTATAGACTAGCTATCCAGCCGCTTTGTTGGTCGAAAAGGGAAAAAGGGGGTAACCCAGTACACACATAGAAAAAAGTTTCAAAGAGAACAAATATGGGACCAACGTAGATATGTTGCTTGGCTACATACTCTGCATCACCCATTTATACGTGTGGACGCACATGGTGCTGGCATGTCCCATGTCCCATGTTATGTCCCATACAACTAGTTTGTTGTTGTTAATCTAAGAATGCTGCTGGAAAATTGAAGCAATGCCACTGTTAAAAGTAAATTACATTCTTAACGAATGTTGTTTTAAGAGAATGTCTCTGTTAATATGAATCAATGCAACCGTTTTAGAAATTCTACTGTCCTACTTTGTTTTCCATCAAGATAAGTTAGATGCATCTTTTTGTCGTTGTTTGTTTCATCCTCCTTTATTGGCCAACAATTGTTTCCTTTTTTTCCTCTCTTAAAACAGGGATATCTATTCAACTTGTTGCCTAGCAAACTTAAACGTCACACCGACGACTTTGCTTGATTTCAGTGCAACTGCAAAAAACGAGATTGGATTTCCTATTCGTGTTGGCAGATCGTAGGTGATCTTGTGTGCGTCATGACAGGTTGGTACTTGCCTTCATCCACATGATCATGCAGTGTGTTTTGAGATGCTGTGCTACTTGTATTTGTACTTGTAAGTGCGTCTAATGCCACCCCTAGTTGGTTTTGGAGTATTGACGACAAACCTGGTTGTGGGACTAATGTGTTTGTGAGAATTGCAGGATATCACATGTAGTAGTCCCTCATTGATTCGGTTTATCTACCAGAGATGACCCCTAAAAATGTGTGAAGACAATGGTGGTATGTGATGATATTCACTACGAAGATTATGACTCGAGAAGACATTCACGTGAAGACCATGGAGTGCGCAGACATAGTTGTTTCATAGTTTCCTTTTCTTCTTTGTTGAGTCATAGGAACCACTGTACTGTTAAGTGGGGTCCAAGTGAAAAAAGTCAGAGTGATTGAAGTGATGCTCAACCAAATCCTAAGTCTTCGAGCGAAGACAATGGGAGCAAACCTTATCCAGAGCTGGATGAGTCAGCTTTACTTGTAGCCCAAGTCAAGCTGCCGAGTGTGTTTGAAATCTGACTGTTGGAACACGTGTCAGTTCCTTAGTGACCCAGGGTCATTTCGGAAAAATCAGGTTGGGTTGCCTAGTGGCTATAAATAGCCCACCTCCTACACCATAAATTGGTGGCTGCTCAGAGTTAGTGCACGACTTTTGTCGTTTGAGAGCAACCCACCTCGAAGCCTTTGAGAGAGAGAAATCATTGCGAGGACAAAGCCCAAAACACCCAGGGCCAAAGAGTGTTAGGCATCACTGAAGTCTTTCTGTCCACGGGACCTGAAGACTTGTTACACTTGAGGACTGTGAATCCTCCAGCCGGTTAGGCGTCGCGTTTTGAGCATCCAAGAGTCATTGTGGATTGCTGGTGAACAAAGTCTGTGAATGTTTGGAGGTGTATCTTGAAGACTTACCAGAGTGATTGGGCGGGGACTGGGTGTCCTTATCTCAAGGGGAATAAGGTGAAGACGCGATCTTCTGAGTTGAATCTCAGCCTCCCTAACCAGACGTACAGTTGTCACAGCAACTGGAACTGGTCCAACATATCCTTGTCCTCACCAAGCAACTGGTTCTTCCTCTTCCCTCACTTATTTATAGTTTGTCTTCGTGAAGACATTTGCATGCTTGCCTGATCTATTTGACTTCACTGTGTGACGACTATTGTGTTTGGCTTCATACTATCTTCCATCTTGATCCATACTACCTAGCTGCTGATAGTCTTCGTGCTTTAGCTTCATTACTTGCTTGACTATGGCTTGTTTAGTGTAGTCTACCTTCCGCTACATGTCGATAGGTTCATTTCTATCGTTTGTATTCAAAACTCCCATGTTTTGAAGACTTCCGTAAAAATCACCTATTCACCCCCCTCTAGTCAATAACTAGCACTTTCAATTGGTATCAGAGCAAGGTACTCCCTTGTTCTGTGTGACTCGGTTTAACCACCCGGAGTTTTAGCTATGTCGACTGCAGGGATAATCAAAGTCTCCGCTGCGTGCCCTATCTTTGATGGCACTGATTACCCCTACTGGAAGAATAAGATGTGCATGCATCTTGAAGCCATTGATGTCGACCTTTGGTATGTCGTCAAGAATGGCGTTCCCAAGGGCGGTGAAGGTGTCACCCCAGCAAATGTCAAGAAGTTCATTCAACTGGATTCTACCGCGAAGAACATCATCTGCGGTCATCTGACCAAAGGACAGTATGGCTGTGTGAGTGCTCTGGAAACTTCGAAGCTAGTCTGGGACTGGCTCTCCAAGGTCAACGAAGGCGTCTCAACCCAGAGAGATCAAAGGATCAGTGTCCTTCACAACCTCTTCAACCGCTTCAAGAGAAATGACAATGAGAATGTCCAGCTCACGTTTGATCGCCTCACTGATATCACCAATGAGCTTCATGCACTCGGCGCTACTGAGATCACCAAGCATGAAATCGTCAAGACACTCCTGAGATCCCTTGGCAGGTCATTTGATAAACTTGCCCTGATGATACAAGAATGCCCTGACTTCAAGACACTCGATTCGTCTGACATACTTGAGAGGCTCAACAACACATGAGTTTCAACTATCTGAGAAAAGAGATATCTATGGTCCCAACTATGGACAAACTCGTGCTTCGAAGGCAAAAGCTGCTTCCTCATCTGAAGAAGAATCATTGCGATTACGGGGATCCCAAGACATTGGAAAGGAGCTTGCTATGCTTGTGAAGAAGTTTCAGAAATTCACCAAGAAGAAAGGCTTCAGAAAATCCTCAAGATCTAGCTCGAGAAATGATGAAGCTTCCACTCATGACCACAAGAAGAGAACATGCCACAAGTGCAAAAACCTGGTCACTACATCTCTGAGTGTCCTCAGTGGGACAATGAGAACAAGAAGAAGAAGAAGAGCAAGGAATATGATTCTGTTGACAAGAAGAAGAAGAAATCCTTAAAGTCTTCTTCCAAGTCTTCCTCCAAGTCTTCATCACATAAGAAGAGCTCATCTGGCAAGGCTCGTGCCTTTGTTGGCAAGGAGATGGATTTAGAGGAGGAGTCTTCTTCTAAGGAGGCAGAGGTGGAGTATGAGGAGGAGTTCGACTCTGGCGTTGCAAGTCTGGCTCTACCCACAACCTACGTTGCCAAGTCCATCTTCAACACTGAAGACAATGGCTCCGTCACCAACACTGATGCTAATGACAAGGACGACTCTGCCCCCACCTACTGCTTCATGGCACGTGGTGCCAAGGTAAACTCACGCGATGCTTACTTTCAAACATCAAGTGAAGAGGACTCTGATTGTGAATCTAAACCTAGCTACAAAACACTTGCTGAAATTGCAACTGAACAATAGAAAGCTATGTAACATATTCAAAAACTGCTAGACAAAAGCGATGACTTGTTGGACGCGGAAATGACCCGATCTTAGTCCTTAATTGAAGACATAAAAAATCTTCATGTTAAGTACGAGGAGCTTGAAAGTCATCATGAAACACTCTCAACAACTCATGAAAAGCTTTCCTATGATTATCTTCAAAGGAAGCAAGAACTTGAGAAATTGAGAGCAGTTCATGAAGATCTTCAAAAATAGAATGAGTCACTTCACGCTCAACAGATTAGTCCCGCTCAGGAAGGATTTGAACCACCATGTCTAAAATGCCTTGAGCGTGATAACGCTACTTCTGTTGCTGAATGTTCCACTACTACTACTGTCACAATATCTTCAACTGCTGATATGGTAACTAACCCCTCTACTGAGGATGCCACTACTATTGCTGATGAAAATGCTAGGTTGAAGACATTGCTTGAGACTAGGATGTATAAAAGTATCAAAGGGCATCAGACCCTATGTGATGTCCTCAAAAAGCAGATTCTGAACCGAAACCCTAGAAAAGAGGGTGTTGGGTTCGAGAGGAAAACGAATGTTGATGGTTCTTATCGAAGCCCGAGCAAGACCCAAAACCACATGGGTTGCTGCAAAGGGACCTTCAGTGGATCCATCCACCTTATCTAGTTTCACTTGTGCTAACCCTATTATCATTGATGAATCATTTGATGCAAACTATAAACTATTTAAGAATCAGAATGGTTAAGTGTTTGCCAGGTATCACTACAAAAAAAGACACATCCGTGACATTTTGGGCCGAACGAATTTTTTTTCTGTCATACTTATGACACTTCTATGACGATAATTGTGACAAAACCCGGTATCATCATAGATGTGGTGGGGTCCTACTTCTATGACAAAAAATCATGACAGAAAATGGGCTTTTCGTCCTGGGCGGGCCGGAGACGCAACAGCATGACATTCTTTGGGCCGTCCATGACGAAAAAACAGTGGTAGAAGCGAGGGCGCGGAAAATATCGGGGACTCCCCGGTTACGGTGGGTGGTCGGGGGCCGAGCGATGCGCGTTTCTCTTGTACGTACGCGTGTGTGTGTGAGGCGTTGGGCTCTAACTGAACCCGAGCTAGGCGTTGGGCTATAAATGAACCTGAGTGACGCACTACAGGCTACGCGTTACTAAACCCGAGCGATCGATCGATGGCTGTTAACTGAACCCGATCGAGCGATTCCTTCGCTACTGCTGCTAACTGAAGCCGATCGATGTTGCCTCTGGATGAACAATGAGTGTTGCAGGGGGGTGGGGGGGGTTGGATGAACAGTTCTGGTGGGGGTGGATGAATAGGACCCCGCGGTGTTGCCTCTGGATGAACAGTACCCCGATCGATTGAGCCGGTTAGGGCTGGATGAATAGGACCCCGTGGAGGGCTGGATGACCAGGACCACCCCGTGGAGGGCAGGATGAACAGTAGACGGGGGAGGGCAGGATGAACAGGAGCCCATGGAGGGGTGGTTGAACAAGAGCTTGTGGAGAGGGCTGGTTGAGCAAGAGCGGTGGAGAGTAGCGCGCGGTGGAGGCTGGATGAACAGGAGCCCGTGGATGAACAATCGTAGGTGGAGGCTGGAGGAGGTCGACGGTGGATGAATAGTAGCCCGTGGAGGCTGGAGGGGGTCAACGATGGAGATGAATAGTATCCCGTGGAGTCCCGTTTTGCGGTACGCCACAGCCCTCCCGATGAATAGGACCCCCGTTTCGACCGTAGCGCTCCAACACAAGTCTGTTTCCTCCGTTTTGCGGTACGCCACACCCCTCCCTATCAACAGGATCCCCGTTTCGACCGTAGGAGGTCCGTTTCCTCCGTTTTGCGGTATGCCAGACCCCTCTCGATGAACAGGATCCCGTTTCGAACGTGGCCGGTCGAACACAAGGCTGTTTCTTCCGTTCTACGGTACGCCATGCCTCTTATCCATCGGCTGTTCCGTCCAAGCCCTCCCGATGAACACGACGATGCATTCCGTTTCGACCCAGCCGGTTGGCTCCCCATGAACACGACGATGATGCTATTTCTCCGTTCTGACCCAGCCATGTACACGAGCCCTGGCCATACGTATGCGCTAGTAGGCGTTTGAGACCCTGCCTGTATGTACACACGTGGCCGTATTTTCTTTCTTGCACACTAGCCGTTGTATGTACGTGTACATGCTACGTGCGCGCCTCTACTACGACACGTGCGTGCCTCTACGTTGACTAGTATATATGTACACGTTCGCGACCAGAATGACTATGCTACATACGCTTCGACCAGGTCGGTCCCCGCTGTCAGGCACTTCCTTGCTTGCGAATATGTAGCTGGTGGGTCCCAGCAGTCATGGGGCGAATCGTTTTTTTTGCCCGGACGCACTTCCTAGTGTGCGAAGATGTAGCTGGTGGGTCCCAGCAGTCAGGGGGAAATGCTCTTTTCGCGAAATACGGTGGCCCGTCCGGTGGGTCCCTGCTGTCAGGTTGAGGAATAATTATTTTGCACGTAATAAGGAGGCACTTCCTTGCTGCGGCCGTGGACCCGGTATCGGCCTCTCCACGTCTGATCCACGCTGATGGAAGCCATTCCTTGACCACGTTGACCATGCCGCTACCGAGAGCATCGAGGCGGTGGACGGCGCCGAGGCCTAGGAAGGGGCGACGCGAGCCGGAGAAGACGCGACAGCCGGATGCCCATCTGAAGAGGAGTACGAGGTTCACCGGTTCGGGTGCGGTGTGAGGCTCTTTGTTGCCTTGAGAATAACAGGGGGTGTGGGTGAGTAGAGGGATGGCCTGGCCAGCGGTGGGAGTAATAGCGGGCGGTGAGGCCTCCGCCGCATCGCAACCGGTCACGGGAGGCAGGAGCATGAGGCACGACCGGCGCTGGTTTGGGCGGCTGGAGAAAGAAGACCAGAGGTTGAAGAAGCACTACGGCCGTTGGATGGACATCGTACGGTCAGTGTGTAACATCCCAAAATTCTAAATTTTTGGAATGTTATAAACAAAATAGATAGTTTTGATTGATTGTTTGATTGATTGACTGAAAGTGAGTGAATCCGAAATTTTTGAAAGTTAAATGAGAGGGAATAATAGGACATTCCCAAACTTTCACCATTGCTTTCAGATCTTCGTGAATTCAAATACTCTTCATCACAAAACCCTGGAGAGAAGATGACATGACTTCTTCCATTATTTAAATGACAAGGGGTGTTGAAAATATTTGAATTTCATTGAGGATATTTCCAATTCTGAAACTTTATGCAACTCAATGATTTTCACGGCGAAGATAACATGACTTCTTCAAATTATATGAAATATGAGTTGGGAGTTTCAAAGAATTAAATTCAAAGTTCTTTTGATTTTTATTTTAAATTTGGAGTTATTTGAGTTTTATTCAAATTATTTTTCTCCAAAAATAAAATATATGGAAAATAGGGTAACATGATTCCCTACATCAGAAAATTGGAGAGAAATTAATTTGAAGTCATTTTGGTATTTTTAAAATGATTTTCAGTGGATTTTATTAGGGCAGTAGCACTGTTTGAATTAATTAAATTTTTGTGTATTTTATTTGAAGCTAGAATAAAGTTCATCCTGTAGGAAATCTTTTTTCGAAAATTTTGATATATTATATGCCTAAATAATATTTCTATTTATTTTGTTTTTATTTTTGTTTGATTTTAAAAAAGAAAAGTAAAAAACTCTTCGAACAGAGCCGGGCCCAAGACCTTGCTCTCTCCCTCCCTTTCCTCTCGCCGAGGCGGCCCGGCACCCGAGCCAGGGCCAGGCCCAGCCCACCTCCGCCCGTCGAGCTCCGCTCGAGTCCGCCACTCCACGGCAACATCGCCCGCCGCCTCCATGCCGCCGACCTCCTCTGCCCCCTCCCCCAAGCAAGCTCCCCCCCGGTCCCTCTTTATAAGCCGGAGCCCCGCCCCGACTCCCCCTCTCCCTCCCTCTCCCGCATCTCGCCGGAACCGCCACCGCCGCATCTCACCGCCGCCGGGAAGCCGCAGCCGCCGCCACTCTCGTCGCCGTCGCCCTCCGCCGACACCGCCACTTGCCGCCCTAACGCCGCCTCCTCCGTGCTCTCCGCCCGTCCTCTGCGACCCGCCGAGCAGCGCCGCCCATCTCGCCGGAGTTAACCGCCGCCACGCCGCCCGGTTTAATCTACCGAACGGTATAAACCTCCCGGTCCGGTTTATTTCTTTAGTTTTCCTCGGTTTTTCTTTTAAAAAGTCGGTTTTATATTTTAGTTAGGTTAGTTAGTGGACGTTCGCTAGTTATGATGCATGGCGGACGGTTTTTCATCGCATATGCTCAGATGGCGGCGTTAAACCGATAGGTTTTTTTTCTTTTCTTTTAATTTCCGGCAAGGGACCTATTCGTGATAATTTTCTTCACAGATTAGTCCCTAATTTTTCAAACGACCATAACTTTTTAGTCGTTAGTCCAAATTCAACGAAACCAATGCCCACTTCTTCGTTATGATCTCCTCTATCCAGTAATCCAACTCAAACATGTTTTTGAAAATTTAAAATTTGAATTAGACCAGATTTGAATTTGAACTTCGTTTGATCATAACTTGAGTTTCGTAACTCCGATTTAGTTGATTCTTTTTGCAAATCGAAGCTCTTGACCTAAAATTTCTGATAACGCCAAATTCACATAATTTTGGTACTGTTAGAAATTGTTTTATGTTGCAAGAGTTATTTGATCGGTTTTGTTGTTTTCCGAATTGTTTCTTCGATCTTTCCGATCTTTTGGAGTGATTGCTTATGTGTGGTTACTATTGATTGCTTACGATAGATTGACCGGAGTGTGATGAGTAGACCTATCAAGAGTTTTGAGTGCGAATCATCTTCATCAACATTGCAGGCAAGTAACACTTGATCATACCTTTTCCTACCCGGTTTTTATGCATTAGTTTCAACCCTCAAACATTGCATGATTAGGATGTCGTTAATTTGTGGGTTGGGAAGTAGATGATGAGGTAGGAACCTATTGCCCTGTTACTTTCAAACCCTTGGGAGCTACTTCTGCGTTTGCTTATTATGCTATGCTAGTAGACGTGGATTGGGTGAGTGTATTCCATGACAGATGTGAGATTGTTATTTAATGGTTTATTTAAGGTGGCAAATTAAACACACATCTGGGTGGATTGAGGCACCTGGTTTCTATCAGGACTTGCCTGTTTTTCTTCGGACCGCCACCCAGGCTCAAAGGGATCATAAGATTATTCATGCTAGAAACTTCCGTGTGCAGCCACAAGCCATTATGGGCTCTGGCATAGTTGAGTAAGTCGTGTGAACTCTTATAGTGGTGGACTAGCAGATGTAGGGGATGTAGGTGTACCGGTCTACCCGTCGTAAGGTGCTAGCGCTTCTGAAAGACTATGTCTCGGTCATCCGTTTCTCAAACACCCCGCAGACGAGAAATCAAAGCGGAGGCGATCGAGTCTTGTGGGGAAAAGTGCGCAAACCTCTGCAGAGTGTATAAACTAATCATGATTAGCCGTGTCCCCGGTTATGGACAATTTTGAGTAACTAGTTCTTGGATTATCCTGTTGATCTCATCACGTTACTTAATATAATTGTTTGGGTTTAATGAGTACTTTTAATTGGGATTGAGAATGCTGTCAACCATTCTCAATGTTTAACAACCACCATGATAGTTAAATAAATTTATTCCTTTGTAGTAGGGAAAAATTGGCTTTTCGCAAAAACTGTAACCATAGAGCTTTCCACCAGCCATATATGCATGTAGTATAGCTTATTCCTTCAATACTCTCTAGTGTTACATTGCCAGCATATTCCATGTGCTGACCCATTTTCGGGCTGCAACTTTTCATGTTGCAGACATTTTAGACGACGAGTAAGTGATACGTTAGGGTTACGATTTCCTATACTCAACTTTGCCGTTGGTGTTTATGGGAATCCACAACCTTGTTGCTTCCGCTATATTTGGATTGAGGTAATAGTATTTACGTTACTTTATACATGTGATTTACATCTGTTATAAATCCTTCAAATCGTGTGTGTCGACATACCGATCCGGGCATGACACGAAAGCAGAGACTTGATCCATTCGGTCGGTCGCTACAAGATGGTATCAGAGCACATGTTGACTGTAGGACGTGACCCTAGAAACTGACAAGCCCATAGGAAAGATTTTTCTCTACAACTTCATTTTCAAAAGGATCTTTTACCTCTCTTCTCTTCTGAGCTTATTCAAATATTCCCTTTTAGTGAGACCATACCCCTTTTCCCTCTTGACCACTCGAAGATTCGGCTAATGAGACCACTCCAAGGAGATAAGATATCGGACAACTAAGACCATTTGGAATGAAGAGGATTTTACCGTGTAAATGGAAACTACAACTGTTGAAGACTCCGAAGACTAGGAGAATTTGAAGGCTTTGAAGAATTTTCGGATTTGTATGACCTAGGAAGGCTACCTTTATGGAACTTGGTAGAATATGGAAGCTGCCAATACCCGAGATCAAGGTGTATCGGAGAAAGACCGGAACATGGAGAGTTAGAAACTCAAAATTTTGTCACGGAAAACCCTAAGGCAGGAGATATCAACTATGGGGAGATAGCTCATGGAAATGACAAGAGCAGAAACACGGCTATCCATGAGGTTATCACCCGCATATGCTATTGCCACTGTGCTGAGTTAAGCATGCATTTCCTCAGAAGGATTGGATGGTAGAAGGCTGAAGGAGCATCTGTCAGTGAAGGATGCTATTTTAACATTACTGGTGTATCACCAGGATCTGGAGTGTTACATCAAGAAGTTAAGATGGACCTACAAGAAGCAGTATTTGATAAGGAAGCTGTTCGTGAAGAACTCAGGACCCAGAAGCTGAAAGTAGACAAGTTGAAGCAGCAAAACATTGAGATACCGGAGATTTGTCGGGAACTGAAGCACAGTAGGATCATCGTTCATATCAAGGTTGATGAAACCAGAAGTTTGGAATGCAACTCCGAAAATATTAAAGGATGTCCTGAGAGATTTCACGTCAACAAAGATGATCTGGCAAAAAGGACAAGCATGACCGGAAGAAGCCGTTGGAGACATGAACAAGACTTGAAGAGTTTGACGACATTGACCATTAGAAGACCAAACCCCTGTTACATACCTACGTTAGATGCGACGATTGTGAGCTGTCATTTTGTTTGATGTTTTTCCGACAGCCACAATAAAATCCGTTTTTCAAAAACTTTTGTTTGTATTGTGTGCATCCCTCTCGATCTCTCTTATCCCACCCCAAACCCATGGACCCGTTAGAAGATGAATGGAGAGGAGCTTGGATTTTCTGGACCGATGAGTCAATTGGAGACAGACCGATGTATGCAGAACATGGAGAATCAAATGGAGAATAACCCTTAAACCAGAAAGGATATGACCCAGCATGCTCTTGAGTGTTTTGAGAGAGGTGCTGCTATTTGGTGGAGGATGAACCAAACCATCAATGGATTGCAAGGAGTAACCAGTTGGAAGGAATTTAAGTTGACTTTGCTAAAGTCTTGGTTTGTGTACCAGAAATTGAAGCCTTATGGAAAGGATATGAAGAAACCTTGTGCATACAAGCTTTGTGGAGAAATAGGATACAACCATAAAGAAAACAAGGACGAATACCCTCATAATCGGAGGATTATCAAAGGAGTTAGCCGAGGATCTCAGGGAACTTCGGTTGGAGATTGTTCCCAAAGGTTTTGTTGCAGCAATGGAAGTTCAGTCTACATTGTTGGGAAAAATCCGTGAAGCTTAGAAGGATGACAAAGAGATTGCTGAGGTAAAAGAGAGGATGAGTAAAGGAAAGGCCAAAGGTTTTCGTAAGTATGAGCACGACATCTTATGGTTCGAGGACCGTGTATATGTTACCAATAATGCAAAGGTCAGGAAGTAAAAACTTCAGGAGGCTCATGACTCACCATACTCGATTCGCCCTGGAAACACCAAGATGTATTTGGATTTGAAGGAGTGTTTCTGGTGGACTGGTATGAAGAAGGATATTGCGGAGTATGTAGTCATAGGTGATGTATGCCAGATAGTAAAGGCAGAGCATCACAAGCCAGTCGGATTACTACAGCCTATGCCGATACCCGAATGGAAGCAGGATAAGCTTGGCATGGATTTCTTTTCCGGATTTCCCAGAACCCGATTGGGATATGATTCTATCTGGGTAGTAGTTGATTCGCTTGACCAAAGTGGCTCACTTTATCCCAGAGAAAACCACCTATACAAGTGCGAAGTTGGCCAAGAAATATATTTGAGAAAGGATCGTATGTCTGCATGGAGTTCCGAGGACCATCGTAGAGGAACACAGTTTACCTCAAAGTTTTGGAATCGGCTGCACCAGACTTTGGGTACTAGGCTAGAGTTCAGTACAACCTTTCATCCGCATGACGGATGGATAAATCAAGAGAGTCAATCAGATTTTGAAGGACATATTGAGAGCGTGTGCGCTAGATTATGGATCTAGTAGTGATGATAATCTACCTTACGCGGAGTTTCTCATTCAACAACAGCTACCAAGTCAGTTTGAAGATGGCCCCTTTTGAAGATTTGTATGGGAGAAGGAGCCAGACACCGTTGATGTGGGATGAAGTTGGAGACCGTCAGTTGTTTGGACCAAATGTGATCAAGGAGTCAGAAGAGAATGTTAAGTTGATTCAAGATAGACTCAAGGTAGCTCAGTCTAGGTAGAAGCGTTATCCAGACTCAAAAACGCAAGGAGGTAGTCTATGAACCGGAGACGGAGCATATCTTTGTGTGCCACCTCTGCGAGGAGTTAAACGATTTGGAGTTAAGGGAAAGTTAGCCCCGAGATTTGTAGGACCATACCGAGTTTGGAACATATTGGCTAACAAGTTGGAGTCACCCGAAGGACTGTTAGGAGTTCATGACGTGTTTCACGTTTCCCAGTTGAAGAAGTGCCATGCAGAGATGACCAATATTCCCCTGTAAGGACGCTTGACCCTGGAAAGGATAATGATGTTCCATGAAGTGGAGTATGGACTTCTTAAGTATAAGTTTTTATCTTAGTATGTGGGATATCCCACGAGGACGAAGAGATGAAGTACTATTGGATACAAGGAGGTATAATGTTGGTAATATGGATCAATGGAAATTCCATGATGAGTCTGAGTAATCATGTCTAGTTTGGTGCCAATAGAAGGAAGGAAGACAGTACAATTGGATGGATTTAAGTATGCCAGGAAGTTGGATGATTGGATTAAGGATCAGTTGCCCCGATGATGAATTCAAGGATTTTAAGTGATGAGATGGGCCATAACCCACAGGCCCCAGGACCTGCCAAGAAGCAAGCACACTATTGCTGAAGGAAAAACCCTGGAAGAAGTTACGATTTTATCGACAGACGATCTTATAGGAGTTTATGCAAAACCTGAGAGTTGTTAAGGAACGAAAGTTGTTTTGTTTGGCTTGCAGAATCAATGGATTTTTCTGAACTTGGTTCGTCGACAAGAGAAATTCTGCAATGCTTGTGAGAATGACCGAGTGTTAGAATGCGAGATTCGCTAAACCATGTACAAGGTAATGATTTGGGTGCGGGATGGATTGATCACCATACCTACTTACTCTTATTATTCGCTTTGCTATATGGGATGGTAAATCTGAGTGACTTACCTATAGTAGAGAGACGACAATCAAAACCCTGTTTAAACCTTAGAATGGTATAAGCATTTTCCCTTGTACACGGCAGTTGTTGCCAACCGTAGGTTATACGGTGAGGTTCAACCCAGACCCGTTTCCTGCAGGACAAACCATAAATTGTTGACCACCATGAGATATCGATAGTTGTTTAGAATTGGCGCTGCACCCGTCATTAAGAGGACCCAGTTTCGGGATAACCTTACCAAGAGGAAATGACAAAAGTATTGAGGAAAAGGTTATGCCGCTACAGGAAGAGCACAGAGAAGGAATTATCCTTACGATCTGAGAAGACCGACACTGTCAACGATAAGTATGGAGTATATGAGTTTTGTTGGGACCGTAACCATGTTTCTAAGGGTGGTAGCACCCGAGACCCCGGAGACGATCGATGGATTTTGAGAAGACCCCCAAACCCTAACCTATTTCTTTCTAGCCTCTCCGAATCTCGAGGACGAGATTCATTTTAAGGGTGGTAGTTTTGTAACATCCCAAAATTCTAAATTTTGGAATGTTATAAACAAAATAGATAGTTTTGATTGATTGTTTGATTGATTGACTGAAAGTGAGTGAATCCGAAATTTTTGAAAGTTAAATGAGAGGGAATAAAAGGACTTTCCCAAACTTTCATCATTGCTTTCAGATCTTCGTGAATTCAAATACTCTTCATCACAAAACCCTGGAGAGAAGATGACATGACTTCTTCCATTTATTTAAATGACAAGGGGTGTTGAAAATATTTGAATTTCATTGAGGATATTTCCAATTCTGAAACTTTATGCAACTCAATGATTTTCACGAGCGAAGATAACATGACTTCTTCAAATTATATGAAATATGAGTTGGGAGTTTCAAAGAATTAAATTCAAAGTTCTTTTAATTTTATTTTAAATTCGGAGTTATTTGAGTTTTATTCAAATTATTTTTCTCCAAAAATAAAATATATGGAAAATAGGGTAACATGATTCCCTACATCAGAAAATTGGAGAGAAATTAATTTGAAGTCATTTTGGTATTTTTAAAATGATTTTCAAAGTGGATTTTATTAGGGCGTAATCGTTTGAATTACTTAAATTTTTGTGTATTTTATTTGAAGCTAGAATAAAGTTCATCCTGTAGGAAATCTTTTTCTGAAAATTTTGATATATTATATGCCTATATAATATTTCTATTTATTTTGTTTTTATTTTTGTTTGATTTTAAAAAAGAAAAGAAAAAAAACTCTTCGAACAGAGCCAGGCCGAAGCCCAGCACTGCTCTCTCTCCCTCCCTTTCCTCTCGCCGACTGGGTCGGCCCAGCACCCGAGCCAGGCCGCAGGCCCAGCGCACCTCCGCGCCCGTCCCGAGCTCCGCTCGGAGTCCGCCGCCACTGCAGCATCGCCGCGCCTCCGTCTTGCCGCCCGAGCCTCCTGCCCCCTCCCCCAAGCAAGCTCCCCCTGGCCCCTCTTTATAAGCCGGAGCCCCGCCCTGACTCCCCCTCTCTCTCCCTCTCCCGCATCTCGCTGGAACCGCCACCGCCGCATCTCACCGCCGCCGGGAAGCCGCAGCCGCCGCCACTCTCGTCGCTGTCGCCTGACACCGCCATCAAGCCTCGCTTAACGCCGCCCCTCCCCGTGCTCTCCGCCGTCCTCTGCGACCGCCGGAGCAGCGCCGCCCCATCTCGCCGGAGTTCGCGCCGCCCTCGCCGGAGTTAACCGCCACCGCCGCCGGTTTAATCTACCGAACCGGTATAAACCTCCCCCGGTCCGGTTTATTTCTTTAGTTTTCCTCCGGTTTTCTTTTAAAAGTCGGTTTTATATTTTAGTTAGGTTAGTTAGTGGACGTTCGCTAGTTACGATCTCATGGCGGACGGTTTTTCATCGCATATGCTCAGAAGCGGCGTTAAGCTCGATAGGTTTTTTCTTTTCTTTTAATTTCCGGCAAGGGACCTATACGTGATAATTTTCTTCACAGATTAGTCCCTAATTTTTCAAACGACCATAACTTTTTACTCGTTAGTCCAAATTCAACGAAACCAACGCCCACTTCTTCGTTATGATCTCCTCTATCCAGTAATCCAACTCAAACATGTTTCTGAAAATTTAAAATTTGAATTAGACCAGATTTGAATTTGAACTTCGTTTGATCATAACTTGAGTTTCGTAACTCCGATTTTGTAACTTGAGTTTGCAAATCGAAGCTCTTGACCTAAACTTTCTGATAAGGCCAAATTCACATAATTTTGGTACTGTTAGAAATTGTTTTATGTTGCAAGAGTTATTTGATTGGTTTTGTTGTTTTCCGAATTGTTTCTTCGATCTTTTCGATCTTTTGGAGTGATTGCTTATGTGTGGTTACTATTGATTGCTTACGATAGATTGACCGGAGTGTGACGAGTAGACCTATCAAGAGTTTTGAGTGTGAATCATCTTCATCAACATTGCAGGCAAGTAACACTTGATCATACCTTTTCCTACCCAGTTTTTATGCATTAGTTTCAACCCTCAAACATTGCATGATTAGGATGTCGTTAATTTGTGGGTTGGGAAGTAGATGATGAGGTAGGAACCTATTGCCCTGTTACTTTCAAACCCTTGGGAGCTACTTCTGCGTTTGCTTATTATGCTATGCTAGTAGACGTGGATTGGGTGAGTGTATTCCATGACAGATGTGAGATTGTTATTTAATGGTTTATTTAAGGTGGCAACTTAAACACACATCTGGGTGGATTGAGGCACCTGGTTTCTATCAGACTTGCCTGTATTTCTTCGGACCGCCACCCAGGCTCAAAGGGATCATAAGACTATTCATGCTAGAAACTTCCGTGCAGCCACAAGCCATTATGGGCTCTGGCATAGTTGAGTAAGTCGTGCGAACTCTTATAGTGGTGGACTAGCAGATGTAGGGGATGTAGGTGTACCGGTCTACCCGTCGTAAGGTGCTAGCGCTTCTGAAAGACTATGTCTCGGTCATCCGTTTCTCAAACACCCTGCAGTACGAGAAATCAAACGGAGGCGATCGAGTCTTGTGGGGAAAAGTGCGCAAACCTCTGCAGAGTGTATAAACTAATCATGATTAGCCGTGTCCCCGGTTATGGACAATTTTGAGTAACTAGTTCTTGGATTATCCTGTTGATCTCATCAACGTTACTTAATATAATTGTTTGGGTTTAATGAGTACTTTTAATTGGGATTGAGAATGCTGTCAACCATTCTCAATGTTTAACAACCACCGTGATAGTTAAATAAATTTATTCCTTTGTAGTAGGGAAAAATTGGCTTTTCGCAAAAAATGTAACCATAGAGCTTTCCACCAGCCATATATGCATGTAGTATAGCTTATTCCTTCATTACTCTCTATGTGTTACATTGCCAACATATTCCATGTGCTGACCCGTTTTTGGGCTGCAACTTTTCATGTTGCAGACTTTTCAGACGACGAGTAAGTGATACGTTAGGGTTACGATTTCCTATACTCAACTTTGCCGTTGGTGTTGATGGGAATCCACAACCTTGTTGCTTCCGCTATATTTGGATTGAGGTAATAGTATTTATGTTACTTTATACATGTGATTTACCTCTGTTATAAATCCTTCGAGTACTGTGTGTGTCAGCATACCGATCCAGGGATGACACGAAAGCACAGAGACTTGATCCATTCGGGTCGGGTCGCTACACAGTGGAGCTAGAATCGTGCATATTGACTAAGTTGACAAAGCCCTCCGTCCCCGTCAACTTAGTATGCCCACAAGTCAGCCTGCCACTATACTGGGTCCCAGCTAGCAGGGGGTATTCATTTTTTTATGCGTAATAAGGAGGCACTTCCTTGCTTGCGAAGATATAGCTGGTGGGTCCAAGCTGTCAGTGGCGGTAATGTTTTTTCGTGAAATAAAGAGGCCCTTTCGGTGGGTCCCAGATGTCAGGTGGAGGAATCATTATTTTGTGCGTAATAAGGAGTCATTTCCTTGCGTGCGGCCGTGGACCCAGCTGTCAGCCTCTCCACGTGCAGTCCACTTCAGATGCATGTTGGTCGTTGACCATGTTGACCAGGCCGCGCCGAGAGCACCAGGGCGGTGGACGACGGCGATGCCTAGGAAGGGAACGACACGAAGGCTAGGAAGACTCGGCAGTTGTTTCCCACGCGGAGGGGAGTACGACCCACGAGGGTTTATCGTCTGCCCGCCGTCGCCAGAGAATAACAATGAGGTGTGGGTGACTAGAGGGATGGCTAGGACAACGATGGGAGTACGGTGGGCGGTAAGGCTCACACATGTAGCACAACCGTCATGAGGAGGAGGGAGCAGGCAGTCCCGCCGGCGCTTGTTTGAGCGGTTGGAGTAGGAAGAGCAGAGATTGAAGAAGCACCACGGTCGTTGGATGGAAATCCAACAGTCACTGCTTGTGTGTCAACTTTTTTTAGGAAAGCCTCAAATCTGTGGAAAACAGCATACAACCCATCTGCCATTATTTCTAATAATTTACAGCCCATTTGCTAATTCTTAAGGTTTTTTCTGGAGCCCATATTCTTTTTGTTAGCATTATAGCCCATTTGCTAATTCTTAAGGTTTTTTCTGGAGCCCATATTCTTTTTGTTAGCATTACAACCCATATTGTGGCCACGGTTAAAAAATTATACGAAATTTTGCATATTTCGGTGCGGTCCGAACTGTTTTTAATCCCAAAATTTCGAGTCACATTCAAACTGATTTTAAAAATAAATATATATCAATATAAAATCCAACAAATTGTCCACGCATAAAAATCAATGCAATTTAAAATCCCGAAATGAAAAAAAGAAATTTGAAACTTATTGCCGGTTTGATGTGTTTTAAAAATGTACATCCCATTTCTCTTTACTGATAGGCCATTTTCTCGGCCAGCCGAATGAAGCACTCCTCGTCTTGAAAGATTTGCAGCCCAACAGGCCTGACAAAGCGACTTACTTGGCAAATCACAAAAAGCTGGCTTGTGGCCGTGGACCTAGCTGCGGCCATGGACCCAGTTGTCAGCCTCTCAACGTACAGTACTCTTTCGATGGAAGTCGGTCGTTGACCACATGGACCACGCCGCGCCGAGAGCGCCAAGGCAGTGGACGATGGCGAGGCCTAGGAAGGGGACGACGTGGAGCCGGGGAAGACGCGACAGTGGATGCCCACGCGGAGAGGAGTATGAGGGTTCACTGGTTCGGCTGCGGTGTGAGGTTGTCGTTGCCGCAGAATAACAGGGGGTGTGGGTGAGTGGAAGGATGGCCTGGTCAGCGGTGGGAGTAGTATGGGGCGGTTAGGCCTCCGCGGCAGCACAGCCGGCCACGGGAGGCAGGAGCAGGCAGCACAACCGGCGCTGCTTTGGGCTGCTCGAGCAAGAAGACTAGAGGTTGAAGAAGCACTGTGGCCATTGGATGGACATCGTACGGTCACTGGAGCTAGAATCGTTCATATTGACTAAGTTGACAAAGCCCTCTGTCCTCGTGATGGGCCCACAAGTCAGCCACCCACTATGGTGGGTCCCAGCTAGCAGGGGGTATTCATTTTTGTGTGTGTCATAAGGAGGCACTTCCTTGCGTGCGAAGATATAGCTGGTGGGTCCGACCTGTCAGCGGGGGGAACGTTTTTTCCGTGAAATACAGAAGCCCTTCCCGTGGGTCCTAGCTGTCAGGTGGAGGAATCATTATTTTGCACGTAATAAGGAGGCATTTCCTTGCGTGTGGACCCGGTATCGGCCTCTCCACGCATGATCCACTTCCGATGGATGTCGTTCATTGACCACGTTGACGAGGCCGCGCCGAGGGCACCAGGGCGGTGGACGAAGGCGAGGCCTAGGAAGGCAACGACACGGAGGCAGGGAAGACTCGGCAGTTGTTTCCCACGCGGAGGGGAGTACGACTGTATGATGGTTCTTGGTTAAATGCTGCCGTCGCCGGAGAATAACAGCAGGTGTGGGTGAGTAGAGGGATGGCTAGGCCAACGATGGGAGTACAGTGGGGCGGTGAGGCCTGCGGGCAGCATAGCCGGTCTCGGGAGGAGGGACCAGGCAGTCACGCCGGCGCTTGTTTGAGTGGCTGGAGCAGGAAAAGCAGAGATTGAAGAAGCACGACAGCCGTTGAATGGACAGCCAACAGTCACTGCTCTCGTGTGCATTATTTCTAATAATCTACAGCCCATGTTCTTTTTGTTAGCATTACACCCCATATTGTGGCCACGGTTAAAAAGTATACTATTTTTTTTTGCATATTTCGCTGCGGTCAACTGTTTTTAATCCTGAAATATCGATTCATATTCAAACTATTTTGAAAAATAATTTATATAAATGTAAAATCCAAATAATTGTCCATGCATAAAAATCAATGGAATTTAAAATCTTGTAATAAAAAAATTGAAACTAATTCCCGGTCTGATGTGTTTTAGAAATGTACAGCCCATATCTGGGCAAATCGAATGAAACTCTCCTCGTCTTGAAAGATTTGCAGCCCGGCAGGGCTGATAAAGCAAGTAGGCTTCGTTTGGGTATTTCTTTAAAAAAAATAGAACTGGGCTAGCCGTTTTCAGCAAGAAAAAAACACAACTGGGCTCATGATGTGGTAAACATAAATAAAACCCTGGCTAGACGGGCCACAGCCCCCACACAGCCCCGTTGTTACCCTGATCCATTGCTAAAACTAGTATAAATAACAACTGCTTGTTCCTTAAAAAAAACTGCGCGACCTGCTAGGTCCCTGGTGTCAGCCGCTCGTAGTGTAATTCTCTCCTTTATTGACTACGTTGACAATGGCGTGAGCCCCAGATGTCCAACCATTAGGAGGTACCATATTTTTGGGCTTGTAATATAGAGGCACTTGCTTGCATACTGCCATGACGCTGGTGGGTCCCTCATCATCCTCTCCACGTCTGATCATCTCCTTGTTCCTCTCGGTTGTTGACGACGTTGACAAGGCAAGAGGGCGGCGCACCGCGCATGGCGAGCGAACCAAGGCCGCAAGGCGGAGGATGACGGCGAGGCCTCGGACAGAACGAACAGGAGCCGTGGAAGATGCGCCGGTCCAGTCGCAGGCGGAGGGGAGTACGAGGGTTGACTGGTTCGAGTGCAGGTGCGTGTTGGGGCTGACGTCGCCGTAGAATAAAAGGACGTGTGGGGGAATAGAGGGAGGGACTGGCCAACGTTAGAGTGTACGTACGGTAGGAAGGCGGAGGCGCAACCAGAGCCATGGGAGACGGGAGCAGGCGGAGCCGACGGGGTGGTTTGGTTTGGGTGGCTGGAGGAAGAAGAAGACAAGAGATAGAAGATACACGAAAGATGTTGGATGTCAATCCAACGGCTGGTAGGCAGAATCGTTTGTTGACTGGCTAGTAAGTCGACACCACCTTGGATAGGCTATTTCCTCGCGGGTGCCAAATGTCAGAATCCTAACCTGTCACGCTCATGCAGCCCTTCCTATGAAAATTTACAGCCCATTTGATGTGCTAGTTGGAAATATGTTTGTGGGTGCTGGTGGGGGCTAATCACTTGGCTTCTGTAATGCACAGTGAGCTCAAGCAGCCGGCGAGAGTGAAGTTATTTCCCTTGGTTGGGATTTGTTAGTTGTTAAAATATTTCACTCTAAATTAAACGACTGGCAAGCCATTTGCCTTGCTCCAAAGAAAATATGATAGTCACAGCCGAGTTGAAAAGGGCAAGAACATCTAACTCCAGCTTACAAACTGTACAAAAGCACGAGGGTTAATTGTTCATCAGGTTTACAAAAAATCCCAGGTTGAAATGGGCAACAACATCTAACTCCAGCACTGTTTTTGGCAGTCACAGTCAAATGGATCGGTCAGGTCCATAGAATAAACATCCTGGGTCATCAAAAATACTGGATTATGACCACAATATGTTGTAAATAGAAGCCCGGCACGTTCAGAAGCTCTTTTGCCCACCTCAAACTCCTTTTTTTGCTCTTCCACATACCCATCCGTCAAAACCATGATGTTGACAAACTTAAGCTTGATGGACAATAGTAACCTCGCATTCAGCAGGAAGAATGTGACAAATCTAGTGTTTGCACAGTTGGCTACATATCGTTCTAGCGTTCTTGTCTTGAATCGAATCTCATGAGAAGTGAGAAAATCCCGATGCTTACGAATCCACCGATTGGTTATAACTTTCTTACCCCGTCCTATTGCCTAAATAGACATGAAGATTTAAAACAGTTAAGGTCTAAAAAAAGGAGTGTCGAAAGAGCAACAACTGAACGGTTAATTCTAGTACACTATACGCGGGCTTCCAATGTGCGTGAAATTATCACCTTTATATACAACTTCTACAGACATGGAAAGCATTGCAGCAAGCCAATAATCTTGTTCAGATCAAAACTATTCATTTGGATATATAAGATCTTGACAGAATCCAGCACCGTTGATAGGCCATCCATGGAGAAACTCTTCATTGTGCATAGAACATAATATTAGTACAAAATGTGTACTCCAAGATGACATATAACTTATGCGCAGAAATTTAAAATGCAGCTTATCGTTACAAGCGTAGATGATAATATAAAGTACCTGAAGAGCTGTGGAGCCAAACACCATATTGAAATGAGCACAAAGATCATGTATTACACCCAAGGTCTCCAGTTTAGGCGCAAAGAGGACGGTTATTTGCAACGGTGAATAACTAGAATCAATGATCAACCTTTGAAGTGAAGGGGCATCTTGGATGATGAGCTGCCTTCTGATACGTCCATTTTGCATCATGCTTTTATATCAATATTTCTCGCATTATGGGCTGTTATTACACATTATGTCACAATATTTATGCCTATTCTCTCTTATTTTATAAGGTTTACATGAAGAGGGAGAATGTTGGCAGCTGGAATTTTGGGCTGGAAAAGGAGCAAATATTAGAGACCTATTCTGCACAACTCCAAAAGTCCTGAAACTCCACGGAATATCTTCAAATAAATAAAGAAAAATCATCGCCAAAGATGAAGGCCAGGGGGCCCACACCCTGCTCACGAGGTGGGGCGCCCCCACAGCGCACCCCTACCTCGTGGGCCCCCCGGTGGCTCTCCAACGCCCATCTTCTCCTATATGAAGTCTTTCGATGAGAAAAAATAAGAAGCAACCTTTCGGGATGAAACTCCGCCACCACGAGGCGGAACCTTGGCGGAACCAATCTAGGGCTCCGGCAGAGCTGTTCTGCCGGGGACACTTCCCTCCGGGAGGGGGAAATCATCGTCGTCATCATCACCAACACTCCTCTCATCGGGAGAGGGCAATCTCCATCAACATCTTCACCAGCACCATCTCATCTCCAAACCCTAGTTCATCTCTTATATCCAATTCTTGTCTCCAAGTCCGGGATTGGTGCTAGTAGGTTGCTACTAGTGTTCATTACTCCATGTAGTTGATACTAGTTGGTTTATTTGGTGGAAGATCATATGTTCAGATCCTTTATGCATATTATTACCCCTCTGATTATGAACATGCATATGCTTTGTGAGTAGTTACGTTTGTTCCCGAGGACAAGGGAGAAGTCTTGTTATTAGTACTCATGTGAATTTGGTATTCGTTCGATATTTTGATGAGATGTATGTTGTCTAGCCTCTTGTGGTGTTATGTGAACGTCGACTACATAACACTTCACCATTATTTGGGCTTAGAGGAAGGCATTGGGAAGTAATAAGTAGATGATGGGTTGCTAGAGTGACAGAAGCTTAAACCCTAGTTTATGCGTTGCTTCGTAAGGGGCTGATTTGGATCCATATGTTTTATGCTATGGTTAGGTTTACCTTAATACTTCTGTTGTAGTTGCGGATGCTGGCAATAGAGGTTAATCATAACTGGGATGCTTGTTAAAGTAAGAACAGCACCCAAGCACCGGTCCACCCACATATCAAATTATCAGAGTACCGAACGCGAATCATATGAGCGTGATGAAAACTAGCTTGACGATATTCCCATGTGTCCTCGGGAGCGCTTTTCCTATTATAAGAGTTTTTCCTGGCTTGTCCTTTGCTACAAAAAGGATTGGGCCACCTTGCTGCACTTTATTTACTTTTGTTACTTGTTGCTTGTTACAGTTTATCTTATCACAAAACTATCTGTTACCACTTATTTCAAGATTTGTAGAGAATACCTTGCTGAAAACCGCTTATCATTTCCTTCTGCTCCTCGTTGGGTTCGACACTCTTACTTATCGAAAGGACTACGATAGATCCCCTATACTTGTGCGTCATCAAGACTCTTTTTTGGCGCCGTTGCCGGGGAGTGTAGCGCCTTTTGTAGGTGGAATTTGGTAAGGAAAATTTTATATAGTGTGCTGAAATTTACTGTCACTTGTTACTATGGAAAGTAATTCTCTGAGGGGCTTGTTCGGGGTATCTTCACCCCATCCAGTAGAGCAAAGAGTTGTTCCTCAACCTACTGAACCTATTGAAAATGAAACTCCTTTTGAAATTCCTTCGGGTATGATGGAAAAACTGCTAGCTAACACTTTTACAGGAGATGGAACAAAGCATCCTAATGAACATCTACTCTATGTGGATGAAGTTTGTGTACTATTTAAGCTTGCAGGTATACCCGATGATGTTGTTAATAAGAAGGTCTTCCCTTTATATTTGAAGGGAGATGCATTGACATGGTATAGGCTATGTGATGATACGAGATCATGGAACTATAAAAGATTGAAATTGGAATTTCATCAAAAATATTATCCTATGCATCTTGTTCATCGTGATCACAATTATATATATAATTTTTGGCCTCGCGAAGGAGAAAGCATCGCTCAAGCTTGGGGGAGGCTTAAATCAATGTTATATTCATTCCCCAATCATGAGCTCTCAAGAGTGACAATTCTTCAGAATTTTTATGCTCGGCTTTCTGATAACAATCGCACCATGCTCGATACTTCTTGTCTTTGGCTCTTTTATGATGTAGACTATTGAATTTAAATGGAATTTATTGGATAGAATTAAACGCAACTCTGAAGATTGGGACCTCGGCGAAGGTAAGGAGTCAGGTATGACACCTAAGTTTGATTGTGTTAAATCTTTTAAGGATACCGATATTTTCCGTAAGTTTAGCACTAAATATGGACTTGACTCTGAGATAGTAGCTTCTTCTCGTGAATCTTTTGCTACTTATGTTGATCTCCCCAAGGAGAAGTGGTTTAAATATCATCCTCCCATAGAAGTAAAAGTAGCTGCACCTATTAAAGTTGAAGAAAAGACTATCACTTATAATGATCCTATTGTTCCCACTTCTTATGTTGAGAAACCACCTTTTCCCGTTAGAGTAAAGGATCATGCTAAAGCTTCAACTGTTGTTCGTAAAAGCAATATTAGAACTTATACACCTCCTGAGCAAGTTAAAGTAGAACCTAATATTGCTATTGTTAAAGATCTCTTGTCTGATAATATTGATGGGCATGTTATTCAGTTCTGCGGTGAAACTGCTAGAATTGCTAAACCGTGTGCTAAAGATAAACATAGACCTGTGGTAGGCGTGCCTGTTATTTCTGTTAAAATAGGAGATCATTCTTATCATGGCTTATGTGATATGGGCGCTAGTGCTAGTGCAATACCCATTGACTTATACAAAGAAATTATGCATGATATTGCACCTATTGAGTTAGAAGAAATTGATGTCACAATTAAGCTTGCCAATAGAGATACTATTTCACCAGTGGGAATTGTTAGAGATGTTGAAGTCTTGTGAGGGAAAACCAAATATCCCGCTGATTTTCTTGTTCTTGGTTCTCCACAAGATAGCTTTTGTCCCATTATATTTGGTAGACCCTTCTTGAACATTGTTAATGCTAAGATAGATTGCGAAAAGAATGTTGTTACTATTGGCTTGGATGATATGGTTCGTGAGTTTAATTTCTCCAAATTTAGTAAACAACATCGTGAGGAAGAATTGCCTAGTAAGGATGAAATTATTGGTCTTGCTTCTATTGCCGTACCTCCTAGTGATCCTTTAGAACACTATTTTCTAGACCACGAAAATGATATGTTCATGAATGAAAGAAGGGAAATGGATGAAGTATTCTTTAAACAGGAACCTATTCTGCAACATAATTTGCTTGTTGAAATCCTAGGGGATCCTCCTCCACCCAAGGGTGATCCCGTGTTTGAGCTTAAATCGTTCCCTGATAATCTTAAGTATGCTTATCTTGATGAAAAGAAAATATATCCTATTATCATTAGTGCTAACCTTTCAGAGCATGAAGAAGAAAGATTATTGAAAACTCGGAAGAAGCACCGTGATGCTATTGGATATACTCTTGATGATCTTAAGGGCATTAGTCCCACTCTATGTCAACATAAAATAAATTTGGAAGCGGATGCCAAACCAGTTCGTGATCCTCAATGACGTTTGAATCCTAAAATGAAATAAGTGGTAAGAAAAGAAATACTCAAGCTTCTGGAGGCAGGTATAATTTATCCCGTTGCTGATAGTCAGTGGGTAAGTCCTGTTCATTGTGTCCCTAAGAAGGGAGGTATTACTGTTGTTCCTAATGATAAAGATGAATTGATCCTCAAAGAATTATCACGAGGTTATAGGATGGTAATTGTTTTCCTAAAATTAAATAAAGCTACTAATAAAGATCATTACCCCTTACCTTTTATTGATCAAATGCTAGAAAGATTATGCAAACATACACATTATTGCTTTCTAGATGGTTATTCTGGTTTCTCTCAAATACCTGTGTTGGCTAAAGATCAACCAAAGACTACTTTTACATGCCCTTTTGGTACTTTTGCTTATAGACGTATGCCTTTTGGTTTATGTAATGCACCTGCTACCTTACAAAGATGCATGATGGCTATATTCTCTGATTTTTGTGAAAAAAATTGTGAGGTTTTCATGGACGATTTTTCCGCCTATGGTTCCTCTTTGATGATTGCTTGAGCAATCTTGATCGAGTTTTGCGGAGATGTGAAGAAACTAATCTTGTCTTGAATTGGGAAAAGTGCCACTTTATGGTTAATAAAGGTATTGTCTTGGGGCACAAAGTTTCTGAAAGAGGTATTGAAGTTGATAAAGCCAAGGTTAATGCTATTGAAAAGATGCCATGTCCCAAGGACATCAAAGGTATAAGAAGTTTCCTTGGTCACGCCGGATTTTATAGGAGGTTCATTAAGGACTTCTCAAAAATTTCTCGGCCTCTGACTAATTTATTAAAAAAAGATGTACCATTTGTCTTTGATGATGATTGTGTAGAAGCATTTGAAATAGTTAAGAAAGCATTAGTCTCTGCACCTGTTGTTCAGCCACATGATTGGAATTTACCCTTTGAAATTATGTGTGATGCTAGTGATTATGCTGTAGGTTCTATTCTAGGGCAAAGAGTTCATAAGAAATTAAATGTTATCCATTATGCTAGTAAGACTCTAGACAATGCTCAAAGAAATTATGCTACTACCGAAAGGGAACTTTTAGCAGTTGTATTTGCTTGTGATAAATTCAGACCCTATATTGTTGATTCTAAAGTAACTATTCACACTGATCTTGCTGCTATTAAATATCTTATGGAAAAGAAAGATGCTAAACCTAGACTTATTAGATGGGTTCTCTTGCTGCAAGAATTTGATTTGCATATTGTTGATAGAAAAGGAGCTGAGAACCCCGTCGCAGATAACTTATCTAGGTTAGAGAATGTTCTTGATGACCCACTACCTAATGATGATAGCTTCCCTGATGAACAACTAAATGTCATAAGCACTTCTTGTAGCACTCCATGGTATGCTGATTATGCAAATTATATTGTTGCTAAATTTATACCACCTAGCTTCACATACCAACAAAATAAAAAGTTTTTCTATGATTTGCGACATTACTTTTGGGATGACCCACATCTTTATAAAGGAGGAGTAGATGGAGTTATTAGAAGTTGTGTGCCTGAGCATGAACAGGAACAAATCCTATGCAAGTGTCACTCAGAAGGTTATGGAGGACACCACGCTGGAGATAGAACTGCACATAAGGTATTGCAATCTGGTTTTTATTGGCCTACTCTCTTCAAGGATGCCCGTAAGTTTGTCTTTTGTCTTGCGATGAATGTCAAAGAATTGGTAATATTAGTAGAGTCAATAAATGCCTATGAATTATTCACTTGTTATTGAACCATTTGATGTTTGGGGCTTTGATTATATGGGACCTTTTCCTGCCTCTAATGGATATACACATATTTTGGTTGCTATTGATTACGTTACTAAGTGGGTAGAAGCTATTCCAACTAGTAGTGCTGATCATAACATTTGCTATTGATGTTTGGTTGCTATTGATTACGTTAAAATGCTTAAGGAAGTTATTTTTCCGAGGTTTCGAGTCCCTAGATATTTAATGACTGATGGTGGTTCACATTTTATTCATGGTGCTTTCCATAAAATGCTTGCTGAATATGATGTTAATCATAGAATTGCATCTCCTTATCACCCACGGTCTAGTGGTCAAGTAGAATTGAGCGATAGAGAGCACAAATTAATTTTGCAAAAGACTGTTAATAGGTCTAGAAAGAATTGGTCCAAGAAACTTGATGATGCATTATGGGCCTATAGAACTGCATATAAGAATCCTATGGGTATGTCTCCGTATAAAATGGTTTATGGAAAAGCATGTCATTTACCTCTCGAACTAGAACATAAGGCATATTGGGCTATTAAAGAGCTCAACTATGATTTCAAACTTCTTTGGTGAGAAGAGGTTATTTGATATTAGCTCACTTGATGAATGGAGAACCCAAGCTTATGAAAATGCTAAGTTGTTTAAAGAAAAAGTTAAAAGATGGCATGACAAAAGGATACAAAAGCTTGAGTTTAATGTAGGTGATTATGTATTGCTATACAACTCTCGTTTAAAATTTTTTGCAGGAAAACTTCTCTCTAAATGGGAAGGTCCCTACGTTATCGAGGAGGTCTAGGGTCCGGTGCCATAAAAATCATTAACTTCGAAGGCACAAATCCGAAGGTGGTAAACGGTCAAAGGATCAAACATTATATCTCAGATAATCCCATAAATGTTGAAACCAATATTATTGAAACCGTAACCCCGGAGGAATACATAAGGGACACTTTCCAGACCGTTTTAGACTCCGAAAAGGAATAGGTATGTGGTACGGTAAGTAAACTGACTCCAAAACAAATTTTAAGGCAATATTTCTCCGTTTTGGAATATTTAGAAAAATAGAAAAATAAGTAGCAGCCCGGGAAGGACACTAGGGCCCCACGAGGGTGGTGGGCGCGCCCCCGTACCTCGTGAGCTCCTCGTGTGCCTTCCGGACTCCATTTTATTGCACGATACGTATTTTCGTCGGTAAAAATTCATTATATATTCTCCCAAAGGTTTTGACTCCCGTATCACGCAAATCTCCTCTGTTTTTGTTTTGAGCCGTTGCTGCTGCAGATTAGAGCAAGATGTCTTCTCAAGAGTCAGTCGGGGAGAGCCGGGTATCTAATCCGGCACCGGAACCAAGGGCAAATAGCGACGCTGACCACTTTGGGCCAGCAACGGAGGAAGAGATGGAGGCCCACTTGATGAGGGTAGATGCCATGGAGGATCAAGAAGTCACCTCTCGCCTACGAGCTGGGTTTACGATGGGGGAACTACAGAGCTCAGCTATTCCAAACTCGGTTATCCCTTCCAATGTTAGATTTCTTTCTTATGAAAATATGAGGAGGAGTGTCTCTTGTTCTCCCGCAGCTATGCAACACCCTTGGGTGCAAGGAGCTTTAGCCGTCACAGGAAAGCTTCGCAAGGAAATAATGGACCTAAAGCAGCAAGTCAATAAGCTCGAGGAGGAGAACCGTATCTTGAGGGGAATCATCGCCAAGAATATTACACCAACAACAAAGAAGGAGACATAGTCACATGGGTATGGGCACTCCCCTTGGCAACTGCCAAGCATGGGGGAGGTGCCCCGGTATCGTATCACCATCACAACTCCTATCTTTACCCTTTTTCTTAGTTCGATCCTATTAGTAGTATCTTGATCTAGTAGAATAAAGTTATGTCATGATCTAGTTATGAGTTTTGCTTTATGATCTCTCTATGTAATCGAGTCCGTGAGCTATATATAATAAAGTTTAGTGTTGAGTCAAGGGCTTGATTGTTTTGCCATGATCTTGGGTGAATAAAAGAAAAAGAATAAAAAGAAACAAAGAGTTCATATTGATCTTATTGAGAGTAATGACTTCACATAGAAAGAGTATGATGATTAAAAGTTGTTGGGAGTTGGTAAATATAGCTTTGGTCATCGTTGTAATTAATAGGAAGTAATAAGGAAATAGAGGTTTCACATATAGATATATTATCATTGACATCTTTTATGATTGGGAGCACTCATTGAAATATAACATGCTAAAGAGTTGATGTTGGACAAGGAAGACAACGTGATGAGTTATGTTTTCTTATATCTGAGATAAAGTATGTTGTCATGGATCCTCTAACATGTTGGGCTTGCCTTTCCCCCTCATGCTAGCCAAATTCTCAGCACCAAGTAGAGATACTACTTGTGCTTCCAAATACCCTTAAACTAGTTTAGACATGAGAGTCCACCATATCTACCTATGGATTGAGTAAGATCCTTCAAGTAAGTTGTCATCGGTGCATAGCAATAAAAATTTCTGTAAAATATGTATGATTGATTGGTGTGGGAGAAATAATCTTTATACGATCTTGTGATATGGAAGAAATAAAAGCGACGGACTGCATAATAAAGGTTCATATCACAAGGGGCAATATAAAGTGACGTTCTTTCGCATTGAGATTTTGTGCATCCAACCATAAAAGCGCATGGAAACCTCTGCTTCCCTCTCTGAAGGGCCTATCTTTTATTATTATCCTCTACCTTCTACAAGAGTCACAGTGATCTTCACCTTTCCTTTTCATTTTATCCTTTGGCAAGCCCAAGATGTTGGAAAGAACATGATATATATATATATATATATATATATATATATATATATATATATATATATATAATTGGATGTAGGGGAGCAAGAAGTAGTATTGTTGACATTACCATTGAGGTACAAGGTTGTGGGGCAAAACTATAAGCCCCTATCTTTCTCTCAGGTCCGATTAAAACTCCGTAACCACAAGTATTGCGTGAGTGTTAGCAATTATGAAGGACTAAGTGATAGTTGAGTATGTGGACTTGCTTTTAAGCTCTGACATAGACTCTTTCCAATGTTATGATAAATTGAAATTGCTTCAATGACCGAGGTTATAATTTGTTGGTGCTCAATAAGGTTTCTGATTCATACTTTTGCATTGTGAAAAGATCATCACTTGAACATAAGTAATCATATGAAAAAATCTATATATGTTGCTGTTATGAGAATAATCATGATGCCTTCATGTCCGTATTTTATTTTTATCGACGCCTCTACCTCTAAACATGAGGACATATTTATTGTTATCGGCTTTTCGCTTGAGGACAAGCGAGGTCTAAGCTTGGGGGAGTTGATACGTCAATTTTGCATCATGCTTTTATATCGATATTTATCGCATTATGGGCTGTTATTACACATTATGTCACAATACTTATGCCTATTCTCTCTTATTTTATAAGGCTTACATGAAGAGGGAGAATGCCGGCAGTTGGAATTCTAGGCTGGAAAAGGAGCAAATATTAGAGACCTATTCTGCACAACTCCAAAAGTCCTGAAACTCCACGGAATATCTTAAAATAAATAAAGAAAAATCATCGCCAAAGATGAAGGCCAGGGGGCCCACACCCTGCTCACGAGGGTGGGCCCCCCCTGGGGCGCGCCCCCTACCTCGTGGGCCCCCTGGTGGCTCTCTGACGCCCATCTTCTCCTATATGAAGTCTTTCGATGAGAAAAAAATAAGAAGCAACCTTTCGGGACGAAACTCCGCCACCACGAGGCAGAACCAATCTAGGGCTCCGGCAGAGCTGTTCTGCCGGGGACACTTCCCTCCAGGAGGGGGAAATCATCGTCATCATCATCATCACCAACACTCCTCTCATCGGGAGAGGGAAATATTCCATCAACATCTTCACCAGCACCATCTCATCTCCAAACCCTAGTTCATCTCTTGTATCCAGTTCTTGTCTCCAAGTCCGGGATTGGTGCTAGTAGGTTGCTACTAGTGTTGATTACTCCTTGTAGTTGATGCTAGTTGGTTTATTTGGTGGAAGATCATATGTTCAGATCCTTTATGCATATTATTACCCCTCTGATTATGAACATGAATATGCTTTGTGAGTAGTTACGTTTGTTCACGAGGACAAGGGAGAAGTCTTGCTATTAGTAGTCATGTGAATTTGATATTTGTTCGATATTTTGATGAGATGTATGTTGTCTAGCCTCTAGTGGTGTTATGTGAACGTCGACTACATAACACTTCACCATTATCTGGGCTTAGAGGAAGGCATTGGGAAGTAATAAGTAGATGATGGGTTGCTAGAGTGATAGAAGCTTAAACCCTAGTTTATGCGTTGCTTCGTAAGGGGCTGATTTGGATCCATATGTTTTATGCTATGGTTAGGTTTACCTTAATACTTTTGCTATAGTTGCGGATGCTTGCAATAGATGTTAATCATAAGTGTGATGCTTGTTCAAGTAAGAACAACATCCAAGCATTGGTCCACCCACATATCAAATTATCAAAGTACCGAACGCGAATCATATGAGCGTGATGAAAACTAGCTTGATGATATTCCCATGTGTCCTTGGGAGCGCTTTTCCTATTATAAGAGTTTGTCCAGGATTGTCCTTTGCTACAAAAAGGATTGGGCCACCTTGCTGCACTTTATTTACTTTTGTTACTTGTTGCTCGTTACAATTTATCTTATCACAAAACTATCTGTTACCACTTATTTCAGTACTTGCAGAGAATACCTTGCTGAAAACCGCTTATCATTTCCTTCTGCTCGTTGGGTTCGACACTCTTACTTATCGAAAGGACTACGATAGATCCCCTATACTTGTGGGTCATCACCTTCCGTCAAAACAAATTCCAATTCTTACAAGGTTAGGCGACTTTATTTGGAGACAACCGACTCTAACTGTGAAAACAAGCACCAAGCACTCCAGGGCAGGGCAAGGAGTGGATGATGTTGTCAATGAGGCCTCTGATATACGAACCCGCACAAGTGAAAGTTTCTTCAGAAATGGGAGTTGAAGGTATAGTACCAAATTGTCTGGTAGGTCGCACAGTGCAAAGTTGGCGGTGTGGAGAGGAGGAAAACCGCGAGATGGACATCGGTCTTTGAGGGCACAGTAGATGGCGTTCGTATCTGGTAGGTGATTTCGGGAATAGTAGAACTCAAGCAGGTATAGTTCTGTGAATTCAGGGGATTTCAGCCAGGCGTCCACCGTGCAGGGCATGGTATGCTTGCTCAGGTAGCATGACGGGACGCAGAGGCTTTGAACAGAGCCCTGGTGGGAGGAGATGATGCCTCTAGGGATTTCAAAATCATTGAAGAGAGGTAGCTGACGACAGTCGAGATTAAGGGGTGATACGTCCATTTTGCATCATGCTTTTATATCAATATTTATTGCATTATGGGCTGTATTACACATTATATCTCAATACTTATGGCTATTCTCTCTTATTTTACAAGGTTTACCATGAAGAGGGGGAATGCCGGCAGCTGGAATTCTGGCTGGAAAAGCAGCAAACGTTGGAAACCTATTCTGCACAACTCCAAAAGTCCTGAAACTCCACGAAACAACTTTTTGTATTTTATAAGAATTTATGAGCGAAAGAAATAGGCCAGGGGGCCCACACCCTGTCCAGGAGACAGGAGGGCGCGCCCCCCTGTAGGGCGCGGCCCCCTCTCTCATGGGCCCCCTGGTGGGCCTCCGACGTCCATCTTCTGCTCTATCATTACTTTTACCATGGAAAAAATCATCGGCAAGCTTACGGGATTTAAACTTCACGCCACGAGGCTAAAACTCATGGAATCAATCTAGGGCTCTAGCGGAGCTGTTCTGCCGGGGACACTTCTCTCCGGGAGGGGGAAATCATCACCAACGTCATCACCAACGATCCTCTCATCGAGAGGGGGTCAATCTCCATCAACATCTTCACCATTACCATCTCCTCTCAAAACCCTACTTAATCTCTTGTATCCAGTCTTGTATCAAAACCACAAATTCGTACCTGTGGGTTGCTAGTAGTGTTGATTACTCCTTGTAGTTGATGCTAGTTGGTTTACTTGGTGGAAGATCATATGTTCAGATCCTTTATGCATAATATTACTCCTCTGATTATGAACATGAATATGCTTTGTGAGTAGTTACGTTTGTTCCTGAGGACATGGGTGAAGTCTTGCTATTAGTAGTCATGTGAATTTGGTATTCGTTTGATATTTTGATGAGATGTATGTTGTCTTTCCTCTAGTGGTGTTATGTGAATGTCGACTATATGACACATCACCATTATTTGGGCCTAGAGGAAGGCATAGGTAAGTAATAAGTAGATGATGGGTTGCTAGAGTGACAGAAGCTTAAACCCTAGTTTATGCGTTGCTTCGTTAGGGGCTGATATGGACCCATATGTTTAATGTTGTGGTTAGGTTTACCTTAATACTCCTTTTTGTAGTTGTGGATGCTTGCAATAGGGTTTAATCATAAGTGGGATGCTTGTCCAAGTTAGGACAGTACCCAAGTGTCGGTCCACCCACATATCAAATTATCAAAATACCGAACGCGAATCTTACGAACGTGATGAAAACTAGCTTGACGATAATTCCCAATGTGTCCTCGGGAGCTCCTTCTTCAGTATTAGAATTTGTCCAGTCTTATCATTTTCTACATAAAGGATTGGGCCACCTTGCTGCACTTTATTTACTTTTTTTACTTTTTGCTCGTTACTATTTATCTTATCACAAAACTATCTATCACCTACTATTTCAGTGCTTGCAGAGAAAACCTTACAGAAAACCGCTTATCATTTCCTTCTGCTCCTTGTGGGGTTCGACACTCTTACCTATTGAAAGGACTACGATAGATCCCATATACTTGTGGGTCATCAAGACTCTTTTCTGGCGCCGTTGCCGGGGAGCGTAGCGCTCTTGGTGAGTGGGACTTGGTAAGGAAACATTTATATAGTGTGCTGAAATTTTTTGTTACTTGTCACTATGGAAACTAATCCTTTGAGGGGCTTGTTTGGGGTATCTTCACCCCAACCAGAAGAGCAAATAGATGCTCCTCAACCTACTGAAATTTATGAAAATATCCACTTGGATATTCCTTCGGGTATGATAGAAAAACTGCTAGCTAATCCTTTTGCAGGAGACGGAACATTACATCCTGACTTACACCTTATCTTTGTGGATGAAGTTTGTGGATTATTTAAGCTTGCAGGTATTCCCGATGATGTTGTCAAAAGGAAGGTCTTCCCTTTATCTTTTAAGGGAGATGCAATGACATGGTATAGGCTATGTGATGATACGAGATCTTGGAATTATAAGCGGAAGTTGGAATTTCACCAGAAGTTCTATCCTATGCATCTTGTTCATCGTGATCGTAATTACATATATAATTTCTGGCCTCGTGAAGGAGAAAGCATCGCTCAATCTTGGGGGAGGCTTAAGTCAATGTTATATTCATGCCCCAATCATGAGCTCTCTTGGCAAATGATTATTCAGAATTTTTATGCTCGGCTTTCTCTTGATAATCGCAACCTGCTTTCGATACTTCCTGTCTTTGGTTCCTATATGCGGAAGACTATTGATTTCAAATGGGACTTATTGGAAAGAATTAAATGCAACTCTGAAGATTGGGGTTCCGACGATGGTAAGGAGTCAGGTATGACACCTAAGTTCGATTGTGTTGGATCTTCTATGGATACCGATGCTTTCCGTGGATTTAGCTCTAAGTATGGACTTGACTCTGAGATAGTAGCTACTTTTTGTGAAACTTTTGCTACTCACGTTGATCTCCCTAAAGAGAAGTGGTTTAAATATAATCCTCCTGTTGAAGTGAAAGTAGTTGCACCCATTACAGTCGAAGAAAAGACTATTACATATAGTGATCCTATTATTCCTACTTCTTATGTCGAAAAACCTCGTTTTCCTGTTAGGATAAAAGATCATGCTAAAGCTTCGACTGTTGTTCGTAAGAGTAATACTAGGACCTATACACCTCCTGAGCAAATTAATGTTGAACCTGGTATTGCTATGATTAAAGATCTATTGGATAAGGACTTAGATGGGCATGTTATCTCTTTCGTGGGTGAAACTGCTAATATTGCTAGACCCGATACTAAGACACGTAGACCTGTTGTAGGCATGCTTGTTATTTCTGTTAAAATAGGAGATCATTGTTATCTTGGCTTATGTGATATGGGTGCTAGTGCTAGTGCGATACCTTATGATCTATATAAAGAAATTATGCACGACATTGCACCTGTTGAATTAGAAGACATTGATGTTACTATTAAGCTTGCTAATAGGGACACCATTAAACCTATTGGGATTGTTAGCGATGCTGAAGTCTTGTGTGGGAAGATTAAATACCCTGCTGATTTTCTTGTTCTTGGTTCCCCACAAGATGATTTTTGTCCCATTATTTTTGGTAGACCCTTCTTGAATACTGCTAGTGCTAAGATTAATTGTAAAAGGAAGGTCGTCACTGTTGGCATAGATGGTATGTCTCATGAGTTCAATTTTTCTAAGTTTAGTAGACAACCTCGTGAAAGAGAACCACCTAGTAAGGATGAAATTATTGGTCTCGCTTCCATTGCTGTTCCTCCAACCGACCCGTTAGAACAATATTTGCTAGACCATGAAAACGATATGTTTATGCAGGAAAGGGAAGAAATAGATGAAGTGTTCCTTAAACAAGAACCTATGCTGAAACATAACCTTCCCGTTGAAATTCTTGGGGATCCCCCTCCACCCAAGGGAGATCCCGTGTTTGAACTCAAACCTTTACCCGATTATCTTAAGTATGCTTATCTTGATGAAAAAGAAATATATCCTGTTATTATTAGTGCTAACCTTTCAGAGAAAGAAGAAGAAAGATTATTGAAAACTCTGAAGAAGCACAGAGCTGCTATTGGATATACTCTGGATGATCTTAAGGGCATTAGTCCCACACTATGTCAACACAAAATTTCAGTGGAAAAAGATGCCAAACCAGTTAGGGATCCTCAAAGACGATTAAATCCCAAGATGAAGGAGGTGGTAAGAAAGGAGATTCTAAAACTCCTTGAGGCAGGTATTATTTATCCGTTGCTGATAGTGAATGGGTAAGTCCTGTCCATTGTGTCCCTAAAAAGGGAGGTATTACCGTTGTTCCTAATGATAAAGATGAATTGATCCCGCAAAGAATTATTACAGGTTATAGGATGGTAATTGATTTTCATAAGTTAAATAAAGCTACTAAGAAAGATCATTACCCCTTACCTTTTATTGATCAAATGCTAGAAAGGCTATCCAAACACACACACTTTTGCTTTCTAGATGGTTATTCTGGCTTCTCTCAAATACCTGTGTCAGCAAAGGATCAATCTAAAACTACTTTTACTTGCCCTTTTGGTACTTTTGCTTATAGACGTATGCCTTTTGCTTTATGTAATGCACCTGCTACCTTTCAAAGATTCATGATGGCTATATTCTCTGATTTTTGTGAAAAAATTTGTGAGGTATTCATGGATGACTTCTCCGTCTATGGATCCTCTTTTGATGATTGTTTGAGCAGCCTTGATCGAGTTTTGCAAAGATGCAAAGACACTAGTCTCGTCCTGAATTGGGAAAAGTGTCACTTTATGGTTAATGAAGCCATTGTCTTGGGGAACAAGATCTCCGAAAGAGGTATTGAAGTTGATAAAGCCAAAGTTGATGCTATTGAAAAGATGCTATGTCCTAAGGACATAAAAGGTATAAGAAGTTTCCTTGGTCATGTCGGCTTTTATAGGAGGTTCATTAAGGACTTTTCTAAAATCTCTAGGCCTCTGACTAATTTATTGCAAAAAGATATTCCTTTTGTCTTTGATGATGATTGTGTAGAAGCATTCGAAACACTTAAGAAAGCCTTGATCACTGCACCTATTGTTCAGCCACCTGATTGGAATTTACCTTTTGAAATTATGTGCGATGCTAGTGATTATGCTGTAGGTGCTGTTTTAGGGCAAAGAGTCGATAAGAAATTGAATGTTATCCAAGTATGCTAGTAAGACTCTTGATCTTGCCCGGAGAAATTATGCTACTACTGAAAAATAGTTCTTAGCAGTTGTGTTTGCATGTGATAAGTTTAGACCTTATATTGTTGATTCCAAAGTCACTATTCACACTGATCATGCTGCTATTAAATATCTTATGGAAAAGAAAGATGCTAAGCCTAGACTCATTAGATGGGTTCTCTTGATCCAAGAATTTGACTTGCATATTATTGATAGAAAGGGAGCTGAGAACCCCGTTGCAGACGACTTGTCTAGTTTAGAGAATGTTCTTGACGACCCACTGCCTATTAATGATAGCTTTCCTGATGAACAATTAGCGGTCGTTAATGCTTCTCGTACTGCTCCTTGGTATGCAGACTATGCTAATTACATTGTTGCTAAATATATATCGCCTAGTTTCACATACCAGCAAAAGAAAAGGTTCTTTTACTATTTAAGACATTACTTCTGGGATGATCCACACCTTTATAAAGAAGGAGTAGATGGTATTATTAAACGTTGTGTGCCTGAGCATGAACAGGAACAAATCCTACACAAGTGTCACTATGAATCCTATGGAGGACACCACGGTGGAGATAGAACTGCACACAAGGTACTACAATCTGGTTTTTATTGGCCTACTCTTTTCAAAGATGCTCATAAGTTTTTCTTATCTTGTGATGAATGTCAAAGAATAGGTAATATTAGTAGACGTCAAGAAATGCCTATGAATTATTCTCTTGTTATTGAACCGTTTGATGTTTGGGGCTTTGATTATATGGGACCTTTTCCTGCCTCCAATGGTTATACACATATTTTAGTTGCTGTTGATTACGTTACTAAGTGGGTATAAGCTATTCCAACTAGTACTGCTGATCATAACACTTCTATTAAAATGCTTAAAGAAGTTATTTTTCTGAGGTTTGGAGTCCCTAGATATCTTATGACTAATGGTGGTTCAGACTTTATTCATGGCGCTTTCCGTAAGATGCTTGCTAAGTATGATGTCAATCATAGAATCGCATCTCCTTATCACCCGCAGTCTAGTGGTCAAGTAGAGTTGAGCAATAGAGAGCTCAAATTAATTTTGCAAAAGACTGTGAATAGATCTAGAAAGAATTGGTCCAAAAAACCTGATGATGCATTATGGGCCTATAGAACTGCATAGAAAAATCCTATGGGTATGTCTCCTTATAAGATGGTTTATGGAAAAGCATGGCATTTACCTCTTGAACTTGAACATAAAGCGTATTGGGCTATTAAAGAGCTCAATTATGACTTCAAACTTGCCGGTGAGAAGAGGTTGTTTGATATTAGCTCACATGATGAATGGAGAACCCAAGCATATTAGAATGCCAAGCTTTTCAAAGAAAAAGTCAAACGCTGGCATGATAAGAGGATACAAAAGTGTGTGTTTAACGTAGGATATTATGTGTTATTGTTTCAACTCTCGTTTAAGATTTTTTGCAGGAAAACTTCTCTCAAAATTGGAAGGTCCTTACGTTATCAAGGAGGTCTATCGTTCTGGTGCTATAAAAATCAACAACTTCGGAGGCACAAATCCGAGGGTGGTAAACAGTCAAAGAATTAAACATTATATTTCAGATAATCCTATCAATGTTGAAACTAATATTATTGAAACCATAACCCCTGAAGAATACATAAGAGACACTTTCCGTAATGTTCCGGACTACGAAAAGGCATAGTGCATTAATACGATGAAAGTAAACCGACACCAAAATAACTCTAATGGCAATTTTTATCAGTTTTGGATTGTTTAAGAATTTTAGGAAGAAAGAAGTAGTCCAAAAGGGACATGAGGCTCCCACGAGAGAGGAGGCCGCACCCCCCTTAGGGCGCGCCCCCTGTCTCGTGGGCACCTCGTGTGCCTCCCGGACTCCATTTTCTTGTATGTTACGTATTTTGGTCGGTAAAAATTCATTATATATATTCCCGAAGGTTTTGACCACCGTATCACACAAATATCCTCTGTTTTCGTTTCGAGTTGTTTCTGTTCCAAATCTAGAGCATCATGTCGTCTCCAAGCGCTCCCAAGGACAAGTTTTTCGAGAGAGTTATCAACCCCTATCTCGCGGAGGTGTTGCATCATCCTCAAACCATTGAGGTGCATGAGGGGGTTCTGCACATCCGCGATGTGGAGGGACCAAGGCATACCGGGAGTGTGGAGACAAAGCTCGAAGCCGTGGAGCAAGAAGTTTTCAAGTGTAAAGGGATGGTGGAGCATGGACTCAACGCCAACCAGATGATGATCACGGAGTTCACCAACAACCACAAGCTGGATGCCAAAGTCATTGGGGAAACCCTCTTCAAACTTCAAGAGAAAATCGAGCACCTCCAAGCCCAGATCTATGACCTGCAAAACCAGAACCATGAGTATGAATATAGATTCAAGCGAATGAGTTTGGCTGCAGATTTAAGGATCCCGGAGACTCAATCATCCATTTATGATGGAGAGCCGATGCCCTGGAAGACGGACGACAAGCCTACATCATCAACAACTCCTACTCCATCACCTCCGAAGAAATAATCACATGGGTATGGGCACTCCCCTTGGCAACTGCCAAGCTTGGGGGAGGTGCCCCGGTATCGTAGCACCATCACACTCCTATCTTTACCACTTTATTTAGTTCGATCCTTTTAGTAGTATCTTGATCTAGTAGATTGAAGTTTTGATATCAATTAGTTTTGAGTTTTGCATTGTGAGCTCTTTATGTAAGCGAGTCTGTGTGCTATCCATAATAAAGATTAGTGTTGAGTCAAGGGCTTTGCTATATTTCTATGATCTTGAGAAAGTAGAAAGAACAAAAGAGTTCAAATTGATCTTATGGATAGTGATAACTTCACACAAAGAAAGTATGAGGCATAAAAATTGTTGAGAGTTGATGAACGTAGCCTTGGTCATCGTTGCAATTAATAGGAAGTGATAAGGGAAGAGGGGTTCACATACAAATATATTATCTTGGACATCTTTTATGATTGTGAAGCACTCATTAAGTATGACATCCTAAAAGAGTTGACGTTGGACAAGGAAGACAACGTAATAGTTTATGTTTTCCAACATCTCAGTTAAAGTATATTGTCATTGACCTTCCAAACATATTGAGCTTGCCTTTCCCACTCATGCTAGCCAAATTCCTTGCACCAAGTAGAGATACTACTTGTGCTTCCAAATATCCTTAAACCAAGTTTTGCCATGAGAGTCCACCATACCTACCTATGGATTGAATAAGATCTTTCAAGTAAGTTGTCATCGGTGCAAGCAATAAAAATTGCTCTCTAAATATGTATGACTTATTAGTGCAGAGAAAATAAACTTTGTACGAACTTGTTGTGGAAGTAATAAAAGCGACGGACTGCACAATAAAGGTCCACATACAAGGGGCAATATAAAGTGACGTTCTTTTGCGCTAAGACTTTATGCATCAACCCTAAACGCGCATGACAACCTCTGCTTCCCTCAGCGAAGGGCCTATCTTTTACTTTATGTTTTACTTTATGCTTGAGTCAAGGTGATGCTCACCTTTCCTTTTTCCTTTTATCCTTTGGCAAGCTCCTCGTGTTTGAAAGATCATGATACATATATCCAATTGGATGTAAGTTGGCATAGGCTATTATTGTTGACATCACCTAAAGGTGAATACGTTGGGAGGCAACCCAATAAGCCCCTATCTTTCTCAGTGTCCGGCTGAAACTCTATAACCACAAGTATTGCGTGAGTGTTAACAATTATAGGGGACTACGAGATAGTTGAGTATGTGAGCTTGCTGGAAAGCTCTATTATTGACTCTTTCTGATGTTACGATAAATTGCAATTGCTTCAATGACTGAGATTATAGTTTGTTGGTCCGCAATGAAGTTTTTGAACCATACTTGATATTGTGAATTGTTTATTACTTGAACATGGGAAAATATATGACAAAAATCAATATATGTTGCTGTTATTAGAATGATCATGATGCCTTCATGTCCGTATTTTATTTTTTATCGACACCTCTATCTCTAAACATGTGGACATATTTTTCGATTTCGGCTTCCGCTTGAGGACAAGCGAGGTCTAAGCTTGGGGGAGTTGATACGTCCATTTTGCATCATGATTTTATATCAATATTTATTGCATTATGGGCTGTATTACACATTATATCTCAATACTTATGGCTATTCTCTCTTATTTTACAAGGTTTACCATGAAGAGGGGGAATGCCGGCAGCTGGTATTCTGGCTGGAAAAGGAGCAAACGTTGGAAACCTATTCTGCACAACTCCAAAAGTCCTGAAACTCTACGAAACAACTTTTTGGATTTTATAAGAATTTATGAACGAAAGAAATAGGCCAGGGGGCCCACACCCTGTCCAGGAGACAGGAGGGCGCGACCCCCCATCTCCTGGGCCCCCTGGTGGGCCTCCGGCGTCCATCTTCTGCTATATCATCACTTTTACCCTGGAAAAAATCATGGGCAATCTTACGGGACGAAACTCTGCCACCACGAGGCGGAACCTTGGCGGAATCAATCTAGGGCTCTGGCGGAGCTGTTCTGCCGGGGACACTTCCCTCCGGGAGGGGGAAATCATCACCAACGTCATCACCAACGATCCTCTCATCGAGAGGGGGTCAATCTCCATCAACATCTTCACCAGCACCGTCTCCTCTCAAAACCCTAGTTCATCTCTTGTATCCAATCTTGTATCAAAACCACAAATTGGTACCTGTGGGTTGCTAGTAGTTTTGATTACTCCTCGTAGTTGATGCTAGTTGGTTTACTTGGTGGAAGATCATATGTTCAGATCGTTTATGCATATTATTACTCCTCTGATTATGAACATGAATATGCTTTGTGAGTAGTTACGTTTGTTCACGAGGACATGGGTGAAGTCTTGCTATTAGTAGTCATGTGAATTTGGTATTCGTTTGATATTTTGATGAGATGTATGTTGTCTTTCCTCTAGTGGTGTTATGTGAACGTCGACTACATGACACTTCACCATTATTTGGGCCTAGAGGAAGGCATAGGGAAGTAATAAGTAGATGATGGGTTGCTAGAGTGACAGAAGCTGATATGGACCCATATGTTTAATGTTGTGGTTAGGTTTACCTTAATACTCCTTTTTGTAGTTGCGGATGCTTGCAATAGGGTTTAATCATAATTGGGATTCTTGTCCAAGTTAGCACAGTACCCAAGTGTCGGTCCACCCACATATCAAATTATCAAAGTACCGAACGCGAATCTTACGAACGTGATGAAAACTAGCTTGACGATAATTCCCAATGTGTCCTCGGGAGCTCCGTCTTCATTATTAGAATTTGTCCAGGCTTATCCTTTGCTACATAAAGGATTGGGCCACCTTGCTGCACTTTATTTACTTTATTTACTTTTTGCTCGTTACTATTTATCTTATCACAAAACTATCTATCACCTACTATTTCAGTGCTTGCAGAGAAAACCTTACTGAAAACCGCTTATCATTTCCTTCTGCTCCTCGTTGGGTACGACACTCTTACTTATCGAAAGGACTATGATAGATCCCCTATACTTGTGGGTCATCAAGGGGCACGGCACGCCATAGAGGGCGCCACCGAATTGAGAGGACTTGGGTGCGGCAGCAATCCTTGGTGCGAAGAAGCGAGATGATCTCCCCAAGGATGGTGTCCGGGAGATCGCTGATGCGGTCCACCTGAGATTCTATGGGTTCCTGGATCCGGTGGGGGCGGGGTCTCCGCTTCTCCCGTCTTTGTCGTGTCTTGGGATCTACACAGCGTCGCCCTGGCGGAGCCTCATCTTCTTGGCGGTGGGGTCAGCCGACTCCATTTTCCTCGAGGGCGCCGCGTCGCGCTCACGGATTTGAGCAGATTAACGGATGACAAGCCTACTTGTAGTGCGAGTAAAGAAGAATGGGAGCTAGTGTTTTTCTGTAGTAGTGAGGAAGAAGGGGAGTTGGGGTTTTCTGTAGGAGTGAGGTGAGGAATTTGGGGGTACGAGTGGAGCAAGCTGACGTGAGGTGGGTGGGAGTGAGGAGGAAGAAGAACACCGAGGTTTTGGGGGCGGTGTCTTTGGGTGTGGGTAGCGCCTCTCATTCAAGAAATATATGGACTTTTGAATTGATTTTACTATTTACTAGGGTGGATGGGCTGTTTTGTCTTGGGTCCAGAGAAACAATTACCACTAGTACAGTGGAGACACTCTCTGACTACCGGAAAAACAATTACTACTAGTACAGTGGATACAATACCGCTTCTGGCTCCTCCTAGGTCATCGAAACGTCTCCCTCTACTGAATGATGTTATACTTTTGTTCACCGACATGCAGGCCATGCAGCGCGCGGGCCCAAATGCCATCCACCAAATTAGAAGGCAGTATGCAAAGGAGAGTCACCCCGGTCGTAGCGCGGCAATAACGAGCCGTCGTATCACAAAACCCCACCTCCCCACAGTCTAAGTTTGATGGATGAAGCAACCATCATTTCACTCTTCGCTGAATCCCCTTCTCCCTCACCGTCTTCAAGAAAGGCAACACTCGCATCTGCCACTATTCTTCTCTCCCAACGAAGGAAGGTAAGAGGATCCGTGATGTTTGTATATTTTCGTTCAGAGAAAAAAAAGAACTTTTGCAAACTAGTAACCGATCCTCACTGTCTTTTTTGTTTCATTGTCATTGCGATTGTGTTTTCCTTTCAGTGGTCTCCTAGTATTCGTCAGTTTCATGATGGACCAAGGAGAACCAGGAAAATATCTGCCGATATTGGAGCAGATGCGGGAGGCTGATCCCCACGAGAAAGAGAGCTCCAAGAAGATGGAGGCAGCCACCGAGCCAACCCCAGATACGCTCACGGCCACTACCGAGATGGTCAACGCCCCGTTTGAGGTTACGACCCCCGTGGCACTGCAGGAGCAGTTCCCCCCTTCGAGGATGTGTCCCCCCCCCCCCCCCCCCCGCTGATCTCAATTGTGGTTTTCATCTAAGCATGTGGTGATGAATAATGCAAAATTTTATTAGCTTCAATGCCATGCTATACATAGTGGTTTAAATAACTTGTGTTTCTTATACTGGAAAGTAATTCAGAATTTGTTTCTATTTCAATTAGAGCCCTGATGCAGACAAGGATTGTGTGGTTGTACATGTCACTCGTTATGAGGCGGATGACCTGAATATACGCACTGGGAAAACAGAGTTTTTAGGCTGTTGGATTCTGGAAGCCATTTGCGCTTATGCCAATGAAGAGTTGTATTCCAGCCTCACTGTTGTCAGGCGTGTTGTCCAGGGTGTACTGAAGCAAAAGAAGTTCAAAGCTACTCATTCGTTTGTGAGGCATACTGTTCTTGTCAAGCTTGCGCAGGAAGATGACGTGGCATGCCTCCACAAACAAGTTTATGAGTGGCAAGGCCACAAGGTTTTCTTCATGAAGGTTCACAGGATTGAGCTGCTGCTAGACGTCCTCGATGATGTTCATGGCAAGGTCTATCTTGTGTCCAGCCCAAATTAGATCGAGGCATGAAATACTTGCCCCAGCTAGTATTTAATAGTAGTTTGGATTCTGTCTAATTATCCGAACCTTGTCTGTTATCGAGCCCTCTAGGGCTAGTATACTGTTTGAATCCGTCTACGAGAACTGCTGCTACTTTTGTGTTCCCATGAATCATCGTAATTGTTGCCGAAACAGATGCGTCCTCACTAGTTTTATCATACGAGCAGTGTGTGTTTTGATGAAATAGAGCACTCGTTTGAGAACTGTGCGCCGACGTATACATAAGTACTTGTAAACACTGTTGGTGCTACCCCACTTGTAAGCAGTTGTGCAAAACACAACACATTGGCTCAGCTCGCTCGAACACTAGGCTATCGACCAGCTAACAATCAACAATCTACTGTCTGACATATAAGCAACCATGTATCTTGTTACGATTGGTTCATGCGATTAATCGAGGCCACAATGTAAATTCCAAACGTTCACACGCTAGTCCAGCGTTCATGTGGAACACTCACATTAAACTCGGCTTCATATAAAACTTGAAAAGCATAAGTTAAGAAACTTTATACATCTCAATGATTCATAGAACATAACAAACATATACTAGTTCATAGCAAAACACAAAGTTGTGAGAAGGTTTAAAAATCAGGAAAAAACAAGCAAGACTTCTCTGAGCAAAGGGCCTCCCGGCAGGCTTAAATTTCCTGGAGTTCACTCTGGTTTTTTCTTGTTGACACCATCCAGGGTTAGGTTCTCTCATTCCAGAATAACCAATTATAATTGTGTTCTCAGCTGGAATGCTGAACTGAACCATGTAGTGTACTGACCAGCTGAAATTCTTGTGCATTCCACTAAATTTAAGCACCACTATTTGCAGAAATAAGCAGACCACAATGCCTCTTGTCCGCGCACCTGTCCAAAAAACCGCCGTGCAGCCGTGCGAGCTAGTCCTTGGTCCATGGATGAACTGGTAGAAAGTGCATTCCGGACTAGGATGCAGTTGTTTTCGCTCGTCCCTGCACTGCAACCAGGAAGTAAAACGTACGAATCAACTTATTTTATATTGTGTTGGTCATTCTACCTATTAACTACCATGTAGGAATACCTGTAAGACGGGTGGTTAGACGACGGCAATGAGGGATAGCCATCTCATTTTGCGCAGTTCTACTAAAACTGAGGTGTGTGCTTTTGATTGCGCGGATAGAAACGATACGGAGAGAGACATCCCGAAACGATATGGAGACAGACATCCCTGTTTGCGCAAATACGAAATACGGTTATTTAAACAGTGATAGATATTTGCAGTGGCGTATGATTAACAACAACATCTATTGTATTATAACTGGCACTAGATTGACAGTATGAAAGTGTCCTTACGTAAGTAGCATCACATCACATCAACACTGCCACTAGATTAACATGCAGAACAATAGCATTAGTATTACTGTCATGAGAGTAGCACATGGTCAGTAAATGTGCAATCAAATTTGTGCAGTTCCACTGGGATGAAGCAATGTTAGCGGTGTGAGATTTAAGTGGTGAGGCAGATGTGGTTGCTGAGAGCGGCACACACTCATGCAGCATGTCTACATTTGTCCCATTTTTATCTCCTCGGCGACATTTTCCTATGTGAGCACAGGAAATCTAGACCTGCTCATTCTCATTTGTGTTGTCCCCCAACACCCGTCACTTTATTTCCTATTTCAACCAAGAGATAGGTCAACTTCCCCCCACCCTTCAACCAAGAGACCGGTTGGGTAGCCAGTATCTACTACTTTCCCCTGTTTACTCTTAGAACCAAGTCCTAGATTCATGCTACAGCTTTCCCACTTTCTTCCCTATTTGAACCAACTCTTAGAGTCGACTGTATGAACTAGCTTTACCTCTAATAATAGTAAAAGTTTAGGTGGCTTTGGAACAGCTGACGGAAGTAGAAAAAGATCCACATGAAGCCAAGTGCGGAGCTGGGGCAGTAGAGCAAGGCAGGTTTCGAAGGAAAATATACCTGAGGGTCGTCGACATGTGGCAAAGACGGCGTCGGGAGGCTGCATCTTGGCCACAATACCGCAGGGAGGAAGAAGGGGTCGGAGGCAATCCGGAGCCAGGGCTCTCTCGAAGAGAACGTCACGACCGCCGATCGGGACGCGCGCGCAGCCGTTGGTCTCCTCCCTCACCGCTGACGACAGCGTGAACGATGCACCTACACCCCTGCCCCGGCCGAGGTTGTCCGGCCGGATTTGTGACCAGCCGTGAGCTGAGAGAGAGTGTGGACACCTATGTCTTGCTTAGATCTGGAGAGCATGAGAGAGTGAACGAGAGGAACCCTAGTAAAGCAAGCACTAAGGCTCCTGCTTATATATATAGTGGAGTGATTTTATTGTACCAGCTTCAAAAAAATGCGCTCCTACGTGTACCCGCGAGTGGGTGTGAGAGAACTAGTGCGTGCGTGCACCGCTTCTCTTCGTGAGAGTACAATATACTATGCCCAAAGAACATTCACGACAAGAGTAATAGTATAAGTGTGTGACGTGTGAGCTAAAATAAAATGTGTGTGACGTCTTTTGTTTTTTATAAGTTCTGAGGGTAGGGTGTGAAGAGCACATATGTGTGTGACGTCTACCTGCAGATAGACGGTGGGTGCGAGAGGACTCGGGAGGGTGCGTGTGCGTGAGAGAGAGGGGGGCACGTATCAATGCAATGCATGTGTCCGTAAATCATTATCCGACAAACGTTCGCCACAAGCCTTTTCCTGACGAACGTCGTAAGAACCGTTAGATCGGCATCCGACAGTGTCAGTTTTGCCATGTCATTTAACAGAACAGCCACTCCTACACACAAATCTTCCACGTTAGTGTTAGCAACTGCCGTATGCTCCCTCCGTTCCAAAATGTAGTGCATATAGCTTTATTGAAAATTCGAACCTCGCAAAATTTTACCGAGTTTTTGTGTACCAAATTGCACATGTAGAATACCCTGTATATATCATTTCATTCATCTTCGAGAGGTAACTATAAAGATAGGGGAGGAGTCTACAAAGAAAGACCATCGTAACACTTGCAGCAATTTCAACCATCCTTTGGTGTGGAGGAATATCATAGGAACTCTATATGATATGATTTTTATAGGATTTTTTCCTTTAGAGCCAATTGGTTCATAGGAATAGATTCATATACTCCACATTTCAAAGGAAATAAACATGATATCATTTCTATAGCTTTAGAGACACTTGGTTCATATGAATGGATTCCTATACTCCCATAATTTCAAAGGAAAATAAACATTAGCGTATATTCAATAGAAAAGTTCCTATGATATGAACCAAATTACATCTCTTTTCTAATCCCTCCCCATAGGAATTGAGATACATGTCATCTGTAGATTCAATAGAAAAGTTCCTATGCTGTCAACCAAATGACATCTCTTTTCCAATCCCTACTCATAGGAATTGAGATACTCCATGTCATCTCTTTCCCTACAACTTCCATGTAAACATCTTCTATTCCTAATAAGCTAGTACAATCCACTAGTAGCTTTTTTCCAAGACATGCAACTATGGCACAAGAACTATATAGTGTGCGAATAACTTGAAAGATGGTCGCTGGATGAAGCTAATCCGACGGTGAAGAGATGGCAAATCCGAGCACTACTGGCCGTTGGATATCATCAACATTCCACCTGATCTGCCACATGTACAATTTAGAAGACTCCATGGCTGAACTTAAGCATAATGCACAAACCTCAAAAACACAAGTACTTCTCATTTGTTCTAGAATCTTCCGTATCATAATTGATTTTTTTATAAATGAACTGCCATTATTTGTTTTTTACTTTATGCTTTACAATGCACAACCCCATGAATCTTAACATTTTTATAAAACTAATTTATTTTGAATGAGATGAACTATAAGAACTAAACGAACATCTACATCATGCATATATGACTCAAAGCTTTACATGCTATAGTGTGCATTTATTCATAATTTGGTTTCGAAATCTCATGCGTTCAATGCATGTGCACCTTACTACTTCCTGAGTTCCTAACTATAAGTCTTTGTAGGGATTGCACTATGGACCACATACAGAGCAAAATGAGTGAATACACACTCTAAAATGCATCTACATACATCCGTATGTGGTCCATAGTAAAATCTCTACAAAGACTTATATTTAGGAACAGAGGGAGTAGTTTTGAGTAGAGTAGCAAATTTCACACGGCCCCGGGTATATAAAATGCAGGGCCCATGCATCATTCCCTTTTGGTCGAACCTACGTCCACACTTTTTTGTATCTACTATATCTCCACTGGTCCCCGAACCCAAAATGCTGCCTCGTTCCCCTAAAACCAAGCGGCCCACACATATTTAAGGCATCGACTCGAACTCAATCCCTCTCCCATTTACTACGACGTGGCCCCGCACGCCCTAGTAGTACTCCTACAAACCCTACCGCCGCACGCATCATCTTTTTTTTCAAGAGGATGAGGGAGAAGTCGATTTGTAGTGGATGCGCTTAAAAATGATCTATAGTGGAGACCCCTACCCTAGGGTGCCCTAGGTAGCTGCCGCACGCATCATTGGTTTTCTCTTTTCTTTATGCTCTTGCGCCCTAGAGTGAAATGATGGTTGCTTCGTCTGTCAAGCTTAATGCGGGAAAGGTGGGGCTTTGTGATTTGACCCATCATCGCTCATTTTCTACTACAGCGGCGCTAAGACCGGGGTGCCTCCAATTCCAACCGCTGCTCTGAACTGTTATTTGGTGCATCGCATGTGGAACAAGACGGTGGATGAGCCACATGTCGGCCAAAGGGGTCCTGTTAAGGGTGTCACCATTTCGTGTGCGGACTGACCCTGCTTGAGTCGCTACGCCAACACGACAGGTGCAACCTACCACTTGGTTTTGCTCCTTGGTGAATCCCGACTATATTGATCTAAAAAGATACGTACTGAACTACCCTCTCCGTCTTGTTTTTTTAGACGTCTCGGTTTATAGGGCGTGCATGTAGTTCTAGGTCATCCATTTGACTAACTAAATCTGAGTTACTATGTCACAAAAAGTATATCATTGGATTATTAAGCGAATGCAGTTTCTAAACATATACTGTTCATCACATATATAGCCAGTTAAATTCTCAACCTAGAACGACGTGCATGCCATGTAAACCAATACGGAGGAAGTATAGTAGTAAAAATAGGTGATTTTACCAAGCGATTGGTGGGGGAGCATGGCCTGTCATGTGGTCCCACGTGTCATGATGTACCAAGGTGATGCGCGTGTCCCTCTTGAGGCAGAAGCAATACTACGTGGTTTGAGATGATGGCGAACCAAAGTGTGAAATAATGGTTGCTTCGTTCGTCTGGGAAGGTACGGCATTGTGATTTGACATCTCATTGCTCATTACTACTACTACTGGGGCGGTACGACTAGGGTGCGTCCCCCCTGTTGTTCTGCACAGTTATTTGGTGCTTGACACGTCGACCCGGTTGTTATATGTCCCACATGTCGGCGACAAGAAGTACAGAATTCATGAAAGCAAGCGTCGATGGTGGAGTACAAGACACGGCTTGGGTTTTTGCTGCTTCGTGCGATCCATCGATACAAACCCGGACTAAAAAAAGGCGAGGGCGGGTCTTTTCCCGCGTGGCGGGCAGGGGAGTTTGGCATAGTCTGTTCGAGGCAAGGAGGCAGGAAGGGAAACAAGCAAATAAAGGTTGACCGACTTAGTTTTGGGAAAATCTGATTTTACGGAGTACGTACCCACTAGGGTTTATAGGGCTCATCTACAAAAGGTTCATTTTTCCGTTTTATAAGTCTCAATTCTACTACTAGTAGTGGTACCATCACATGTTGGATTTCGAGGTGCGTTAGATCACCCGATGCAAGCAGTGTCAAGAGAAAACTCACCAATGCATGTAGAAGTTCATGGAAATTTAGTGGTCATTCATGCATTCGTTCTAATTAATGCCCCGGGAAACATAACTTCTTGAGAAAAATGAGAGTACTAATTACTTGTGCAAACTAGGAGTACGAAATTAATTCAACCACTCACTGTCTACCTTGGTTGGAGAGATTTTTAAATTGAGCCATAAACTGGAAAGGAGGGAGTAGTAACTTTTGTCTCGATTACTATTTGTGGCCTTGTATAGATGCAAAATGTATTTTTTTATAGTGGCCTTGTATAAGAGGGTGCTTGGATCCAAGGGACTTATTTTAGTCTGACTAAAAATAGTGTCTTTAAGAGGCTAAAGTTCCAAGAACCCCTGACTAAAGAGGGGCTAAAACTAGAAAAAAAATTAGTCAGGGGTACCCCTACTAAAATGTGGATTAGTCCACTCTCTCCTCATTTAACTCATCTCCTTTAACACAGGCGAGTTCTGGATTGGAGGGATTGGAGGATAATAAATGCTCATTAACTTGATTTTAGTCTCTTTAGTATTTGGATACAAACATGGGTGAGGATGGCAAGTTTTAGTCCCACTACTTTTAGTCATGAGAATAAAACGTATCCAAGCACCCTCTAAGTAAATGGAGGGAGTAATAAAGGACATATATATTCCAAACAATATGATAATCTCTCTAACCAAGGTAGGGACGAGGAGTAAGCGGAGGGAGTACTAGTAAAATTTTCTCCTCATCCTGTGAGCCACCGCGCGTGTGGGCGAGGGAGCGGGCGTAAGGCATAGTAAGCAAGCTTCACCTCATCCTGCGAGCCACCGCGCCCGTGGGCGGGGGAGACGGCGTACTAAGCAAGCTTCTCCTCGTTCTGCGAGTTGACAGGATACATCAAAAGTACTCCAGTGTATAGGGCCTTACCTCTAAGGTAGGCCCCACATGGTTTGCCTCTTGTTTAACATAATGCGTCAAGTCGCAATTTGTTTGTTCACCCATGGTAGACGATCGTCCCTCCATCTAGTGGACAACCAGTACACGTGTCAAATTACCACGTGGGCTGCCTTTTCGTACAAAAATGAGCTCCACCATGTACCCGCGCGGGTGTGGTTGGGAAAGAGACGGGAGTACGTGCGATGTGCGTGCACCTCTTCTCTTCGTGCACGTCCCCCACCTACGTGGGTGGGTGTGAGAGGGACTATAGAGATACAAACCTAGACATAATGCGCCGTCCATCCCCATGTCTCCGCCCAGTCCGACCACCAGTCACCACCACGCCCCACTCCTCCTCACCTTATCTCTCATCTTTCTCCCTCCATTTTTATATACAAGGCCACTATCAAAATTACAATTTGCAGATATACAAGGCCACTAACACTAATCGATGCAATATTAATGGTGTTTGCCTCGTAGTACTACTAGCAAAGGAGGACATTAATTATCCCCTGCATGCATGCGGGAGTGTGAGCATTGGCTTGATGTGCATGAAAGAGAAGAATACACATTAATTTACACATCAAACAAGGAAACAAGGTGGCTTGCAAAATTGAGTTAGAAGACTTTAATTTTTGCCTTGGTACCTGTAATATGGGTTTGTGGCCTTGTATACAAAAATGGAGTCCGATAAAATTCTCAAGATACCATTTATCCGAAAAAATTCTCGAGCAATCATTAGTTTTTACAAAATGGGATTACTCCTGCATGGGTCAATCACAATAGGTGTTTTGTAAAACAAATACATCTTCATGTTCCGTGCAATGCACGGGCATCTTGCTAGTCCATGAAAACAACACATGGCAAAATTCCACGGCGAATGAGGGATTTGAATCTGTTGGGAGGGGATGTTTGGATCTTGCCCGGGGTAGCCAAAATATTGGCGACCCTTTTGTCCACCGGTGCCTTTGCCACCGATGAATGAGGAATGGCTCGGGTTCTCATGCATCCTCCAGCGCGCATGTTGGAGACGAGCTCGCATGAGCTGTGTTCTTTTTGTCCCACCATGCCGCCCGAGCCGCCCGCGGACTGACCAGCGACCCGCAAATTATGCCATCCAACCATAGCCGCACACACTATGACAGCAAGTCAACCAACCGGACGAAATTCACACAAACACGGCGATATTTCATATAAACAACGACGGAAATCATATAAGATACCAAATTTTCATACAAACATGATGGATTTCATTACATTCAAATGAACTATGCGGTGCTAGTTCTAGACAGCACAGGTATATAATACCTGGCCTAAATGGTCGCCCGCCGATCGATTTGTGTTCCTCATGTCCGGTAGCACGATCACCGGAATGCCGGGAGCCCCGGAGGTATATACGGTGTCGATGATGGTCCTCGCAAGAAAAGGATCCGGCAAGACACCTGCTGTGTACGCCGGCGTCGCCTCTGTGGTGGCCTTCATGGGACCCAAGCGGCGGCGGCCTCCCGTGTTCTACTTCTCCTCGATGATGGCGGAGGACGCGGAGGCGCTCGCCACCAACTCGTCGCTCTCTGCGCACCCGGCTTCTGTCGCTGCTTGCATGGCGCGGCCGCCGGCATGGGAGTCTCGGCCACATAAACGGGAGACGCGGTAAGAGGTGGCGGCGTGGACGGCAGTAACGACACCCGTGCGCCGCTCCTCGTTGAGCTGGCCTGGAGCGGCGAGTTGCTGAACTGCGCACCGGTTTGGGGTGGCAACCGGCTCCGTCGGGCGAGGGGAGGGAGATGGATCAGCGAGCTGCATAGCTTGTATCCGGCGGGCTCGGCGGGCCACCCAGCCGGCTTGGATGCGGAATAACTACTCTTCATAAGCCATTTTAAGAGTGGACAAAATGGTGAAGGAGGAGGTAGGAGCGGCAGTGGTGTGTGATTCTTGGCCGGCGTTTTGCCTCGTTTAAATAGGAGATTAAATAGATGGCGGACGGGAGGAGCTCGGCCAGCGTTGCGTTTAATGCCGGCCCGGTCATGAATGGACGTGTGTCTAGAGTGGGTTTCTCGGCTTCCACACGGGCGGGTTTCATGGAGGCGTTCGAATGCGGCAAGGAGGTGTGTTCTGCCGGGCGTGCAGCGAGTGGCGCCCTCCCTCTGACGTAGGACAACGTGTCATTCTTCCACTGACGTGTGGGCTCTTTGGGTACATGGCATGCATGTCAGTGACCCAACGCAGGCAGTGCACAACAGAGGAACCTTTGGTGGGCTAGGGCGGTCAGAAGCGGGCATTTCATAAACCGATGATTGTTCATTGAGTGTGACGTCATCCTTTTCATGTAGAGAAGCCTACTATGTTGATAGCCCGTTGGATACGTTGTGATTCATAAAGACCACTACAAACATCAATGTTCTGCTTATCACAGATAAGATTGATTAATACCCGTAACAATCCATGTCCTTAACAAAGGGTGCATGCACGTATAGGTTGAGCGTGTGTCTTGCGTCGTGTGCTACGTGCATGCAGGCGTGCGAGTGTTGCGTGCGTGCAAGGGTACTTCTCAGTGTTGCATGCATGTGTGCGTACGTGCGTGTGTTCGTGAGTGCATGTGTACGCGTCAGTGTTGCACGCCTGCATGCGTCCGTGTGTTTGTTATGTGTACGTGTCAGTGTTGCAGGCCTGCATGCGTGCGCGTCTTGCGTGTGTGCATGTGTACGTGCGGGGTGAGGCTACACGTCAGTCGACTGACTTTTTCATATCTGGTCATTAGATTTTCCAGCCGATGGATACAAAATCAAGGGCTTGCAGTTTATCATCAAACTCCACCCCCCTGAGCCGCCAGCCACCACCGGCCGAATCGCCGGCCCCCGCCGCCCCGCCCGCCCTGAAACCACTCCTCACCGCCGGCCCGCCGCCGCACCGACCATCCCTCTAGCCCCCCCCCCCCCCATGCCGAACCTTTTCTCCAGCGATCCCCACCCCACCGCCCAGTCAACGCCCCCCCACCGCCGGCGACTGCCAACCAGAGGTCTCACGACTTCGAGTACCCACCGACCACTAATACGCGCTGACGGGTGGGCCCTATGGTAATGTGCGCTGCTGAATGTGGACCGTTTGACTGGTCAACTGTTCGTGTCATCAACAAATTATGGAGCTGTATAGTGAGCCAGTGACCGTATGATCACCCTAAAATGTATTTTATTAACATAGTACAGACTCAAACTACCATTTCTTTCTTTCATATACGGGCTGACAGGTGGGCCCCACGGTTACGCGCCCCGATGGTGCAACACATGTTGCGCCACGTGGAACATTTGACTGGTCAATTGATTGTGTCACCAACAAAATACAGAGTTGTATGGGTGAGCCAGTGACCGTATAATCATGACATGTACTTTTTTAACACGGTACAGACGCAAGCGCTCATATATACGCGCAAGCACTCACCGCTATAAGCGCACACACGCAGACCCTACCCCTACGAGTACCTTCGAGATAGTGGGCCAGCATATGATCTTGAGATTTTACAAAGTCACTATAGGTACCTCATAGTCGAGTGGAACATCTCCTCCCACTGAACGCACATCACCGGAAAATACTGAAATTAACCCAGGATAAATGCGAGCATCGGTACTTTAACCCTGGTGGGCTCGAGAAACCACTTTCCTCCTAACCATCCAACCACAAGTTGGTTAGCACGACAAAGTGTATGTGGTGACCGTGATGAGCTTATTCTGAAGTCCAGTGACCATATCGTGCTTTCGCTTCAAATACAATGACCGTAAGTGTCGTCAACAAAATACGGAGCACGCATCAAATGCAAAGTCCGTCAGTGTCATCAAGAAAATACGGAGACGTATCGTGAGCTAGATACCGTATGATCACCACGAGAATGTATACGGTGACCGTAATGAGCATATTCTGAACTCCAGTGACCGTATAGTGCTTTAGCTTGAAATACAGTGACCGTCATGCGTGAATGTGTCATGGGCATGCATACTTTCAGAGGGCCAAGAGATAGTTTGTGTGCGTACGTGGAAGTGGTGTAGAAAGAGGGGATGTCCGGTGGAGACAAGGAGAGATATGCCCTTCTTTTCTCTTTCCCGTGACTAATATTTTAGGAGAATATATAAACATTCACAATGCAGATCAAATATTTTTGGATGCACCATGCAATTAACTTTCATGTATAACATTGTACTATTATATATGCTTATTTTCTTAGTGGCTGATTGCGAGTGTGGTGTGGTGGGCACATCATTTCTAGTTGTGGTGGATCAACATGAGGACTCATGGGTTGGTTCCATCCAGCGCCACATAGGTTGGATCGAGACGCGTTATACGAAGACCCATGTGGAGGACTCGGCGTACAACACGAAGCTAGCTACCAGAGTCGCGGAGGACTCTATCCCCACTGGTGATAAGCCGACTATATATGATTTGTAACCCTAGGCCTCGAGTATGTTATAGAAGCTTGGGGGCTAGTTCGTCGATAGTATACACACACGCACAATGCTTGGTATTCACGTGTACTTTGTACACACCACTGTCACTAATATACAGTACCAGGAGTAGGCTTTTTCCTCAACTGCAAGGGTCCGAACTAGGGTGAAACTTTTCCTCGTATTACCATCCATCCTAACAGTCACGGATATCCTACCGAATGATATGATGGAATCATATCTGCCAACTACTAAGAGAGACGTGTGTCTGGGGGGCAATGTGTGCGAGAGAGGCCTAAAGATAATGTGCGTGCGGGAGACACGTAGGCACATATATGTGCGTATAGAGGGCTAGTAGATACCGTGCATGTGTATATATGCATGTGAGAGAAATAGTGTTTTCCAAGTGAGATTAGTGAAAAGAGTGGTACATAGTAGTCAGAAAGAGAGAGAGAGAGATACATAGAGAGCATGTGCGTGGGACTCCCCGACACCCCGAGAGAGATTGTGAGCATGTGTAAAAGAGAAATGCCGATGCATATAAAGTGTGTGCACTTATGCGGTAGATAGAGAGAGATATAGCGCGTTTGTGAGAACGGGCCGAGGCATAGTGCATCTACGTGTAAAAGGCGGTTCTATCAGACACCCATACGTGTAAAATATAAATGGCATTATTATTTTTGGATGAGATCATGAATTTTGCAAATTGCGTATGGACGAAAATCGGTCTATCAGACACCCATACTCTATTGAATTCTAGCATGTGCATGTGTTTATTTCATATTATCGATCCATAGAGTGAGAGCTGTTTGAAATACAGGCAGTGGATGCTTTTTTAATTCATATATCAACATTAATTAGTGCACTCCATGTTGTTAGTGTGAAGCACTTTATACATTTGTCACTTGCATGGATACATTCCAAATTGCTAGCTACGAAATAGAATACATGTCGAATTCAACACAAAGGGGGTTTATTCATAGGAAGTGCATTCATCTATTTGAACCCAGGATAATGGCATTTGTAAATCTGTAAAAAGGGGCATCAATCTTTGTTGTGCGTTTGAACATGCTATATATATTCATATGCATCTCTAACTTTTTTTTGCAACCAAGGAGACTATATCTAGAACCATGCATGAACTGAGGTAAGTTGCATATTTTTTAATATATACTCATGTACAATGTATATTCAAATGTACCACCTCCATTCCAAAATAATCGTAGCTTTTCAAGAGTAAAGATTTGTGAAGTTTGACAAATCTTGAATGTTCAATTCAAGAGAACCGAAAACGTTAATGCTTCTGCTCCCAAATATTGAACGAAGCGCCAAATAGGCCTCTGAGGTAAGTTGCATATTTTTTAATATATACTCATGTACAATGTATATTCAAATGTACCACCTCCATTCCAAAATAATCGTAGCTTTTCAAGAGTAAAGATTTGTGAAGTTTGACAAATCTTGAATGTTCAATTCAAGAGAACCGAAAACGTTAATGCTTTTGCTCCCAAATATTGAACGAAGCGCCAAATAGGCCTCTGGTCATCCGAAACCGTGCAAGATTAATGTTTGGTGGTAGGAAATTACTGTCCTGACTCTGGCCCGTGTAGCCTATCGGCCCGATGTACACCGGGGTAGGTTTGTAACTTCACCAAGACGCCAGTCTCAACCGCCTCCGAGAAGCATTCATATGCCGTGGGCGCCTAAACACCCATGCGCTCGGCCGAAATCTATCCCGCCCACATTTGGGACACCTGAGATTACTGTCCTACCCCCAACCCGCAATATGTCCGAAATTTTAGATGGGGGCAAAGTTTGTAACTTTCCCCAAATTTCAAACAAGCGCGTCCCAAACCGAATCATTGTTTTCCCTTAGTTCCCCGCCTCCCTCCGTTTCCCCATTCATACTCCGTGGGTGCCAAAACGCCCTCTCCACCAGCCGCAAAACCCTAGCCTCCTCCGTCCTCCACCCCATAGCGCCCAATCCACCGCCGCCCAACTCCATCACGCCGGAGCCGGTACCCCGACGTTGTCGTCCAACGCAACCGCAACCGCAACGCCCTCAAGGACTTAGCAGCTGAAGCTGAGGTAGAGCTGCCTCCACGGTGCCGACACTGACGTGCGCCGTACCAGAACCACTCCGACCACGCCGTCCTGTGCCTCACTGCTGCCGCTCCACTATCGCAACCGTCCACCGCACCGGAGTTGTTCCCGCTATGCCATCATTCGCCGCCTCGGATCTGCTTCCCCGCCGCCGACAGACGGCCACCGCACCACACTCAACAACTTGGCCATGGGTTTGTCCAAGGATGCACCGTCCTCCACAACTTCTCGTTTTCGACGAACCACAAGAAGATCGTTGGAAAAACAGAAGGAGGACACAGCGCTGGCAGCAGAAAGAGGTACTCCTCTTCCCTTATTCGTGCAAACCTTACGTCTCTGCTCACACCGTATTCATCCCATGAAAGAAACTAGTTGAGCGCCTCTTACTGCATCTTCTTCGTGATACTAAATGCATAAGGTTTCCTCCCTTTACTATTTCACCTTTGCTAGAGGTCAGTAGCCCGCCTGGATTTCAATTCAGGGTTAGTCGAACCGCAATTAAAAGAAGCAGCACCCGCTTAGGCGCGCGGAGCACCTAGTCCGCCTGTTCGCCGGGGAAGCGGCGCATCGGTGTCTATCATAGGTGTGTGGGGCGCAGGAGCTGCTTGCGCCCGATCTGGAGGTCGGCGGGGCTTGAATGGATTGTCGGGGGCGGTGCCAAGCACGGCGGTGCAGTGAGGTTGAGGGGAGGGCGCGGGCAGGGGACCGGGCCAGTGGTCACTGCCGTTTCTAGGGAGATCGTCAACACTGACTGGCTGGAGGTAGATGAAGGCGATCTACCCGTTCTTTGTACATCGGACGGTGCAGAAAAAATGGACTGACCTATTTGTTTTCAGTCGAATGTTATTTTCATAGAATCCTGTAGTGCGTCATGCATGTTGCAGAGCTATCATATGTCTCCCGTCATTTATTTCTCACCGACCTGCTATCTGCTACCTTTACATTGTACTAATTGTGCACACACTTCACCCATACTCACACTATTGTTTTTTTATGCATGGGAATTTCAGACTTTGACGCAGTGTTGCTGAATGCTGAAAAGAAAAGACAGAAGTCGCTCCAGTGTAATTCGAAGATAAGCACTAAGCGTTTCAGCGCTCTAAAGGATGCAAAGGTCGTGATTGGAGACAAGAACGTAGCTCTGCAGTTGATGATCTCAATTGCCACACACACAACGATCCTGTGTGCTTGCTTTAACTTGTATTTGTCAAATGTGGTTGCATGTTGCATATGGTGTCTAGCTTGTATTGCTTCCAATTTGGTTAAATTATATCTACTTACTTTACACATTATACATTTGATAATGACATGCCTTCTTGTTTTTGATACATACTCCCTCCATTCGGAATTACTCGTCCAAGAAATGAATGTATCTAGATGTATTTTAGTTGTAGAGACATCCATTTTTGTGACAAGTAATTCCGAACGGAAGGAGTACTACATATGTCTATTACCCATGTTCATACATCAAACTAATGCTCTTTTGTATCCCTCGTCAATCACTTATCACTACTAGAAAAAGGCTTATCCCCAATACCTCTACTAGTGGCGCGCCATGATGGTGGTGCGCCACTGCTATATAGCAGTGGGCACCAGAATCAGGTGCGCCATTGCTATGTTTTTACTAATGGCGCACCACATGAGCAGTGCGCCATTGCTATTTTTTTACTAATGGCGCACCACATGAGCAGTGCGCCATTGCTATTTTTTAGGTCCATCCCCCCACCAGACATAGCAATGGCGCACCACACCTAGGCGCGCCACTGCTATGCTACATAGTAGTTGTGCACCTAGGTGTGGTGCGCCATTGCTATGTCTGGTGGGGGTGTGCCTGCGTGTGTGTGTGTGTGGTTAGCAATGGCGCACCAGGGAGGGTGCGCCATTACTAACGTCTCACACACACAAACACCCCCCCCCCCTCGTGGATCGCCTTTTAGTTTAAAAAAATAAAAGAAAATGATAAAATATTCAAAAAAATCAAAAAAAATAGATGCCCATGTGTTATGTGTTCTAGTTGTTAGGAAAATTAACAAACATGAATTTTGAATTTTTTTGCAAAAGGCCGCCGTGTTTCGGTAAAATGGCCGTAACTTTTGCATACGACCTCCGATCAAAAAGTTTTTATATGAAAAATCATACACTCGAAAAGTTACATCCGAATTTGACCGGCTACACCTGTTATCGATTTTCTAGAATTCTCAAAAACCTAACATAAAAAAGTTACGATGCTTTTAAGATCTAGAAGCAAAAAAATCAAAAAATGCAAAAAATAAATAAATTAGCAATGGCACACTAGTGCATGGTGCGCCACTACTATTTTCCCGCCTTCAAAGTTCAAAAAAATAAAAAAAATAAAAAACAAGTTAGCAATGGCGCACCTTGTGAATAATGTGCCACTACTATTTTCCCGCCTTCACAATTCAAAAAAATTCAAAAAAAAATTAGCAATGGCGCATCAGTGAATAGTGCGCTACTACTATTTTCCCGCCTTCACAATTCAAAAAAATAGCAATGGCGCGCCAGTGCATGGTGCGCCACTGCTAAGTTGGGATAGAAGTTTAAAAGGGCTAGCCAGCCACTTACCCCTTCATTCTTCTCCTCCTCTCCTCCACTCCATCTCCTCCTCTCCGGCGACCTCCTCCTCCTCACGGTGCTCCTCCTCCGGTGACCTCCTCCTCACGGTGCTGCTCCTCCGGTGACCTCCTCCTCCCTCCTCTCCTCCTCACGGTGCTCCTCCTTCCTCTCCTGCTCACGGTCCTCCTCCTCTCCGGCGACCTCCTCCTCCCTCCTCTCCAGATCCTCACGGTCTATCCTTCCTCCTCTCCTTCTCATGGTCTCTCCTCCCTCCTCCTCTACTTTCGGCCACATGTGGAGCTCCCCCGGCACAAAGAACGTACCAGATCCAGGTCGATAACGAAATTTGTAAAAAAATTCAAGCAAAAAAACAAGCAAAAAAACAAGCCAAAAAAAATGAGCCAGATCTAGATCCAGATCCAAATTGAAAATTCAAAAATAGCAATGGCGCACGGTGGGGGTTAGGCTGTGCGCCACTACTATTTTCCCGCCTTCAAAATTCAAAAAATCAAAATATTTCAAAAAAAATACCAGTGGCGCACCTGTAGCAATAGTAATGACGCACTAAAGGTGTGCCACTGTTACCTTCAGTACTAATGGCGCACCAGAGATGCGCCATTACTATTTGTTATTACTAGTGGCGTGGTAATAGTGGCGCACCTATAGTGCGCCATTAATGGAAAAAATAGGTGCGCCACTAACAGTCCTTTTTCTAGTAGTGTATGATGAGACAGTCACCCTGGTGGGTTACTTTGAGACGCCATACTCATTTAAAGAGTGCAGTGTCATCCTCCCAACATGATTCTCAAGAAACAGCAAGGCTAAATGAAGATAGTCAACGTAGCTCTCTAGTTGATGACAGCAATTCCCCCACACCACCATCACAGGTGCTTGCTCTAACTTCGCAGTGTGATATGTGGTTGCATGTTGCATACGGTGTCTAGCTTGTAATGCTTCTAATTAGGGTAAATTGCATCTGCTTAGTTTACACATTATACCTGTGAATATGACATGCCTTCCTATTTTTGGTACACACTACATCTAAGTGTTAACCTTGTTCTTACATGAAACCACCTCTCTTCTGTATCCTGCATCAATCACTTACGATGAGTCACCTTTATTCGTTATATATTGCATATTATTTCTAGCATGTTGCCATGTATTGCTTCTAATTTGGTCAAATACATTTGTTAGGGCACCCTTTTAATTTGGCAGAGTGATATTGGTTTCATCTTTCATATAGTTTCTAGCTTGCATTGATTCTAACAAGTTCAAGCACCTTGTGCTTAGTTTACACTTTATACATCATACATGTTTTTCTTGTGCTTAGCTTGCATTGATTCATACAAGTTCAAGCACGCCGTCCTGTTTTTCATACATATTCCATCCTCCTATCATGCGGCTGCCTTACATGAAAGTAGTGTTCGTCAGTATCATGCATCAATGAGTTCTGAAGAGCAAATTTTATTCCTTTTTCTTGTGGGTTTGACTTGACAAGGCAAAATCAAGAAAGAGGAAGGAAAAGAGTAAGGAAAGGCGATGATGGTGGTCCTCTGCAAGAACGTAAACGGAGCATCTGTACCGATTCTCCTTGTACTGATAGCGCATTACAAGGTCCAAGTCTCCGCTCCCCTACTCCACCATCCAAGGTGCTTGCTCTAACTTGGCAGTGTGATATCTGGTTGCATGTTGCATATTGTGTCTAGCTTGTATTGCTCCTAATTAGTGTAAATTGCATCTGCTTAGCTTACACATGATACGTGTGAATATGACACGCTTTCCTGTTTTTGGTACATACTATATCTGTCTATCACACCATGCTCTTATATGAAACTACACTTCTTGTGTATCCTGCATCAGTCACTTATGGTGGAACACCTTTAAGTTGGCAGTGTGATATTGGTTTGCGTCTTGAATATGATTTCTAGCATGTAGGCTTCTAGTTTGATGAACGCCATCTATGACGAGATAGTTTTAACTTGGCAGAGTGATATTGATTGCACCTTTCATATGGTGTCTAGTTTGAAGTGCTTTGAAGTGCCTTCTGCTTAGTTACCACATCATAGGTGTGAATCATAGGTGTGAATATGTCAAGCCATCCATTTTTCGTACATGTTCCATACTTGTATCATGATTTTGCATTTCATCAGAGTAGTGTTCGTCAGTATCATGCATCAATGAGTTCTGAAGAGCATATTTTATTCCTTTTTCTTCTCGGTTTGTCTTGACAAGGCAAAATCAAGAAAGAGGAAGGAAAAGAGTAAGGAAGGCGATGGTGGTCCTCTGCAGCAACGTAAACGGAGCATCTGTACCGATTCTCCTTGTATTGATAGTGCATACAAGGTCCATGTCTCCGCTCCCCTACTCCACCATCCAAGGTGCTTGCTCTAACTTGGCAGTGTGATATCTGGTTGCATGTTGCATATGGTGTCTAGCTTGTATTGCTCCTAATTAGTGTAAACTGCATTTGCTTAGCTTACACATGATACGTGTGAATACGACATGCTTTCCTGTTTTTGGTACATACTATATCTGTCTATCACACCATGTTCTTACATGAAACTACTCTTCTTGTGTATCCTTCATCGGTCACTTATGATGGAACACCTTTAAGTTGGCAGTGTGATATTGGTTTGCATCTTGAATATGATTTCTAGCATGTATTGCTTCTAGTTTGATGAACGCCACCTATGACAAGATAGTTTTAACTTGGCAGAGTGATATAGATTGCACCTTTCATATGGTGTCTAGTTTGCAGTGCTTCTAATTTGTTGAAATGCCTTCTGCTTAGTTACCACATCATAGGTGTGAATATGTCAAGCCGTCCATCTTTTCATACATATTCCATCCTCGTATCATGACTTTGCCTTTCATCAGAGTAGTGTTCATCAGTATCATGCATGAATGAGTTCTGAAGAGCGAATTATATTCCTTTTCTTGTCGGTTTGACCTCACAATGCAAAATCAATAAAAATTTGAAGGAAATTGGCAAGGCATTGGATGATGGTGGTCCTTCCGAGCAACTGAAATGGAGGTTCTCTACAGATTCTACTCCGCCATCCTCCCAACAATATTCGCAAGACAACGCAAGGCTAGACAGTCAACGTAGTTGTGTAGATGATGAGCACATCTCCCCTACTCCACCATCACAGGTGCTTGCTCAAACTTGGCACTATTATATGTGGTTGCATGTTGCGTATGATGTCTAGCTTGTATTGCTTCTAACTTTGTTGAATTGCATCTGCTTACTTTACACATAATGCTTGTGAATATGACACGTGTTCCAATTTCTAGAACATACGTGTACATGATTAGCACATCTCCCCTACTCCACCATCACAGGTGCTTGCTCTAACTTGGCACTATGATATGTGGTTGCATCTTACGTATAATGTCTAGCTGGTATTGCTTCTATCTTTGTTGAATTGCATCTGCTTACTTTACACATAATGCTTGTAAATATGACACGTGTTCCTGTTTCTAGAACATACGTGTACATGATGAGCAGATCTCCCCTACTCCGCCATCAAAGGTGCTTGCTCTAACTTGGAACTGTTATATGTGGTTGCTTTTTCCGTATGATGTCTAGTTTTTATTGCTTCTGATTATGTTGAATTGTATCTGCGTAGCTTACAACTTATACCTGCAACGATCACTTACCCATAAGACACATTTAACTTGGGACTGTGATGTAGGTTGCATCTTGCATTGTCTTCTAGCTTGTACCGCTTCTAGTTTCTTGAAATGGCACTTATGACGAGACACTTTTAACCTGATAGAGTGATATTGGTTGCATGTTCATATGGTGCCTAGCTTTCATTTCTTCTAATTTTGTTGAAATGCCTTCCGCTTACTATTTTTTCATACATATTCCATCCTCCTATCCCGCGCTTGCCTTACATCAAAGTAGTGTTCGTCTGCGTCATGCATCAACCAGTTATGCAAAGCTAATTTTGTTCATCTTCTTGTGGTTTTGACTTCATAAGGCAATATCAGAAAATAGGAAGGAAAAGATTAAGTTCGGATAGATTTTCCACTGCGGTGGTCCTCCGCACCGAGGCAAACAGAGACTCTCTAGATTTGCCACTGCTACTGCTAATGAAGTTGAAGTCCCAAGTCTACATGATGAGTTCATCTCCCGTACTCCACCATTGCAGGTGCTTGCTCTAAGTTGACAGTGTGATAATTGGTTTCATGTTGCATATGTTGTCTAGCCTATATTTCTTCTATTTTGATTAAATTGCACCTGCTGAGTTCATAGGTTATACATGTGCATATGACATGGCATTCTGTGTCTAGAATACACTACATCTATCTATCATACCATGTTCTTACATCAAAGTACTGTTGTTGTGTATCCCGCATCAGTCAATCATGATTGGACACTTTTAACATGGCAGTTTGATAGTGGTTGCACTACAAAAAAAATACACTTCTGTGATGATACGTGTTTGTCACAGTAGGTCGCGTTTTTTGTCATGCATGTACATCCATGACGATTTTATGACAGAATCAAGATAGTCATACATGTGATGTCGTAGAAGTGTTCCATGGCATTACCAAAATTATCATCACGGAAGTGTCCACTTCCATGACGATAAATCGAGCGTCCGCGAAGTGCTTTAAGTCAAGGGTGACCGACACGTGCCATCCACCGTAACGGAACGCCGTTAAGCTATCGGGTCGGGTTTTGGATCCAATAACTCGTTAACAGCCCCGACCAATGGGGATTTTCCACGTGTAAAATCATCATTGGCTGGAGGAAACACGTGTCGGCTCGCCGTTGGGACAGATGTCATCTGCTTATTGGACCGAAGGCGCCTATGATCTGGCTGACACGTGTACGGCCCAACAGAGGCCCATTCCTGTGAAAAGGCCGGCCTGTTTGACTTGGTCAAAAGGTTGCGGGCCGGCCCACGGAAATCCTGTTAACGTCTTGTTCGCATATAGCCCATTTACAGCCCGCTAACCCAGGGCCCGTTACGCTCTATCCGAATTAGGCTCAGTAGCGTCATCTGGGCCGTCCAATATGATTCCAGTCCGTTTTAACATCCGGCCCATGTGTGGCCCATGACTTCTTTCGGCCCATATGAGGCCCTTTGTAACTCTTGGCCCATTAATGACCCGTTGTGAAACTGGCCCGTAATGAACAGTGTATCACTTTATACCCATTAACGGCTCGTTATTCTATTGGGTTGTTTCCAGCCCAGGTTATCTTTCGGCCTTCTAAAGGCCCATTGATTCTTGGGCTCATTTGCAGCATTCGGTTACATACGGCCCGTTACTGTCATTTTCTGCTTGTGGGCCAAATTCAGCCCGTCGTTACAGTCGGCCCGTTTGCGGACCGTTAATACGTTGGGCCGTTTTCATGTAAAAAACCGTTGGCCTGTTTTCATAGAGTTATCAAATACGGTCTATTAACGGCCTATTATGGTCCACGAATTGTACGGCCCATGATTGGCGAAATGATGATACGCCCGTAGAAGGCCCATGGTTCTATGACCCATATGAGGCCCATGGATCTACGGCCTGTAGAAGGCCCATGGGTCGTACGGCCCGTAGAAGGCCCATGGACCCCACAGCCCGTAGAAGGCCCATGGACCCTAAGGCCCGTATAGAAGGCCAATGGATCCTACGGCCCATATCGAAGGCCAATGGATCCTACGGCCGGAAGAAGGCCCATGGATCATACGGCCTGTAGGAGGCCCATGGTTACAACAGTCCATGTGTTGCCATGAATATTTTGGCCTAGTTACCAAAAATAGGCTATTGTGGCCACTAGAAAAACACAGAAAAAGAACTGCAGTGACTACAAGCAAACAACTAAACAAGACAATAAGGAAATAAATAAGCAAGCAATTAACGCTAGCCTATTACCGCTATTACACATATTACATCCACCGGGCATCAAAGTTCGCCACCAGTGCAAATATAGGGAACAAAGCAGCATATTACATACACTGGCCATCAAAATTGGCCACCAGTGCAAATAAACGCGGCAGCAAAACAAGAGCATAACTGAAACAACTTTAGAAGAGCTCAAGAAACGTTATCATGGGTATCCACCATGCTGGCAATAAGCTTAGCAAGCTGATTGGCTTTGTCCTGTTTGGCGCTAAAATCCTCCAGTGCTTGCTGGTGCACCAGAAAGTATGCATCTGAATGCTCTAGGGACTTCCACAGTCCTTCCGCTTCTTGTCGCAGCACAGCTGATCGATGTCTTTCAGCTTGTAGTTGAGACTCAAGAAACCGAACTGATTCAGACAGTGAGTTTGAATAGCTTATTACAGCGGTAGTGGCGATGCTTTCGAACACTAAACCAAGACAGGACTTTGGGGTTGTCTTGTTGTCTTCAAGATAGTCTTCCTTAGCTGTTTTATCAGCTTTGTTGGAGACCAACAAGGATGTGTCACTATCCTGAACCTTATCTGCATTACTTCCTTTACCATTGCTTAATAAGGCACTCTTCCCCAATATTACATCGACATTCTAAAAAGAAGAAACAAGCGGACACATAACAAGTTTAGCATGTACTAGTATATGAAACTCATTTCGTGAACCAGTTCATTAGTAAGGTGGACAGGATTAAACTACCAAGTCTTCTATTAAAGTACTAGTACATAATAAAAGCATCAAACAAACATATATCTATGTCCTATGGTCACTGCATTGTCTTGCCAAATCAAAATAGAGACATGGTTCAAATCATATCAGTTCAAGACAAAGCAGCAGTGAAAGAATACAAAGCATGGGAAACTACACGGTACAACAAGATTTCAGATGGGTACCACGGGTCTACATGTACAACAAAACTATTGGCTCTGTTGTGATGTTAGTAATGTGCATGATATGAAAGTCAACTGTATACACAATTGAAATTGAAATCAAAAGAGCTATTGATAAGAGCAAACCTGTTAAAGAAACATGCGTGAACATACCTGCTGTGCCATTGAAGTTTCGATTGGATCCTTCAATTTAAAAATAAGTTTGTATCAGTAAATACAGTGATACAAGAGCAAAGCAATCATAGTTAAAAAAGGCGCGCCTAAGCGTGCGCTTAAGCGCGCCTAGGCTCTAGGCGTTGGCAAAACGCATTGCGCATAACTATGCTTAATCTGTGCATAACTGTGCATAAGCATGCGCTTTGGTCAGTAAAGCGCAAGGCGGTGGCAAAACGCACAATTAACGCCTAGCGCTTTTTTGAACTATGATAGCAATGGAATCTTAAATTAGAATAGTTGTTCTTCAGGTTTAGGCACTTGTTCTACATGAACAGAGTACAGTAAGACGCAAGAATATAATACTTAAAAATTGAAAATGAGCTCATAGACCTTACCACATTCTTGGTTCAGGACCAGTACAGAACAAAGCGTTCCCACTCATCGCCCAGTAAATGTGTCTCAGGAGAACGTAAGGGAATTTGATGAGTTTCTTTGCTGGTGAAGTACGTTTTCTTCAGGTAATTCTGATACTGCCACGAAGCATTCTTAAAGATAGCAGAGGTATTAGCACAGGATACCTCATCCTGAGTTTCCAAATCGGTCCTTCTCTATAGAGAAAAATGGGAAAATATGCTGTATTATAACCATCATGGAGGTAGGATGTATGGGACGAAGCAAAGTAATTGCCATGAATAACATTACTTACACATAACTCCTGGACAAACACCTGAATCGGCATTTTCCTTCATCTTCGTGATAATATTTCCAAGATGGGAAGATACGCACATACGATTTAACAACATCAAATGTCATAGATGCTAAACTACGACTAGCTGGTTGTGCTTCCTCCATAGGAATAGGCGTACTAACTGGTGGAGTTGGGGTTCGCCGTGATAGTACTGGCCCTTTGGGCACTGGAGCTGCCTTACTAACTGCTCTTGTTTGGGAGCTCTGTGGTGGAGATGGTGCTGTGTCAATGATACGTCTCCAACGTATCTATAATTTTTTATTGTTCCATGCTATTATATTACCCCTTTTGGATGTTTATGGGATTTATTTTACACATTTATATTCATTTTGGGACTAACCTACTAACCGGAGGCCTAGCCCATATTGCTGTTTTTTTGCCTATTTCAGTATTTCGAAGAAAAGGAATATCAAACGGAGTCCAAACGGAATGAAACCTTCGGGAGCGTGATTTTTGGAACGAACGTGATCCGAAGGAATTGGAGTGCATGTCTGGAAGCAGCCGAGGCCTCCACGAGATAGGAGGGCGCGCCCCCTGTCTCGTGGGCCCCTCAGGCGGCCACCGACGTACTTCTTCTTCCTATATATACCTATGTACCCCGAAAACATCCGGGGGCACCACAAAACACAATTTCCACCGCCGTAACCTTCTGTATCCGCGAGATCTCATCTTGGAGCCTTCGCCGGCACTCTGCCGGAGGGGGAATCAACCACGAAGGGCATCTACATCAACATCCATGCCCCTCCGATGAGTTGTGAGTAGTTTACCACAGACCTACGGGTCCATAGTTATTAGCTAGATGGCTTCTTCTCTCTTTTTGGATCTCAATACAATGTTCTCCCCCTCTCTTGTGGAGATCTATTCGATGTAAAGTCTTTTTGCGGTGTGTTTGTCGAGATCCGATGAATTGTGGGTTTATGATCAAGTTTATCTATGAATAATATTTGAATCTTCTCTGAATTCTTTTATGTATGATTAAGTTATCTTTGCAAGTCTCTTCAATTATCAGTTTGGTTTGGCCTACTAGATTGATCTTTCTTGCCATGGGAGAAGTGCTTAGCTTTGGGTTCAATCTTGCGTTGTTCTTACCCAAAGGATGTAAAGGGTTGCAAGGCACGTATTGTATTGTTGCCATCGAGGATAACAAGATGGGGTTTATATCATATTGCATGAGTTTATCCCTCTACATCATGTCATCTTACTTCAAGCGTTACTCTGTTCTTATGAACTTAATACTCTAGATGCATGCTGGATAGCAGTCGATCTGTGGAATAATAGTAGTAGATGCAGGCAGGAGTCGGTCTATTTGTTATGGACGTGATGCCTATATACATGATCATGCCTAGATAATCTCATAACTATGCGCTTTTCTATCAATTGCTCGACAGTAATTTGTTCACCCACCGTAATACTTATGCTATGTTGAGAGAAGCCACTAGTGAAACCTATGGCCCCCGGGTCTATCTCTTATCATATTTGCTCCCAATCTACTTTTATTTGCATTTTTACTTTTTGCATCTATACTATAAAATACCAAAAATATATTTATCTTATCATACTATCTTTATTAGATCTCACTTTCGCAAGTGGTCGTGAAGGGATTGACAACCCCTTTATTGCGTTGGTTGCGAGTTCTCAGTTTGTTTTTGTAGGTGCGTGGGACTTTTGAGGAGCCTCCTACTGGATTGATACCTTGGTTCTCAAAACTGAGGGAAATACTTACGCTACACTTGCTGCATCACCCTCTCCTCTTCGAGGAAAACCAACGCAAGCTCAAGACGTAGCAAGAAGGATTTCTGGCGCCGTTGCCGGGGAGGTCTTCGCTCAAGTCAAGACGTACCAAGTACCCATCCCAAACCCATCTCCCTCGCATTTACGTTATTTTCCATTTCCCTCTAGTTTTCCTCTCCCCCACTTCACCCTTGCCGTTTTATTCGCCCCCTCTTTCCCAATCTCCTCTCTCTTTTTGCTTGCCTTTTTCCGTTTGCCGTGTGTTAGCTCGTTTGCCTTGTATTTATGGCTAGTCTTTTATCTTCTCCGTTGTCTCCCAAGAATGAATTTCTAAATTTTAAACAAAGGGAGGGAGAAAATCTAAAAGACGCTTGGTATAGAATTTGCAATGCTCAAAATAGATCTACCATGAAGCAATATACCTCAGTTCTTCTCCGCAATTTTTATGTAGGTGCTAATCCTTGGTATAGATATATCCTCGATACCATTACTGGAGGGAATTTCTTGGGTAGCAATACTTTTGATTCTTATAATGCTATGATAGATTTATTTGGCTCTCCACCTCTTTTGGTTAATGGGGCTATGTTAACTTTGGAGCATGTAATGCAAAGACTTGAAATTATTGAAAATAAAGTTGCTACCATTGAGTTAATTGAAAATCTAGATAAAAAGATCCACAATCAAACTATCCAATATGGATCTAAGGTAGGAGTAATTTTGAAAGATATTAAGGAGAAGGAACCCATAGTTAATGAGAAAATAAATCAAGATTCCTCTAGAATTGATAAACTCGAGGGTATCATTACCAACTTGGGAACCGCTTTTTCTTCCGTGAAAAATACTCCAAGTCGACCTACTAAAATTGCTAAGCACATGTATGTTCCTAAGAATAAGGGTGAATCCTCTAGTAAGGAAACCGCGGATCTTAAATCTATAAGTATTCATCCCAATCTTTTTGATATCATTAAGGAACCATTTGCTACGAATGAATTCTTCGATCTTTTGCCTAAAAATTTGATAATTACTAGAAAGAAAGAAATTTCTAAGGAAGATAGATGCCTCGTTGAAAAATTGCCTACCAAAGATGGCACTCGTTAGATCTATCTTCACTTTTATGCCTAGCTAGGGGCGTGAAACGATAGCGCTAGTTGGGAGGCAACCCAATTTTCTTTATGTTTTTTGTTTTTGTTTCTGTTTAGGAATAAATAATCCATCTACCTTATGTTTAGATGTGGTTTTATCTTTTAATTAGTGTTTGTGCCAAGTTAAACCTATAGGATCTTCTTCGATGATAGTTATTTGATCTTGCTGTAATTTCCAGAAACTTTCGGCTCACGAAAATAATTGTTAAAAATCACCAGAACGTGATAAAATAGTGATTCCAATTGCTGCTGATCAATAAACAAATTGCCTAGGTCTTCCTATTTTTGCTGATATTTTTGAGTTCCAGAAGTTTGCGTTAGTTACAGATTAATACAGACTGTTCTGTTTTTGACAGATTCTGTTTTTCGTGTGTTGTTTGCTTATTTTGATGAATCTATGGCCAATAAAATAGTTTATAATGCATAGAGAAGTTAGAATACAGTAGGTTTAACACCAAATTAAATAAAGAATGATTTCATTTTAGTACCTTATGTGGTGGTTTTGTTTTCTTTCACTAGCGGAGCTTATAAGATTTCTTGTTGAGTTTTGTGTTGTGAAGTTTTCATGTTTTGGGTAAAGATTTTATGGACTATGGAATAAAGGGTGGCAAGAGCCTAAGCTTGGGTATGCCCAAGGCACCCCAAGACATTCAAGAATAGCCAAAAGCCTAAGCTTGGGGATGCCCCGGGAAGGCATCCCCTCTTTCGTCTTCGTTCATTGGTAACTTTACTTGGAGCTATATTTTTATTCACCACATGATAAGTGTTTTGCTTGGAGCATCGTGTATTATATTATTATTTGCTTTTTAGTTTACCATAATCATCCTTTCTGTACACACCTTTTGGGAGAAGCCTATTTGATTAGAATTTGCTAGAATACTCTATGTGCTTCACTTATATCTTTTGAGCTTGATAGTTTTTGCTCTAGTGCTTCACTTATATCTTTTAGAGCACGATGGTGTCTTAATTTTGAATAAATTTCTAGTATCTCATGCTTCACTTATATTATTTTGAGAGTATTTTAGAACAGCATGGTATTTTCTATGGTCATAAAATTGGTCCTAGAATGATGAACATCCAAGTTGGGTATAATAAAAACTATCATAGGAAGTGAATTGGATGCTATGATCAACTTGATACTTGATAATTGTTTTGAGATATGGAGGTAGTGATATTAAAGTCATGCTAGTTGGGTGATTATGAATTTAAAGAATGCTTGTGTTGAAGTTAGCAAGTCTCGAAGCATGCACGTATGGTTAAGGTTGTGTAACAAATTTGAAACATGAAGTGTACCTGGCTTGTGAATCCTTTTGAGTGGCGGTCGGGGACGAGCGATGGTCTTTTCCTACCAATCTATCCCCCTAGGAGCATGCGCGTATTTCTTGATTTTTGATGACTTATATATTTTTGCAATAATTATATTATTTATTTTGACTATTGTTGTGTCCATGGTTTATACTCAATTTTACCTTTCCGCCTTTGCTAGCCTCTTGATGCAGTGCATTGCCCTTTCTCACCTTGAGAGTTGGTGCAAACTTCGCCAGTGCATCCAAACCCTGTGATACGATATGCTCTATCACACATAAACCTCCCTATATCTTCCTCAAAACAACCACCATACCTACCTATTATGGCATTTCCATAGCCATTCCGAAATATATTGCCATGCAACTTTCCACTGTTCCGTTCATCATCATCATGACATACTTTACTTTTGTCATATTGCCATTGCATGATCATGATGTTGACATCGTATTTGTGGCAAAGCCACCATGCATTATTTTTCATACATGTCACTCCTGATTCATTGCACCATCCCAGTAAACCGCCGGAGGCATTCATATAGAGTCATATCTTGTTCTAGTTTCGAGTTGTAATCCTGATGTTGTAATCAATAGAAGTGTGATGATCATCATTATTAGAGCATTGCCCAATAAAAAAAAAGAGAAAGGCCAAAAAAATAAAAAAATAAAGGCCCAAAAAAAAGAAAAAAAAGAAAAAGGGCAATGTTACTATCTCTTTTTCCACACATGTGCTTCAAAGTAGCACCTTGTTCTTCATGTAGTGAGTCTCATATATTGTGCTTCAAAGTAGCACCATGTTTTTCATATAGTGAGTCTCATAAGTTGTATTTTTCATACTAGTGGGAATTTTTCATTATAGAACTTGGCTTGTATATTCCTACGATGGGCTTCCTCAAATGCCCTAGGTCTTCGTGAGCAAGCAAGTTGGATGCACACCCACTAGTTTTCTTTTGTTGAGCATTTATTTATAGCTCTAGTGCATCCGTTGCATGGCAATCCCTACTCCTCATGTTGACATCAATTGATGGTCATCTCCATAGCCCGTTGATTATCCTCGTCAATGTGAGACTTTCTCCTTTTTGTCTTCTCCACACAATCCCCATCATCATATTCTATTCCACCCATAGTGCTATATCCATGGCTCACGCTCATGTATTGCGTGAAGGTTGAAAAAGTTTGAGATTATTTAAGTATGAAACAATTGCTTGGCTTGTCATCGGGGGTATATAAGTTGGGAACATCTTTGTGTGCGAAAATGAAGCATAGCCTAACTATATGATTTTGTAGGGATGAACTTTCTTTTGCCATGCTATTTTGAGAAGACATGATTACTTTGATTAGTATGCATGAAGTATTACTATTTTTTTATCAATATGAACTTTTATTTTGTATTCATTTGGATCTGAACCTTCATGCCACAATAAAAAAATTACATTATGAATTATGCTAGGTAGCATTCCACATCAAAAATTCTCTTTTTTATCATTTACCTACTCGAGGACGAGCAGGAATTAAGCTTGGGGATGCTTGATACGTCTCCAACGTATCTATAATTTTTTATTGTTCCATGCTATTATATTACCCCTTTTGGATGTTTATGGGCTTTATTTTACACATATATATCATTTTTGGGACTAACCTACTAACCAGAGGCCCAGCCCATATTGCTGTTTTTTTGCCTATTTCAGTATTTCGAAGAAAAGCAATATCAAACGGAGTCCAAACGGAATGAAACCTTCGGGAGCGTGATTTTTGGAACGAACGTGATCCAGAGAACTTGGAGTGCAAGTCAAGAAGCAGCCGAGGCCTCCACGAGATAGGAGGGCGCCCCCCCTATAGGGCGCGCTCCCTGTCTCATGGGCCCCTCGGGCGGCCACCGACGTACTTCTTCTTCCTATATATACCTACGTACCCCGAAAACATCCAGGGCACCACGAAACACAATTTCCACCGCCGTAACCTTCTGTATCCGCGAGATCTCATCTTGGAGCCTTCGTCGGCGCACTAACGGAGGGGGAATCAACCACGGAGGGCCTCTTCATCAACATCCTTGCCCCTCCGGTGAGTTGTGAGTAGTTTACCACAGACCTACGGGTCCATAGTTATTATCTATATGGCTTCTTCTCTCTTTTTGGATCTCAATACGATGTTCTCCCCCTCACTTGTGGAGATCTATTCGATGTGAACTCTTTTTGCGGTGTGTTTGTCGAGATCCGATGAATTGTGGGTTTATGATCAAGTTTATCTATGAATAATATTTGAATCTTCTCTGAATTCTTTTATGTATGATTAAGTTATCTTTGCAAGTCTCTTCGAATTATCAGTTTGGTTTGGCCTACTAGATTGATCTTTCTTGCCTTGGGAGAAGTGCTTAGCTTTGGGTTCAATCTTGCGGTGTTCTGACCCAGTGACAGAAAGGGTTGCAAGGCACGTATTGTAATGTTGCCATCATGGATAACAAGATGGGGTTTATATCATATTGCATGAGTTTATCCCTCTACATCACGTCATCTTGCTTAAAGCGCTACTCTGTTCTTATGAACTTAATACTCTAGATGCATGCTGGATAGTGGTCGATGTGTGGAGTAATAGTAGTAGATGCAGGCAGGAGTCGGTCTACTTGTTATGGACGTGATGCCTATATACATGATCATGCCTAGATAATCTCATAACTATGCGCTTTTCTATCAATTGCTTGACAGTAATTTGTTCACCCACCGTAATACTTATGCTATCTTGAGAGAAGCCACTAGTGAAACCTATGCCCCCCAGGTCTATCTCTAATCATATTTGCTCCCAATCTACTTTTATTTGCATTTTTTATTTTTTCATCTATACTATAAAATACCAAAAATATATTCATCTTATCATACTATCTTTATTAGATCTCACTTTCGCAAGTGGCCGTGAAGGGATTGACAACCCCTTTATTGCGTTGGTTGCGAGTTCTCAGTTTGTTTGTGTAGGTGCGTGGGACTTTTGAGGAGCCTCCTACTGGATTGATACCTTGGTTCTCAAAACTGAGGGAAATACTTACGCTACAATTGCTGCATCACCCTCTCCTCTTCGAGGAAAACCAACGCAAGCTCAAGACGTAGCAGTCAATAGGAACTGGGTTACTATCGGCTAGGGTTGGGGTTAGATTGGGTGAAGCTGGTTCTCTGTGCATCGCAGTAGGGGTACAATCTGCGAGAGTTTGGGTTATGTGTGGTAGGGCTGGTTCTTGTGCATGTACAACCGGGGTGCTATCTCCACCAAGAGGTAGCACTGTTTTATTTGAAGACCGTGTTTTTAGTCGGTAGATACTGGCATGACTCGCTCCAATTCAAATGGTTGATAAACAGGAAACATAGTTGAATGTACAGACATTGTATGAGAGACAGAGGCAATAGATAGTGTGGAAAAAAGAGGGCATGAAATAGTTGACATGTATATTTTTTAATTAAAGCGGATAGCATGACATAATTTCACATATATGATGTCTATCTAAACTGGATAGCATAGCATAGCATAATTCAAAGATATGATGAATAACTAAACAGGATCGCATGACATAATTCACCTACATGTTATCTAAGTAATCAGGATCGCATCATTTAATTCACATATGTGATTTATATGCTAAACAGAGGGCATTCGATATGATGTCTAAACTAAGAACATGGTGTTGAATATTGTGTATATGATGTCTAAACTATGCAATGCAAGACACAGTATGCATGATATGAGCAGTATAACCGTGCCAAGTTAGAGCATACACCTCAGTGGGGGAATAGGACTTGTCATCTGTCTCTGAATCCATCTCTGAGGAGCTATCGGGACCCAACAAGAGATCTGCTTCCACAGGTAGCACTGTCTGCTCTGAAGGCCTTGTTTTCACTCCAGATTTTTCCATCTCCCACCCAAATGGCTGATTCACAGGAAGAGTAGTTTAATGTACAAACATTGTCGACAAATGGAAATGTAATGAAGAAAAGGATGGGCAAGATATCATTCAAATATATGATGCCTGGTGAAACAGGATGGCATTGCACATTTCACATATATTATGGCCGGCTAAAAGACATGAGACTGCATAATTCCCATATATGATATAGAAACTAAACAGGTGGCATTACGTAACATGTCTAAACTAAGCAGATGACATATATGATGTCAAAAGTAGGCACTGCAAGGCAACATATGCATGATATGACTAACATCATCATGCCAAGGTAGAGCAAACACCTTGGGGCGTAAATAGGAGTGGTCAGCGACGTCTGAATCCGCCTCAGAACAGATATCTTCCTCTGGATTACAATCTGGAGAGGGGTGGGGAGGGTTTGCCATTGAAACTACCATGTAGCGATGTCTGCATGACATTATATTGCCGCGCAAAACTCTTCTCTTTTTCTCTACATGTTCAAAGATGATTGTACAATATCTGACATGCATACGAAAAAATATGGTGAGATTATGTAAGGAGAGCATGCAGAAATTTAGAGTGATGGTAACAACCAGTGGATGGATCAAAAAATAATGATAGCAGGCTGATGATTGCTTTAAATTAATAAAAAGACAGATGATGATTACTTTACTATTTGTTTCCCACCCAAGATGAACAACATAGGCATACCCTAGGTGAACCAGATATTAGACAGACATACTATTCATTGCTACCACGATATGTGCCCCATAACTAATTTAGAACTCAAGTTTGAACATTAATTTGGACCTGACTTGGGAGTCCAAGAGCTGAACAGGACGATAAAGTAGCAGGTAAGTTTAAGCAATGCATAACATAAGCAGAAACAAAAGAGTGCGACTGTAACATCCCAAATTTTCAATTTGGAATGTTATACATAGGTCATCCATGCATATCATATTTTATTGCATATTCTTTCCGCGATCCTCGAAATCCTAAGCAACTCAAGGACCCTTGGAGAGAGTTGGAGATTTTCCGGGTTCCATATTTGATTTTTATCGAATATTGAAACGAGGATCTTTGATTTTAGTTATTTTTCTCTCCGAAAAATATTTCATAATAAAAATAAATGAGAGGAGATAATATGACTTCTCCAAAACAATTGAAATATTGGAGGAAAAATGTTAAGATCATTTGTTCTATTTTATTTGAGTTTATTTGGATTTTATTTGCATTAGAAAAATTCCACGTTTTCAAAATTGCATTTTTGGGGCCAAGAAAATGTTCATCTCGTTCTAAATATTTCATTTAGACGGTGAAAAATTGTTTTGGAATTTTTAGATTTTTATTTTATTTTATAGGATTTAATTTTCTGTCGGCGGAATTATTTAAAAAAGTTCCTCGCTTGGCCCGGGCCTAAAACCCAGTGAGCCAGTTGCCCAGCGCCGCCGCCTCACGCCCGCCAGCACCCCGCCGCCTCCAGCAGCGCCTGCCCAGCCCGCCGCCGCTCGGACCGAGTCCGAGCCAGACTCCGCCTCGCCGCCGCTGAGCCGCAGCCTCGCCGCCGCCAGCCGCCGCCGCCGCCACGCTAAGCCGCCGCCAAAGCCCATAACCGCCTCGCGGATCCCCCCTTGCCGGAGGTATCCGCCAGATCCGCCGCCGGTTTTTTTAAACCGTTTGGTTTTTTAGAAACCCTAGTTCTCGTTTTTTTAAATAGATCAGTTTTTCTCTAGTTTATTTATTTAGCGATCGTTCGTTCGTTCATTCGTTTTAAAGAACGCCTAGATCTTCGTCTCGAGACCCTCTTTCTGTCTAATCAACTTAAACCAGATTTTGGTACTGTAAAATTTGACCCTAGTTCAGATTAGTAAACGGATCTTGTTTCTTTCGCCGTTTGAGTTTTGTTGTTCCGTTTGGTTTGATTTTTTTGCGAACCGGAGTTCTTAAGTTGAACTTTCTGGTCAGCCTCGTTTATTTGAGTTTTGCTTCTGCATATTTGCTTGTTGCTTATGTATGTTATTGTTTGCTTGCGATAGAAATTCCCGGAGTGCGAAGCGTGTTACTACGAGTCTCTAGGATTCGCGGATCGTCAGCAAGGCGAGTAACACATTGATCATACTCTTTTCATACCCAGTTTTATGCATTAGTTCCTATCCTCAAACATTGCATGATTAGTATGTCATTAACTTGTGGGTTGGGAAGTAGTTGTTGAGGTAGAACCTATTGCCCTGTTACTATCAAACCCTTGGGAGTTACTTCTACGTGTTGCTTATATTGCTATGCTATGCTCGTACACGTGGTTGGGTTTGAGTGAATCCATGACAGATGTAAGATTGTTAATTAATGGTTCAACTTAAGGTGGCACCTTAAAATTAACATCTGGGTGGATTGAGGCACCTGGTGAACCCAGTGTTGTCTGTTTTATTTTGGAGATCCCGGGGTACCCGTGTGATCTTCCTATGGACCGCCACCTAGGCTTAAAGGGAACTGAGATGATTCATGCTAGAAACTTCCGTGTGCAGCCACAAGCTACTATGGGCTCTAGCATAGTTGAGTAGGTGTCGTGAAGCTCTTGAAGAGGTAGATCAGCAGGTAGTGGGTTTTGTAGGTTTGGTATGGTCTACCCGGAGTAGAGAGTTAATGTTTCTGAAAGACTGTGTCTCAGTCATCCTTTTCTCCAACACCGTGCAGTGCGAGAAATCAACGGAGGCGATAGAGTCTTGTGGGGAAAAGTGTGCAAACCTCTGCAGAGTGTACAATCTAATCATGGTTAGCCGTGTCCCCGGTTATGGACAATGTCGAGTATTTAGTATTTGGGTTATCGCATGTATCTCATCACTCTTAATTAATATTGTTGGGTTGTTAACTACTTTAATTGGGATTGAGTTGGGGTTATACCTACTCAATGTTTCAACCACCATGATAGTTAAATTAAAATCTATTCCGTTGTTGTAGGGAAAAATTGGCTTTTCGCAAAGCTACAACCATAGAGCTTTCCACCAGCCAAATATGCATGTAGTGATAGCATTATCCTGTTCTTGCTTTACTGTGTTATATTGCCACCATATTCCATGTGCTGACCCGTTCTCGGGCTGCAATGTATTATGTTGCAGACTTTTCAGACGAGGAGTAAGGTTCGTTAGGTCGTTTCCCTGCAGCTCAGCTATGCCGTTGGAGTTGATGGACTCACTTTAACCTCCAAGCCTTCCGTTGTTATCGCATTAGATGGCCTTAAGCCATATTATTGTAATAAGTTCTCTTCTGAGACATTCGATGTAATAAGTGTGTGATTGCCACTCTGTTATAAATCCTTCAAGTACTGTGTGTGTCAGCATTACTGATCCAGGGATGACACTGATACACAGAGACTTGACCATCTGAGGTCGGGTCGCTACAGCGATCTCTCTTGTGGACCCGTGTACTCCTCAGGTTCATCTGCTAAGTCGATGATGGTGATGCCGTTGCGGTGGGTGCCGGCGGAAGGGAAGGAGATCTGAGGCGGCGAAAGATGGTCAGGAGTCGTGATGTCTGGTTTGGTGGATGCTTCTGTCGATGGAGCAGCTCAGGTGAGGTGGACGACGTCGCGACAAGAGCAGGACAAACCACACAAAGTTCCCTTCGACATGTACCAGAATCAAGTAATTTCAGTAAGGGCTCATTTGGCTTGCATGATTCTTAAAACGCAGGGATAGGAAAAACACCGAATAGGATAGGAAAATGCACATGGTAAACAGGCATTTGTGAACACAGGATTTCTGTCAACTTGGGTGTTTGGTTTACGTGAATTGGAAGAGCAGAGGAATGCAAAGAAACATGGCCAAAATAAAGTGAAACCATATGAAAGCGTGTGCAGTTAGAATGTTATTCGCACTAATGCACTTGGTCTTGTTTTCATGCATAGGATTTTGAAAAGTAGGTCCAGGTGGATGTTTTGCTTCATTCCTTTCAACAAAATGCATGAATAATTGAATAGTAGAGTGCCATTGGAAAATTCCCTATTGCTATGTTCTTTCGTTAAACCAAAATAGCCCTAATGGATCGACGTGAATGTATAGTAATAAGTGATGCAACAAGTGTACAACCTCTTTGCTGTAGCCGTGTCGACCTCAGCATCATTGGGTTGGTCATTTGAAGCAATTGAGGCGAGGTGGCTCTTTGGAGGCGTGGAGGAAGATCTCGAGGAATCAGAGACGGCGCCCGTGGCAATCGCTGTTGTGATGGATTGTTCGTCGTTGGAGCAGCTCCGGTGAGCCGTAAGACGTCAAGGCTGAAGCAGCACAAGACAGACATCGTCAATCTCAAGTTGGATTCTAATAGCATCTCCAATAGATGATGTAAAATGGATGTAAAATTAACATCACCAAAAACCACCTGACTACAACAGATGAGGTAAAAACTGTTGACTCTGAACTTAACTGTCGAAACTGAAATTTACTGTGGAATCTGAATGCTACTATCAAAACTGAACGCAATGGTAGCAGAGAGGCACTTGACATGTAGTTTAGGGAGGGCCTGCAGTTCATCTTCAAGCTACACCCCCCTGAGCTACCAGCCACCACCGGCCAAACCGCCGGCCCTAGAGCCGCCTCGCCGCCTCGAAACAACTCGCCACCGCCGCCCCGGCCAGCCCTCTAGGCCCCCGCCCCCAGCCTGAACCCTAAGATAGATAGTGGGGTACCTCTCCGTGAGCCCCGTCCCGCTGCGAAGTGGTTCTTCCTTAACTCCGCGAGCCCCCCAACACCTGAAAATCGATCGACCTGTAAGTCGATCTCAATCGATCAAGTGTGGCTTAATCGAGCAGAGCAAAGCAGCTGGGCGAAGCGAAGCGACGAGCGAGCCGACTAGCAGCAGCAGATCCGGCCGGTATGGACGCCACCGCCAAGGGGCCTCGTGACCGGGGAGAGCCGCCATGGAGATGTCGCCATGCAGTGCCGGCTTCAAGGTAGCTGCTCCATGGGGGTGCGGGATGGAGCACCGTCGGCGCCGGGAGGTCGAGTTAAGGAGAAGGTGCGATGCGATGAGTGTACAACCTCTTTGGTAGCGCCGAGTAGGCCTCGGCTTTGTCCGAGGAGTCGGTGAGGATGCTGCGGTTCCGGTGGAGCAGGTTAAGGCGGCGCTGTGGGGATGGAGCAGCCGCGATAGACGAGGCGATCGTCGGAGTAGCTCCTTGGAGGTGGAGGACGGGGCGGCTGAACTGGCGGGACGACGAGATGGACGACGGATCCTCGTCCGGGGAGGTGGACGAGGGACGTCGAGCTGTTGCGGTGGACGATGTCGTCGGGGAAGAGGCTCCGGCTAGGCAGCGGTGACGTGGCGGACGGAGGAGGGTGGGGTTTCGCGGCTGGAGCAGAGAGGTTATGGCGGCCTGGGATTTCGAATGGCGAAAAGGGGGCATTGGGAGGGGGTGAATCATGATTTAGGGACATGCTTGTCCGAAATGTAGGGTGTGTTACAAAAGTACCCCCCACCGATTCGAACTAGCGGCCCTTTCGGCTCAGGGTTAGAAGGGGGATTTCACGTGTCGGGATTTGGCAGCTGGAGGGAGTTTTCTCGCGCGTTGTAATTTCGGGATAGCAAGGCGCGGGTTGTGAAGGCTCCAGTTTTGGGAGCACAATATCTGAATTTTTGGGATATAACAAGACGCGGGTTGAATTTTAGGTACAAGCCTAACGTGTAGTAATATTGTACTTGTACGTACTAAATCAATTCGCACTTCCCTCAACCAAAAAGAAAACAAAAAAAAAATAAAACTATTCACACCACACAAAGAGAGAGTCTTGCCCCGTTTTACTATACAAATGCTATTCAAAGCTACTCCGTCCTTCCATCTATATAGGGCCTAATGCGTTTTTTGATGCTAACTTTGACCAAATTTAGAGCAATGATATATGACATGCAACTTACACAAAGCACACCGTTAACTTCGTCTGTGAAAGGTTCTTTCAAGGATATAATTTTCACATTGTGCATGTCATGTACCATTAATCTTGTCAATAGTCAAAGTCGGTCTTAAAAATCTCATTACGCCCTATATAGATGGAAGGAGGGAGTATGAATCCATGTTATGTCCGATTAAATTTTTCGCTTGTTGTATAATGCATGTAACCTACTCATACCAACATTTTAGTGCATTCCAAATGTCTATACTACCCTGCAATTCGAACTAAATTTGAATTCCTTTCTCTATTTCAATAAGAATCTACAATCATGATTGTTGCCAACTTCAACCATCATTCGTGTATTACCTTAATAACACACCGCATGATTGCTATAGAGATAGATATGAACTATGTGTACTACATGAACTCGAATTCTATTTTTTGAATACACTTGATGTTGATTCCAAATAATAGTACATATGTACTAACTATTTATATTCATAATCTAAACCATGTTCCATACGTACACCGTGTTTATCACACAAAGTATAGTGCCCCGCCCCCTAAATTATGACAAGTATTTAGACCTGAGTTGCAAAAGCCACACATTAGCCCAAATTATAATCAATGTTCTACATTATGATATCTTCTTAAAGTATCCGTATACACTTTTTTATAATGAATTATTATCTTTGTTCGTCTTTTACACCTTCACGATCCTCTTCTATTTGTAGCTAGCTAGCGCTAACTTTCTATCGTGCATGCACACGCCCGCCCCCCTCACACACCCTTAGCGTCCCCTCCATCACGCACGTTCATTATTTCTCTTTTGGTCATCCACCAACGGTGTGTGTAGGCCCCGGCTCCTTCTTTCTGGCATACACCGGTCGATATACCTCTCTAGCCAAGTGTGCCTACAACAAACACATATACTTCCCCTCTTCTCTTCTCACCGTCCATGCCCCCATATGTCCAATACGATTCCACACAGGTGCACACTCCCGCCCCTCTTTTCATTAATCACATGCTCGCACACTCCTCCCCCCTCGACATGGTAGGCCTCTCGCACCACCTCCTAGCCAAACCCCTCCCCCCTGCGCCTCTCCTGGACCTTATTTGCTTCTAACACATGCAAAGGCGTATATGAACTGATCTCCCTACATATAGCCAGGTCGACTATAATTCGTTTTCACCAAGCACCAATACACTTACCTCGCTAGTTATGTCTCTCCTTTTCTCAGACACACGATGGTTGATCTTCCTATGTAGTTACGCATGCTTACCACAACCATATCTTCTCCCCTCGTCATCCTTTAATACCTCCCGACCCGTCTCTCACACGCACATGCATAGACAGACAGTCATCCCCCGCCCTCTCTTATTGATATTGCACTCATACCTTCCGTTTGTCTACCAGGCCTATCCCACCATTTGTGAGACGCCACTCCACCACCAACCCTCCGACGCTATACCTTTGTCTTTTCCCCAACCTTATTCCTCCGCTACACATATTCATGGATGTCGATCGATCTCCCTCAATACATAGCTAGGTCTCTCTCCTTCCCTACACATATACTAGTCGACCGGTCTCTACCACCCACTCCCCCCCCCCCACACACACACACCGATAGTCGAACGTTGTAGGTAGGTATCCATGCCATGGAGAAGAACTGCACCTCTGCCCTCTCAAATTCCAGTAGGCCAGCCGCCCCTGTATCTTTGACGTGGGCAAACACAAACTCGATGGCACTCTTTATCGATCGCGCAGCCACACACTTCGTCCCTGTTTTCAATTCTATCAATATCTCACGTCCATGACTCCGTTTCACACACACTACATATGTTACGTTTTTCTGATTGAGATATCATCAACACATTTCCTCTGTTTCGCACAAACCATCTCCCTCACACCCACCCACATACGTACCTGCACCTAAAGAAGAAGTGCACGCAGGACGCACGTACTCACGTCTCGTTCCGCCACACCAGCGGGTACACAGTGGAGTTCGCTTGCATGCGAAAAGGCAGCCCACGTGATAATTTGACGCGTGTAGCGGTTGTTTACTCGAAGGAGGGTCGGGTACCACGCCTAGAATATAAAACGATTGCCATGGGAAAAATGGAAAAATGGGTTTGTCTCTCTTCACACCATCTCACACAAGGCCGCCGTGGCCTCTGTCTCCCAGCGTTGGTCAGTGATCCGGCCGTATCCCGTCCGCCGGAGGAAAGGGAGGATATGCATCGTATCTCCATTCGACGGTGTTGAGGCAGCTCATCCTGATCTGCGGTACCCGCCGTTCTCTCTGACCAAGCTCCGGCGCGGTAGGGCCTTCGCCACTTGCTCGCTGCCGCAGTATGGGCAGATCCCGGCCGCCGGCTCCCTCCTAGTAACATCCCAACGACCCTCCGGTACAACTTCCTCCGGCCTTGCTCCACCGCCCATATTCCCACGTTGCTGCATGTGGATCTTCTTTAGTTGTTTGCTTAAATCGTATCTCAGCCGGCGTACTTTCCATCTTGCAATCTCATCCCCAAACCATTTTTGATAAACCACCATGTGCTATCTTTCCCTTTTTACATGGAACATGCTTCTTTTTTTGTCGGCATATGTGTCTTCAACTCATGTTATTGGGCAGTAATTGTTTCCTTCCGACCTCCTTTTGCAAACAGGGCTATCCATTTTCACCTCGTTGCTATTGCGACCTTTTGGTGAACTGCACAAATCACTTTTCTGAAGTGTGTTTTGTGCAGTTCCGCCAAAATGTCACACGAGCAACGTTTTTACATTTCTGTGGGACTGCGGAAAGGGAGATTGGTTTTGCTATCCTCCTCATCCAACTCCGTGCCTAATCTTTCTCCAACAAGAAGTTAGTCCTAAAGAGAGATCGTATAGGTGATCGGCTTCTATTTATACGTGTTATGTTTCATCATCTAGTTCCACTATTATTGTAATCACACTGAATGGATATCTTTGCAAACAGGGATGGTCCGCTCGATTTTAGTGGAGCTGCACAAAATGATCGGATTGTGGTGTCCTTCGTACACCTCTTTTTTGGCTACAGAGCTGGGTGAAACTAGCTGCCATGCAATGAACACCGTGCCAAGGAACTGGAGCCATGCCTACGAACAACATCGATCAATTATATATATTTTTCTTTATTTGTAAACCTTCTCACAACTTTGTCTTCAGTTGTGTTGTGAATATTGGTGCTGATCTGCGAACCATTGAGATGCATTAGCCATGGTAGTTTCATTTGTATTTGATGGAATGTTGTAACAAGATAATCTCGAGGCAAGACACATGAATCCCAAGTTGAAACCTTTTTTTCCTCAAGGGAACCGAAGTTGAAACCTTCATAGCATCACAGTGCAATTTCATCAAAATTATGCGTACATATAAACAAATCCTGAAGGATTGATAGCAATGCCAAAAACAATTCAACTTCGTTTCGTTGACATGTTGGACATCCTTCATCCGGCTCCACCTTCCATGCAGCAATATTGAGTGCAGAACACAACTTCAGGGAAAGATTCACCCCGGTCGTTGCGCCGCAGTAGTAATGACTAGGGTGCAGTCAAATCACAGAGCCCCACCTTCGCCACAGTAAGTTGCTCGGACGAAGCAACCATCATTTCTCTGTTCCTTGAATCCGCTGGTACTCCCATATTCCCACAGTAACAAGTTGCTCGGGCGAATCAACCATCACTATATCCGCTCACGTGTGATGACCACAGGAGCTATCCATTCAAATTGCATGTTAAAAAAATAAAGGTCGATAACTAATGCGACAAACTTTCAAAAAAAAACTAATGCGGCACCTCGGGCCAACGCGGCCAGATCGCATTTTGCACGAGAAATTACACACCATGTTTCATTGACATGTGGTCCCGTTCCAACATATCAGTGAGACGACGGCGAGTAGTAGGATTATTTCCGAGCCGACGTGTAGGCCGGGGCGCCCCTTCGTGAACCGTGGCAAACTGGCAACCGTCCACCGACTCTTCGCCTTTCCCTCTCGATTTGGAACTGCTGTCGCATGCTCTTCCTCTCCCTCCTCCATAATTGTACGTGCATTGCAACAGGTTATCGGATGAGGCCAATCAACAATAGTACTCCCTCCGTTCCTAAATGTAAGTCTTTGTAGAGATTTCACTATGAACCATATACGGATGTATATAGATGCATATTAAGTGTAGATTCATTCATTTTGCTCTGTATGTAGTCCACCTAGTGAAATATCTACAAAGACTTATATTTAGGAATGGAGGAAGTAGTACACTATTTGTACTAGCTTCACATGCTTCGCGCGTCGTGCGGGTGTTTTTACTGTAGCCATATTGTACTACGTAACCAGCACCTCGAATCCTCGATACTAGTACTATATAGTAAGTAGTAGGAGTAGTAGGGTGGCATGGGCCAGAACAAGCATTCACGTCCAGGAGTACGGCACACGCCACCAGCACGACTTCCATCTGACACCATATTTCTTGGAGTCCGTGCTAGAGCAATCTCTTCAACCTCATTGTTTCTCTAATTCAGCCATCGCCCGGCGGGCGAGGTGGGGGCTTGCCGATAGTCGGTTTCCTCAACTGCGGTCCCACTTGTAAGGCCAACTCCAACACTCTATCAATATATGGATGTACTCTTCTTCCCAATACAAAAATTTGCATCCATTCTACTCCCTCCGTTGCACAATACATGCCTTCTATTTTTCAAAATATATATCTAGACATGTTTTAGTATATCGGTACATCCATTTTTGGACAAATGGAAGTCAAGTATTTTGGAACGGAGGGAGTACACAATAAATTTTTTAAGTTAGCACACCTAGTCTAATCCGAGAGCACAACCGAAGATTTGGTCGGGTTCTTCCTCCTTTTGCCGACACGTGGTACATCCAGCATATAGGTCGTGTCATGAAAGAAAATAGAGTGGTAGTCGAAGCCACGAGATGTGCATCTTGGGTTACTACTCTTGAGTAACTCCAAAAGCGGCCACCAAAGATCTTTATTGGATTTGTTTTTCATCACCAGCACGTCGAGGTGAAAGATGTGCAGGTTCAGTGGGTCCTCTTGCGTTTTCACTGACATGTGGGGCCGCATGTGAGCAAACGGATGATGGGCTCCGTGCGGCCACTGGCTGGCTGAGAAGAGAGATAGAGGAGGGCTGAGGACGGACTGCAGGAAATTTGTTCTACGTAACCAACACCTTGATATTCGCGTGTGGTTGTTTCTAGAATAATAAAAGGAGGTACCCCTACTTATGTTACTCCCACTAAGCCTAGCCTAAGGTTAGTAGGTGACCTTGCGCTTGGCTGTTCGCCTCTTCCGGAAGTCGATGGTTCTACAGTAGTGCTTCTGGCAATCTGACACCAAATAATCTGCTGCACGTCCACCGCTTGTAAGCAAAAATTCTCCTCGTGCTGCGAGCTACCGCACACGCGTTGGCGAGGAAGAAGGCATAATCAAGCTTCTCGTTGTTCTGCGAGTTGACGGGACACATCAAAGTTATTTACTAGTAGTACGTACTCTCTCCAAAAAAGGGCTGACCATGTCATTGCTACCATCCCATTCTCCGTCGTTGAGTACGTGCACTGTTCACGTGCCATCGAGGAGAAAAAATATTGCGTAGGTGCCATCGAAGTGCATGACTCACGTACGAAAAAGGGTTTCCCCCCACTTTCCCCCCCGCACGACTCACTTACACACTGCTTATCTAATTATCTCCATTTTCTTGCATGACACGTGCACCTTGATGCTAGATGTCTCGTGTGTTGGGAAAAGGATGAACTAAGATCATGTAAAAGAAAAGAGTTGAAGAGCATAGATTCCCGACGACCGAGGAGGAGCAAGGAACCTTGCGGTGGAGCGTCTGCAAGGAACCTTGCGCGTTTTCCCCTGTTTTTTGCCGCCTGCCCACCTATAAACAAATAAAAGAACATGAACTTTTCGCTAACCACTAGAAACGGTACATCAGGATGCTAAGTTGAAGATGTTTTATACTCCCTCCGTTCCCAAATATAAGTCTTTTTAGATATTTCAATAAGGGACTACATACGAAACAAAATGAGTGAATCTACACTCTAAAATATGTCTACATACATCCGTATGTTGTAGTCTATTTGAAATGGCAAGAAAGACTTATATTTAGGAACGGAGGGAGTAGTTTATATTGAATTATTGATAACCACGCAACAAGCCACACATGTACAGGACGCATGCAGCCACGCATGTACACAAGCCAACACACTAACTCCATCCGATCCAACTCATGCACATACGCGCACAGCCTGGAGCACACAACGCACGTACACAAGACGTGCATGCACACACGCTCGGCCGCAGAATGCACGTGAATAACACATGCATGCGCACACACTCGACTGCATGAAGGCGTGCGCCATCCGCGGCGACGTCCGGTTCGTCGTGCTACGGCGAAGCTCACACGCAATGGTGCATACGCATCTCTTGCAGCACCTCTTTGCCGTCGTTGCTCAACTACTAGTCGGAGACGAAGACGATCGCACACTACTAGGGAAAAGGCTAGCAGCAGCGCGGGGTTTAGGTGTATCAGTAGCGCAGGGAGTGGCGCTACTAATAAGGCGCTACAGCTAACACATAGCGATGGCAGCGCCCATCAGCGCCATTGCTACACAAGTGTAGCAGCAGCGCGCCTTAGTGGAAGCTCACATCGCTAGTAGCTCTAGCGCGCTCTGGCTGGACGCTTATCGCTATCGCGCGCTGCTGCTAACTTTCATACACTCGCTACTGCTAATTTTAGTAGTTTTTTGTTTTTTTTTCAGCATATTTGTTTTGTATTTGAACAGGCTTTATAGAAGAATCTTTAGCACATACAAATTTCATCATGATACACATACAAATGCCTGCGAGACCACAAATGTAATCGTAGCATATACATACAAATAGTCACATCATAATCATCATCCAACACAAAGTGGTCTCTCGTCATCATCTCGAAAATAGCGATACAAGTCTCGATTACTTGTAAATACATCGTCATCCATCTAAACAATGATATACGCGAGAAGAGCTATCACTTTGAGTACATGAGTTCGTATCCCTCTCTCGCATTAGCGTGAACCTAAACTAACTACTGCCTATCGCTCGGAAACCGGAAACCGGTACACCTGGGCCTGACACTCCGGCCACTTGTCATATATATACTCCTGGCGTAGCACTTATTCACCATCGATGATCTATGCACCTGCATCGTCACATGAGTCGATGATATGCAACATATATATATATATATATATATATATATATATATATATATATATATATATAGGTGAGCACAAAAAAGAGACAGACTTGGCAAAAATAGAAACAACATACCATAAGCATAAATAACAAAGTTCATCGTACCCCAAAATGCCCTAACTAGAGTGATTTTCGCTAGTCGAGGAGGAGGACGGTTTAATTACATCACAAATAAAGTTTCACCGTGCATAACTCAAAGTTTTGTCATACAGAAAGTATGGACTAAAAGGACTCATTGTCATATATCGACAATCACTCCAACATGTCGTTCCATCCATCCATGTCAGGGAGATAGTCCCCGAGCCTAGTGAAAGTCTTCAGGTCGAGACGTTGAGCGGCTACCCATGTTCGAACGTCTTCCCGCGACATTTTTCCTTCTTCGTAGAACATCCCTGTTTTTCCGACGACCTCCTTCATGATGATTTGGGCAAGTTCGCGCTGGATGTGATAGAACTCGGCTCGAAGTCGATGATCCTCGATATCTCCTACGTTCTTTGCCCATTGCAGAATATGGGCATCGCCGGATGTAGGTGACATGCGAAGGTTCTGGTGATTCCCTCTGTACTCCACCATGTGGTGTAGGACATAGAATCCATCATTAAGAGAATCGTTCGGTTGCTGGATGCAGCAGAAGTCGGTCTTATGGCCGAAGGGAGCCTGCTGCCCCTTCTCTTCTTGTCCCTAACCTCTCCACCCCTTGCTTGGTAGTAAAACATAGCACTGTCGAGAACATCCTTGATGTGGGTGTAATCCATTTTGTGAATGTTCTTCGACGAGTCCAAGTAAAGAGCGTGGGAGAATCGGGGGTATAGGATGATGAGGACGGCGCGCCCGCCACTGCGCAAAATAAGTACACCTCAAATTACTTAGCCTCCACCGTGCAAATGAATGATTGAAATCGAAGGAAGTTTAGCAGCACGGATGACTTACACGGGATGATAAGGCACGAGAATCGCCTCCTTCTCCTTATTGGCGAGCATGAAACTAACAATGTAATCCCTCGCGTATTCACCGTGCTTTGCGCAGACTCCCAAGAAGCCCTCGTGCATGTAGTACGGGTCAGCGACACAGATATGAGGTATCTTCTCAACCCCGATGATGTAGTTCATGTACAAGGCATAAAGGCGGACAAACATTAAATCCAGCTTCTTCACGTGAAACATGTCGAATATGTAATCAAATCGGAGGAAGAACTTATCCGCGGGGAAGCAGTCGACGTATGACATTTGCCGCGGAACGTTAACCACGTAGAGTGGGTATCCTGGATCTGTCGAGGCGATGGGGCCTTTCTCTACCCGCAGCACATCGTCATGAAGTCTCCTTAGATCACCGAAACTGGCCCCTAGCGCTGTTGCAGGTAGGATTGGTTGACCGGGGATATGCCATTTATCCGCATCGGGGATATCTATACGGTCCTGAAGCCGAGGCTGCTGAGGCGGCTGGATCATAGAATCAGCTTTTTTGCCTTTCCTCGCTCTCTTCCTAGACTTCTTTACTACCGGAAGGTCGTCCATAATACGTTGAGACGGCAATTCAGGCACCGACTCATGACGCTCAAACCCTGAGGAGGCGCCAGTATAGACATACTGTTTCAAAGACCACCGTCGTCCTCATCCTCATCCATGGCGACGTCATCAGCGACTCATGGAGCCTCCTCCTTACCCCGTCCGCTATCACCCAACCCAACACCCGACACTAATTGGGTAGGTGGGGTGTTGATGTTCATACCTTGCTGAGGCTGCGTGCTTGTGGGTGTGCTCCCGACCGCCTCGCACGAAGCGGCACTCTTTGGCCACAACAGGACCCACCCATTGCAACAATCACCAAGCCGCCATGTGTCTCCTCGTCATCCATCGGTAGTATTGAGCAGGCAAATTCTCGTGGCCCGGTTCGACATCGCCACGGAAACCTTGAAGACGGTCGGGGGGATCGGCCGGCTATGGAACAATGGTTCCTTCGGCTCCATTATCGTCGCCTTCCCCACGTCCACCTTCTGGTCGCCGATGGTGTACAATATGGTGCACGGGGTTTCGTCGGCCTGCATAGAAAAGTCTGCGACGTGAGAAATCCGAAAGGCAACGAAAATGGGAGATTATATATTTATATTGAAGGGGGCCGGTGTGACACATACCTTGAGGGCGTCGAGCTCAGCCAAAGATGAAGCACCGCCGAGCAGGTCCGGTGCGAGAGTCAGTGCGGGAGCAGGTGCGGGAGTCGGTGCGGGAGCAGGTGCAGGAGCAGGTGCTCCCAAGAAGTCAGCAAGGGGAAAGTCCTCTGCATTTGCTTCTGGATTTTGCCTTGTCCAAGTGAAAACGCCCGTCACCAAGGAAGTAGACAAATCTGCAACCACCTATTTTGTGGCAGCTACCGCTGTTGCGACTGTCTGAGATGATTTCTTCTCAACCGCAATCTCAACCTTCTTGTCGATGTTTTCTGCAGTTAACCTCCATCTTTCCTTTTTCTCCTCCGTGGTCTCACGGTAGTACTTCTTCCACGTGGCGCCGTCTCCGACACCATGCACGCGTCCATAGGACGGTCGAATATCCACCGGTTGTCGTTTCAATATGTTCAACGCCCGGTTGAATGGAGTGTCCCACTTGGGCCTCGCCAATGCCTCAGACGGCGAGTCGCTTTACCGCAATCCGGTGCTGCTCTCTGCAAAAGTCACAAGGATCATTTACAAATATGACTAACGTGCAAATGAATTGATCGTAAACTAAAATTACCAGCAGTCTCATGAACTCCGTAATGACCGGTGTTGTCTCGTAAACCTTCTTCACTAGGTCCCAACGGTGCCGGGGTCTTAGGACGTCACGCTCCCGCGGGACGGTGAAATCCGCCAAGGGGTCTGGGATGCCTAGACTCGCGGCTTCCGCGTCCTCCTTGGCCCATTTGGACCTCTCTCCGCCGTAACCACGGCTCCGAGGTGGTGGCTCCCAATGTTCCTCCCTTGAAGCCCCTTCATGTACTTAGACTTTTTTTGGCAGCTTCGGCCTCGCAAGCCTCCTTGAATATTTGAAACTGCTCTTCCGTGATTGTCGGATTATCCTTTACAGTCTCGGAGTAGGGTTCCTTCTTGTCGATGATCTTTGCTTTCACTCGAGTTTTCCAGGCGGCCAACGCGTCGCTAAACTTGGTCATGGCGTGTTTGTTTATCTTCTTCATTGCCGGGTCCTCGCCCCGGATCTTCATAATCCTTCTCATTTCGGCCCGGGAACAAGAATATCTGGTGAAACTTCTTTAGGAGGGAGCACCTCATATTTTCTATCTTCTGTAGTTTCTCATCGTTGATGGTGGCGGTAGCGCGTTTCACAAAACGCGCTATAGCTAATATAGCTATAGCGCTTTTTACAAAACACGCTACTGCTATAGCTATGTAATTCTCTCCTTTTTTTATTTCCTTTTCTGTTTCTATAGTTGGGGTCTAGGAAACGCGCTGCAGCTACGTTAGCTATAGCGCCTCTTACGAACACACGCTACAGCTATGCCTTTCTCTGTTTTTTCGCTTTTTCATTTATTTTGCTTTACATTTTATTTTTTTCTTTCTCCTTTTTCTGTTTCTTTCATTTTCATTTACTTTTCTTTTTTTTTCATTTTATTTTATTTCCATTAGCAGTAGCACTCTTCTTGGGAAACACACTGCTACTCATGCCCTAGCGGTAGCGCGCTTCCTCAAGCCCGCCATCGCTATGCGTAGCCTATCATTCCACCAATGGGAATATTAGTAGTAGCGCTTTTATGGCCACAGCGCCATCGCTACAATTGTATCTGCAGCGCGGTTTTTTCTCAACCGCTACTGCTATCTAGCACTAGCGCCCTTTTTTGACCCGCGCTGTTGCTAAATTTCTGTGTATAAGGTTTTCCCTAATAGTGGCAGCCTCGGCCTTAGAGCTAGCACCGATGGAAAAACACGCACGCTGCACGCACACGAGCACATACGGAGTGCCCACGACATGGTGGTGGTGCGTCCCCAGTCGCCTCTACTCCTTCTGCGCACATTGTCTATCAAGGTGGTTGCATGCTAATGATGATGTGGGTGAGATCTTCTAGGACTCAGATGATGACGAGGAAAATTATGAGACACAACTTGACGTACACCGTCAAGGTCCACGGTCGAGGTGGTGCTAGTAAGTGCTTAGATGTGCTTAGAGCAAGTACAATAGAGCTGAGTCGGCGGGCTATAAGGAATAAACTATAGTATATTTCTGCTTAGTTGGAGGAAAGAGAAGAGGAGAGAGAAGGTAAGCAGGCTCTTCGTGAAGAGCCAGCTCTAGCAGGTGCTCCTAGGCACTTTGTGAGAATGAAAGGTGGGCCACAGAACAAAAAAGTAGTAGTACACTCATTTGATCTAGTATTGTACATGTTGACTATAAGATGGGCTGTAGATCACATGGCACTGGCATATAGCCAATAGCTGGCTATACTATTAATGCTCTTTAGACGAGGTGCTAAGTGCATTTAATGGCTTAGTAACTCAAGTCTTCAATGCATAGGTGCTTAGTTTATTGGTGCCACATCATATTTTATGCCTACGTGGCAGGCTTAGCAGATATACATGGTGGAGCACTGGGAGAGGCCAAGGCTGGTCATAGTGGGGAGTAGCGTAATCTTGTAACATATTACTATGTTACTCTAGACATCTCTATAAACCGGAAAGGAGGGAGTAGTAACATACTAGACTAGTGTCATATGCAGGGTATGGAAGCACATGATATTTCCCCGTCCGGACCGATCCCAAGTTGGCTTCTCACCTTCTTGGCCCAACAAAAACCCCTCCCCCCTCCCGCGCGTGCGTCCCGCCCGGCACCAGCTGATCCCGCCGCTCTACATTGATGGTAAGTCAGGGCGACGCGACCTCTCATGCTTTCGCTGTTGAAGCGGCGCGCCGACCGAGGGCACCGCCCGCTGCACGCCCGGCATTTCAGACTACATAGTGGATAGTAACTTTAGAGCAAGTACTACAACTAGATGACATAAGCAGGCTATAAGGATTTAAATATAGTATTTGTGCTTAGTTGAAGGAGAGAGAAGAGGAGAGAGAAGAGAAGCGGATTGTAAACGTAGCCGGGTTGTACTCCAACATACTTTGTGAGACAAAAGGTGGGGCCATTATTAATGATATTGTATTTATACTAAAGGGACTAACGGACGCCTTAATTACTCCGGTTTTTTTAGACAAATCTTGATGGGGCTATTACGGACTTTTTTTGAGCTATTATTGACTTGGACGTGGGGTTTGGGGGCCAAAGGCCTACTATTATACTCGCAAGACCGACCTGAGATGCTCTACCCTAGCCGCCATTGTATCATATGGTTTCGCACCGTTCCAGATCTTAGCGCCGCCACGCAATTCTTCTCCAGCCCTCCTTTCGGCGTGCACCGCGAGAATGGACAGCAGTCCTTCGAACTCCGCCTTTCGTGATCCTGTACGGGAGAGGGGCGATCAGGTTTTTGGGGAGCACACTCCTGTTACTGCTGCCAGCGACGACTTCCTCAACGACAGCCTTCTTCCCCGACCTCGGTAACCTCTTCATCAACGACATGAGTGACAACATCAACCACATAGGTTCTGCTCCCGCTGTACAGTATGTGATTTTGTCCTCCTGGTTTAGTCCGCATCATTACTTTGATGTTTTCAATTGTCGTCATGATCTATTTACTGCTGTTTCGGATTAAATCTCATACTATATTGCTCATATATTCAACAATCCAATCCAAAAACCTGATCACAGGCATTTTACTCCGAGTGGTTTTGCTGGGCTTTTGAAGCCGCCTACTTTTAACGGGGTGCAATATAAAAGGTGGCGCACAAGAGCAGTATATTGGTTTCAGATCATGTACTGCTATGACGCCACTAAGGTTAAGCCTGAGGGCGATCTTAATCCTACACAGCAGGAAGCTTTTCAGAACATGGATACCCTCTTCAAAGCCGCCTCTCGAGTGTTCTTGACGATTCCATTGTGGATTCATATATGTCGCTTGACAGCGGCAAAGACATGTGGGCTGCGCCGAGGCCACGCTTTGGGCCCTCGGCCGGGCAACCTAATTGTGCGTCATGGAGCAATTCTATGACTACAAGATGAGTGATGAGCGCCTGTTGTTCAGCAGACTCATGAGATACAATCACTCTCTAAGGAACTTGAGTACTTTAAGTGTGTGTTGCTTGGGACAAATTTGTTGTCGGGACCATCATTGCCAAGCTTCCACCTTCGTGGAACGATTTTGCTACTTCTCTGAAAAACAAGAGACATGAGTTTTCTGTTTTGGATCTCATTAGCACTCTTGATTTTGAGGAGAAGGCGAGCAAAAGACACACGTTCTCGGTCATTGAGGGAGCTTCTAGTGCCCACATGGTACACGAGAAGAACTTCCAGCCCAACCAGCCCCAAAACAACAAGAACAAATCTCAGGGGAAAGGCAAGTTTGATGCAAAGAACAAGTCGTCACATTCTACCAACTTCAAGAAGAATTCTCATAACGGGAAGGGATACAAACCTCAATTTTGGTAGCATCACACAAAATTTATATGGCTGCATCTACCTGCTGTCAGCTAACCTCATGGTGCTCCAGGTATTCCTACATTCGTAACTAGGTACAATGACCACCACAAGATGAAATTAGCTTCTTCGTACGTTGACTTGTCAGATGCGGTATGAACAATCCTGTCATGTGTGGAGGAGCAAACAAGCAAAGGCAGCCGAAGGTGGAAATCAACCAAGGACTTAAGAAATTATATGTAATCTTCCTCGTGCAGGTCAAGATCCCCTTCGTCCGGATGATCGTGTTTTGTCATGCCGAGCTATTGATATGTGCTACTGTTTTGCAACGCCGTTTAAGTATAGCTACTGTTTTCCTATCTTTTCAGATTCGGGACAATGAATATGATATCAGGGGAACTGCACAATATGGACCCATGTTGAGTCATCTCTATTGCCTCATGTGTTTGCAGCAAATGTGTCAGCATCAATTGCAAGATGAGGCAGGTAGCTAGTTGCGGAGTTGCCAACATGCTCAAAGTGCTCGCAACATTGAGAAGAAACAAGCATGCCCAGGAAATTAAAGCGTGCGCAGGGAGGCCCTTTGCTTAGAGAAGCATCGACCGATGTTCTTTATTTCCACACCTTCTCACAACTTTGTATATTGGTTATAGTATGGTGAATCATTGAGATGCATAGACATGCTGAACTTTTTTTCTTCTGAATGTTAGTTTAATGTGAGTGTTTGCATCCAGTACCACATCCTCTAATTTGGTGGATGCACATAGAGAAAATAAATCTCCTTAATTTACTCCATAACCACCCTATTAAATAGGCCTAGTAACAAACCAGGCGCATGCAAAGGGTCAAGGGCACATGCATCCTGCATGCATGGCCAGTCAGCCAAGCCCATGCGCCGGCTCCAATGCAGCAACGCAACAAGAAGAGAGCGGTTCTTGGGAAAATGCGAGTAGTTAGTGCAGTGGGCCTTATAAACACGAACAGCTCGCTCTCCTGCTTCCTTCTCCCCACCAAATCCCCCCCCCCCCCGCTCCCCAATCTTCCTCACTCGTCCAGAAAACCCCGCTCACCTTCTTCCTCACTCATACAGAAAACGCTTGCTCCTCTTCTTCTACTCCTACAGAAATCCCCAGCCCTCCTTCTTCCCCACTCGCACTGCCACTAGGCTCGTCTTTGGCTACTATTCTCAAACCCGTGAGCTCGGCGCGATGCCCACAAGGAAAATGGAGTTGGCTGGCCCCAGGCCCCAGCGCCAAGAAGATGAGGCTCCCGCAAGCGGCAACGCCGGTTGTAGATCCCGCATCCGGTAGCGCGGGGAGAAGCGGCAAGCCCACCCCCCCCACACACCTGGATGTGAGGAACCGGTAGAATCTCCGGTGGACCGCATCAGCGATCTCCCGGGCGTCATCCTTGAGGAGATCATCGCGCTTCTCTCCACCAAGGATTTCTGCCGCACACAAGTCCTCTCAACTCGGTGGCGCCCTCTATGACGCACCGCGCCCCTCAATCTCGATTGTCGTCAGATATCTTTCCTTCCTGAATTTGATCTCATCAGATCCATCGTCTCTTCTCACCAGCAGGGCCCCGTTCAATGCCTCTGCATCCCGACAAGCTACCTGCTATCCATACCCGGCAAGATGGACGCTTGGCTGACATCCCCTGAATTCAGAAAACTCCAGCAGTTTGAGTTCCACCATTACCACGAAAGTTTCATACCACGAACATACCAAGAATTCCTGCCCACACCACCGTTGTCCATCTCGCGGTTTTCCTCCTCTCTCCACACCGCCACCTTTGCCCGATGCCATCTACCGGATGATCTAGTACAAATGCTTCAACTCCCACTGCTAAAAAAACTTTCGCTTGTGGTGGTTTATCTGTCGGAGGCCTCACTGCACAGCATCATCCACTCCAGTTGCCCTACCCTGGAGCGCTTGCTGATTGTTTTGGGAATAGAAATCGGTATCAGTTGTCTCCAAATAAAGTCACCTCACCTTAAAAGCATTGGAATTTGTTTTAAATGACAACAGCTCATCATCGAAGATGCCCCTTCACTTGAAAGGTTGCTCCTTCATAGTTGTTATACACCTTCAGAAATAACCATCGTCTCTGCGCCCAAACTGGAGACCTGATAACCCACAAGTATAGGGGATTGCAACAGCTTTCGAGGGTAGAGTATTCAACCCAAATTTGTTGATTCGACACAAGGGGAGCCAAAGAATATTCTCAAGTATTAGCAGCTGAGTTGTCAATTCAACCACACCTGGAAACTTAGTATATGCAGCAAAGTGTTTAGTAGAAAAGTAATATGATAGTGGTGGTAAAGGTAACAAAAGTAAAGACAGCAAAAGTAATGTTTTTGGTATTTTGTAGTGATTGTAACAGTAGCGGCGGAAAAGTAAATAAGCGAGAACCAGTATATGGAAAGCTCATAGGCATCGGACCAGTGATGGATAATTATGCCGGATGCGGTTCGTCATGTAACAGTCATAACATAGGGTGACACAGAAATAGCTCCAATTCATCAATGTAATGTAGGCATGTATTCCGAATATAGTCATACGTGCTTATGGAAAGAACTTGCATGACATCTTTTGTCCTACCCTCCCGTGGCAGCGGGGTCCTATTGGAAACTAAGGGATATTAAGGCCTCCTTTTAATAGAAAACCGAAAATAAGCATTACCACATAGTGAATACATGAACTCCTCAAACTATGGTCATCACCGAGAAGTATCTCGATTATTGTCACTTGAGGTTGTCGATCATAACACATAATAGGTGACTATAGACTTGCAAGATAGGATCAAGAACTCACATATATTCATGAAAACATAATAGGTTCAGATCTGAATTCATGGCACTCGGGCCCTAGTGACAAGCATTAAGCATAGCAAAGTCATAGCAACATCAATCTCGAACATAGTGGATACTAGGGATCAAACCCTAACAAAACTAACTCGATTACATGATAAATCTCATCCAACCCATCACCGTCCAGCAAGCCTATGATGGAATTACTCATGCACGGCGGTGAGCATCATGAAATTGGTGATGGAGGATGGTTGATGATGACGACAGCGATGAATCCCCCTCTCCGAAGCCCCGAACGGACTCCTGATCAGCCCTCCCAAGAGAGATTAGGGCTTGGCGGTGGCTCCGTATCGTAAAACGCGATGATTTCTTCTCTCTGATTTTTTCTCCCCGAAAGCAAATATATAGAGTTGGAGTTGGTGTCGGAGGAGCCTCAGGGGGCCCACGAGGTAGGGGGCGCGCCCTAGGGGGGGTGCCCCCACCCTCATGGACAGGGTGTGGGCCCTGAGGGAGTCCTGGACTAGGGGGTGTCCGGATAGCCGAACTATCATCACGGCCGGACTCCAAGACTATGAAGATACAAGATTGAAGACTTCGTCCCGTGTCCGGATGGGACTTTCCTTGGCGTGGAAGGCAAGCTTGGCGAGACGGATATGTAGATTGCCTACCTATGTAACCAACTCTGTGTAACCCTAACCTATCCAGTGTCTATATAAACCGGAGGGTTTTAGTCCGTAGGACGAACAACAATCATACCATAGGCTAGCTTCTAGGGTTTAGCCTCCTATATCTGGTGGTAGATCTACTCTTGTACTACCCATATCATCAATATTAATCAAGCAGGAGTAGGGTATTACCTCCATCGAGAGGGCTCGAACCTGGGTTAAAACATCGTGTCCCTTGTCTCCTGTTACCATCCGCCTAGACGCACAGTTCGGGACCCCCTACCCAAGATCCGCCGGTTTTGACACCGACATTGGTGCTTTCATTGAGAGTTCCTCTGTGTCGTCATCGATAGGCCCGATGGCTCCTTCCGATCATCAACAACGACGCGGTCCAGGGTGAGACTTTTCTCCGGATAGATCTTCAGATTCGCGGCTTTGCACTGCGGGCCAATTCGCAGCCATCCGAGTAGATCGAAGCTACGCCCCGCCATCAGGTCAGATTTGGAAGTTTGAGCTGTACGGGCCGATATCCACGGAGACTTGATCTTCGACGGATTCGAAGCTGCAGCCAAGCGTGCCGCCGTCTCGATGGGCATGATCTAGCTCTGCAGCCAAACAAAGGCCCTAGAGGCCGCACTCAAAGATCCGCTCCGACCCTTAATCCGGAGCCGGATTCCCCGATCGAGGACGAGTGGTTGGACACCGCCTTGGGGGATACAATCTCTACGGCGATCGAGCCGAACTCCATCCCTGTCCTTTGCGAAGATCTCGACTCCAGGGTGTCGGACTCCTCCCCGGACTCTGAACCCTCCGCGCCCCTGCCAATCGAATCTGATTGGGCGCCCGGTATGGAATTCACTGCTGCGGACATCTTTCAGCACTCGCCCTTTGGCGACATTCTGAATTCACTAAAGTCTCTCTCTTTATCCGGAGAGCCCTGGCCGGACTGCGGATAGGAAGGTTGGGATACGGACGACGAAATTCAACGCCCACCCACCACCCATTTTGTAGCCACTGTCGATGATTTAACCGACATGCTCGACTTCGACTCCGAAGACGTCGACGGTATGGACGACGGCACCGGAGACGACCAAGACCCAGCACCTATAGGGCACTGGAAGGCCACCTCGTCATATGACATATACATGGTGGACATCCCAAAAGATGGGAACGACGATGGAACAACGGAGGATGACCCCTCCAAGAAACAGCCGAAGCGCCGACGTCGGGCCGCGCCGCCTAAATCCCGCCACAATAAAAACGGTGATTCCGACACGGAGATAATAACACCCGGACGGTGCCGAAGAGAACCCCTCGGCGGGACTCGGCGCGGGAGGAGGGAGAAGCAAGTCCGCACGACAAGGCGGTCTGCGAGAAAGAGAGGTCGAGGACGATAATTATGCGCCTCCCTCCGAAGATGAGGCAAGCCTCGACGACGATGAATTTGTCGTGCCTGAGGATCCCGCCGAATAGGAGCGTTTCAAACGTAGGCTTATAGCCACGACAAGCAGTATGAACTCGAACGCCCCTCCAAAAGCTACCCCAAACGCAGGTCGTTGCCTCGATCAGCTGAGGAAGCACCCAAGTCACCAGCGCACGACATGGCAGACCGGCCACCCCGTGGCAGCGACAGAGAAGCCTCTCGGCCCTCCGCTCAAGCCACCCCCCGACGCCGCTCAAAAAGTACCAAGGCACGGGAAAACGCGCCGGACTTGCGAGATATATTGGAGGATAAGGCAAAACATACAAGATCGATCTACGGATCGCAGGGGCGCCCAACGATGCAGGATGATTACCGTCGCGCCGGATACATCAAACCCGGCCGAGCAAAACACAGTAGACAAAGCTCATATGAGCTACGTCGTGATATAGCCCAATACAGAGGCGCCGCACACCCACTATGCTTCACAGACGACGTAATGGATCATCAAATCACCGAGGGCTTCAAACCCGTAAACATCGAATCATACGATGGTACCACAGATCCTGCGGTCTGGATCAAGGACTATCTCCTCCATATCCACATGGCCCGCGGTGATGATCTACATGCCATCAAATACCTCCCACTCAAGCATAAAGGACCAGCTCGGCATTGGCTCAACATCTTGCCAGCAGAATCAATTGGTTGTTGGGAGGACCTGGAAGCCGCATTCCTTGATAAATTCCAGGGCACATATGTGCGACCACCAGACGCCGATGACCTTAGCCACATAATTCAGCAGCTGTAAGAATCGGCCGACAGTTACGGACACGATTCCTCACAAAGAAAAATCAAATCATTGACTGTCTGGATGCAGAGGCCCTTGCAGCCTTCAAACATAAAATCCGCGACGAATGGCTTGCCCGGCACCTAGGACAGGAAAAGCCGAAATCCATGGAAGCGCTCACAACACTCATGACCCGCTTTTGTGCGGGAGAGGACAACTGGCTAGCTCGAAGCAACAACTTGGCCAAACATCCTGATAGTTTGGATACCAAGGACAGCAATGGCAGGTCGCGTCGCAACAAGAACAAGCGCTGCATCAACAGCGATAATACTGAAGATACGGCCATCAATGCCGGATTCAGAGGCTCTAAACCCGGTCAGTGGAAGAAGCCATTCAAAAGAAATACCCAGGGCCCGTCCAACTTGGACCGAATACTCGATCGCTTGTGCGGATACATGGCACCCGAAAACCAGCCAATCACACCAACAGGATTGTTGGGTGTTCAAGCAAGCAGGCAAGTTAAGTGCCGAACTCAATGACAAGGGGCTGCATAGCGATGACGAGGAAGAGCCCCGGCCGCCGAACAATAGGGGACAGAAGGGTTTTCCCACACAAGTGCGGACGGTGAACATGATATATGAAACCCACATACCCAAAAGGGAGCGGAAGCGTGCACTACGGGACGTATATGTGGTGGAGCCAGTCGCCCCAAAGTTCAACCCATGGTCTTCCTGCCCGATCACCTTCGATCGAAGGGACCACCCCACTAGCATCCGTCACGGCGGTTTTGCCGCATTGGTTCTTGACCCAATTATTGACGAATTTCACCTCACCAGAGTCCTGATGGACGGCGGTAGCAGCCTGAACCTGCTTTATCAGGATACAAGGTGCAAAATGGGCATAGACCCTCAAGGATTAAACCTACAAAGACGACCTTTAAAGGCGCTATACCGGTGTAGAGGCCAGTTGTAATGCGGGCTCAGTTACACTCGAAGTGGTCTTCGGATCCCGGATAACTTCCAAAGCGAAGAGTTAATCTTCGACATCGCCCCATTCCGCAGCTGCTATCATGCATCGCTTCGGACGAACCGCATTTGCAAAGTTCAATGCGGTGCCGCACTACGCATACCTCAAGCTCAAGATGCCAGGCCCTCGAGGAGTAATCACGATCAATGGAAACACGGAACGCTCTCTCCGAACGGAGGAGCACACGGCGGCCCTTGCGGCGGAGGTACAAAGCAGCCTCTAACAGCAATTCTCGAGTCCGGCCACTAAGCGTCCGGACACCGCTGCCGCTACCGGAGTAACCTACAACGAGACCGCTGGCACGATTCAAGCACACGTAGCAATCCGCCCCAACCCCAGCCCTCGCGAAATTGGCGGTTAGTGTTACAAGTACATAATTACGCCCGAGATACCATGGGCATATGGGGAGGGCAAGACCACGGCACGCCAAGAATGCGGCTCGACCGCACTGTGGGCCCCGATTGTGTCATTCTTTTCTTTTTCCTTTTTCTTCCTTTTCTTACTTTCAGGACTCCGTTTTTGAAGTCCCGTCGGCATTAGAATCGCCGAACTCATGATGCAACAGCCGTGGAAGCGTAGCCACGTCGAGTGTTCGTGTGGTCTCTATTACGAGCATTATACCTGTTTTACATACCATCCCGCAGCTTACCTGGAGGGGGACATGTTAGATAGTCCCATCCCTTGCTTATCGCACTATTTGTATTGTTCTGCTTTCATTGCAGTACCTTTTTGAATAAACAATACATAGCTTTTGCTTATTATTGCTCTACTTCCTTTTACATATGTTCATTTCACGACATGTTGCAACCGTACACTTTGGTACGGCCAATACACCAGGGGCTTAAGTATCCCAAAATTATGGTGTGATAAGTCCGAACACTTTCACAAGTGCGGCACCCGAACTTATAGCATTATATGAATCGGCTCGAATCATGTCTTGGGTCAATAGTTGGTTTGCCCGGCTCCGTGTTTTGGTACCTTACGCCCGTTATATCGGCTAAGGTAGCACCGGAGAACCACTGCGATTGTGCCCAGCTTGAGTTGTGTCGAGCACCTCAGTGGAGAAAGCTAAAACTGACCGTCATGATAGGGCGAGAGCCGGTCGCTGTTCGAGAGGTTTTTTCGGGTCCCTAAAGACATATGCCGCTTAGAGCGAGGAATCGGAGTTGTCCGGCCAAGGCATGGATAGCGGCCCGAACTCGGTCTTCCGAATACTAGGGGCTTCGCCGAAATTTGAAATTATAGAATTCTATGGCTAATGAGAGTGTTCAAGCATTATAAGTCCGGTTGCCTTGTTCGTTGTGTTGAGCGCCTCCCTAGATGGACCCAAGAATGGGAACAAGAGTGCTCAAGTTTATCCCGAACACTCCAAAGACTTCTGTGGCATGGGGCTGAAGCCAACGACTTGCCATCTCTCAAATTTGATAAATGGCCGATGAAGGTAATATTTTAAATTAACAAAGCGTTGCTTAGCGCATATGAACAAGTTTTCAGCGTACAGGATAACAAATGCGAGTCTATTCAAAAATTACATCTTTGGAGCACTCATCCGCTATTCGGCGGGAACCCTTCAGGAGGCCCTCATAGTACATTTCGGGCGTGCGATGCTCCTTGCCCTTTGGTGGCCCGTCCGTCACAAGCTTCTCCGCATCCACCCGCCTAACACGAAAGATAAGGGCAGCCCTAGTTGATACATGAGCTATTCGAGCATACAAAATAGAATGTTTATATGAAGGTTTAGAGTTTGGCACATACAAATTTACTTGGAACGGCAGGTAGATACCGCATATATATATAGGAAGGTATAGTGGACTCTTATGGAATAACTTTGGAGTTTAAGGGATTGGATGCACAAGCAGTATTCCCGCTTAGTACAAGTGAAGGCTAGCAAAGGACTGGGAAGCAACCAACTAGAGAGCAACAACAGTCATGTACATGCATTAAGATTAATAAATATTGGATGCAAGCATGAGTAGGATATAATCCACCATGAACATAAATATCGTGAAGGCTATGTTGATTTGTTTCAACTACATGCGTGAACATGTGCCAAGTCAAGTCACTTAAATCATTGAAAGGAGGATACCAACCCACTATACCACATCATAACCATTTCAATAGCATGTTGGCACGCTAGTTAAACCATTATAACTCATAGCTAATCAAGCATGGCACGAGCAATTATGATCTCTAATTGTCATTGCAAACATGTTTATTTATAATAAGCTGAATCAAGAAGGATGAACTCATCATATTTACAAAAACAAGAGAGGTCAAGTTCATACTAGCTTTTCCCATCTCAGTCAATCCATCATATATCATCATAATTGCCTTTCACTTGCACGACCGAACGATGTGAATAATAATAAAAGTGCGCGTGCATTGGACTATGCCAGAATCTGCGAGCATTCAATAAACAGGAGAAGAGAAGGCAATATGGGCTCTTGGTTAAATCGACAATAATGCATATAAGAGCCACTTCAAAAATTTAACTATGGTCTTCTCCTATCGACCCCCGGAGAAAAGAAAAGAAATACAACTATTTAAATAGGAAAGTTCCCAACAAGTAAAAGAAGAACAAGAAATATTTTTGGGTTTTTCTTTTTAATTACTACTACAACAAGAAAAGTAAACTAGCTAAAAGCTATTACTATTTTTTTTGTTTTTTTCTTAAGGTTTAACAAACACACAATAAGAAAGCAGGAAAAAGAAAATAAACTAGCATGGATATTATAGTGAAAGAGTATGAGCACCGACATCTACCAATGAGTGTGTGTGAACATAAATGTAATGTCGATGGGAAATACGTACTCCCCCAAGCTTAGGCTTTTGGCCTAAGTTGGTTTATTGCCAGGGATAGCCTGGCGGATACCCATAGGTGTAGCTGGGGTCGTACTACGATGCAGCGACTATCGCCGCCTGAGCTGCAGCGTGGCGTCGGGCTGCCTCCGCTCTCCTCTCGTACTCATATGCCTCCTCTTTGGTAATATCATATCTTCCTTTTTTCTGAGAATCAATGAAGGCAGGAGCAGGGAGAGTAATACAGACAAAATGCCGTTTGTTAAAGATTAGTCGATACTGGAGAGGTGATTCAGTCCTCTCGACAAACTGGTGAGAGGCCATATAATTAAAATCTAAATAAGCAGGAGGCAACTCCATATCAACCCTCTCGACCGTCCACTTCAAGAAAATTAGCTGAGCGGGTTGCATAAATTCCTCCAAAGAAATCTCCATTATATCTATTATGATGCAACCTATGAGCTACAATGGCTCCCATATGATAAGATTGGTCTCCTAACACAGCACTCCTGAGAATGCTAAAGTCAAGGACACACGTGTGGCATGCTTCATCCTTAACATTTATGCACCTACCTATGAAGAGAGCAAAATAATGTATAGCAGGAAAGTGAATGCTCCCTATGGTAGCTTGCGTTATATCTCTAGATTCCCCTACAGTGATACTAGCAAGAAAATCTCTAAATTCAGATTTACGGGGATCAATAGTACTACCCCATTGTGGAAGTTTGCACTCAAAATTAAATTCTCTAAGTCCATGGTATAAGATTTTTCATAAAGATCAAACATGACTGAAGGAGAATTACACGAAGATGAAAATTCAAACCTCCTCACAAATGAGCTAGTGAGTTGATGGTACTGTGGGCATTTGTCTGCCTCAAAGTCCACAAGATTGGTGTTACGCAAATATGCGTTAAATTCTTCTTTGATTCCCGCTCGATCCATAAAATTTTCAAAAGGCCATTCACAAGGCCGCACTGGAGAGTCCCTTGGGGGCTACTCATCTGCATCGCGCATTGCAAGCCATAGGCCTTGCTTCCTTGAAGAACCACCTTGGAACATCTTGCTAAGCATATTGTTTTCTCTGAAAAAATTCTGAAATTTTTAGTAACTTCAAACAAAAGTGAGCCAAGCTCAACAAAATTGATAGCAACTACTCCTACAAGTGCCTAGAGCCTATATCAAATATTAGAACTACTTGGAACCATATAAATTTGACATGCAAGCTCAAGAACATGGTCACCTATGCAGCACAAATTTGCAATGAATAAAGCACTAGAACAAAAACTAATTGGACCAATGGAGGAGTCACATACCAAGGAACAATCTCCCCAAGCAGTTTTGTGAGAGGTGCTTTGAGCAAGGAGATCGAAAATCGCAGCAAAGTGAGCTAGAACTCGTGCTTGAGCTGGTTATTCGTGTTTGTGGGAGGAAGAAGAAGAGGATGGGTGCAGGAATAAGTGGAGGAGGGCCACCGTAGGCCCACGAGGTAGGGGGCACGCCCTGGGGGTAGGGCGCGCCCTCCACCCTCGTGGCCAGGTGGCAGCTCCCCCCGCGGTGATTTTAGTACCATAAATCCTCAAATATTCCCGAAAAAATCATATTAAATTGGCATGGCATTTGGAGGACTTATATTTTCGGGATATTTTTATATTGCACGGATAAATCAGGAAACAGACAGAAAAATACTATTTTTACTTTATTACAACTAAATAACAGAAATTATAAAGAGGGTAGACAAGGTTGTGCTTCTAGTTTCATCCATCTCATGCTCATCAAAAGGAATCCACTAAGAAGGTTGATCAGGTCTTGTTAACAAACTCATTCCGACTAATATGGAACCGGAGAAATTTTGAATAAAACTATGTTACCTCAACGGGGATATGGACATCCCCAATAATAAGTATATCATATTTCTTCTTGACAGTAGGGAGAGGAAATTCAAAACCTCCAAATATAATCGATGGAATTTTTCCAATAGAGTTGATACTATGAACTTGAGGTTGTTTCCTCGGAAAGTGTACCGTGTGCTCATTAGCATTCACATGAAAAGTGACATTGCCTTTGTTGCAATCAATAACAGCCCCTGCAATATTAAGGAAAGGTCTTCCAAGAATAATAGACATACTATCATCCTCGGGAATATCAAGAATAACAAAGTCCGTTAAAATAGTAACGTTTGCAACCACAACATGCACATCCTCACAAATACCGACAGGTATAGCAGTTGATTTATCAGCCATTTGCGAAGATATTTCGGTAGGTGTCAACTTATTCAAGTCAAGTCTACGATATAAAGAGAGATGCATAACACTAACACCGGCTCCAAGATCACATAAAGCAGTTTTAACATAATTTCTCTTAATGGAGCATGGTATAGTAGGTATTCCTGGATCTCCAAGTTTCTTTGGTATTCCACCCTTAAAAGTATAATTAGCAAGCATGGTGGAAATTTCAGCTTCTGGTATCTTTCTTTTATTTGTAACAATATCTTTCATATATTTAGCATAAGGATTCATTTTGAGCATATCGGTCAATCGCATACATAAAAGATGGGTCTAATCATTTCAAGCAAAGCGCTCAAAATCGTCATCATCCTGTTCTTGGATTGTTTCGGAGGAAACGGCATGGGTTTCTGAACCCATGGTTCCCGTTCTTTACCATGTTTCCTAGCAACGAAGTCTCTTTTATCATAACGTTGATTCTTTGATTGTGGGTTATCAAGATCAACAGCATGTTCAACTTCTACACCATTATCATTACTAGGTTGAGCATCATCATGAACATCATCATTAACATTTTCACTAGGTTCATGTTCATTACCAGATTGTGTTTCAGCATCAGACATGGAGATATCATTTGGATTCTCAGGTGGTTCAGCAATAGGTTCACTAGAAGTTTGCAAAGTCCTATCATTTTTCTTTTTCTTCCTTTTAGAAGAACTAGGTACATCAATATTATTTCTCTGAGAATCTTGCTCGATTCTCTTGGGGTGGCCTTCAGGATACAAAAGTTCCTGAATCATTCTACCAGTTCTAGTAGCCACCCTAACAGCATAATCATTTTTCTTACTATTCATTTCATCAAGCACTTCTTTCTGAGCTTTAAGTACTTGTTCTACTTGAGTGGTAACCATAGAAGCATGTTTGCTAACAAGTTTAAGTTCACCTCTAATATTAGCCATATAATCACCCAAGCGTTTAATCATATAGGCATCTTGTTTTAATTGTCTACCAAAATAAGCATTAAAGTAATCTTGCTTAAACATAAAGTTATCAAACTCGTCCAAGCACTGACTAGCAATTTTAATAGGAGGGACTTCAACTTTATCATATCTATAGACGGAATTTACCATTACTACCTGTGTCGGGATATCGGGATCAAGAGGTTCTTCAGTGAATAAAGAATTGAGATCATATACTTCTTCGACAGACGGTAAATTAAGACCATGTATTTTTTCAATAGGAGGTAAATTCTTAACATCTTCAGCTTTAATACCTTTTTCTTTCATAGATTTCTTTGCCTCTTGCATATCTTCAGGATCGAAATAGAACACCTCTCTTCTTCGGAGTTGGTTTAGGAATAGGCTCAGTAAATGGCTCTGGAGCTGGCTCAGGAGTTGGCTCAGGAGGTGCCCAATTATTTTCATTTGTCAACATATTATTCAATAGCATTTCAGCTTCATCCGGCGTTCTTTCCCTGAAAAGAGAACCAGCACAACTATACAAGTAATCTCTGGAAGCATCGGTTAGTCCATTATAAAAGATATCAAGTATTTCAGGTTTCTTAAGCGGATGACCAGGCAAAGCATTAAGTAACTTGAGAAGCCTCCCCCAAGCTTGTGGGAGACTCTCTTCTTTAATTTTCACAAAGTTGTATATTTCCCTCAAAGCAGCTTGTTTCTTATGAGCAGGGAAATATTTAGCAGAGAAGTAATAAATCATATCCTGGGAACTACGCACACAACCAGGATCAAGAGAATTAAACCATATCTTAGCATCACCCTTTAATGAGAACGGAAATATTTTGAGTATATAAAAGTAGCGCGATCTCTCATCATTAGTAAACAGGGAAGCTATATCATTAACTTAGTAAGATGTGCCACAACGGTTTCAGATTCATAGCCATAAAAAGGATCATATTCAACCAGAGTAATTATATCTGGATCAACAGAAAATTCATAATCCTTATCAGGAACACAGATAGGTGAAGTAGCAAAAGCAAGGTCGGGTTTCATTCTGTCTCTAAGAAATTCTTTGTTCCATTTAACTAATAACCTTTTAAGTTCGTATCTATCCTGGCAGGCAAAAATAGCTGCAGAAGATTCCATATCAAAAAGATAACCCTCAGGAATAGCAGGCATATCCTCATCATCACTTTCATCAACATAATCAGTTTCAATAGTTCCTTTCTCTCTAGCCCTAGAAATTTGTTCATCAAGAAATTCACCAAGAGGGCATGAGTATCAAGTATGGAAGTAGTTTCATCATAAGTATCATGCATAGCGTATGGCATCATCAATAACATGCGACATATCAGAATGAATAGCGTAAGCGAGTTTAGGTGTCGCAAGCTTACTCATAACGTAAGGTGAATCAAGTGCGAGCTAGATGGCAGTTCCTTACCTCCCCTCTTAATTGAGGGATAAATTGTTGTCTTAGCGTCTTTCAAGTTCTTCATAGTGTCCAGCAGATATAAATCCCAAGTGACTCAAAGAATAGAGCTATGCTCCCCGGCAACGGCGCCAGAAATTAGTCTTGATAACTCACAATTATAGGCGATCCCAACAGCTTTCGATGGTAGAGTATTCAACCCAAATTTGTTGATTCGACACAAGGGGAGCCAAAGAATATTCTCAAGTATTAGCAGCTGAGTTGTCAATTCAACCACACCTGGAAAATTAGTATCTGCAGCAAAGTGTTTAGTAGCAAAGTAATATGATAGTGGTGGTAACGGTAACAAAAGTAAAGACAGCAAAAGTAATGTTTTTGGTATTTTGTAGTGATTGTAATAGTAGCAGCAGGAAAGTAAATAAGCGAGAACCAGTATATGGAAAGCTTGTAGGCACCGGATCAGTGATGGATAATTATGCCAGATGCGGTTCGTCATGTAACAGTCATAACATAGGGTGACATAGAACTAGCTCCAATTCATCAATGTAATGTAGGCATGTATTCCGAATATAGTCATACATGCTTATGGAAAAGAACTTGCATGACATCTTTTGTCCTACCCTCCCTGTGGCAGCGGGTCCCTCGAAACTAAGGGATATTAAGGCCTCCTTTTAATAGAGAACCGGAACAAATCATTAGCACATAGTGAATACATGAACTCCTCAAACTATGGTCATCACCGAGAAGTATCCCGATTATTGTCACTTAGGGGTTGTCGGATCATAACACATAATAGGTGACTATAGAGTTGCAAGATAGGATCAAGAACTCACATATATTCATGAAAACATAATAGGTTCAGATCTGAGTTCATGGCACTTGGGCCCTAGTGACAAGAATTAAGAATAGCAAAGTCATAGCAACATCAATCTCAGAACATAGTGGATACTAGGGATGAAACCCTAACAAAACTAACTCGATTACATAATAAATCTCATCCAACACATCACCGTCCAGAAAGCCTACGATGGAATTACTCACGCACGGCGGTGAGCATAATGAAATTGGTGATGGAGGATGGTTGATGATGACGACGGCGACGAATCCCCCTCTCCGGAGCCCCGAACGGACTCCAGATCAGCCCTCCCGAGAGAGATTAGGGCTTGGCGGCGGCTTCGTATCGTAAAATGTGATGGTTTCTTCTCTCTGATTTTTTTCTCCCCGAAAGCAAATATATAGTTGGAGTTGGCGTCGGAGGAGCCTCAGGGGGCCCACGAGGTAGGGGGCGCGCCCTAGGGGGGTGTCGGTGTCAAAACCGGCGGATCTCGGGTAGGGGGTCCCGAACTGTGCGTCTAGGCGGATGGTAACAGGAGACAAGGGACACGATGTTTTACCCAGGTTTGGGCCCTCTTGATGGAGGTAAAACCCTTCATCTTGCTTGATTAATATTGATGATGTGTGTTACAAGAGTGGACCTACCACGAGATCAAAGAGGCTAAACCCTAGAAGCTAGCCTATGGTATGATTGTTGTTGTCGTTGTATATCTATCGACTAGCCTGGCCTTGGTTTATATAATGCACCAGAGGCCTAGGATAACAAGAGTCCTAGTCGAATACGCCGGCGGGGGAGGAGTCCTTGTCTTGATCGCCAAGTCTTGTGGAATCTTCCTTGTATGCGGCAACTGTCCGGACTGGCCCATGAGTATGCCGGTCTTGAAAACTGGTTCAACAAATCTTCTTATCTTCGATCTTGAGGATCGCTGAAATGCGTTCGACGAGTTTACACGTCGGGTATCCGAGGAGCCCCTTTAAGTTTCTGGCCTTTATCAATGCCTTGTTATTTTTATGCCACACATCGGGTTCTAAATTGTTCCCGGGAGGCAGTGTCCTCTTGCGTCCGAGCTCTAACGCCGGACTGCATTCAAGGTATCTCTTGCAGCCGAGCACCAATGCCGGACTGCTTCCCAGCTCTAACGCCGGACAGTATCCGAGCTCCAACACCGGACAATGTATCCGAGCTCCAACGCTGGACTGTATCCGAGGTGTCATAAATCACCTTGGTTCAAAGAAGTTTGAAGGAGTTTAGCCGAGCTTAATGCCGGAAATGCCGTTTATGGAGCCAGCCACTAGCGCCCGAGCTTTATGCCGGACTGCTTCCAAGGTGGTGCACCACCCCAAATGTGGGCCGATTTTTGTCAATATTTTTGATTGATGCAATTTATTCTCTGCCGAGATACATGGCGATAGCCCTCGAGGTGTGTATCGGTCTAAAACCGTAGATGCCCATGAAGGATGACATAAGACCGCTGATCCCGTAGCTGCTGAGACTCAAAGTTGATTTGCAAAATCGGTCTCGAGGATCAAGTCCTAACTTCGGCGAGAATACTTCGGGACACAAAAGCAGCGTGCTCGATCCTCAAGCCTCAGGTTGGGTGCGGCCGACCAACCCGAGGATCAAAATCTCCTCGAAGACTGTATTACACTTAAAATTTTCTGCATTGGACAGGCAATGCAGTAGCCCCCGAGACACTGGTCGGGTGGCAATACCAGATCAGGGGATCGATGTGCCCCTTTAATATTTGTAAATAATAAGCCCGAAGCCCAGTAGCCCCCGAGCCTTAATGCGGGCACGGGAGGCCGAATTAAGGATCGATATCCATAGTAAAATCACAAATTATGTGTAATGACTCTATGTATCCAAGTACTTTACGTCATTAATGCTCAAATCCGTATTGTACAAAACTTTGTTGACCGACCATCAGCTTCCACCTCCTCGGCCAATAGCCGAGGAGTGTTTGTCCTACTTTATAAAGCCTTTATGAGGGCAAAGATTTACAACAAACAAGGCAATCTGGCTATATGGTTTTATAAACAAAGGTACGCGGAGAGACATGTTATATTACTGTTTAATAGAAGAAATGTCTTCCAAAGAAAATAGTCCCGCTATCGGTTCCTTTCTTTGGGTTGTCATGCTAAGCATGATCATGAAACCTCAGCTCCAATGTAAGAGAAAAATATTGAGGATTTAGTTCGGGAGGCCGATTAGCCCCCGGTAGTGTTCGGCGGCAGTCGAGGTCAAGCCGGAAACACTTCGGCCAGTTTTATGAATGGCTCGTCATTTAATATAGTCATCAGATCGCTAACCAGTTTACACCTATTGTGACAGTCAGTTTTCGGCTTTCTCCACTGAGGTGCTTGACCATGCGAGCTAGAAGCACAATCGCAGTGGTTCTCCCTTTGCACACAACAGAGTGGAACGTAGGAGGCAAGCACGGGAGCCGGGCAACCCAACTATTGACCGAAGACACAATTCGAAACGGATGCATATATAGCAATATCCGAGAATGTTTTTGCCGAATCTCTAAAGGTGTCTGGCGTTGCACTGCGAGACTTGTGTTGAAAAAACACAAATAGTTTAAAAGTGCCAAAAGCTTGGAAAGCCAAAAAACGTCAGTAAAAAACATGACGTCCGAACAAGATCAAGTGTTTGGTGCCAATCCGAAAAATTGGACTTTAGAAAAAAAATGCTTCTGCCGTGCTTTAACATGGCACATCCTATCTCAAGACTTCAAGCGGGTCAGCCTACGGCTTCAGTCTCCCATCCCGAAGGCGGAGTACTTCTCATTAGGCTAGTTTAGAAAACTAAACTCTAGCGGTTTTGAGAGACAAATTAGGCTCCCCGGCTAGTGACCGCACACTCGTGTCGAGAAAAGGAGTGATAAATAATCTGCAACGACTAAGAAGAAAAACACTTAGTATAAAACGGCTCAAATAAACATAAGAGCCCCCAACTATATAATGTAAGGTGACATGTCAAATGCCTTCTAGCCGGATTGTAGATCGTTTGTCGTAGCGGACCTTTTCGCTTCAACCTCTGGACCCAATAGTCCGGAGTGTGTCCGAATACCCTCGCGGTTATAAAACCGGGCATGCATGGAGACCAGGCGTAGGGGTCATGAGTGCTTTATCGGACAAGTGTCCAACTAGTTATGTTATATTACATGGTTAGTAAGAAACATCTTCCAGGGAGAATAGTTCCGTTAGGGGTTCCTTTCCCTGGGAGGCATGCCCTAAAGTGCATGTCCAGACTGCGAAAAGAGCAGAAAAACATCTGGGGGCAGGTAAATGAATAGGTAAGAAATCATATTTTAGTAAACCGACCGAGTATTCCCTTAAGAACGCTAGCTTTCGGCTTCACCCTGGGCCCGAGGTACACATCCGGTGACCCGGCAAGAATAATCGCAGAGGTGCTCCTTTACCACCTAGCCGAACAATCGGGAACGTAGGGGTAAGTACAGGAGCCAGCAACCCAGCTTGGCCAAAACTTAAGTCATATCGATGCATATAATGGTGAATAAAAGGTACATGCGGAAGTGTGACACATGTGTTGGGCATAAAGCCCGTATTAATAAGCTTCATTAAAGAAGCCCCAGTATAATGAGCGCTGGTAGCGCATCAAGTGTGTGCAAACAAAGTTTGGACAAGGAAAATTTTTTACAAGCAACTTTTTTCCAAAAAACTATAATGCTTGGTCGAACCGAACACAAGTTTAAAATTTAAAACTTTGGGCATGAAGGCAACTTAGCTGGTTAATGTGTTCCGTATTGATGACGCGGTCCGAGCTTGATGCGGACAAGGTTCCATCCCCAAGCCGATCCCGAGGTGGCGGAGCAAAGAGCTCGGCACTCGAAGTGGTGACATAGCACGGTCAATGCAGGATGGCAGAGTGATGCGAAGTCCCCTGCATGGGGTAATGAAGTGTTAACGGCCCCCGTCCCGCCGAGGTGACGCCAAAGGATATAGTCCGGTGGATCATTTTCCGTGCACAAAAATTGTGCAGACCGGGGATAATAGTAATAATAAGAATTAAAAAAATGTTGCATAATAAATAATTTATGCAAAGTGAGTAATAAAAGAAATATGGCCTGGCGCCGAAGTCAATGTCGATGCAGGTCGTCGGCGTAATGCAATAAAGGCATGGCAAGGCCTGAATAAACAGGTCGGTTCGAGTTCCGGATGCGGCGTTCGCCGGACTATGTACGGAAACTGACCGAACCATCATGCGACCGTTGATAATGCGGCCACCATTTGATTGACCTGTGTACATATGATGGACAAACCAGAGCAATAATTCCTTGGGAAAAATTAACCCAAACAAGCAAAAAGAAATACTAGGATTAATAGCACCTGGTTTATTTGTTGTAGCAATCCGAAGGAAGGTGATTCCCAAAATTGGTACCCGATCCGCGCACCCATTGCCTGGTCGGCTAGTGACGCCGAAGTGTCCGCAGTAGGTTGATGAAGAGATGGCGAAGCCCCCGGTCCAGCCGAGATGTCGGAGTAGGTCGGCGTGATGGACACCAGCTTAAAGAAGCAATAGTGCGGCCCTGCCGATGCAGGTCGTGACGTGGTCGATGCCGGCTTGATGAAGCGACCGTGCGGCGATGCCGGTATGCCCGCTCCGTGTAATTCATGGGGCGGCAATGTTGGTGATGATTTATCCTTCGCGATGCCGGACTCTTGTTCGGCTTGCCGAGATGATGATCCGAAGAAGTTGAGCTCGGCTCAACAAAGTGACGACGTGTCTAGCGTAGATCGGCAGCCGCGGAGCAATATTGCCGGACTGGTTTGACACCAGCATGATATTGAAGATCATGTGAAAAAGATCTTAAAGTTAGTGGGATGTGTTCGGGAACAAAACACAATACCCCATACAAAACTTCCTTCAAAAAGGATGTCTGAAATCCCGTTCATAAAAAAGACGAACTCGGGTCGGATTCGTTTTCGCGCAGAAAACAGATCCGAAAAGTGATGCACTAATCGGAAGGTTCCCGGAGTTTGGACGGTTGGATCGAGCTGAAATTTTGAGGGGTGGTAGATATAGGAATTCCGCAGACGATCAATGGTTGGATCTTGCAAAGGAAGTCCGAGCTAGAAGCTGGAAACCACGCCCTAAACTCGTCCGGATTCTCGTCCAGATTCAATGCGGCTCCGGTATATCGGAGATTGCCAGAGATTCCTCCATCGGAACTCGATGAAATTTTCCAGGGTTTTTGTAGATTCAATTCCGCACAATTCCACCAAAGCAATCGTTAAAACGACGCTTGAAGAGGCGGTGGCGGCGGACACAAGTCCGCTGTCCAGAAAAACAGTATGGTTGCCTGAGGGCAATGTTGACGTTGACTCCCCGGGCTCCCTGGATGATTCCTCCATGATCTTGATAGAGATCGGAGTTGATGTTGACGAAGGCCCTCATCCGGACATGACGATCGGAGGTAGGGCGCAGTCCTTGGTCGAACCAAGGTGACCAGTTGAACTGGTGACGAAGATGCCGAAGTCGAAGTTGATCTGCAGGCGAGCCATCGACCTTTTGCCGAACACACAGCGGAACTCTCAATGAAAGCACCAATGTCGGTGTCAAAACCGGCGGATCTCGGGTAGGGGGTCCCGAACTGTGCGTCTAGGCGGATGGTAACAGGAGACAAGGGACACGATGTTTTACCCAGGTTCGGGCCCTCTTGATGGAGTCTACATCCTGCTTGATTAATATTGATGATGTGTGTTACAAGAGTGGATCTACCACGAGATCAAAGAGGCTAAACCCTAGAAGCTAGCCTATGGTATGATTGTTGTTGTCGTTGTATATCTATCGACTAGCCTGGCCTTGGTTTATATAATGCACCAGAGGCCTAGGATAACAAGAGTCCTAGTCGAATATGCCGGCGGGGGAGGAGTCCTTGTCTTGATCGCCAAGTCTTGTGGAATATTCCTTGTATGCGGCAACTGTCCGGACTGGCCCATGAGTATGCGGCCCTGGGGGTCCTCGGCCCAATCTTACTGATTGGGGGACGACGTGGTGAGTACCCCCTAGTCCAGGACACCGTCAGGGGGCGCCCCCCACCCTCGTGGACAGGGTGTGGGCTCCCTGGTCTTCATCTTTGGCAAGGATTTTTTATTATTTGTAACTTAACGTTCCGTGGAGTTTCAGGTCATTCCGAGAACTTTTGTTTTCTGCACATAAAACAACATCATGGCAATTCTGCTGAGAACAGCATCAGTCCGGGTTAGTTCCATTCAAATCATGCAAGTTAGAGTCCAAAACAAGGGCAAAAGTGTTTGGAAAAGTATATACGATGGGTGTAATTCGTGACCCGTTTAATAATCACAAGGAGTTGGTGTTTGGCTCCTCACTTTTTCAGGTACCGTATATTATTATCTACACATTTGTAATCATATGCTGCATTTTTCATTTGTGCGCATAAGTTTTATATCATCTTGGAGTACACTTTGGGTACTAATATTATGTTATATGCTCAATGAAGAGTTCGTCCATTGATAGCCTATCAATGCTGCTGGATTATGTCAAGATCATATATATCAGAATGTATAGTTTTGATATGGACATAATTATTGGCTTGCTGCGATGCTTTCGATCTCTGGAGAATTTATACATAGAGGTGATGATTTCATGCACATTGAAAGCCCGTATATATTGTACTAGAATTAACTGTTCAGCTGTCGTTCTCTCGACATAGTCTTTTTTCATACCTTAACTGTTTTCAATCTTCATGTCTACTTAGGGAGAATCACATGGAGAAAAACATATAACCAATCGTTGGCGTAATAAGCACAAGGATTTTCTCAGTTCTCATGACATTCGTTTGAGGACGATAACGATGGGACTATATGCATCCAACCAGGCAAACAGAAGCTTTGTCACATTCTTCCTGTTGAACGCGAGGTTACTATTGTCCATGAGGCTTAATTTTTACAGCAAGAGATTTCTCACAGACGAACAAGTTGAACCGCAGAAAAAGAAGTTTCAGGTGGACAAATGGGCTTCTAAACGTGCTCGGCTTATATTTACAATAAGTTGTAGATATCGTGAAATAATTTTTTTTGCAAAGGATGTTGATTTTATGGAGCAGGCCGACCCATTTGTTTGTGACTGGAAAAAAGAGTGGTTGGGTTAGATGTTACTGTCATGTTCAATCTGGGTTTTGTCTAAAAATTTGATGAACAATTAATCCTTGGGCTTTTTGTACCATTTGTATGCTTGACTTGCTTGTTGTTGCCCTCGTACTCCCCTCCACCTGCCACTACACTGCCGCATCTTCCATGGCTGTTGTTCGTTCCTGTCCGAGGCCTTGCCGTCGTTCTCTGCCTTGGTTAGCTCGTTGTGCCCGCCGCCGTCTGACGTTGTCAACATGGTCAACAACCAAGAGGAATCAGGAGATGACTGTACGTGGAGGAGGCTGACAGTAGGGACCCACCAGGGTCATTGCATTTCGCAAGCAGGTGCCTCATTATTACAAGCCAAAAAAATACTTCCTCCTAATTGTTTGACAACTAGGTTCCACGCCATTGTCAATGTAGTCAATAAACGAGAAAATTACACAATGAGCGGATAACATCAGGGACCCAGCAGCTCGCCCAGTTGTTTTTCAGTTTCAGAGACGGAGCTCAACTGCGCGTTGTGCGGGTGTTGTGGCCCGTTTAGCCCACGCTTACGCTTTTATTAAGCACATGACGAGCCCAGTTGTTATATTTTTTCTTTCTGAAATTGGCTAGCCCAGTTTTTTTGGAGAATACCAAAACCGAGGCCTACTTGCTTTTCTCAGCCCTGCTGGGCTGCAAATCTTTCAAGACGAGGAGGGATGAAAGTAGTAAGAAATGGGCTTCCCCAGAAAACGGGCTATAAGTTGTAAGAAATGGGCTGTAAATTTTTAAACCAAAGCAAACCGGCAATTGCATTAAAATATCATTTTTTCAGGATTTCTCTACTCTCTACTCTTATAAAAACCAAAGCCAACTGGAAATTACATTAAAATATCATCTTTTCTCCCACAAGATAAACTACTCATACGAATGCATCTTCATGTTCCATGCAACGAACGGGCATCTTGCTAGTTAAGATTCTAAATTTCATTCATTTTTTTTGCGGAGAATTGTTTTTTGAATTTTATTTTGATATAATTTTTAGAAAATTATTTTTAACGTGACTCGAAATTTCGTGATTAAAAGAGTTCTGACCCCACCGAAATATGCACAATATCATTGAATTTTTTAGCGATTGCTCGAATATATGGTCTGTAATGCTAATAAAAAGAATATGGGCTTCAAATATCCTTAAGAATTAGCAAATGGGCTGTAAATTATTGAAAATAATGGCTAATGGGTTGTATGCTATTTTCCACAGATCTTGGAGTCTGACTTCTGGGCCTACTAGGTTGACGATGACGCTGTCCTAAATTTTTTTTGACGCGTACGCAAAGCTTTGTCAACTTAGTTAACACACAGCGATGATCGTTGGATGTCCATCCAACGCCGTCTTCTTCAATCTCTGATCCCTGCTCGGCCGCCCAAACCAGCGCCCGGCGGGACTGCTGCTCCCTCCTCCCGTGGCTAGCTGTCTTTGCCGCCGAATCATCCCTCTAACCACCCACACATCCTGTTATTTTCCGTGACGTCGGCCTCACCTCCGTAAGCCGACCGGTCATTCGTACTCCCCTCAGCATGGGAATCCGCTGCGGTGGCTTCGCTGGCTCCGGCTGGTTCTCTTCCTGGGCCTCGCCCTCGTCCATCGCGTTTGTGCTCTCGGCGCGGCGAGGTCAACATGGTCAACAAACAACAGCCATCGGAAGAGGCTGACAGTAGGGGCCCACATAGGAAAATGCCTCCTTATTACGCGCAAAATAATGATTCCTCCACCTGATAGCTGGGACTCACCGGAAGGGTCTCTGTATTTCGCGAAAAAAATGTTCCCCCCGCTGTCAGCTCGGATCCACCGGAAATGCCTCCTTATTACGCAAAAAAATGAATACTCCCCCTGCTAGCTGGGACTCACCTTGGTGGGAGGCTGACTTGTGGGCCTACTAAGTTTACGGGGACGGAGGGCTTTGTCAACTTAGTCAATATGAACGAGTCTAGCTCCAGTGACCGTATGATGTCCATCCAACGGCCGTAGTGCTTCGTCAACCTCTGTTCTTCATGCTCCAGCTGCCCAAAGCAGCGCAGGTCGTGCCGCATGCTCCTGCCTCCCGTGGCCGGCTGTGATGCCGCGGAGGCCTCACCGCCCCCTACTACTCCCACCGCTGGCCAGGCCATCCCTCTACTCACCCACACCCCCTGTTATTCTGCGGCGACGGCAGCCTCACCCTCGTACTCCTCTTCGCGTGGGAATCCACTGCTACGTCTTCCCCGGCTCCGCGTCGTCCCCTTCCTAGGCCTCGCCATCGTCCACCGCCGTGGTGCTCTCGGCGTGGCGTGGTCAATGTGGTCAACGACCTACTTCCATCGGAAGAGTACTATGCGTGGAGAGGCTGACAACTGGGTCCACGGCGGCCGCAAGGAAGTTCCTCCTTATTACGTGCAAAATAATTATTCCTCCATCTGACAGCAGGGACTCACCGGACGGGCCACCGTATTTCGTGAAAAAAACGTTTCCCCCCTGACTGCTGGAACCCACCAGCTACATCTTCGCACGCAAGGAAGTGCGTCCGGCATAAAAAAACAAACCCCTGACTGTTGAGACCCACCAGCTACATCTTCGCACACAAGGAAGTGCCTGACAGTCAGGACCCACCTGGTCGAAGCATACGTAGCGTTGTCATTCTGGTCGTGAACGTGTACGTACATATATACCGGTCGATGTAGAGGCGCGCCGCGTGTAAATAGTAGAGGCGCCGCACGTAGCATGTACACGCGTCGTCTGATGACGGGGTGCAAGAAAGAAAATACGGCCACGTATGTGTACATACGGGCGGGGTCTCGAACGCCTACTCGCGCATATGTACATGGTTGGGTCGGAACGGAGAAACAGCGTCGCCGTCGTGTTGGGAGCCAACCGGCTGGGTCGGAACGGAATGTATGGTCGTGTTCATCAGGAGGGCTTGGACGGAACAGGCGATGGAAACGAGGCCTGGTGTACTGCATAACGGAGGAAACGGACCTCCTATGTTCGGAACGGGGTCCTGTTGATCGGGAGGGGTGTGGCGTGTCGCCAAAGCGGAGAAGCGGACCTCCTACGGTCGAAACGGGGGTCCTGTTGGTCGGGAGGGGTGTGGCGTACCGCAAAACGGACGAAATGGACCTCCTACGGTCAAAACGGGGGTCCTGTTGATCGGGAGGGGTGTGGCGTGCCGCAAAACCGATGAAACAGACCTCCTACGGTCGAAACGAGGGTCCTGTTCATCAGGAAGGGTGTGGCGTACCACAAAACGGGACTCCACGGGATACTGTTCATCTCCACCGTCGACCTCCTCCAGCCTCCACAGGCTACCGTGGACCTCCTCCAGCCTCCACGGGCTCCTGTTCATCCAGCCTCCACCGCGCTACTCCACCGGCTACTGTTCAACCACCCGTCCACCGTCTCATCGTTCATTCAGCCCTCCACACCACGGGGTCTGTTCAACCACCCTCCACCGCTTCATCGCTCATCCAGCCCTCCACACCACGGGGTCCTGTTCATCCAGAGGCAACGCTACCGCTCACTATTCATCCAAGCCCCCTGCAATGCTCACTGTTCATCCAATCGATCGGTGTCAGTTAGCAGCAGTAGCGAAGGAATCGCTCGATCGGGTTCAGTTAACAGCCATCGATCGATCGCTCGGAGTTCGATGTCGTAACTGCGGTGCAATCGCTTCGGGTTCGATTAGAGCCCAATGCCTCGCTTCGGGTTCGATTAGAGTCAACGCCTACGCACACGCAGCGTGCGTGTCTGAGAAAGCGCACATTGCTCAGCCCCCAACCTCCCACCGTAACCGGCAACTCCCCGAAATTTTCCTCCCCCTCGCTTCTACCATGGTTTTTTCCGTCATGGAGGGCCCAAAGAATGTCATGCAGTTGCGTCTCCGGCCCGCCCAGGACGAAAAGCTCATTTTCTATCATGATTTTTGTCATAGAAGTAGGAGCCCACCACATCTATGATGATACCGGGTTTTGTCACAATTATCGTCATAGAAGTGTCATATGTACGACAAAAAAAAAATTTGTTCGGCCCAAAATGTCACGGATGTGTCTTTTTTTGTAGTGTTGCATCTTGCATTGATTTCTATGTTGTACTGCTTCTAATTTTTTGAATTGCCACTTATGACAAGACACTTTTAACTTGGCAGAGTAATATTGGTTGCATCTTTCATATGTTGTCTAGCTTGCATTACTTCTATTTTCTTGAAAATCCTTCTGCTTAGTTTACACATTGTAGCTGTGAATATGTCACGCCGTCTTGTTTTTCTTACATATTCCATCCTCATACGGTTCTCTTACATCAAAGTATTGCTTGTCTGTATCATGCATCAATGAGTTCTGAAGAGCGATTTTATTCTTTTGTGTTGTGGGTATGGCTAACTGTTTGAAGGAAAATAATATAGTAGGGAGTGGTATTACTCGTCAGGTGAAACGGAACAGGATCTGCCGTCTAGATTCTGCTGGTACTTATAGTGCAGTAGAAGGTCCAAGTCCACCGGCTAAATCTACAAACACAATATCACCTGCTCCGCCACTACATCAGATTCAAGCTAACTGCATCAAAGATCTCAACGAGTTACTCGTTCGTTTGCTCCGTAACTGGCCAGTTCCCAAACTGCCTTCACTCCTAACATTACTTCCGAAGCACTGCTGACACAACATGACTTAGCAAGATCAGATGAACCTCATGAGCATCAACACCAAGACGGTACCTGACCGGGTCAAGTTGCAGTTGCATGCTCCTTTATATGTACTCTCACAGTTTGATGTACACTAAAACTTTTCATATTCATTGTTGAACTAGCTAGCACCACGACGCAAGTGGAAACAGACATCAGGGATAATGCTTGACAGATTAACAAAATCTAAAGGAGGAAGAATGGAGATCCATTTTGAGGCAGGATTAAAAAGGCCACGTGATGCTACAAGTTAGTATTAGAGGCAGCCGTTGCCGTTAGGTGTCATGCACGTATCCTCCCAACGTGGATCCAGTACAGGAATGAGAAAGACAATACCCAGTTTAACACCTTCCTTGACCATTTATCCGTAAGTAATGTTATTCATCGCAATTAGTAATATTGTCTTGCTCTGTCCCATACTTTCTAGCTTCCTCCTAATAAGACTCACATTCTTTTTTCAACAGATTAGGTTCAAGTTGGATCCGAAAGATGATGAAACTAAACAAGCATATACTCATGTTTTTCAGTCTGCTCTGCGACAGTATCGGTACCACCTTAGAAAATCTCACTTTGAAGGCAAAGCTAACAATGAAATCGCCGAAACATCTCCATTGGAATATATTACAGATGAAGACTGGACAGCCCTTGTTAAACACTGGTCTGATCCAAAGTATTAGGTAGACTATATGTATTTGATCAGACCACATATTGAACTTGTATTTATGTATGTGCCTTACAAGTGTATCTTCTTCTAGGCTAACTGTTTGAAGAACAAGACCAACCGTTCTAAAGTGAAATTCCAACAGACAACAGGATCTCGTAGCTATATTGCACACTGCGAGGCTCTTGTAAATAGCTGCTACTTCCATCTTTTTTCCGTGCCATATTATCGTATATATATTGACTTGTTCCAAATACAGAGAAAACATGTGCGGACCAAAAAGAACCTGAACCGAATGTAGTGCAAATCTTCAAGGATTGCCACACCAGCAAGATGAAGGGCATGAGCACACCAGTTCAAGCCGCTGTTGTAAGTCCTTACTCCTCCTGCCTTTGAACTGATTGGTACTATGATGTGTTCATTTAACTACTTGGTTTGCAGCCTATGTCGATTACTCGATTCAGTTTTATACACAGTTGTCTTAACGTATCATTTCACCTTACATGGTTTAAAAGAGATGAAGGATATTCTTTTGGTCTTGATCTGTATTCTAGTTGTTATGTTCACGTGCGCACACAATGATAAAATAGCCTATTTTTTATATCAGTTTGCCAATGATATGAATGACGTCATACTATGTTCATCCTACTTTAAACCATGTCTCTTTATCCTTAGATGTCAACGAATGCGAGGAAATAGACAATACAGTAGGCATGCTACATGGACATATGTTCCGAAAGTGATTTTATTATGTAGTTGGCACTACAATACATGCTAATGTATTACAGTAGTTCACCAAAATAAGTTCTGTATAAACGTGTAACCTACTTTGTTTGTTTTTGTCTCATTAATAACTTATCTGGTACACTAATCTACAAGTTCAAACTTTCAGGAAGCTATGGAAAAAATGATTGAATAGCCACAACCACCTGAAGGTGACGAGGCTACCACAGGCACAATGTCACCTCCTGCTGCAGTGCGTCAGTATCTCTCCACTAACATTGCAAAAAGCATCTTCCTGCATAATTCTGGGTTGGTTGTCAAGGTAACCTCGTCCAAATCGCCTACTGAACAAAATCTTCCTGCTAGACAGAGTGATATATCTGTGCTTCAGACACAAATCCAATCCCTAATGGACGTCCTTTGGAAACAACAATAGTGGTTGAAAAATGTCATCAAGATATGAATTGTTTTGAAACCATACTATCAGACATTCGCTTCGTTGTTCAAGAGCAATGGCGGAAAAAAGGTGAAGAGCATGCTGCTCCATCAGATTCTACAGCCTGAAACATTAGCACTCAGGCCAAATGATTTGTGCTTCTATTCATCTGATGGTGCTTTTATCTGCAAGGGCTGTAAACTTTATGCCAACAGGCCTTTTGTTGTGATACAACATTTATGATGCTGCCAAAGGCTGCAATAATTACGACGCTATTTTTGTATAGTGTAGGTTTATCTTAGTAATGTATTCGGCCGAAAGCTTCGTAGGAGCCCAACATGGCAACATTCGTTGGGCCCATTCCAATTGGGCTAAAAACGATTATGGGCTGAAATTTGCATGTAGCCCACTAAAAATATCTGGGCCTAAATCAGCATAAGATTTCATATTTTTCTGCTAGGCCTGTGCCCATAGTGGGCCTTTAATAGGCCTACACATAATTTGGGCCCTTAGTAACAATAGGCCGTTTACAGGTGCAAATATCTCGAGCCCATAAAAAACATGGGCCTTTAAAAGACCGAAAGTGAGACTGGGCTCATTTACGATGCGGATCTTTCACAGGACAAAATTCGGACAGGCCGTAAATGCACCGACCTAATACACGGGCCTTTAACAAGCCGGAAGTTCGGTCAGGCTAGATTATCGTTATTTTTATATGGGCCGATAATGGGCCCGATGTGACGTTTGCCGCATATGGCCGATGGATTTCGTCCGACGTTAACAGGCCGAAAATCACAACATGCCGAAAGTGGCCCAAATCTATTGTGGGCCTCTAACAGGCCGAATGTCACACATGGCCGAATAGGACCCAAATCCTTCACGGTCATTTATGGGCCGAAAGTTTCAATGGCATGTAAATGGGCCCAAATGAAGCAGGACCTTTAACAGGCCGGAAATACACCGGGCCGTAATTCGGCCCATAAACTTAGCGGACTGTTAACGGGCCAGAAGTGAGGGCCGCGATGATGACAAATTTAGGACAGGCCGTTGACAGGCCAATTTCACACTAGCCGTACGGGCCTTAACTGAGAATGTTGGGCCTTTAGCTGGGCCGGCTCATTATGGTCCGCAAAATCTCGCGGGCCTTTAGCTGGGTCGGCCCATTACGGCCCGCAAAATCTCTCGGACCTTTAGCTGCGCGGGCCCAATATGATACTCAAAATCTCGTGGGCCTTTTGCTAGGCTGGCCCATTATGGACCGCAAAATCTTGTGGGCCTTTAGTTGGGCCGGCCCGTTTAAACTTTATGGGTCACTTTTGGGTCGGTCCACGTGTCAACATATCATAGGCGCATCTCGCCCATTGGATGAGTGACACCTGTGCCAATGCAGAGCTGACACGTGTTTCTGTCAGCCAATCAGAATTTTACACATGGAAAATCCTCATTGGTCTGGGTTGTTAACGGGTTATCAGATCCAAAACCAGACCCGATAGCTTAACGGTGTTCCGTTATGGTGGATGCCACGTGTTGGTCACCCTTGACGAAAACACTTCTGTGACGCGCGATTTATCGTCATGGAAGTGGACACTTCCGTGATGATAATTTTGGCAATGTCATGGAACACTTTTACGACAGCACAGGTATGACTATCTTCATTCTGTCATAAATTTTTCATGGATGTACATGCATGACAGAAAACGTGACCTACTGTGACAAACACGTATCATCATGGAAGTGTATTTTTTTGTAGTGTATATTGGTACTAACTGCAGGAATGGACCACCTATGAAGAAGATCTGGGTGCCCAAAAGGTGTCTTGAGAATCTTCCTGTGAATGTCATCATGACACCACAAGGGAAGAGGACAAACCCCAGACCAAAAGCTTCATATGGTCCAAAGGCTTCATACAGACAGAGGACTCAAAAGAGACACCCTAACGCAAATGTTTTGCAGGGAAATCATACTCAAACTTATGAATATGAGCGTGTATCCTCAAACCGCTATGTTCATAAGACTAAGAACTATTCTTCTTATTCACATGAGTATTATTCACCTCCTGCAAGGCTATTTGCTAGGGCTCCAAAGCCGAAGTTCTCAGATGCTGCACTTAGACTCATTGCTTCTAAGGCACCCCTGAAAATGTGGGTGGTTAAGAAAAATTAACTTTATTTTGCAGGGAAAGGTTTCGAGCCGGAAATCAAAGGCATTCGATGCTTATGCTGGGGACCTAAAACATCTTTTGGGGCGCAAGATAAAATGCCCAAATGGTCTCACTATGTATTTTGTTCCTGAATTGCTTGCCAATCATTCTATCAGTCCTAACCTTGATCTGAGCTTTGATAATCCTCTTGTCCATCAAATGTTTATGCTTCACAATACTCTTGGTGAAGCCTATCCCCTAACTGCATCTTGTAGGGTATGACACCACATGCTTGAGAATGGATTATGGACGGTGGATGCACTAATCACATGATTTGGTGATCAAGTCTTCTCATGGACTCAACCTTACGCCCATCTGACAAGAGCCACATCACATTTGCTGACACTGGTAAAATCAAGGTATTGGGTCTAGGTAGAGCTGCAATCTCAAAGGGTCAGCACATGGACAAAGTGATGCTTGTTGAATCCCTTGGTTTCAACTTAATGTCTGTCTCAATGCTTTGTGATTTAAACATGATTGTGATATTTGGGAAATATCATTGCCTTGTTTTGATGGAACCTGACAAGTCTCTAGTCTTTGAAGACTATCGGAAAGATGATCTGTATATGGTAGATTTTTCTGTAGGACCACAGTTGGCCCTATCTCTTCTAGCAAAAGCTTTAGAGTGCTGGCTCTGGCATCGGAGGCTAGGGCATGCTAGCATGAGGAACCTGTATACTCTCGCGAATAAGAAACATGTCATAGGCATCGAGGGCGTCAAGTTAAAGAAAGATCATTGGTGTGGTGCCTGCGAAGCTGGAAAGATGACCAGGGCCAAGCATCCCTCGAAGACAATCATGACGACATCTCAACCCTTCGAGCTGCTACACATGGACTTACTTGGTCCTACTCACTACTCTACTCTTACTACCACTGCTTGCCTCTATGGCTTCGTCATTGTTGATGATTATTCAATATATACATGGGTGCATATAATCCTCTACAAGAATGAAGTGCAGGATGTCTTCAGGCAACCGCCAAATCGTGCCATGACGAACTATGGCATCAAGATCAAGCAAATCAGGAGTGACAACAGCACAGAGTTCAAGAACACAGGCCTTGACACTTATCTTGATATGCTTGGTATCACTCATGAGTTCTCTGCTCCATACACACCTCAGCAGAACGGCATCGTGGAGCACAAGAACATGACACTCATTGAGATGGCTCGGACGATGCTTGACGAATACAAGACACCAAGGAAGTTCTGCCCTGAAGCCATTGATACTGCATGCCATGTCATCAACCGTGCTTATCTTCACAAGCTTCTGAAGAAGACATCCTATGAGCTACTAACTGGTAAAAAGCCAAACATCAGTTACTTCAGAGTATTTGGTGCTACGCGCTGGATCAAGGATCCACATCACACTTCAAAATTTGCACCGAAAGCACATGCAGGTTTTATGCTTGGTTACGGAAAGGATTCGCACTCCTACAGAGTCTTCAACCTCTTTCACTATAAAGTGGTTGAAACTGTAGAGGTGCGGTTCGATGAGACTAACGGCTCGCAAAGAGAGCACCTGCCAAATGTGTTAGATGAAGTCCCACCTAGTGAATCCATCAAGCTCATGGGAACTGGAGAAATCATACCGTCTGAAGCTCAGGCTGAAGAGGAACTTATCATTTCTACACCTAAGCAACCTGAAGACAATGCTCAAAATGAAGACAATGCTCGAAATGAAGACAATGATCAACAAGAGCAAAATCTTCGTCCAGTTCATCCTTGTGTTGCTAATAAAGTGCAAATTGAGAAGATAATTGACAGTATCAATGCACCCGGTCCACTCACTCGTTCAAGAGCAACGAATCGCAAATTTACATGGGCACTTTGCGTTTGTCTCAATATCTGAACCCAAGAAAGTTGTTGAAGCCTTCATGGAACCTGAATGGATTCAAGCTATGCAAGAAGAGCTTCAACAGTTCAAGCTGAACAATGTATGGGAATTGGTCAAGCGTCCTGATCCTCGTAAGCACAATATCATTGGCACTAAATGGATATATCGCAACAAGCAAGATGAGCATGGTCAAGTTGTCAGAAACAAGGCTCGTCTCGTTGCTCAAGGATACACTCAAGTTGAAGGGATTGACTTCGATGATACATTTGCTCTTGTGGCTAGGCTTGAAGCCATTCGCATACTGCTAGCCTATGCAAATCATCACAACAACCTTCTGTATCAAATGGACGTGAAGAGTGCCTTTCTCAATGGCAAGATTGAAGAAGAAGTGTATGTTGCACGACCACCTGGCTTTCAAGATCCAAAACATCCTGATATGGTATACAAGCTTAACAAGGCACTGTATGGCCTCAAACAAGCCCCTCGTGCTTGGTATGACACACTCAAAGACTTCCTGAAGAGCAGAGGCTTCAAACCTGGTTCCCTTGGTCCCATGCTCTTCACGAAGACATATGATGGTGAACTGTTTGTGTGCCAAATCTATGTGGATGACATTATCTTCGGCTGCACTAACCAGAAATACAGTGATGAGTTTGGACACATGATGCAAGAGCAATATCAGATGTCCATGATGGGTGAGCTGAAGTTCTTCCTAGGTCTTCCAATTCGTCAACAAAGCAATGGCATCTTTATATCTCAAGAGAAATACCTCAAAGACTGGCTGAAGAAGTTTGGAATGCAAGACTGCAAAGGTTACACGACACCTATGCCAACTAAAAGTCATCTAGGTCCTGACGCCAATGGTAAAGAGTTCGATCAAAAGGTATACCGCTCCATGATTGGTTCTTTACTTTATTTATGTGAATCTAGGCCAAATATCATGCTTAGTGTTTGCATGTGTGCCCGATTCCAAGCAGCACCAAAGGAATCGCATCACTTAGCTGTGACACGAATTCTTTGATATTTGGCTTACACCCCAACACTAGGATTATGGTATCCAAAGCGCTGAGAGGTTGATCTAGTTGGATTCTTGGATGCTGATTATGCTGGTGACAAGGTGGATCGCAAGTCTACATTAGGCACATGTCACTTTCTAGGACGGTCACTTGTCTATTGGTCTTCAAAGAAGCAGAATTGTGTGTCTCTCTCCACTACAGAATCTGAATACATTGCTGCTGGATCCTGCTGCGCTCAGCTTCTATGGATGAAGCAAATTCTCAAGGACTATGGCATTTATCTGAAGCAAGTACCACTGTACTGCGACAATGAAAGTGCTATCAAGATTGCCAACAACCCAGTTCAGCACTCGAAGACAAAGCACATTGAAATTCGTCATCACTTTCTTAGAGATCATGTCATGAAGGAAGATATTGATATCATTCACGTCAACACTGAAGAGCAATTGGCAGATATATTCACAAAGCCCTTGGATGAGAAAAGATTTTGCAAGTTGTGGTGTGAGCTAAATATCTTAGAATCCTCAAATGTCATGTGATTAGGCACACATCCTAACACTTATGCATATTTATGACTTAGATGGGCAACACACGAATTAAAGTATATCTTCAATCAATGAAGACATACACTCTAAGTGTGAATACATTAATGAAGAATTTGACTTCGGAGTGCCACGATAATTGTGATTCGTGTCTGGGTCTAATACTTCCTATACGGTGGGTAACGCCACCAACAAACTTTAGTTTGGAGTGTTCTCTTTTGTCGTTGCATTTCATAACTCTACGCATTTGTTTTGTCTTCAACATTGTTTTGTATTCATGTTGATCTTCATTTTGTTGATTTGGTCTTACTCATATATACATATATTTGTGTTCTATCCTCTACAACATTCACTTATAGCTATGTCTTCTCATTTGAATCTTTTGGACTAAGTGAATGTGATCGGACCCTAACCTCTTCTATGCTTCTACCTCAAATTCTATCTATCCAAATCATATGCATTCTATTGAAACTGTCGAATGTCTTCTCTGCGTCCTTGTCAGCAGAAGATACAGAGACAAACATTGAATCTGTTTTAAATGCTCAATCCTTATTGCCTGAAACTCGGAGAAGCCAGAACGACCACCCGACAGTCAAGGCGTGCATGGGAACATGGGACAACTTCCAATGTGTTGCATGTTTGCCACGTGTCCCTCAGATGTGAACCGCCAGGGGCACCTGCGTAATTGTGCTATGTTGTCCCTCTCCTTATAAATACACATCACATCGCGGTCAAAATCTTTCTCCCATCTCTCCACCTTGCACAAACCCTAGCGCCACCGCTAGCTCTCGATGATGCCGGCGACGAAGCGCTTAGCTGCCACGATCTTACCGACGTCGTCCTCACGTCGGCCGCAGACCTCATCTTCTCCGCCGCCGTTGTAGGTGTCTTCCGTCACCAAGTTAGGGCACGGAAGATCGAACTGCTCGGCCTCCTCTCCACTCCGTCTTGCAGTTCTTCGTGTGGTAATTAAAGCTTACTTTTACTTCCTTTTTGATCTGATAGATTCATCCTTCTCCACCAAAAGTGGTTTCTGTGCCTACAAATTTGGATCTATCCTGTTCTGCATCTCATAACATGCCTAGTATATTCACTTATGCTTCACACATAGTTAGATTCCTGATTTGTACCTATTCTTGGATTCGTACAAATCTGGAACCAACTCTCAACATATAAGTGAATGTCTTCGCTCTATGAGGTCAATGTCTTCAAACTGATTTATCTTCAAAATCTTCTGAGAATGCATATGACCTCTTCCCCTTCCCAAGCATCTCTAATGCTTTCACAAGTACATGTCCGTGGGAGAATCCCTTGGTTCTCATAGTTTGCATTCATTTCAGAATTCTTACAGCATCACATCAATTCTCCCGAAGCCAGTTCTTGTCTGACCAGCAGACGGAAGCCTTTGCAAGTTCTGAACCCATCCAAGTTGAACTTCATGGCCACTGAAAAGTCGGCAAGAAAGGGAGGCAGACAGCGTCGTGGGAATACATCGAAGGATTTGCCACCAGATCTATATGAGATGTACAAAACAGACCCAGAAGAAACCTATGGTGAACGCAAGACTCGAATCCAGTGGATTTGAAGATATTGGGCAGAGGAATGGTACAAGTACAGATTCGTCACTTCTGAGTATGCTGAGAAGAATGCCATCAAGTGACCTTGGGGAGATATCTTATACAAAAATCTTCCACCCAGGTCCAGAACTGAAGCCATTGCTCAAGGCTTTTATCCTTGCATGGTTCGCGGACCACAGCCAGAGAATGCTGACCCATCTTCTCTGCTATGGTGTCGTGACGACAATCTGTTCAAGTGCAACTACAAGTTTGCCAAGGACTCTGCTGCGAAAAACAAGAAATCTTTTGGACTCGACTTCAACCCTGGTCCACCTGCTCCTCGGGCCGATGGCACACGTGATGCTGAACCCAATGTCATCGGGCCCTTCTACAACCTCGAAGGTCTTCTCACTCACATTATTGTTCAGGGGGCAGCCGTGGAGCACTCTGCAGACGACACTGATTCTGATGAAGCGCCTGCTCCAATAAAGCCACAGAAGCAGAAGAAACTAAAGACTTCAAAGCCCTCCACTGCACCAAGAGCTTCGCGTGCAGTCAGAAGATCTTTCTCGCATCTCCAAGACTGAGAAGAAGAAGAAGCCCATCCAGATTTCATGTCAAGCACTGACCCCAGCTGCTGTTCTGAGAAATGAAAACGAAGCCATTGATCTGTCAAGTGACGAAGATCTTGGCAATGATGCTCTTGAGCTACTAATAAAGAGCTAGCAAGAGGCGGAGATCTTCAACGATCTGCCCCTCTTCGATGTGGACATCTTGAATAACTTCATTGATGAGTGGTTTGAAAATCCGAACCTCAGCATCGATGATCTTCAGCTTCCTATTGGCATCAGTGTCTCCTTCCATGGTGCCATTGAAAATGAGCTGGTTCTGGCTCAGAAAATCGTTGAACTGAAGAACAAAATTGACTATGAGAAGGCTCAGTTCAAGAAGCACATGGCCAAGCTCAACCTGGCTAATTTTCAAAACTTCAAGCAGATACTGCATGACCTCAAAGAGCAGTTTCAACAGAAACGTGAAGCAGTAAAAGGATCAAGAGAACGTATGAAGCTCTCCGCTGTAAAATGTGTTCAATCTCACAATGAAGCAGAAAAGCGCAAGGCTCTTGGGCGTCTAGGCATTGACCCCAAGATGGCTGCCAAGAAGAAGAAGCCAGCTGTGGCACAAGCTGAAGCATCAGGGCGGGAAGCACCTTGCATTGTCTTCCCTGCCAGCATGACAAGCACGAAGCCTAAGGTCCCCATAGTTGCTTTGAAACTTAAGAAAACAAGGGCAGCCGAAGCCGAAGCCCGAAAGCGCAAGAACAAGAACACCACTAACGATGCTCCAACGACCAAGAAGAGAAAGACAAAGAAGAAAGATCGGGCTGCTCCCATAGAACCCCTTGTCGTCGAGCCAATCTCATTTGCTCGTCCTGCGTCTGAACACCGAGAGCGTTAGTTAATAGTTCACGAGCCTGCTACCACAGAGGCTCCTGAAGCTGAAGACATCCCAGCTGTTGACACCACCGGAGCTGAAGACATTGTTCCCCAAGACAATGTAAATGATGATGAAGTCCTTCCTCAAAGTGAGCACCAAATGGTATCATCGCCTGTTCTCACGAACAACGAATTCATCAGCATTGGTCGTCCTCTGACGCTAATTGCTCAAGATGATTCATGGACTGATCACCCTCAAGACTCGCCCCGTCAAGAAGAATCACCAAGTACTCCCCCAACTCAAGTCACCACTCTGGTGCTTGATGATGACGACTATGTGGTTCAGCCATCTCCCTCTCCAAAAGCGTCGCCCACATTTCTTAGTCTTCGCAAAGGACCAAGGCCACAAGTCGCTTTGTCGAGCGTTCCGGAAGGAGAAGAGCACCACAACTCAGTGGCACGACAAGTGTTTCCTGACGCCACTCCGCCTGTGAACGTCTTAGAGTCTGAAGCCAAAGCCGCTGAAGACATTTCACTGCATCAGCCGATGATCTAGAAGAACCCCGACAAAAAGAAGAGCGTGTTGCCACACCCCCTACCAACCAAGAAGTTGTTCTCAAGGAGAACATGTCCGACCCTCCAGCTACTCAAGTGGAGGTTGATGGTACTGAGGCAGCCACCAACACCAATACTGAAGCCAATGACGATGTCATGACTGAAGCAAATGTGGCGCCTGAAGTTAATGTGCACCAGAGGTGAATGTGTCCCCTGAAGCCAATGTTGCACCTGAAGCCATTGTGCAACTTCAAGCCCATATTAATGCTGATGCTCCTGTGCCCCCTCCAAGGACTCATACAATTGGGCTGGCATTTGATCGCGGCCAACCTGTCATGGTTCGTTGGCCTATTCTGGTTCCTCCTCCTGCTCCCGGACCTCAATTTGACTATCATGTGGAGCACAGGCCTCAGGTCCAGAAGCCTAAACAAAGGTTGCCCAGGTTTCCAGGTACTGCATCTTCGCCTGGGTCGTTCAATGTCAATGGTTTCAAGGCACACAACACCTTCTTTGATAGTGCCAATAACCCATATTCCAAGCCCAGAATATCATATGATAGATTCTGGAGTTATCAGTAGTGCAGGTACTATTCCTGTATACTATACAATCAGGGGTGCATTTTCCCCCATATGTGTCTAGACTGCGAAGCCATTGCTGGCATGCCCTGCTTGGAGGAAGCCCTTGACTGCTTGAGAGATGCTGGTCTGCTACAGTTTGTGACTGACAAAGAAAATTGGAATGAAGAGCTTTTGCTGCAATTCTATGCAACTCTTCACATTCGCGTCTACAACAGGGATCCGAAGACTTGGATCCTTGAGTGGATGACCGGCAATGTACATCACGAAGGCAAAGCTCTTGATATCATTGAGCTCACTGCCCTGCCCACTCCAGGTGAACTGTATGAACCTGGTTGTCAGCTTCACCGCAATGCTTTGGAGAGCATCTTCCAGAAGCCTGAGCCCAACATGAGCCAAATGCTGAGCATGATGAAGCCACTGCCCCGCAACGCTGAATATCCACCAAAATTCTCTGTTGAAGACCTAGAGTATCCGCCTCGCACTATTTATCATATCATCAAGCGAACTCTATGGCCCGTCAAAGGACATTCTCCTGCAGCAAAGCTTGAAGGAGCAATGAATACATTGGTTTTCTATATCTTCAATGGCATCAGTTTCAATGCTCAAGACTTCTTCATTAGGCAACCGGCTGCATCTGGCTCTGATCTTTTTGGACTGAAGTTTTATGCTCCATGGGTAATGCGCCTCATCAAGCTTCATTCTGATGTCAACTATCAGCCTTCTGCGTGTAATCATCTCATATTCTTGCCAGAGGTTGATCTGTCTGTCGAAGCCATATACCCTGAGCCTGCCAAGGAGCCAATTTATCTTCACAACATCGATCACAAAAGCTTCACTCAGCCCATTGAAGGAGTTCTTGCTGCTACTCGTGTTTATCCTTTAGCTGGCAATACACATGCACCTCATCGTGCCCATACTGAAGCCACTGAAAGCACAATTCTCAAAGGCCTCGGAAGCGTTCTCGTGTTCTCAATGACCGAGAGCTTCTCGTTGACCTGCATCAAAAACAGGATAAGCATCACGACTGGCTGAAGCGTCAGATGCAAAGCCTCTTGGTGGATGTCAATCGCATTCGCAACCTTGCCACCAAGAATGCCTTTGTCACTCATGAAACACATCGTGATCGTGGAAGAGTCTGACACTGTTGAGCTCTGAAGATGATCTTCAACAAGATGGCTTCTCAGAGAGATTCAAATTTGATTCCACTCCTCCCAGGAACGCTGTCTTGCATCACACTCCCTCACTTAAAGACTCTGACTATTCTTCCTTAGCTGCAACTGTCAATGCCAGAGTCATTGATGATGAAGATGATGCTACTTCACCAACTAAAACTTCACCTCGCATCGACACTGCACCAAGTTCTTCTGCACCACCAGACCTCAACGACGACCCTGCTGCTTCACCTTCTCCTCATGGGAACGAGTAGGCGCTCTATGTCTTCAAACCTTTTTGGTCCTTACTAACAAAAGGGGGAGAAGCATATGAGTTGATAGTCTTCAAGCGGGTCCATATGGGTGGTTGCTTCACTTTTGCCCCATGTTTACAACTCTCGCTTTTGCTACATTTGGTTCTTTGAGTTGTAACACTTAAACTTGATGGTAAATGCTGCTACCTTTTCTGCCAACTATGTGATGCGATGATAAATTCCGCATGTGCGATGATAAATCCCGCACGAAATCATTTCGCAGACGTCCATTTTCCATTATGCATGTCATTATCTTCGTTATATCTTTTCATGCATAATAAATTGTCTTCATTAGTTGAAGAGGATCTCCACAAGTAAAACCTGCCATGTGCATTTGCATTCAAACGCAAATTACTTATATGCACATCTTCAGGGTGAGCCTTTTGCTACTTATGAAGACAATACCTTAATCCTTTACAATTTCACATACTTTTATCCCCGTTGAAAACTTCAACCAGTTTGTCATCAATCACCAAAAAGGGAGAGATTGTAAGTGCATCTAGTGCCACCCCTAGTTGGTTTTGGAGTATTGACGACAAACCTGGTTGAGGGACTAATGTGTTTGTGAGAACTGCAGGATATCACAGGTAGTAGTCCCTCATTGATTCAGTTTATCTATCGGAGATGACCCCTAAAAATGTGTGAAGACATTGAAGACAATGGTGGTATGTGAAGATATTCACTTTGAAGACTATGACTCGAGAAGACATTCACGTGAAGATTATGGAGTGCGAAGACATAGCTGTTTCGTAGTTTCCTTTTCTTATTTGTTGAGTCATAGGAACCACCGTACTGTTAAGTGGGGTCCAAGTGAATAAAGTCGAGTGGTGAAGTGATGCTCAACCAAATCCTAAGTCTTCGAGCGAAGACAATGAGAGCAAACCTTATCCAGATCTGGATGAGTCAGCTTTACTTGTAGCCCAAGTCAAGCTGCCGCGTGTGTTTGAAATATGACTGTTGGAACACGTGTCAGTTCCTTAGTGAACGAGGGTCATTTCGGACAAATCAGGTTGGGTTGCCTAGTGGCTATAAATAGCCCACCCCCTACACCATAAATTGGTGGTTGCTCAGAGTTAGTGCACGGCTTTTGTCATTTGAGAGCAACCCACCTCGAAGCCTTTGAGAGAGAGAAATCCTTACCAGGACAAAGCCCAAAACACCCAGAGCCAAAGAGTGTTAGGCATCACTGAAGTCTTTTTGTCCGCGTGACCGGAAGACTTGTTACACTTGAGGACTGTGAATCCTCCAGCCGGTTAGGCATCGCGTTCTGAGCATCCAAGAGTCATTGTGTATTGCTGCTGAACGAAGTCTGTGAAGGATTGGAAGTCTACCTTGAAGACTTACCAGCGTGATTGGGCGGGGACTGGGTGTCCTTAGCTCAAGGGGAATTAGGTGAAGACGCGGTCTTCTAATTTGAATCACAGCCTCCCTAACCAGACGTATAGTTGTCACAGCAACTGGAACTGGTCCAACATATCCTTGTCCTCACCAAGCAACTGGTTCTTCCTCTTCCCTCACTTATTTACAGTTTGTCTACGTGAAGACATTTGCATGCTTGCCTGATCTGTTTGACTTCACTGTGTGACGACTATTGTGTTTGGCTTCATACTATCTTCCATCTTGATCCATACTACCTAGCTGCTGATAGTCTTCGTGCTTTAGCTTCATTACTTGCTTGACTATGGATTGTCTAGTGTAGTGTACCTTCCGCTGCATCTCAATAGGTTCATTTCTATCGTTTGTCTTTGAAACTCCCATGTTTTGAAGACTTCCACAAAAATCGCCTATTGATACGTCTCCGTCGTATCTATAATTTTTGATTGTTCCATGCCAATATTCTACAACTTTCATATACTTTTGGCAACTTTTTATACTATTTTTGGGACTAACATATTGATCCAATGCCCTGTGCCAGTTCCTGTTTGTTGCATGTTTTATGTTTCGCAGAAACCCCATATCAAACGGAGTCCAAACGGAATAAAAACGGACGGAGAATATTTTTGGAATATTTGGTGAATATGGGAGGAAGAATCAACGCGAGACGGTGCCCGAGGTGGCCACGAGGCAAGGGGTGCGCCTGCCCCCCTGGGCACGCCCCTGACCCTCGTGGGCCACCCATAAGGCGGTTGCTGCTCTTCTTCGGCTGCAAGAAAGCTAATTTTCGGGGGGGAAATTGTGGCGAAGGTTTCAATCCAATCGGAGTTACGGATATCCGGATATATAAGAAACGGTGAAAGGGCAAAATCCCAGAACGCAGAAACAGAGAGAGACAGAGAGACAGATCCAATCTCGGAGGGGCTCTCGCCCCTCCCATGCCATGGAGGCCAAGGACCAGAGGGGAAACCCTTCTCCCATCTAGGGAGGAGGTGAAGGAAGAAGAAGAAGAAGAAGAAGAAGAAGAAGAAGTAGTAGAAGAAGAAGAAGAAGAAGAAGAAGAAGAAGAAGAAGAAGAAGAAGAAGAAGAATAAGAAGAAGAAGAAGGGGGCCCCTCTCCCCCTCTCTTCCGGTGGCGCCAGAATGCTGCCGTGGCCATCATCATCGTCACCACGATCTTCACCAACACCTCCGCCATCTTCACCAACATCTCCATCACCTTTCCCCCTCTATCTACAGCGGTCCACTCTCCCGCAACCCGCTGTACCCTCTACTTGAACATGGTGCTTTATGCTTCATATTATTATCCAATGATGTGTTACCATCCTATGATGTCTGAGTAGATTTTCGTTGTCCTATCGGTGGTTGATGAATTGCTACGATTGATTTAATTTTCTTGTGGTTATGTTGCTGTCCTTTGGTGCCCATCATATGAGCGCGCACGTGGATCACACCATAGGGTTAGTTGTATGTTGATAGGACTATGTATTGGAGGGCAAGAGTGATGAAGGTTCTACCTAGCATAGAAATTGATGCATACGGATTGAAGGGAACCAATATAACTTAATGCTATGGTTGGGTTTTACCTTAATTAACGTTAGTAGTTGCGGACGCTTGCTAATAGTTCCAATCATAAGTGCATACAATTCCAAGTCAGGGATGACATGCTAGCAGTGGCCTCTCCCACATAAAACTTGCTATCGGTCTAGTAAAGTAGTCAATTGCTTAAGGGACAATTTCAAAACTCCTACCACCACTTTTCCACACTAGCTATACTAACATTATTGCTTGTTTATCTAAACAGCCACTAGATTTTATTTACATGCTCTTTATTTTCTTGCAAACCTATCCAACAACACCTACAAAGTACTTCTAGTTTCATACTTGTTATAGGTAAAGCAAACGTTAAGCGTGCGTAGAGTTGTATCGGTGGTCGATAGAACTTGAGGGAATATTTGTTCTACCTTTAGCTCCTCGTTGGGTTCGACACTCTTACTTATCGAAAGAGGCTACAATTGATCCCCTATACTTGTGGGTTATCAAGACCTTTTTCTGGCGCCCTTGCCGGGGAGTCATAGCGTGGGGTGAATATTCTCGTGTGTGCTTGTTTGCTTTATCACTAAGTAATTTTTATTTGCTGTTCTTAGTTGTTTTCTATCTTTAGTTATGGGTAGGAAACGCAAAATAGCAAAAGAAATTAGTTGTACCGACTGAACCAATGGTTGAAGAACCTCTCAAAATCTATCACACTCCTGAAGCTTATTACTTGGATCATCTTTGATCCCTATGTGCTCGTGCTGAAACCCCAACTAGCTTAGTTGAGGGCAAATCTTTATATGAGCATGCTTGTTATGTGCGACACCGCATATCTTAAAAAGGGAAACGTTCTTGGATCAAATTCATCGTTTGCAATGCTATGCTTGGAATTTATGCGAAATATATGATATTACTTGTTGTTCTGAAGACCCTAAGAAACACCTTCCCTACCAATGTTTGTTTAGTGATAATGGAATCGTATCTTCTTAAGCTAAGGGTGTTTATAATTACTATGATGTTCAACAAATTGAAGAATTTGTTGCTTTTAAGGGTGCTTATGAAATTGCTTCTTTGATTGAAAAGTATGATGCTACTCTTTACAAGTCTGAAAATTTTGCCATACTTGAATATTGTTATGATAATTATGCTTCTAATTCCTATGTTAAACCATATATTGAGGACTCCTCTGCTATCCAAGAAGAGACTAATATTTTGCAAGAGTCTATGGAAGAAGAAATTTATGAAACTGTGAGCTCATTGGATGAAAAATATGAGGAGGAGAGCGAAGAACAAAAGAATGAAGAGCGGATTAGCTACCCGTGCCCACCTTCTAATGAGAGTACCTCTTCAACTCATACATTGTTGAATTTCCCTTCGTGCTTACCAAAGGATGATTGCTATGATGACTGTTAGGATCCTGTTGATTCTCTTGAAATATCCCTTTTTGATGATGCTTGCTATGCTTGTGGCCAAGATGCCAAGATGAATTATTCTATGGAGATGAAATTGCTATACTTCCTTATGTTAAACATGAAATTGTTGCTATTGCACCCACGCATGATAGTCCTATTATCTTTTTGAATTCTCCCGACTACACTATATCGGAGAAGTTTGTGCTTATTAAGGATTATATTGATGGGTTCCCTTTTACGAGTACACATGATGATTTTGATGAGTATAATATGCATGTGCTTGCTGCTCCTACTTGCAATTGTTATGAGAGAGGAACTACATCTCCGCCTCTCTGTGTTTCCAACATGATAAAATTGCAAGAAACTGTTTATACTATGCATTGGCCTTTACTTTGTGTGCATGAATTGTTCTTTTATGACATGCCGATGCATAAGAAGAGAGTTAGGCTTCGTATTTGCTTGATATATGTTTCTTTGTGCTCACTACTAAATGCCAAATCATTGCTAATTAAAATTGGCTTTGATATACCTTGGGATCTGGGTTGATTCACTACTTGAGCACTATATGCCTAGCTTAATGGCTTTAAAGAAAGCGCTGCCAGGGAGACAACCCAGAAGTTTTAGAGAGTCATTTATTTCTGTTGAGTGCTTGCATATAGTTTAAAAACAAAAAAAAATAAAGAGGGGAACCCAAAACTTTTCAAAAAGGAAAGTGAAAGTGAGAGAGACAAGCATTGTTGAAGTGGGGGAGCTCCTTGAACTTTGTTCATGCTCACGGAAACTTTGTGAATCTTGATTACGGAAACTTTTCAATAAAATAATTACCCCTTGTACAATTCCATTGTATAATCTATACCTATACTAATTACAGACTCCCAAGAAATTACCACGTTAATTAGAATTTATGAGCCATTTATTTGGTGGGCCCAAAATTATTACAGTGTACATCATCCATTTTTTCACAACAGAGAAAAAAATTATTGAAAAAAAATTAATATTAAGGAGAAGGGATTCCAGGCTCCCACTTTATAATCTAGAGACAGAGAAACAACTAAAGTTTATAATCACGGTTCCAAGAGGCTCACACATTTATAATCTAGAGATAGAGAAATGACTAATATTTTATAAGGCCAACCACAAGCGTATTGTGACAGAACTCTTAGCCTAGAGCACCAACCTTCCCCCGATCTTCTACTTAAAAAAATACAAGGCAACCCTTTCCCTGATCTTCTTAATTACGTGCACCTCATCTAAAAGATAAAAGAATTCAATCATGGCCGCCTCATACTCATACATGGCTGGCTCATCTAAAAGATGATCGTGCCTATCTCCCTCTGATGTCTCCTCTCCAGCATCGTTCTTCCCATCATGTGGCTGTTGAATAATCACGTGAGACCGATCTATCGCGCATCTGGCCGCCCTGAATTCCTCATGGCAGCATTCTTTCGTGTTCTCACCATGGTAAATTTCTTCTCGCAGCGCAGAGCCGCCACTTCCTAGATAAAGTGGAGATCGGTTAAGAAGAGGAAGAAGATGCACTCAAGCAGCACCGATACATCAAGGCGGCAGAGGAAGATGAGATGAATCATGCAGCTAGAGGACCAGGTACCCGGTGATACACACCACACACAAGTCCTGCAGGCAGTCGGACATGGGCAGCTTCATCGAAGATGGCAAGATCGACTTGGTGTTGCAGTACTTTCCTCCTTCCTCTACCAACAATGTATTTTATCTCCTCACGTGCTTTCCTCTACCAGTTTGAGTCCAACTTATGTCTTTCTACTTGAAAGTGTCCTTGAAGTGTTTGATGAATTTTCAACTTTGCCAAGATATGAATTCTTGTAGAAGAGTTCTCCGACAGAATTTTTTTAAGCATATAAAGTTATGGTAGAATAGCAAGCACCATGATGTACTTTGGTGTAAACTCTCCATGCAATCTTTTTGAGTACATACTCTGTTTGTTACTAATGTGGAACTAAGTTCTTCATGTACGGTGTATCAAAATTGCATCTGTAAACTTTTGACATTGGTCTTTGATTTACATCGCGTCACTAATTACATGTTAACTTCCATGAATACTTGCTCTACTTTGAATCAAGACACTGCATGTGATTTAGTTGTACGAGGTATGGTTTGAAGCCAAATACATATCAATTGCATCCTGGATGTCTAAGGATAGCACAAACAAATTTCAGGTTGTGCCTTTCTTCTTTTTTTTCTACCTTTAATCCTTTATCTTCCAGCTCTAAATGATAATTAACATGAGTTTTTATGTTGTTAGCATTCCACCACACCAATAAGAAGTATATCTCCACATATCTTAATAACTTGAAGCAAATCTTTGCACTAGAGCAGGTATCTTGTTGCAGTCTTTGATCGGTGGCGGTCTTTGGTGATCTTTCTTGACCGAGGAAATATGGGGGGCTGGTGCTGCAGCAGTTCAGCTCCTCTAAACCGTTCTAAGTCTGAAGCACGTTACTCCTGTGGGCTGCGCCCCTGCCCCAGACTCTGTAGGCAAATGAACCCATTACCCTAAAAAAATCATTTTTTTTCGATTCTTTAGCTGGGCAAGTTCATTACAAAAATCCCAATTGGTTGTCTTAATTGCATTCTTTGGTCAAGAAAAATTTGTACTATTAGATGTATATCTATGAGCAGCCTGACTAAGGGGTGTAGGAGATGAATGAAAGCCAGCTGCGGTGGTCTCCATCACTTGCAGGAGCACCATAGAATCCCCACAATAGGGCTTTGTTCACTAGAACAGTAATTAAAACATGGTCAACCAAGTTCAGCTCAATGGACATTGTTGATTCTTATTGAAGGCTCAGTTTATAGGTATTTTTCTATGTCACTCCATGTTATCTAATAGATTTATGTAATGTTTCCTATGCAGATGGTTTACGTGTTGCATATCCTTTATTCTAAATACATGCTAATTCTCCAGTTAGCTGCATGCATGCTATATATTCTTATTCTGCAATGCAGCATTAGGGAAATGTATGAGACTATAATGTAAATATTTTCTTTTCATTTGACATTTAACTTAAGTTCACAAATTAGTCAGAATCATGTCTAATACAGTAATCTCTACATGTGAACGTACTTGAGTGGCGGAGCAGCTTGCAGGTTGTACGCAAATAAAAATCTTTGAGAGATCAATTATTTATTGCATGTTTTGGTTGTAACATTACTTTTGGTTCTCAGTTAGGATTCTTTATTACACGCGGCCATACTAACTTGTCGGATGATGTGCCAGAGTCTGTTACTGTACGTTTCTCTTTGTTGTGCTCGGTTGCGGCAGAGTTTCTGGTGCAATAAGCTAGCTATACAGATCACTTGAGTGTACAAGTTTATTTACATTGTTCCTATGATGAATGTGAAAAGGACTATTCTGATGATGTCCAAGTGAAAAACAAATTGTTCCTATGATGAATGTGAAAAGGACTATTCTGATAATGTCCAAGTGAAAACAAAACATTTCGATGATTTTTTCATACAGTCGTAACATGACTATGATGTCCATATTTGCCAAGCCCGTTTCAAACAACATGCTTGATTCTTTTCAAACAGGTCCAACATTCTGATGTCATAGCTGCTACTTATAGAGATATAGGAAGGTACTTTCAGTTTCAGAAAATAAACAATAGAAAGTACTTTATGTCGTTTCATAATTTATAATAGTGTGTCAAGTAGATTGATTAGGGTGTACATAATGCCAGTTAAACTAAATTAGTACATATATGCATGGACTGTGCTTTTGAAAAGTAGTTACAGATTGAAGAGCTCTTTTTTGGGGGGATAATCATATCATAAAGCTGACTACACAAAAAACATCCTTCTTTTTGAAGTAATAAAAAATCCAATTAGGAAATAACAAAGAATTATAATTCCTTAGTTCCACAAATAACCACAGCAGACTACTATAACTTTTACAAATTTGTATACTAACAATTTTCAATATTTATATGTTTCCCTGAATATCTAGCTACAGCTGGTGCCTTTTTTTGTTTACTACTAGGATGAAATTGATGATCATACTCTCAGATCCCCATATATGAGCTTTTACCATTTTTCTCATAAAATTCTCTATGTGATTGCCTTTCCCCTTTAGTTCTGATAGTTTTATGTCTGACATAGGTAGGTTCATTTTATTCTTATATTTAACCTTCACCAAAAGGTTGCAAGTCCCTCAGAGTCTGTAGTGTTTATTGAAATAGATATTTCTATTGAGTTACGTTACCATTAGATCTTACTACCACTACAACCACTTCATAATAATGATGTACAGAAAAAATGTGAAAGTACTCTAGGGATTCACCAGTACTATTTATGTGTCAAATTAATTGTAGTTTCGTCAATGTCCCACCCTTTACTAAGAGTACGTCAATACAGTTTGTCAGTATATGCAACCTTAATTTCTTAACAATACTGGTGTAGCATGTTTGAAAGAGGCTTTTGTTTTGAATTTACTTGTGTCTCCAAAATAGAGGCACATGATATAGGCTTCTCACCCATTGAACTTTTGTCAACTGGAATACACATGTTATATTTCGTACCATATAGACTGAAGAAGTTGTATGTTCATTTCCTATTAACTCTGGAAATGTGGTCATATCCACTGTGAAAGCTAACATTTGCACTGTTGAACACATATCAAAATTATATCATTATTTTGTGATTTTTAACAAATTTTTTGCTATTTATATAGCTAACCCATGCAGATGCACGGGTTGACGACTAGTAAAAGTAATGTGCCAAGGTTTGCCTTTAGGATGTCTACAATGCTTGTCGGTTTGTACGGTGCAGGGCAGAAACTTTGGTTGTAGTGCGCGATTTTACATTTTCTACTGCAATGTCGAATGGTTCTGAAACGTTTTGCACTATATTTCTGTACAAATTTATATTTTTTTATAATTTTGGTAGAATTTTTCAAGTATCATAAGTATGGTCAATGTTCAGATTGTTACAGACTGTTCTGTTTTAGACAGATTCTGTTTTTGATGCATAGTTTGCTAGTTTTGATGAAACTATCAATTTATATCAGTGGATTAAGCCATGGAAAAGTTATATTACTGTATCTATAATTCAAAAATAATATGAATTGGTTTGCAATAGTACTTAGAGTGGTGATTTGCTTTATTAAACTAACGGATCTTACCGAGTTTTCTGTTGAAGTTTTGTGTGGATGAAGTGTTGGATGATCGAGAAGGTATCGATATGTGGAGAAGAAGGAGAGGCAAGAGCTCAAGCATGGGGATGCCCAAGGCAACCCAAGTAAATACTCAAGGAGACTCAAGCGTCTAAGCTTGGGGATGCCCCGGAAGGCATCCCCTCTTTCTTCAACAAGTATCGGTATGTTTTCGGATTCCTTTCGTTCATGCGATATGTGCAATCTTGGAGCATCTTTTGCATTTAGTTTTCACTTTTATTTTATGCACCATGCTGTTATGAGATAGTCCTTGGTTGATTTATAGAATGCTTTGATTTATATAATGCTCATTGCACTTCACTATATTTTTTGAGTATGGCTTTATAGAATGCTTCATGCGCTTCACTTATATCATTTGAAGTTTGGATTGCCTGTTTCTCTTCACATAGAAAACCGCCATTTGTAGAATTCTCTTTTGCTTTACTTATATTTGTTAGAGTGTGGGCATATATTTTGTAGAAATAATTAAACTCTCTTTATTCACTTATATCTATTTAGAGAGATGACAGGAACAGGTCATTCACATGGTTAGTCATAAAATCCTACATAAAACTTGTAGATCACTGAATATGATACGTTTGATTCCTTGCAATAGTTTTGCGATATAAAGGTGGTGATATTAGAGTCGTGCTAGTTGAGTAATTGTGAAATTGAGAAATACTTGTGTTGAGGTTTGCAAGTCCCATAGCATGCACGTATGGTGAACCGTTATGTAACTAAGTTGGAGCATGAGGTGTTCTTTCATTGCTTTCCTTATGAGTGGCGGTCGGGGATGAGCGATGGTCTTTTCCTACCAATCTATCCCCCTAGGGGCATGCATAGTAGTACTTTGCTTCGAGGGCTAATAAACTTTTGCAATAAGTATATGAGTTATTTATGACTAATGTTGAGTCCATGGATTATACGCACTCTCACCTTTTACAATTTGCTAGCCTCTCTACGGTACCGTGCATTGCCCTTTCTCACCTCGAGAGTTGGTGCAAACTTCGCCGGTGCATCCAAACCCCGTGATACGATACACTCTATCACACATAAGCCTTATTATATCTTCCTCAAAACAGCCACCATACCTACCTATCATGGCATTTCAATAGCCATTCCGATATATATTGCCATGCAACTTCCATCATCATCATATACATGACTTGAGAATTTATTGTCATATTGCTTTGCATGATTGTAAGATAGCTAGCATGATGTTTTCCTGGCTTGTCCGTTTTTTGATGTCATTGCTAAGCTAGATCATTGCACATCCCGGTACACCGCCGGAGGCATTCATATAGAGTCATATCTTTCTTCTAGTATCGAGTTGTAATATTGAGTTGTAAGTAAATAAAAGTGTGATGATCATCATTATTAGAGCATTGCCCCAGTGAGGAAAGGATGATGGAGACTATGATTCCCCCACAAGTCGGGATGAGACTACGGACTCTAAAAATAAATAAAAGAGGCCAAAAGCCCAAATAAAAAAAAGAGGCCAAATAAGCTCACCAAAAAAAGAAAAAAAAAGAGAAAATAAAAAAATGAGAGAAAAAGAGATAGGGGGAAATGTTACTATCCTTTTACCACACTTGTGCTTCAGAGTAGCACCATGTTCTTCATATAGAGAGTCTCTTGAGTTATCACTTTCATATACTTGGCTTGTGTATTCCAATGACGGGCTTCCTCAAATGCCCTAGGTCTTCATGAGCAAGCAAGTTGGATGCACACCCACTTAGTTTCAGTTTGAGCTTTCACATACTTATAGCTCTAGTGCATCCGTTGCATGGCAATCCCTACTCCTCGCATTGACATCAATTGATGGCCATCACCATAGCCCATTGATTAGCCGCGTCGATGTGAGACTTTCTTCCTTTTTGTCTTCTCTCATAACCCCCATCATTATAATTTACTCCACCCATAGTGCTATATCCCTGGCTTGCGCTCATGTATTGCGTGAGGGTTGAAAAGGCTGAAGCGCATTAAAAAGTATGAACCAATTGCTCGGCTTGTCATCGAGGTTGTGCATGATTTGAATGCTTTGTGTGGTGAAGATGGAGCATAGCCAGACTATATGATTTTGTAGGGATGAGCTTTCTTTGGCTATGTTATTTCGATAAGACATAATTTCTTGGTTGGTATGATTGAAGTATTATTCTTTATGTCAAATGATAGACTATTGCCTTGAATCACTCGTGTCTTAATATTCATGCCATGATTAGATTACATGATCAAGATTATGCTAGGTAGCATTCCACATCAAAAATTATCTTTTTATCATTTACCTACTCGAGGGCGAGCAGGAATTAAGCTTGGGGATGTTGATAAGTCTCCGTCGTATCTATAATTTTTATTGTTCCATGCCAATATTCTACAACTTTCATATACTTTTGGCAACTTTTTATACTATTTTGGGACTAACATATTGATCCGATTGCCTAGTGCCGGTTCATATACATTGCATGTTTTATGTTTCTTGAAACCCCATATCAAGCAGTCCAAAGCGGAATTAAAGCAGACGGAGAATATTTTTGGAATATTTGGAGAATATGGGAGGAAGAATCAACACGATACGGTGCCCGAGGTGGCCACGAGGCAGGGGAGCGCGCCTGCCCCTCCTGGGCGTGTCCCTGACCCTCGTGGGCCACCTGTAAGGTGGTTGTTGCTCTTCTTCGGCCGCAAGAAAGCTAATTTCAGGAAAAAAATCATGGCGAATGTTTCAATCCAATCGGAGTTACGGATCTCCGGATATATAAGAAACGGTGAAAGGGCAGAATCCCAGAACGCGGAAACAGAGAGAGACAGAGAGATAGATCCAATCTCGGGGGGATCTCGCCCCTCCCATGGCATGGAGGCCAAGGACCAGAGGGGAAACCCTTCTCCCATCTAAGGAGGAGGTCAAGGAAGAAGAAGAAGGGGGCCCCTCTCCCCTCTCTTCCGGTGGCGGCGAAACGCTGCCGTGGCCATCATCATCATCACCGTGATCTTCACCAATACCTCCGCCATCTTCACCAACATCTCCATCACCTTCCCCCCTCTATCTACAGCAGTCCACTCTCCCGCAACCCGATGTACCCTCTACTTGAACATGGTGCTTTATGCTTCGTATTATTATCCAATGATGTGTTGCCATCCTATGATGTCTGAGTAGATTTTCGTTGTCCTATCTGTGGTTGATGAATTGCTATGATTGATTTAATTTGCTTGTGGTTATGTTGCTGTCCTTTGGTGCCCATCATATGAGCATGCACGTGGATCACACCATAGGGTTAGTTGTATGTTGATAGGACTATGTATTGGAGGGCAAGAGTGACAGAAGCTTCTACCTAGCATAGAAATTGATGCATCACGGGATTGAAGGGGACCAATATATCTTAATGCTATGGTTGGGTTTTACCTTAATGAACGTTAGTAGTTGCGGACGCTTGCTAATAGTTCCAATCATAAGTGCGTAGAATTCCAAGTCAGGGATGACATGCTAGCAGTGGCCTCTCCCACATAAAACTTGCTATCGGTCTAGTAAAGTAGTCAATTGCTTAAGGGACAATTTCAAAACTCCTACCACCACTTTTCCACACTCGCTATACTAACTTTATTGCTTCTTTATATCCCCTAGATTTTATTTACGTGCTCTTTATTTTCGTGCAGACCTATCCAACAACACCTACAAAGTACTTCTAGTTTAATACTTATTCTAGGTAAAGCAAACGTTAAGCGTGCGTAGAGTTGTATCGGTGGTCGATAGAACTTGAGGGAATATTTGTTCTACCTTTAGCTTCTTGTTGGGTTCGACACTCTTACTTATCGAAAGAGGCTACAATTGATCCCCTATACTTGTGGGTTATCACCTATTCACCCCCCCCCCCTCTAGTCGATAACTAGCACTTTCAGTACTGTTTTAAATAAATGTTGAATTGAAGCTATTGTATTGCTCTCTTTTCCCATTAAGTAGTGAACAAAAATGGTACCAACACAGACATGATGATTGTTGCTTTGTTACAAAAAACTCTGCATCATCCCTTTATAAGTAGATGGAAGCACATGATGTTGTTGCGCCCACTCTCCCCTGAAACTATTTATGCTTTTTCTTAATCTAATGCTGATGTTAAAATTAAGCAATGCCACTCTCAGAATTAACTACTGAACTATTTTAAGATAATTTCTCTGTTAATATGAATCAATGTAATCGTTTTAGAAATGATATTGTCCTATACATTGTTTTCCATCAAGATAAGGTAGATGCTTCTTTTTGTGGCCGCATGTTTCATCCTCCTTTATTGGCAGTAATTGTTTCCTTTTTTGCCTCTGTTAAATTAGGGATATCTATTCAAATTGTTGCTATAGCAAACTTAAATGTCACACCGGCGACTTTGCTTGATTTCGATTCACCGCACAAAACGAGATTGGATTTCCTATTCGTGTTGGGAGATTCGTACGTGATCTTCTGTGCATCATGACAGGTTGGTACTTGCCTTTATCCACATGATCATGCAGTGTGTTTTGAGATGTTGTGCTACTTGTATTTGGTACTACTTTACATAAATGTTGAATTGAAGCTATTGTATTGCTGTCTTTTCCCATTAAGTAGTGAACAAAAATGGGACCAACCCGGACATGATGCTTGTTGCTTTGTTACAACAAACTCTGCATCACCCCTTTATAAGTAGATGGAAACACATGTTGTTGTTGCGCCCACTCTGCCCTGGAACTGTTTATGCTTTTTCACTACTAGGGAAAAGCCTAGCAGCAGCGCGGGTTTTGGGCCAATTAACCTCTTTGAATTTTTTTGAAAAAATATTTCGATTTTTCACTAATTTTCAAATTTCTGAATTATTTTAACCTCAAATCTCTAATCACCCCTCATCGCTGCACAATTTAATCTCTAATCACCCCTCATCATTCCAAAATATCTAACTTCCCGGATGGTCACCCATCCTCTCACTACTCCAGCCTGAGCACGCTTAACTTCCGGGTTCTATTCTCCCTCGTTTCCAAGTCTGCACTTGTTGTTTTCCTGACAATAGTAAGATGTCAATCCTATTAACCTCAGGAATTTAGCTTGAGCATGAAGTCACACATTTCACTATTTGAGTTTGAAACTATTGTTCTAAAAAATTAGTAACACAAATATTTCTTGAATAATTAGTTTGACCATAGTTTGACCATAGTTTGGCCATAGTTTGATCAGATTTGACCAAATATCAAAATAACAAAAATAATTATTTAGTAACACTAATATTTTAGAATAATTAGTTTGACCATTGTTTGACCACAGCTTGACCACACAGTTTGAATTTTTTTCGATTTTTTCCACTCTAGATCTTAAAAGCCCCGTAACTCTAGAGTTTGAAAATGGGACCTTTAGTAGTAGCGCGGTTTTTTACCCCCTCGCTACTACTATGGCACCACTTAGTAGTAGCGAGGGCTAAAAACCAACGCTACTGCTATCAAACTTAGTAGTAGTGAGGTTTTAAAACCCAGCTACTACTATGGCATGTCCCGAGGCAGGGTAGAGACCGCTTAGTAGTAGCGAGGGTTAAAAACTCGCCATCTGCTATCAACTTAGTAGTAGCGAGGTTTAAAACCTGCGCTCTTGGTAAAATGTGATAGCGAGGTTTTAACCCTCGCTACTAGTAACTTTCTGTGTATAGGCTTTTCCCTAGTAGTGTTTGTTAATCTAATGTTGCTGGTAAAATTAAGCAATGCCACTCTCAGAATTAACTACTGAATCTTAGTTCAAAACTGCAACACTTGTTAGGGATTGGCAGGATTACCATTTTTGTGGCCGCATGTTTCATCCTCCTTTATTGGCCAGTAATTGATTCCTTTTTTTACTTTGTTAAAACAGGGATATCTATTCAACTTGTTGCTATTGCGACATTTTGCTTCGCTTAATTTTGGTGGAATTGCACAAAATGGACCGGATTTCCATATATGTGTTGAGATCTCTTTTAGATCTTCCTCAGGAGTTATTTAAAATCTTGGTCTTGAAAGGTCAGTACCTACTTTCCTCATAATTAACTACTGAATCTTAGTTCAAAACTGCAACACCTGTTAGGAATCGGCGGGAGTACCATTTCTGTTAGGGATCGGCCGGAGTACATTTTTAAGAAATGTATTGTTCAGATCATGTCTCTGTTATTATATATCAGTTACTGTGTTTTTTTACCATGAAGAGTGCAGGGCTTACACCCCACAGCATTTTATTAATAAAGGACATGAAGTAATTACAAAGTTCCTCAAGAGGGGGAACAAAACAAAAGGAGGAAAGACTAAAATGAAAAGAACTCTAATAAACAAAGCTACAAAACTAAGAGAGAAAAAATGTTACAACTGGTGTGAAACCTCAAGGCGGCAAAAAATCAATCCATTTTAGTAGATCATCCTTGTATCTGGCCTTGATCTTGTGTGAAAGTAGAGTGATATCATGAATGAACCCATTTCTCCATTGCCTAAAAGTTGGATGGACGTGTCTGAAAGCCTTGTCATTGCGCACTTTCCAGATATTCCACTGGGCAAGAAAAACCACCTCTGCAAAAAATGGTTTATCAAATTCCTTCCTAGCATGTAAGGCATCAGTTACTGTGTTTTACAAAGTAAAAAAATGGTACTATCCTGCTTTGTAGTTCTTTCTACATGTTTAACCAACGTATTGTTAAGATAATGTCTCTGTTAAAATGAATCAGTCGCATTGTTTTAGGAATGAAACTTTTCTGCTTTGTCGTTCTTTATACATGTTGAAACAAGGCATTGTTAAGATAATGTCTCAGTTAATATGAATGAATCACACTGATTGAGAATTGCTACTCTCCTGCTTTGTTTCCCATTAAGATAAGATAGATCAGTAGATGTTTTTGTTTTGGGAGTACAAGTCATCAACCGTTATTTCTCAGTCATTGTTTCCCTTATACCTATTGTTGCTTACAGGGATATCAAAATTAAAGCTCGGTTTTATTCTTACTTTGATTTTAGTTGAACTGCCCAAAAGGAGCCAATGTGTCTAAGGCAAACTGCTGCATTAGTGGGTCCAGTCGGTCTTACCACTTTGCAGAAAGAAGCAGTCACTGTTTGCACTACATTACACAAGGAATGATCGAGAAGTTTTACAGAGTATTATTAGATGCTGGTGACATGACTAGTCTGCAGAGAGCATAGGAAACTCTACAACACATGGAGTGCACTGGGCAAAAAGTGCCCAAACAAGTACAAGAAGCCAGGTCAGGATTCCAAATCTATCAATGTCATTCTAAGCAGCAATGACGGGGCATCTGGGTATGGTAATCTGTTTACCGTACTTTCAGTTTGTTAGTCCACCGATTGGTGGGTTAACACTGGGCCAATATTCATGTGTGTGCTGATGTGTCTTTGTTTTCTGGCAGCATATAAATACGAAATCCACAAGGATGCTCAGCTTGATTTTAGTGGAACTGCACAAAATGTTCAGATGGTTTGTGTCCTCCATAATACTTCATCATGCTCAATACATCGAATGGTTATCTAATCATTCGTCGTCACCTTGAGCCACCGGACTATCAGATGACAAACTGATGACAAACCCTGCCCGTTCCACAATCATATGCATTACATATTTTGAATGGGAAAACCTTGTCAAAGTTTAATCACTGATGTTAGCAAGAAGACATTAGTTTAATATATTGGAATTGGAAAATCTTGTCAAATTTTGCTCATTGATGTTAGCCAGAAGACATGCATTTGATATTTTTGAGTGGGACGCCCTTTGCTGTGAGCAATGTCGATCTTTTTTTCCTATTCCTGTCTTCAGTTCAGAAGTAAATATTTACTCTGCTGAGATGCATAGTCACATGAATGTTGACTTATTTAAGGTATTTTAAGAGTTTTCTAAATGTTTTCTATGTAATGCCAGGCCTTGTGAGTTTGATTGCAAAGTTGAGCTTGGAATGTTGTGGCATACGGCATCACGAGCTGTTCACCGTGCCTCCTGATAATAATGCCTCATATTGTTTTGCATTTTGACCTAATGCCCGTGATTTGCATGTTAAGAAGATCATCCTCTTCTGTTGTTTCTGTGCTTAAGAAGTTCATTGTCTAATGTTTCATTCATAGCTTATACGACACTCGGGTGGGTTAGAGGTGAAACCATATGATCTTCCGACAAACTCGTCATCTTAGCCCGTGATTGGATCGTCATTTTCCAAACAAAACCGCTTGTAAAACTGACGCTTGTAAATAAAAGAAGATGGTCTCGGGCGAAGCGCTTGGTTGGTCGATTTCGACTAGTAACATATACACTGGTCTCTCAAATTACACGCGTAACCCGCCGGTTTTACTTACAGACCTCGGGCCCTCGGTTTTATTACGCCTGTATTTCACGCGTTGTTTCTGATGACGAGTAAATTACACTTGTATCTTAATACAGGTGTGAAATAAACCAGAGCTCCCAAGCGCGACCTTACTGTTTCATGTTGTCTCAGTCTCTCGAAGGTGCTCATATGTGTCCGATGATCCTGGCTTCCTGAATGAGCAGAGGATGCTGTATTAGACCATCGTAGGGCCCACGAGGCCCTCTCCGTCGTCCTTCGAGTTGTTGCGCTCGCCGTGGCGCCGAGCATTGTCAACATGGTCAACGAACATGAGGATTCAGGAGATGACTTTACTTTGACTGGATGACAGTAGGGACCCACTAGGGCCATAGCCGTACGTACGCAAGTGCCTCTATATTTTTTTTGCTTCCTCCTAGTTTCCTGACTTCACTGTCCCACACCATTGACAACCTATGTAGTCAATAAATGAGAGAATTGCACAAGGAACGACCGACAGCTGGGACCAAGCAGCTCAAGTAGTATTTGTATTTTTGAGGTGTGAGCACTGCAAAGTTTTTCTTGAGCGATGTTTTCGTTGTTGTTCAGAGGAGAGCAGGGTATTAACTGGGCGGGCTGTGGCCCGTCTAGCCCAGGCCAGATATCCAGCCTAGATATTAATTTTTTTCAAGTTGAAAATGGCTAGCCCAGCTATACTTTTTTTAGGAATACCCATGCAAGGTCAACTTGTTATTCTCCGCCCCGCTGGGCAGCAAATCTTTCCTAGGAGGGATGCATTAGGATTAACAGGAAAATGGGCATTAATAAGTATTAAATGGGATGTAATTATAAAAACTGGGCAGTTACTATAAAAAATGCACCAAACACGTAATTAGTTTATAAAATATTATTTTTGGGATTTGAAAATTTTAATTTCATTAATTGTTGCGCGCGCAATGTTTCGTTAGATTTTTACGTAATCCAAATTTATATTGAAACTGTATTTAATATGATTAGAAATTTCGGCATAAATTTTTTTGTATCCCATCAAAATGTGGGATTTTTTTTGAATTTTGTTTTGAATGGTTGGTTGTCGGTGTACTAGAGTAGGGGTACCCTAGTATCCCGTGCTAGATGCCGCAGACGATTCTGCAACACCAGCGGCAAGGTTTGCCTCGTCACCGCCAATATCCTCCGTGGCTCCCTTGGAGCCATTCAAGAACAAAGTATTAGATTGAGAAGACAAGGCCCGACAAGAGGAGCTTGTCGGGAAGGCCACCTCGAGCACGCAGAAGACAAGGCCCGGCAAGAGGAGCTTGCGGGAAGGCTCAGGCGCGACAAGTCTCCGGCGCGACAAGGATTCGCCGCGGCAAAGGCGCTTGCCGCGGCATGCAACTTCTCTCCGTCTCCGCTCCAGCTCACCCAGCGACATGTCGCCAGGACCATTCCGTGCGGCGTGTCGAGCAGCTGTGCAGCCAGCGGAGAGCAGCGATAAGCGGCGCGACAGGCTCGCCATCGTGGCGGCGGAGGCGCACTGACGGTCTCTGTTACACTGTTTGGGCGACAATGACAGGCATTTATTGCTTTTGTCCCTTGCCGCGAGTTAGGTATTTAGCATGTACCTTTGTTCAAGTAGGTGTACCAACTCCTGTTTTACATTTGTACCCCGTCTATGTTGCCACCTGTCGGAGACCCCTTGAGCATATAAAAGGAGGCCCGAGTGCAACGTAGAAGAGGTTCGCGTTTTTCGCAAGGTTCGGCTGGTTCGGTTCATTTGACCCACCGGAGGCCAGAGACACTCACGCTAGGTTTTGTAGCTCGCATTGCTCCCTGGCAAGAACACAATAGATCAAACAAGCAGCAGTAGGAGTTTTATCTCTCCGGAGAGCTCCGAAGCTGGGTAAACTGCTCGTGTGCATCGCCTCGATCCGCTCTTCGTGCGATCTCCGCCCCCTCCGAACCACAAGGGGCCTGCTCCGCCCGGCCCCATAGGTGTCCATGGTACGATCAGCCTCCCGACATCTCTGGCGCGCCCGGTAGAAGCGTCGAGGCCGTGTGAATCCGATCCGGCGTTCACCACGAGCAGCGTCGTCAACATCTTCCTCAACATGCCACCGAAGAAGAAGGCTTGGCGGCAGCGAAACCGTCGCGTCGTACCCCCCCTCACCGCAGCAAACGGGTGGTGGGGCAGACGCTGGCGGAGGGACGGGCGCCGACGAAGGTGCCCGCGACGTTGCCAAGTCCAAGGACAAGGCACCGCAAACCTCGGTGTCCGTGCATCCTCCGCGCCCATCTCAGGAGACGCGGGACCAACAATGTCATGGCGTTCACAACGCCATACGTTCGTTGGATCGAGACCCTCAAGACTAGCATGCGCGCCAACATGCTGGCACTAGTGAGATACGGTCGCCCGGACGGGGCGCTGCTCCTTCTAACGTAGTTAGAAGTCCGAGCGTGTCCCGCTCCTCGCACCGTTCTCCAATGCCGCCTACTACTCCAGCAGAAGCTCTGGCGAGAGCCCAGCTGCTCCTCGACTATCCTCCAACGGCCGACAAAAGGTCGACGAGTGGAGGGCCACTATCGAGCCTCGCCGGCTTTGCCAGCAGCGGCGCTCGCGGCAACCGCGCCATCATTGCCGCGGCGAGACGACAAAACGCGAGCGGTGGCGGCAGACTGTCGGAGGTGCAACCACCGTGCACTCTCCGCTAAGAAGGCCAAGATCGCCCGACTCACCGGATCCACCTCGACAGCGACTCCACCGCGTCGTCGGATCCATGAGCTTCGCCAGCGATCAGCGCCAAGATTCTTCATGAGCGACAACAAGAGGGCGCTCGAACTTCGCATCGGCGCCCGAAGAGAAGCGCGGCGTCAATCCGACAAGCGCGTTGGGCCTTCTGTTGACATGCACGCGCCGGAGGGGCCAGGCGACTTGTCAGACGCGGTAGGTTGCCCTGCGTTCACTCGTGAGCTGCGGCAAGTCCGATGTGGCCCAGCCGGAAAAACTTCAAGCGACGTCTTTGGAGAAGTATGATGGCGGGGACGCACCCGTCGGAGTTCCTCAGCATCTACACCATCGCGGTGCAGGCTGCGGGGGGCGGGGCGACAAGGTCCTCGCCAACTACTTCCCGCTTCGTGCTCAAGCCCAACGTCGAGATCTTGGCTCATGCACTTGCCGGACAGCTCCATATCCTCTTGGGCAGATCTGTGCCATCGGTTTGTTGGCGCCTTCACGGTGGCCACAAACCTCATGGCCAAGAGAGTGACCTTCACTTGCTCGCCCGGAAGGAAGGAGAGTCCTGCGCAAGTTCATTCAGAGGTTCAGCCGTGTGCACTACAACATCGGGCGTCCACCCTGCCGTGGTGATCAGCGCATTTCATCGAGAATGTGCGGAACCGCAGGATGAGGGAGGAGATGGCGATGTGCAAAGTCAAGGACGTCGATGAGCTGTCGCCTTGGCCGACAAGTGTGCACGCGAGGAAGGAGGAGACTCGGAGAGAATGCGTAAGCAGGATCGACGGTGATGACACCGCCCGGCAAAGAAGGGCGGCGGCGAGGCAACAGGAAGAAGAAGGCGGAAGAAGTGCTAGCGGTCGAGCAGTCCGGCAATGGAGGTGGCGACAAGAACGCCAAGGCTGGTGGCTCCGGCAAGGAGGTTCTTCTTGGCGCCAACCACCGGTCGGTGGCGGCCGCCGACAAGCGGGACAGCTCCGGCAAGCGATCTTGCAAGATCCACCGCACCAAGGGCCACGATCTCCGAGCTGCAAGAAAGTCGAGCAGGTTGTCGAGCAATGAGCTGAGTACTGGCGGCGCGACAAGGAGAAGGCCGTGAAGGTCTTTGGGGAGCACGCAAGAAACGTCCGGCCGGGGAGGGCCTTGCGGCAAAGTCAAGCGGCGACAAGAAGATCGACCTCCCAGCGGCGCGACAAGGATGAAGATGATGATGACGACGAAGATATGGAGGACGACGCCCGATAAGCAGGAGTTTCAGAAAGCCACAGAGGTTCTCTGTGTTGACGGGGGTGCTTCCCTGCATACCTCCCACCGCCAACTCAAGCAATGGATGCGGGAGGTCAATGCAGCGGAACCATCCGTGGAGTCACGCATGCCTCTGAAGTGGTCCAGAACGCCTATCATTTTTGATATTGAGGACCACCCTGATCGCATAACTGCGGTCGGGTGCTTGCCGATGTTGGTCTCTCCAACCATCCGCAACCTCAAGGTCACAAAAATGTTAGTTGACGGCGGGGCCGGCTTGAATCTGATCTCCTCCACGGTGCTCCAGAAGCTTCAAATCCCTGACAGCGAGCTCGAAGAGACCGGTACCTTCCAAGGAATCAATCCGGGAAGGAGCAAGCGAAGGGAAGATTACGTTGCGGTCACATTTGGCGTGAGCTGAACTTCAGGATCGAGAGGGTTACATTTGGCGTTGCCGATTTCCCATTGCCTTACAATGGGATACTTGGCAAATCCAGCACTCGCCAAGTTCATGGCGGCCTCTCACTATGCCTACAACCTACTCAAGATGCCAGGCCCGATAAGCGTCATCTCTGTCCACGGCGACAAGAAGGATGCCCTTATCTGTGCCGACAAGATCTACCGGGATGCAACAGCCGCGACAGACTGCCCAACACTTGCCGCTGAAGCTCCCGGGGGGAAGAAGACCAAGTCCAAGTCCGGCAAGGGCTCTGATGCTCACTTCGGCAAGCGCACCTCTTGGTGCGGCGCTACCGTCGAGGGCGCACCATCGAGCTCCACCGCGAGTGAAAGAAGATGGTGGCTCCGCCAAGACCAAGAAGGTACCCGCCAAGGAGGACGGCATCGGGTACCTTCACCATCGGCCTCTCTCGACCCTAAATAGGAAGGCGGCGCTCGTTGCTTTCCTGCAGGCGAATGTCGGCGTGTTTGCATGGCAACCGTCGATATCCCCGGTGTTCCCGGAAAGTGATTGAGCACCGCTGGCCGTTTGTCCTCATCTTGCGCCCGTCAAGCAAAAAGTCGGGAAGCAAGCGGTGGGCGCCAAGAATTCATAGCCGAAGATATCAAGAAACCGGAAGCAGCGAGGCCTTGTCGAGGAGTGCTCCATCCTACGTGGTTGGCCAATCACGTAGTAAATGCGCCAAGGCAAATGGAAAAATGGAGACTTTGTATTGACTTCACGGATGTTAATAAAGCTTGTCCCAAAGATCCATTTCCCTTGCCGCGCATTGACCAGATTGTTGACTCCACGGCTGGATGTGATTTGCTTCGTTTCTTGATGCGCATCGAGATACCATCAGATCTTCATGGCTGAAGGAGACGAAGAGAAGACCGCATTCATCACACCATGTGGCACATCTTTATTTCATACGGATGCCTTTCGGTTTGAAGAATGCTGGTTCAACATTTGCAAGGGTAGTCCATGGCGGCTTTTGAGCCACAAATGCACAGAAATGTAGAAGCCTACATGGATGACATAGTGGTCAAAAGCAAGGACAAAGCAACCTTGGTTCAAGATCTGGACGAGACCTTTGCAAATCTGCGCAAGATCAACCTCAAGCTCAACCCCGAGAAGTGCGTGTTTGGAGTCCCTTCCAGCAAGCTTCTCGGGTTCTTCGTATCTCAGCGAGGGATTGAAGCTAATCCCGACAAGATCAAGGCCATTGAGCAGATTGGAGCACCAAGGCGCGTCAAGGATGTACGGAGACATGCCGCTTGCTTGGATGCTCTCAGCAGGTTTATTTCTATGTCTGCTGAGCGCGCCCTGCCATTTTTCAAGATTTTGAAAAAGGCAAGTCCAATGAAATGGACTCCCGAAGCGGAGGCTGCGCTGCAGGACTTGAAGAGATACCTGTCCTCCACTCCAACACTTGTCGCACCTAGGCCACAAGAGAAGTTGCTGCTATATATAGCGGCAACCAATCAAGTGGTTAGTGCTGCGTTAGTGGCGGAGAGGGAGGCGGATGACGAGCCCACAACCGCGGCAAGCACATCCAGCGACAAGCAGGGGGCTTCGCCGACAAGCTCTGGTCCCGACAAGGACGAGTCCGTGAAGACGCATGAACAGATGCAGAAAAGGATGGTGCAGCGCCCAGTCTACTTTGTCAGTTCCCTCCTGCAGGGGGCTAGGTCAAGGTACTCTGGTGTGCAAAAATTGCTTTTCGGCCTCCTCATGGCCTCGAGAAAGCTGCGCCATTACTTCCAAGCACATGAGATCACAGTTGTCACTCGCTTTCCCCTGAAGAGGATACTGCAGAATCCAGAAGCGACAGGCAGGATTGTCGAGTGGGCACTAGAGCTGTCGAGCTTTGGTCTTAAGTTTGAAAGCACATCAACTATCCAAGGCAGAGCATTGGCAGAATTCATAGCAGAATGGACGCCAACGCCAGATGAAGAAATTCTAGAGACAAGCATTCCCGTCAAAGAAGCAAGCAAAGAGTGGCTGATGTATTTTGATGGTGCCTTCTCGCTGCAAGGCGCCGGTGCCGGCGTGCTGCTTATCGCACCCACCGGAGACCACCTCAAGTATGTCATCCAGATGCACTTTCCCAAGGAGCAAGCGACAAACAATACTGCAGATGATGAAGGTTTGCTTGCCGGTCTCAGGATCGCAGTGGACCTTGGGATCAATAAGCTTATTGTCAGGGGTGACTCGCAACTCGTCGTCCGCCAAGTGAACAAAGATTACCAGAGTCCGTTGATGGAAGCCTACGTCGATGAAGTGAGGAAGCTAGAAGAGCACTTTGACGGCCCTGCAAATGGAACATGTTCCAAGAGCTCGAGAATGATATTGCGTGACTGTCAAAGTGCGCTGCACTTAAGTTGCCTGTGGAACCAGGGATTTTCGTGCTCAAGCTGACTCAATCAACTGTAACACCATCAATAGGACAAGGCAAGAAGAGGAAGTTGGCCTCTGGTGACTACTTTCCGACAGAGCTTCCCGAAGCCGTCGTTGCAAAGGTCCCCAAGATCAACACCAGCAGTCTTTGAGGAAGCGATGCGCTCAAGCGGACCCGAGGTTTGTTTACGTTGAAGCGGGCGCTCCCGACAAGTCTTGCTCCGGCAAGCTTGTCGGGAGCATCTAACTCGGCGAGCCGCGAGCTCTTGCCGTGAAAAGCTGACGTTCCGCAGCAGCAGATGTGCCTTTAGTCCTTGTTGTCGAGCCGCAAGCTCCAACATGGGCGCAGCAGATTGTCCATTTCCTTGACAGGAGAACTTCCGAAGAGCAAGAAGAAAGCGGAAAGAGTAGCCCGGCGGTCAAGTATGTACCAGTTTGTCGATAGCATCATGCGAGAAGAAGACTCAATGGTGTGAAATTGAAGTGTATTGCCGGGAAGATGGATGAAAAGCTGTTGGCGAGAGATACATGGAGGCATATGTGGTCACCACATTGGCGCAAGAGCACTTGCCGCAAAGCTTTCCGGCAAGGTTTCTTCTGACGACAGCCCTCCGGGATGCAACTGCACAAGTAACCAAGTGTGAAGCGTGCGGTTTCATTCCAAGCAGATACACCAGCCACCTCAAGCTCTCCGGATGATCCCTTTATCCTGTCCATTTTTGATGCAGGGGCTCGACATCCTCGGCCCCTTCCCCGAGCTGTCGGGGCTTTGAGTACTTATGCGTCGCCATCGACAAGTTCACAAAGTGGCGGAAGTGGAAGCGATGAGGAAGGTGGCGGCACGATCGGCGATCAAGTTCTTGGTCAATTGTTTGCCGTTTGGAATCCCCAACGGATCATCACCGACAACGGCACACAATTCACGAAGTCGCACCTTCATGCGATGCGTCCAAGACCTTGGCGCCAAGGTCTGCCTTTGCTTCATTGCTCACCCGAGAAGCAACGGTCAAGCGAAGAGGGCACATGCTGAAGTGTTGCACGGGCTCAAGACCAGAACTTTCGACAGGCTGCACAAGTCGCGAAGAAAGCTGGATCGAGGAGCTGCCGGTGGTTCTTTGGTCGATCAGGCGACGCCAAATCGAGCCACCGGCGGACACCCTTTGCTCTAGTCTATGGAGCGAGGCAGTTCTCCCCACGGAACTCGTATACGGATCACCTCGAGTACTCGCTTATGATGAGCTTGAGCAAGAGCAGCTGCGACAAGATGACGCGCTGCTCCTCGAGGAGGATCGTCTTCAGGCCGCTATGCGAGCCGCTCGCTACCAGCAAGCCCTGCGTCGCTACCATAGCCGCAGGGTTAGTGCCAGAAGTCTCGAGGAAGGCGACCTTGTTCTTCGGCGCGTTCAGTCCGCCAAGAATTCAAACAAGTTGACGCCGAAGTGGGAAGGCCCTTATCGGGTGAAACGAGTCACTAGGCCTGGCGCTGTCCGCCTTGAGACCGAAGATGGCATTCCGGTGAGCAACTCCTGGAATATAGAGCATCTTCGTAAGTTTTACCCATAAGGCGCGGTTGTCGGAACCCGTTCCGGCAACCACCCTTTTGTACAAGTCTTGCCGCTGTTGCATGTAATCCTTTGTACAAAGCGGGCGCGAGACCCCGTGCAACAGTAAAGCTCGTGTGTTGCGCACAGCTCGTCAAGTTCATGCTTTCATCAATTTATTGCATGCTTTGGCTAACACTTTGTGCAGCAACCACACCTGGTAAGCAGAATCGAGCCGCTAGGCTCCGTAAAATTATTTCCTCTTCTTTTTCTTTTCTCAAAGGAAAGAAGTCTCCCTCGCGCACAAGTTAACCAGGGGGGGAGGAAGAGATAATACTATGGACCAGGGACGCTCGAGGAAGTTCCACCTCATCGGGAAGCAAGAGACCGAAAAGCTAAGTTGCCAAAGTTTGAGCAATCAACTTTTAAATTTTCGTTATCTTCCTCGAACGATAGTACTTTGTATGGATAACCTGTCTTGTGAGAGGAACCAAATCGTGACTGGTCGCGCCCTTACTTTGTTTCGAGTCCGCTCAACAACTTAAGTGAGCTGCGGCTAGTCCGCGACAAGGTTGCTTGTCGGTAGCGACCCCGCCAACAGGCTGCTGAAGTTCCGCACTCGGCGCTCGCGGCAAGGGTGCCTGCACCGGCAAGTTTCCCTGAAAAGCGTAGGGCAATAACATACAAAGCCAAGAGTCGAATAGAGGAAATAACATTGCATTGATCGATTCACCTAAGATAGAGTATATTACAGAATAACTTGTCGCTGATCTAACAAAGTTTTCTAAACATGATCAGCAGCGACAAGGGAAAGATAAGGTTGGCGGCCTAGTCCACGCGGTCGCCCTCGATCCGCTTGATCTTGTTCACCTTGTCCACAATGGGTGCGACAAGGGCTTTGAAACTCCTCCACGTTAAACCCGGACGGCAAGGATCTGAGGATGCCGTTAAGGTTGAGGCCGGGTTGCGGAAGGCCACCTTCATCAACACCTTCTCGAGGGCCCCCGCACAAACTTGGCGCGATTCCTCGGCCAGCTGCTTGGGACCTCTTCCGAGTCGCGGAGACCCGTCACCACGCCTTTGAAGAACAGGCTGAGCTTGGCGCTGGGTTGGAGATGCTCGTCGGAGGAGTATCACGAGGTCCGCCATCCCAGCTCCATCAGCTCGTTGTGGATGTTGGCGGCGGTGTCCACAAGACCTTCGGTCCGGTGCTCCACGCTCTCCCTCAAAGTGTTACGGACGGAGGCAGCATTCGCCAGCAGCTCCTCCTTGGTCTTGATCGCCTCCAACAAGGCCACCTCCCGCTCTCTGGCGCCATCCAACGTCTGCATCAGAGTGGTCAGTTTCAGCTCCAGATCCGCCTTGGAATCCTTGGCGGCGTCGAGCTCCTTGGCCCTGTCGTGAGGCAGCTCTGCAGCTTCGCCAAGGGTGTAGGCGTCCTTCTCGCGCTCACGCTTGAGCACGGCAAGCTCTTCGCCGCTCTCCTTGAGGGTGGCCTCCAGCTGTGCCACCTTCGCTTTCAGCTCTTCCTTGGCGGCCTCGGCGGCTGCGGCAGCATCCTTCGCCTCCTGAAGCGCCCCGCCAAGCGACTCCTCGCGCGCGGTAAGGTCCTCCTCGTGGCTGTCCAGGTTGACCTTCCGCTGCGCCAGCTCGCTTTCCTGCGTGGCGAGCTTCTCAGCAGCCAGCCGCTGCTCCTCATCAGCTGCGACCTTCTCAAGGATGAAGGCCGTGCACTCTTCTGCGAGCTGCCCCCGCGCTTCCGCCACGTCGCGGAGGGCTTCTTTGTTGGCGCTCCGGAGCTCCTCGGCGCGCTTCTCCATATCCGCTCCCGCCCTCGCGATAAGGGCTTCCCGGGTCTCTAACTTGGCCTGCCGGGCGCGGTAGAGCGACAGCTTCTTGATGCTGCTCCTCCTCGGACTTCGCCGCTGCTGCTGCTTGGCCCGCGTCCACAGCGTCGACCAGCGGAGGCGAGTAGCTCGCCGTCGAAGGTTCTCTCCTCGACCGGCGCCCTGGAACTTGGCTCCTGGGGAGCTTGATGAAGACGCCTTCGCCGGCCTTCAGGTAGGCGCCGGGCCGGGGCTCCTCGGAGCCTGACGCCACGGCATCGGCGGGGGAGTCGGCTGTCGGTGTAGCGCTTGCCGCTCCTGCGGCCTTAGGGCCGTCAGTACGACCGCCCGACCCCTCGCCGGCCTCTGCGTTGGCAGCCTCGGTGGCCTCCTCGCCGACAGGCTCGTCGGCGACGGCCTCTTCCTCCACGACGGCGGCCTCGTCGGTGTTGCCGCGCATTTCCTCCTCGCCGGCGGCCTCGACCTCCATCGGGTCTGCGTCGGACGAAGAAAGAGCAGGCAAGCAGATATTCAAAAAAAAAAGAGAAATAAAAGAAAGCAAGCCCAAGGGAAAATTTCGTGTAAGGGAGTTACCTGCAACGGGATCCGCAGCTACGACCTCGACCGCTGGAGGGTCGCTGGCGCCGTCCCTTGCCGGGGTGGCCTCCCTTGCCGGAGTGGCCTCCCTTGCCGGGGTGGCCTCCCTTGTCGGGAGGGAGCTCCCTTGCCGAGGAGTTCCCCCTTGGCGGCGTAGTGGCAGCGGGCAGGATCTCGGAGGCGGCTTCCGAGCCCTCCTGATGAGGCTGCTCTGCTCCTACACAAGCACACAGTCAGATATCAACAATGAAGGAGCACCCCTGCACACCTAATAGTAAGAAGAAAACTGCACACTTACTCTGGGGGCTGCTCTGAGGGAGGGTTGCCGGGTCCGGCAAGGCGGTCTCGGACGCGTCCCCCGTCGCCATGGGAGAATCGTCCTCAACAACGATCGTCGGGATCTTGGCCCTCTTCGCCGCTCTCTGGGCCAGCGTCCTGAAAAGAAAAGAGTCCAGAACGAAGCAAATCAGATTCAAGATGAAGCAATAAAAATTGAAGAAATACAAGCACAATCTCGAGAAGCTTACTCTTCGCCCTCCTCCTCGGAGCTGAGCACGGAGAAGTCAAACTCCGGCCCGCCTCCGGTGCGAGGAGGCGGGGGAGTGGGCTCTCTTGGCTGCTTGGCGGAGGCGTCGGCGGTGGCCTGAGAAGATTCCGCCCCGGTTGTCGCCGCAGTGTGAGGCGCTCAGCAGCAACCTCGCTTGCAGCGGTGGAAGCGCGTCGGCCAGCTGCTTCTTGTGGGCAGTTTGTCGCCTCGGCTTGTCTCCAACTCTGCGGAGGCGCCTCCTCGGCGGAGCCGAGGCTCACTGGCGGCAAGTCGCTTGGCGGAGGGGAAGAAGCGCCTTCGGCGGGTCCGCTCGACCTGGCCTCGGGCTCGACAAGCTCGTCCTCCTCGCCGGCGACCTCCCCTCGCTCGGCAGAGCTTGCCGCCCTCGCCGCGTCCGCCTCCTCCACGGTGAACCCGAAGGCTCCAGCGGCAGCGGCTGCTGCCGCCTCCTCCACCCTGGTGGCGATCCTCGCCATCTCTCTGGTCGGTGGTGTCGCGGTGAGCCTCTTACGCTCGTCGGCGCGGATCGGCACTTCTTGCAAGTCATCAAAGAATTGCTGCACGACCTCGTCGGGGGCTCCTGCCAGGTTGGGGCGATCCCGTGGGAGTCGCGCGGTGGCATCATGGCGCGGATGCGGTCGGCGCCGAAGTTGTTGCACAATGGGGCGACCCTCGCGCAACCTGAACCACTCTGGATGTTGGGGTCGTTCTTTAACAGCTCGAGCAACTGAATCCAGCTCCATGACGGTGAAGTTCCAATTCAGGCTCGAGCAACCTCATGATGTCCGCCGCATTACGGAACTCCCAAGCAGGCCTCCTCCTTTCCTGCAAGGGAAGCGTCTGGCGGCGAATGAAGTCTGCGCCAAGCTGCTCTTGTCAACCCGGCAAGCTTTGAGGCGCAGAATTGGTCACATCTATCTTCAACCGCATCCTCCGGCGCCAAGTTACTCCAATCCTTGCCCGCGCTATTGGGGTTTGGCGCCTGGCGGTGAAAACTGTGGGTCCTCCTCTCGACCCAGCACCAGTTGGCTCTCCACTCCTCCCACTTGTTCCGAACTCCCCTCTAGGTAGGCCTCTTTCTTGCCGATCCTAGAGACCAGGCTATCCCTCCTCGGCAAGTGGCTCTCCTCTCGACGCTGGGAACAAAGAAATGGCGGAAGAGTGCCACATTCGGTGGACTCCGACAAAGTTTTCGCACAAATGTGCGAAACGGCCATGGTCAAGATGGCGTTGGGGGTGAAATCAAGGAGGCGGAGGCTAAAGGTGTTCATTATGTCGCAAAAGAACTTCCGAATACGGCGGGCAAAGACCGCAATAGAAGAAAATGGCGAAGAAAGGGTACCTGTTGGGGCGGATCAGCGGCGGAGGCGGGAGCACCCTCGTCAGCGGATGCGCCACGAGTCTCCGTCGACCAAAAAGGTAGAAGACGTCCCGCAGCTCCGTCGCCCGAGCTGCGGGGGAAGATGGCTCGCTCCTTGCGCAGCGCCCTTGCGAGCCGCTGCGCCTCGGCCGACTTGACGCCCTTCTCCTTATCGGCCTTGAAGCCATGGCGAGGAGGCGGAGGAGGTCTCTGGCGGTGAGTGTGCTTGCGGCGAAAGAGGCGGGCGCTGCCCTCTTCGCACCGGAGAAGAAGAGGGGAGCGGCGGTGGTTTCTTGACAAGACAGCAATGGCAGGGGTGGTCGGCCCGCCTCTGTTTCCTCCGCTTATAAAGGGGAGGAGGGGGCGGACATTCCGCTTATATTAATAAAGAACCCCCCACGACCGCGCCCACGATCTCTCGCACGACGCCACGTCCGGTGCGTGCCGTTAGTGGAGATCGTGGTGGGTCCGGGGCGAGTTACGACGTGGTCGAGGCCACGCGTGTCCGTCTGCGATTACGGGCCTGGCCCGACAAGCGCTTCGGCACCGTGTACGGCCCGAGCCGGGGCTCTGTCGGTGTACTAGAGTAGGGGTACCCTAGTATCCCGTGCTCGTGCGCAGACGATTCTGACACCAGCGGCAAGGTTTGCCTCGTCACCGCCAATATCCTCCGTGGCTCCTTGGAGCCATTCAAGAACAAAGTATTAGATTGAGAAGACAAGGCCCCGACAAGAGGAGCTTGTCGGGAAGGCCACTCGAGCACGCAGAAGACAAGGCCCGGCAAGAGGAGCTTGCGGGAAGGCTCGAGGCGCGACAAGTCTCCGGGCGCGACAAGGATTCGGCCGCGGCAAGGCGCTTGCCGCGGCATGCAACTTCTCTCCGTCTCCGCTCCAGCTCACCCAGCGACGTGTCGCCACGGGACCATTCCGTGCGCGCGTGCCGAGCAGCTGTGCAGCCAGCGGAGAGCAGCGATAAGCGGCACTGACAGGCTCGCCATCGTGGCGAGCGGAGGCGCACCTGACAGTCTACATTACCTTTGTTTGGGCGACAATGACAGGCATTTATTGCTTTTGTCCCTTGCCGTCGAGTTAGGTATTTAGCACTGTACCTTTGTTCAAGTAGGTGTACCAACTCCTGTTTTTACATTTGTACCCCGTCTATGTTGCCACCTGCCGGAGACCCTTGAGCATATAAAAGGAGGCCCGAGTGCAACGTAGAAGAGGTTCGCGTTTTCGCAAGGTTCATTTGGTTCGGTTCATTCGACCCACCAGAGGCCGAGACACTCACGCTAGGTTTTGTAGCTCGCATTGCTCCCCGGCAAGAACACAATAGATCAAACAAGCAGCGATGAGTTTTATCTCTCCGGAGAGCTCCGAAGCTGGGTAAACTACTCGTGTGCATCGCCTCGATCCGCTCTTCGTGCGATCTCCGCCCCCCTCCGAACCACAAGAGGCCTGCTCCGCCGGCCCCATAGGTGTCCGCGGGTACGATCAGCCTCCCCGACATTGGTTGAAATTATTAATTGTTGTCCTTGCTAGAAAATGGGTTGTACTTTTAACAAACTATAAATGGGTTGTAATAAATTCCATTAGAATTCAAAAATGGTTGTACATTCTTACAGATCACAAATGGGATATAAGTTCTCTGCCACACACTTGTGGGCCTACTAAGCTGACGTGTCCCCTAAAAAAAGTAAGTTGACGCGTATGCAAGGCTTTGTCAACTTATAGTCAACACACGGTTCTAGCAGCAGTGGCCGTTGGATGTCCATCCAACGAATGTCGTGCTTCTTCTTTAATCTCGGATATTCTATCTTCAGCCGCCCAAAAAATGATTCCTCCCCCTGACATCTGGGGCGCACCGTTTCGGAGGCTGACCTGCGGGCCTACTAAGTTGACGCGTACCAAGGGCTTTGTCAACTTAGTCATTATAATCGATTCTAGCTGCAGTGACCGTACGATGTCCATCCAAAGGTCGTCGTGCTTCTTCAACCACTGGTCTTCTTACTCCAGCCGCCCAAAGCAGCACCGGTCGTGCCGCCTGCTCCTGCCTCTCGTGGCCGGCTGTGCTGCCGAAGAGGCCTCACCACCCCCTACTACTCCCACCGCTGGCCAGGCCATCCCTCTACTCAGCCACACCCCCTGTTATTCTGCGGCAACGGCAGCCTCACACCACAGCCGAATCAGTGAACCCTCGTACTCCTCTCTGCGTGGGCATCCACTGTAGCGTCTTCCCCGGCTCCGTGTCGTCCCCTTCCTAGGCCTCGCCGTCATCCACCGCCCTGGTGCTCTCGGCGCGGCATGGTCAACGTGGTCAACGAACGACATCCATCGGACGTGGACTGTACGTGGAGAGGCTGACAGTTGGGTCCACGGCCGCACACAAGGAAATGCCTCCTTATTACACGCAAAATAATGATTCCTCCACCTGACATATGGGACCAACCGAAAGGGCCTCTGTATTTCACGAAAAAAATGTTTCCACCGCTGACAGCTCGGACCCACCAGCTATATCTTTGCACGCAAGGAAGTGCTTCCTTATTACGCACAAAAAAAGGAATACTCCCCTGCTTGCTGGGATCCACCATATGGGAGGCTGACTTGTGGGCCTACTAAGATGACGGGGACGGAGGGCTTTGTCAACTTAGTAAATTTGAACGATTCTAGCTCCAGTGACCGTACGATGTCCATCCAACGGCCGTAGTGCTTATTCAACCCCTGGTCTTCTTATTCCAGCCACCCAAACAAGCGTCGGTCGTGCCGCCTGCTCCTGCCCCCCGTGTCCGGATGTGCTACCACCACTGGCCATGCCATCCCTCTATAATCACCCACACCTCCTGTTGTTCTCCGGCGACGGTAGCCTCACACAGCAGCCGAAGCAGTCAATCCACGTACTCCCCTCCGCTCGGGCATCCACTACCGTGTCTTCCTCGGCGGACGTCCCCTTCCTAGGCCTCGCCGTCGTCCACTGCCCTGGTGCTCTCGGCGCGGCGTGGTCAATGTGGCCAATGAACGTCTTCCATCGGAAGACTACTGTACATGGAGAGGCTGACAGCTGGGTACACGACCGCAGCAAGGAAATGCCTCCTTATTACACGCAAAATAATGATTCATCCACCTGTCAGCAGGGACCCACCGGACGGGCCACCTTATTTCGTGAAAAAAAATGTCCCCCTGACTGCTGGGACCCAGCAGCTACATCTTTGCACGCAAGGAAGTGCGTCCATATTACGGGTAAAAAAATGATTCGCCCCCCTGACTGCTGGGACCCACCAGGTACATCTTCGCATGCAAGGAAGTGCATGACAGTCGGGACCCACCCGGTCGAAGTGTACGTAGCGTTGTCATTCTAGTCGCGAACGTGTACGTACATACTGGTCGATCGGTCTGTCTGCAGGCTGCAGCGATGAACCGTGGCCGTGTAAGGAAGGGCACGTGTGGTGGTAGAGGCGCGCACGTGTGGTAGTAGAGGCGCGCACGTAGCATGTACACGTACATACAGCGGCCACGGTGCAAGAAAGTAAATACGGCCACGTACGTACATACGGGCAGGGTCTCGAACGCCTACTCGCGCATACGTACGGCCAGGGCTCGTGTACATGTCTGTGGCCGGGTTAGAACGGAGAAACTGCGTCGTCGTCGTGTTCATGGGGAGGCAATGGAATGCGTCGTGTTCATCGGGAGGCAACGGAATGCGTGTTGTTCATCGGGAGCCAACCGGATTGGACGGAACAGGTGATGGAAACGAGGCCTGGCGTACCGCAGAACGGAGGAAACGACCTTCTGTTCGACCGGCCACGGTGAAAACGGGATCCTGTTCGCCGGGAGAAGTGCGGCATACCGCCAAAAGCGGAGGAAGCGGACCTCCTCTGGTGAAACGGGTCCTGTTGATCGGGAGGGTGTGGCGTACCACAAAACGGAGGAAACGGACTTGTGTTGGAGCGCTACGGTCGAAACGGGGGTCCTGTTTGTCGGGAGGGGTGTGGCGTACCGCAAAACGGGACTCCACGGGATACTGTTCATCTCCACCGTCGACCTCCTCCAGCCTCCACGGGGTAGTGTTCATCCACCGTCGACCTCCTCCAGCCTCCACCTACGACTGTTCATCCACGGGCTCCTGTTCATCAAGCCTCCACCGTGCGCTCCTCCAGCGGCTACTGTTCAACCAGCCCTCTCCACGGGGGTCCTGTTCAACCACCCCTCCATGGGGCTACTGTTCATCCAGCCCTCCACCGGCTACTGTTCAATCAGCCCTCCGCCGGCTACTGTTCATCCAGCCCTCCACGGGGTCCTGTTCATCGAGCCCTCCACCGGGTCCTATTCATCCAACGGCTCGATTGATCGGGGTACTGTTCATCCAGCGGCAACGGCCTCTACTACCACAGGTTCCTGTTCATCCAATCCCCACCGGGAACTGTTCATCCAAACCCCCCAACAACGCTCACTGTTCATCCTGAGGCAGCATCGATCGGCTTCAGTTAGCAGCAGTAGTGAAGGAATCTAAAAGTGCTAGTTATGGACTAGAGGGGGGTGAATAGGCGATTTTTATGAAAGTCTTCAAAACACGAGAGTTTCGAAGACAAACAATAGAAATGAACCTATTGATATGCAGCGGAAGGTAGACTACACTAAGCAAGCTATATTCAAGTATGCAATGAAGTGAAAGCACGAAGACTAATGTCAGCTAGGTAGTACAGATCAGGATGGTAGATAGTATGAAGCCAAACAATGATGGTAGTCACATAGTGAAGTCAAACAAGTAGTGCAAGCAGGTGATACGTCTCCAACGTATCTATAATTTTTGATTGCTCCATGCTACTTTATCCATTGTTTTGGACTATAATGGGCTTTATTTTCCACTTTTATATTATTTTTTGGACTAACCTATTAACCGGAGGCCCAGCCCAGAATTGTTGTTTTTTCCTATTTCAGTGTTTCGAAGAAACGGAATATCAAACGGAGTCCAAACGGAATGAAACCTTCGGGAACGTGATCTTCTCACCGAATGTGGTCCAGGAGACTTGGACCCTACTCCAAGAAGTGCCAGAGGCGGTCACGAGGGTGGGGGGCGCGCCCTCCCCCCTGGGCGCGCCCCCCTGCCTCGTGGGCCCCCTGACACTCCACCGACGTACTCCTTCCTCCTATATATACCTACGTACCCCCAACAGATCAGATACGGAGCCAAAAACCTAATTCCACCACCGTAACTTCCTGTATCCACGAGATCCCATCTTGGGGCCTGTTAGGAGCTCCATGGGAGGGGCATCCACCATGGAGGGCTTCTACATCAACACCATAACCCCTCCCGATGAAGTGTGAGTAGTTTACTTCAGACCTTGGTCCATAGTTAGTAGCTAGATGGCTTCTTCTCTCTTTTGGATCTCAATACAATGTTCTCCCCTCTCTCGTGGAGATCATTCGATGTAATCTTGTTTTTGCGGTGTGTTTGTTGAGATCGATGAATTGTGGGTTTATGATCCAGCTTATTTATGGAAAATATTTGATTCTTCTCTGAATTCTTTTATGTATGATTGAGTTATCTTTGCAAGTCTCTTCGAATTATCCGTTTGGTTTGTCCAACTAGATTGGTAGTTCTTGCAATGGGAGAAGTGCTTAGCTTTGGGTTCAATCTTGCGGTGTCTTTACCCAGTGACATAAAGGGTTGCAAGGCACGTATTGTATTGTTGCCATCGAGGATAACAAGATGGGGTATTTATCATATTGCATGAATTTATTCCTCTACATCATGTCATCTTGCTTAAGGCGTTACTCTATTTTTAACTTAATACTCTAGATGCATGCTGGATAGCGGTCGATGAGTGGAGTAATAGTAGTAGATGCAGAATCGTTTCGGTCTACTTGTCTCAGACGTGATGCCTATATACATGATCATTGCCTAGATATACTCATAACTATGCTCAATTCTGTCAATTGCTCAACAGTAATTTGTTCACCCACCGTAGAATATCTATGCTCTTGAGAGAAGCCACTAGTGAAACCTACGGCCCCCGGGTCTATTCTCATGATATTAATCTCCATCACTTTATTTACTTACTTTGCTTTTACTTTTAACTTTGCATATTTATACCAAAATACCAAAAATATTATCTCTATCAGATCTCACTCTCGTAAGTGACCGTGAAGGGATTGACAACCCCTAATCGCGTTGGTTGCGAGTAGCTATCGTTTTGTGCGGAATCTGAGGGACTTGGCGTGGCCTCCTCTTTGGATTGATACCTTGGTTCTCAAAAACTGAGGGAAATACTTACACTACTGTGCTGCATCATCTTCTCCTCTTCGAGGAAAACCAACGCAAGCTCAAGACGTAGCAAGAAGGATTTTCGGCACCGTTGTCGGGGAGGCTTACGCAAAAGTCAACATACCAAGTACCCATCACAATCCCTATCTCTCGCATTACATTATTTGCCATTTGCCTCTCATTTTCCTCTCCCCCACTTCACCCTTGCCGTTTTATTCGCCCTCTCTTTCCCAATCTCCTTCTCTTTTTCCCTTGCCTTTTGTTTGCTCGTGTGTTAGTTTGCTTGTTTGTCGCGATGGCTCAAGATGCTACCAAATTGTGTGACTTCACCAATGCAAATAATAATGATTTCCCTAGCACTCCGATTGCTCCTCTTGCCAATACTAAATCTTGTGAAATCAATACTGCCTTGTTGAATCTTGTTATGAAAGATCAATTCGCCGGCCTTCCTAGTGAAGATGCCGCTACTCATCTGAATAGCTTCGTTGATTTATGTGATATGCAATAGAAAAAAGATGTCGATAATGATGTCGTTAAATTGAAGCTATTTCCTTTTTCGCTTAGAGATCGTTCTAAAGCGTGGTTTTCATCTTTGCCTATAAATAGTATTGATTCTTGGAACAAGTGCAAAGATGCTTTTATCTCTAAGTATTTTCCTCCCGCTAAGATTATCTCTCTTAGGAACGATATTATGAATTTTAAGCAACTTGATCATGAACATCTTGCGCAAGCTTGGGAGATAATGAAATTAATGATACGTAATTGTCCTACTCATGGTTCGAACTTGTGGATGTTTATACAAAAAAATTATGCCGGATTGAATTTTCCTTCTAGAAATCTTTTAGATTCGGCCGCGGGAGGCACTTGTATGGAAATCACTTTAGGATATGCTACTAAACTCCTAGAAAATATTATGGTTAATTATTCTCAATGGCATACTGAAAGATCTACTAATAAAAAAGTGCATGCTATAGAAGAAATCAATGTTTTGAGTGGAAAGATGGATGAACTTATGAATTTATTTGCTAAGAGTGTTTCTTCTAATCCCAATGATATGCCTTTATCTACTTTGCTTGAGAATAATAATGAATCTATGGATGCGAATTTTGTTGGTAGGAATAATTTTGGTAACAACGCGTATAGAGGGAATTTTTATCCTAGGCCTTATCCGAGTAATCCTTCTAATAATTATAGAAATTCCTACAACAACTCTTATGGAAATTTTAATAAGATGCCCTCTGAATTTGAGAGTAGTATTAAAGAGTTTATGAATTCACAAAAGAATTTTAATGCTTTGCTTGAAGAGAAATTGCTTAAAGTTGATGATTTGGCCCGGAACGTTGATAGAATTTCTCTTGAGATTGATTCTTCAAAGCTTATATTTATTCCTCCTAAGCATGATATCAATGAGTCTCTCAAAGCCATGAGAATTTCCATTGATGAGTGCAAGGGAAGAACCGTTAGGATGCGTCCTTCCAAAGATGCCTTTATTAAAGCGTGCTCTTCTAATTCTATGAAAATCAAGATGAAGATCTAAAAGTTATTGATGTGTCCCCTATTAAATATTTGTTTTGCAATATGAATCTTGATGAAACTGAATATGATCTTCCTTTACCTAGAAGGCATTCTAAGAATTTAGAGTTTTTGGATCTTAATGATGAAATTGATAAAAGTGGGATTGAAAGAAATAAAAATCTGGATGTTGCTAAACCCACTATATTGGATCTCAAGGAATTTAATTATGAAAATTGCTCTTTAATTGATTGTATTTCCTTGTTGCAATCCGTGCTAGATTCTCCTCATGCTTATAGTCAAAATAAGGCTTTCACCGAACACATTGTTGATGCCTTGATGCAATCTTATGAAGAAAAGCTTGAGTTGAAAATTTCTATCCCTTGGAAACTCCATGATGAGTGGGAACCTACTATCAAAATTAAAATTAAAAGTTATGAGTTTCATGCTTTGTGTGATTTGGGTGCTAGTGTCTCTACTATTCCTAAAACTTTCTGTGATTTGCTAGATTTCCGTGATTTTGATGATTGCTCTCTAAACTTGCGTCTTGCGGATTCCACTATTATAAAGCATATGGGAAGAATTAATGATGTTCTTATTGTTGCAAATAGGAATTATGTGCCCGTAGATTTAATCGTTCTTGATATAGATTGCAATCCTTCATGTCCTATTATTCTTGGTAGACCTTTCCTTAGAACGATTGGTGCAATTATTGATATGAAGGAAGGAAACATTAGATTCCAATTTCCCTTAAAGAAGGGTATGGAACAATTTCCTAGAAATAAAATAAAATTACCATATGAATCTATAATGAGAGCCACTTATGGATTGCCTACCAAAGATGGCAATACCTAGATCTATCTTTGCTTTTATGCCTAGCTAGGGGCGTTAAACGATAGCGCTTGTTGGGAGGCAACCCAATTTTATTTTTAGTTTTTTTTCTGTTTAGGAATAAATAATCCATCTAGCCTCTGTTTAGATGTGGTTTTATGTTTTAATTAGTGTTTGTGCCAAGTTGGACCTATTGGATCTTCTTGGATGATAGTTATTTGATCTTGTTGTAATTTCCAGAATCTTTGTGCTCAGTGCCCGAATTGTTAAAAATCACCAGAACGTGATAAAATACTGAATCCAATTTGTTCTGATCGATAAACAAATTGTACAGGTCTTCTAATTTTGGTAGAATTTTTTGGGTTCCAGAAGTTTGCGTTAGTTACAGATTACCACAGACTGTTCTGTTTTTGACAGATTCTGTTTTGTGTGTGTTGTTTGCTTATTTTGATGAACCTATGGTTAGTAAAATAGTTTATAATCCATAGAGAAGTTGGAATACAGTAGGTTTAACACTAATATAAATAAAGAATGAGTTAGTTACATTACCTTGAAGTAGTCTTTTGTTTTCTTTCTTTAACGGAGCTCACGAGATTTCTATTGAGTTTTGTGTAGTGAAGTTTTCAAGTTTTGGGTGAATTCTTTTGATGGATTATGGAACAAGGAATGGCAAGAGCCTAAGCTTGTGGATGCCCATGGCACCCCCAAGATAATCCAAGGACACCAAAAAGTCAAAGCTTGTGGATGCCCCGGAAGGCATCCCCTCTTTAAATCCACTTTAAATCGGTAATTTACTTGGAGCTATATTTTTATTCACCAACATGATATGTGTTTTTCTTGGAGCGTCTTGTATTATTTGAGTCTTTGCTTGTTAGTTTACCATAATCATCCTTTCTGTACACACCTTTTGAGAGAGCCATATATGATTTGAAAATTGATAGAATACTCTATGTGCTTCACTTATATCTTTTGAGCTTGATAGTTTTCTCATAGTGCTTCACTTATATCCTTTTGAGCGTGATAATTTTTGCTCTAGTGCTTCACTTAGATCTTTTAGAGCACGGTGGTGGATTTTTTTTAAAGAAACTTGATCTCTCATGCTTCACTTAGATTATTTTGAGAGTCGTTAATAGCATGGTAATTTGCTTAATGTTAATATACTTAGTATTCAAGATATGTGAAACTTTCTTTTGAGTGCGTTGAATACTAAGATAAGTTTGATGCTTGATAATTGATTTGAGATATGAAGATGGTGATATTAGAGTCATGCTAGTTAATTAATTGTGAATTTAAAGAATACTTGCGTCGAAGTTTGTGATTCCCATAGCATGCACGTATGGTGAACCGTTATGTGATGAACTCGGAGCATGATTTATTTATTGATTGTCTTCCTTATGAGTGGCGGTCGGGGAACGACGATGGTCTTTTCCTACCAATCTACCCCCCCTAGGAGCATGCGCGTAATACTTTGCTTTGATAACTTCTAGATTTTTGCAATAAGTATATGAGTTCTTTATGACTAATGTTGAGTCCATGGATTATACGCACTTTTCCCATCCTTCCACCATTGCTAGCCTCTCTAGTACAGCACTTTTTAGCGGTATCTTACACCCACCATATACCTTCCTCAAAACAGCCACCATACCTACCTATCATGGCATTTCCATAGCCATTCCGAGATATATTGCCATGCAACTTTCCACCGTTTCGTTTATTATGACACGCTCCATCATTGTCATATTGCTTAGCATGATCATGTAGTTGACATTGTATTTGTGGCAAAGCCACCGTTCATAATTCTTTCATACATGTCACTCATGAATCATTGCATATCCCGGTACACCGCCGGAGGCATTCATATAGAGTCATATTTTGTTCTAAGCATCGGCTTGTAATTGTTGAGTTGTAAGAAAAATAAAAGTGTGATGATCATCATTATTAGAACATTGTCCCAAGTGAGGAAAGGATGATGGAGACTATGATTCCCCCACAAGTCGGGATGAGACTCCGGACGAAAAATAAAAAAAGAGAAAAAAAGAGGCCATACAAAAAGGCCCAAATAAAAAAATAAAAAAATGAGAGAAAAAGGGAGAAGGGGCAATGCTACTATCCTTTTACCACACTTGTGCTTCAAAGTAGCACCGTGATCTTCATGATAGAGAGTCTCCTATGTTGTCACTTTCATATACTAGTGGGTATTTCTCATTATAGAACTTGGCTTGTATATTCCAATGATGGGCTTCCTCAAATGCCCTAGGTCTTCGTGAGCAAGCGAGTTGGATGCACACCCACTTAGTTTCTTTTGTTGAGCTTTCATATACTTATAGCTCTAGTGCATCTGTTGCATGGCAATCCCTACTCACTCACATTTATATCTATTGATGGGCATCTCCATAGCCCGTTGATACGCCTAGTTGATGTGAGACTATCTAGTCCTTTTTGTCTTCTCCACAACCACCATTCTATTCCACATATAGTGCTATATCCATGGCTCACGCTCATGTATTGCGTGAAGATTGAAAAACTTTGAGAATGTCAAAAGTATGAAACAATTGTTGGCTTGTCATCGAGGTTGTGCATGATTTAAATACTTTATGTGGTGAAGATGGAGCATAGCCAGACTATATGATTTTGTAGGGATAACTTTCTTTGGCCATGTTATTTTGAGAAGACATGATTCTTTGTTAGTATGCTTGAAGTATTATTATTTTTATGTCAATATGAACTTTTGTCTTGAATCTTTCGGATCTGAATATTCATACCATGATTAAGAAGATTTACATTGAAATTATGCCAAAGTATCACTCCGCATCAAAAAATCTTTTTTATCATTTACCTACTCGAGGACAAGTAGGAATTAAGCTTGGGGATTCCTGATACGTCTCCAACGTATCTATAATTTTTTATTGCTCCATGCTACTTTATCTACTCTTTTGGACTATATTGGGCTTTATTTTCAACTTTTATATTATTTTTTAGACTAACCAATTAACCGGAGGCCCAGCCCAGAATTGCTGTTTTTGCCTATTTCGGTTCAAGAAACGGAATATCAAGCGGAGTCCAAAGCGGAATGAAACCTTCGAACGTGATCTTCTCACCGAACGTGATACAGGAGACTTGGACCCTACTCCAAGAAGTGCAGGCGGTCACGAGGTGGGGACGCGCCCTCCCCAGGCGCGCCCCTGCCTCGTGGGCCCTCGGCAGCTCCGACGTACTCCCTCCTCCTATATATACCTCATTACCCCCAACAGATCAGAATCTGAGCCAAAACCTAATTCCACCGTCGTAACTTCCTGTATCGACGAGATCCCATCTTGGGGCCTGTTAGGAGCTCACGAGAGGGGCATCCACCACGGAGGGATTCTACATCAACACCATAGCCCCTCCGATGAAGTGTGAGTAGTTTACTTCAGACCTTCCGGTCCATAGCTAGTAGCTAGATGGCTTCTTCTCTCTTTTTGGATCTCAATACAATGTTCTCCCCCTCTCTCCTGGAGGTCTATTCGATGTAATCTTCTTTTTGCGGTGTGTTTGTTGAGACCGATGAATTGTGGGTTTATGATCCAGCTTATCTATGGAAAATATTTGATTCTTCTCTGAATTCTTTTATGTATGATTGAGTTATCTTTGCAAGTCTCTTGAATTATCCGTTTGGTTTGGCCAGCTAGATTGGTAGTTCTTGCAATGGGAGAAGTGCTTAGCTTTGGGTTCAATCTTGCGGTGTCCTTACCCAAAGGATGTAAAGGGTTGCAAGGCACGTATTGTATTGTTGCCATCGAGGATAACAAGATGGGGTATTTATCATATTGCATCAATTTATTCCTCTACATCATGTCATCTTGCTTAAGGCGTTACTCTGTTTTAACTTAATACTCTAGATGCATCTTTGGATAGCGGTCGATGAGTGGAGTAATATTAGTAGATGCAGAATCGTTTGGTCTACTTGTCTCGGACGTGATGCCTATATACATGATCATTGCCTAGATATACTCATAACTATGCTCAATTACATCAATTGCTCAACAGTAATTTGTTCATCCACCTTAGAATATCTATGCTCTTGAGAGAAGCCACTAGTGAAACCTATGGCCCCCGGGTCTATTCTCATCATATTAATCTCCATCACTTTATTTACTTACTTTGCTTTTACTTTTCACTTTGCATCTTTATACCAAAATACCAAAAATATTATCTCTATCAGATCTCACTCTCGTAAGTGACCGTGATGGGATTGACAACCCCTAATTGCGTTGGTTGCGAGTAGCTATCGTTTTGTGCAGATACGAGGGACTTGCGTGTGGCCTCCTACTGGATTGATACCTTGGTTCTCAAAAACTAAGGGAAATACTTACGCTACTGTGCTGCATCATCCTCTCCTCTTCGGGGAAAACCAACACAAGCTCAAGACGTAGCAGCAGGCAATGACTTCACGAAGACAAACTGTAAGTAAAGAGAGGGAGAGGATAGAACCAGTCACTTGTTGAGGACACAGGATTTGTTGGACCAGTTCCAGTTGCTGTGACAAATGTACGTCTGGTTAGGGAGGCTGGGATTTAACTCAGAAGACCGCGTCTTCACCTTATTCCCCTTCAGCTAAGGACACCAAGGCCTCGCCCAATTAATCTGGTAAGTATTCAAGGTAGACTTCCAAACCTTCACAGACTTTGTTCACCGACGATCCACAATGACTCTTGGATGCTCAGAACGTGACGCCTAACCGGCTGGAGGATTCACAATCCTCAAGTCTAACAAGTCTTCAGGTCACGCGGACAGAAAGACTTCAGTGATGCCTAACACTCTTTGGCTCTGGGTGTTAGGGCTTTGTCCTCGCAAGGATTTCTCTCTCTCAAAAGCTTCGGAGGTGGGTTGCTCTCAAACGACAAAAACCGTGCACTAACTTTGAGCAGCCACCAATTTATGGTGTAGGGAGTGGGCTATTTATAGCCACTAGGCAACCCGACCTGATTTGTCCGAAATGACCCTGGGTCACTAAGGAACTGACACGTGTTCCAACGGTCAGATTTCAAACACATGCGGCAACTTTACTTGGGCTACAAGTAAAAGGCGACTCATCCGACTCACAGCTAAGATTTGCTCTCATTGTCTTCGCTCGAAGACATAGGATTTTAGTTGAGCATCACTTGATCCTCTCGACTTTGTTCACTGGGACCCCACTTAATAGTACGGTGGTTCCTACGACTCAACAAAGAGAAAAAGGAAACAACGAAACAACTAAGTCTTCACGCTCCATAGTCTTCACGCAATGCCTTCTCTTGTCATATTCTTCAAAGTGAATATCTTCTCATACCACCATTGTCTTCAATGTCTTCATACATTTTTAGGGGTCATCTCTGGTAGGTAAACCGAATCAATGAGGGACTACTACCTGTGTTATCCTGCAATTCTCACAAACACATTAGTCCCTCAACCAGGTTTGTCGTCAATACTCCAAAACCAACTAGGGGTGGCACTAGATGCACTTACAATCTCCCCCTTTTTGGTGATTGATGACAAACTGGTTGAAGTTTTCAACGGGAATAAAAGTATGTGAAATTGTAAAGGATAAAGGTATTGTCTTCATAAGTAGCAAAAGGATCCTCCTGAAGATGTGCATATAAGTAATTTGCTTTTGGAATGCAAATGCACATGGCAGGTTGTACTTGTGGAGATCCTCTTCAACTTATGAAGACAATTCATCATGCATGATTTGATATGACGAAGATAGTGATATGCATAATGAAAAATGGACGTCTGCAAAATGACTAAGTGTGGAATTTATCATCGCATCACAGAATATCAGAAAACGTAGCAGACGACCATCAAGCTTAAGTGTTACAACTCAAAGAACCAAATATATCAAAAGCAAGAGTTGTAAACACTAGGCAAAATATAAAGCAACCGCCCATATGGACCTGCTTGAAGACTATCAACTCATATGCTTCTCCCCCTTTTGTCAGTAAGGACCAAAAAGGTTTGAAGACAAAGAGCCTCTACTCGTTCCCAGAAGGAGTAGGAGAAGTGCAGGGTCGGCGTCGGGGTTTGGCGGTGCAGACAAACTTGGTGCAGTGTCGATACGCGTTGGAGGTGGTGAAATAGCATCATCTTGATCATCGATCACTCTGGCATTCACCGTTGCAGCGGAGGAGGAATAATCAGAGTCTTCAAGAGACTGAGTTCGACGCAAGACAACATTCCTTGGAGGAGTGGAGTCAAACTTGAATCGCTCAGTGAAGCCATCGTCTTGAAGATCTGCTTCAGCACTTAGCAATGTCAAACTCTTCCATGACCTCCCACAGGTTTCATGTGTAACAAAGGCATTCTTGGTGGCAAGATTGCGAATGCGATTGACATCCACCAAGAGGCTTTGCATCTGGCACTTAAGCCAGTAGTGATGCTTATCCTATTTCTAATGTAGAGCAACGAGAAGCTCTCGGTCATTGAGAACACGAGATTGCTTCCGAGGCCTTTGAGCAATAGTACTTTCAGTGGCTTCAGTTTGAGCATGGTGAGGTAAGCGTGTATTGCTAGCCAAAGGATAAACACGAGTGACTGTCTGGGCTCCTTCAATGGGTTGCGTTAAGCTTTGGTGATCAGCATTGTGAAGACAAACAGGCTCCTTGGCAGGCTCTGGATATATGGATTCAACTGACATATCAACCTCTGGCAGAAAGATCAGATGATTGCGAGCAAAGGGCTGATAGTTGACAGCTGAGTGTAGCTTGATGAGGCGCATGACCCACAGAGCGTAGAACTTCAGTCCAAAGAGATCAGAGCCCGATGCAGCCAACTGCCTGATAAAGAAGTATTGAGCATTGAACCTGATGCCGTTGAAGATATAAAAGACCAAAGTCTTTATTGCTCCTTCAAGTTTTGGTGCTGAAGAATGTCCTTTGACAGGCCATAGAGTTCTCCTGATGATGTGATAAATAGTGCGGGGCAAATACTCTAGGTCTTCGACAAAGAACTCCTTTGGGTAATCAACGTCATGTGGCAGAGGCTTCATCATGCTCAACATTTGGCTCATGTTGGGCTCTGGCTTATGGAAGATACTCTCCAAAGCATTGCGGTGAAGCTGACAACCAGGTTCATATAATTCTCCTGGAGTGGGCAGGCCGGTTAGCTCAATGATGTCAAAAGCTTTGGCTTCATGATGGACATTGCCTGTCATCCACTCAAGGACCCAAGTCTTCGGATCCCTGTTGTATCCGCGAATGTGGAGGGTAGCATAAAATTGAAGCAGAAGTTCTTCATTCCAATGCTCCTTTTCAGTCACAAAGTTCAGCAGTCCAGCATCACGGAAGCAGTCAAGGGCTTCTTCAAGGCAAGGCAATCCAGCAATGGCTTCACAGTCAAGACGCATATGAGGGAAGATGCGCCCTTGATCATAAAGAACACATGAATAATAACTGCGCTGCTGATAGCTCCAGAACCGATCTGATGAAATCCTTGGCTTGGAATAAGGGTTCTTGGCGCTATCAAAGAAGGTGTTGTGCACAATGAATCCATTTGCATTGAAGGACCCTGGTGAAGTGGCAGTACCTGGGAACCTGGGCAGTCTTGGCTTTGGCTTCTGGACATGAGGCATGTGCTCGACGTGATAGTCAAATTGCGGACCAGCAGCAAGAGGAGGAACCAGAATAGGCCATCTGACAGTGACCAGCTGACCATAGTTGTATGCTTGCTCAATAGTATGTGGCCTTGGAAGCGGTACAGGAGCAGTGGCTGTGGCAGTGGCTTCAGGCTACAGATTGGCATCAGGTGCAGCATTGACTTCAGGTGCTGTCACTTCTGGCACCACATTAACTTCAGGCGCCACATTATCTTCAGGCATGACAACGTCATGGGCTTCAGTATTAGTGTTGGTGGTCGCCTCAATGTTGTTAACCTCCACTTGAGTAGCTGGAGGGTCAAACACGTTCTCCTCGAGATAAACTTGGTTGGTAGGGGTGTAGCAACACGTGCTTCGTCTTCTCTTGGTTCTTTTTGGTCATTGACTGATGCAGCCGGAATATCTTCAGCCATATTGGTTTCAGTCTCGTGGTTGTTCACAGTTGGAGAGGTTTCGGGAACAACTTGGTGTGAAACGGATTGGCGCTCTTCTCCTTCTGGAACACTTGACAGAGAGACCTGTGGCCTTGGTCCTTTGCGAAGCCTGTGGAACGCTGGCGACGCTTGTGGAGATGGAGTTGGTTGGGCCACATAGTCTTCATCTTCAATCACAAGAGTGGTGACTTGAGTTGGGGGAGTAACAGGTGTTTCTGCTTGACGGGGGGAGTCTTGTGGGTGATCAGCCCATGAGTCATCCTGAGCAATTGGCATCAATGGACGACCAATGCTGATGAGTTCGTTGTTCATAAGAACAGGCGATGATACCACGTTGTGTTCGATCTGAGGAAGGACTTCATCATCTTTAACATTGTCACGATGACCAATGTCTTCAGTTGCGGTGGGGTCAACAGCTGGAATGTCTTTAGCTTCAGGAGCCTCTGTGGAAGCAGGCTCATGAACTATCATTCGACGTTCTTGGTGTGCAGATTCAGGACGAGCAACAGAAATCGGCTCGACTACAAGGGGCTCTGTGGGAGCAGCCCGATCTCTCTTCTTGGTCTTGCGCTTCTTGGTGGGTGGAGCATCATCAGAGGTGCTTTTGGTCTTGCGCTTTCTGGCCTTGGCTTCAGCTGCCCTTGTCTTCTGAAGCTCAGAAGCCACTGTGGGGACTTTAGGCTTTACGCCTATCATACTGGCTAGGAAGAGAATGCGAGGTTCTTCCCGCCTGGATGGTTCAGTTTGGTCCACAAATGGCTTCTTCTTCTGCTTCGCAGCCATTTTAGGGTCGATGCCAGGACGCCCAAGTGCCTTGCGCTTCTCAGCTTCATTGTAAGCTTGAACACACTTGGCAGCAAGAATCTTCATGCGCTCACGAGAACCTTTGGCTTCATCACGTTTCTTGTGAAACGCTTCCTTGAGCTCATGCAACATGACCTTGAAGTTCTAGACGCCTGCCACGCTGAGCTTGTTCATGTGCTTCTTGAACTGAGCCTTTTCATAATCGATCTTGTGCTTTAGCTCAACAATTTTCTGAGCAAGAGCCAGCTCAGGAGCAGTGGCGACATGGAAGGAGACGCTCAGGCCAATGGGAAGTTGTAGATCGTCAAAGCTGAGATTGGGGGTGTCAAACCACTCATCAATGAAGTTGTTCAATACTTGCACATCAAAGAGAGGCAAATCATTGAAATTTCCGCCTCTTGCTTGCTCTTTATCAACTGCTCAAGAACGTCATCAGCAAGATCGTCATCACTTGACAGATCAATGGCGTCATTCTCGTTCCTCAGAACAGCAGCAGGGATCAGAGCTGGACCAGAGGTGTGCATAGGCTTCTTTTTCTTCTTCTCAGACTTGGAGATGCGTGAGAGATCTTCAGACTGCACACTTGGTGCAGGAGGAGCAGTGGCCAGAGGCTTCACTCGTGAAGCTTTTGGTGCAGGGGAAGGCTTCGAAGCTTTAGGTTTCTTCAGCTTCTTTGGCTTCGGCGGTGCAGGCGCTTCATCAGAATCAGCGTCGTCTGCAGGCTCATCCATAGCTGTCCCTTGAAACATAATATGAGTGATGAGACCTTCTAGGTTGTAGAAGGGCCCAACAAGATTGGGTTCAGCTTCGCGTGTGCCATCAGCACGAGGAGCAGAGGGGCCTGGATTGAAGTCTAATCCCCGCGACTTCATGTTTTCTTTGGCTGAGTTCTTGGCAAACTGGAAGTTGCGCTTGAACAAATTGTCGTCACGACACCATAGCAATGAAGATGGGCCGGCATCTGCATGCTGTGGTCCACGGACCATGCAAGGGTAGAAGCCTTGTTCAATGGCTTCAGCACTAGACCTGGGTGGAAGATTTTTGTACAAGATGTCTCCCCAGGGTCGCTTGATGGCAATCTTTTCAGCATATTCCTGGGTAACAAACCTGTACTTGAACCATTGTTCTGCCCAATATCTTCAAATCCATTGGATTCGTGTCTTGCGCTGACCATAGCTCTCTTCAGGATCAGTTTTGTAAAGCTCATAGAGATCTTCGGGCAGATCCATTGATGTGCCTCCACGGTGCTGTCTGCCACCCTTCCTTGCAGACTTCTCTGTTGCCATGAAGTTCAGACTGAATAGCTTCAACACTGTCAAAGGCTTCCGTCTTCATGGTCGACAGAACCGGCTTGTGGAGAATTGATGTGATGCTGTAAGAATTCGCAAATGAATGCAGACTATGAGAACCAAGGGATTCTCCCACGGACATGTACCTGTGACAGCATTAGAGATGCGAGGGAAGGGGAAGAGGTCATATGCATTCTCAGAAGATTTTGAAGATAAATCAGTTTAGAAGACATTGACCTCATAGTGCGAACACATTCACTTATATGTTGAGAGTTGGTTCCAGATTTGTACGAATCCAAGAATAAGTACAAGTGAGGAATCTAACTATGTGTGAAGCATAAGTGAATATACTAGGCATTATATGAGATGCAGACAAGATAGATCCAAATTTGTGGAGACAGAAACCACTTTTGGTAGAAAGGATGAATCTAAAGGATCAAAAAGACGGTGAAAAGAGGGTTTTAATTTACCACACGATGAACTGCTAGACTGAGTAGAAGATGAGGCCGAGTAGTTCGATCTTCCGTGCCCTAACTTGGCGACGGAGGACACCTACGGCGGCGGCGGAGAAGACGATGTCCACGGCCAGCGTGAAGACGGTGTCAAAGAGGTCGCGGCAGCTAAGCGCTTCATCGCCGGCGTCGTCGAGAGCTAGCGGTGGCGCTAGGGTTTGTCGAGGTGGATAGGTGGAAGAAGGATTTTGACCGTGATTGGACATGTATTTATAGGGAAAGGGACGGCACAGCGCAATTACGCAGGTGCCCCTGGCGGTTCACATCTGAGGGACACGTGGCGAACATGCAACACATTGGGAGTTGTCCCACGTTCCCACGCCCGCCTGGACTGTCGGATGGTCATTCTGGCTTCTCTGGGTTTCAGGCAATAAGAATTGAGCATTTAAAACAGGTTTGATGTTTGTATCTGTGTCTTCTGCTTACAAGGACGTAGAGAAGATAGTCGACAGTTTCAACAGAATGCATATGATTTAGATAGATAGAGTTTGAGGTAGGAAGCATAGAGAGGTTAGGGTCCGATCACATTCACTTAGTTCAAAAGATTCAAACGAGAAGACATAGCTAAAAGTGAATGTTGTAGAAGACAGAACACTAATATATGTATATATCAGAATGCAACCAAGACAACATAGTGAAGATAATCATGAAGACAAGTTGAAATTGAAGACAAACCAAATGCGAAGACATAGCAAATGTAACGCCATGAGAAAAAACACTTCAAATAGAAGAATTTGGTGGTGGCGTTACCCACCGTATAGGAAGTATTAGACCCAGACAGCACAATTATCGTGGCGCTCCGAAGTCAAATTCTGAGTTAATGTATTCACACTTAGAATGTAAGTCTTCATTGATTAAAGATATACATTACTTCTGTGTTGCACATCTAAGTCATCATCATGCATAAGTGTTAGGATGTGTGCCTGATCACAGGACATTTGAGGATTCCAAGGTATTTAGCTCACACCGTAACTTGCAAAACCTTTTCTCATCCAAGGGCCTTGTGATGATATCTCGCGATTGCTCTTCAGTGTTGACGTGTATGATATCAATATCTTCCTTCATGACATGATCTCTGAGAAAGTGATGACGAATTTCAATATGCTTTGTCTTCGAGTGCTGAACTGGGTTGTTTGCAATCTTGATGGCGCTTTCATTGTCGCAGTAGAGTGGTACTTGTTTTAGATGGATGCCATAGTCCTTTAGTGTTTGCTTCATCCATAGAAGCTGAGCGCAGCAAGATCCAGCATCAATGTATTCAGATTCAGCAGTAGAGAGTGATACACAGTTCTGCTTCTTTGAAGACCAACAGACAAGTGATCGTCCCAGAAAGTGACATGTGCCTGATGTAGACATTTGATCCACCTTGTCACCAACATAATCAGCATCCGAGAATCCAACTAGATCAAACTCTGAGCCCTTTGGATACCATAATCCTAATGTTGGGGTGTAAGCCAAATATCAAAGAATTCGCTTCACAACTAAGTGATGCGATTCCTTTGGTGCCGCTTGGAATCAAGCACACATGCAAGCACTAAGCATAATATCTGGCCAAGATGCACATAAATAAAGTAAAGAACCAATCATGGAGCGGTATACCTTTTGAACTCTTTACCATTGGCGTCAGGAACCAGATGACTCTTGGTTGGCATTGGCGTTGTGTAACCTTTGCAGTCTTGCATTCCAAACTTCTTCAGACAATCTTTGAGGTATTTCTCTTGAGATATGAAGATGCCATTTCTTTGCGCATTTAATTTGAAGACCAAGGAAGAATTTCAGCTCACCCATCATGGACATCCGATATTGCTCTTGCATCATGTGTCCAAACTCATCAACTTGTATTTCTGGTTGGTGTAGCCGAAGATAATGTCATCCACATATATTTGGCACACAAACAGTTCACCATCATATGTCTTCGTGAAGAGTGTGGGATCCAGGGAACCAAGTTTGAAGCCTTTGCTCTTCAGGAAGTCTTTGAGCATGTCATACCAAGCGCGAGGGGCTTGTTTGAGGCCATACAGTGCCTTGTTTAGCTTGTACACCATGTTCGGATGTTTTGGATCTTCAAAGCCAGGAGGTTGTGCGACATACACTTCTTCTTCAATCTTGCCGTTGAGAAATGCACTCTTCACATCCATTTGATACAGCAAGATGTTGTGATGGTTAGCATAGGCTAGCGATGTATAATAGCTTCAAGCCTAGCCACAGGAGCAAATGTTTCATCAAAGTCAATCCCTTCAATTTGAGTGTATCCTTGAGCAACGAGACGAGCTTTGTTTCTGACAACTTGACCATGCCCATCTTGTTTGTTGTGATATATCCATTTTGTGCCTATTATGTTGTGCTTGCGGGGGTCAGGACGCTTGACAAGTTCCCAGACATTGTTCAGCTTGAACTGTTGAAGCTCTTCTTGCATAGCTTGAATCCATTCAGGTTCCATGAAGGCTTCAACAACTTTCTTGGGTTCAGATATTGAGACGAAAGCAAAATGCCCACATAAATTTGCTAGTTGTGTTGCTCTTGAATGAGTGAGTGGACCAGGCGCATTGATGTTATCAATCATCTTCTCAATCTGTACTTCATTTGCAACACGAGGATGAACTGGACGAATATTTTGCTCTTGTTGATTAGTGTCATCGTTGGGAGGATTGTCTTCGGGTTGAGCATTGTCTTCAGGTTGATTAGGTGCAGAAATGATAAGTTCCTCTTCAGGCTGTGCTTCAGACGGTATGATTTCTCCAGTTCCCATTAGCTTGATGGATTCACTAGGTGCAACTTCATCTAGCACAGTTGGCAGGTGCTCTCTTTGCGAGCCATTAGTCTCATCGAACCACACATCCACAGTTTCAACCACTTTATAGAGAAAGAGGTTGAAGACTCTGTAGGAGTGCGAGTCCTTTCCGTAATCGAGCATAAACCCTTCATGTGCTTTCGGTGCAAATTTTGAAGTGTGATGTGGATCCTTGATCCAGCACCTAGCAGCAAATACTCTGAAGTAACTTACATCTGGCTTCTTACCAGTGAGGAGTTCATAGGATGTTTTCTTCAGAAGCTTGTGAAGATTAACATGGTTGATGACATGGCATGCAGTATCAATTGCTTCAGGCCATAACTTTCTGGGTGTTTTGTATTCATCGAGCATCGTCCAAGACATCTTAATGAGTGTTCTGTTCTTGCACTCCATGATGCCATTCTGCTGAGGGGTGTACGGAGCCGAGAACTCATGAGTGATGCCTAATGTATCCAAATACAGATCGAGGCCGGTGTTCTTGAACTCTGTGCCGTTGTCACTCCTGATATGCTTGATCTTGACGCCGCAGTTGTTCATTGCTCGGTTGGCGAAGCGTCTGAAGACATCCTGCACTTCAGTCTTGTCGAGAATTATGTGCACCCACGTATATCTTGAGTAATCATCAACAATGATGAAGCCATAGAGACAAGCAGTAATAGTGAGAGTAGAGTAGTGAGTAGGGCCAAATAAGTCCATGTGTAGCAGCTCGAAGGGTTGAGAAGTTGTCATGATTGTCTTCGAGGGATGCTTGGCCCTAGTCATCTTTCCAGCTTCGCAGGCACCGCATAAGTGATCCTTCTTGAACTTGACTCCCTCGATGCCTATGACATCCTTCTTCTTTGCGAGAGTGTGTAAGTTCCTCATGCCAGCATGCCCTAGCCTCCGATGCCAGAGCCAGCACTCTGAAGCTTTTGCAAGAAGGCATACGGCAAGTTGTGGCCCTGTTGAGAAATCTACCATGTATAGATCATCTTTCCGGTACCCTTCAAAGACTAGAGACTTGTCAGACTCCATTAGTACAAGGCAACGATTTTTTCCAAATATCACAATCATGTTCAAGTCACAAAGCATTGAGACATACATTAAGTTGGAACCAAGGGATTCAACAAGCATCACTTTATCCATGTGCTGATCCTTTGAGATTGCAACTCTACCTAGACCCAATACCTTGCTTTTACCAGTGTCAGCAAATGTGATGTGACTCTTGTCAGATGGACGTAAGGTTGAGTCCATGAGAAGACTTCGATCACCAGTCATATGATTAGTGTATCCGCTGTCCATAATCCATTTTGAAGCATGAGGTGTCATACCCTGCAGTACAGTTAAGGGGATAGGCTTCACCAAGAGTATTGTGAAGCATAAACATTTGACGGGCAAGAGGATTATCGAAGCTCAGATCAAGATTAGGACTGATAGGATGAGTGGCAAATGATTCAGGAACAAAATACATAGTGAGACCATTTGGGCATTTGATCTTGCACCCTACAAGATGTTTTAGGTCCCCCAAAGAATAGCATCGACGCCTTTGATTTTCGGTGGAGACCTTTCCCTGCAAAAGAAAGTGAATTCTTCTTAACCACCCACATCTTCAGGGGTGGCTTAGAAGCAATGAGTCTAAGTGCAGCATCTGAGAACTTCGGCTTTGAAGCCCTAGCAAATAGCCTTGCAAGAGGTGAATAGTACTCATATGAATAAGCAGAATAGTTCTTAGTTTTATGAACATAGCGATTTGAAGAAACACGCTCGTATTCATAAGTCTGAGTATGGTTTCCCTGCAAAACATTGGCATTAGGGTGACTCGGGTGAGTCCTTTGTCTGTATGAAGCCTTTGGACCATATGAAGCCTTTGGTCTGGGATTTGTCTTCTTCCTAAGTGGTATCAAGATGACATTCATAGAAAGATTCTCAAGACAACTTTGGGAACCCAGATCTTCTTCATAGGTGGCCCATTCCTGCAGTTAGTACCAATATACCTGGCAAACACTTCACCATTCTGATTCTTAAATAGTTTACAGTTTGCATCAAATGATTCATCAATGATAACAGGGTTAGCACAAGTGAAGCCAGATAAGGTGGATGGATCCACTGAAGGTCCCTTTGCAGCAACCCATGTAGTTACGGGATACCGCTCGGGGCTTCCAAAGAGGAGCCATCAACATTCATTTTCCTCTCGAACCCAACACCCTCTTTCCTAGGGTTTCGGTTCAGAATCTACTTTTTGAGGACATTGCACAGTGTCTGGTGACCTTTGAGACTTTTGTACATCCCTGTTTCAAGCAATGTCTTCAACCTAGCATTTTCATCAGCAATAGTAGCGGTATCCTCAGCAAAGGGGTTAGTTAGCACATCAGCAGTTGAAGATATTGCAACAGTAGCAGCAGTAGAACATTCAGCAACAGAAGTAGAGTTATCGCGCTCAAGGCATTTTAGACATGGTGGTTCAAATCCTTCCTGAGCGGAACTGATCTGTTGAGCGCGAAGTGACTCATTCTCCTTTTGAAGATCTTCATGAGCCGCTCTCAATTTCTCAAGCTCTTGCTTCCTTTGAAGATAATCATAGGAGAGCTTTTCATGAGTGGTTGAGAGCGTTTCATGACGACTTTCAAGTTCCTGGTACTTAACATGAAGATTTTTTATGTCTTCAATTAAGGACTGAGAACGGGTCATTTCAGCATCCAACAGGTCATCGCTTTTGTCTAACAGTTTTTGAGTATGTTCCATAGCTTTCTGTTGTTCAGTTGCAATTTTAGCAAGTGTTTTGTAGTTGGGTTTGGATTCACAATCAGAGTCATCTTCACTAGATGTTTGAAAGTAAGCATCGCGTGATTTTACCTTGGCACCACGTGCCATGAAGCAGTAGGTGGGAGCAGAGTCGTCCTTGTCATTAGCTTCAGCGTTGGTGATGGAGCCATTGTCTTCAGTGTTGAAGATGGACTTGGAAAGCGTGGTCGTAGCTAGAGCCGGACTTGCAATGCCGTGGTCGGACTCCTCCTCGGACTCCACCTCTGCCTCCTCGTAGGCAGACTCCTCCTCTGAATCCATCTCCTTGCCGACAAAGCCACGAGCCTTGCCAGAGGAGCTCTTCTTATGAGATGAAGTCTTGGATGTGGTATTGGAAGAAGACTTTGAGGTTTTATTCTTATTCTTCTTGTCTTCAGAATCATATTCCTTGCTCTTCTTCTTCTTCTTCTCCTTGCTCTCATTGTCCCACTGTGGACACTCAGAGATGTAGTGTCCAGGTTTCTTGCACTTGTGACATGTTCTCTTCTTGTAGTCATGACTGGAAGCTTCATCATTTCTTGAGCTGGATCGTGAAGACTTTATGAAGCCCTTCTTCTTAGTGAACTTCTGGAACTTCTTCACAAGCATAGCAAGTTCCTTTCCAATGTCTTCAGGATCATCAGAACTGCAGTCAGATTCTTCTTCAGATGAGGAAACAACTTTTGCCTTCAAAGCACGAGTTCGGCCGTAGTTGGGACCACAAATATCTCTTTTCTCATATAGCTGAAACTCATGTGTGTTGAGCCCCTCAAGTATATCAGACGGATCGAGTGTCTTGAAGTCAGGGCGTTCTTGTATCATGAGGGCAAGGGTATCGAACAAGCTGTAAAGTGATCTCAGTAGTGTCTTGACGATTTCATGCTTGGTAATCTCAGTGGCGCCAAGAGCACGAAGCTCATTTGTGATGTCAGTGTGGCGATCAAACGTGAGCTGGACATTCTCATTGTCGTTTCTCTTGAAGCGATTGAAGAGGTTGCGAAGAACACTGATCCTTTGATCTTTCTGGGTTGAGACGCCTTCGTTGACCTTGGAGAGCCAGTCCCAGACTAGCTTCAACGTTTCCAGAGCACTGACATGGCCATACTGTCCTTTGGTCAGATGACCACAGATGATGTTCTTTGCAGTAGAATCCAGTTGAATGAACTTCTTGACATCAGCAGGAGTGACACCTTCACCAGTCTTGGGAACGCCATTCTTGACGACATACCATAGGTTGACATCAATGGCTTCAAGATGCATGCGCATCTTATTCTTCCAGTAGGGATATTCAGTTCCATCGAAGACGGGGCAAGCAGCGGAGACTTTGATTATCCATGCAGTCGACATAGCTAAAACTCCAGGTGGTTAAACCGAATCACATAGAACAAGGGAGTACCTTGCTCTGATACCAATTGGAAGTGCTAATTATCGACTAGAGGGGGGGGTGAATAGGCGATTTTTATGAAAGTCTTCAAAACACGAGAGTTTCAAAGACAAACAATAGAAATGAACCGATTGATAGGCAGCGGAAGGTAGACTACACTAAGCAAGCCATAGTCAAGTATGCAATGAAGTGAAAGCACGAAGACTAATGGCAGCTAGGTAGTAAAGATCAGGATGGAAGATAGTATGAAGCCAAACAATGATGGTAGTCACACAGTGAAGTCAAACAAGTAGTGCAAGCATGCAATGACTTCACGAACACAAACTATAAGTAAAGAGAGGGAGAGGATATAACCAGTCACTTGTTGAGGACACAGGATTTGTTGGACCAGTTCCAGTTGCTGTAACAATTGTACGTCTAGTTAGGGAGTCTGAGATTTAACTCAGAAGACCACGTCTCCACCTTATTCCCCTTGAGCTAAGGACACCCATTCCTCGCCCAATTACTCTGGTAAGTCTTCAAGGTAGACTTTGATACGTCTCCGTCGTATCTACTTTTCCAAACACTTTTGCCCTTGTTTTGGACTCTAACTTGTATGATTTGAATGGAACTAACCCGGACTGACGCTGTTTTCAGCAGAATTGCCGTGATGTTGTTTTATGTGCAGAAAACAAAAGTTCTCGGAATGACCTGAAACTCCACGGGATGTCTTATAAAAAATAATAAAAAATCCTCACCAAAGATGAAGACCAGGGGGCCCACACCCTGTCCACGAGGGTGGGCCCCCCCTAGGGCGCGCCCCCCTACCTCGTGGGCCCCCTGGAGACCCTCCGACGCCAACTCCAACTCCATATATTGGCTTTCGGGGAGAAAAAAAATCAGAGAAAAAGTTTCATCGCGTTTTACGATACGGAGCCGCCGCCAAGCCCTAATCTCTCTCGGGAGGGCTGATCTGGAGTCCGTTCGGGGCTCCGGAGAGGGGGATTCGTCGCCATCGTCATCACCAACCATCCTCCATCACCATTTTCATGATGCTCACTGCCGTGCGTGAGTAATTCCATCGTAGGCTTGCTGGACGGTGATGGGTTGGATGAGATTTATCATGTAATCGAGTTAGTTTTGTTAGGGTTTGATCCCTAGTATCCACTATGTTACGAGATTGATGTTGCTATGATTTTGCTATGCTTAATGCTTGTCACTAGGGCCCGAGTGCCATGATTTCAGATCTGAACCTATTATGTTTTCATGAATATATGTGTGTTCTTGATCCTATCTCGCAAGTCTATAGTCACCTACTATGTGTTATGATCCGCAACCCCAGTGACAATAATCGGGACCACTCCCGGTGATGACCATAGTTTGAGGAGTTCATGTATTCACTATGTGCTAATGCTTTGTTCCGGTTCTCTATTAAAAGGAGGCCTTAATATCCCTTAGTTTCCAATAGGACTCCGCTGCCACGGGAGGGTAGGACAAAAGATGTCATGAAAGTTCTTTTCCATAAGCACGTATGACTATATACAGAATACATGCCTACATTACATTGATGAATTGGAACTAGTTATGTGTCACCCTATGTTATGACTGTTACATGACGAACCACATCCGGCATAATTATCCATCACTGATCATGTGCCTACGAGCTTTCCATATACTAGTTTTCGCTTATTTACTTTTCCGCTCCTACTGTTACAATCACTACAAAAATACCAAAAACATTACTTTTGATGTCTTTACTTTCGTTACCGTTACCGCCACTATCATATTACTTTGCTACTAAACACTTTGCTGCAGATACTAAGTTTCCAGGTGTGGTTGAATTGACAACTCAGCTGCTAATACTCGAGAATATTCTTTGCCTCCCCTTGTGTCGAATCAATAAATTTGGGTTGAATACTCTACCCTAGAAAACTGTTGCGATCCCCTATACTTGTGGGTTATCAAGACCTTTTTCTGGCGCCGTTGCCGGGGAGGATAGCTCTATTCTTTGAGTCACTTGGGATTTATATCTGCTGGACACTATGAAGAACTTGAAAGACGCTAAGACAACAATTTATCCCTCAACTACGAGGGGAGGTAAGGAACTGCCATCTAGCTACGCACTTGATTCACCTTCATTATGAGTAAGCTAGCGACACCTAAACCTACTTACGCTATTAGATTACGATATGTCGCATGTTATTGATGTTGCCACTTCTGCTATGCATGATACTTATGATGAAACTACTTCTATGCTTGATACTCTTGTGCCCCTTGGTGAATTTCTAGATGAACAAATTTCTAGGTCTAGAGAATGAGAAAATATTGAAACTGAATACAATGATGAAAGTGATGATGAAAATATGCCTGCTATTCCTGAGGGTTATTGAGGGAGTCCCGGATTAGGGGGAGTCCAGATAGCCGAACTACAACCTTTGGCCGGACTCCTGGACTATGAAGATACAAGATTGAAGACTTCGTCCCGTGTCCGGATGGGACTTTCCTTGGCGTGGAAGGCAAGCTTGGCGATACGGATATGTAGATCTCCTTCCATTGTAGCCGACTCTGTGTAACCCTAGCCCTCTCCGGTGTCTATATAAACCGGAGGGTTTTAGTCCGTGGGGCGAACAACAATCATACCATAGGCTAGCTTCTAGGGCTTAGCCTCTCGATCTCGTGGTAGATATACTCTTGTACTACCCATATCATCAATATTAATCAAGCAGAGTAGGGTTTTACCTCCATCGAGAGGGCCCGAACCTGGGTAAAAACATCGTGTCCCTTGTCTCCTATTACCATCCACCTAGACGCATACGATTCTGGACCCCCTACCGAGATTAGCGGTTTTGACACCGACATTGGTGATTTCATTGAGAGTTCCTCTGTGTCGCCGCCATCGTGAAGGATGCCTCATCCCGTCTTTAAAGACGGCACTTTGTTGCTAAAGGAGCTTTGGCTATCGGCCAAACTCTCGGCTAAGCGGTTTTCTTATGACCGCCTTTGTTCGCCATCAGCGCCGACGATGACTTCTCGGGTCATCGAAAGCAATCTTCACATCAACTCGGAACTCGCCGAGCAGTTAGATCTGACGGAGCTCTCTTCTTTAAATGAGCTCTTGGATCGCATCGCCGCCCTAGGAGTCGCTACAGACTACGATCAGATTGGGCCTAAACCCGATCCAGGGGAGATTAACTCTCCCCAGGTCACCCATCACGTTGCAGTGGTGGAGGAACAATGCGGCAAACCTTCATCTATCTTAAGGACTAGCTATGTCCGGATTCCCAATCCCTCCAAGCCGGATACCCGCGAAGGGGAGGACGTCACTCAAGTCCTGAACTTAGAGTCAGGCAACAGGCTAGATTCATTGGACAACATCCAAGAATCCAAGCTTCCGAGTTCGGAAACTCCTTGGCCTTTGAGCCTCAGATTGGGTGAGGTTTCAGATTTAATTCCACCCACCCACTCGAACATAGGCGATCTATCCAAAATGAGGCAAGAGCCTGAGGAAACAGTACATCATTACTGGGCCAGATAAAGGACTGCCGCGAGGAAGACGCAATTTTATTCTTCTGCAATAATTGCATGGACAAGGGAATCCTCAACGCCATAGGTCGCCGTGAAATCACACGCTTTGTTGACTTGGCGTCCATAGTACGAAAGTACTGTGCGATGGAAAGCGCCTGGAAAACCGAAGTAAGACTTTGGGACAATCCGGCCCTGAATACAAACCCATTCCAAAATAAAAGGGTGCATTATCGCCAATCACCCGGGTTAAACACCAAAAAACAAAAAACCCCTACGAGGTATAGAACCGTACTGGAAGGATGGCCCAACGGACCCTACAAAATTCATAGTACAGAGGGCGCCACACCAACTCATAGCCTTCGAGCATGTTGGATACTCCGGCAGGTGGCCAAAAGTGGCGAAGAGCTTCTAAACCCAAAGATCCATCGAGCACCGTGCCGTGGAAACCAAGACGGTATTAATAGTCTTGAGACTTTCGCATCAAACAATATGCAACGAACACTCCGCAGCCTTGCCGAAGTCTACCAAGTAGCAACAATAAATCCATGGAGTGACACGGCTATTACCTTTAATGCCAGTGATGAACCTAAATTCCGAACAGCCCGAGCACCAGCAGCATTGGTCCTCAGTCCAATAGTGGACGGCTTTCTCCTTACCAAGGTACTCATGGACGGTGGCAGCGGATTGAACCTCATTTATGAGGAAACCCTTCGAAAAATGGAAATAGACTAGAGCCGCATTGAGCGAAGCAGCACAACCTTTAGAGGAATAATACCCAGTCGGGTACATGAAGCTCAAAATGCCCGGGCCCAACGGAATCATAACTCTTGCTAGTGACCCGGACATAGCACTCCGCGCTGAAAATAAGACAGCCGCACTTGCCCTTGAGGCACTATCCGAAGCCCTAGCGGCCGAGGAACTGACTGCGCTGCGCTCCACGGTGCACAGGGACGATGTGATACTCGATAAAAGATCCAAGTCCACCTCCTTTAAACCAGCGGACGAAATAGTCAAATTCTAAGTCCACCCAACGGACCCTACAAAAACGGCCTCCATCGGGGCACAACTAAACCCTGATGTAGACGCCGCACTACGAGAATTCCTACGTGAAAATTGGGACATTTTTGCCTGGCACCCTTCAGACATGCCAGGAATCCCAGCCGGCTGGCCGAGCACAGCCTAAACATCCTAAAAGGATTCAAGCCAGTCAAACAGGCTCTTCGGCGTTTCTCCGAACCTAAGAGACAAGCCATGGGAGAGAGCTAGCCAAACTATTGGAGGCCGGATTCATCAGACATATAAAACATCCAGACTGGCTAGCAAACCTGATGATGGTAGCAAAGAAGGACAAATCCTGGCGCCTATGCGTCGATTTCAAGGACCTCAACAAGGCTTGCCCAAAGGATCCCTTCCCCCTCCCCCGCATCAATCAAATTATCGACGCTACCACAGGACACGATTCATTGTGTTTCCTCGACGCATACTCGGCTACCATCAAATTAAGATGGCAGAGCTGACCAAGCCGCAACGGCATTTATCACCCCATATGGCCCATTCTGCTTCAACACAATGCCCTTCGGGCTCAAAAACACCGGCGCAACATATCAGCGCATGATTCAGACATGTCTGCCAAACCAGATCGGCAAAACAGTGGAGGCATACGTAGATGATGTGGTCGTCAAAACCAAGAATGTCGAAACTCTAGTAGACGACTTGAGGCTCACATTCGATAATCTCCGAACATATGACATCAAGCTTAACCCGGGAAAATGCGTTTTCGGCGTACCAGCCGGAAAGCTCTTGGGCTTCATTGTATCCGGTAGAGGACTTGAAGCAAACCCAGCCAAGATCCGAGCTCTGTCACAATTGGATACCCCAAAGGACCTCAAACAAATACAAAAATTATTTGGATGTGTGGCGGCTCTAAAGCGCTTTATCTCCGTTTGGGAGAAAAGGCATTACCCTTTATCGCCTCCTCCGGCGCACCAAACACTTCGAGTGGACGGATGCCGCCACGGCCGGACTCGAAGAAATAAAAGCCATATTGGCAACAAACCCGGTCCTGGCCGTGCCCAACATGGGCGAACCAATGCTATTATACATCGCGGCAACTCATCAAGTTGTAAGCGCGGTGCTCGTTGTCGAACGAGAAACGGACGGACACAAGTTCCCCCTTCAAAAACCAGTTTACTACGTGTCCACTGTCCTCACTCCATGCAAGTCACGGTATCCGCATTATCAAAAGATAGCGTATGCGGTGTTCATGGCATCCCGGAAGCTGCGACACTACTTTCAAGAGTGTTCGATAACTGTAGCCTCCGAAGTACCTCTTAACGACATTATAAACAACCGCAATGCGACGGGCCGGATTGCCAAATGGGCCATTGAGCTCCTCCCGTTCGACATTACCTATAAGCCATGGCGAGCTATTAAGTCGCAAGTTTTGGCCGACTTCGTCGCCGAATGGACCGAAGCCGAACTCCCTAAAGAGTACGGCACATATTCCAACTGGATCATGCACTTCGACGGCTCCAAAATGTTGGCTGGTCTGGGGGCTGGCGTCGTTCTGACGTCCCCAACAGGAGATACAGTTCAATACGTACTCTAGATAATGTATACGGACTCCAACAACGCAGCCAAATACGAGGCCCTTCTACATGGTCTCCGGATGGCAGTATCCATGGGCATTCAACGCCTAGAGGTGCGCGGGGATTCAAACCTCGCGATATCTCAAATAAATGGAGACTTTGATGCCAAGGATCCAAAAATGGCAGCTTATCGCAACGCCGTGCTAAAAATGTCAGCTCGATTCGAAGGGCTCGAATTTCACCATATAGCTCGGGAAAACAATCAGCAGAAAGCGTCTTTGGCACGCATTGGCGCAAAGCGCGATGCCGCCCCCCCCAATATCCTCTTAGAGAGGCTGTTCAAGCCATCCGTAATATGGGAAGGGGAGTCCGGAAATAATAGCCCGGACCGAACAACACTGCCCAACACCGAACATTCTGACACAACTGGAGGCTCTGCCAATGAAGTAACATCTTTAGCCCACGTAATAATGGCAGTCATTGCCCCGTGGACGGAACCATTCCTAGCCTACCTAACCAGGCAGGAACTTCCCGAGGACCAAAACGAGGCTCGCTGCATAGTGCGGCGATCTAAAGCCTATAAAGTCCATGAGGGAGAGCTTTATAAGAAAAGCACCACCGGAGTCCTTCAAAGGTGTATCTCCGAAGAGAAAGGGCGGAATCTTCTGGCTGAAATTCTTGCCGGACTCGGCGGGCACCACGCCGCAGCCCGGGCCCTTGTAAGCAAGGCCTTCCGTACAGGATTTTATTGGCCGACGGCCCGGGCAGATGCTCAGGACTTAGTCCAACGATGCATCGGTTGCCAGCTCTTTGCTAATCAAAGCCACATGCCACCCACCGCCCTCCAAACTATACCCATCACCTGGCCCTTTGCGGTCTGAGGGCTTGACATGGTTGGACCCCTTAAAGGAGGAACCCACAAGCAAAAATACCTACTGGTCATGGTGAATAAATTAACCAAATGGATAGAGGCCAAGCCTGTTAAGACGGCCGAATCCGGACCGGTGATAGACTTCATATCAGGGGCCGTACACCGTTACGGCATCCCCCACAGCATCATCACTGATAACGACACGAACTTCACGGCCGACGAGGTCGAACTCTGGTGCAAAAACATGGGCATCAAGCTCGACTATGCTTCAGTCTATCACCCTCAAACTAACGGTCAAGTCGAGCGAGCAAATGGTCTAATCATGAGCGGCATCAAACCCAGACTAGTGCGGTCCTCAAGGAATCTAACACGACCTTTGGGTAGAGGAGCTCGACTCCGTACTGGGGCTGCGGACCACGCCGAATCGCACCACCGGATTCACACCATTCTTTATGGTATACGGTGCGAGGCAGTTACGCCTGCGACATAATTCATGACTCACCTCGCGTGCGCATGTACGATGAAGGAGAAGCCGAGCTCGATCGGCAGGACAGTTTGGACGCCTTGGAGGACGAGCGTGACGTGGCAAAAGCCCGTTCCGCATTCTATCAACAGCAGGCTCCACTAGTAGAAAAGGGGCCAATGGTCCAGGCCGGTCCAGCCCATTAGTCGCGGTTCAATCCAGAATCGGGACAAATGGGGGCATTGGACCCGGTTCGTGAGCCCCGGGGGCCGGCCGGGCCACGTGGGCCATTGGTCCCGGTTCGTCTTGACCTATTGGTCCCGGTTGGTGGGACGAACCGGGACCATTGGCCCTCGCTCCTGGCCCACAACCATTGGTCCCGGTTGGTGGCTTGAACCGGGACCAAAGGCTGCCCATTAGTCCCGGCTCATGCCACGAACCGGGACTAAAGGGTTGGTCCTCGTTGCGGCCAGACTTTAGTCCCACCTCGCCAACCGAAGGGGAATCAAACCAGTTTATAAGCCCCTCCCTCTCTGCCATGTTGAGCTCCTCTCAAAATGAAAATAGATGCCCTTATACAGGGAATTTAACCTAAATTCATACTGAATTTCTCTGAAGTTAGTAGAAATTTATTATGAATTTAGGTAGAATTCTTTCTATAAGCGCATCTATGCTCATTTCTGAGTAGTTTTTATATAGTTTTTTCTTTTCTGCTATATTTTCTTCTTTTTATTTCTGACTTGTAATAAGTCATTAAAAATAAGCATCTATGCTCATTTTTTAGTAAAGTTAATCACAACTATTTTTTCTTCTATTTATTTCTGAATTGTAATAAGTCATTAAAAATAAGCATCTATGCTCATTTTTTAGTATAGTTAATCACAACTATTTTTTCTTTCATTTATTTCTGAGTAGTTTTTTTTATAGTTTTTTTTTCTTTTCTGTTATATTTATTTTTTCTTTTTATTTCAGGATTGTAATAAGTCATTAAAAATAAGCATCTATGCTCATTTTTTAGTAAAGTTAATCAAAACTATTTTTTCTTCTATTTATTTCTGAATTGTAATAAGTCATTAAAAATAAACATCTATGCTCATTTTTTAGTAAAGTTAATCACAACTATTTTTTCTTCTATTTATTTCTGAGTAGTTTTTTATATAGTTTTTTCTTTTCTGCTATATTTATTTTTTCTTTTTATTTCTGAATTGTAATAAGTCATTAAAAATAAGCATCTATGCTCATTTTTTAGTAAAGTTAATCACAACTATTTTTTCTGCTATTTACTTCTGAATAATTTTTTATATAGTTTTTTTCTTTTCTGTTATATTTATTTTTTTCTATTTATTTCTGTGTGGTAATAAGTCATTAAAAATAAAAAAGAGGCGCAATGCTAGTTAATTCGCTTCAAGCCTTTCGGAATAATGTAAACTGCACTGCACATAGCTCCGTGCAGTCTACCCTATTCCTCAAGGCTTGAAGCGAACCAACGTGCAGGTGAGCATTGAGCCTCTTCTTCATCGTCTCTGCACTCGGGGCTTATAAACAGTGCGAGTGCCTCTCGCCATGCAGGTGGGACTAAAAACAGCTACATAAAATAAATAAGTAAAGAAAAAAGTGCCTCCCATCGGGCCCCCACGGCCTGGATACGACTAGAAACCCACCATGGGCCAGGATTCAGGCCCACAGGTGGCCCATTAGGACCATCAGGCAAAGCAGTAGTTAGTAGGCCCGTAAGCCTGCATTGGAGAGGAGCTCGAGAGGGGAGCGGCAGTGGGGCTTATAAACCACTGCGCTCCCCTTTCAGCTAGCGAGGTGAGACTAAACTTTCGTGCCGCACCGTGCCAGCACACGATCATTCGTCCCAGTTCGTGGCTCCAACCGAGACCAATGCCCACCCTTTAGTCCTGGTTTGTGGCACCAACCAGGACCAAAGCCCTCTGCTTCCCGCCCTTTGGGCTGAGGAAAAGAGGCCTTTGGTCCCGGTTGGTGCTACCAACCGGGACTAAAGGGTGCATTGGTCCCGGTTGGTGGGACGAACCGGGACCAAAGACTTTGCTATATAAAGGAAATTTCAGAACCGCATCCCCACTTCGATCTCTCCTCCTCCTTGATCTCCCGACGCCAGGCGCTGTCAGCCGACCTGCCCGACGCTGCCGCCGCCCGCCCGCCCACGCCGCCGCCGCCGCCCGCCCATCACCGTCCCCATCGTCGCCCCCGTCCCTGCCGCCCGTCCTGCCCGTCGCCGCCGCCCGCCACGTGCCGTCGCTGTCCCCCTCGACACCCCGTCCCGTCGTCGACGTCCCCGTCATCGCCGTCTCGCGCCTCCGCCCCGTACGTCGCCGCCCCGTACGCCCCCGGCCCGTCGTCGCCGGCCCCGTATTTTCCGTATTAGATGAATTAGATATATTAATGTTAGACGAATTAGTAAGTGCTTAGTTAAATTAGTAAGAAAATTAATAACTGCTTAATTAGTTGAATTAGTAAGTGCTTAGTTGAATTAGTAAGAAAATTTAGGTATATGAGATTTGATCATCTAATTAAAATTTTACTAATAGAATTAGTTCATAGTATGTTAATTTAGATTTTGTAATTAATTTGTTCATATTGTGTTAGATTTTTATTCTGTTAATAGATTTTGTTGGTGTAATTAATTTGTTCATATTGTGTTAGCTTATTATTCTGTTAATAGATTTTTTTGGTGTAATTAATTTGTTCATATTGTGTTAGATTTTTTTTCTGTTAATAGATTTTTTTGGTGTAATTAATTTGTTCATGTTGTGTTAGATTTTTTTCTGTTAATAGTTTTTTTGGTGTAATTAATTTCTTCATATTGTGTTAGATTTTTTCTGTTAATAGATTTTTTCTATTAATTTGTTCATAATATGTTTGGTGATATTTAGATTGTGTCAGTAAGTACTTTAATTGAACTAGCTAGTTAGAAAAATATAATTACTATTTTATTTAGATTTTTTGGTAATATAATTAGTTAGGAAAATATGAGTTAGTTAGAAAAATACTAGTTTATTTTTAGTAAGTACTATATAGTAAGTGCTACTTTGTTTTTAGTAAGTACTACTTTATTTATTTATAGTAATAAGTGCTTAGTATAGTTGAACTAGATAGTTGATTTAATTAATAAAACTACTTTATTTAACTATATATAGAAGTAGTTTGTAGTAAGTGCTACTTTATTTATTTATAGTAAGTGCTACTTTATTTATTTATAGTAAGTACTACTTTAATTATTTATAGTAAATGCTTAGTATAGTAGTTGAACTACATAGTTGATTTAATTAATAAAACTACTTTATTTAACTATATATAGAAGTAGTTCCCGCATCGACGTCGGCGATGCCTATCCCGCATCCTCGTCGTCGTCGACTCGGCGGTGGAGTCTTGCTTGATCAGGGCCATGTTCTTGACTGGGCTCCGCCGGGCTGGTATTGGGAGGTGCTACCTTCCGGGGGGGCGTAGGTTGGTGAGGAGCCAACCCGTTGTTGACCCGATCCTTGTTTGGTGGCGGTCGCGTGGGCGATGTGGCGGTGCCGAGGCTTCCGGACACCACACGGAGGTGGTACGTCACTGTCGTGAGGAGGGGCGAGCACGTCGTCCGTCTGCATGGTTGCATTGGAGGGCAGGTTCGACAATACCTGGCAGGTTCTTCAGGGATCTCACTGGAGCTATGATCCTGTGATGGTTCCTTATCTTTGTGTGTCCACCGCCCACGTCGATACCCGTCGGGCGCTACGGTTCTAGTTGTATTAGTGATGCTATATTAGTGATAATATTCGACGATGTACGAACACCAAGAGATGATGTACTTTTGCTTATAATTATTGAATGCATGCTAATTGGAATACTACTTTATTTTATGATTTGGTTTTGCTTATTGAATGCTCATATTGGATAAGTTCTCCTTCATTTGAATTATGAATATAGGCCGGAAATGTCGTACTCGGATGACGAAAACCGCCCGGGGGAGTGCGACTGGTGCCACGACGACCGAGGTATCTGCGACAGGTTCATTGAGCTGGACGAAGATCGGCGCTTCAGCATTAAGCTCGACGAGAGCTTCGATGTTCATACGGTACGCAACGACGACAATAGTTTTTTTTCGTAATTAATCATGACTTCAACTATTTTAATCATGACAATATTTTTCATCTTTTCCAATTCGACTAGCTTATCCCATGCTTTGCAAGACGCTATGTCTTGGAGAGGATGGGTTTTGAAGACCATGAAAGTTTTGAAACCAAAAAAATTATCCTAAGTACCCATCATGGTGTGGATTTTCAAGTAAAGTTGTACAATGCTGAGAGTGTAACCCATTTTGGTTGCAAAATTGGGAAGCACTTTGCAAGATGTATGGTCTTGATGAGGGTATGCTTGTCACCATGGATCTTGGTGATCCTACAATCGAGCAAGAGACACCTTCGATTTGGGTCCTTATGGATACACCTCCAATTCTTCCCCCATGTGAGCTTAACATAGTTATTAAGTAATTTATATTGTTTATTTCAAAATAGTTGACAACTTATTTCCATTGACAGCTTATTTTGATTGTTCAAAGAATGTGCGGAAGATGGTAGACAAAACCCACTACACCGATGGCTCCGAATTAACTTATAAGGAGAAAAATCATCTGATCGCATTTTGTAGGGATCTTGAGAATTACAATGTCTACAATCGAACTCCTCAACATTATGGTCAATACGTGCCACTAGTGCACGTGTTGAACTACGGTAACTACCATGGAGATACCCTGGTAAGATTTTTTACTATTACGACATCCGTGCATCTTTTTGCATACTTCTAAAACTAGTACATCATTGCTAACTATGAAGTTATTACGATGTTTTTCAACAGAGAATCCCAGAGGATTGTGTGCCTCATTTGATGTATGAGAATGGCAGCCTTCATGTTTTGAACATATATCCAGGTCATCCTCTGAATCTCAACTGTCCATACCGGATTTCTAAAAGAAGTGGAGACATGACAATCAAAGAATGGAAAAATGTATGGACAGTCGTAAGGAGCTTCTTGGAAGCAAAAGTAAGCGAAGCGCAAGAATTGGAGACAGGATGATCTCCATTCTTCATAATGGAGAGTCAGGGTCTATATTGTTTTATGCTATTTTACCTTAAGGGTGTTTAATTAGGTCCTATCTGATACTGATGATCATGTGCTAAGAACAATTATGGGGTTGGGTTCGATGACTATGAGGATGACGATCGTATGACTTATTATTAATAACGAGTAGAAGTTGTATGATGATGCATGATTAGTAGGACTTGTTATTATATATGATGATGTATGATGCGAGCATGTTATATCAGCGGGTGAAATGAACATAGCAGCAGCGTTGATAAACCAAGGACGAAGATATAAGAGAGGACACTTCTCTCTATTAGCTAGCTAATAACAACCTAAAAATAACCCCCAAAACACCTAAAGCAGCCACTTTTCAAAAGAAACATGGACTTTTGGTCCCGGTTGGTGCCACCAACCGGGACCAAAGGCCCCCCTGACTGGGCTCGGCGGACCGGCCACGTGGAGGCACATCTGTCCCGGTTCGTGTTTGAACCGGGACTAATGGGTGGAGGTATTTGTAACGACCCATTAGTCCCGGTTCATGAACCCGGACTAAAGGCCCTTACAAACCGGGACTAATAGGTGTTTTTCTACTAGTGCTCGAAGATATCAAAGCAGAGAAGTACGGGCCAAAACTTACAATGTTGGCGAGTTAGTTCTACGCCTGCCGGACAAGAAAAAGGACAAACTCAAGCCCAAATGGGAAGGTCCCTTTATTATCGACCAAGTCCTGACCGGTGGAGCGCACCGTCTACGAGATGCATCGGATAACCGACTCGAGCCAAACCCATGGAACGCAGCCCGTCTCCTCAAGATCCCTACGCCTAGCGTCGGATTCTGAGTTCGTCTCCTTCCTTTGTCTATTTTTTACACATTAGCTGTCTTATATTTCTCTCCTTCTCCCTCTTTTTCTCTTACAGCCTTTAAAGGCTCGTTCGCGCATTGTTCGCACATACTTGACGCGCTATCCGCGCTCATTATACCTGGGGGCTTCTTTAACAGAAGCTTATTTGTACGAGCTTCATGCCTAACACATGTGTCACGCTTCCGCATGTACCTTTTATTCACCATTATATGCATCGATATGACTTAAGTTTTGGCCAAGCTGGGTTGCCTGGCTCCTGTGCTTACCCATACGTTCCCGATTGTTCGGCTAGGTGGTAAAGGGAGCAGCTCTGCGATTGTTACTGCCGGGTCAGCCGGATGTTCACCTCAGAATGGGTGAAGCCGAAAGCTAGCATTCTTAAGGGAATATTCGGTCGGTGAACTAAAGATGATTTCTCACTTATTTATTTATCTGCCCCCAGATGCTTTTCTGCTTTTTTCGCAGTCCGGACATGCACTTTATGGCATGCCTCCCGAGAAAGGAACCCCTAACGGAACTATTCTCCCTGGAAGATGTTTCTTACTAACCATGTAATATAACATAACTAGTTGGGCACTTGTCTGTTCAAGCACTAATGACCCCTACACCTGGTCTCCACGCATGCCCCGGTTCTTACATAACCGTGAGGGTATTCGGACACACTCCAGACTATAGGGTCCCGAGGTTGAAGCGAAAAGGTCCGCCATGACAAATGATCTACAATCCGGCTACAAGGCATTTTTACATGTCATCTTAAATTACATAGTCAATTTGACTGGGTGTATTCCTCCTCAATACCATCTAATAGGATGTCTAGTTTACAGTCCTGTTGGGAATACTTTGCGGCCAATTCTACTTGGTCGTACACTAAGCTCACAGGGATCTCCTTCCCATCGTGCCCCACAGGTCCGACCTCGGCCATGTGGTTTGGGTCAGCCTTCGTGTACCGCGTCTTCACCATGGCCCAGGCCTCCCTGGCGCCTTGACGGCAGGCCGATATCTTCCATAATCGAAAGCGCCACCGCACTCCCTTAAACCTCTCTGCAAGCTCTCCAAGGCCTTCGGGCAGGGAGACAGATGGCCACAAGGCCTGGGCGACGCCTTTCATCACCTGCCGTACTCGTTCGTGCAGTTGTAAGAGCTCGGGAAGAAGGTCACCCGTAGAACCAGGCATTTCCTCTGCAGGACGACCCGTGAGCATACCTCTGAGACATAACTCTGTTAGTCGACTTCCTCGCCGAAATCTTTTTCAAAGATCGTTCAAGCACTTACTAAAAATGCCGCGTCGAAGCCGTCAATTCTCCTTCACGGAGTCTGACAGCTGGGCACGAACATCCTTTAGTTCCTCGCCCAGCTGGGTGTTGGCATCTTGGAGATTATTCTTCATCTGCCTCACCCTCGTAATCACACTCTCCCCGGCCTTTAACCGGCGCAAGAGTTGTTGCTTGTCCGGATCTACTCCGGCGCCATCTGCAATGATATTGTCAGATTTACACACACGCCGCACTTCACAACATACTTATCTTTCGAAGCGTATATTACCAGAGGGGGTCTCCTTGGCCTCCCTGCGGCTAGTGCAGCCTCAAGTTGGGCTTTGCACTCTTCCAGCTCCTGGGACAGTTGGGTATTCTTTTTTGTAAGATCCTGCATAACAAATGATCCTTAAATCAGTTATTCTAACTATTTCAAGTCTCGGGGGCTACTGGTATATATAACCATCAAATTTTCTCACCCGTATGTCTTTCACATACTTTGCTTCGTTGCTTTCTGGCTAGACCATTTTGAGCGGCACGGAGGTGCACATCTCCCGAATTGAAGGCATCCAATGCCTCTTGGGAGAAACATGTCGTCACGAAGAACCTGTCGTGGCGCCTGTGATTCATGGCACTCTCCACCTCGGAATTGGTGGCAGATAGTCTGTCGGAGGAGTGTCCGACGCACGCCTCGTGTTCGCCTCCGCTTCTGGACCTGGCTTTGGAGCCTGGCTGGTGGAGGCTCGATTGGCAACCTCTCCGGATATAGTCCGTCGATCGCTCTTTTTCCTGAAGAGAGCACGAGCGTTAGTACACCTTTCGGGAATAAAACCTGGGAATAAGATGGCACGCCATACCGTTGCACCGGCGTCTCAATCCGGACCGCACTTCTTTTCAGCCTGCTGGGCCTTGCTGCCCCTTGTGGGCTAGCCACCGCAGGCTCAGCCTTCCGCCTCAAGGGCTCCCCCTGCAAAACACCATTGATATACGGTGATCAAAAATAAGCATGGATGGATTATTTTCAAAGTATTAGGACTTCGGTCTTAGTTACCTGTGAGGCTGGAAATATTCCGGGGTAATCGGCTGTAATGGCGACCAAGGCATTGTCGATGCTCAGTTGGTAAAATACCCCATCGATCAGCTCCACAGATATGTCCGGATCCTCTTGGGAGGCCGGATCGAGGGACCGTTCCGGATCCTCGGGTTGTGGAGGAGGGCTGTTTATATCCTTTACGGCCCGGCGCAATTCCTGCGTCGAAATCACAAGATAAGGTACTTAACTATGGGAATATGGAACGGATGGGCAAAAAGAAGTGTCCGCTTACCCAGCTTGGAGGATTGTACATAGAAAATCTGCCACAATGGATTGACGCAGAGGAACTCCTCCTCTTCTCCCTTGTACAATGCGGAAAAGGCCTTCGTCAGAGCAGCAACCGATCCCGGCCCCTTACGGCCGTAGCGGGGGGCATCATCCTCCCCGTTGAAATCCCACATGGGGTGGCCTCTATCTTTGAAGCGGCTGCACCCCTGCATAATGCATGTGGCCATGACCCGATCATGGTCAGTCCGGAATGAGCTAATAATCTTATCCGGCTCATCGTAAAGGACGTCCTGTCATTTTCCTTCGAGGGCTCCGTGGGCGCCCGGTTTAGGCGCTTCTTCAAAGGAGCATTATTGAACTCAGAAGGCCGATCCGAGCAGGTCCGGCAGGGGACATCTTCTATATAAAACCATTACGAAGGCTAGTCTTGGACGCCTTCTTTGGGGTTCGGATAGATATCGGTCCGCCGATCTTGACATAGTTCGCTCCGCCCACTTGATATATCGACCCCTCCCGAGAACGGGGCACAAGGCGTAACAGCTTCTTTACGGTAGCGAAATGAGCCTCGATGCCCAAAAACAGCTCGCATAAGCGGCCACGAAGCCCGCAATATGAAAAATGGAGGCAGGCGTAAGTTTGTGCATCTTGAGTCCGTTGAACTCCATGAGCCCCCGGAGAAACTGATGAATTGGTTATCCGAGCCTGTTATCGAGATAAGGGACAAGGCATACCCGCTCTCCTTTGGAGGGACTGGGACGCCTCCCTTTCTCTCCACCATTATAGGTGGCAAGTCCGGCTCGAACCGGGACCATGAAGGCTGGGGGAAGGAATCCCTTGGTTTGGAGCGTCACTAGCTCGCTGTGCGGGACGGAACATCTCTCCCAACCTCCAGGTTGAGGACTGGGAGGGCGAGAGGAGGAGCTGTGTCGACTGGCCATGATGGAATGGGTCTCTGTCGGATGCGCTCCGATGAATGCTCGCAAAGGGAAGATGGTGTGATTCGGATCTAAATCATCGTCTCTTTTATAAGGCAGCTTATTTGCGCAGCTAGGGGGGCAAAAGTAAAAACACCCTCGCTTTTCGCGTTCGTTTGACACGTGGAAGATGGCCATTATTGGGTGTGGAAGCTAAGGAGCACAATATTCACGAGAAGCCGGACACTATTCAACAGGTACACAGAGTTTTGAGAAGAACCCGCCTTGCAATGCCGAAGACCAATCTGCGCGCCGGACTCATCGTCATTGAAGCCTGGTTCGGGTGCTACTGAGGGAGTCCCAGATTAGAGGGTGTCCGGATAGCCGAACTATAACCTTTGGTCGGACTCCTGGACTATGAAGATACAAGATTGAAGACTTCGTCCCGTGTCCGGATGGGACTTTCCTTGGCGTAGAAGGTAAGCTCGGCGATACGGATATGTAGATCTCCTTCCATTGTAACCGACTCTGTGTAACCCTAGCCCTCTTCGATGTCTATATAAACCGGAGGGTTTTAGTCCGTAGGACGAACAACAATCATACCATAGGCTAGCTTCTAGGGTTTAGCCTCTCTGATCTCGTGGTAGGTCTACTCTTGTACTACCCATATCATCAATATTAATCAAGCAGGAGTAGGGTTTTACCTCCATCGAGAGGGCCCGAACCTGGGTAAAAACGTCGTGTCCCTTGTCTCCTGTTACCATCCGCCTAGACGCACAGTTCGGGACCCCCTACCCGAGATCCGCCGGTTTTGACACCGACAGTTATCTTTTTGATGCTGAATCTTCTGTAGCTATTTTTTCTTGTAAGGATAGATATGAACTTAAGAGGCTGCTAGTTAAATGGAGTAAAGAATCTCTTAGAGATAGGATGAGACCTGACCTTGCTTTTGCTACTTCACCTATCTGTGTTCCTGATAAGGATTATGAATTCTATGTTGATCCTGATATAATTACTTTGGTTGAATCTGATCCTTTTTATGGCTATGAATCTGAAACTGTTGTGGCACATCTTATTAAGTTAAACGATATAGCTGACCTGTTTACTAATGATGAGAGATCGCGCTACTTTTATATACTCAAAATATTTCCGTTCTCATTAAAGGGTGATGCTAACATATGGTTTAATTCTCTTGATCCTGGTTGTGTGCGTAGTCCCCAGGATATGATTTATTACTTCTCTGCTAAATATTTCCCTGCTCATAAGAAACAGGCTGCTTTGAGGGATATATATAATTTTGTGCAAATTGAAGAAGAGAGTCTCCCACAAGCTTGGGGGAGTCTTCTAAAGTTACTTAATGCTTTGCCTGATCATCCTCTTAAGAAACCTGAAATACTTGATATCTTTTATAATGGACTAACCGATGCTTCCAGAGATTACACGGATAGTTGTGCTGGTTCTCTTTTCAGGAAAGAACACGGATGAAGCTGAAATTTTATTGAATAATATGTTGACAAATGAAAATAATTGGGCACCTCCTGAGCCAACTCCCGAGCCAGCTCCCGAGCCAATTCTGAGCCTATTCCTAAACCAACTCCGAAGAAGAGGTGTTCTATTTCTCGATCCACGAAGATATGCAAGAGGCAAAGAAATCTATGAAAGAAAAAGGTATTAAAGCTGAAGATGTTAAGAATTTACCTCCTATTGAAGAAATACATGGTCTTAATCTACCTCCTGTTGAAGAAGTGTATGATCTCAATTCTTTATTCACTGAAGAACCTCCTAATCCCGATATCCCGACCACGTAGTAAAGGTAAATACTCTCTCTGAGATATGATAAAGCTGAAGTCCCTCCTACTAAAATTGCTAGTCGATTGCTTGGATGAGTTTGATAACTTTATGTTTAAGCAAGATGACTTTAATGCTTATTTTGGTAGACAATTGAAACATAATACCTTTATGATTAAACGCTTGCGTGATTATATGGCTAATATTAGAGGTGAACTTAAACTTGTTAGCAAACATGCTTCTATGGTTACCACTCAAGTAGAACAAGTACTTAAAGCTCGTAAAGAAGTGCTTGATGAAATGAATAGTAAGAAAAATGATTATGCTGTTAGAGTGTCTACTAGGACTGGTAGAATGACTCAGGAACCTTTGTATCCTGAAGGCCACCCTAAGAGAATCGAGCAAGATTCTCAGAGAAATAATATTGATATGCCTAGTTCTTATAAAAGGAAGAAAAAGTAAAATGATAGAACTGTGCAAACTTCTAGTGAACCTATTGCTGAACCACCTGAGAAACCAAATGATATCTCTATGTCTGATGCTGAAACACAATCCGGTAATGAACATGAACCTAGTGAAAATGTTAATGATGATGTTCATGATGATGCTCAACCTAGTAATGACAATGATGTAGAAGTTGAACCTGCTGTTGATCTCGATAACCCACAATCAAAGAATCAACATTATGATAAAAGAGACTTCGTTGCTAGGAAACATGGTAAAGAAAGGGAACCATGGGTTCAGAAACCCATGCCTTTTCCTCCCAAACCATCCAAGAAAAAGGATGATGAGGATTTTGAGCGCTTTGCTGAAATGATTAGACCCATCTTTTTTGCGTATGCGATTGACTGATATGCTCAAAATGAATCTCTATGCTAAATATATGAAAGATATTGTTACAAATAAAAGAAAGATACCAGAAGCTAAAATTTCCACCATGCTTGCTAATTATACTTTTAAGGGTGGAATACCAAAGAAACTTGGAGATCCAGGAGTACCTACTATACCATGCTCCATTAAAAGAAATTATGTTAAAACTGCTTTATGTGATCTTGGAGCCGGTGTTAGCGTTATGCCTATCTCTTTATATCGTAGACTTGACTTGAATAAGTTGACACCTACTAAAATATCTTTGCAAATGGCTGATAAATCAACTGTTATACCTATCGGTATTTGTGAGGATGTGCCTGTTGTGGTTGCAAACGTTACTATTTTAACGGACTTTGTTATTCTTGATATTCCCGAGGATGATAGTATGTCTATTATTCTTGGAAGACCTTTCCTTAATATCTGCGAGGGCTGTTATTGATTGCAACAAAGGCAATGTCACTTTTCATGTTAATGGTAATGAGCATACGGTACACTTTCCGAGGAAACAACCTCAAGTTCATAGTATCAACTCTATTGGAAAAATTACATCGATTATATTTGGAGGTTTTGAATTTTCTCTCCCTACTGTCAAGAAGAAATATGATATACTTATTATTGGGGATGTCCATATCCCCGTTGAGGTAGCATAGTACTATTCGAAATTTCTCCAGTTCCATGATTATCGGAATGAGTTTGTTAACAAGACTTGATCAACCTTGTTAGTGGATTCTTTTTTATGAGCATGAGATGGATGAAACTAGAAGCACAACCTTCTGTACCCTCTTTGTATTTTACATTACTTAGTAGAAATAAAGTAAAATAGTATTTTTCTACATGCTTCCTGATTTATCCATGCAATATAAAAATATCCCGAAAATAAAAGTCCTCGGAATGCCATGCCAATTTAATATGATTTTTCGGGAATATTTGAGGATTTTTAGTGCAAAAATTACCGCAGGGGGAGCTGCCACCTGGCCACGAGGGTGGAGGGCGCGCCCTACCCCCCTGGGCACACCCCCCTACCTCGTGGGCCCATGGTGGCCCTCCTCCACTTATCCCTGCACCCATCTTCTTCCTCTGCCTCACACAAACCCGAAATACCAACTCAAGCTCGTGTTCCAGCCACTTTTGCTGTGATTTTCGATCTCCTTGCTCAAAGCACCTTTCGCAAAACTGCTTGGGGAGATTGTTCCTTGGTATGTGACTCCTCCATTGGTCCAATTAGTTTTTGTTCTAGTGCTCTATTCTTTGCAAATTTGTGCTGCATAGGTGACCATGTTCTTGAGCTTGCATGTCAAATTTATATGGTTCCAAGTAGTTCTAATGCTTGATATATGCTCTAGGCACTTGTATGAGTAGTTGCTATCAGTTTTATTGAAGTTGGTTCACTTTTGTTTGAAGTTACTAAAAATTTCAGATTATTTCAGAAATAATGAAGAGACTTTTGAGGGGCTCGTCGAGCCGAAGCTCGAGGGAAAAACAAAAGGAAGAAGAGCAGAAGCCCAAATTTAATTTGCCTCGCACCGCGGAGGTCCGGCCGTGTGAATGGCCTTCCGATGACTTCTTGAGGAGAGCCGGGATTTATGAGGATTTCCATCTATTAATTGAGAACGCCGGCCTCACCGACTTCCTCCGCGACCAACGTCATCAGTATCTCTTACTCACAAATACTTTTGTGCAGAACTTCTACTTTTTCCCCAAGAAATCACCTCCAACCGTAGAGTTCCATTTATATGACGTTGTTAAGGAGATGACATTAGCTGAATTTTGCAAGGTTTGCAAAATACCTTTTGAGGGCACCTTAGATGAACCACACCGTAATGAAGTGGAAGCTTTTATTGACACTATCACTGTGGGAGAAACCAGGAAGGTTTCTGATGCAAGAATTACTAGCATACTTTTCCCTGTTTACGCTACTTTGCCTTATTTGCTAGTCGTTGCTTGATTGGTCGCGGAACTGTGGAAACCTTAGCATTCCTGATATTATCATTTTGTTCCATGGTTTATACCGCAATAACTTTGTTAGTATGGGTGGAATTGTTGCTAGACGGTTAAGTCTGAACCGTACTAAGGGCCCCGTCTTTGGAGGCCTTTATGCTTCACGCCTAGCTGAATATTTTGAGATACCTATTAGGCATGAGGAGAAAGAAGAAACAGCGTTGCCCCGTGCTTATTTAGATTACAAGAGCATGCTAGCGCATGATTTTCTTGTTAAGAGTCACGAAGGGGAGCTCAAATATAAATTGTACTTTGATAAACATCACCTTGAGACTATTACTTTGCCTGCTCCCTCTTTGTTTAACTTGTCTATAGGTCCTTACATTGTTTCGTGGGCAGCTGTTCAAGCCTATCGGAATCCTGCACCAGCCCCAGAACCGGAGCCAGAAGATGAGCCTCCTCGACAGTCTGTTTATTCTTGGGATCCTGGGGCGGTTGCCCGGCCGATGGCGATCGAGGTCCTCTTCCTCACATTATGATCCCAACTATTCTTCATCGCAGTACGACCCCAGCTACACCTACGGGTATCCGCCAGGCTATCCCTGGCAATAGACCAACTTAGGCCAAAAGCCTTAGCTTGGGAGAGTACGTATTTCCCACCGACATTACATTCATGTTCACACACACTCATTGCTAGATGTCGGTGCTCATACTCTTTCACTGTAATATCCATGCTAGTTTATTTTTCTTCTTGTGTGTTTAATAAACCTTAGAAAAAAACCAAAAAAATAGTAGTAGTTTATTTTTCCTGCTGTAGTAGTAATAATTAAAAAGAAAACCCAAAAATATTTCCCATTCTTCTTTTGCTTGTTGGGAGCTTTCCCGTGTAAATAGTTTTTATTTCCTTTCTTTTCTTTGGGGGTCAGTAGGAGAAGACCATGATTAAATTGTTGAGATGGCTCTTATATGCATCATTGTTGATTTAACCAAGAGCCCATATTGCCTTGTCTTCTCCTGTTTATTGAATTCTCGCAGATTCCAGCTTACTCCAATGCACGTGCACTCTTATTATTATTCACACCGTTCGGTCGTGCAAGTGAAAGGCAATTATGATGACATATATGATGGATCACTGAGATGGGAAAAGCTGGTATGAACTCGACCTCTTTTGTTTTTGTAAATATGATGAGTCCATCGTTCTGATTCAGCTTATTATGAATAAACATGCTTGCAATGACAATTAGAGATCATAGTTGCTTGTGCCATGCTTGATTAGCTATGAGTTATAATGGTTTACCTTGCGTGCCAACATGCTATTAAAATGGTTATGATGTGGTATGATGGAGTGGTATCCTCCTTTGAATGATTTAAGTGACTTGACTTGGCACGTGTTCACGCATGTAGTTGAAACAAATCAACATAGCCTTCACAATATTTATGTTCATGGTGGATTATATCCTACTCATGCTTGTATTCAATGTTTATTAATTTTAATGCATGTTCATGACTGTTGTCGCTCTCTAGTTGGTCTCTTCCCAGCCTTTTGCTAGCCTTCACTTGTACTAAGCGGGAATACTGCTTGTGCATCCAATCCCTTAAACCCCAAAGTTATTCCATGTGAGTCCACTATACCTTCCTATATGCGGTATCTACCTGCCGTTCCAAGTAAATTTGTATGTGCCAAACTCTAAACCTTCAAATGAACATTCTGTTTTGCATGCTCGAATAGCTCATATATCAACTAGTGCTGCCCTTATCTTCCGTGTTAGGCGGGTTATTCTCTAGAGGTGGACTCCGCTCCTCATTCACGAGAAAATGGCTGGTAACCGGGATGCCCAGTCCCATGCTTTATGCAAACTAAATCAAAATAATTGCAAACAAAACTCCCCACAGGACCCGTTGAATGTTGGAGGCACTTTCGCTGTTTGAAGCGAGCCATGGATTGATGCTTGTGGAGGAGGGGGAGTATAAACTTTACCATTCTGTTTGGGAACCGCCTATAATTAGTTTAGCATGGAAGATATCGTCATCTCTTAGTTGTTATGTTGACAATGAAAGTATGCTGCTCAAAATATAATTAATCTCTATTTCAAATTCGAGCTCTGGCACCGCTACAAATCCCTGCTTCCCTCTACGAAGGGCCTATCTATTTACTTTCATGTTGAGTCATCACCCTCTTATTAAAAGCACTAGCTGGAGAGCACAGCTGTCATTTGCATTCATTACTGTTAATTTATATCGGGTATGACTATGATTGGATCTCTTTTACCATGAATTACAATGTCTAGTCAGTCCTTGATCTTTGAAGGTGCTCTGCATTTATGTTTTGCAGTCTCAGAAAGGGCTTGCGAGATACCATCTTGTTATATCATATTATGATTGTTCTGAGAAAGTGTTGTCATCCCAGATTTATTGTTATGACTTGCTAGCTGATTATGCCATTGATATGAGTACACATGAGACCTGGGAATTATTGCAAATGTGGTTAGTTATAATATTTGCTGAAAAATTGAGTGCTGGCTTGACATATTTACAACAACAAGAGCAAACAGTGTTTGTCAAAGTTTTTCTTTTTCTCTTTCAGTTTGTCAACTGAATTGCTTGAGGACAAGCAAGGGTTTAAGCTTGGGGGAGTTGATACGTCTCCGTCGTATCTACTTTTCCAAACACTTTTGCCCTTGTTTTGGACTCTAACTTGTATGATTTGAATGGAACTAACCCGGATTTACGCTGTTCTCAGCAGAATTGCCATGATGTTGTTTCATGTGCGTAAAACAAAAGTTCTCGGAATGACCTGAAACTCCACGGGATGTCTAATAAAAATCCTCGCCAAAGATGAAGACCAGGGGCCCACACCACATCCCACGAGGGTGGGGAGCCCCAGGCGCCCCCTACCTCGTGGGCCCCCTGGAGACCCTCCGATGCCAACTCCAAATCCATATATTGGCTTTCGGGGAGAAATAAATTAGAGAAAAAGTTTCATAGCGTTTTACGATATGGAGCCGCCGCCAAGCCGTAATCTCTCTCGGGAGGGCTGATCTGGAGTCTGTTCGGGGCTCCGGAGAGGGGGATTCGTCGCCATCGTCATCATCAACCATCCTCCATCACCAATTTCATGATGCTCACTGCCGTGCGTGAGTAATTCCAACGTAGGCTTGCTGGACGGTGATGGGTTGGATGAGATTTGTCATGTAATCGAGTTAGTTTTGTTAGGGTTTGATCCCTAGTATCCACTATGTTCTGAGATTGATGTTGCTATGACTTTGCTATGCTTAATGCTTGTCACTAGGGCCCGAGTGCCATGATTTCAGACCTGAACCTATTATGTTTTCATGAATATATGTGTGTTTTTATCCTATCTTGCAAGTCTATAGTCACCTACTATGTGTTATGATCCGGCAACCCGAAGTGACAATAATCGGGACCACTCCGGTGATGACCATAGTTTGAGGAGTTCATGTATTCACTATGTGCTAATGCTTTGTTCCGGTTCTCTATTAAAAGGAGGCCTTAATATCCCTTAGTTTCCAATAGGACCCCGCTGCCACGGGAGGGTAGGACAAAAGATGTCATGCAATTTCTTTTCCATAAGCACGTATGACTATGTACGGAATACATGCCTACATTACATTGATGAATTGGAGCTAGTTCCGTGTCACCCTATGTTATGACTGTTACATGACGAACCACATCCGGCATAATTATCCATCATCGATTAGGTGCCTCTGAGCTTTCCATATACTGGTTTTCGCTTATTTACTTTTCATTTGCTCTTGTTACAATCACTACAAAATACCAAAACATTACTTTTCTTTGTCTTTACTTTCATTACCGTTACCGCCACTATCATATTACTTTGCTACTAAACACTTTGCTGCAGATACTAAGTTTCCAGGTGTGGTTTAATTGACAACTCAGCTGCTAATACTCGAGAATATTCTTTGGCTCCCCTTGTGTCGAATAAATAAATTTGGGTTGAATACTCTACCCTCGAAAACTGTTGTGATCCCCTATACTTGTGGGTTATCAGGCTTCCAAACCTTCATAGACTTCGTTCATCGGCGATCCATAGTGACTCTTGGATGCTCAGAACGCGACGCCTAACCGGCTGGAGGATTCACAGTCCTCAAGTGTAACAAGTCTTCAGGTCATGCGGACAGAAAGACTTCAGTGATGCCTAACACTCTTTGGCTCTGGGTGTTTGGGCTTTGTCCTCGCAAGGATTTCTCTGTCTCAAAAGCTTCGGAGGTGGGTTGCTCTCAAACGACAAAAACCGTGCACTAACTCTGAGCAGCCACCAATTTATGGTGTAGGGAGTGGGCTATTTATAGCCACTAGGCAACCCGACCTGATTTGTCGAAATGACCCTAGGTCACTAAGGAACTGACACGTGTTCCAGCGGTCAGATTTCAAACACATGCGGCAACTTTACTTGGGCTACAAGTAAAGCTAACTCATCTGGCTCTGGCTAAGATTTGCTCTCATTGTCGTCGCTCGAAGACATAGGATTTTGGTTGAGCATCACTTCAGTCACTCTGACTTTGTTCACTGGGACCCCACTTAACAGTATGGTGGTTCCTACGACTCAACAAAGAGAAAAAGGAAACAACAAAACAACTAAGTCTTCGCGCTCCATAGTCTTCACGCAATGCCTTCTCTTGTCATAGTCTTCAAAGTGAATATCTTCACATACCACCATTGTCTTCAATGTCTTCATACATTTTTAGGGGTCATCTCCGGTAGGTAAACCGAATCAATGAGGGACTACTACCTGTGTTATCCTGCAATTCTCACAAGCACATTAGTCCCTCAACCAGGTTTGTCGTCAATACTCCAAAACCAACTAGGGGTGGCACTAGATGCACTTACAGAATCGCTCGATCGGGTTCAGTTAACAGCCATCGATCAATCGCTCGGGTTCAGTAACACGTAGCCTGCAGTGTAATCGCTCGGATTTAGTTAGAGCCCAACGCCTTGCTCGGGTTCAGTTAGAGCATAACGCCTCGCACACACGCGCGTACGTACGAGAAAAACACGTATCGCTCGGCCCCCGACCAGCCACCGTAACCAGGAAATCCCCGATATTTTTCTCGCCCTCGCTTCTACCATGATTTTTTCCGTCATGGATGGCCCAAAGAATGTCATGCAGCTGCGTCTCCGGCCCGCCCAGGACGAAAAGCCCATTTCCTGTCATGATTTTTTTTTCGTAAAAGTAGGACCCCACCACATCTATGATGATACCGGGTTTTGTCACAATTATCGTCATAGAAGTGTCATAAGTATGACAGGAAAAAAATTCGTTCGGCCCAAAATGTCACTGATGTGTCTTTTTTTTGTAGTGTATCCTTTATTTTTATGCACTTACTTTTATGCAAAGAATCAAAGTTTTCCTTCTATTCCTTTTATTTTTCTCCTTTGGCAAGCATCATGTGGTGAGGAAAGATCTAGGCACATATGTCCAGTTGAATATAGATAGCATGAGTTATTATTGTTTACATCACCCTTGAGGTGAGTATGTTGGGAGGCAAAACTATAAGCCCCTATTTGTCTGGTTGAAACGTTTTGCTCATGGGTACGAGGTGAGTGTTAGCAATCATAGAAGACTATATGATGGTTGAGTATGTGGACTTGCCTAAAGGCTCTGACACGTGACCATTCCTGAAAAGATGATGAATTGCAGTTGCAAAATTGACTGAGAACATAGTTTGTTGGTTTCTAATAGAGTTTTTGTTTTATACTTCGATTGTGTGATGAACTATTACTTATTCATGAGAAGTATATGATAAAAGTTCTATGATAAACTCCTATGTTTAATTTTGTTGTTGTTATAATAATCAACATGATGCTTCTATGTTCGTATTTTGTTTTTATCGACACCTCTCTCTCTCAAAGCATGTGGACATGTTTTCTGTTTCGGTTTTTGATTGAGGACAAGCGAGGTCTAAGCTTGGGGGAGTTGATACGTACATTTTGCATCATGTTTTATTACTATTATTTATAATGCTTTTATCCATAATAATGCTTTTTGGAGTAATTATAATGCCTTTTCTCTCATAATTTGCAAGAAACACACCAAGAGGGAGAATTCCGGCAGCTGGAAATTTGGACCTGGAAAAGCTACGTCAGGCCACCTATTCTGCACAACCCCAAATGAGCTGAAACTTCATGGAGATTTTTATAGATTATTTAAGGAATACTGGAGCCAATAAACACCGGAGGGGGCCCACCAGGTGGGCACAACCCACCTGGGGGCGCCAGGCCCCCCAGGCGCGCCCTGGTGGGTTGTGGCCTCCTCGGCCCACCTCCGGTGCCCATCTTCTGGTATATAAGTGATTTCGGCCTAGAAAAAATAAGGGGGAGACTTTCGGGACTAAGTGCCGCCGCCTTGAGGCGGAACTTGGGCAGGAGCACTTTTGCCCTCGGCGGAGCGATTCCGCCGGGGAACTTCCCTCCCGGAGTGGGAAATCATCATCATCATCATCGTCACCAACAACTCTCCCATCTTGGGGAGGGCAACCTCCATCAACATTTTCAACAACACCATCTCCTCTCAAACCCTAGTTCATCTCTTGTGTTCAATCTTGTTACCGGAACTATAGATTGGTGCTTGTGGGTGACTAGTAGTGTTGATTACATCTTGTAGTTGATTACTACATGGTTTATTTGGTGGAAGATTATATGTTCAGATCCATTATGCTATTTAATACTCCTTTGATCATGAACATGTTTAGCAGTTACGAGTAGTTACTTTTGTTCTTGAGGTCACGGGAGAAATCACCTTCCAAGTAATCATGTGAACTTGATACGTGTTCGATATTTTGATAGTATGTATGTTGTAATTCCCTTAGTGGTGTCATGTGAACATCGACTACATGACACTCACCATATTTGTTCCAAAGGGAATGCATTGTGGAGTAGCAATTAGATGGTGGGTTGCGAGAGTGACAGAAGCTTAAACCCCAGTTTATGCGCTATTTCGTAAGTTACCGATTGGATCCAAAAGTTTAATGCTATGGTTAGAATTTATTCTTAATATTTTTCTCGTAGTTGCGGATGCTTGCGGGAGGGTTAATCATAAGTAGGAGGTTTGTTCAAGTAAGAACAGCACCTAAGCACCGGTCCACCCACATATCAAATTATCAAAGTAGCGATCACAAATCAAACCAACATGATGAAAATGACTAAATGAAATTCCCATGTACCCTCAAGAACGCTTTGCTTATCATAAGAGACTGTTTTGGCCTGTCCTTTGCCTCAAAAGGATTAGGATACCTTGCTGCACTTTTGTTACTACTACCGTCACTTGTTCGTTACAAATTATCTTGCTATCAAACTACTCCGCTACTTACAATTTCAGCACTTGCAGACATTACCTTACTGAAAACTACTTGTCATTTCCTTCTGCTCCTCGTTGGGTTCGACACTCTTACTTATCGAAAAGAGCTACCATTGATCCCCTATACTTGTGGGTCATCAGCCGCGCGCTTACACAGCGGCTCTCTGCGCCGGTCGTGCCCCGCAGGCCTCCCTGCCACTCTCCGGCCAGGCCTCTGCCCGCACCCGGCTTGTCCGGGCCGTGCTTTCGCAGCCGTCGCGCCCGCCTGTACTCGCCGTAGCTGCGTTCTTCTACTCCCGCCGTGCTCTGCTGTGGCTGCTACACTCCTAGCTACTGTTCTTGTTGTGCACGCTGCTGCTTCCGCTATGCGACGGGCCGCTCAAGCATAGCCTAGCCCGCAGCTCTATGCTCGCATCTGGCAGCCGCAGACCGCCTCGCCGCCGTCGTTTGAGCATGTCCCGCCACTAGCTGCTCGCACCATCATGTCTGTGTCACCGCGTCGGTGCCGTCGCGATTTTCCGCCGCCCATTTGGACTCCGTACGGCGCTTTTTGCCGCCCGCCGCCCCATCTGGCATTCGCTGGAGCCACGCCGGCATGCGTCGGCGCATTTGACCCGGCCACTGTCTATGATAGGTGGGCCTAGGTCATTAGTGGACTCGCTTAGCCCCCCTAGAGCCACTGACGTGTGGGGCCAGATCGCTAATTAACTAGTTTTAGTTTAAGTCAAATTACTAATTGGTGCAGCCACTGGCATCGTGGCCCCACCTAGCTAATTAGGTAAATTGTTTTAACAAAATATTGTTAGTTGACCTAGTCAATGACATGTGGGTCCACTAGACCGAGTTGACTAGTCAATGGTCCACAGTTGACTGCTGAGTCAACAGTCTACTGGGTCCCACTGTCAGTCTTAGTAGCACATTGTTGTGTACACTCTTCGTGTGCACTTAGCTTTTTCCTTTTAAATAAATTCAAATTAAATTAATTCCAGGAAAGTTAGAAAATCATTTAGGACTTCAATAAATCGTATAAAATAAACCGTAACCCCGATGAAAATGTTTTATACATGAAAATTGCTCAGAAAAATCCAATGAATCAGAATACGCAATCCGTTCATCTATCACATGCCTCTAGCATGCTGAACATGGAACTGTCCCCCTCCATTTCATTTGTCCGAAAATGCCAAACTTCGCGAAAACATTCCCGGATGTTTTCCCTCTTCGTCTATATCACCGAGCGTTGCGTTAGGTCACACGTAGCACAATGTAATGCCATGGTAAGCTTTGTGATGCTTTGTTTTTGCTTTATATTTATTGTTTCTTCCCCCTCTTCTCTCCGATAGACCTCGAGCCCGATGCCGATGCCACAGTGATCGACTACGTCGACGATGACCCTACCTTCTCAACAGATCTTCCAGGCAAGCAAACCCCCCTTGTTCATTCCGATATCGCCCATTTCTTTCCCTCTCATGCTTGCATTAGAACTGCTACTGCTTTTGTATGATCCTATTCTGATGCATAGCCTGTTTTTATTACCTACTTTCATACCTTACCTGCTTATTCTAAACTATTTAGTATAGGTTGGTTAGAGATCCATCAGTGACCCCTACCTTGCCCCGCTTTATGTTTGATGACTCGATCAATGTGATCGACGTCCAGGCCCCGACACCGCACATCAACCCCCCCCCACCCCCCCGCCTCCTTAGTTGTACAACTCTGCAGAGTTATTATCGAGTGCGAAGGGTGATACCTCGTCAGCACTTCTGATGTTAACCATGTAGTGTAGCTATTCGGTCGTGGTCATCGAGGGTGATTCCTCCTTCACCACTCCGGATAACGACTCTATCGTGCAACCCCTCAAGTGTGGACCATCAAGGGTGATTCCTCCAAAGTCCACCTTGACGGTTACATCGAGTGGGAATCCATTGAGGGTGATTCCTCAGGATTCCCCCTTGCTGTTTTGGACACACGGTTACTTTGACTTATCACAGAACCATGATGACATCGGGTCGGACCCGGAGGGTACCCGCGAGTGATGTGAAGTCGGCGCGATCGGGCATTCTTAGCCCTTGCCGCAAGTCCGTGAGACGGGGCGATGGGACCACATATTGTGGATCATTGATCGTTACCACACTACCAAGACATTAACGGTTTGGATATCTGATCCGACTAGGCCTCTGGCCTTTTCGCACTGACCACCACACGGGAATAAGTATGGGCACTCTGCATCGTATGTATCAGCCGAAAGCTCAACGGACGTCGGCGATGGAGCGGCGCGCGCCGGGTTGGACTGGAATGCCTTGCCTGTATAAGGGGGGCTAGGTCTGCTCATCGGACGCGTACGGAACGTGCAGGAGTGCAAAAGGCGATGGGCCCAAGACCCCTGCGCGCTTAGGATGTAGACCGATGTGTTGGCCTCTCTGTTGAGCCTAGGTAGGACTGCGGTGTGTTGATCGGCCGAGGCCGGTCATAACCTGATGGTGTGTCCGGCCAGAGTTGATCAAGAGTGTTGGGTAAGTTGGTGCACCGCTGCAGGGAAGATTGATCTATTTGAATAGCCGTCTCCATGGTAACGAACGCTCGGAATTGTATCCCGATCGATACAACTAGAACTGGATACTGAATGCTGCGACATGTAATTAATGGATATGATGGCTCCGGGATTGCTTTCTCGTGGGGAGTCGAGGAAGTGATCTCTGGGCGGTGTTACAACATACTTACTAATATTATAATATGCCACTCTTATCTCTTTTCATGCTGCAAGATGCTTGAAGCTGCTTGAAGATGCTAGTCTTCGATAGGCTATGCTTTCCCCTTCTCTTCTGGCATTCTGCAGTTTAGTCCACAGATACTACCCATTTCATTGATACCGATGCATATGTAGTGTAGATCCTTACTTGTGAGTACTTTGGATGAGTACTCATGGTTGCTTTGCTTACTCTTTTCCTCTTTTCCTCTTTTCCTTTCTTCTCGGACGTTGCAACCAGATGGTGGAGCCCAGGAGCCAGACGCCACCTTCGACGACGACTACTACTACACCAAGGGTGCCTACTACTACGTGGAGGTTTTCGATGACCAGGAGTAGTTAGGAGGCTCCTAGGCATGAGGCCTTGCCTTTTCGATCGATGTTGCTTTTGTGCTACCCTTCTTAAGGCAAACTTGTTTTAACTCATGTTTGTACTCTGATAATGTTGCTTCTGCTGACTTGTTTGTATTCGAGCCCTTGAGGCCCCTGGCTTGTAATATAAAGCTTGTATTACTTTAATTTGTGTCTAGAGTTGTGTTGTGATAACTTTTTGTGAGTCCCTGATTTTGATCGTACACATTTGCGTGTATGATTAGTGTACGATTGAATTGGTTGCATCACAGTAGTTGCAATTTCCTCCTTCGGCGTCTTAGTCGTGGTGGGGTGTCAGATCTAGAGTTCGACGACGTGTCCGGGGTGTTGACCCGGTCTAATTCGTTCAACGGCAATGGCTTCATTTTTGGGGAGCCACCTTGGATGTGCGTAAATATCAGAGATGGAGCCGCGTCGAGCTCGGGTGAGGAGGTGATCCGTCATTCTATTCTTCGGTGGCTGTTGTGGTGGTGCCGGAGGCAAGTGATGGACGTTGGTGTCAAACTCAGATATGTTCAGCTATCTTTTCAGTTTTGTCATGTCGGTCTTTGCGTGACTTGTACTTCGATCTTATCATATGAATGAGACATGTATTACCATAAAAAAAGTCTCACACTTCAGAATTTTTTTGAAAGAAAAATAATTCAATACCACTATTTAATCATGAAATATATTTGAGTTAATGCACCGCCGGTGCTGATAATAGCACATATGTTCAGTTGGTACTTGCAGTTGTATAATACAGAAGACTGGTTACAAAACCCAGTACACGCGTGCAATGCAATAAAATGACATTACTATGATTATATATGGATGGAGTACAATTTTTCATTTTTTGTATGTGTAAGTACAATTTTGCTTTCTATGTGTGGGAATACAACAAGATACAGCCGGTCGAGAAGAAAGACCCGCGGGTTATTCATATATATAGTACACGCAAAATACCGCGAAAACAAAGAAGCAAGGAACATGCACGTACAATAGAAACACCAATCAACGGCAAGGATTTCGGGCGTGCCCCCATGCATGCATGTGCATGTTCATGTTCCTTCCCTAACTGGACGACCGGGAGCTAGGTGGAGTAGGCCAAATGCGTCTTTATGTCCGAGATCAAGAATCCGTTGAAGTTGGAACCCGACGAGGCGGCGTACGCGCCTATACCATCGAATACGAGCCAGTCCCCCATCTTCATCTCCGGCAGCTGGTACCCGGTCACCACCTTGTCGCGGGAGTCGCACGTCGGCCCGAACACCGTCGACGCGTACGTACTGCACTTGTTCTCGCCGCCGGGCGGACACGGGGCGGCGAGCGGCCTCGGGCGCGGCACGTAGTCGCCCAGGATGGTGCAGCTGAGGGCGCCGTAGATGCCGTCGTCGATCCAGTACTGGCGCACCTCGCCGCGCGTGCGCCTGCCGATGATCCGCGCCGCCAGCGTGAAGGCCGTCTCGGCGAAGTACTGCCCCGGCTCGCCGATCACCTCCACGCCGCACCCGCGCGGGAAGTGCTGCGCGAGCGCGTCGTTGATGGCCTTCGCCGCCTCGTCGAACGTGGCGTTCGGCATGAAGCCGCCGCCGATGTCGAGCACGCGCATGGCCGGCATGCCGAGCTGCGCGGCCTCGTCGAACGCCGCACGGGCGGCCTCGATGGCCCCGCGGTACACGTCGACGCGGGACGTGCACGCCCCGACGTGGAACGCCACGCCGGCCACGCGGAGCCCCGCGCGCTGCGCGGCCCGCAGGAGCGGGACCACCTCGTCGGCACGCGCGCCGTACTTGGTGCCGAGGTCGATCTTGGCGTCGGGGTTGTCGGGGCCCTTGATGCGGAGGAGGAGGCCGCAGCTCGGGTGGCAGCGCTTCACCTTGGCCACCTCGTCCTCGGTGTCGTAGGTGGCGAGGTTGACGCCGACCTCGGCCGCGTACCGGAGGTGCGCCTCGGGCTTGCACGGGTTGGCGTACACGATGCTCGCGGGCCCGACGACGCCGAGCGCGAGGACGGCCTCGATCTCGGCGCGGCTGGCGCAGTCGAATCCCGAGCCGAGCGCCGCCATGGCGCCGAGCATGGCCGGCTCGGGGTTGCACTTTACGGCGTAGAATGGCCGCACGCCATCGAGCGCTCGGCACCAGCGGCTGTACAAGTCGGCGACCGTGGCGAGGTCAAAGAGGAAGAAGGCGCCCTGCTCCTCGGTGCCGGCGATGGAGCGCACGACGGCGTCCTTCTCAATGCGCTTGAACGCGCGCACCTTCCTGTCCTTCACCCCCGGGGCCCCCAGCACCGTGGCCTGCATTGTGCTGCCTTGAGCCATGTCTGTCCGGCCGCGATCTAATGGTGGGTACGAAGAGCCGAATCCTATTCCTAGCTAGCTCCCCGGCGAGGTGTGTGCGCGGCTTGGGTGGCTGGGATGAACTGAACTAGCTAGCTAGGCTCTTATATAGTTATATATAGCCAGTGCGTGCATGGTATGGCCGTGGAAATGCGACGCCGCGGTTGGCGTATGTGCGCGTGCTGCTCGACCCGCTGCCATCCTTCACCGGCGCACGACGAAGCATGAACATCGTGCTAATCCTAATAAGACTATAATGTGTTGAGATCGCATCACTAGCGGTCAGAATCTTAAACAAAACAAATAATATGCAGCTCACCGTGTGAATCAAACCTTAAATTCGTACCCGAAGTCTGAATGGAACCTCACCTTAAAATCCCTAAAACATGCACCCTGTACTCTTTAGTTCCGATATATCCCGGATGATTTCTGTCAAATGCTCGTTTGGCGCACCGGAAAAGGGGCAATTTCAATGGGAATCACATGCTACTCTCACTGCTTGATTCACGTGGCCGTGTGTCATTCAACTTGCTAGTTAAGGTTAATTGCTAGTGCGGACATGACTGAGAGGCAGCAAAAAGCGAAAGTGCGGACTTGGGTAGCTCCGAGCAACTCCAATGCACCGACCTAAACTTTTCGCGCGTGTCCGTTTGGGTTGAAACGGGCATAAAAGTTGGCCCAACATGTCGATCCAAACGGATGAGCATTCGCTTTTTGTCCACGCGCGATCCATTTCAGACCCAAATTTGAGCCGGGTTTGCGTCGTCATGGACATGCAGCAGACGCGCTCGACGCCTGCCCTTGTCCTCCCCTTGACACGCCAGTCGGTGGCATGTTGGCCATTCCCGCTTCCTCCCATCGACCGCCAGCACTCCCAGGAGCCCAACCCGCCGCCGCTGCCTAGTTCTTGAGAGAGTCAACTGCTGTAGATACAACCAGGATGTTAGGGATCAATGCCAGTAGGGGTTTTCCGGGGATTCTTGGTAGCATAGATTGTATGAACTGGGAGTGGAAGAACCGTCCTTCTGCTTGGCAGGGGCATTATAGGGAGTTAAACACAGGGTTTAGGGTTTTGCGTGGGTTGCTGACATCCAGCCTCACGTCTTAATATATAGATGATCACAATTACAATTACATACGTATACGAATACGTGTACAAGGACAATATACTAGACTCTACTTTACATGTCCCCTCAATCTGAACTACACACAAGATTCAGATTGGTTCTAAAACAGTCTAGCATCTGTCTAGTAGCGGGTTTAGTAAATACATCCGCTTAACCGATCATCTGTAGAAATAAACCTGACTTCCAGTTCACAAGCAGCTACTCGTTCTCTCACAAAAGGAAATCAATCTCAATGTGTTTGGTCCGAGCATGAAACACCGGATTCGCCGTCGAGTAAGTTGCCCCTAAGTTATCACACCACAATATAGGAGTGCGCTGCCGTGGGACTCCAAGTTCTGAGAACTGAGTCTATCCAAATGGCTTCAGCTAGCCATTGGCCAATGCCTTATACTCTGCCTCGGTGCTTGATCTCGAGACTGTGGGTTGCTTCTTCGAGCTCCAAGATACAAGGTTAGGTCCAACAAATATAGCAAAACCACCAGTGGAGCGCATATCATCAACACAACCTGCCCAGTCTGCATCGGTAAATATACTCACTCCGGTAAATCTGGACTTACGAATCCGTAGTCCCATGTCTAGCGTACCTTTGACATATCTCATAATACGCTTGACTGCTTCCCAATGATCCTCCGTTGGCTGAGACAGGAACTGACACACTTTGTTCATTGCGAAGGAGATATCAGGACGAGTGAGGGTCAAATATTGAAGTGCTCCAACCACACCGCGATCTTGAAAGGAGTCATCTCTACCCAAGAGTGCACCACGCATTTGACGTGAGAGACTCTCGGAAGTAGCAAGCGGAGTGGAAGTGGCCTTGCAGTTCTCCATGTTGACGCGATGAAGAAGATCCAAAGCATACTTTTTATGCGTCAAGGTCATGCCCCCTGAATGAAAGGACGCTTCCAAACCAAGAAAGTACTCGAGGCGACCCAAATCTTTGATGGGAAAGCTAGCAGACAACGATTGCACAAGACGATCCACCACGATAGGGGTAGAGCCAGCAATCACAATATCATAGACGTACACCAGCATGTATATCTGTATTTTACCCTAGGAGAAGATGAACAGAGATGCATCTGATCTGGAGCAACAAAACTGAGATGCGAAAGGCGCTGACTCAGACGAGCATACCAGGCACGAGGCGACTGCTTTAGACCATAAATAGACCGATGAAGTTTGCAGACATGAGAGGGATAAGTAGCATCCTTGAACCCAGTGGCTGCTGCATGTACACATCTTCAGCCAAGAACCCATGTAAAAAGGCATTGCTCACATCAATCTGTCGGAGGCTCCAACCACGAGATACAGCAGGAGACAGAACCAAGCGAACCGTGGCAGGCTTCACCACCGGGCTAAAAGTATCTCTGTAGTCAATCCCGTGCTGTTGAGTGAAACCGCGAGCAACAAGACGAGCTTTGTGCTTATCAACAGACCCATCCAGACGATGCTTGGTTTTGAAAATCCACTTGCAACTCACAATATTAACACCAGGTGGCCGAGGCACCAACACCCAGGTGTTAGTGTCACAGAGGGCAGCAAATTCCTCGGACATGGCGGCACGCCAGGCAGGTTCACCCAGAGCATCACGATGGGAAACTGGCGCGGCGAAGAAGGCACGGCGGCGAGAGTCATACCGAACCGTGCCATCAGTGTAAGACTTCTCCTTGCGCGTATGATCACGATGGCGTATAACCATAGCATGCGCCGGAGCTGCATCGCCGGTAGGAGAAGACGACGGCGACGAGGGCTCGGCCGAGGGTGTCGCGGCTGAGGGGACCTCAGCAAGGGGCGAAACGGGCCGAGAGACGATGGTGTGCTAGACCGACCCAGGCGAGGGTGGCGGCCCGGGCGATGGATCGGGCGAGGGTGGCGACCCAACCGCATCCACGGTCGCGCCATCGGGCGCCGCGCCTGCCTCGGGCGGCGGGACATGCACGTCCGGCGCATCAGGAGGTGCCGGAGCAGCAACATGTACCTTGGGGGGGGGGGCTCAAACAATATCACCTGCAAAAAGACAAGTTAGGTGACAAATAGGATAGGTCATATTTACGCACATGGACATCCGGAACCGGTTCATTGGAGGGAAAAGTGAGTGCATGTTCAAGAGAAGCAGGATCAACCGAAACGCCGGGTTGAGAGTAAGGGAACATTGTCTCGTCGAAAACAACATCACGAGAGATTTATATCCGACCAGAGGTACGGTCAAGACACTTATAGCCCTTGTGCAAAGGACTATAGCCAAGAAAAACACATGTCTTGGACCGAAACTCAAGCTTGTGAGCATTGTACTTGCGGAGACTAGGACAGCAAGCACACCCAAAAATCCGAAGGGATGAGTAGTTGGGCCGAACATAAAACAGACGGAACGGAGGTGTGTCCTTGTTGAGAACCGGAGTGGGCATACGGTTGATGAGGTAACATGCCGTAAGAAAAGCCTCATCCCAAAACCGAAGTGGAAGAGAGGAGTGCGCTAGCAAGGCAAGACCGGTCTCGACCAAATGTCGGTGTTTGCGCTCGGCAATACCGTTTTGCTGAGAGGTATGTGGACATGACACTCGGTGCGAGATGCCCGTGCGTTGAAAGTAGCGATGGAGTTTGTGGTATTCACCACCCCAGTCGGACTGAATGGCCTTGATTTTATAATCCAGAAGGCGTTCGACATGAGCCTAAAAATTGTAGAAAACTTGCTCAACATCAGACTTGTGTTTAAGCAAATAAATCCAGGTGAAGCGCGTGTAGTCATCAATAAAACTAACATAATACTTGTACCCTCCTGACGAAGGAAGAGTGGGACCCCAAACATCCGAATGTATTAATTCATGAGGTACAGTAGTGATATGAAACGAAGTAGAATAAGGGAGTTGATGACTCTTAGCACACTGACAGGCATCACAAACTAACGATGAATTATTTGAACTAGAACACGGAAGGTCATGACTCCGAACAATGGAAGTGACCACATTATTTGTAGGATGACCAAGACATTGATGCCATTGCGACGACGAAACTCGAACACCGGAGGAGGCACGACGAGATGATGAAGATGATGCACGAGCGAAGGGGACCGGATAGACCCGCTCCCCGTAACTTCTACCGTGAAGGATGACGCGCCTGGTTGCTTTGTTTTTAACAAGGAAAAAACGACGGTGAAATTCAACAAAGACGTCATTATCACAAAGAAGACGATAAACAGAGAGAAGATGCTGGCTGATGTGTGGAACATGAAGGATGTTACGCAGTTGAAGAGATGAAACGGGTAAACGCGAATGACCAATGTGTGAAATAGACAAACCTGCACCATTGGCCACCTGAACCTGATCCTTGCCGTCATAGCGCTCGTGAACCTGGAGGCGCTCAAGATCATTGGTCAAGTGATCCGTAGCCCCGGTATCCAGCACCCAAGGGAAGTCGACAGTGTTGGTGGAGGCCGAGTTTGCGGAACGGGAGTTGTGATCCTGATCATAGCGCTTGCGACAGTCGTCGGCTTCATGGCCCCAGTTCTTGCAAATTTGGCACCGGGGACGCCAGCGGTTGCGACGCCCACCTCCTCCGCCGTTGTTGTTGCCGGCGTTTCCCACTCCACCTTGTCGGCCATTGCCGGCATAACCAGCGTTGCGGTCACGGCCGCCGGTGTTGCCGCCATTACCGCCCTGGCGGTTCTGCCCTAGCTGGCCATGTCCATCAGCCGGGCGCCCCCCACCATGGGAGGCATAGGGATCGGAGTAGGGCACGCGTCCGCCCGTGCCGTACGAACCCGAATGGGTCACGGCGTTCGCGGAGGGAGACCACCCCTCCACCGCACTCTGTTGTGCCTGCAGCGCCTCGAAGGACAGAACCAATGAGTAAAAACTGGAGTAGGGCATGGGTGCGTTACTCACGCCCAAGGAGGCGGCGATGGAGTTGTAGGCGGAGCCGAGGCCGGTGAGGATGTGATCGATAAGCTCATCATCGCGGATCGGAGAGCCGGCGGCGGCCATAGTGTCGGCCAGGGCCTTCATCTTGTGCATGTATTCCGCGGCAGACATATCGTCCTTCCTCAGCGACTGAAGTTGCCGCCGGATGTGGCGGACATTGGCGCGGCTCTGGGCGCCGAACATGGCGGCGACGGCTGTCCATACCGCATGCGCCGACTCGCAGCCAATGAGTTGGCATGCAATATCCTCATCCATGGAGGTGAGAAGAAGCCGGCCCCTTGACGCGTTGATCTTGAACCCACCATTGGTGGTACTACAGGTTGGCGACGGTGGTAGCAGCGTCGCTGGTGCCGACAACGAGTGGTTTGGCCGGTGCCGCCTTGGTGCCATCGAGGTGTCCGTGGAGGTTGCCACCCTACGACCGAGGTGGACGAAGATCGTCGGGACGGCGAGCACGGCGGGGATCAAGGCGACGGGGGAAGAGACGATGGCGCCGGTGGTTTGGGCGTCGGACATAGTGACGGACGACATCGCAGCGGCGGCGCGGATGGGACAGCGCGCGGCGGCAGCGGAGCAAGACGCGGCTGCTGCGCGGACGATGGCTCGCGCGGCGGCAGCGAGTGAAAGCAGTGGCAGCGATCGGAAGCGGCGACCACGTACGGGCAAAGCTAGCTAGCTAGCTAGCAAGCAGCTGGATGGTTCCCGCGTATGAGCGTAGTTAGCTAGCAAGCAACGGCGGCGACGCGGAAGCTAGCTAGCAAGCAGCGGGGGCGACGCGGAAGATGGGATCAGGTGGCGGCGCGAGGGACGCGAGGGTTTTGTGTGGGTTGTTGATATCCAGTCTCACGTCTTGATATATAGATGATCATAGATTACAATTCCATATGTATACAAATACGTGTACAAGGATAATATACTAGACCCTACTTTACATAGGGGCCATGTCAAAGCTTGCACTGTAATAGTTGAGGCGTGACTTCACAAGATCTCTGGATTTGACACTCTTTCTTCGACATGATCGGATCTCACAACGATATCAACGTGCTTCAGCGCTCTCCGGTGTTTGCAAAACCTGCAGAAGGCAACTGATCAAAGGTCAATGCTAAGGTCAAAAAACGTGTTCGTGACAAAAAAAAAACGTGTTGAGTTTCATGTCACTGGCTGTGAGAAATCTAAAACAGAAAATGCCGCCCGATGATCCCGTGGCTCACTCGTATCGTTTCCGTCCAAACCGAAAATTAAAATAAATAAAATGCAGACCTGAAAACGAGGCCGGCAGGCCGGCATGGCCAAGGTACGTGCTTTCTCCGAATCATTTTCATCCCCATCGATACCAAATCATTGAGGACATGTACATGGTTGCGAACTTCAATCGAGAATTATGCGTTATGGAACGAAGTGGTGTCTTGATGGGTCGGTCCTTCGGTTGGACGCTTGGTGGAGTTATACCGGCGCCCACTCCTCCCATGGTTTCGATTCTCCCCTTGGGCACTCCTCTCATTAAATAAATAGAAATGGAAAATGAGGTAGTACTAGTAGTACAGATCAACGGTGAGATGATTCTCCAAGAAATCAATTGAACTCAAAATTGTGGAGCCAACAAATCAATCGCATTGAGATGCGTGTCTAACTAATCAATTACCTTGGGAAATCTCTAGCCAAGAAATGAATGAGTAATTCAACTTACAGGAGGAGGTAGGCTGCCATGTGAAGCTCTCCTTCAGGCCAAGCCGAGGATCATAGCCTCATGGTGTTGCACTTGTAGATTTTCTTCTTCAGTTTAGAGTATGATTTTGCCTTCAAGGCTTGAATAAATTTGAGTGCAAACTAAAACTCAAAAATGATAAATTGAGCCGACCAATTAATGATTATTATGGTTTCATTCGAACTCACAATTGCTAAAACGTTTTTACCGTAGAACCTTGTAAAACTGAACTTATTGATAAGTTCTTTTCATGAAAAATATACTTATTGATAAGTTCTAGGGCCGAAGACAGAATATAAGTTGCATAATTAAACTTATTAATACGTTGTTTGATAAATTATAATAGTATGCAGTGGCGGTGCTAGATAAAATCTATTCGGGGAGGGGCAAAGACAAAATATGAGTGTTGGGTGTGGAGCCGGGAGGCTAAAAAAATCAGATCTAAGCCTCCCAAAAGTCTTCATTAAGGGCGTGTTTGGTTCAGGGATATGTTAGGGTGGTTGTGTGGTATAGCCTCTTTTTTTTGTTTGGTTGGGTAGGATGATAAATGGTTGGAGATAGCCATGAATGTGTTTGATTTGATGGATGAGTGATGGATAAAACTTATGATGACTTTTTCTTATTGAGGTGGTGACATTAACTTGCAACTTTTGCAGCGGTACAATTTTCTAACCGAACAAAGATTAAAACAATGGCATGGTCTAGATTAAAACATTGCTTCGTCCTCACATGGCTTTGTATTTGCAAACTACATCAATGGATACATAAAAAATGGTAGGGGTGCACATAATGACTAGAAAATTGTCACAACATAGCATTGAGAGTTTGAGACACGCTGTGTTTGCAATCACCATTGACATTACAGGCGCTTGTCAGTTTGCACTCGCCGCCATTAGCCCCCGACTACCATTTCGACGAACACCCGGCGAGCACCATGCAGTACACAACCAAGCCTAGCGTCGCGTCCCCGACGACAGGACTCTGAATGACACAGTCAGAGAGGTGCCCAGCAACAGTGGACTGCGTCCTCCCTATGGCAGCTCATCATGCTACCGTCCTCGGCAGCAAACGGCGTGACAATACTTGCCTCTACCAAATTTGTGACATGCGACATTTTTTGTGTGTGAATGGGGCGTGCGAGGCAGAAGTTGTTAGGGAACGTAGCATGCAATTTCAAAAAATTTCCAATGATCACGCAAGATCTATCTAGGAGATGCATAGCAACGAGAGGGGGAGAGTGTGTTCACGTATCCTCATAGACCGAAAGCGGAAGCGTTATGTTAACGCGGTTGATGTAGTCGAACGTCTTCACGATCCAACCGATCCAAGTACGAAACTTACGGCACCTCCGTGTTCAGCACACGTTCAGCTCGATGACGTCCCTCGAGCTCTTGATCCAGTAGAGGGTCGAGGGAGAGTTCCGTCAGCACGACGGCGTGATGACGGTCTTGGTGATGTGATCCATGCGGGGCTTCGCCTAGGCACTACGACCCTATGACGGGAGGAGTAAACTGTGGAGGGGGCACTGCACACGGCTAAGAAACAACTGTTGTGCCTTTGGGGTGCCCCCTGCTCACGTATATAAAGGAGGGGAGGAGGAGGTGGCCGGCCCAAGGGGGGAGTCCTACTGATTCGCCCCCCCCCCCCCCTCCTTCCTTCCAACGGAGATGGGAAAGAGGAAAGGGGGGAGAGGGAGAAGGAAAGGGGGGCCGCACCCCCACCCCTTGTCCAATTTGGTTTGGGCTGGGGGGAGGGGGCGCCACCTCCTGTGGCAGCCTCCCCCTCTCCACTATGGCCCAATAGTCCCATTAACTTTCCGGGGGGGGGGGGGGGGTTCCGGTAGCCTCCCGGTACTCCTAAAAATCTGCGAACCTTATCGGAACCATTCCGGTGTCCGTATATAACCTTCCAATATATCAATCTTTACCTCTGGATCATTTCGAGACTCCTCGTCATGTCCGTGATCTCATCCGGGACTCCAAACAAACTTCGGTCACCAAAACATATAACTCATAATACAAATCGTCATTGAACGTTAAGTGTGCGGACCCTACGGGTTCGAGAACTATATAGACATGACCGAGACACATCTCCGGTCAATAACCAATATCGGAACCTTGATGCTCATATTGGCTCCTACATATTCTATGAAGATATCTATATTTATCGGTCAAACCGCATAAGAACATACGTTATTCCTTTGTCATTGGTATGTTACTTGTCCGAGATTCGATCGTCGGTATCCTCATACCTAGTTCAATCTCGTTACCAGCAAGTCTCTTTACTCGTTCCACAATGCATCATCCCGCAACTAACCCATTAGTTATATTGCTTGCAAGGCTTATAGTGATGTGCATTACCGAGAGGGTCCAGAGATACCTCTTCGATACACAGAGTGATAAATCCTAATCTTGATCTATGCCAACTCAACAAACACCTTCGGAGGCACCCGTACAACATCTTTATAATGGCCCAGTTAGGTTGTGACATTTGATAGCACACAAAGTGTTCCTCTAGTATTCGGGAGTTGCATAATCTCGTAATCAGAGGAATATGTATAAGTCACGAAGAAAACAATAGCAATAAAACCAACACCTTGCACTGCCCAAACAAAAAAGGAAGTTTATTGTAGATAAGGGACCAACACCCAGTTTTAGCCACATCATTTCCAATTCAAAAAGATGATATTCTCCGAACGAAGCTCAGGTTCTGTCCTTACCTCTATTAAAGGGCCAGAAGCCGATTGCCAACGTATTCCTAAGGTAGGCTTCCGTTTCCCTCATATTCGGCATTTCAGTTTTCAAAAATCAATTTAATCACTATCTTACTCCCAGATCACATGTTTCTTGTGGCCGCACATATATAAGTGGCACTTGCTAGCCAAAATCCCATAAGCTAGCTATTGCCTCACCTGAACCTTCGTAAGGACATGCACCTAAATTTCACAAGAGAAAAAGAAAACGGTACTAGTCAGGAGCCACATGCTTCACACTCATGGCCCTGGCAAATAATTAATAGCCTTCGTTTAATGAAACATTTCTTCAAAAATAGAATGTAATAAAAGAGATAATGAAACGATGCATATGCTTCCGCCGAACAATGTTATATAAGGTGGATAGAGCAGCATAGAACAAACAACATAATTCTTACAAAGTGAAAGAGAACAAGAAAGAGGTACTTCAAAGCTTGCCATGGTTCTGATGTGGTCTTCCACCGGGAGCCAAATTGCAACTCATGAGATTGGGAGATATTAGGAACCGCTTGTATGTATTGAAACCCGCCCATATAATCGATCACATAAAGAATTCATGAACACGCATGCACAAAAACTTTAGCCAAAGGTACATGTCGTGCCTCTTTCTTTTATTTATTTTTCTCCTTTTCTCTTCTCCCAGTGTTACAACTCACGCCCGTATACCTGCGTATATGTACCAAAACCCCTATTTCTAGGGAAGTTTTTGCCTTGAGATTTACCCACTTGTTTAACCGTGACTTGCAAGCGAACCAAACGGCAACACGTGTATTAAATTGGTACCCTGCCGTGTACATTTACCTTGTGACTGTAGGCTTGCGATAAAATTTTTGTTAACGCCTGTGCCGATTTTTTTTGGTGCGGTTAGCGTTTTTTCCTGCGTGTGGGCTATCATGGCCCGTTGACCTGGTTGTACAGGGCTTCTTCGGTGCTTGCCTAACGTGTGCGGGCTTTCTTCTCTATCTGAGCTGCACGTGTAGTGGCGTGGGCTGCGGTTTTCGATGCCACTTTCCAGTCGAAAAACGGTGCGGCTTTGATCGTGCGATCTGGAGGTTGCTATTTTAATCTACACACTGCTCCTGCTTCTGATCGGTGCCGGTGTTAGAGCATCTCCAATAACCACGCTAAACTAGCGTCGCGCCGTAAATTGGTCTGTTTTAGCGCGCGCGCAATGCGGTGGGTCGCTTTAGCGGGCGCGCAAAAACGTCGTGCACGCTATAACAAGTTAGGCGCGCGTTCAAAAACACTTTCGCGCGCGGTATATTTCGGGCGCCCACTACAGCGCGCGGCACACTCGAGCGCTCGCCCTCGCACTCTCTCCTTTCCTCCTCCTACGCCCAGCGCCGCGCCGCGCGCCTGCCACCACCCATGGACGCGCACACCGGCGCCCCGCTCACCCCGTTGTACAGCCGCGACCCCCCCTCCCGCCGCCGCCGCCGGAAATCCTAGCGCGGGGAGCGTTGGCGTCGCCACCGCCGGAGCTCTGTCGAGCGTCGGCCTCGCGCACAGCCTCTTCTTGCCGTCGTGGATGACCACGACGCCGGGTGGCGCGTCGCCAGCCGCCGTCCCGTGCGCCGGCGCACCGTCGAAGGTCCCCAATGCGGCGCGACCGAAGAAGGGCAAAACATCCGCGAAGAAGAACAAGGCGGCGGGCGGCTCCGGTAGCATGAAGGCGAGGGGAAAGAATCTTGCAGGGCGTTCGACGGCCGCGACGGCTACCGAAGCGCCGGCGAGCTCACTCGTTGAGCCGGCCGCCGACGCGCACCACGTGTTCGACGAAATGCCCCCAAGGTGAAAAAATTCCAACTTTTCTTTTCTTGTTATTTTTTCAATGCATCATCACATATAGATAGCTTATTTGCATTGTTCAAAAAACTTTATAGTCTCAATGATGATACATACATGTCAACTATGGGTGTTGGGTCCAACAATTCGCATTGGTCTCAAACCAATGACATTCATTTCGAAGACCATGAGTTTGAGGTGGACGAGGAGGGTGAGGGCATTGTCGAGGCGCCGAAAGGAAGAGCGGGCAATTACACCACCAACGATGACAAATTACTATGCAATACTTATTTGCAAGTGTGGAGGGATCCATCCATTGAAGGTGATCAAAGTAGAGACGCGTATTGGGGGCGAATGAAAGAACACTCTGATGCTTACAACGTGAGTGGAATTGACCGCTCCGAGAGATCACTTCGGTCCCGATGGTCGACAATCAACTCGGATTGTCAAAAGTGGGCGGCTTGTCAAAAGGCGGTTGACAAGATTAACCCAAGTGGCACAAATGAGGATGATCGAGTAAGTGGCATCTCATATATGTTCATCATACTTGTTTTTGGTGACCGAAGTGCTAACTTGTTTTGTTTTTCTTGTACACTAGTAGAAAAAGGGTCAAATGTGAGACACATTAGTCCCGGTTTGTAACAGAACCGACACTAATGTGGCCATTAGTGCCGGTTCCAACGGCTAGCCGGCAGGAGCTCTTTAGTACTGGTTCGTGGCAAATCTTTAGCACCGGTTCGTGCCACGAACCGGTACTAATGAGAGTGGTGGCAGGATGTTGTCAGAATGGGGCCCTTCCAACACCTTTAGTACCGGTTCGTGGCACGAACCGGTACTAAATGTCGTCCTATATAAATCCTTCATCCACCCGCACTCTGTTCTTCCCCCTTTCCCCTCTCCCTCTCCTCTGTTCTTCCCTTCTTCCTCTCGAGTTCATCACAAAATTTGCCCTAAATTTGTCAAGATTTGCAGGCCCTCATCCATTCAAATGATCACCAAGGTTAGCAACTTTGTCCTTTCATCTCTCATTGATAGATTAGCTCTTGCATTGGTTTATATAGTGATTAATTGTGGGTTTTAGTAATTTGGGAGGAATTATATGTGGTAGTATTTGATTTATATGCAATTTGAGGTCAAAATAACACTTAGTTTGCATATGTAGGTGTGGTTTACTTAGTGCCTTCTAAATCTCTGTCGTAACCACCGTCGATCGCCTGCACCGTCCCGTCGCCGGCACCACCTTGTGGTGAGCCTCTTGTTCATGAAATTTTATATAAAAATTGATGTTTGTGTGATTTGGATATATAGTTACTCGTATAATAATTATCTTACCCGTGCGTTGTTTGTTATACATAGTGCCATGGTTTTGATATCCGTCCCCGTCGGCCCTCGTCCTTGTTATGATTCGGATGTGGTATATTCTCTTTTAAAACTATTTGTTGCATTTCGTGTTTATGACAAATTATGCCCATCAAGTTGACATAGATATTTTTATCTAGGAGGTATGTGAACCGGAAATTCCAACCGACCCTATTGTCGAGAGGTTAAATTTAGTTGAAAGAGAAAACGAGTACTTGAAAGAAAATTTGAAAAGAATTGAGGGGGAGAAGATGGAATTGGAGTTGCATGTTGCAGTTGTAGTCGATGATCATAAGATAATGATTGAGTAAATGCGCTTGAAGATTAGAAAGATTAGAAAATATGCCATCGATAGTGAGGCTTGGTATCATTATGCTGTTGGATCAATTGTTACCTTAGTTGCGATCTTGATTACATTTGTTGTTGCATTTAAATGCTTTAGCTAGAGAGTTATTTGTTTGTTGCATTTAAGTGTTGTATGAACTTTATGTATGAACTTGTATTAATTTGGTCTATTCGGTGTTGTGTAATGAAGATGAGCCGGCAATGGATGTACGATGACCGATGCTCTTCCCAGTTCGTTGAGGGCGTGCATACTTTTCTCGCTTATGGCTGAGGCAAACAAGCGGCGGATGGTTTTATGCCTTGTCCATGTGCTGGCTGTAAGAATGGTCGCAATTACTCTACGTCAAGAACCATTCACGTCCACCTGTTTGAGTCCGGTTTCATGCCCCACTATAATGTTTGGACCAAGCACGGAGAAAGAGGGGTTATGATGGAATACAATGAAGAAGAAGAGGACGACGACAGCTATCCTGGCCATGGGTTCCCTGAATATGATGATACAACAATGGGGGAAGAAGCTGAGCCGGTAATGCGGGAAGAAGCTGGGCCGGCAATGCGGGAAGAAGCTGAAGAAGAGGCATCAGATGAGCCCGTTGATGATCTAGGTCGGGCCATTGCCGATGCAAAGAGAAACTGCAAGTGATTTGGAGAAGAAGAAGTTGCAGCGCATGTTAGAGGATCACAAAAAATTGTTGTACCCGAATTGCATAGGTGACAAGAAAAAGCTGGGCACCACACTGGAATTGCTGCAATGGAAGGCAGAGAATGGTGTATCTGACCAGGGATTTGTAAAGTTGCTGGTAATGATAAAGGATATGCTTCCAAAGGACAACGAATTGCCCGAGAGTACGTACGAAGCAAAGAAGGCTGTCTGCCCTCTAGGGTTAGAGGTGCGTAAGATACATGCATGCCCTAATGATTGCATCCTCTACCGCGGTGAGTACAAGGATTTGAACGCTTGCCGGTATGTGGTGCATTGCGCTATAAGATCAGCCGCGATGAGCATGGTGATGTCGACGGCGGCGCCCAGAAGAAGATTCCTGCCAAGGTGATGTGGTATTCTCCTATAATACCACGGTTGAAACGCTTGTTCCAAAACAAAGAGCATGCCAAGGCGATGCGATGGCACGAAGAAGACCGTAAGAAAGATGGAAAGTTGAGAGTACCACCGACGGGTCGCAGTGGAGACAAATCGAAAGAAAGTACGGGATGGAGTTTGCAGATGACGCAAGGAGCGTATGGTTTGGTCTAAGCGCAGATGGCATTAATCCTTTTGGGGAGCAGAGCAGCAACCATAGCACCTGGCCTGTGACTCTATGTTTGTATAACCTTCCTCCTTGGTTGTGCATGAAGCGGAAGTTCATTATGATGTCAGTGCTCATCCAAGGCCCTAAGCAACCCGGCAACGACATTGATGTGTACCTAAGGCCATTAGTTGAAGAACTCTTACAACTGTGGAATGGAACAGGTGTACGTGCGTGGGATGAGCACATGGGGGAAGAATTTGACCTAAAGGCGTTGCTGTTCGTGACCATCAATGATTGGCCTGCTCTCAGTAACCTTTCAGGATAGACAAACAAGGGATACCGCGGATGCACGCACTGTTTGGATGATACCGACAGATATATTTGAATAGTTGTATGAAGAATATGTACCGTACATCGTCGATTTCTTCCGAGCAGGCATCCCGTAAGAAAGAAAGGCAAGCATTTCAAAGGTGAGGCGGATCATCGGGCGAAGCCTCGCCACCGCATCGGGTGCTGATGTACATGATATGGTCAAGGATTTGAAGGTGATATTTGGAAAGGGTCTGGCGGACAACCTGTTCCAAAGGACGCCGACGGACGCACTCCATGTGGAAGAAGAAATCTATATTTTGGGACCTGCCATATTGGAAAGACCTAGAAGTCCGCTCCGCAATCGGCGTGATGCACGTGGACGAAGAATCTTTGCGTGACCCTGCTTGGCTTCTTGGGCGTGTATGGGAAGACAAAAGATACACACGAGGCACGGGAGGACCAACAACGTATGCACGGAGAAGACGGCATACATCGTGGTCATGCAAGCTACGCTCTTACCAAAGAAGAGAAGGAAATCTTCTTTGAATGCCTTTCGATATTAAGGTACCGTCGGCTTCGTCGAATATAAAGGGAATAATAAACATGGCAGAGAAAAAGTTCCAGAACCTAAAGTCTCATGACTGCCACGTGATTATGACGCAACTGCTTTCGGTTGCATTGAGGAGGCTTCTACCGGAAAACATTCGATTAGCCATTGTGAAGCTATGTGCATTTCTCAATGCAATCTCTCAGAAGGTAATCGATCCAGAAATCATACCAAGGTTACAAAATGATTTGGTGCAATGTCTTGTCGATTTCGAGTTGGTGTTCCCACCATCCTTCTTCAACATCATGACGCACATCCTAGTTCACCTATGCGAAGAGATTAACGTTTTGGGTCCTGTATTTCTACACAATATGTCCCCCTTTGAGAGGTTCATGGGAGTCTTAAAGAAATATGTTCATAACCGTGCTAGGCCGTAAGGAAGCATCTCCAAGGGCCATCAAAATGAGGAGGTCATTGAGTTTTGTATTGACTTTATTCCTGACCTTAAGCCGATTGGTGTTCGGAATCGCGGCATAAGGGCAGGCTGGATGGAAAAGGCACGCTAGGAGGAACAAATAATATGTATGGACGGACATTCTCTCACCGAAGCACACTACAGTTCTACGCTTCCGCCTTGGTGGCTCCGTATATGCATGAACACAAGAATTTGCTACGCTCCAAACACCCGTGGCGGTCTGATGACTGGATTACACGTGAACAAACCAGGAGTTTCGCCACCTGGTTGCGTACACGTACCATGCATGACACCTGTATTGAAGATGACCTGTACTTGCTGTCCCAGTTACCATCTTGAATATAATGACTTTCAAAGGGTACGAGATAAATGGTAATACATTTTACACGATCGCCCAAGATAAGAAGAGCACCAACCAAAACAGTGGTGTCCGCTTTGATGCAGAAACCAAGACGGAAAGGAAACATATTATGGTTATATACATGACATATGGGAACTTGACTATCGACGTGGTTTAAAGGTCCCTTTGTTTTGGTGCAAATGGGTCAATATGACACGAGGCGGGTAACGGAAGACCCGCGATGCGGAATGACAACAAGTGGATCTCAACAATCTTGCGTGATGCAGACGAACCATTCGTCCTAGCCAATGATGTGGCACAGGTTTTCTATGTGAAGGACATGTCTACCAAGCCAAGAAAAAGAAAAGATAAGGAAGCGAATGCATCGCATTTACGATGAGCCAAAGCGGCACATAGTTCTTTCTGGGTAGAGAAACATCATGGGAGTGGATGACAAGACAGACAAGTCAAGATTATGAAAAGTTTGATGAAATTGCTCCACTCACGGTGAATATTGACCCGAGCATCCTGTTAAATGATGAAGATTTTCCATGGTTACGGCGCCAAAGGGACACACGCCAAGAAAAAGTTTCACACCCAAAGATCTGGGATGTGATCGGCTTCACTAGCTATCATCACTTTCTTACGTGTTTCGCACCGAGAGGGAATCTCTCTGTAATAGTTAGGGTAGTTATGTGTTTTGGCATTTGAAACGCGAAGAAATTTTATGTGCAAACAAATTCACACTAATTTCAAATAATTCAAAATTTAAACTATTCAAATTTGAAAACTACGGGCACTAATGTAAAGTTTGTAATTTTTGTACCTAAAGAGGTCATGTCACCTCGGTCAAACTATAGCCCCACCATCACCATTTAGTGCGGTTCATACCACGAACCGGTACTAATGAGGTTGTGTCGTAAGGTCAGGGCCCCACGAGCACCTTTAGTACCGGTTCATGGATGAACCAGACGTAAGTTATTTTTAGTCCCACCTCATGAAGTGAGAGGGACTAGGAGCGGTTTATAAGCCCTGAGTGCAGAGACGATGAAGAAGAGGATCAATGCTCACGTTGCTTAGCTTCAAGCCTTCAGAATACGGTAGACTGCGGGAGCTATGCGCGGTGCAGTTTACACTATTCGAAGGCTTGAAGCAAATTAACGAGCATTGCACCTCTTTTTATTTTTAATAACTTATTACAACTCCGGACTTCTTCTGTTATGGCAAAACTAATTGCACGTCGACATTTCTTTTTTTAAGTTATAACTCCAGACTTTGACCATCAAGTTTTGCGAGAAAAGAAAAAATAGCGTAAAAGAAAGAAAAACTATTTCTTAAAATAAAAAACTATATAAAAATCTAATAAAAAATCAATATAATAAAATAAATATATCATAAAAGAAAAAACTACTCATAAATAAATAGAAGAAAAAATAAAGCAGAAAAGAAAAAAATTATATTTGCTATTTTTCAATCGTTTACAAAATGACCGTGAAATTGAAAAACACTACAAAATGAACTCTGAAAATGTTGAATTTTGGCAAACTAGATGAAAAACTACTCACAAATAAATAGAAGAAAATAAATATAACAGAAAAGAAAAACTATACAAAAACTACATAAAAATAAATAGAAGAAAATAAAGCAGAAAAGAAAAAAACTATAAAAAATTGGGGCGCTGCCCTGTGGGCCTGATAGGCCACATGTGTGTAATTACAGGCCTTAAAGGCCCAGCAGACTCACAGGGCAGCGCGCAGAGTTTAGGCCCACAAGCCTGCTATACAGAGGAGTTCGAAGTGGTAGCCGCGGCTGGGTTTATAAACCAGTGCGGCTGCCCTTCGCCCGGCGAGGTGGGACTAAACTTTGGGGTGGCAGCGCGAGGCCTTTAGTACCGGGTCGTGGCACAAACTGGTACTAAAGGGGGGGCCTTTATTAACGGTTTGTTCCAACAACCGGTACAAAAGGGGGTCGCTTCCCGCCACTTGGGCTGGCCAAAACAGGTTTTAGTACCGTTGGTGGCTCCAACCGGTACTAAAGGTGCCTTCTCTATCTACAACACTTCAAAATTTTCAGTCCCCCTCTGTTTCTTCCTCTGTTTCTGTCGTCTCCATCGCCGTCGCCGCTCCCGTCCCCGTCGCCGCCCTCGTCTCCGTCGCCGCCCCCGTCCCCGTCGCCGCCCTCGTCTCCGTCGCCGCCCGTCCCGTCGCCGCCGCCCGTCCCGTCGCCGCCCTCGTCTCCGTCGCCGCCCAGGCCCGTCCCGTCGCGCCGTCCCAGCGTCGCCGCTTGCCCGTCACCGCCCCGGCCGTCGCCTGCCGTCGCCGTCGCCCGCCTGTGAGCTCTCCCCCTCTAACCCCTCACCCTCACCCCCGGCGGCCACCATGGGCGCCGCCCCTCCCCGAGCCCATACACACACACACACAAGCATGACGAACACACACACACACATATGTATGAATTAATGCATGTATATATTAGTATATACGTATTTTGTATGTTTAATTAGTTTAGATTATTTAGATTATTATTTTTTCACTATTATATATGTATCAATGCATGTTAGATGGATATAATTAGTGTTTAATTAGTATGGAATTTTTTTATATAATGTTGTTTTTCAGTTTTTTAATGGATGTATAGAAGTTGTGTTTTCTGTTTTTAGTGTTAGATGCTTAATTAGTATGAAATAGTATATAGATTTTTGAAATAGTAGAAATGTTAGAAATTTTAGTTATCTAAATCCAATCATTAAAAAAATATTACTTTTTACGGGCATATAGCTAGTATTTGTTCTCGACGATGCCCGGCCCGCATCCTCGTCGTCGACCCGTCCGCGATGACGTCCAGCCGACCCATGTCCGGGACTGGGCTCCTCCGGCCAACCTTTGGGAGGTGCTGCTGGAGGGGCGCCCGCTTGATGAGGAACCCGGCCCCGGGTCCCGTCGTCGACCCTGATCTCGTTTGGTGGCGTTCACGGGCGATTTGGTGCGGAGGGACCCGGCCCGGGTCCCGTCGTCGACCCCGATCTCGTTTGGTGGCGTTCGCGGGCCAGTTTTAGTGCGGAGGGACCCGGCCCACTGGAGGAGGTACGTCGCCCGTGTCGGGGAGGAGGGCGAGCACGCCCATCGCTACATGGTTGCGTTAGAGGGCGGCAGGTTCTCCAATACACTGGCGAGATCTTGAGGATCTCACTTCAGCTATGATCCTGTGAGGGTTCCTTCTCTTTGGGTGTCCACCGCCCGCCCGCAGAACCGCGAGTGTCCTAGATTCTTCTGTAGTATTCGATCTTTAATTAGCTAGCCATGATGTACTATTCCATATTATATATTATTCAAGACGATGTATTCGAGATTGTATCTATTATTCTAGACGAAGTATTCGAGATTATATCTATTATTCGAGACGATGTAATTTGAATACTAAATTGTTTTATATTTCTTTTGAATTAGTTAAATAAAGGCTATGGCGAACAATACCGACAGGAGGAGAACATACCATGTTCGATATGATACGCGAGCCGATGATGATCGAATGAAGAAGATTATGAGGGCTCCGAATTTCTAAACAACACCGGAGAGGGTGATATGATATTCGATCGCGACGACCGAATTGATGAAGTCATGAACTACGATTATGACGATGACGAAGAACATGTTGATCCTGAAACGAACAAAGACCGGCGAGGTATATATATTTATATAAGCAGGTATCTGGTGATCATCACATGTTTTAAATGACTTGAAGATATATTAACGAATCGATCTTTGTTCTTTCAGCCATCCGGATCGAGCAAATCTTCAGGCAAAAGGACGAAACGAGGCCCGAACAAAAAGTTGAAGGAGGGCGTAAAGTACAATATCGAGGCAGCCAGACCTAATGGCGAACCATTAGCGCCTAAGAAGATTGCGAACAAGTTCGTTCGTCAGTGCGGAGTTCTTGTGAAGGACCAACTCCCGATCTCCCTTCAAGAATGGAGAGAGCCAGCAAAAGACAAAGGACAAAAAGGCAAAGAGGACGTTGCTCCACGTCCAGATGTTACTTTTGTCGACAAGAATAAAAAAGATCTGCTTTGGGATACTCTCATGGAACATTTCACCCTACCAGATCATTTCACGTAAGCGAGATGTGCGAGAAAGTCAAGGACGCTGCTCTTAGGAAGATGGCAGTTGCATTCAAGAACCACAAGAATCGTGGAATGGGACAAGTACGTCAAGGGAGGAAGGAAGACTCCAAAGATTCGAGGGAACACTAGAGAACCAACGTGCTCATTGGGGACGATTTCGTGAAATTCAAGGATTCAGAATTAGCTAAGGAACGGTCGAGAATAAACAAGAAGAATGCCGAAAAAAAGGATAAGTTCCGTAAGCTGGGGCCAGGTGGCTATGCTGTGGCAATGCCTAAGTGGGATAAGTCTGAGAAAGAGATGGAGGATGCAGGTGCCACTCCGGTTACTAAGAGCTGGCCCCCATGGGTCAGGACTTGGTTCTATGCGCATGGGGGGGAGTTGGACCCTGTAACATCCCAAATTTTCAATTTGTAATGTTATATATTAAGTCATCATGCATATCATATTTTCTTGCATTTTGCCGATCCTAGAAATTTCACGCAACTCAAGGACCCTCGGAGAGAGTTGGAGGTTTCGAAATTTTCATATTTGAGTTTTCTCAAATTTTGAAAATAGGATCATTTGGATTTATTTATTTTATCTTCAACTATTTTCCAATAAAAAAATAAGAGAGGGAATAATATGACTTTCCCAAAATTTAGGAAAAATGAAGATTTAATAATAAATCAAATTTTGGATTTTTCGGAGTTTATTTGCTTTAGGGAAAAATTTCGTATTTTAAAAAAATTGCATTTTTGGCCCCGTATTAAAGTTCATTTTGTTCGATTCATTTTTAGGAGTCGGGGAAAATTTACTTTATTAATTTTGGAGTTCGTTTAGATTTTATTTTATCCGTTTTTCTGCGCGAGATTTTATTTAAAAAAAAAGAGGACCCGCGCCGCGCGCCGACTGGGCCAAGGCCCAGCCGACGGCCCACCCCGCCGCCGCCTCCCGCCCGGGAGACCTGGCCGCCGCCGCCGCCCGAGTCCGGCTCGGGGACGACGCCGCCGTGGCCCCTCCCCAAGGCACACCCTCCACTCCTTAAAAGCCGCCCGCCGCCGCCTCGACTCACCCGAGCCGCCCGCCGACCCAGCGCCGCCCAGCGCCCTTTCGAGCCGCCCGCCGTCGCCCAGCGCCGCCCGCCGCCGCCGCCGCCGCCGCCGCCGCTGGCCGTGCGCCGCCGCCCGCCGCCGCCCGCCCCTCGCCTCACCTCGCCGAGCCCCGCCCGAGCCGCCCGACCCGCTGAGCCCGTCCGCCCGCCCGACGACCTCGCTGAGGTATAGCCGCGCCGCGCCACCCTTTCCCCGGTTCGGTTTTGTTTTAAAAACCGTTCCGGTTTTCTTTTCCGTTGTTCCGTTTTTAAAAAAAACGCTAGATCGGTTTTATTTTTTTTGTTTTAGCTAATTAGTGAACGTTCACCGATCCGTTCGTTTTAATGAACGTGTTCACCGGTTAGTTTCTGTTAACGAACGTCCGTTCGTTTAACCGTTCGTCGTTTTTCTTTTAATCGGATTTAATCCGTTATTTTCCGATCTCGATTTCAGATCAAATCTTCGTTCTAGTTTATTTTCTCGCTCGTTTATCGGAATCCGGTGATTCAAGCGCCTGGAGTTTCGTTATTTAAACCGCCGTTCCGACTAATCCACTTAAACAAAGTTTTGCTACTGTAAAATTTGGCTTAGTTTCAACTTGCTAGAACCGAGTTGTTTTCTTTTGTCGTTTGACTTTCGTTGCTTTATTTGATTCGATTTTTTTGCAACCAGGGTTCTTAAGTTGAACTTTCTGGTTAGATCGTTTATTCGAGTTTTACCCGTGCATTAGATGAGTACTTATTGTATGCTTGTTGTTTGTCTGCGATAGATCACCCGGAGTGCGCCGCTTGTTACTCCGAGTCTCTAGGTTTCGCGGATCGTCAGCAAGGCAAGTAACACTTGATCATACCTTTTATACTACCCAGTTTTATGCATTAGATCTAATCCTCAAACACTTGCATGATAAGGAACTAATAAAATTGTGGGTTTTGGGAAGTAGATTGAGGTAGTACCTATTACCTGTTTTACTTATGAAACCTTGGGAGTTACTTCTACGTTTGCTGATTATGCCATGCTATGCTAGTAGACGTGGTTTGGGTGAGTGAATATCCATGACAGATGTGAGATTGTTAATTTAATGGTTTATCTAAGGTGGCAACTTAAACACACATCTGGGTGGATTGAGGCACCTGGTTTCTATCAGGACTTGCCTGTTTTTCTTCGGACCGCCACCCAGGCTCAAAGGGATAATAAGATTATTCAAACTAGAAACTTCCGTGTGCAGCCACAAGCCATTATGGGTTCTGGCATAGTTGAGTAAGTCGTGCGAACTCTTATAGTGGTGGACTAGCAGATGTAGGGGATGTAGGTGTACCGGTCCACCCATCGTAAGGTGCTAGCGCTTCTAAAAAACTATGTCTCGGTCATCCGTCTCTCAAACACCATGTAGTGCGAGAAACCAAACGGAGGCGATCGAGTCTTGTGGGGAAAAGTGCGCAAACCTCTGCAGAGTGTATAAACTAATCATGATTAGCCGTGTCCCCGGTTATGGACATCTTGAGTATCTAGTACTTGAATATCATGTGAATCTCAACATGTTACCCTAACTAATATTGTTGGGTTTTTAATGAGTACTTCTAATTGGGATTGAGGATGATGTCAACCATTCTCAATGTTTAACAACCACCATGATAGTTAAACAAATTTATTCCTTTGCAGTAGGGAAAAACTGGCTTTATGCAAAATTGTAACCGTAGAGCTTTCCACCAGCCATATATGCATGTAGTATAGGCTTATTTCTTCATTACTCTCTATGTGTTACATTGCCAGCATATTCCATGTGCTGACCCGTTTTCGGGCTGCAACTTTCATGTTGCAGACTTTTCGCAACGACAGTAAGGGTTTTAGGTCGTGGTTCTATACTCGGTGATGCCGATGGAGTTGATGGACTCACTTATCTTCCAAGTCTTCCGCTGTTATCGTTATTAGATGGCCTTAAGCCATATTTATTGTAATAAGTCCTCTTTTGGACAACGATGTAATAAGTGTGTGATTGCTACTCTGTTATAAATCCTTCGAAGTACTGTGTGGTGTCAGCATTACTGATCCAGGGATGACACCTGAGCACAGAGACTTGATCCATTCGGGTCGGGTCGCTACAGAGATGGTATCAGAGCACACACTGACTGTAGGACACGACCACTAAGTTAAAGCCATAGATCACTACTCTCTTCTCATTTTCTAACTCCTCATCTTTTCTACTCTTTTAGGATGAAGGACGCGAAGATCAAGTACACTCAACCAGATGAAGGCACACCTTTTGGATTTCACTTGAAGGAAGTCACCAAGTACCTGAACATTGGACTACCAAGTTTCACCCGAACTTTCAACGCCACTCTGCCTGAAGAGGAGCGCTAGAAGATTCAAGCTCACTTTCCGGGAAGGACATTCGCCCCAATCACCAAGCCTATAGATAGTGTTTTCAGTGCACCAACCTGGAGTCTGGGAAAGAGCATGGCAGCTCATATCACCATGGGACGCATTGGAGAAGTTTATCAAGAAGACCTCAAGGACACTATCTATCAGATTTGTGGACACCGAGATGAACAATGGGAGATAGTCAGCACCAAGAAGGATAGATCCATTGCAGCTTTTATCCAGGAGTTAAACCAGCACATTCGACGCCAGGAGAACCAGATGTGCAATGATATGATCGAATTGAAGGATGCGAAGGGAAGGATCATTGAACTTGAAGGAGAATTGAAGTCTACACGCAAGGACTACATGGACGAGATCGTAGCTCTAGCAAGACACAATAACGATCTTAAGTATGAGATTGAAGAACTCAAGAAGAAATTGGCGCTCAAGAATGAAGACCAAGACGCCCGGTTGTCCAAGCGACTACATCAACATCGGACATTTACACCGACTCGGATCCAAGTGAACCCGACTTTGAAGACGGTTGGAGCGGACATCATGGAGTCTTCCACGGTTCAAATTAGTAGATGACCCCACATATTAGTAGTATTTCCTCCATGTAACATTTTTAGTTCACACACTTTTGCGATAGTTAGACCGTTGTAAGCCCTTTGTTTGAATTGAATGAAGTGATTTTGTGTGCATTTGCTCATATACATTTGGGTAGTGTTTCTCCTTAGACCCCACTCTATTCTTAAATTCTCGTCTTTTCTAAACCCATCAGATGCCTCCGAGACGCGACCCCGGGTTTGTTTTCCTGCCAGAGATCACCCAGTTGATTCAGCGGCAGAACACTTTGATCCAAACATTGGTGCAGAATCAAGGCAACAACAACAACAACAACCCACCGCCACCACCACCACCTGCGGATCACTTGACACGTTTCTTAAGGCTGAACCCGCCAGTGTTTTCCAGTAGCACCGAGCCGATAGTAGCAGATGATTGGCTCCGTAAGGTAGGAAGGGAGTTGACCACTGCAGGATGTACAGATGGAGAAAAGGTGAAGTTTGCTGCACACCAGCTTGAAGGACCCGCAGCAGCATGGTGGGAGAATTTTACAGCCACTTACCCTGTAGATACTGTCACATGGGATCAGTTTCAGCAAGCTTTCCGCACTGCCCATGTCTCAGCAGGAGCTATGGCCATGAAGAAGCGTGAGTTTCGCAATTTAAGCCAAGGAGGAAGGACTGTTGGCCAGTATGTGGATGACTTTAGTAAGTTAGCACGTTATGCCCCATATGACGTTGCTACAGATGCAGCTAAGCAGGAGAAGTTTCTGGAAGGACTGAATCATGAGTTAAGCATGCAGTTGATGGTAGCAAGTTTCAATAACTACCAGGAGTTGGTAGACCGTGCCCTCATGATTGAAGGAAAGCAGCAGCAAATTGAGAACCGCAAGAGGAAGTATGGACAGGGGAAGTATAACTATGGAGCCCAGCAGAAGCCCCGTTATACCCCTAAATAGGGAGTTCAGTTTCAGCATACCCATGGAGGAGGTAATTCACACAACCATAATGGCCACAAGAATGGAAATGGGAATGGAGGAAGCAACGGCCAGAACCGAACCACACCATCAACCCCAACCAAGAAAGACCTAAGCCATGTCACCTGTTTCAAGTGTTCCAAGACCGGACATTATGCAAATGACTGTCCCGAAGGCCAGAATGGAAATGGCAATGGAAGCTCTGGAAAGAAGCCAAACCCTTTCAACAGAGGATAGGTGAACCACATTGATGTGGAGGAGGTTGAAGATCAGCCCGATGCAGTAATCGGTAAGTTTTTGGTTAAGTCATTTACTGCACTAGTTCTTTTCGATATTGGTGCATCGCATTCATACATATCTAGGGGATTTGTAGAGAAGTATAGTCTACCTACCCGGATTCTTAAAACCCCTATGCTAGTAAGCTCACCAGGAGCAGAGTATATGGCCAGACAAGGATGTTTTCAAGTGCCATTAAGTATAGGAAGGCATGTGTTCCCGACGGATTTGATCATTTTGGAATCCCAAGGACTGGATGTGATTCTCGGTATGGATTGGCTGTCGATGTATGGAGGGAACATCGATTACGCAAGTAAGACGATTTTGCTCACAACACTAGAAGGAAGAAGGATTAAGTATGTATCACGGCATGAGCCGAGGAGAGCTCATGTAAATTGCCTATCATGAGTGGTGCAGGAAGAGGTGCCAGTAGTGAAGGATAACCCTGATGTATTTCCTGAGGAATTGCCAGGAATGCCACCTGATAGAGACATTGAGTTTTTGATTGAACTTTTGCCAAGAACAGGCCCAATATCGAAGCGACCATACAGGATGCCCGCACAGGATTTGGCGGAAATTAAGAAGCAGATTAAGGAGCTATTGGATAAAGGTTATATACGCCCAAGTTCTTCACCTTGGGGATCACCCGTGCTTTTAGTGGAGAAGAAGGATAGATCGTTAAGGATGGTTGTAGACTATCGTGGTTTAAACGAAGTAACTAAAAAACAAGTACCCACTACCAATGATAAATGATCCGTTTGATCGTTTGCAAGGAGCTAAAGTATTTTCCAAGATCGATTTGCGATCAGGGTACCATCAGTTGAAGATTCGAGAGCAGGACATACCTAAGACAACATTTACCACGAGATATGGACTGTATGAATATACCGTTATGTCATTTGGACTGACTAACGCGCCTGCCTATTTCATGAACCTGATGAACAAAGTATTTATGGAGTTCTTGGATAAGTTCTTCGTGGTGTTCATTGATGATATTTTGGTTTTCTCGAAGAATGAAGAGGAACATAAGGAACATTTGCGATTGGTTTTGGAGAAGCTAAGAGAACATCAGTTATATGCCAAGTTCAGCAAATGTGAGTTTTGGCTAAAGGAAGTTGGATTTCTTGGACATGTTATATACGGAGAAGGGATAGCAGTCGACCCCACAAAGGTTGAGACCGTAACCAAATGGGAAGCCCCAACAACCATTGGAGAGATCCGGAGTTTCCTTGGACTCGCAGGATACTACCGAAGATTCATTGAAAATTTCTCAAGGATTGCAAAGCCTATGACGGAATTGTTGAAGAAGGATACCAAGTTCATATGGACTGAGGATTGTGAGGCAAGTTTTCACGAGTTGAAGAAAAGATTGGTTACCTCACCAGTGTTAATTTTGCCAGATCAGACCAAGGATTATGAGGTGTATTGCGACGCTTCACGTCGAGGACTTGGATCAGTGCTTATGCAGGAAGGAAGAGTTGTTTCGTATGCTTCACGACAGCTTAAGCCTCATGAGTTGAATTATGCCACACATGATTTGGAGTTAGCAGCCATTGTGCATGCATTGAAGACCTGGAGACATTTTCTAATTGGAAATCATTGTGAGGTGTACACGGATCACAAGAGTTTGAAGTACATCTTCACGCAGAAGGAATTAAATCTCAGACAAAGGAGATGGTTGGAACTCATCAAGGATTATGATATGAGATTACATTATCACCCTGGGAAGGCTAACGTTGTAGCAGACGCGTTGAGCCGTAAGAGCCACGTCAATACACTAATAATGGGAGGAATACCCAAGGAGTTAGCCGAGGACCTTTCGAGAGCTATGTTTGGAAATAGTTCCGAGAGGCTATGTAGCAGCATTGGAGATTCAGTCTACGTTGATGGACAAAATCAGAGAAGCCCAAAAGGCAGATAAGGAAGTTGCCTCTATAAAGGAGAAAATGAGCGAAGGAAAAGCTAAGGGATTTCGTGAGGATGAGCACGATACCCTATGGTTTGAGGACCGTGTTTATGTGCCAAATGACCCGTAGATCAGGAAGTTGATTTTGCAAGAAGCCCATGATTCACCCTACTCAATTCACCCAGGGAATACCAAGATGTATTTGGATTTGAAGGAAACATTCTGGTGGACCGGAATGAAGAAAGATATTGCAGAGTATGTAGCAGTTTGCGATGTATGTCAGAGAGTGAAGGCAGAACATCAGAAGCCAGCAGGATTGTTACAACCATTGCCAATACCCGAATGGAAGTGGGATAAACTAGGCATGGATTTCATCACGGGTTTGCCAAAGACTCGTTCAGGATATGACTCGATTTGGGTTATAGTCGATCGCTTGACGAAGGTAGCTCATTTCATTCGATCAAGACTACCTATAGCAGTGCTAAGTTGGCAAAGATATACATGACCAGAATTGTGTGTTTACACGGAGTTCCGAGGAGTATCGTGACGTATAGAGGAACCCAATTTACCTCAAAGTTTTGGAATCAGTTGCACGAAACATTGGGAACCAGGTTGGAATTGATCAGACTGTCCACCCACGCACCGATGGACAGACTGAGAGAGTCAATCAGATTTTGGAGGATATGCTGAGAGCTTGTGCACTAGATTACGGATCTAGTTGGTATGATAATTTGCCGTATGCAGAGTTTTCTTATAACAACAGTTACCAAACCAGCTTGAAGATGGCACCTTTCGAGGCTTTGTATGGAAGGAGGTGCAGGACACCGTTATCATGGGACGAAGCTGGAGACCGTCAGTTGTTTGGACCAGATTTGATTAAGGAGTCTGAATGAAGGTTAAGTTGATTCGCGATAGGCTCAAGGTAGCCCAGTCCTGCATGTAAAAGCTATGCGGACTCAAAACACAAGGCGACAGAATATGAAGTTGGAGACAGAGTTTATCTTAGAGTATCCCCGCTTCGAGGAGTTAAGTGTTTTGGAGTTAAAGGAAAATTAGCACCACGTTTCGTTGGACCGTATAGGATTTTGCAACGCATGGGAGAAGTTGCTTATAAGCTGGAATTGCCAGAGGGACTGTCAGGAGTTCATGATGTATTCCATATTTCTCAGCTGAAGAAATGTCACTCCGAGATAGCAGAGATACCGTTAAGAGATACAGTACCACTTGAAGCAATTCAGTTAAAGGATGATTTGACATATGAGGAGAAACCAGTCAAGATTCTCGATTATGCCAGCAGAGTTACTCGCAGCAAGGTTATCAAGTTTTGCAAAGTTCAGTGGAGCCACCACACTGAGGATGAAGCCACCTGGGAAATAGAAGAAGATTTGCTCAAGTATCACCCTCACCTATTTTCTAGCCAACCCGAATCTCGAGGGCGAGATTCATCTTAAGGGGGGTAGGTTTGTAACATCCCAAATTTTCAATTTGGAATGTTATATATTAAGTCATCATGCATATCATATTTTCTTGCATTTTGCCGATCCTAGAAATTTCACGCAACTCAAGGACCCTCGGAGATTTTCACATTTGAGTTTTCTCAAATTTTGAAAATAGGATCATTTGGATTTATTTATTTTATCTTCAACTATTTTCCAATAAAAACATAAGAGAGGGAATAATATGACTTTCCCAAAATTTAGGAAAAATGAAGATTTATTAATAAATCAAATTTTGGATTTTTTGGAGTTTATTTGCTTTAGGGAAAAATTTCGTATTTTAAAAAAAATTGCATTTTTGGCCCCGTATTAAAGTTCATTTTGTTCGATTCATTTTTAGGAGTCGGGGAAAATTTACTTTATTAATTTTGGAGTTCGTTTAGATTTTATTTTACCCGTTTTTCTACGCGAGATTTTATTTAAAAAAAAAGAGGACCACACATACCGACCGGGCCAAGGCCCGACGGCCCACCACCCGCCGCCTCCCGCCTGGAGACCTGCCCGCCGCCGCCGCTGAAGTCCGGCTCGGGACGACGCCTCACCGCCGTGGCCCTCCCCAAGGCACACCCTCCCTCCTTAAAAGCCGCTCGCCGCCGCCTCGACTCACCCGAGCCGCCCGCCCGACCCAGCCCGCCCGACGCCGCTCGAGCCGCCGCCGTCGCCGACGACGCCCGCCCGCCGGCCGTGCGCCGCCGCCCGCCGCCCTCGCCTCACCTCGCCGAGCCCCGCCGAGCCGCCCGACCCGCGGAGCCCGTCCGCCCGCCCGGCGACCTCGCCGGAGGTATAGCCGCGACACGCCACCCTTTCCCCGGTTTGGTTTTGTTTTAAAAACCGTTCCGGTTTTCTTTTCCATTGTTCGGTTTTTAAAAAAAAACCTAGATCGGTTTTTTTTTCGGTTTAGCTAATTAGTGAACGTTCACCGATCCGTTCGTTTTAACGAACGTGTTCACCGGTTAGTTTCTGTTAACGAACGTCCGTTCGTTTAACCGTTCGCCGTTTTTCTTTTAATCGGATTTAATCCGTTATTTTCCGATCTCGATTTCAGATCAAATCTTCGTTCTAGTTTATTTTCTCGCTCGTTTATCGGAATCAGGTGATTCAAGCGCCTGGAGTTTCGTTACGAAACCGCCGTTCCGACTAATCCACTTAAACAAAGTTTTGCTACTGTAAAATTTGGCTTAGTTTCAACTTGCTAGAACCGAGTTGTTTTCTTTCGTCGTTTGACTTTCGTTGGTTTATTTGATTCGATTCTTTTTGCAACCAGGGTTCTTAAGTTGAACTTTCTGGTTAGATCTTTTATTCGAGTTTTACCCGTGCATTAGATGAGTACTTATTGTATGCTTGTTGTTTGTCTGTGATAGATCACCCGGAGTGCGCCGCTTGTGACTTCGAGTCTCTAGGTTTCGCGGATCGTCAGCAAGGCAAGTAACACTTGGTCATACCTTTTATACTACCTAGTTTTATGTATTAGATCTATTCCTCAAACACTTGCATGATTAGGATCTAATTAAATTGTGGGTTTTGGGAAGTAGATTGAGGTAGTACCTATTACCTGTTTTACTTATGAAACCTTGGGAGTTACTTCTACGTTTGCTGATTATGCCATGCTATGCTAGTAGACGTGGTTTGGGTGAGTGAATATCCATGAAAGATGTGAGATTGTTAATTTAATGGTTTATCTAAGGTGGCAACTTAAACACACATCTGGGTGGATTGAGGCACCTGGTTTCTATCAGGACTTGCCTGTTTTCTTCGGACCGCCACCCAGGCTCAAAGGGATCATAAGATTATTCAAACTAGAAACTTCCGTGTGCAGCCACAAGCCATTATGGGCTCTGGCATAGTTGAGTAAGTCGTGCGAACTCTTATAGTGGTGGACTAGCAGATATAGGGGATGTAGGTGTACCGTCCACCCATCGTAAGGTGCTAGCGCTTACGAAAGACTATGTCTCGGTCATCCGCCTCTCAAACACCATGTAGTGCGAGAAACCAAACGGAGGCGATCGAGTCTTGTGGGGAAAAGTGCGCAAACCTCTGCAGAGTGTATAAACTAATCATGATTAGCCGTGTCCCCGGTTATGGACATCTTGAGTATCTAGTACTTGAATATCATGTGAATCTCAACATGTTACCCTAACTAATATTGTTGGGTTTTTAATGAGTACTTCTAATTGGGATTGAGGATGCTGTCAACCATTCTCAATGTTTAACAACCACCATGATAGTTAAACAAATTTATTCCTTTGAAGTAGGGAAAACCGGCTTTATGCAAAACTGTAAATCAGAGAGCTTTCCACCAGCCATATATGCATGTAGTATAGGCTTATTTCTTCATTACTCTCTATGTGTTACATTGCCAAGATATTCCATGTGCTGACCGTTTTCGGGCTGCAACTTTCATGTTGCAGACTTTTTCGCAACGAGTAAGGTGTTTAGGTCGTGGTTCTATACTCAGTGATGCCGATGGAGTTGATGGACTCACTTATCTTCCAAGTCTTCCGCTGTTATCGTTATTAGATGGCCTTAAGCCATATTTATTGTAATAAGTCCTCTTTTGGAAAAAGATGTAATATGTGTGTGATTGCTACTCTGTTATAAATCCTTCGAAGTACTATGTGGTGTCAGCATTACTGATCCAGGGATGACACCTGAGCACAGAGACTTGATCCATTCGGGTCGGGTCGCTACAGACCCGAAGACAGGCAATGTTTCGACGAGGGGAAGTCTGAAGGGAGCCGATGATGCGATACTTGTTGCAAGAGAAGAGGCACGATCGGGGGTGTTCCAGCCCAACAGAGAGAACGACGAGCTTACGCGTGCCCTGGGAAATCCTGAACACCCGGGAAGAACACGAGGCAAGGGCGCTATTCCGTGGTATGAGGGGTTTTCAGATGGAACACCGACTACGTAACCCGTGCGAGAAAGAAGATTGCGGAGGAGAAGAAGAGGAAGATGGAGGAGGAGCAGAGGAAGCGGGACTATGAACGCCTTCAAGGCCTAGAAGCAAGTCAAGCGGAATTGGTAGTCAAATTCCAGCGGCAGCGAGCAGATCGACTCACTTACCCAAAGAAGGGTGTCTCAAAGAATGCAGCAGCTAGCTAATGATCCAGCATTGGATAGCACCGCCCCATCAATGCCGAGAAGCAGCGTGGGTTCCGCCCCGGACGACGCAATGCTGGGTAGATACCCCGTGGATGACATCACGGAGAACACTAGCTGCGAGCTACACGTAAAAATGAAGAACATATCCATGAAGGTGGCGGACGGCTTTGCTTTTCCAGTTACCCCCAAAGCAACCTACCATTGCATCACGATTCCAGAGGGCTATGCTCGTGTCATGGTTGACGAGGTGGTGGACCCATATTCGGGGCTAGAGCTTGACATTCCTGGAGGTGACAACGAGCGCTTTCTCGGAGACGCCAACCATCGTATCATCCTATGGAAAAAGGATTGCATCATCTTTCAAGGCCACCGACACGCGTCATCCGACTCCTCGTCAAGTCCGCCACCGAGTCAGCAGTCTCCCGCTCCCTGCAAGTCCACCAAGTCCGGCAAAGTGTCGTGCCACCTCCTCCAAGTCCGGCTAAGTCTCAGGCCACTCCTCCTCCTCCAAGTCCGCCATAGCGTCAGACGTCCACTCCTCCTCCAAGTCCGGCACAACCTCAGGCCACTCCTCCTCCAAGTCCGCACAGCTTCAGGCCACTCCTCCTCGTCCAACTCTGCCCCGTCGGTAGGCGTCTCCGCCGCCTCGGCAATCAAGAAGAGACACCCGCAGCTATGGTGCGTGGCGGCACGAAATCGAGGTAGTACAGGAAGTACAGGCGGAGGCAAGCGATATAAATATGGTCCAAGCCTCACACCTCTTCCGCAGAGGTCTTATGACAGGTCCGAGGAGGAAATCGCAGCCATATCGAAGTCCGAGGTGGAAGCCCATTTTGCACCGAAACCGCCACCACCGCCAAGGGAGAAAGTGCTTGAGGAAACGATTGACCACTTCATTCGTATGGCTCAACCACCATCTCCCAAGCCTGTTGACACAGACTATGAGCGCCACATCAGGAAGTTAAATCGAGCACGTGTACGTAAGGAGGCGAGCTCGGGATCGAGCAAACAAGAAGCAGCTGTCAAAAAATGCGGGAAAACCATTCCCAGTGGGACAACAGCGGCGCATCGATCCCTCGCTTGTTGTGCCAACAACACGTGATAAAGACGCTACCAATATTATTGTGGGCAAACAGTTTACGTTCTGAGGTGGGTAATGTGGTAATAACGGAGGACCATATAATGCAGGCTGAAGTTCTCAAAATCACTGTTGGACAACTCCTCGAGATCGAGCCCATGCCTGTGCGTAGAGAGGATGAAATAAAACGGAAATATGTCCGGCCAACCTTTGGTCGAGCAGGACAAGGTCAAGAACCTCCCAACGAGAATGTATGAATTGCATCAATGGTACATGAACATTACCAGGATTTCTGATCGATTGTCCCTCATGGTGAATGTCAAGGAGGAGCATTACTTCCATGAGAAAGCTGTGTCCGTTGAGTATTCTGAAATGTTTCAGTTATACAATCAAGACGCACTCGAGAAATCTATCGTCAGTTGCTATTGTCTGTAAGTGATTTCTTTCTGTAATTTAAGTCTCAAGCTAGCTGTAGTGATCCTTTTGATCAATCATTACCTGTAATTATCCTCACTATATTCTTTTCTGTGGTATGAAATGAAAAAAGGTGGACGCTTTGGCATTGGGTTCATTGACCCAAACACCGTTAATGAATAAACATGGAAAATAAATCCACGTCATCAAAAGGCCGTAGAGGACAACATGCTAGAGTTCTTGAAGCGCCTCAAATACAATGAAGATATACTACTTCCTTACAACTTCCAAAGTGAGTCACATTGTCTTGTACTACAAATTCTTTGTTTTTGCCTACTAGCTAGCTACATGTTTTTGCTTACATATGCCCGCTTAATTAAGACATGCAAACGTGTGTGCATGCAAATTTCACTGGGTCTTGTGTATCATTAAAGTTGACGCCTTGAACAGTTGAAATACTGGACTCACTACTCAAAGAAAAACTAACTATAACATCTTGTTTGGGATAGTCAACAGGTAATTTCAATCATTATTAACTATATATCTCGGCCTATTTAGTTCGCCATTTTTCATGATATGAACTATTTAATAACCCCTTTATTCATTTTCTTTGTCGGCGGGCAGGGCTTTGGCAAGGTTCATCAACAGTGACCCCGGAGAATGGAAACAAAAGCTTAAATGGTTTCGACCCAAGGTAAGTAATTAAGTAGTACTAGCTAGCTAGCTAGCTGCCATCTCTTTAATTATCATGCTTGATTAATTATTATCTGATCAAATTCCATTCTCGTAAAGGCCCTCAAGGCGGTAGGGACTGATCTGTGTGCATTCTGCGTTTGCGAGAACATTCGCATGATGGTGTCCGAAAGGAGCAGATCTCAAAGACAGGAATGGGTACGCTTGTCAAAACACTATTCACAATTTTTACACCATTATCGATATCTAGTCACACAACTAATACACATGCATATTGATCTCCTTCTTAACAGTTCACAGAGGTGCGGGAGAAGCTCCTAGAAACGGAGCGTGTAGAAGCACTTCAAGAGGAAATAGCAGGATTTTTGCTCGACCAGGTCATAAATCCGAAGGGAGAATACTATTACCCGCTACCGCCCCATGAAAACCACTTCCAATTGTCATCGTGCTCGGAGGCACCAATTAGGCTAATGCCACTGGCTCCAAGGCAACATGCATATGTAGGAGAAATTGTATATAGCTATACATGTGTGTATGTATGAATTAATTAATATGATGGTTTGTGAGACAACGATGATATATATATATATACGCATGATTGGTTCTATTAGAAATTATATATATATATATATATATATATATATATATATATATATATATATGCATAACGTGTACAATGTGTAGTATCGTAAAATACCAGCAAACGAAAAAGAATTAAAATGGAAACACAAAATTAAATGAAAAAGAAATCATAAAACTAAAACCCCCAAAACCTTATAGTACCGGTTGGTGTTACCAACCGGTACTAAAGGGCTCGAGCCCTGAGCTGGCTCGTTATACGTGGTTTCCCTTTAGCCCCGGGGCATGCTGAACCGGTACTAAAGGGGGGGGGGGCTTTAGTGCCCACACTTTAGTGCCGGTTATGGAACCGGCACTAAAGGGCCTTACGAACCAGTGCTATTGCCCGGTTCTGCACTAGTGGTAGTACAACATTGCACAAAACTTGTTCAAAGAAGAGACGAGGACAACCAAGTAGGGGAAGATCAAGAAAGGAAGGGTCTTTACCTTGCCTCATTGCTATGAAGTGTTAAAGGATGATGATAAATGGAAGAAGCGTGATGGTTTGGATGATTTGCATTTGAGCAACAAACGCAAGCGAACAATTGAGTTGAACGATGATGAGGAGGAGGATGATGCATCAAGTGATGACAACAAGAGAAGCCCCACACCCAACTCGGTTTCATACTCGAAGCCAAAACGACCGGATGGGTGCAAGAAAAACAAAACCGAAAAGAAGAAGAGGAAAGGAGATTATGAGCTAAAAAATGCTATGGAAGCTATTGTGAAGGCAAGGGTCGAAGCCAATGAGGTGAGGAAAATGGCAAGGAACCAAGATGCCGTGGCCGAGGAGAGGAGGTTGGCGGCCGAGGAGAGAAGGGTGGCGGCCAAGGAGAGGAATGTGGCTTTGGAGGAGAGGAAAGTGAGCAATGAGGAGCGAACTAGATTGTTGGAATGGGAGAAGCACTTGTTCTTCTTGGACACATCCAACCTCAATGAAGCGCATAAGGAATATGTCAATCTTGCCCGGGAAGAAGTGTTGATCCAAAAAAGAGCCATGATCCGCATGAGTGGCGGTGGCCTTGGCGGCATGGGTGGCAGTGGCCTTGGCGGCATGAGTGGCGGTGGCCTCAGCGGCATGGGTGGCGGTGGCCTCGGCGGCATGGGTGGCGGTGGCCTTGGCGCCATGGGAGGCATGGGTGGCTTCGGAGCCATGGGAGGCACGGGTGCACCTCCGGCCGCCATGGGAGGCATGGGTGCATCTCCGGCAGCCATGGGAGGCATGGGTGCATCTCCGGCCGCCATGGGAGGCATGGGTGGCTTTGGAGCACCCTCCGACGCTATGGCCGCCATGGGAGGCATGAGCTTTGAAGGAAATATGCCCTAGAGGCAATAATAAAATTATTATATATTTCCTTATTTCATGATAAATGTTTATTATTCATGCTAGAATTGTATTAACCGGAAACATGATACATGTGTGAATACATAGACAAACCGAGTGTCACTAGTATGCCTCTACTTGACTAGCTCATTAATCAAAGATGGTTATGTTTCCTAGCCATGGACAAAGAGTTGTCATTTGATTAACGGGATCACATCATTAGGAGAATGATGTGATTGACTTGACCCATTCTGTTAGCTTAACACTTGATCGTATAGTATGTTGCTATTGCTTTCTTCATGACTTATACATGTTCCTATGACTATGAGATTATGCAACTCGCGTTTACGGAGGAACACTTTGTGTGCTACCAAACGTCACAACGTGTAATCGGGTGATTATAAAGGAGCTCTACAGGTGTCTCCAAAGGTACATGTTGGGTTGGCGTATTTCGAGATTAGGATTTGTCACTCTGATTGTCGGAGAGGTATCTTTGGGCCCTCTCGGTAATGCACATCACTTAAGCCTTGCAAGCATTGCAACTAATGAGTTAGTTGTGAGATGATGTATTACGGAGCGAGTAAAGAGACTTGCCAAGAATCTAGATTGAACTAGGTATTGGATACCGACGATCGATTCTCGGGCAAGTAACATACCGATGACAAAGGGAACAACGTATGTTGTTATGCGGTTTGACCGACAAAGATCTTCGTAGAATATGTGGGAGCCAATATGGGCATCCAGGTCCGGCTATTGGTTATTGACCGGAAACGTGTCTCGGTCATGTCTACATAGTTCTCGAACCCGTAGGGTCCGCACGCTTAACGTTTCATTGACGATATAGTATTATATGAGTTATGTATGTTGGTAACCGAATGTTGTTCGGAGTCCCGGATGAGACCATGGACATGACGAGGAACTCCGGAATGGTCCGGAGATAAAGTTTGATATATGGGATAAGAGTGTTTGATCTTCGGAAGGGTTCCGGAATTCACCGGAAGGGGTTCCGGATGTTTCCCGAAATTTTTGGGTACGAGAACACATTATTAGGGCCAAAGGGGAAATCCCACAAGGTTTTTGGAAAGCGCAAAAGGAAGTTTTATGAGTCCGAGGCTGACGCCAGGTCCTCGGCGTCGGGTCCGCACGCCGGAACCCCGGCGTTCGCCCCGAGTCCGAGAAGGACTCTTGCCTTTCGGGTGAAACCGACTTTGTGGAGGCTTTTACTCCAAGTTCCGACCCCAAGGCTCAACATATAAATAGAGGGGCAGGGCTAGCAGAAAAGACACATCAAGAAACACCAAGCCGTGTGCCGGCAACCTCGTCCCCTCTAGTCTATCCTCCGTCATAGTTTCCGTAGTGCTTAGGCGAAGCCCTGCGGAGATTGTTCTTCACCAACACCGTCACCACGCCGTCGTGCTGCCGGAACTCATCTACTACTTCGCCCGTCTTGCTGGATCGAGAAGGCGAGGACGCCATCGAGCTGAACGTGTGCAGAACTCGGAGGTGCCGTGCGTTCGGTACTTGGATCGGTCGGATCGTGAAGACGTACGACTACATCAACCGCGTTGATAAACGCTTTCGCTTAGCGATCTTCAAGGGTATGAAGATACACTCCCCCTCTCGTTGCTATGCATCACCATGATCTTGCGTGTGCGTAGGAAATTTTTTGAAATTACTTCGTTCCCCAAAGTGGCATCCGAGCCTAGGTTTTATGCGTAGATGTTATATACACGAGTAGAACACAAGTGAGTTGTGGGCAATACAAGTCATACTGCTTACCAGCATGTCATACTTTGGTTCGGCGGTATTGTTGGATGAAGCGGCCGGACCGACATTACGCCAGACGCTTACGCGAGACTGGTTCTACCGACGTGCTTTGCACACAGGTGGCTGGCGAGTGTCTGTTTCTCCAACTTTAGTTGAACCGAGTGTGGCTACGCCCGGTCCTTGCGAAGGTTAAAACATCACTAACTTGACGAACTATCGTTATGGTTTTGATGCGTAGGTAAGAACGGTTCTTCCTAAGCCCGTAGCAGCCATGTAAAACTTGCAACAACAAAGTAGAGGACGTCTAACTTGTTTTTGCAGGGCATGTTGTGATGTGATATGGTCAAGATGTGATGCTATATTTTATTGTATGAGATGATCATGTTTTGTAACCGAATTATCGGCAATTAGCAGGAGCCATATGGTTGTCGCTTTATCGTATGCAATGCAATCGCCCTATAATGCTTTACTTTATCACTAAGTGGTAGCGATAGTCGTAGAAGCAATAGGTGGCGAGACGACAACGATGCTATGATGGAGATCAAGGTGTCGCGCCGGTGACGATGGTGATCACGACGGTGCTTCGGAGATGGAGATCACAAGCACAAAATGATGATGGCCATATCATATGACTTATATTGATTGCATGTGATGTTTATCCTTTATGCATCTTATCTTGCTTTGATTGACGGTAGCATTTTAAGATGATCTCTCACTAATTATCAAGAAGTGTTCTCCCTGAGTATGCACCGTTGCGGAAGTTCTTCGTCTTTGAGACACCACATGATGATCGGGTGTGATAGGCTCTACGTTCAAATACAAAGGGTGCAAAACAGTTGCACACGCGAATACTCGAGTTAAACTTGACGAGCCTAGCATATACAAATATGGCCTCGGAACACGGAGACCGAAAGGTCGAGCGTGAATCATATAGTAGATATGATCAACATAGTGATGTTCACCATTGAAAACTACTCCATCTCACGTGATGATCGGACATGGTTTAGTTGATTTGGATCACGTGATCACTTAGATGACTAGAGAGATGTCTGTCTAAGTGGGAGTTCTTAAGTAATATTATTAATTGAACTTAAATTTATCATGAACTTAGTCCTGGTAGTATTTTGCAAATTATGTTGTAGATCAATAGCTCGCGTTGTTGCTTTCATATGTTTATTTTAATATGTTCCTAGAGAAAACTAAGTTGAAAAATGTTAGTAGCAATGATGCGGACTTGGTCCGTGATCTGAGGTTTATCCTCATTGCTGCACAGAAGAATTATGTCCTTGATGCACCGCCAGGTGACGTAATCTGCTGCGTATGCATGCGCACGTTATGAACGTTTGGCTAGCTCAATATGATGACTACTTGATAGTTTTGTGCACCATGCTTTATGGCTTAGAACCGGGACTACAAAAACGTTTTTGAAACGTCATGGAACATATAAGATGTTTCAAGAGATGAAATTGGCATTTCAGACTCATGCCCGTGTCAAGAGGTATGAGACCTCTGACAAATACTTCGCCTAAAAGATGGAGGAGAATTTCTCAACTAGTGAGCAAGTACTTAGATTGTCTGAGTACTACAATCACTTGAATCAAGTGTGAGTTAATCTTCCAGATAAGATAGTGATTGGCAGAGTTCTCTAGTCACCATCACCAAGTTGCTGGAACTTCGTGATGAACTATAATGCAAGGGATGACGAAAACGATTCCCAAGCTTTTCGTGATGCTGAAATCGACGAAGGTAGAAATCAAGAAAAGAGCATCAAGTGTTGATAATTGACAAGACCACTAGTTTAAAGAAAAGGGCAAAGGGAAAGAAAGGGAACTTCAAGTAGAATGACAAGCAAGTTGTCACTCCCGCGAAGAAGCCCAAAGCTGGACCAAAGCCTGAAACTGAGTGCTTACACTGCAAAGGAAATGGTCACTGGAAGCAGAAATACCCTGAATATTTGGTGGATAAGAAGGATGGCAAAGTGAACAAGGGTAACATGTTATTGATGTGTGCCTTACTAGTGTTTATAGTAGCCCCTGAGTATTTGATACTTGTTAGGTTGCTAAGATTAGTAATTCGAAACATGAGTTATAGAATAAAACAGAGACTAGTTGAAGGGGAAGTGACGATGAGTGTTGGAAGTAGTTCCAAGATTGATATGATCATCATCGCACACTCCCTATACCTTCGGGATTAGTGTTAAACCTAAATAAATGTTATTTACGCTTATGTGTTGAACATGAATATGATTTGATCATGTTTATTGCGATACGGTTATTCATTTAAAGTCAAAGAATAATTGTTGTTCTGTTTACATGAATAAAACCTTCGATGGTCATACACCCAATGAAAATAGTTTGTTGGATCTCGATCGTAGTGATACACATATTCATAATATTGATGCCAAAAGATGCAAAGTTAATAATGATAGTGCAACTTATTTGTGGCACTGCCGTTCGGGTCATATCGGTGTAAAGCGCATGAAGAAACTCCATAAAGATGGATTTTCAGAATCACTTGGTTATGAATCATTTGATGCTTGCGAACCATGCCTTTTGGGCAAGATGACTAAAACTCCGTTCTCCGAAACAATGGAATGAGCTACTGACTTATTGGAAATAATACATACCGATGTATGCGATCCTATGAGTGGTAAGGCTCGTGGCATGTATCATTATTTTCTGACCTTCACAGATGATTTGAGCAGATATGGGTATATCTACTTGATGAAACATAAGTCTGAAACATTTGAAAAGTTCAAAGAATTTCAGAGTGAAGTGGAAAATCATCGTAACAAGAAAAATAAAGTTTCTACGATCTGATCATGGAGACGAATATTTGAGTTACGAGTTTGGTCTTCATTTGAAACAATGTGAAATAGTTTCGCAACTCATGCCACCTGGAACACCACAATGTAATGGTGTGTCCGAACGTCGTAATCGTACTTTACTAGATATGGTGCGATCTATGATGTCTCTTATCGGTTTACCACTATCGTTTTGGGGTTATGCATTAGAGACAACTGCATTCACGTTTAATAGGGCACCTTCTAAATCCGTTGAGATGACACCGTATGAACTATGGTTTAGCAGTAAACCTAAGCTGTCGTTTCTTAAAGCTTGGAGTTGTGATGCTTATATGAAAAGGTTTCAACCTGATAAGCTCGAACCCAAATCGGAAAAGTGCGTCTTCATAGAATACCCAAAGGTAACTAGCTATTAGGTACACCTTCTATCACAGATCCAAAGGCAAGTTATTCATTGCTAAGATGGATCCTTTCTAGAGAAGAAGTTTCTCTCGAAAGAAGTGAGTGGGAGGAAAGTAGAACTTGATGAGGTAATTGTACCATCTCCCAAATTGGAAAGTAGTTCATCACTGAAATCAGTTCCAGTGATGCCTACACCAATTAGTGAGGAAGCTAATGATGATGATCATGAAACTTCAGATCAAGTTACTACCGAACCTCGTAGGTCAACCAGAGTAGAATCCGCACCAGAGTGGTACGGTAATCCTATTCTGGAAGTCATGTTACTAGACCATGATAAACCTACGAACTATGAGGAAGCGATGATGAGCCCAGATTCCGCGAAATGGCTTGAGGCCCTGAAATCTGAGATGGGATCCATTTATGAGAAGAAAGTGTGGACTTTGGTGGAGTTGCCCGTTGATCGGCAAGCCATATTGTATAAATGGATCTTCAAGAGGAAGACATATGCTGATAGTAGTGTTACTATCTACAAAGCTAGACTTGTCGAAAAAGGTTTTTGACAAAGTTCAAAGTGTTGAATACAATGAGATTTTCTCACTCGTATCGATGCTTAAAAGTCTGTCCGAATCATGTTAGCAATTGCCAGATTTATGAAATTTGGTAAATGGATGTCAAAACTGCATTCCTTAATGAATTTATTAAAGAAGAGTTGTATATGATGCAACCAGAAGGTTTTGTCAATCCTAAAGGTGCTAACAAAATGTGCAAGCTCCAGCGATCCATCTATGGACTGGTGCAAGCATCTCGGAGTTGGAATATATGCTTGATGAGTTGATCAAAGCATATGGTTTTATACAGACTTTTGGAGAAGCCTGTATTTACAAGAAAGTGAGTGGGAGCACTACAACATTTCTGATAAGTATATGTGAATGAAATATTGTTGATCGGAAATAATGTAGAATTATTCTGCAAAGCATAAATGAGTATTTGAAAGGAGTTTTTCAAAGAAGGACCTCGGTGAAAGCTGCTTACATATTGAGCATCAAGATCTATAGAGATAGATCAAGACGCTTGATAAGTTTTTCAATGAGTACATACCTTGACAAGATTTTGAAGTAGTTCAAAATGGAACAGTCAAAGAAAGAGTTTCTTGCCTGTGTTACAAGGTGTGAAATTGAGTAAGACTCAAAGCCCGACCACGACAGAAAATAGAAAGAGAATGAAAAGTCATTCCCTATGCCTCAGTCATAGGTTCTATAAAGTATGCTATGCTGTAAACCAGACCTATTGTATACCTTGCTCTGAGTTTGGCAAAGGAATACAATTTTGATCTAATAGTAGATCACTGGACATCGGTCAAGAATATCCTTAGTGAGGACTAAGGAAATATTTCTCGATTATGGAGGTGATAAAAGAGCCCGTCGTAAAGAGTTACAACAGTGCAAGCTTTTACACCGATCCATATGACTATAAGTCTCAATCTGGATACATATTGATAGTGGGAACAATTAGCTATAGTAGCTCCGCAAGAGCATTGTAGACATAGAATATTTGCAAAATACATACGACTCTGAATATGACAGACCCGTTGACTAAGCTTCTCTCATGAGCAAAACATGATCACACCTTAGTACTCTTTGGGTGTTAATCACATAGCGATGTGAACTAGATTATTGACTCTAGTAAACCCTTTGGGTGTTGGTCACATGACGATGTGAACTATGGGTGTTAATCATATACAGATATGAATATTGGCGTTAAATCACATGGCGATGTGAAGTAGATTATTGACTCTAGTGCAAGTGGGAGACTGAAGGAAATATTTCCTAGAGGCAATAATAAAGTTATTATATATTTCCTTATTTCATGATAAATGTTTATTATTCATGCTAGAATTGTATTAACCGAAAACATGATACATGTGTGAATACATAGACAAACTGAGTGTCACTAGTATGCCTCTACTTGACTAGCTCATTAATCAAAGATGGTTATGTTTCGTAGCCATGGACAAAGAGTTGTCATTTGATTAACGGGATCACATCATTAGGAGAATGATGTGATTGACTTGACCCATTCCGTTAGCTTAACACTTGATCGTATAGTATGTTGCTATTGCTTTCTTCATGACTTATACATGTTCCTATGACTATGAGATTATGCAACTCCCGTTTACTGGAGGAACACTTTGTGTGCTACCAAACGTCACAACGTAACTGGGTGATTATAAAGGTGCTCTACAGGTGTCTCCGAAGATACATGTTGGGTTGGCATATTTCGAGATTAGGATTTTTCACTCCGATTGTCGGAGAGGTATCTCTGGGCCCTCTCGGTAATGCACATCACTTAAGCCTTGCAAGCATTGCAACTAATGAGTTAGTTGTGAGATGATGTATTACGGAACGAGTAAAGAGACTTGCCGGTAACGAGATTGAACTAGGTATTGGATACCGACGATCGATTCTCGGGCAAGTAACAAACTGATGACAAAGGGAACAACGTATGTTGTTATGCGGTTTGGCCGATAAAGATCTTCGTAGAATATGTGGGAGCCAATATGGGCATCCAGGTCCCGCTATTGGTTATTGACCGGAAACGTGTCTCAGTCATGTCTACATAGTTCTCGAACCTGTAGGGTCCATGACGCTTAACGCTTCGCTGATTTATATAGTATTATATGAGTTATGTATGTTGGTAACCGAATGTTGTTCGGAGTCCCGGATGAGACCATGGACATGGCGAGGAACTCCGGAATGGTCCGGAGATAAAGTTTGATATATGGGATAATAGTATTTGATCTCCGGAAAGGTTCCGGAATTCACCGGAAGGGGTTCCGGATGTTTCCCGAAATGTTTGGGTACGAGAACACGTTATTTGGGCCAAAGGGGAAAGCCCACAAGGTTTTTGGAAAGCGCAAAAGGAAGTTTTGCAGAGTCCAGGGGCCAGACGCCAGGGTCCCTGGCGTCTGGGTCCAGACGCCGGGAACCCTGGCGTCTGGCCCTGGAGTCCGAGAAGGACTCTTGCCTTTCGGGTGAAACCGACTTTGTGGAGGCTTTTACTTCAAGTTTCGACCCCAAGGCTCAACATATAAATAGAGGGGCAGGGCTAGCACCAAATACACATCAAGAAACAGCAAGCCGTGTGCCGGCAACCCCGTCCCCTCTAGTTTATCTTCCGTCATAGTTTCCGTAGTGCTTAGGCGAAGCCCTGTGGAGATTGTTCTTCACCAACACCGTCACCACGCCGTCGTGCTGCCGGAACTCATCTACTACTTCGCCCGTCTTGCTGGATCGAGAAGGCGAGGACGTCATCGAGCTGAACGTGTGCATAACTCGGAGGTGCCGTGCGTTCGGAATTTGGATCGGTCGCATCGTGAAGACGTACGACTACATCAACCGCGTTGATAAACGCTTCCGCTTAGCGATCTTCAAGGGTATGAAGATACGCTCCCCCTCTCTTTGCTATGCATCACCATGTCTTGCGTGTGCGTAGGAATTTTTTTGAAATTACTTCGTTCCCCAACAAGTTTTGCTTCTCTCATGGGAGGCATGGGTGCACCTCCGGCCGCCATGGGTGGAATGTCTTCTCACACACATTCCCACGAAGATGCCGTTGAAGATCTTGCCAACACCGTCGGAGCTTCACGTGATGCGGTGCGTGATGAGGAGAGGGAGGAAGATTCATCTTCGAAAGCGGAAGAATCGTCTTCGGAAGATGAGGACGAAGACGAGGAAGATGATTGATGTGTCTTTCATGTCTTGAACTTTAGTTTGCATTTGAACTTGATTGGATGAACTTGTGGGCATGATTTTGAACTTGTGGGCATGAACTTTTATTCATCAACTTGTTTGTGTCAAATTTCACATGTTCATTGCATTTTGATGAATCTTTCAAACTCATTTTGTGTCCAAAATATCATATATATTTAATGCCCGGCGAGTCGTGCGTGCTGTATTTTTGCGCGCTGCTGGAGCGGCGCGCGCGCTGCATTATAGCGCGGCTGCTGGAGCCAGCGCTGGCGGCCGCGCTAAACATGCCGAAGCGCGCGCGGCAAACAGGTTTTTTGCGCGCGGCGCTTTGCGCGGCTGTTGGAGATGCTCTTATGCGGTACCGCTTTTGTCGGATGTTCTGGTCACCGTCCAAGTCGATGCTTCCGGTGGTTTGGGATTCTATAAATACGGACCCGTTCTTTCCGTTCTTCCTTGCCACCTCCCGTGTAGTTCGTCTGTAGTAGTTGTAGGTAGCTCATGTCGATATGTACCCATCTTCCGGGTCGTCCTCTTGGAATTGTGCTTGCCTTGCCCTACGACGGAAGATCCGTAGCGCCGCCGCTGGGTACCGTCCTCCGCCTCAGGGGCCTGTAGCACCACGACCCCCTTGCCGTGGCCCTCAACCCTGGGGACTTCAGGGTCCCTTGGCCCTCCCAACGACTTGCTCCCATGGCCATCGGCTTCCGCAGCTGGTGTATCCCGATTACGTGCCGCGGTGGTGCCTGGCTGCATGGAAACTACGGCATCAACCTTGAGCCGCCACAGGAGACGCGCGTGAGATAACGCACCAGGGTTTGTAGCTCGCGGGAGTGAAAAGGAGGTGCACGGCGGGGTGCATGAGCGTGGCGCGAAGCAGATTCTTGAGAAAGGGGGCGGCGAGGGCGTCGGCGAGGTGGCCGGTGACGACGGCACCGGTGGAGGAGACGGCGGGGGAGCGGGAAATAGGAGCACAAGAGGTCGAGCGTGGCTCGAGCTACCCCTCGCGCCTGCGCCGCAACATCGCGTCCGTCCGGGTCGCCGGCGTCCCAGCGTTCCTCGGCACTAGAGCCCATCTTGCGTCCTCGTCGTGAGGAGCTATCGCTTCTGGTATGCTAGCGCCGGGCTAACATGATGAGGTACCTCAAGCTCCCTGTCAATCAGTCTCGGCGTGAACTACAAGACGGCTAGCAGGCGACGGCTGCCTCTTCCTTGCTCACTTGGCGGTGCGGCCTGCTGTCCCGTGCACTGCGTCACGCGTGTGTTTGCGGCTAGCGTGCTGCTGGCCTGCTGCTACATCGCTTGTGGCGTCACTGGTGTGCGGGCTTGGGTGTGTGCTTGCTGCTTTGTTTGTGTGTGCATGCGAGCTTTGTGCGTGACAGCCAGGTTCGTTGCCTCTTGACATCGGTGCCGACCTCACCTATACCAGTGGTGCTTGAAATTGCCATTGATGTGCAGTTTAGTGCCTGAACTTGTAAAATACGTTGAACTAGTTCCATAACTTGGCATGGATGTGCATATACGGTTCAAAATGACGTTTGTATACGTCCGCGACGCAGATAAGGCGTGCCGGCATGGCATGGGACCCGCTGTCAGTGACTGGACAATGGAGACAAGGGTGTGTGGCCTGGTTCTTTTGTGGAAACCCCTCCGAAATTATTTTTCATACAAATAAGGCCCTCGCAGAGAAACTGACAAATATGCTACTTCATGATGATTCATAACCTTGCGCTATAATTATTTTTTGTACTATAATTAGAAAACACTAAAAAAACTAGCGTTGTGGTGGTTAGAAACGGCGACCTACCAGTCAAGTGCATGCTGGGCTAGCCAATAGACCACTTCACATTTACTGCTTCGTGATGATTCATAACCTTTATAAACTAGGCGGAACAACAATAAAAAAGGATTTTTGCGATAAAAGGAATTTAATGAACCAGCAAAAATAGTACAAACTATGTGGCTCGAACATCCGACCAAAGCTTATAGAACAAGCACGGATGCCACTACAACCAATGAGTTCTCCTATATCGAAAGTACAAGTAATCTTTATGACTGTATAACAACCATAATTTCAAAAGAATGCAAAAATCTTTAAGTCATTTAAAAAATCACATATTATTTTAAAACATACTCATTCAATTGAAAATGTTTATGAATGATAAAAATGTTCATATCAAGTATTATTCATATGAGGATCCGCAATCTAAGGGTGCACTAGGCTTGTATTTTTTTTGGAAAACACACAAACTTCTATATATTATATAAACTTTCCAAAACAACATAGTTTTTACTTAAAGCATGAACACATTTATATACTACATGAATATTTTATTCAAAATGTGGAAATTTTAAAATTATATGAGATTTTATTTACATATATGAACGTTTGTAAAACTACTTTAATATTTTTTTAATGCAAACATTTTTTCAAATTATAAGATATAATCTTAATTCATAATTTTATTACGTGTATTTTTGGTAAATTATTGAATTGGTATTTTATGAAATTATATGAACTTTTAATGTAATTTGTTTTAAATATATGTCTATTGTTTGTAACACACAATTATATTTTTTAGAAAATTTTGAAAAAAACAGACACGTTGAAAACTGAGCCACACTATGGTCTAATTTAGCGAGAGGGGCTTGTTATGTTATAAACCTAAATTATCATTTTTAACATTCGATGTCGTCAGTTGGAGTGGTATGTGCGTCCGCTAACAAATCAACACGGCTATATATATAGTGTATGAATCCTTTTATGACACTAAATTTGAGCCGGCCTACTGGCTAGCCACAATCACCTGCATGCGTCAGGTTGCTGTTTTGAACCCCGTACCCATTTTTAATTATTAATATATTTTTTATAATTTATCAATGCAAGAAAAATATATTCTAGAGGGTTCTCCAAAAAAACCAGGCTACACACACTGTCCCTGACAGCGAGTCCCATGCCATGATAACGCGACTCGTCAGCGTCACGGACATATACAAATGAGATTTGAATCGTATATGCACGTCTATGCCAAGTTACGGAACCAATTCAATGTATTTTGCATGTTCAGGCACTAAAGTGCACATTCGTGGCAAGTTCAAGCACCAGTGATGTATTTACCTCTATTTGTTCAATTGGCCCAACGGAGACACGTCCACATGTCAGGCCACCGTCGACAGAGTTTGATCGCCTAGATCTCCTGTAAGAACTGCCTGTGTGATTACCACACAAAAAAATTGCCCGTGTTTTATGATATGGTCATTTGATTGTTTTAGTTTGGGCAATACTCGATTCTTACAGGTCGTGATGCTTGGGTTAGATGCAGTGGGCGAGATGGCCATCCTGTACAAGCTGCACTATGCGAAGGTCCTCTTGACTGCCCCACTGTAGAAGCTGGGCAATACGACGTCCTATACACACTAGTAGAAAAGGGGGCAATGGCCCAGGCCGGGTCAGCCCATTAGTCCCGGTTCTGCCACGAACCGGGACCAATGAAGGTATTTGTCTCGGTTCGTGATCCCAGGGGGCCGGCCGGGGCCTTGTGGGCATTGGTCCCGGTTCGTCTGGCCCTATTGGTCCCGGTTGGTGGGACGAACCGGGACCAATGGCCTCGCTCCTGGCCCACAACCATTGGTCCTGGTTGGTGGCTTGAATCGGGACCAAAGGCTACCCTTTAGTCCTGGTTCATGCCACCAACCGGGACCAATGAGGTGCCTATATATACCCTTCGCGTGAGAGCAGAGCACACTGCTCTGTTTTTTCTGGCCGCCGAGGGGGAGAGGGCTTGGTGGTGCTCTAGCTCATCTTCTATGCACACAAGGTGTTCGATGGAATACCCGAGCCACACTACTTAAGCTTTCTCCTCTCCAAGCTCGACGTCCAAGCTCCATTTTCCTCAATATTTGTCTAGGTTTAGCGGTCCGTCACGCCCCGTCCCCGTCTTCACCGCCGTCGATCACCCGCGCCGATCTCATCACCGGCACCACCGTGGTGAGCCTCTTGTTCTTATCTTCTTTCTGAAAGGAAAAATATTCTTACTTGTATGTTTAGATAGATACTTGTATTATTTTCTTACTTTTATTATTGCATCTTATATAGTGCGATGGTTTTGGTATCCGCCCCCGTCGGCCCTCGTCCTGTCTATGATTCAGATGTAGTATATATTATGTTTTCATAACTATTGGTTCATTTATTGTTTATGAAAATTATGCCGACCAACGTGGCATAGATTTTATTTATCTAGGAGGTTGTTGAACCGGAAATTCCAACCGACCCTATTGTCGAGAGGTTAAATTTAGTTGAAGAAGAAAACAATTTCTTGAAGGAAAAAAAAAAATTGAGGAGGAGAAGATGATATTGGAGTTGCATGTTGCGGATGTCGTCGATGATCACAAGATCAAGATGGATGCAATGCGCTTGAAGATTAAAAAGATTAGAAAATATGCCATTCATACCGAGGCTTGGTATCATTATGCCATTGGATCAGTTGTTACCTTGGTTGCGATTATGATCGCATTTGTTTTCGCATTGAAATGTTTTACATAGTTTCAATGTATGGTTTAATTAATTTAGATGCTCTGCAGAGCTTTATGTTGTTAGATGAGAACTATGTATGTACTTTGGTTTTTATGTGATGATGAACTTCTTTTAATTTGGTCACTTAATTATCTATTCATGATGTTCTATAATGATTTTCGACACACTTAATTACATATAGTGCACGCAGATGAACCGGCAATGGATGTACGGTGACAGACACACCTCCGGGTACATTAAGGGTGTGCATGATTTTCTCGAAGTGGCTGAGGAAAACAAGCAGAATGGTTTTATGTGTTGTCCATGCCCTATATGTGGGATTACGAAGTCTTACTCTCACCGGAAAATCCTTCACACCCACCTACTTTACAAGGATTTCATGCCACACTATAATGTTTGGACGAGGCACGGAGAAATAGGGGTTACGATGGAAGACGGCGAAGAAGAAGAGTACGATGACAACTATGTGCTAGTGAACATCAAGAGGAACCAGACGATGTGCACGATGATGCTGCAACGGGCGAAGCTGCTGAAGATCAAGAGGAACCAGACGATGTGCACGATGATGCTGCAACGGGCGAAGCTGCTGAAGTTCAAGAGGAACCAGACGATGTGCCCGATGATGATGATCTCCGCCGGGTCATTGTCGATGCAAGGACGCAATGCGAAAGTCAAAAGGAGAAGCTGAAGTTCGATTGCATGTTAGAGGATCACAAAAAGGGTTGTACCCCAATTGCGAAGATGGCAACACAAAGCTCGATTACCGTCTTTGGAATTGCTGCAGTGGAAGGTAGAGAATGCTGTGCCTGATAAAGGATTTGAGAAGCTACTGAAAATATTGAAGAAGAAGCTTCCAAAGGATAACGAATTGCCCGACAGTACATGCATGCCCTAATGACTGCATCCTCTACCGCGGCGCATACAAGGATCTGAACGCATGCCCGGTATGCAGTGCATTGCGGTATAAGATCAGACGAGATGACCCTGGTGATGTTGACGGCAAGCCTCCCAGGAAGAGAGTTCCTGCGAAGGTGATGTGGTATGCTTCTATAATACCACGGTTGAAACGTCTGTTCAGAAACGGAGAGCATGCCAAGTTGATGCGATGGCACAGTGAGGACCCTAAGAAAGACGGGAAGTTGAGAGCACCCGCTGACGGGTCGCAGTGGAGAAAAATCAAGAGAAAGTACTGGGATGAGTTTGCAAAGGACCCAAGGAGCGTATGGTTTGCTTTAAGCGCCGATGGCATTAATCCTTTCGGGGAGCAGAGCAGCAATCACAGCACTTGGCCCGTGACTCTATGTATGTATAACCTTCCTCCTTGGATGTGCATGAAGCGAAAGTTCATTATGATGCCAGTTCTCATCCAAGGCCCTAAGCAACCCGGCAACGACATTGATGTGTACCTAAGGCCATTAGTTGAAGAACTTTTACAGCTGTGGAATGGAAACGGTGTACGTACGTGGGATGAGCACAAAATGGAGGAATTTGACCTAAAGGCGTTGCTGTTCGTGACCATCAACGATTGACCCGCTCTCAGTAACCTTTCAGGACAGACAAACAAGGGATACCACGCATGCATGCAATGTTTACTTGACACCGATAGTATATACCTGGGAAGCTGCAGGAAGAATGTGTACCTCGGCCATCGTCGATTTCTTTCGACCAACCATCAATGTAGAAAGAAAGGCAAGCATTTCAAAGGCGAGGCAGATCACCGGAAGAAGCCCGCCATGCGCATCGGTGATCACGCATTTGCTATGGTCAATGATTTACACGTAATCTTTGGAAAGGGTCCCGGACTAGCTGTTCGAATGATGCTGAGAATCACACACCCATGTGGAAGAAGAAATCTATATTTTGGGACCTACCCTCTTTGGAAAGACCTAGAGGTCCGCTCTTCGATCGACGTGATGCACGTGACGAAGAACCTTTGTGTGAACCTGCTAGGCTTCTTGGGCGTGTATGGGAAGACAAAAGATACACCTGAGGCACGGGAGGACCTACAACGCTTGCACGAAAAAGAGGGCATGCCTCCGAAGCAGTATGAAGGTGCTGCTAGCTACGCTCTTACGAAAGAAGAGAAAGAAATCTTCTTTGAATGCCTGCTGTCGGTGTCAAAAACGGCGGATCTCGGGTAGGGGGTCCCGAACTGTGCGTCTAGGCGGATGGTAACAGGAGACAAGGGACACGATGTTTTTACCCAGGTTCGGGCCCGCTCGATGGAGGTAATACCCTACTCCTGCTTGATTAATATTGATGATATGGGTAGTACAAGAGTAGATCTACCACGAGATCAAGGAGGCTAAACCCTAGAAGCTAGCCTATGGTATGATTGTTGTTCGATCCCACGGACTAAAACCCTCCGGTTTATATAGACACCGGATAGGTTAGGGTTACACAGAGTCGGTTACAATGGTAGGAGATCTACATATCCTTATCGCCAAGCTTGCCCTCCACGCCAAGGAAAGTCCCATCCGGACACGGGACGAAGTCTTCAATCTTGTATCTTCATAGTCTTGGAGTCCGGCCGTGACGATAGTCCGGCTATCCGGACACCCCCTAGTCCGGGACTCCTCAAGAGCCCTGAACCAGGCTTCAATGACGATGAGTCCGGCGCGTTGATTGTCTTCGGCATTGCGAGGCGGGTTCCTCCTCCGAATACTTCATAGAAGGTTTTGAACACAAGGATAGTGTCCGGCTCTACAAAACAAGTTCCACAACACCGTAGAGAGAATAATTTTTGCACAGATCTGCTGACGTATTCTGCGGCGTGACATCACACCCCAGCAAGGCCTTTATACGAATCATTTTTCACTGTTCCCACCTCAGCGTGTTTAGCGAGGCGGTTTCCTTGGCACGTCTTATCAAAGCATAGATCGTGCCCCCTTATTCCGGGATTCTCATCAATACGGACGTGGGTAACCCATCCGCGCCATTGATTACGGCGCTTCGGAAATAAGAGAGTTTTACCAGGCTGGTGGGGGACGCATAGCTTCGTCCGTCTATATAAGGGGATAAGGATCCACCTTTCCACCTACGCCTTCTTCCTCCTTCGCTTATCCATTTCCTTTTCGAGCTCCAGCGCCCAAGTCCGCACATCCCACCTCAACCTTTCTCCAATCATGTCAGGAGCGGGAGGCAGGTGGATGGCCTCCTCCGTCACGGAGGGGCACATCGCAAGACTGCGGGAGGCCGGATACTTGTCCGGCAACATCGCGCACAGGCTTCCCGATGAGGGGCAGCTCATTCCGACCCCTGGGCCCCGTGAGAGGGTGGTGTTTCTCCCCCACTTCCTCCGCGGACTAGGTTTTCCTCTTCACCCCTTTGTCCGGGGGCTCATGTTCTACTACGGCCTGGACTTCCACGACCTGGCCCCGAATTTCATCCTCAACATCTTGGCATTTATCGTCGTGTGCGAGGCTTTCCTCTGCATCCAGCCCTACTTCGGCTTATGGCTGAAGATCTTCAACGTCCGGCCGAAGGTAGTGGGCGGCCGTCAAGCGAGTCTTGAGGCGCCATGGTTGGCAAGATGGCCAAAGTCCCATGGCTCGAAGGCGCCTTCGTGGAGACAATAAAGGGGTGGCAATCGGGGTGGTTCTACATCACCGAGCCCCGCAACACCAAATGGGTGGCGGCCCACGAATTCAGATCTGGCTTCCCCACACGACTCTCGTCATGGAAAGAGATGGGCCTGACATGAGGGAATTCGGACGAGACATCCGGACTTCAAACATGCGTTCGAAACCTGGTGGCCAAGAATCTGAGGCTTGTCGACGTAATCCAGGTGATGCTCATCCGCCGGATTCTCCCATGCCAACAAAGGGCCTTTAACTTGTGGGAGTTCGATCCGGCACATCACCAAACCTTGAACCGGCTCTTCGACACTACGTACGAAGATTCCTGGAAGGTGCTGTTCAAGGGCGCCGAAGCTTCAAAGATCCGCTACCAAAGATCGCGGATACAGCTCGCAGCGTCCAGCCGGCGAGGTAAGTTATTTTACCCTTTACGGGACTCTTTTTCATAGATTGACTCTACGTGGGATCTAAAACTCCCTAATCTTCGACAGATCGGCTGAAGACGTCCGGACAGATTAACTGTCCGGCCCCTTTGCCAGAAGACCCAGCGGACGCCCGATTGACGGGGCTGCTGGCTCCTGCGCCGTACATGGTGCCGGAGAAGAAGGCCAAGAAGGAGGTCACGGGAACTCGAAGGAGCTCCCGACGCCAGGTGCTGTCAGATTCCGAAGCGGAATATTCTCCTGAAGATGAGGAGGAAGAAGAAGAAGCTCCTCCCCCAGCGGGGGAGGAGAAGAAAAGGAAGGCCGCCCCAGCTGGGGAGGCCGGAGGGTCCAATAAGGGAAGAACCCTTCCTCCGGACTTCTCCACCAACGTCGACAACGAAGAGGAGGACTGGCCTACAAGGGCCAAGCCCCTGGCGAGATCGTAAGTGTCCGGATACCCATGGTTTTTTTATTATTGCAGAGTGTTCTCTGACGTTGAACAACCGTGCAGCCCGCCCAAGGGCTCGTCGGAAATGGAGAGTACTTCGCTTCCGACCGCCTCCTCGCCTCACGCTGCGGGCGACGCCGCGGCGGGGCCCCAAGGGGGGCTTGGTCAAGAGGAGGTAGCGCAGGAGGTGCCACAAGGCGACCTCCCGGACTCCAGGCGCGCGGGGGGCAAGACCCCCAGGGGCTCTAAGCCCGACCCTCGTCCGGACTCCATGCCGGAACCATCAGCGGTTCCGAAGTCCGGACAGCGGATCCTTCGCAAGAAGGGTAAGATGCCGGTGTCCTCCGTCCAACCGGAGGCACCGGATAGCTTACAGGAGGAGCTTAACAGCGCTTCCATCAAGGAGGAACACCGCACTGTCATGAGTGCGGTGATCTGGACAGTTCAGTCCGCCAAGAGCGGGCTGACCGAAGCCTGCACCAGCCTTCTAACAGGCTTTGAAGTAAGTTTTAGAATATGTAAAAATATAACCGCATAGACAAGAGTTCTCGATGCTTAGTTCGGTGTTCAAAAAGAAAAACCGGACTAAGGATCTAAAAAGATATACGCAGGAGTCTAACATAAGTATGTCAATATGGGAATGCAGGTTGCGCTGCTGACCTCTGCCGCACTGACTACGGAGGTCAATGTATTGAAGCAGAACCTCGAGCGGTCCGAGAACGAGCTCGGACAAGCCAAGAAGGAGCTCGAGGATAAGGAAGGTAAGTAATACCTTATTAAATAAATACCTTATAGAAAAGGTTTTGGTTGCGAAAAATAACAGGAATAACATGGAGTGCTGCGGGGGCCACGAGCGAGGTGGCGACCACTGAAGGAAGCGGTGTCCGTGGTCGAAAACAAAGCGGTTGCGAACGCACCGAGCGAGAGAAGGGGAGGCGCAGCTGGCCAAGGTCAGCAAGAGCTCCAAGCTCTCGTGAAAAACACGAGAGTTTGGAGCGTGACTCAAGACTTCGAGAGTCCGAGCTCGCCTCGGCTCTTGAGAGTGCCAAAGCTGCTAAGGCCGAGGCCCAAAAGCCCTCCAAGAAATTGAGTCTTTAAAGAAGATAGCGGCGGGTAAGGCATTCTTTATGCAAAGCAAGCATGTGAAAGTGAATTACCTATTACTTACCCGGATTCGGAGCTCTCCAGGAGCATTCGCAGATTTGCCCCGTAGTGTGTCTGATGCTGCCGCATTCTACCGCGCCCAGGAGGGGAGGTCCACGGAGAAGGTGTTCTGGTCTCAGTATGCTGAGGCCGACCTTCCGGTGCCCCTGAGTGACTAGCTGAAACAGCTGGTTGAGCTCCATAAGGTCGCCGAACAGGCCATGAAGGGCCTTATAGCGCGGCTGTGGCCATTGGAGGCCATGCCCGGGAGCTACTTCGGCTTGGTGCAGCGGCTGGTGGATGCCTGTCCGCGGCTTGAAGTTATCAAGCGCTCCGTCTGTATTGAAGGTGTCCGTCGGGCCCTTGCCCGTGCTAAAGTGCACTGGGGCAAGCTGGATGCGGAGAGCTTGTGACAGACGAGCCACCAAAGGGCCATGAGCATCGCACTCCCAAAATGTACTATGAGGGCCTCCTGAAGGGTGCCCGCCGAATAGCGGATGAGTGCTCCAAAGATGTAATTTTTGAATAAACTCGCATTTGTTATCCTGTACGCTGAAAACTTGTTCATATGCGCTAAGCAACGCTTATTAATTTAAAATATTATCTTCTGTGCGGCCGTTTATCAAATTTGAGAGATGGCAAGTCGTTGGCTTCAGCCCCCATGCCACGAGTGCTGGGGTGTTCGGGATAAACTTGAGCACTCTTGTTTCCATTCTTGGGTCCATCTAGGAGGCGCTCAACACAACGAACAAGGCAACCGGACTTATAATGCTTGAACACTCTCACTTAGCCATAGAATTCTATAATTTTAAATTTCGGTGAAGCCCCTAGTATTCGAAGACCGAGTTCGGGCGCTATCCACGCCTTGGCCGGATAATTCCGGTTCCTCGCTCTAAGCGGCATAAGTCCTTAGGGATCCGAAAAAACCTCTCGAACAGCGAGGCTCTCGCCCTATCATGGCCAGTCAGTTTAGCTTTCTCCATCGAGGTGCTCGACCCAGCATAAGCTGGGCACAATCGCAGTGGTTCTCCTAGTGCTACCTTAGCCGATATAGCGGAACGTAAGGTACCAAAACACGGGAGCCGGACAAACCCAACTATTGACCCAAGACATGATTCGGAGCCAATTCATATAATGCTATAAGTTCGGGGTGCCGCACTTGTGAAAGTGTTCGGACTTCTCACACCATAATTTTGGGATACTTAAGCCCCTGGTGTATTGGCCGTACCAAAGTGTACGGTTGCAACATGTCATGAAATGAACACATGTATATAAAAAGGAAGTAGAGAAATAATAAGCAAAAGCTGTGTATTGTTTTATGCAAAAAGGTACTGCAATGGAAGCAGAACGATACAAATAGTGCGATAAGCAAGGGATGGGACTATCTGACATGTCCCCCTCCAGGGGTAAGCTGCTTGATGATATGTAAAACAGGTATAATGCTCGTAAGAGAGACCACCTAAACACTCGACGTGGCTTTCCACTTCCCTGGCTGTTGCATCGTGAGTTCGGCGATTCAAGTGCCGGACAGGACTTCTCAAAGACGGAGTCCTGAAAGTAAAAAAAGGAAGAAAAAAGTAAAAGAAAAAGGAAATGACACAAACGGTAGCCCCTGGTGCGGTCAAGCCGCATTCTTGGCATGCCGTTGTCTTGACCTTCCCCATATGCCCATGGCATCTCCAGGGCGTAATTATGTACGCGTAATACTAGCATCGCAATTTCGCGAGGGCTGGGGTTGGGGCCGGATTGCTACTCGTGCTTGAATCGTGCCAGGTGGTCTTGTTGCAGGTTACTCCGGGCGCGCTTGGCGGTGTCCGGACGCTTAGTGGCCGGACTCGAGAATTGCCTTGAGAGGCTGCTTTGCACCTCCGCCGCGAGGGCCGCCGTATGCTCCTCCGTTCGGAGAGAGCGTTCGGTGTTTCCATTGACCGTGATTACTCCTCGAGGGCCTGTCATTTTGAGCTTGAGGTATGCGTAGTGCGGCACCGCATTGAACTTTGCAAATGCGGTTCGTCTGAGCAGTGCATGATAGCAGCTGCGGAATGGGACGATGTCGAAGATTGACTCTTCGCTTCGGAAGTTATCCGGAGATCCGAAGACCACTTCGAGTGTGACTGAGCCTGTACAATTGGCCTCTACACCCGGTATGACGCCTTTAAAGGTCGTCTTTGTAGGTTTAATCCTTGAGGGGTCTATGTCCATTTTATGCGCACCGTGTATCACGATAAAGCAGGTTCAGGCTGCTACCGCCGTCCATCATGACTCTGGTGAGGTGAAATCCGTCAATAATTGGGTCAAGAACCAATGCGGCAAAGCCGCCGTGACGGATGCTAGTGGGGTGGTCCCTTCGATCGAAGGTGATCAGGCAGGAAGACCATGGGTTGAACTTTGGGGTGACTGGCTCCATCGCATATACGTCCCGTAGTGCATGCTTCCGCTCCCTTTTGGGTATGTGGGTTGCGTATATCATGTTCACCGTCCGCACTTGTGTGGGAAAACCTTTCTATCCTCTATTGTTCGGCGGCCGGGGCTCTTCCTCGTCATCACTATGCAACCCCTTGTCATTGAGTTCGGCACTTAACTTGCCTGCTTGCTTGAACACCCAACAATCCCTGTTGGTGTGATTGGCTGGTTTTTCGGGGGTGCCATGTATTTGGCACAAGAGATCGAGTATGCGGTCCAAGTTGGACGGGCCCTGTGTATTTATTTTGAATGGCTTCTTCCGCTGGCCGGGTTTAGAGCCTCTGAATCCGGCATTGACGGCCGTATCTTCAGTATTATTGCTGTCCTTGGTATCCGGACTATCCGGATGTTTGGCCAAGTTGTTGCTTCGAGCTAGCCAGCTGTCCTCTCCCGCACAAAAGCGAGTCATGAGGGTTGTGAGGGCTGCCATAGATTTCGGCTTTTCCTGTCCTAGGTGCCGGGCAAGCCACTCGTCGCGGATGTTATGTTTGAAGGCTGCAAGGGCCTCTGCATCCGGACAGTCAATGATTTGATTTTTCTTTGTTAGGAACCGAGTCTAGAATTGTCTGTCCGATTCTTCTGGCTGCTGAATTATGTGGCTAAGGTCATCGGCTTCTGGTGGTCGCACATATGTGCCCTGGAAGTTATCAAGGAATGCGGCTTCCAGGTCCTCCCAACAACCAATTGATTCTGCTGGTAAGCTATTGAGCTAGTGTCGAGCTAGTCCTTTAAGCTTGAGTGGGAGGTATTTGATGGCATGTAGATCATCACCGCGGGCCATGTGGATATGGAGGAGATAATCCTCGATCCGCATCATGGATCTGTGGGTACCATCGTATGATTCGATGTTTACGGGCTTGAAGCCCTCGGGATTTGATGATCCATTACTTCATCTGTGAAGCATAGTGGGTGTCTTGGCGCCTACGTATTGGGCTATCATGATGTAGCTCATTTGAGCTTTGTCTGTGTTCGGCCCGGCGGTTTTTTGCTGTGTCCGTGGCGACGGTAATCATCCCGCATTGTTACGCCCACGCGATCCGTAGATCGATCTTGTATGTTTTGCCTTATCCTCCAATATATCTCGCAAGTCCGGCGCGTTTTCCCGTGCCTTGGTACTTTTTGAGCGGCGTCAGGGTGTGGCTTGAGCGGAGGGTCTAGAGGCCTCTCTATCGCAGCCACGGGGTGGCCGGTCTGCCATGTCGTGCGCCGGTGACTTGGGTGCTTCCTCCTCTAGTCGAGGCAACGGCGTGCGTTTGGGGTAGCTTTTGGAGGGGCGTTCGAGTTCATACTCTTCGGCTGCAAGGACTTCAGTCCATCTGTCAGCTAGCAGGTCTTGATCAGCTCTAAGCTGTTGCTGCTTTTTCTTGAGGCTGCTTGCCGTGGCTATAAGCCTGCATTTGAAACGCTCCTGTTCGGCGGGATCCTCAGGCACGACAAATTCGTCGTCGTCGAGGCTTGCCTCATCTTCGGAGGGAGGCGCATAATTATCATCCTCAACCTCTTTTTCTGCCGTGCTGTCGTGCGTGCTTGCTTCTCCCTCCTCCTATGCTGAGTCCTGCTGGAGGGTTCTCTTCAACCTTTGTCCGGGTGTTATTATCTCCCGTGCGGAATCACCGCTTTCTTGTGGCGGGATTTACAGCGCGCCGCTGTCGTCGGCGCTCGGCTGTTTCTTGGAGGGTCATCCTCCGTTGTTCCGCCGCCGTTCCCATCTTTTGGGATGTCCACCATATATATGTCATATGACGAGGTGGCCTTCCAAAGGCCACTGTAGGCGCTGGGTCTTGGTCGTCTCCGGCATCGTCGTCCATACTGTCGATGTCTTCGGAGTCGTAGTCTAGCATGTCGGTTAAATCATCGACAGTGGCTACCAAGTGGGTGGTGGGTGGGCGTTGAATTTCTTCGTCGTCCGCATCCCAACCTTCCTGTCCGTAGTCCGGCCAGGTCTCTCCGGATAAAGAGAGAGACTTTAGTGAATTCAGGATGTCGCCAAAGGGCGAGTGGTGAAAGATGTCTATGGCCGTGAACTCCATAGCGGGCGCCCAATCGGATTCGATTGGCAAGGGCGCGGAGGGTTCGGAGTCCGGAGAGGAGTCCGGCACCCTGGAGTTGAGGTCTTCGCAAAGGACAGGGATGGAGTTCGGCTCGATCGCCGTAGAGATTGTAGCCCCCGAGGCGGTGTCCAACCACTCGTCCTCGATCGGGGAATCCGGCTCCGGATTAAGGGTCAGAGCGGATACTGGTGCGGCCACTAGGGCATTGTTCGGCTACAGAGCTAGATCATGCCCATCGAGACAATCTTGGCGCGCGGCAGCTGCGGCTCGAATCCGTCGAAGATCAAGTCCCCGTGGATATCGGCCATATAGTTTAAACTTCCAAATCTGACCTGATGGCCAGGGGCTTAGCTTTCGATCTGCTCCAGATGGCTGCTTAATTGGCCCGCAGTGCAAAGCCGCCGAACACGAAGATCTGTCCGGGAGAAAAGTCTCACCCTGGACCGCGTCGTTGTTGATGATCGTAGGAGCCATCGGGCCTATCAGTGACAACACAGAGGAACTCTCAATGAAAGCACCAATGTCGGTGTCAAAACCAGCGGATCTCGGGTAGGGGGTCCCGAACTGTGAGTCTAGGGGGATCGTAACAGGTGACAAGGGACATGATGTTTTTACCCAGGTTCGGGCCCTCTTGATGGAGGTAATACCCTACTCCTACTTGATTAATATTGATGATATGGGTAGTACAAGAGTAGATCTACCACAAGATCAAGGAGGCTAAACCCTAGAAGCTAGCCTATGGTATGATTGTTGTTCGTCCTACGGACTAAAACCCTCCGGTTTATATAGACACTGGATAGGTTAGGGTTACACAGAGTCGGTTACAATGGTAGGAGATCTACATATCCGTATCCCCAAGCTTGCCCTCCACGCCAAGGAAAGTCCCATCCGGACACGGGACGAAGTCTTCAATCTTGTATCTTCATAGTCTTGGAGTCCGGCCGTGACGATAGTCCGGCTATCCGGACACCCCCTAGTCCGGGACTCCCTCACCTGCTCAGTATGAAGGTCCCGGCTGGCTTCTCGTCGACTATAAAGGGAATAATAAATATGCCAGAGAAAAAGTTCCAGAACCTAAAGTCTCACGACTGCCACGTGATTATGACGCAACTGCTTCCGGTTGCATTGAGGGGGCTTCTACAGGAAAACGTCCGATTAGCCATTGTGAAGCTATGTGCATTCCTCAATGCAATATCTCGTAAGGTGATCGATCCAGAAATCGTACCATCGCTAAGGAGTGATGTGGCACAATGTCTTGTCGGTTTGAGCTGGTGTTCCCACCATCCTTCTTCAATATCATGACGCACGTCCTAGTTCATCTAGTCGACGAGATTGTCATTACGGGGCCCGTATTTCTACACAATATGTTCCCCTTTGAGAGGTTCATGGGAGTCCTAAAGAAATATGTCCGTAATCACGCTAGGCCGGAAGGAAGCATCTCCATGGGCCATCAAACGAGAGGATGTCATCGGGTTTTATGTTGACTTCATTCCTGGCCTTAAGAAGATAGGTCTCCCTAAATCAGGTATGAGGGGAGACTGACCGAAATGGCATCGCTTGGAAGGGACTCAATAATATGCAGGACTGATATTCTTGGTCTCAAGCACACTACACAGTTCTACGTAACTCTACCTTGGTGACCTCAGATGTCGATGAACACAAGAACAGTCTGCGCTCCAAACACCGGAGCAGGCGACGATCGGATTACATGTGAACACATCAGGACTTTCAGCAGTTGGTTGGAAACATGTCTCAGAGGTGACATCACTGTTTGGGATGAGCTGTACTTGTTGTCCAGGGGACCATCTTCGACTGTAATGATTTGGAAAGGATACGAGATAAATGGGAATACATTTTACACGATTGACCAAGATCAAAAGAGCACCAACCAAAACAGCGGTGTCCGCTTTGATGCAGCAACCGAGAGGGGAAAGGACACATATTATGGTTACATAGTGGACATATGGGAACTTGACTACGGAGTAGATTTTAAGGTCCCTTTGTTTAAGTGCAAATGGGTCAATCTGTCAGGAGGCGGGGTACAGGTAGAATAGAATAGAGGAGTTCTTCTCCTCTATTCTTTCTTCTCCTCTTTTTTTTCTTCTTCTTCCTCTTTTTTTTATCGAGAACGAGGGTCGTCGAGGGTCGCCGAGCGGTAGAGGAAACCCTAATTAAATAGCAAGTATCATCGGTGTGAGATACATGTGGCCGTCGGTGTTGGACACTACATCCATTTCCCCCAAGTGATGCGGGCGTCGATGCCCACGTCACTTGTGGGACATAGATGTAGTGTCGTCGTTGTTGTTGTCGATATACCCCCTCCCGATAGCTTCATGTATTTTTAAGAAGGAAAAACAAGCATATTATTTTCCCATGTACGTATGTCTTCGTTGTCGATACACCCCCTCCCGATAGCTTCAACACGTGGGGGGGGGGGGGTCGATATTACCCCGTCCTTGAAGCGTTCTCGAGGCCATCCCTAACCCTTGAAGCGTTGTCGAGGCCACCCAAAACCCTAGAGAAGCAGCATCGAGGCCACTAATTAATATGATTCCTTATTGTGATTACCTAGCTAGTTCTACGTTTGCCACTAATACATCCATATCTGTCATGTTTGAATAATAATTGCCATGTTGTAAATATTTGTAGAAACTATGGACAACCCCCGAGATGAAGCATAAGAAGCGTTGTTAACGGACATAATCGCAGAAGGAAGTGATGACGTCTGCTCGCTGATGTTTCTCAACGACACCGATGGTCTGGAAGGAGAGGGTGAAGAAGCAGCTGGCTATGATTATGATGGCTCCGATGAGCCAATGCTGGTGCAAGAAGAAGTAGACCATGAGGACGGCTCCGGTGACCGAACCGAGTCCGGCCAGGTATATATATTAGTTAAGCCTGTGCTAACTAGCTAATTGATGCATTCATTGTTTTGATATGTACACATATTAATTAAATCTCATCTTTGTTCTTTTTTCTAGCCCTCCGGATCGAGCACAACTTCGGTAAAGAGACGAGGCCCAAAGAAAAAGTTGAGTTCGAATGAAAAGTTTGAGATCATAGAAATCGCGCGCGACGGACAACCGATTGAACCCATCCGGACAAAGAAGGCATTTGTTGCTCAGTGCGGGTTCTGGTTAGGGACAAGATCCCGATTAGCATCTAGCAATGGTATAAGCCTAAGAACGAAGACCTTGAGGTGTCTTATGTCAATGATATGCAGAAAAATGATCTTTGGACTAAGCTGAAGTCAAATTTCACCCTACCGCCAGAGGATGATCCGGAGAAACCAGTTGAGCAATTAATCAAGTCCTTTGCTCTTAAGAAGATGGCAGACCTATTCAGGAATTGGAAGAAAGACCTGAATAAGTTTGTCGATAAAAAAGAGACCCCATAATTCAAGGGCAAATATGAGAAGATCAGAGATGAGTGGCCCGCATTTGTGGCCCACAAGACATCGGAAAAGAGTAAAAAGATGTCGGCGACAAACAAGAAAAATGCTGCGAAGAAGAAGCTTCACCATCTCAGGGGGTCAGGTGGCTACCTCATAGCCCGGCCTAAGTGGGCCAAGGCTGAGAATGATCTGCTTGATAAAGCAATCGAACCAGAGACAATGAACTGGCCAGACCATTGCCGGACTTGGTTCTTCGGGGCTGGCAGAACCTTGGACCTCAGACGTGGAAGTGCATTTGGATGGACGATCAATTGGACATACCACCAAGAGGCTTCAGCAATATATCAAAGCGGCGCAGCAAGGGACGTTCTTTCCAGACGGAGAGAACGACGAGCTCACAATGGCCTCGGGAATCCAGAGCACCACAGACGGACACGAGGCACGCCAGTTCGCTTTCGTGGAAGGCTGGGTTTCCGGACGCAGACGGTTACAAATGCCAGGAGAAGAGGAAGAAAGTGCAGCAGACCGAACTGCAGGCGTTGCATGCAAGCGTACAAGCGATAGAGGAACGAGAAGCAGATCGCAGCAAACGACCTGCCGAAGCTTCCCCCGAAGCTACCCTGCCATCTCAGCGGAGAAGCAGCGTTGCTTCCACCGAGCTGCTTCAGCCGGAGCATGCCTTGACGGCTCCTGCCAGCTATCTCGTGGATTCTATCACGGAGGCTGAAAATTGCCACCTTATGGTGCAATGGATGAATTTGAAGGTCAAGGCGGCTGTTGGCTCTGTTTATCCTACTAAATCCGGCGCAACTTTTCACTGCCGGCCGATTCCAGAAGGATATGCTAGGGTGATGGTGGATGAAATAACAGAGGGGTTTGAGGAACTCCAGCTTGACCACCCTACCGGTGAAGGGGAGACTCGGCTGGGTTCTGCTCTAAAGACTCCATGCCTATGGCGGAAGGATCTCACCAACCTTCCGAACTGGACGCCTCTGCCTCCTCCTCCTCCTCCTCCTCCGGCGAGTCAGGGCACTCCGCGTCCTCCAACGCCTCCTCCTCCGGCGAGTGACGATCAGGGCACTCGGCCGGCTCCTTCTCCGGTGCGTGGCGGCACTCCGCCTCCTTCTCCGCCTGCGCCGGCACGCCCGAGCAGCCATCCTCCTCCTTCTCCGCCTCGTCAGCAAGGGCTGAAGAGACCCGCCGCCGCTCCGGCTGCTCTGGCGCGTCGTAGTCCTTCTCCTCCGCCTCGTAAGCAAGGAAAGAAGACATCCGTTTCGTCTGCTCTACCGGCGTCTAGCAGTACAGCCAAAGGTGGGAGGACATACAGATTCGGTCCTTCTCTGAAGACTCCACAGAAGTTACCATACGAGATGACCTCGGAGGAGAACGCGAAGATCGCGCGAACCAAAGTGAAGGAATGGTTTCAAGGGTTGAAAGCACAGAGACATCCACCTCCGGAGGAGAAGGTTGATCCGGTGAAAGCGAAGCGCACTCTGGCTGCCCTGACAAAACCACCCAAGTCTCCGCCGAAAGGCAACTATGAGCGCATTATTGAAAGGCATTTGCGAAGCGGAGAGGTCGGGAAGTACTATCGGTGATCAAAGGATGAAAGAACGACGAGCTGGGAAATAAATTGCCCAGCTCGGCGAACAAGCAAAGCAATCGTGCCCCGCTCAAGGTGCACGCTAGCGACATTGTCGATCTGAGGACGGTGCCCGGTTATAGCAATCCTGGAGATTACCTGCCCGACGATGTACATTATGATTTCTTGGAGGTGCAGATACAAAGATACGAGTACGGGAAACCTCTCGTCAAAGATGAAAGATCTCTATCAACGATGATGCGAAGATTGCATGATTGGTACATGAAAACCTGAAGAGAGTCTGAGGGGAGGAGTACTTTGTATGTGAGAGTTAAAAGGAGCATGACCTCGTTGGAATTGAACTGCTTGCCTATTCCATTTGAGGAGTTCTATCAGTTTCTCAATCAATTGGCCCTCGATAAAGCAACGGTCACCTGCTATCGTCTGTAAGTAGTACTACATCATTAAGTCTCTATATATAACGCAACTCTTTCATTGCATGTATTTATAATTATCCTCACTATATTATGCAGATTGAAGATCGCCGAATTGAAGAAAAGACAAGTGGGTGATATTGGGTTCATTAACACATATCTCATAGATGCAACTGAGGTTAAATATCATGCCGAAAATACCGAGGCCAACTTGCTACAATCGTTGGTAATAAATGAACACAAAGATATAATACTCTTTCGTTACAACTTCAGGTGAGTGTTACTGTCTTGTGGCATATTCGGTTTCCTTATTAGTCCAGGTTATAGTAATGTAATATTGATGAGTTATGCATGCGCAATGCAGCTACCACTATATTCTCCTAGAGATTAAGCTTGAGCAGGGAGTAGTAACGGTCTTAGACTCCAAACGGAAAAATCCGGAGGAGTATGCGGACATGACTGAAATGCTCGAGAAGTAAGTTAAATTGATCATTATCCACCATATCAGCAACTTTGTTCATTTCTGATATCAAGTAATTGTTTTCTTTGTATGGCAGGGTTTGGAGAAAATTCACCAAAAAACCTCCGGGACTGCCTAAGAATCTGCAATTTAGACACCCGAAAGTAAGTACTATAGTAGCATATTCCACGCATCTCCTAATGATTCAAGCGCTAGTTTCATCAATACCATTTAGCATGCTTGCTAATTATCAGTTTGATTGACCTCTATTTCTTGTAAAGTGGTTGTGGCAGGAACAAGGGAATGATTTCTGTGGATACTATATTTGCGAGTCCATCCGCCACACGACCTGTGAGCGGGGCTACTCTGAGAAACAATATGAAGTGCGTAAATAACAGTATTCACAATTTTATTTTATTACCATCATTTGTGTTGAGTTTCATTCATTCATATATATATGTATTGACCCCCTTCTTAAAATTAGATGTTTCCGATGCGGGATGAACTCCTAGCACCAGATCGCATGCGAGCAATTCAAGAGGAATTAGCGGCATTCTTTCTTGACCACATGATCGCTGAAGACGGAGAATACTATGTGGACCACGCGTCCGTATGTTAGGAGATTATATTTGTAAAAGATAATTATTGTATATATGTAGCCGGTAGTGTCGGATAGATATACGAGAACTTGTTGTTCGACCAATCTCTCGGAGAAGGAGAGGTGGTCGATATCACTTCTCTCTGTATGCATATATGTTCATGATGATCTTCTGTTTCCTTCGTAGCGTGTCTAGCTAGTCCTCTCTATACGTATGTATAGTACGTAGCGTCGACCAAGCACGGACAAAAGAGAGGACAATTCTCTCTATTAATTAGCTAGCTAACACAATATATGAAACACCTAAATTAAACCCCCAAAACCCCCAACCCCCCCTTTAAAAAAAAACAAAAACACAAGCCACGTAAATGTCGACGCTGTGGATGCCTATTGGTCCCGGTTGGTGCCACCAACCGGGACCAAAGGCCCTCCTGCCTGGGCTCGGCGCACAGGCCACGTGGAGGCCCATCTGTCTCGGTTCTGGACTGAACGGGACTAAAGGGCCAGGGCATTAGTACCGACCCTTTAGTCCCGGTTCGGGAACTGGGACTAAAGTCCCTTACCAACCGGGACAATAGGCCCTTATTCTACCAGTGACAAGCTGCACATTGGTAGGTTATTGCTAAAAAGAATATCATGTCTATTGGCTCGCTGGTATTAATCTGAAGTTGTATCAAAGGCCTAGGCCTTGCTGATGTGATAGATTGTTATTGACGCGAGGCAAGAGAGTTAATTTTTTGAAACGGAGGCAAAAGCTTTGCCTCATCCATTAAATAAGAGAGAATAGAGTTAGTTACAAACAACTCGAGTACACGGCATGCGGATTACTCGCGCAATAACAAAGACCCTAGTTTTTTAGCACCGGCGATGATCCAAAGGTTAGCCTCGGTGGCGATGGAGGAAAGCAGCACTGTTAGAGGGGCACACTTATGCCTGAAAACTCGCGCGTTTCGTTCATTCCAAATTGTCCATGAAACAAGCATGGTGAGGGATGCCTTGGCTTGTCTATGCGAATAGCCGTCGTCGCAAGTACTTGCCCACCAAGATTGGACCGAGTCGAATAGGGGCCAAGTGGAAATGACGAAGTCGGGGACGTGGTACTTGTCAATGACCAAGGACCAAAGCCTTCTAGAGAAGCGGCATTTGAAGAATAGGTGACTCCCACTCTCTTGTTCCCTCTTGCAAAGGGGGCAAAGATCACAGTTTGGCCACCCACGCTTTGCCAATCTATCCGCGGTCCAAATCCTGTCTTGGAGAGCCAACCAAGCAAAGAACTTGACTTTTTGGGGAGCCCAAACTTTCCAAACCATCTTGTCCATGGGGGAGAAAACCAATCCTAAAAATTGTGCCTTATATGCGGAGGCCGACGAGTAATGCCCCGAGACAGAGTGCTTCCAAAGGATGTCATCCTCGGAGAGTTCGTAAAGATGGACCTCATGAAGGATCATCCAAAGTGTGAAGAATTGCGTGACATGCTCGGCGGAGATAGAGGTGGATGGATTGATCTTGAGGATCCATGCGTTGTGCTTGAGGGCCTCCCGCACCTTCCAATTCTTACGCATGGAAGCTTCATGGATGAGCGGGGCAATATCCTTTGGCTTGTGCCCAAGGAGCCAAGGGGAGTCCCAAAAGGGGGTCTTCGCGCCGTTACCAACGGAGATGGTGGTGGAAGCATAGAAAAAGTTAAGGTCCTCCTCGTCACAAGGGTTTCCCAATCCGACCCACATCTTGGTAGGCTCCTTCCATTCGTACCAAGGCCACCACAGCCGGAGGGCGCGTGTAAACTTGTTGGTGTTGAGGACCCCAAGTCCCCCATATTCGAGTGGCCGGCAAACAATCTCCCAGTTTACTTTGCATTTTGCCCCTGTCGTTTTGTCTGTTCCAGACCATAGGAAGGCTCTCTCAAGTTTGTTGACGGTGTGTAGGATGGAGGGCGGTATGACCAACGGAGTGGCGGGGTAGACTAGTTGGGAGGTGATCACAGACTTGACAAGAGTCGTACGCCCAATGGTGGTGATCTTCTGACACTCGTATGTTGTTAGCTTGCTCGCCACCTTGTCCACGAGGAATTGCATGTCCACCAACTTCAGCTGCCATACGGAGAGGGGGACTCCTAGGTACCGCAGAGGGAAAGAAGCTCTTGTTGCTGGCAGGCTTTGGGTCAAACAGCCCAGATCGAGGTGGTTGAAATGGATGGGCACCATTGAGCTCTTGAGGAAGTTGGTGTAGAGGCCCGTGACCTCACCAAAGCCTCTCAAGATGCATGCAAGATTTTCCACATCTCTTTTGATCGGGACCAAGAAAACCACCGCGTCATCCGCATAAAGAGAAGTCCTCAGCAATGCCCCCCTTCCCCTGAGCTTGTGTAGGAGCCCCTTCCTCGTGGCTACATCTAGGATTCTTTTGGAGCGGGTCAATGGCGATGATGAATAGGAGTGGGGAGATGGGGTCACCCTGCCGGAGGCCTTGGCCATGCTTAATTGGACCACCGGCAATACCATTGAGGATGATCCTCGAAGATGAAGAGCAAAGGAGGGCAGCGATCCAATCCCTGAATTTGGGAGGGAACCCTTGCCGTTGGAGAAGATCAAGCAAATACTCCCACTTGACGGTGTCGAAGGCCTTGTGAATATCAAGCTTGAAAAGAAGGGACGGGGTCTTGCTCTTGTGCAGGCGCCGAGCGCGATTGCGAACATACACGAAGTTGTAATGGATGCTTCTTGTTTTAATGAAGGCGCTTTGGGCGTTGGAGACGAGGCTTGTCATGTGGGGGCCCAGCCGAGTGGAGAGCACCTTCGCAATAATTTTCACGACCGCGTGGATGAGGCTAATGGGCCTATAGTCGGCAAGAGAGTTAATGATGTTGATATAGTTGAAGAAACGCATTCCTAATAATATTATTCAATGTGTGCATGCATGTATTCTCATCTCTTTGAGATTGTAAGAATATGATGGAAATATTGCATGTTCGTTTCTTAATTGGTACGATTGACTGTCCAATGAATCTTTATAATAAATTATAAAGTAATATAAGCTTGAAGTTCTTCACTACTACTTAGAAGAGAATGAAAATCTTTTCAACACTTATCTTATATGACGTTTTGTGAAGGTTCAGTCAGCTAATAGTGAATCGACTTATTTTATATGACATGCGATGAAAGTTCAGTCAACAATTGAAGGCAGTTGGTATTTTCCTCGGAAAAAAAGGAAGGCCATTGATATTTATGTATAATTTTAAGTAAACATGCACGTGGTCACATCATGTGCACCAACCATGGTCACATCCATGCTGCCATGCAAAAAGAATGTCCCACATCCCACACGAATTCACTACGTGCACCAACATATTACACCCTGCAGATGCCCCATAAGTCACATGTGTCAATACTGAGGGAGTCCCAGATTAGGGGGTGTCCGGATAGCCGAACTATCACCGTTGACCGGACTCCTGGACTATGAAGATACAAGATTGAAGACTTCATCCCGTGTTCGGATGGGACTTTCCTTGGCGTGGAAGGCAAGCTTGGCCATACGGATATGTAGATCTCCTACCATTGTAACCGACTCTGTGTAACCCTAACCTATCCGATGTCTATATAAACCGGTGGGTTTTAGTCCGTAGGACGAACAACAATCATACCATAGGCTAGCTTCTAGGGTTTAGCCTCCTTGATCTCGTGGTAGATCTACTCTTGTACTACCCATATCATCAATATTAATCAAGCAGGAGTAGGGTATTACCTCCATCGAGAGGGCCCGAACCTGGGTAAAAACATCATGTCCCTTGTCTCCTGTAACCATCTGCCTAGACGCACAGTTCGGGACCCCCTACCCGAGATCCGCCAGTTTTGACACCGACATTGGTGCTTTCATTGAGAGTTCCTGCGTTGCCGCCATCGGTAGGATGTCTCATCTCGCCTTTAAAGACGATACTATCGCCAAAGAAGCCTTTGCCACCGGTCGACTCTTCGCTAGGTGGTTTTCTCATGACCGCTAGTTCGCCGCTACCGACGATGACTTCTCGAGTCATCGAAACCAATCTTCACGTTAATTCGGAACTTGCTGAACAGTTAGATCCGATCGAGCTCTCCTCCGTAAACGAGCTCTTGGATCGCATCGCCGCCCTGGGAGTCGCCACAGATTACGACCGGATTGGGCCTAAAACCGATCTGAGAGAGATCAACTCTCCCCAGGCTACCCATCATGTTGCTGTGGTAGAGGAGCAATGCGGCGATTCTTCTTCTATCTTAAGGACTAGTTACGTTCGGATTCCCGATCCCTCCATGCCGGATTCCCGCAGAGGGACGGATGTCGATCAAGCCCTGAACTTAAAGTCGCGACGGATGGATTCATTGGATAGCATTCAAAAATCCAAACTTCCGAGTTCGGAAACTTCCCGGCCCCTGAGTCTTAAATTGGACGGGTTCCGGATCCAGTTCCACCCGCCCACCCGAACATTAGCGATCTATCCCGAATTCGGCAAGAGCCCGCTGAAACAAGACATCATTATCGGGCCGATTCCTCCTGGTTATGGACAGGATAAAGGATCGCCGAGAGGAGGACGCAATCCCAATTGACTGCAATAATTGCACAGACAAGGGAATCCTAAACGCCATAAGTCGTCACGAAATTACACGCTTTGCTGACTTGGTGACCATAGTACAAAAGTACTGTGCGATGGAGAGCGCCTGGAAAACCGAAAGTAAATTTTGGGATAATCCGGCCCCGAATACATCCCTAGTCCGAAATAAAAGGGTGCATCATTACCAAGCACCTAGGTTAAACTCCAAAAAACCAAAACCACATAAAGGGTACGGAACCGTACTGGAGGGTTGGCTAAACGGACCCTGCAAAATTCATAGCACAGAGGGCGCCACTCCAACTCATAGCCTTCGAGCATGTTGAATACTACGGCAGGTGGCCAAAAGTGGCGAAGAGCTTCTAGCTTCAGAATCCCAGCCCAGCAACACCAGTACGGTGTTAGCAGTCTTCGAGACTTTCGCATCAAATAACATGCAAAAATGAACACTCTGCAACCTTGCCGAAGTCTACCAAGTAGTAGCAATAAATCCATGGAGTGACACGGCTATTACCTTTAATGCTAGAGACGAACCTAAATTCCGAACAGCCCGAGCACCAGCCGTATTGGTCCTCAGTCCGATAGTGGAAGACTTTCGCCTTACTAAGGTACTAATGGATGGCGGCAGCAGACTAAACCTCATCTATGAGGAAACCCTCCGAAAAATGGAAATAGATTGGAACCGCATTGAGCGAAGCAGCACAACCTTTAGAGGAATAATCCCGGTAGGAAGCATGCTGCACAGAAAAATCACACCGGGCGTAGTGTTCGCCTGCCGGACAATTACAGGTCCGAGGAGGTCACATTTCAAGTGGCCCCGTTCAGCAGCGGATATCATGCTTTATTAGGGCGAGAGGCATTCACAATTTTTCAAGATATACCCCATTATGGGTACATGAAGCTTAAAATGCCCGGACGCAACGGAATCATCACTCTCGCTAGTGATCCGAACATAGCAGTCCGTGCAGAAAACAAGACAGCTGCACTAGCCCTCGAGGCACTATCCGAGGCCCTAGCGGCCGAGGAACTCACTGCGATGTTCTCCACGGTGAACAGGGACGATGTGATACTTGATAAAAGATCCAAGTCCACCTCTTTTAAACCAGCGGACGAAATAGTCAAATTCCAAGTCCACCCAACGGACCCTGCAAAGACGGCCTCCATTGGGGCACAATTAAACCCTGATGTAGACGCGCACTATGAGAATTTTACGAGAAAAGCTGGGACATTTTTGCTGGCACCCTTCAGATATGCCAGAATCCCACGTCGGCTGGCCGAGCACAGCCTAAATATCCTAAAGGATTCAAGCCCCAAACAGGCTCTTCGACGCTTTTCCGAACCCAAGAGACAGGCCATGGGAGAGGAGCTAGCCAAACTCTTGGAAGCCGGATTCATCAGAGATATAAAACATCCGGACTGGCTAGCAAACCTGGTGATGGTACCAAAGAAGGACAAATCCTGGCGCCTATGTGTTGATTTCAAAGACCTTAATAAGGCTTGCCCGAAGGATCCCTTCCCCCTCCCTCGAATTGATCAAATTATCGACGCCACAGCAGGACACGACTCATTGTGCTTCCTCGACGCGTACTCCGTCTACCACCAAATCAAGATGGCGGAGCTGCACTAAGCTGCAACAAAGATTCATCACTCCATACGGCCCATTCTGCTTCAACACAATGCCCTTCGGGCTCAAAAACGCCGGCGCAACATATCAACGCATGATTCAGACATGTCTGGCAAACCAGATCGGCAAAACAGTGGAAGCATATGTAGATGACGTGGTCGTCAAAACCAAGCATGTCGAAACTCTAGTAGACGATTTGAGGCTCACATTCGTCAATCTTCGAAAATATGACATCAAGCTCAATCTGGAAAAATGCGTCTTCGGCGTTCCAGCCAGAAAGCTCCTAGGCTTCATTGTGTCCGGTAGAGGAATTGAAGCAAACCCAGCCAAGATCCGAGCTCTGTCACAATTGGATATTCCAAAAGACCTCAAACAAATACAAAAATTGACTGGATGCGGAGCGGCTCTAAGCCGCTTTATTTCCCGTTTGGGAGAAAAGGCGTTACCCCTTTACCGCCTCCTCCGCCGAACCGAACACTTTGAGTGGACGGATGCCGCAACGGCCGGACTCGAAGAGATAAAAGCCATATTGGCAACAAATCCGGTCCTGGCCGCGCCCAACATGAGCGAAGCAATGCTATTATATATCGCCGCAACACATCAAGTTGTCAGCGCGGTGCTCGTTGTCGAACGAGAAACGGACGGACACCGGTTCCCTCTTCAAAAACCGGTTTATTATGTGTCCACTGTCCTCACTCCATGCAAGTCCCGGTACCCACATTATCAAAAGATAGCATACGCGGTGTTCATGGCATCCCGGAAGCTGCGACACTACTTTCAAGAGTGTTCGGTAACGGTAGCCTCCAAAGTACCTCTTAATGACATTATAAACAACAGCGACGCGAAGGGCCGGATTTCTAAATGGGCCATAGAGCTCCTTCCATTCGACATAACCTACAAGCCACGACGAGCTATCAAGTCGCAGGTTTTAGCCGACTTCTGGCGAATGGACCGACGAACTCCTAAAGAGTACAGCGCATACTCCAATTGGATCATGCACTTTGACGGCTCCAAAATGTTGGCCGGCCTGGGGGCTGGCGTCGTCCTGACGTCCCCAACCGGGACACAGTCCAATACGTCCTTCAGATAATGTATACGGACTCCAACAACGCAGCCGAATACGAGGCCCTTCTGCATGGCCTCCGGATGGCAGTCTCCATGGGCATTAAACGCCTAGAGGTGCGCGGGGATTCGATCCTCGCGATATCTCAAATAAATGGAGACTTTGATGCCAAAGATCCAAAAATGGAAGCATACCGCAATGTGGTCCTAAAAATGTCAGCACGGTTCGAAGGGCTCGAATTTCATCATATAGCCTGGGATAACAACCAGGCTGCGGACATATTGGCACGCATCGGTGCGAAACACAATGCCGTCCCGCCCAACATCTTCCTGGAAGGGCTATTCAAGCCATCCGTACTATGGGAAGGGGAGTCCGGAAATAACAATCCGGACCCAACCGGACTGCCTGACGCCGAACACTCTGACACAATCGGAGGCTCTGCCACCGAGATAACACCCCCCGCCCACGAAATAATGGCGGTTATTGCCCCATGGACGGAACCATTCCTAGCCTACCTAACTAGGCAGGAACTCCCAGAAGACCAAAATGAGGCTCGCTGCATAGTACAGCGATCTAAAGCCTATAAAGTCCATGAGGGAGAGCTTTATAAGAAAAGCACTACCGGAGTCCTTCAAAGGTGTATCTCCGAAGAGGAAGGGCGAAACCTCCTGGCTGAAATTCATGCCGGACTGGGTGGGCACCACGCTGTAGCCCGGGCCCTTGTAGGCAAGGCCTTCCGTACAGGATTTTATTGGCCGACGGCCCAGTCAGATGTGCAAGACTTAGTCCAACGATGCGTCGGTTGCCAGCTTTTTGCTAACCAAAGCCACATGCCACCCACCGCCCTCAAAACTATACCCATCACCTGGCCGTTCGCGGCCTGGGGGCTTGACATGGTTGGACCCCTTAAGGGAGGAACCCACAAGCAAAAATACCTATTGGTCATGGTGGATAAATTCACCAAATGGATAGAGGCCAAGCTGTTAAAACGGCGAATCCGGACCAGTGATAGACTTCATATCAGGGTAGTGCACCGTTACGGTGTCCCCACAAGATATCATCACTGATAACGACACCAACTTCATGGCCGATGAGGTCAAATTATGGTGCAAAAACATGGGCATCAAGCTCGATTACGCCTCAGTCTATCACCCTCAAACCAACGGTCAAGTCGAGCGAGCAAACGGTCTAATCATGAGCGGCATTAAACCCAGACCAGTGCGGTCCCTCAAGGAATCTAACACGCACTGAGTTGAGGAGCTTGACTCCGTACTCTGGGGGCTGTGGACCACGCCAAATCGTACTACCGGATTCACACCATTTTTTATGGTGTACGGCGCAGAGGCAGTCTTGCCCTGCGACATAATTCATGACTCACCTCGCGTGCGCATGTATGAAGAAAGAGAAGCCGAGCTCGATCGGCAGGACAGTTTTGACGCATTGGAGGAGGAACGCGATGTGGCAAAAGCTTGTTCCGCATTCTATCAATAGCAGGCTCGAAGATATCAAAGCAGGGAAGTACGGGCCAAAGCTTATAACGTTGGCGAACTAGTTCTACGCCTGCCGGATAAGAAAAAGGACAAACTCAAGCCCAAATGGGAAGGTCCCTTCATCATCGACCAGGTCCTGACCGGCGGAGCATACCGTCTGCGAAATGCATCAGATAACCAACTCGAGCCGAACCCATGGAACACAGCCCATCTACGAAGATTCTACGCCTAAGCGCCGGACTCCAAGTTCGTTTCCTTCCTCCGTCCACATTTTTTATTTTTGCTGTCTTTTATTTCTCTCCTTCCCCCTCCTTCTCCCTGAAGCCTTTAGAGGCTCGTTTGCCCTTTGTTCGCACATATTTGACGCGCTATACGCGCTCATTATACCTGGGGGCTTCTTTACCAGAAGCTTATTTTATACGGGCTTCATGCCCAACACATGCGTCAAACTTCCACATGTACCTTTTATTCACCATTATATGCATCGATATGACTTAAGTTTTGGCCAAGCTGGGTTGCATGGCTCCTGTGCTTACCCCTACGTTCCCGATTGTTCGGCTAGGCGGTAAAGGGAGCACCTCTGCAATTGTTATCGCCGGTCACCGGATGTGTACGTCAGACTGGGTGAAGCCGAAAGCTAGCGTTCTTAAGGGAATATTCGGTCGGTGAACTGAAAGATGATTTTTAACTATTTACCCATCTGCCCCCAGATGATTTTATGCTTTCATAGCAGCTTTGACATGCACTTTAGGGCATGCATCCCAAATGAATGGAACCCTTAACGGAACTATTCTCCCTGGAAGATGTTTCTTACTATCCATGTAATATAACATAACTAGTTGGGCACTTGTCTGATACAACAATAATGACCCCTACGCCTTGTCTCCATGCATACCCCGGTTCTTATATAACCACGACGGTATTCGGACACACTCCGGACTATTGGGTCCTGAGGTCGAAGCGAAAATGTCCGCTATGACAAACGATCTACAATCCGGCTAGAAGACATTTTTCATGTCATATTTTTACATAGTCAACTCAACTCATTGTATTCCTCCTCAATGCCATCTAACAGGCTATCTAATTTACAATCTTGCTTGGAATACTTGGCGGCCAATTCTACTTGGCCGTACACTGCTTACAGGATCTCCTTCCCATCGTGCCCCACAGGTCCGACCTCGGCCATGTGGTTTGGGCCAGCCGTGTACCGCTGCGTCTTTACCATGGCCCAGGCCTCCCTGGCGCCTTTGACGGCAGGTCAAATCTTCCATACCGGAAGCGCCGTGCTCCTTGAAGCCGCTCCGCCAGCTCCCCAATGCCTTCGGCAGGAGATAGATGGCCACAAGGCCTGGCCGACGCCTTTCATCACCTGCCGAACTTCGTTCGTGCAGGTAATGCGATTCGGGAAGAAGATCACCAAGAACTGGGCATCTCCTCTTCGTATGCGACCTGTGAGCAAACCTATATACATGTTTATGTTAGTCGCCTTCCTCGCCGAACTCTTTCAAAGTTCGCTCAAGCACTTATCGAAAATGCCGCGACGGTTGCCGATCATCCTTTATGGAGCCAGACAACTGGGCACGAACATCCTTTAGTTCCTCACCCAGTTTGGTGTTGGCATCTTGGAGGTTATTTTTCTCCTGCCGCACCCTTGTAAGCACGCTCTCGCCGGCCTTTAGCTGGCGCAAGAGCTGTTGCCTGTCCGGATCTAGTCCGGCGCCATCTGCAATATTTTTGTCAGATTTACACACCCGCCGCACTTCATAAACTATTTATCTTTTGAAGCGTATATTACCAGAGGGGGTCTCTGTGGCTCCCCCTGTAGCGGCTAGTGCAGCCTCAAGTTGGGCCTTGCATTCTTTAAGCTCCTTGGACAGTCGGGTACTCTTTTTTGTAAGATCCTGCATAACAAATGATCCTTAAATAAGTTATTCTAACTATTTTAAGTCTCGGGGGCTACTTGGCATATATAATCATCAAATTTCCTCACCCGTATGTCCTTTACATACTGCTCCGTGGCTCTGGCTAGACCATCTTGAGCGGCACGGAGGTGCGCATCTCCTGAATTGAAGGCATTCAAGGCCTCTTGGGAGAAACATGCGTCACGAAGAACTGTCTGGCGGCGCCTGTGATTCATGGTGCTCTCCACCTCGGAGTTGGTGGTGGATAATTTGTCGGCATCCTCTGTCAGAGGAGCATCCGACATACGCCTCGTGCTCGCCTCCGCTTCTGGACCCGGCTTTGGAGCCTGGCTGGCGGAGGTTCGATTGGCAACCTCTCCGGATTCAGTCCGGCGAGCGCTCTTTTTCCTGAAAAGAGCATCAACGTTAGTACGCCTTCCAGGAATCAATCCTAGGAACATGGTGACACTCCATACCGTTGCGGCGGAGTTTCGATCCGGACCGCACTTCTTTTTAGCCTCGGGCCAGACGCCTTGTTGGCTAGCCACTGCGGGCTCGGCTTCCTGCCTCGAGGGTACCCCCTGCGAAAGACCGTTGGTATACGGTGATCAAGAAATAAGCACGGATGGGTCATTATCAGAGTATTGGGACCTCGGTCTCAGTTACTTGTGAGGCTGGAAGTATTCCGGGGTAATCGGCCGTAATGGCAACCAAAGCATTGTCGATGCTAAGTTGGTGGAACACCCCGTCGATCAACTCCACCTTTATATCCGGATCCTCTTCGGAGGTCGGATCGAGGACCGCTCTGGATCCTCGGGTTGTGGGGGCGGTCTGTGTATCTTCTCCATAGTCCGGCGCAGTTCCTGCGCAGAAACCATGAAATGAGATATTTAACCACGGGAACATGGATCGGACAGGCCACAAAGATGTTTGCTTACCCAGCTTCGAGGATTATTCGAAGAAAACTCCTTCAGTGGATTGACGCGGAGGAAATCCTCCTCCTCCCCTTTATACATGGCAGACAAGATCTTCACCAGTTCCGCAACCGATCCCGGCCCTTTGCGGCCATGGAGGGTGGCATCGTCCTCCCCGTTGAAGTCCCACATGGGGTGGCCCCTATATTGGAGCAGCTGCACTCCCCTCATAATGCAGATTTCCATGACTCCAATCAAGGTCAATCCGGCATGAGCCAGTAACCTTATTCGGCTCATCAAGTAGAGGACATCCCGGTCATTTTCCCTCCGGGGCGCAAGCTTAGGCGCTTCTTCAGAGGAGCATTGCTAAACTCCGGAAGGCCGATCCGAACAGGATCCGGCAGCGGGACGTCCTCCATGGAAAACCATTCTGAAGGCCAGTCTTCGGACGCCTTCTTCGGGGTTCCGGAAAGGTATCCGGTCCCGGCGATGCGCCATAGCTCGGCTCCGCCCACTTGATATATTGACCCCTCATAAGAATGGGGTACTAGGCAGAATAACCTCTTCCCCAGCCCGAAATGAGCCTCGACACTCAAGAACAGTTCGCAAAGGGCCACGAAGCCCGCGATGTGCAAAATGGAAGCAGGCGTAAGGTGGTGCAACTGGAGGCCGTAGAACTCCAAGAGCCCCCGGAGAAACGGATGGATTGGAAATCCGAGTCCTCTTACTAGATAAGAGATGAAGCATACCCGCTCTCCTTTAGAGGGATCGGGGACACTCCCCGCTTGCTCCGCCCTTGTAGGTGGCAATTCCGGCTCGAACCGGAACCATGAAGGCCGGGGGAAGAAATCCCTTGGTTTGGAGTATAACTAGCTTGCTATGCGGGACTGAGCATCTCTCCCAATTTCCAGGCTGAGGGCTGGGAGCGCGAGAGGAGGAGCCACGTCGACTGTCCATGATGGAATGGGCTTTGGTCAGAGGCGCTCCGATGAAAGCTCGCGAAGGGGGGATGGTGTGACTCAGATCTAGATCCTCGCCCCTTTTATAGGCAGCTCATTTGTGTAGCTAGGGGGGTAAATGTAAAAATACCCTAGCTTTTCGCATTCATTCAAACACGTGGAAGATGGCCATTATTGGGTGTAGAAGCCAAGGAGCGCAGCATTTATCAGAAGCCGGACACTATTCGACAAGTATATGGAATTTGGAGAAGAACCCGCCTCGCAATGCCGAAGACAATCAACGCGCCGGACTCATCGTCATTGAAGCCTGGTTCGGGGCTACCGAGGAGTCCCGGATTAGGGGTTTCGGATAGCGAACTATCACCGTTGGCGGACTCTGGACTATGAAGATACAAGATTGAAGACTTCGTCCCGTGTCCGGATGGGACTTTCCTTGGCGTGGAAGGCAAGCTTGGAAATACGGATATGTAGATCTCCTACCATTGTAACCGACTGTGTAACCCTAACCTATCCGGTGTCTATATAAACCGGAGGGTTTTAGTCCGTAGGACGAACAACAATCATACCATAGGCTAGCTTCTAGGGTTTAGCCTCCTTGATCTCGTGGTAGATCTACTCTTGTACTATCCATATCATCAATATTAATTAAGCAGGAGTAGGGTATTACCTCCATCGAGGGGCCCGAACCTGAGTAGAAACATCGTGTCCCTTGTTTCCTGTAACCATCCGCCTAGACGCACAGTTCGGGACCCCCTACCCGAGATCCGCCGGTTTTGACACCGACAAATACCCTATTAGTCATTTCGAGCTGCAAAAAGAATTCCAATATGTTATATGAAGAAGACTGATAATGATTAGAAAAGTATGTCGGTTACTCATAGCTCTATTAATGGGTTTGTGTACACATTACTTGCCTCTTTGTCTTCAAACAATTACATTGTTTTCATTACCTTATGTTTTTAACTAAGAAATATCCTTCTGTGCAAGATGAACAGTACAGAATAATTCTAATTGTGCTTGATTTATTTTTTTGGGTCAAATGCTCAAGAAGTTATTTCCAAAATACAAAAATATTCTATCCCAATCTTGATGTTTTCAATTCTAATACATGTGTTTTTGCGGGAATTTGGCAGATAGACTGTTCTTTGTATCCTTGAGGTGGTAGCAGCAACTATTAGTCTTTTGATGCCGCGAAGAGAACCTTATTTTCCACACGTGAGTGGGCCCACACAAAGCAATGAAATTCAATATGGCACACCAACAAGTCACTGCTGAGCAGAAAGGGTTCACAAGATCGACATATTATCAAACATATGTGAGAACGTTTCAAGTTTTATACCATTGCATATGTACTCATAGTGTCCTCATATTGGTCCAAAGCTACCACAAGACGCTTCCAAGAGCTTGCACAAGCTCTTTACTACTTCATCACTGGCACTACTTTAGCAGATGCCCGTACAAGAATGATATGAATCATCAAAGATCGTGGAATCGACAACTTTGGGGAGTAGTATTGAAATATAGTTTCCATTGTATGAAATGTATCTCATGTTTTATGTAAGAAAAATCTCGCTTTTCAAGATCCCTTGTCATCCATCCTAACATAATTTCACTATAAGATACTCCATCAAAGTCCTCCATCATTACATACACAACCAATCCAGTTACACAGCGGACATAAAAGAAAATAGAAATGGCTATGGTTCTATAAAACCGCCCAATCCAGTTACAGGTCAATGATTCTTGAACGCCCAAGCAAAGAAAAGATGGTCAAACTAGTAACCAATTAAACGATTCAAAAATTAACAACACATGAGTCTTTCCCTTAATACGTGTGAAATCTCAACATAAAGTATCAATGGTGCGCGGCGGTGGCTAGTTGGACCTAGACCTACGGCTAGCAAACCGACTCAACCTGGACTTCCAAATACAACACGGACGCACACCTACGAAACCTAGGTGTAGTCTTGCCTATAATCTGCTAATTAATCACCGGCTAGATTGAACACGATTAGCTAAACTTACTAGGACACACATAGTATGTAGACTCCTAGCTAACTATACTTTAAATCTAAACATCAAGATTATTCTAATAATCTCCTTCTAATCTTGACTTTTGTCTTATGTGCTTCTTCGATCTTGACTCATTGCAGCTTCATGACTTGTCGATTCAAACTTCAATGTATGATCCGAACTATCCTGTGCTTCTTCGGTCTCATCTACGCTGTTAGAATACAATTTGTAATAGAATTAGGACTCCTACTCGATTTGTAAAAGGGCTAGGTTAGGTGCGGCTTGGCTCTTATATATACTTCTTGTATCGGCATAATATTGCATGCATCAACAATTATTCAATACAATTCTGCATGGTATCAAACTTACGATCCTAGGGAATGATATCAATTTAGGTCTTTGATCGATGACTTCCGCCTCTGTTCCGATCGGGACGATTGCATCTGGCGCCGCCGCCGGCGGACCGATCGTCGTTGAATCCATCTCCTTTACCACGCCACCTGCGCATGGCTACGGGCCACACGTCTACGGCGCCATGCAACACGACACGTCGCCCGCAGGAGCCGGAGCCGGGCACTACTCTGCGTAGAAATCTACGGGGCACTACGCGGCCGCGCCTGTGACTTCGTCCAGTGCATCGTCCATGGCTCTCTGCAACACACCTGCGGTGCCATACAGTACACCGACGATCTATGGCGGCTACCAGCCGGCTCCTCCGATCGCACCGTACTACGATGCTCCTGCTTCGCCCCCGGCTTCATCAACTGCACCACCACCGCCGTCTGGATGGCGCTCATCTCCCGATCCATGGATAGGGCTAGTCCAGGCATGGCCTATGCCCTGGTCCGCCCCTACGCCATGTGGTGCCCCGCTTGCCTATACCAGTGGCTGGCAGCCCGGTGCTCTCCCTCACACCGGCGCGTCCATCCTCGTGCCCCGACGGCCGACGGCCGCGTACCACGCTGCTCCCTCCGCCGCACCACCGATCTACAACACCAGCCCTTATGCATCCTATGGCGCTCCATCGTCCCCCTACATGCAACAGTACAATGATGGTGTCTCTTTCTTTACGCCGATACGGGCCCTACTGCCGACGCCACCACACCCGCAAGCTCCCATGACTACACCGGCCGCTACTTCGACTCCGAGCTGGGACCAATCTACTTTTCTACAAGCCATGAACAACTTTGCTGCACAAGGGAACTCAGGTATGGATTGGATTTTCGATTCTGGTGCTTCTCGTCATATGTCTGCCTCGAGTAATTTGCTTTCTTCTTGCACACCTTCGTCTTTTCCCTCTATTACTCTTGGTGATGGATCTTCTATTCCTATTTACTATGCCGGTCAGGCTCAAATCCAATCCCCAACTAAGCCCTTGCTTCTTCGTGATGTTCTTGTAGCTCCTACCCTTATTAAAATATGATTTCTGTTCGCCAAATCACCACTGATAATCTTGTTTCTGTTGAGTTTGACCCCTTTGGTTTGTCTGTGAAAGACTACCAGACCAAGACCAATATCGCTCGATTCAATAGCTCCGGTGATTTATATTCTCTCCATGGTGTTCCGACCGCTGCTACTCCAACATCTATGGCGGCCTCTGTTGATCTGTGGCACCAACGTCTCGGCCATCCCAATAAAAATGTGAAAGTGCAACTATCCCTAGGTGGTTTTGGTAATTCCTAACAACATATAGCTCATTGAGCTAACACTATTTCAAGACTAATATTTCAGGAAAGCTCAATGATTGGCATAGCATGGACGAGAAAAGTGGACCCCTCAAAATGCTAAGGACAAAGGGATTGGCTCAAGCTCAAGACTCTACATTTTCTATTTTAGTGATCCAAGATCACATTGAGTCTATAGGAAAAGTCAATACTATCAAGGAGGTATGAGGTGTTGCTTAATGTCTTACTTTCTCAAAATGCTTAGTGATATGCTCCAAAGCCCTCAACTACTTTCTCACATCCACATATGACCTAAACCAAAAGTCAAACTCCGCCCTACCGATTCTTTCCATCCGACGCCACCGAGTTCAGATGTCATAGCCACTGCCACAAACCCTAGGAAAATCGGTCTCACCGATAGGGATCTCTGTCTCACCGAGATGGGATTGTAATCTCTCTGTTTCCCTTCATAACATTTTGGTCCTACCGAAATGAGCGATCGGTCCCACCGATATTGCAATGTAAACTCTCTGTTTCCCTTTTGTAACATTTCGGTCTCACCGAAATGAGCGAATCGGTCCCACCGAGTTTACCTGACCAACTCTCTGGTTAGCTTATTACCAAAATCGGTCCCACCAAGTTTGCGTAATCGGTCTCACCGAGATTACGTTATGCCCTAACCCTAACCATATCGGTCCTACCGAGTTGCATGTTGGTCCCACCAATAATCCTAACGGTCACTAGATTTGCTGAATCGGTCCGACCGAGTTTCTCAATTCGGTCCCACCGAGATTGGTATGTTGTGTGTAACAGTTAGATTTTGTGTGGAGGCTATATATACCCCTCCACCTCCTCTTCATTCGGGGAGAGAGCCATCAGAACGAACCTACACTTCCAATACACATTTTCTGAGAGAGAACCACCTACACTTGTGTTGAGGCCAAGATATTCCATTCCTACCATATGAATCTTGATCTCTAGCCTTCCCCAAGTTGCTTTCCACTCAAATCTTCTTTCCACCAAATCCAAATCCTGTGAGAGAGAGTTCAGTGTTGGAGAGACTATCATTTGAAGCACAAGAGCAAGGAGTTTATCATCAACACACCATTTGTTACTTCTTGGAGAGTGGTGTCTCCTAGATTGGCTAGGTGTCACTTGGGAGACTCCGACTAGATTGTTGAGTTGAACCAAGGAGTTTGTAAGGGCAAGGAGATCGCCTACTTCGTGAAGATCTACCGCTAGTGAGGCAAGTCCTTCGTGGGCGACGGCCATGGTGGAATAGACAAGGTTGCTTCTTCATGGACCCTTCATGGGTGGATCCTCCATGGACTCACAAGAACTGCTACCCTTTGTGGGTTGAAGTCTCCATCAACGTGGATGTACGATAGCACCACCTATCGGAACCACGACAAAAACATCCGTGTCTCCAATTGCATTTGAATCCTCCAAACCCTTCCCTTTACATTCTTGCAAGTTGCATGCTTTACTTTCTGCTGCTCATATACTCTTTGCATGCTTGCTTGAATTGTGTTAAGATTGCTTGACTTGTCCTAAAGTTGCTAAAATCTGCCAAGAACTAAAATTGGGAAAAGGCTAGATTTTTATTTGTTCAAGTAGTCTAATCACCCCCCTCTAGACATACTTTCGATCCTACAAGTGGTATCAGAGCTTTGGTCTCCATTTGCTTTGATTCCATAGCTTTTGGTGGTCATAGCTTGGTTTCACAACCTAGGAGAGTATGGCGTCTAGCGAGGGAAACTATCACCGTAGAGGTCCTTACTTTGATGGTACTAATTTTGCTAGTTGGAAGCATAAGATGAAAGTGCATATTCTTGGACATAACCCCGCCGTTTGGGCTATTGTGTGTATTGACTTGCAAGGTGAATTCTTTGATGGGAGAGAACCGAGCCGTGAAGCTACCGCAGAAGAGTTGAAGATGCTGCAATACAACGCTCAAGCTTGTGATATCCTCTTCAACGGATTGCGCCCTGAAGAATTCAACAAAATCAGCCGTCTTGAGAATGCAAAGGAAATTTGGGATACTTTGGTTGATATGCACGAAGGTACCGACTCCGTCAAGGAATTCAAGTTGGATGTGCTTCAAATTCAGCTTGACAAGTTAAAAATGAAGGATGGTGAAGGTGTCGCTGAAATGTACTCTAGGCTTGCTCTTATCACAAATGAGATTGCCAGCTTAGGAAGTGAAGAGATGACCGATAATTCATCATCAAGAAGATCCTAAGAGCTTTGGACGGAAAATATGATACCGTGTGCACATTGATCCAAATGATGCCAAATTACAAAGATCTCAAGCCAACGGAAGTCATTGGAAGAATTGTTGCTCATGAGATGTCACTCCAGGATAAGGAGGAACTTCACAACAAGTCAAGTGGTGCATACAAAGCCTCATGTGAAGCCCCCACATCATCAAGTGAGAAACAAACCTTCAATGAAGAATTGAGCCTAATGGTGAAGAACTTCAACAAATTCTACAAGAGTAGAAGCAAAGAGAGAAGCTCCAAGTCAAGGTCCTACAATGACAAAAGATCTTCTAGTCGAGAGCGTAATTGCTACAATTGTGGAAGACCCGGACACTATTCAAATGAGTGTACGGCCCCCTACAAAAGAAGAGAAGATTCTTCCAAAAGGAGAAGTAGAAGAGAAGAATCACCATCAAGAGAGAGGAGTAGGGATGATCGTTATGAACGAAGAACCTCACGGAGAAGCAAGGATTCGGAAAGAAAGGACAAGTCATCAAGGAGCTACACAAAACGAAGACATCAAGCTCATGTTGGTGAAGGTATCCAGCTCTGACTCCGACAATCACTCCGAGAGAAGCTATCACGCCGAATCCGAATATACTCAAGATGAAGGTGTTGCCGGTCTAGCACTTGTGTCAACCAACTCCTACAACATATTTGATTCACCAAATGAAGGAGTTGGAAGATGCTTCATGGCCAAAGGTCCAAAGGTATCACACCCCGAGTATGTTGATTTCAATAGTGATGAAGATGACTTGATAGGTGATGATGATTTACTTGTTGACAACTCTAGTGATGAATACTATGATGAAACATCAATTAATCATGATAATCAAGATAAAACGAATGACAATGATAAGGAGAAGATCGAGTGTCTAACTAAATAACTAAACACTCTTAAGTTAGCTCATGAAACTATCTTAGGAGATCATCGAGAACTTTAAAGGACTCATGAGAAATTACGTTTTGAAAAGCTCAACCTTGAGCAAGGCATGAGTTCTTAAAGGCAATCAATGATGATCTTCGCAAGAAAAGTTCTTCTTACATTGCCAAGCGTTTACTCATATCCACTTACATGCCTCAAGTCAAGTCTAGTAACAAGAACAAGAAAGATTCTTCCTCTAGTAGTAACAGTAATGATGCTAAATCCAATGTTGTTGCTTCTAGTAGTTCTCTTGATTCCACTAATGATTATCTTAGACAAGTTACACTTGAGCAAGAAAATAGCTTATTGAAGGGAATCATAGAGAAATGTGTTTACAAGAGCCTTGCCGGGAGTAAGCAATTCAAGGAAATTGTACGCAAGCAAGGAAGGCACCGGAAGAACCAAGGTGTTGGTTTTGAACGAAAGTTCAATGCCAATGGAATTGAGTGGGAAGAAGATCAATATCCAAGTCGAAGTTTGTTCCTCAACAGGAGAAGTATGATCCTACTTCTTTCAAAGGGACACAAGCTCAAGATGATCTTCCACCACAAGACCACAAGCAAAAAGACAAGGACAAGCTTCAAGAGGAGATTGATGCATTTGAAGAAGCTCCTAAGGCTTTGGTCAAGTGGGTTCCCAAGACTACATCAAGTTCTAATTCATCAAGTACGATCAAGAACTCCAAGGATTCCCATCAAGATGATGTGGATCCCAAGAAGAAGAACTAGAGAGTTCTTCGTGGTGACTCCGCCAACATATTTCACTCATATCATTTTGGCAAGAACAAGTGCAATCAACTTCCACATCTTGCACTAGTTCAAGGAGTCACAAACCCTCTTGTTGGTAAGACAAGGGACAAGGTAACCTAATGCCTTCATAGACATCATCTTGTGTGTGCATCATTCTATGTCTATGGATATCCTTGTTTGTTCCTTGTGGGACTAACCCGTGTAGGTATTGAAAGTGCAACTCACTCCAAAGGATTGCTCCAAATGATCTACATCAACATTGAGCACCCACATCTTCAACACCTACATGAAGTCATCGTCGACAAAACCCAAGGTTAGTTCATCCCTCTAATGGGGAATCTCACATCTAGGGGAGCTTTACTCTAAGAATTGAGCTAAAGCAACTCTAATGGTGTGAACACAACAACGCTTTATGTAAAAGTGGTAACCCCACTTGTGCTTAAGCGATGAGTATGACCTATGATCAAATGTTCTCATTTGACTCCTAAGTCAATATACTCATATATAGATGACCTAGTCATCGCCAATTGCTTGATAGATGCTAGAATTGGTTGTGCATGCTTTGCCACATATTTCATTTGCCATTTTATTGTGTGAGCACGTTGGTTGCATAATTTACTCATTCGAGGACATCCACTTGTTGTTTTGATTATTTGGATTCCTTTTCTTTTGCCAAGTGGATGGACAAGAATGCCTAAGAACCTTCTCTAGCTATCTATGCTTTTCTTGTCTCAAACTCTATTCATGCTACATCACAAAATTTGATCAAGTCAGATTCGAACCACTCTGTGTGAGGAGCACTCGGAGTCCCCGATTCGTCATAGACTTAAACTTCCAAAACTTCTTTGTGCGCTTCGGTCTGACCGATTCTCCATTTCGGTCATACCACGATCACTAAGTCAATCTAGGTTTTCAATCTCGGTGCAACCGATTTGAACTTTTCGGTCACACCGAGTTGTCAGAATCGCTTGCGATTATGCATCTCGGTGCCACCGAAGTTGTTCCACTCGGTCACACCGGCAGTGGTCGCTATATATATCCACGGGTCAAATTTTGGAAATTTCTCCGAACTATTTCGCCCGCGCTCAGCATGCTCTGCCTCCCTGGTCTCCGGATCGTCCTCCTCGTCGCTAGCTGCCTCCTGCCACGGGTCTCCGCCGCCGTCAATGGGAATCCTCTCCGCTGTTGCTGCTGTAGCAAGTCCATCGCCGAACTAGGGTATGGACTTGATCTTTGTGCTATTCCTCACTCTGAATCCCTAGCACATTGTTTTGCCATTAATCTTGCCACAATTGAGATCATCTTATCCACCGAAAACACTCCATAGATTAGATGTGAATTGAAAATTTAGGGTTAAGTTTCCGTCGAAACCATCTCGGACCAACTGAGTTGTAGAACTCGGTACCACCGATTCGGCTAAGGCCATTGCACATGTAATTCTCGGCCTGTCCAAGAATTGCAAATCGGTGTGACCGAGTTCAGGACTTTGTGAAACCCTAGCAGTCTCGGTGCCACCGAACTGTGACTCGGTCTGACCGAGTTCACCAGTTTAGGTTCCAAAAGCTGCTTCGGTATCACTGAGTTTACAAATCGGTAGATCCTAAATGCTTTCTATGGAAAACTAAAACTAAGTTTTTGAGTCATTCTTTTGCAAAAACCTTTGTATTTTGTGATGCTCATCCACTCTACCTCATCTATAAACTATTCACAGGGTCAGCTGACAGTGTTTGCATCATGTCTGATCAGAGTGACAGTCAGAACAAGTCAGGGGAGCAGGTTCACATGATTGAGGGCACTAGTCCCTCTAGCAGCTCAGATGATGGAAGCAGGAGCACACCCAAAGAACTTACCCAAGGCAGCCACCAGGACCAGAAAGAAGAGAACTTCAGATTATGAGGATGAAGACTATGTGGTTGTTGAGGATGAGGCCATTTCCAAGAAGAAGGTGCTCAAGAAGGAGTATGGCACAACTGCTGCCACTAAGCCTGGTATGAAGACCAAAACACCTACCAAAAGAACTCCCATGTCTAAAGCCAGAGCCTCCACTCAAGCATCTTTGGAATCTGAACCCAAAGAGGCTGCTGCAGAAGGGAAGAAAAGGAAGGAAATGGTCAAGAAGACCATTGCCAGGGTTGTTGGAAGGCCTTCCATGATGGAAGAAGAAGAAGAGGAAGATGTTGTTTGACCAGACCCAAAGCTCAAAAGCTTATGGGTGATGCCATCAGGTCAGGGGCTGCTTCATCAAAGCCCAAAGAAGCTCCTAAGGCAGCTGCTCCAAAGCCCAAATCTGCACCCAAGAGGAACACCAGGAGTATTCCAGCTGCAGAGAGGAACAAGGCCCCAGTGCCTGAAGCTGCTGTTGAAGAAGAAGATGATGAGGAACATGTCTTGAGAAGGTTGAAGCCCAAAATTCCAGATCACAATGATGCTCATCTAGTAGCTGAGGACATGAAGCTCAGGAGGGATGCAGGACTCAAACAGTGGAGATTGACTGATCCCTATGCAGTCAGGAGAAGAACTGCTGTGGACTACTGGTTCCATACAAAGGAACAACATGACTTCTATGAGACAGTGCTGCTTGACAAGAAGCCAATTGTCTGTGATATGAGATGGGTAGACTGGGAGTACATCAGGAAGACTGAAGAGCATTATCCAGGGGTGTATGACAGTTTCAATGCTTTTGGAGTGGATGACTTTGTTGGGCAGAAGCTCACAAAGTGGAATGATGAACTTATTATGTAGTTCTACTCCACAGGTCACTTCTACCCAGATGGAAGGATTGTCTGAATGTCTGAAGGTACTAGGTACCAATCATCAGTTGAAGAATGGGCAAAGTTGATCAATGCTCCTAAGGAGAATGATGATGACTTGGATGTCTATGCCAAGAAGAAGAAGGATCACAACTCCATGGCACACATGTACAGAGAGATCCCAGATGCTGCTATTGGGACACACAAGTTTGGCTCAGTACATTGTCTTCTGTCAGGACTGCCAACAATCAACTGGATCCTCAGGCACACTCTTTTGCCTAAATCTGGAGATCACAAGATGATCAGAGGTCATGCCATCAACCTACTTCACATATTTGATGTGCCTTAGAAGTTCAAGGTCATGAGCCTCATAGTGGAAACTATCAAGAGGACTGCTGCAGATCAGAAGAGAAGTTGTGGGTATGCCCCACAGATCTAGGAGCTCATCAACTCCGAGATGGGCACATGCACATACCGCTTGGACAAGGAACACATGCCCATCTATCCAGATTTTGAGGACAACACAGTGGTGATGGATGAAGATGAACCATCTTCTGTGCAAGCACAAGCAAAAAGGGAGAAGGCAAGGAATGAAAAGGCTGCAAAGATGCCAACCATTGATGAGGCATCTCAGTACTTCTTAAAGAGCAAGCAGGATCAGCTTGGCTACTTGATTGCCTCCACTCTGAGGATTGAGAAGGGACTGGCCACCCTGACTCGAAACCAGGAGAGCTTGGAGAGGATCATGGAGCAGAAGTTCTATGACATGGATGTGAAGGTCACTGAGATACAGTCAGTTGTTGAACAACTTCAGGATGATATGCAGGAGAGGAAGGGCAAGACTACTACTGATGCTTTTGCCAGAGTGCCCAGGAGACAGAGATCAGCTGCAGTGCCTGTTACAGACACCAGAGCCACTACATCTGCACCAGCTACAGCTTCTGTGCAACCAGCTCCAGCACCTACTCCTCCAGCACCATCTACATCGACTGATGCCTTCATTCTTGGAGTTCTGTCTACACCACCACCTGAAGACCAAGCCTGAGAGTCGATTTAGTGCTATGCATTTTCTATGAACTTTTTGGTAACTTGTTGCCAAAGGGGGAGAAAAATGTATAGATCATAGGCTTCGAGAGAGAGTGTTGCTTTTGTTCTCTCTTGTTTTGGTGGTTGAACTTTATTTGCTTGTTTGAGATACTTTATGCGTTTGTGAGATACTTGGATGATCATGTGTTTGATCATATGCTACCTTAATGCTTGTTGGATGATTTTATCCTTTTATATCCCATATGATCATTCACTTTGCTTGGTGATGAGTGCATGTATTTATTTATTATCATTTTGAGCGCTCCACCAACACGTATGTGATATGGAAGAGTAACCCATGATCCTAACTCATTGTGCATTTGTAGTCCAAAGCAAATCTTAAACAATGCACAAATTTAGGGGGAGCTCTTGCTTTTCACATACTTCTCAAAGCGACAATGTTTTTCACTCTTATTATCATTTGTCAAAGCTTTGATCTATATGTTGTGATCAATTACCAAAATGGGGGAGATTGAAAGTGCAACTATCCCTAGGTGGTTTTGGTAATTCCTAACAACATATAGCTCATTGAGCTAACACTATTTCAACACTAATATTTTAGGAAATCTCAATGATTGGCATGTCATGGACGAGAAAAGTGTACCCCACAAAATGCTAAGGACAAAGGGATTGGCTCAAGCTCAAGACATTACATTTTCTATTTTAGTGATCCAAGATCACATTGAGTCTATAGGAAAAGCCAATACTATCAAGGAGGTATGAGGTGTTGCTTAATGTCTTACTTGCTCAAAATGCTTAGTGATATGCTCCAAAGCCCTCAACTACTTTCTCACATCCACATATGACCTAAACCAAAAGTCAAACTCCACCCTACCGATTCTTTCCATCCGACGCCACCGAGTTCAGATGTCATAGCCACTGCCACAAACCCTAGGAAAATCGGTCTCACCGATAGGGATCTCTGTCTCACCGAGATGGGATTGTAATCTCTCTGTTTCCCTTCATAACGTTTTGGCCCTACCGAAATGAGCGATCGGTCCCACCGATATTGCAATGTAAACTCTCTGTTTCCCTTTCGTAACATTTCTGTCTCACCGAAATGAGCGAATCGGTCCCACCGAGTTTACCTGACCAACTCTCTGGTTAGCTTATTACCAAAATCGGTCTCACCGAGTTTGTTTAATCGGTCTCACCGAGATTACGTTATGCCCTAACCCTAACCATATCGGTCCTACCGAGTTGCATATCGGTCCCACCGAAAATCCTAACGGTCACTAGATTTGCTGAATCGGTCCGACCGAGTTTCTCAATTCGGTCCCACTGAGACTGGTAAGTTGTGTGTAATGGTTAGATTTTATGTGGAGGCTATATATACCCCTCCACCTCCTCTTCATTCGGGGAGAGAGCCATCAGAATGAACCTACACTTTCAATACACATTTCCTGAGAGAGAACCACCTACACTTGTGTTGAGGCCAAGATATTCCATTCCTACCATATGAATCTTGATCTCTAGCATTCCCCAAGTTGCTTTCCACTTAAATCTTCTTTCCACCAAATCCAAATCCTGTGAGAGAGAGTTGAGTGTTGGGGAGACTATCATTTGAAGCACAAGAGCAAGGAGTTCATCATCAACACACCATTTGTTACTTCTTGGAGTGTGGTGTCTCCTATATTGGCTAGGTGTCACTTGGGAGCCTCTGACAAGATTGTGGAGTTGAACCAAGGAGTTTGTAAGGGCAAGGAGATCGCCTACTTCATGAAGATCTACCGCTAGTGAGGAAAGTCCTTCGTGGGCGACAGCCATGGTAGGATAGACAAGGTTGCTTCTTTGTGGACCCTTCGTGGGTGGAGCCCGCCGTGGACTCGCGCAACCGTTACCCTTCGTGGGTTGAAGTCTCCATCATCAACGTGGATGTACGATAGCACCACCTATTGGAACCACGACAAAAACATTCGTGTCTCCAATTGCGTTTGAATCCTCCAAACCCTTCCCTTTACATTCTTGCAAGTTGCATGCTTTCCTTTCCGCTGCTCATATACTCTTTGCATGCTTGTTTGAATTGTGTTAACATTGCTTGACTTGTCCTAAAGTTGCTAAAATCTGCCAAGAACTAAAATTGGGAAAAAGCTAGATTTTTATTTGGTCAAGTAGTCTAATCACCCCCCCCCCCCCTCTAGACATACTTTCGATCCTAAAAAATGTGTTATCCACACTTCTTAGTGAATTTTCAATACCTCGTAAGAGAAACTCTCATAATTCTTTTATGTGTCAGTCTTGTCAACTGGGCAGACATGTTCGCCTTCCCTTTAGTTCCTCTCAATCCTCTAGTACTTTTCCTTTTCAATTACTTCATTGTGATCTCAGGGCATCAACAATAGAAAGTGTATCTGGTTTTAAGTATTATCTCGTGACTCTTGATGATTTTATTCATTATGTTTGGACTTTTCCTTTACGCAACAAATCCGACGTTCATAATATATTCATTAAATTTCAGCGCTATGTCTCGGTTCACTTTTTCCTCCCTATAAGATTCATCCAATGTGATAATGGTTGTGAATTTGAAAACTTTAAAAATCGAAATTTATTTCTACAATATGGAATTCTCTTGCGTTTTTCCTGTCCTTATACCTCCCCTCAAAATGGCAAAGCCGAGCGTTCTCTTCGTACGCTTAATGACATCATTCGCCTCTGCTTGTTCACTCTTCTCTGCCTCCGACATTCTGGGCTAAGGCCCTCCACATGGCCACATATTTACTCAATATTCGTCCATCTAAAGTTAACCCACAAACTACTCCTTACTTCTGTTTGTTTCTCTCTCATCCAAATTACTCCGACGTTCGCGTCTTCGGTTGTCTTTGTTTCCCAAACTCCTACTCCACTTCTCCTAACAAACTTTCCCCGCGCTCTATCCCGTGTGTCCATCTAGGTTTTTCCAACGAGCACAAGGGTTATCGTTGTCTGGACCTTGTTAGTGGTCGTGTTCATGTGTCTCGTCATGTATCATTCACTGAAAATATTTTTCCCTTTTCCGAGCGTCAAGAATTAGATCCCAACTCAGCCACACTGCCCACTAGTCCCTCTTGTCGCAATCATCTTCCCTTATTTGACCCGCCGACCTATCCAGCGAAACCACCCGCAGTAGCGGATCCTGCCGCCACCACTTCTGTCATCACCTCTGTCCCGGCAGAGGAAAACACATTACACTCTCACGCAGCAGACCTCCTGCCGTCGCAGTCTTCATCGCCATCTCCCTCGTCCGCTTCCTCCGCTACGCCAGACGCGTCCACCACATCTTTCCCCACCCCTCCTGCTCATGATATTCCCGTTCCGGCTCCTACTAACGATCATATCATGCGCACACGTGCCAAGTCCGGGTTTCGTTTACCTGCAAAAGATCGTCTCAATCTTCATGCATCTTTATCTCCTTTCTCTCTACCCAAACCTTACAAATCCGCTCTCCTAGATCCTAATTGGGCCGCCGCTATGGAAGATGAATATGATGCCCTTCTGCAAAATAACACATGGCAGTTAGTTCCTCGTCCTTCCAATACAAATATCGTTTCGGGCAAATGGGTTTTTCACCATAAATTTAATTCTGATGGGAGTCTTGCACGTTATAAGGCTCGATGGGTATGTCATGGTTACTCTCAGCAACACGACATCAATTATGATGAGACTTTCTCTCCAGTTGTCAAGCCCAGCACTATTCGCACTGTACTTAGCATCGCCGTCTCATCTTCCTGGCTAATTTATCAACTAGATGTCAAAAATGCTTTTGTTCATGGCTCTATTAAAAATACAGTCTATTGTCAACAACCTCTTGGCTTCGAACATTCCTCCTATCCTAGTCATGTTTGTCTTCTTCAAAAATATCTTTATGGTCTTAAACAAGCACCACGTTCCTGGTTTCAACGCTTTTCTACTTATACTCAAACCATCGGTTTGACACCTTCCCGTTCTGACACTTCTCTCTTCACCTTTCATCACAACGCCAACACTGCTTACCTTCTTTTATATGTTGATAATATTATCGTCATAGCTTCCTCACAACAATTTTTAAATCATATTATTTCTCTTCTTCGCCACGAATTTTCTATGACAAATTTAGGTCTTCTTCACCACTTCCTAGGTATTGCTGTTATCCGTGACTCCTCTGGTCTTTTCTTGTCTCAACGTCAGTACACTCTGGATCTTCTTTCTCGTGCTGGTATGCTTGATTGTCAAACTTCTCGTACCCCTGTTGATACAGGTTCCAAACTCTCTGCCGACGGTGATCCTTTCTCTGATCCTTCTCTTTATCGTAGTCTTACCGGTGCACTTCAGTATCTCACTCTCACTCGTCCTGAAATTTCTTTTGTTGTTCAACAAGCTTGTTTATACATGCATGATCCTCGTATTCCACACTACAATCATGTCAAACGTATTCTTCGATATCTCAAAGGCACACTAGACTTAGGTCTTCATATCAACAAATCCTCTCCCACCTCCTTGACAGCTTACTCTGATGCAGACTGGGCTGGTTGTCCAGATACTCGTAGGTCCACATCCGGATTTTGTGTTTATCTTGGTAACAATTTGGTTTCTTGGTCTTCAAAAAGGCAGGTTACGGTCTCCCGCTCGTCTGCTGAAGCTGAGTACCGCGCTGTGGCTCATGCGGTTGCTGATATGGTTTGGTTGCGCTAGTTGCTGTCGGAACTGCACCGTCCTATTGAGCAAGCTACCAATGTTTACTGTGATAATATTTCAGCTGTCTACATGTCAGGGAATCCGGTTCAACACTGTCGCACCAAGCATATTGAGATCGGCATTCATTTTGTTCAAGAGAAGGTGGCTCTCAGTCAAGTTCGCGTTCTCCACGTGCCTACTTCTGCTCAGTTCGCTGATATCTTTACTAAAGGTTTGGCGACTACTCCGTTTCAAGACATTCGTTTCAGTCTCAACGTCGTCGAGCCTACCATTGACACTGCGGGGGATGTTAGAATACTACTTGTAATAGGATAAGGACTCCTACTCGGTTTGTAATAGGGCTAGGTTATGTGCGGCTTGGCTCTTATATATACTTCTTGTATCGGGATAATATTGCATCAACAATTATTCAATACAATTCTACATACGCGTGTAACATGCAAGACTGGACACATCATCCGTCTTCACGTCGTACAACTTAACTGGTCACTGTCCCACTACACGCCAAGCTTGATCTTCAACTGTCATATCCGTACACTGAGTATGACCCGCTTGAAAACATGCAGCGCCTCTCCTGTGCTGCCATGTTGTGCCACTGTCATTGCTTGGCCGCTGCCTTGCACTCGGTTCGCACCACTTCTTGCCCTTGCTTGTAGTAGATCCACTCTCCACTGCTCACACACGTCCTCGCTTTACGATGGCTTCACCTACCACCGTCCGCCTTCGGCATCACACCGAACCCACGCTGGCCGCAACCAGGACGCTCCACGAGGACATGGATATGAATCACGGAACACTGTGCACAACGCTTCCACTTCAACGAATCATCACCAAGATGAGTACTTGGACATGACGACAACTCACAGACACAACGACGACGACTGACCGTGCAAACACACATGACTCCTTGACTCATCCGACTCCCCCGATGACGATCTTGATGAGCTCCAGCGCCGCACCTCGACACCACCTCTCCCATCAATGATCTCCTTCCACCACCTTGCCAACTACACTCTGCTGCCTCCCTTCTTGTCGCTCCACCGAACGACGATCTCTTGATCCCCCGTGTCGCTGCACCACCCAACAACTTCATTGCCCGCCTGAGGCGCTAATCAGGTCGCAACCCCGGGGCAAGTGCTCGACTCCTGAACCTTGCTCTGATATCAATTGTTGGAGCTCGCCCATAGGATCGATCACATCAAAAACTCAAGAACACGCACGCACAAAAACTTTAGCCAAAGGAACGTGTCATGCCTCTCTCTTTTATTTTATTTTCTCCTTTTCTCTTCTCCCAATGTTACAACTCACGCCCGTATATCTGCGTATATATTGGACCTAGACCTACGGCTAGCAAAACGACTCAACCTGGACTTCCAAATACAACACAGACGCACACCTAAGAAACCTACCAGGACACGGACTAGTACTCTTGCCTATAATCTGCTAATTAATCACCGGCTAGATTGAACACGATTAGCTAAACTTACTAGGACACACTACGTAGACTCCTAGCTAACTATGCTTTAAACCTAAACATCAAGATTATTCTAAACAGTTTGTGTATTGGTCATCACGACCTTCTCCTTTGCCCTTGTTGCCTGCTTGTTGCGAGCATTGATCGATTGTTGTTCTAAGCTCGGGTAAGTGGCCTTGGCTTGAGGAACAAACTTCTGGGACTCCAGCTACATTATGATCATATTGGACTGGGCCACCTAGTCTATAGCTTGAGTCCGCTTCCATATCGATCTTTAACCTTTTCGTAATGTGATGGATAAATACTTGTCTTATTCTCAAGGATTCCATCACACGCTGTGCACGCATATATATATTGGATCACGTTCCTGGAATAGCAAATTGTTTCTTTTTTAGCTGTAGATTATTGTTGTTTTAACCTCGTATCAGTGGATTCTGCTGTGGAAGAGAATCGTTCTGCCCCTTATACATGCAGATACAGGTCCCCCGTTAATGGATTGATCTCGCCCACGGCCGTAAGCCCGTAGCTAACTAAAACCCTCGCTGCGCGGCCTCGGATCAGATCCTCCGCTGAACTTGTCTAAAAAAAGATCCTCTACTGAATGAGCTAACCGACCCTCGCGTGCACCGTATGTCTCCATGCCTTCGACCTTCACGCGGAGTCCGGTTCGATATCGATCTTTTAACTTTCACGAACTAGAGAATCTCCCAAGGTCAAGTACTCCATGGGATATACACATGAGCTCGATCAGAGATAGGAGTAACTCATGTTGAACTCTTTTTGGCAATTTGAACGACTTATAATGATGTTTGTCTCGCATATCATACCGAAGATCGGGTTATAAATCGAGTTGTCTGATGGTAACACTAGTAGAAAAAGGGTCAAACGTGAAGCACATTAGTGCCGGTTTGAATTTGAGCCGGCACTAATGTATACATTAGTGCCGGTTCCAACGGCTAGCCGGGCCGCTTTCATTAGTACCGGTTCGTGGCGAACCTTTAGCACCGGTTCGTGCCACGAACCGGTACTAATGAGAGTGGTGGCAGGATGTTGTCAGACTGGGGCCCCTTCCAGTTTTTTAGTACCGGTTCTTGGCACGAACCGGTACTAAAGGTCGTCCTACATAAACCCTTCGTCCACTCGAGCTCGCTCTATTTTTCCCTTTTCCCCTCTCCTCTCTGTTCTTCCCCTCTTCCTCTCGAGCTCATCACACATTTTGCCTAAAATTTGTCAAGATTTGAAGGCCCTCATCCATTCAAATAATCACAAAGGTTAGCAACTTTGTCCTTTCATCTCTCATTGCTAGATTAGCTCTTGCAATGCTTTATATAGTGATTAATTTGTGAGTTTAGTAATTTGGGAGGAAATATATACATGTGCTAGTATTTGATTTATATGCAATTTGAGGTCAAAAATAACACTTAGTTTGCATATGTAGGTGTGGTTTACTTAGTGCCTTCTAAATCTCCGTCATAACCACCGTCGATCGCCCGCACCGTCCCGTCGCCGGAACCACCTTGTGGTGAGCCTCTTGTTCATGAAATTTTATATAAAAATTGATGTTTGTGTGATTTGGATATATAGTTACTCGTATAATTATCTTACCCGTACGTTGTTTGTTATACATATAGTGCCATGGTTTTGATATCCGTCCCCGTCAGCCCTCGTCCTTGTTATGATTTGGATGTAGTATATATATTCTCTTTTAAAACTAGTTGCATTTCGTGTTTATGACAAATTATGCCCATAAAGTTGACATAGAAATTTTTTCTAGGAGGTATGTGAACCGGAAATTCCAACCGACCATATTGTCGAGAGGTTAAATTTATTTGAAAGAGAAAACAAGTAATTGAAAGAAAAATTGTAAAGAATTGAGGGGGAGAAGATGGAATTGGATTTGCATGTTGCCGATGTCGTCGATGATCACAAGATCAAGATGGAGAAAATGCGCTTGAAGATTAGAAAGATTAAAAAATATGCCATCGATAGTGAGGCTTGGTATCATTATGCTGTTGGATCAATTGTTACCTTAGTTGCGATCTTGATCACATTTGTTGTTGCATTTAAATGCTTTAGCTAGAGAGTTATTTGTTTGTTGCATTTAAGTGTTGTATGAACTTTATGTATGAACTTGTATTAATTTGATCTATTCGGTGTTGTGTAATGAAGATGAGCCGGCAATGGATGTACGATGACCGATGCTCTCTCCAGTTCGTTGAGGGCGTGCATACTTTTCTGCTTGCGGCTGAGGCAAACAAGCGGGCGGATGTTTTTATGCCTTGTCCATGTGCTGGCTGTAAGAATGGTCACAATTACTCTACGTCAAGAACCATTCACGTCCACCTGTTTGAGTCCGGTTCCATGCCCCACTATAATGTTTGGACCAAGCACGGAGAAAGAGGGGTTATGATGGAAGACAATGAAGAAGAAGAGGACGACGACAGCTATCCTAGCCATGGGTTCCCTGAATACGATGATACAACAATGGGGGAAGAAGCTGAGCCGGTAACGCGGGAAGAAGCTGAGCTGGCAATGCGGGAAGAAGCTGAAGAAGAGGCATCAGATGAGCCCGTTGATGATCTAGGTCGGGCCATTGCCGATGCAAAGAGAAACTGCGCAAGTGATTTGGAGAAGAAGAAGTTGCAGCGCATGTTAGAGGATCACAAAAATTGTTGTACCCGAATTGCGTAGGTGACAAGAAAAAGCTGGGCACCACATCGAATTGCTGCAATGGAAGGCAGAGAATGGTGTATCTGACAAGGGATTTGGAAAGTTGCTGGTAATGATAAAGGATATGCTTCCAAAGGACAACGAATTGCCCGAGAGTACGCACGAAGCAAAGAAGGCTGTCTGCCCTCTAGGGTTAGAGGTGCAGAAGATACATGTCTGCCCTAATGATTGCATCCTCTACCGCTGTGAGTACGAGGATTTGAACGCTTGCCTGGTGTGTGGTGCATTGCGCTATAAGATCAGCCACGATGACCCTGGTGATGTCGAGGGCGGCGCCCAGCAAGAAGATTCCTGCCAAGGTGATGTGGTATTCTCCTATAATACCACGGTTGAAACGTTTGTTCCAAAACAAAGAGCATGCCAAGGCGATGCGATGGCACAGAGAAGACCGTAAGAAAGACGGAAAGTTGAGAGTACCAGCTGACGGGTCGCAGTGGAGAAAAATCGAAAGAAAGTACGGGAAGGAGTTTGCAGATGACGCAAGGAGCGTATGGTTTGGTCTAAGCGCAGATGGCATTAATCCTTTTGGGGAGCAGAGCAGCAACCATAGCACCAGGCCTGTGACTCTCTGTTTGTATAACCTTCCTCCTTGGTTGTGCATGAAGCGGAAGTTCATTATGATGCCAGTGCTCATCCAAGGCCCTAAGCAACCCGGTAACGACATTGATGTGTACCTAAGGCCATTAGTTGAAGAACTCTTACAACTGTGGAATGGAACAGGTGTACGTCGTGGGATGAGCACATGGGGAAGAATTTGACCTAAAGGCATTGCTGTTCGTGACCATCAATGATTGGCCTGCTCTCGGTAACCTTTCGGAGACGGACAAACAAGGGATACCGCGGATGCACGCACTGTTTGATGATACCGACAGTATATATTTTAATAGTTATAAGAAGAATGTGTACCTGGGACATCGTTGATTTCTTCCGAGCAGGCATCCCATAAGAAAGAAAGGCAAGCATTTCAAAGGTAATGCGGATCACCGGACGAAGCCTCGCCACCGTACTGGTGCTGATGTACATGATATGGTCAAGGATTTGAAGGTGATATTTGGAAAGGGTCCTGGCGGACAACCTGTTCCGAAGGACGCTGACGGACGCGCACCCATGTGGAAGAAGAAATCTATATTTTGGGACCTGCCATATTGGAATGACCTAGAGGTCCGCTCCGCAATCGACGTGATGCACGTGACGAAGAATCTTTGCGTGACCCTGCTTGGCTTCTTGGGTGTGTATGGGAAGACAAAAGATACACCTGAGGCACGGGAGGACCAGCAACGTATGCACGGAAAAGACGGCATACATCAGGGTCATGCAAGCTATGCTCTTACCAAAGAATAGAAGGAAATCTTCTTTGAATGCCTGCTCAGTATTAAGGTACCGTCTGGTTTCTCGTCAAATATAAAGGGAATAATAAATATGGCAGAGAAAAAGTTCCAGAACCTAAAGTCTCATGACTGCCATGTGATTATGACGCAACTGCTTCCGGTTGCATTGAGGGGGCTTCTACCGGAAAACGTTCGATTAGACATTGTGAAGCTATGTGCATTTCTCAATGCAATCTCTCAGAAGCTAATCGATCCAGAAATCATACCAAGGTTACAGAATGATTTGGTGCAATGTCTTGTCAGTTTCGAGTTGGTTTTCGCACCATCCTTCTTCAACATCATGACGCACGTCCTAGTTCACCTATGCGAAGAGATTAACGTTTTGGGTCCTGTATTTCTACACAATATGTTCCCTTTGAGAGGTTCATGGGAGTCTTAAAGAAATATGTTCATAACCGTGCTAGGCCGTAAGGAAGCATCTCCAAGGGCCATCAAAATGAGGAGGTCATTGAGTTTTGTATTGACTTTATTCCTGACCTTAAGCCGATTGGTGTTCTGAATCATGCATAAGGGCGGACTGGATGGAAAAGGCACGCTAGGAGGGGAACAAATAATATGTATGGACGGACATTCTCTCACCGAAGCACACTACACAGTTCTACATAATTTCGCCTTGGTGGCTCCGTATATGGATGAACACAAGAATTTGCTACGCTCCAAACACCCGGAGCAGTCTGATGACTGGATTACACGTGAACAAACCAGGAGTTCCGCCAGCTGGTTGCGCATATCGCATCATGCATGACACCTCTATTGAAGATGACCTGTACTTGCTGTCCCAGTTACCATCTTCGAATATAATGACTTCCAAAGGGTACGAGATAAATGGTAATACATTTTACACGATCGCCCAAGATAAGAAGAGCACCAACCAAAACAGTGGTGTCAGCTTTGATGCAGAAACCAAGACGGGAAAGGAAACATATTATGGTTATATACAGGACATATGGGAACTTGACTATCGACGTGGATTAAAGGTCCCTTTGTTTCGGTGCAAATGGGTCAATATGACACGAGGCGGGGTAACGGAAGACCCGCAGTATGGAATGGCAACAGTGGATCTCAACAATCTTGCATATGCAGACGAACCATTCGTCCTAGCCAATGATGTGGCACAGGTTTTCTATGTGAAGGACATGTCTACCAAGCCAAGAAAAAGAAAATATAAGGAAGCGAATGCATCGTACGATGAGCCAAAGCGGCACATAGTTCATTATGGGAAGAGAAACATCGTGGGAGTGGATGACAAGACAGACAAGTCAGAAGATTATGAAAAGTTTGATGAAATTGCTCCATTCACAGTGAATATTGACCCGAGCATCCCGTTAAATGATGAAGATTTTCCATGGTTACGGCGCAAAGGGACACATGCGAAGAAAAAGTTTCACACCCAAAGATCTGGGATGTGATCGGCTTCACTATCATCACTTTCTTCCGTGTTTCACACCCAGAGGGGAATCTCTGTAATAGTTAGGGTAGTTATGTGTTTTGGCATTTGAAACGCGAAGAAATTTTATGTGCAAACAAATTCTTTCATGCCTTTACTGATTTTTAAAGTTAAGTTATTCACAAACTAGTGATTCACACTAATTTCAAATAATTCAAAATTTAAACTATTCAAATTTGAAAACTACGGGCACTAACAGAAAGTTTGTAATTTTTTGTAGCTAAAGCAAAAATATTCACAAAGAAACTCTAAATACACAAGAAAAACAACACAAAAAAATAAAGAAAAAAAACAAAAAAAAAACCCGCCTACTAGGCGAGAGCGGCCTGCATGCGACTAGAAACCCAACCTGTTGTTGGGCCAGGATGCAGGCCCGCAAAGGCCCAGTGGGCCCACAGGCAACCTGTAACACGTAAGCCCAGAGGGCCTGCTTTGGAGAGGAGCTCGAGAGAGCTACCGCACGGGGTTTATAAACCCGGTCTGGTCGCCCCTCGGCTAGCGAGGTGGGACTAAACTTGCCGCACACTGCTTTGTGCACATTCCCCTTTAGTACCGGGTCGTGGCACTAACCAAGATTACTAAAGGGGGCCTTTAGTACCGGTTTGTGCCACCACCCGGTACTAAAGGGGTCGCTCCGCCGCTTGGCTGGCCAAAATTGGCCTTTAGTACCGGTTGGTGGCTCCAACCGTACTAAAGGCCCTCCTATATAAACAACACTTACGAAAATTTCAGTTTCTCATCCGCTTCTTCTCCTCTTGCACCGCCCGCCGCCTCAGACGTCTCCATCCTCGTCGCCGCCTGCCGCCACCCCGTCCCGTCGCTGCCGCCCGTCATCCCGTCCCGTCGTCCCCTGTCGTCACCGCCGCCCGTCCCGGCCGTCCGCGTCGTCCCGTCCCGTCGTCGGCGCCGCCCTGTCACGTCCCTGCTGTCGCCGCCCGGCCCATCCGTCCCGTCCACAATCGCCGCCCGTCCCCTGTCCCCATCGTCGTCATCCCCGTCGTCGCCGTCCCCGTCGCCGTGCGCCCGGCCCCCGTCGCCGCCCCCCGTCGTCCCTCGCCTCGCCGGTGAGCGCACACACACACACACATACATTTTTTGTTTTTTAGTTATACAAATAGTTAGAAATTTTTCTGTTTTTTAGAAATTGTTAGAAATTTTTCTGTTTTTCAGAAATAGTTAGAAATGTTAGAATTGTTAGAAATGTTAGAATTGTTAGAATAGTTAGAAATGTTAGAATTGTTAGAAATTTTTCTGTTTTTAGTTATAGAAATAGTTATAAAAAAGTTAGAATTGTCAGAAATTTTTCTGTTTTTAGTTATAGAAATAGTTATAAAAAGTTAGAAATTTTTCTTTTTTAGTTCTAGAAATAGTAGAAATGTTATACAAATGTTAGTTATATATATAGAAATGTTATAATTTTTTTCTGTTTATTAGTTATAGAAATATTAGAAATGTTATAGAAATGTTAGTTATATATAGCATTGTTAGAAATGTTATATAAATGTTAGTTATAGAAATGTTAGAAATTTTAGTTATCAAAATCCAATCATTAAAAAAATGTTACTTTTTGCGGGCATATAGCTAGTATTTGTTCTCGACGATGCTCGACCCGCATCCTCGCCGTGGACACGTCTGGACGACGTCCGGCTGACCCATGTCCGGATCGACTCACTGGCTGGCACCGGGAGGTGCTTCTGGAGGGGCGCCGCTTGATGAGGAACCCGGCACGGGTCCCGTCGTCGACCCTGATCTCGTTTGGTGGCGTTTATGGGCCAATTTCGGTCTGGAGGGAGCCAGCCTCACGGAGGTGGTACGTCGCCGTGTCGGGGAGGAGGACGAGCACGTCCATCGCTACATGGTTGCATTAGAGGGCGGGTTCTCCAATACCGGCAGTTTCTTCAAGGATCTCACTTCAGCTATGATCCTGTGAGGGTTCCTTCTCTTTGGGTGTCCACCGCCAGCGCCGCAGAACCGCGAGTGTCCTAGATTCTTCCGTAGTATTCGATCTTTATTAGCTACCTAGCCAGTGATGTATTCGATATTATATATATTATTCGAGACGATGTATTCGAGATTATATCTATTATTCGAGACGATGTTTTCGAGATTATATCTATTATTCGAGACGATGTATTCGAGATTATATCTATTATTCGAGACGATGTAATTTGAATACTAAATTGTTTTATATTTCTTTTGGATTAGTTAAATAAAAGCTATGGCGGACAATACCGGCAGAGAGGGAGAACAGGCCATGTTCGATATGATACGCCATCCTCACGGGCCAGATGATGATCAGAATGAAGAAGATTATGACGGCTCCGAATTTCTAAACAATACCGGAGAGGGTGATATGATATTCGATCGTGACGACCGAATTGATGAAGTCATGAACTATGATGATGATGATGACGAAGAAAATGTTGATCTTGAAACAATAAAGACCGGCGAGGTATATATATTTATATAAGCAGGCATCTGGTGATCATCACATGTTTTAAATGACTTGAAGATATATTAACGAATCGATCTTTGTTCTTTCAGCCATCCGGATCGAGCAAATCTTCGTGCAACAGGATCTAAACGAGGCCCGAACAAAAAGTTGAAGGAGGGCGTAAAGTACAATATCGAGGCAATCAGACCTAATGGCGAACCATTAGCACCTAAGAAGATTGCGGACAAGTTCGTTCGTCAGTGTGGAGTTCTTGTGAAGGACCAACTACCGATCTCCCTTCAAGAATGGAGAGAGCCAGCAAAGCCACGTCCAGATGTTACTTTTGTCGACAACAGACAAAAAGGTCTGCTTTGGGATACTCTCATGGAACATTTCACCCTACCAGATCATTTCACAGAAGCAGATGTGCAGAAAGTCAAGGACGCTGCTCTTAGGAAGATGGCGGTTGCATTCAAGAACCACAAGAATCATGAATGGGACAAGTACGTCAAGGGAGGAAGGAAGACTCCAGTATTCGAGGGAACACTAGAGAACCAACGTGCTCATTGGGACGATTTCGTGAAATTCAAGGATTCGGAATTAGCTAAGGAACGGTCGAGAATAAACAAGAAGAATGCCGAAAAAAAGGATAAGTTCCATATGCTGGGGCCAGGTGGCTATGCGGTGGCAATGCCTAAGTGGGATAAGTCTGAGAAAGAGATGGAGGATGCAGGTGTCACTCCGGTTACTAAGAGCTAGCCCCCCAGGTGCAGGACTTGGTTCTATGCGCATGGGGGGAGTTGTACCCGAAGACAGGCAAAGTTTCAACGAAGGCATGTCTGAACGGAGCCGACGATGCGATACGTGTTGCAATAGAAGAGGCACGATCGGTGGTGTTCCGGCCCAACAGAGAGAACGACGAGCTTACACGTGCCCTGAGAAATCCTGAACACCCGGGAAGAACATGAGGCAAGGGCGGTATTCCGTGGTATGAGGGGTTTTCAGACTGGAACACCGACTACAGAACTCGTGCGAGAAAGAAGATTGCGGAGGAGAAGAAGAGGAAGATGGAGGAGGAGCAGAGGAAGCGGGACTATGAACGCCTTCAAGGCCTAGAAGCAAGTCAAGCGGAATTGGCAGTAAAATTCCAGCGGCAGCAGGAGCAGATCGACTCACTTAGCCAGCAAAGGGGGTCTCAGCAGCTGCTGCAGCTAGCGGAATGGGTACGCTTGTCAGAACACTATTCACAATTTTTACACCATTATCGATATCTAGTCACACAACTAATACACATGCATATTGATCTCCTTCTTAACACTTCACAAAGGTGCGGGACAAGCTCCTAGAAACGGAGCGCGTAGAAGCACTTCAAGAGGAAATAGCGGGATTTTTGCTCGACCAGGTCATAAATCCAAGGAGAATACTATTACCCGCTACCGCCCCCATGAACCACTTCCGATTGTCATCGTGCTCAAGGCACCAATTAGGCTAATGCCACTTGGCTCAAGGCAACATGCATATGTAGGAGAAATTGTATATAGCTATACATGTGTGTATGTGTGAATTAATTAATATGGTGGTTTGTGAGACATTGATGATATATATATGCATGATTGGTTATACTAGAAATTATATATATATTATATATATATATATATATATATATATATATATATATATATATATATATATATATATATGCATAACGTGTACAATGTGTAGTATAATAAAATACCAGCAAACGAAAAAGAATTAAAATGAAAACACAAAATTAAATGAAAAAGAAATCATAAAACTAAAAACCCCCCAAAACCTTATAGTATCGGTTGGTGTTACCAACCGGTACTAAAGGGCTCCAGGCCCCCAGAGCTGGCTCGTGCCACGTGGTTGCTCTTTAGCACCGGTTCGTGCTGAACCGGTACTAAGGGGGGGGGGGGGCTTTAGTGCCCACACTTTCACTAGTAGAAAAAGGGTCATACGTGAAGCACATTAGTGCCGGTTTGAATTTGAGCCGGTACTAATGTATACATTAGTGCCGGTTCATGGGGCCGATCAATAGCACCGGTTCGTGGCGAACCTTTAGTACCGGTTCATGCCACGAACCGGTACTAAAGAGGCTGTGTCACTTGGTCAGGCTATGGCCCCACCATCACCATTTAGTGCCGGTTCGTACCACGAACCGGTACTAATGACGTTGTGGCAGAATGTTTTAATTAGTCCCACCTCGCTCCCCTAACAAGCCTTTTACCACCTTAAATATGTTATTTCTCAAACTATCATAAGCACTTAGTCTTCATTGAACTCTATGTGTAGAATTTGTGGCCTCAATATGAGTCTTCATCGGTTTATAAATCGTTGATGACTCATATTGACAATTCAGATTGTACACACAAAGATCATTGATGATCAAAGTATTTTTTGATGTTATATGATCATATTGACAATTTAGATCAGTAAAGAAATATAAGATCATGATGTAAATGCTCTTATATTTTTATGCGTTCAGTATGCACCATTCAAAGCGGCGCCATCAACTTTCAACCATTTCTGCCTTCATTTGCTATTTTCATGCATTCAATGATTTGTTTTGAGAACTAAATGACCTGGAAATTGAAAAGCACTACAAATTAACTCTGAAAAAGTTGAAACTTGGCATGGTATCATCATTTCACCCACATAGATTGTTCAAAAAGTAGAGAGGGTTACGGCAAAAACTAGATGCACTTCTGTTCACAAACTGGACAATCTCTTTCAAGTATTCAGGTTTGGACGAAATTAAACTCATCTGTTACAAAGGCATTTCATTTTTTAAACTTATTACAACTCCAGACTTTTTGTGCATTCAAGATGCACCATTCAAAGCGACGCCATCAACTTTCAACCATTTCTGCCTTCATTTGCCATAACTGTTTTAAGCGCACCGCCTTTAGTACCGGTTGGTGGCTCCAACCGGTACTAAAGGGTGACCACTACTACAGTTGCTTAGGAAGCTGTTTTTTAGTCCCACCTCGCCAAGAGAGAGGGACTAGAAGCGGTTTATAAGCCCTGAGTGCAGAGATTTATGAAGAAGAGGCTCAATGCTCACGTTGCTTAGCTTCAAGCCTTCAGGAATATGGTAGATTGCAGAGCTATGCGCAGTGCAGTTTACACTATTCAAAGGCTTGAAGCAAATTAACGAGCATTGCACCTCTTTTTATTTTTAATAACTTATTACAACTCCGGACTTCTTCATTATGGCAAAACTAATTGCACGTCGGCATTTCTTTTTTAACTTTGGTTATAACTCCAGACTTTGACCATCAAGTTTTCAGAAATGAAAAATAGCAGAAAAGAAAAAATAGCAGAAAAGAAAAAACTATTGCTGAAAAGAAAAACTATATAAAAAACTACTCAGAAATAAATAGAACAAAATAAATATAGCAGAAAAGAAAAAACTGCTCAGAAATAAATAGAAGAAAAATAAAGCAGAAAAGGAAAAAATTATATTTGCTATTTTTCAATCGTTTAAAAAATGACCGTGAAATTGAAAATCACTACAAAATGAACTCTGAAAATGTTGAATTTTGGCAAACTAGATGAAAAACTACTCACAAATAAATAGAAGAAAATAAATATAACAGAAAAGAAAAAACTATACAAAAAACTACACAGAAAGAAATAGAAGAAATAATAGCAGAAAAGAAAAAAACTACAAAAAAAATTGGGGCCTTGCCATGTGGGCCTGCTAGGCCACAGGAGTGCAATTACAGGCCTTAAAGGCCCAGCAGACTCACAGGGCAGCGCGCAGAATTTAGGCCCACAAGCCTGCTATATAGAGGAGTTCGAAGAGGTAGCCGCTGCTGGGTTCATAAACCAGTGCAGCTGCCCTTCGCCCGGCGAGGTGGAACTAAACTTTGGGGTGGAAGCGCGAGGCCTTTAGTACTGGTTGGTGGCTCCAACCGGTACTAAAGATCACCCTTTAGTACCGGTTGGAGCCACCAACCGTACTAAAGGCCTGCTCTTCCCGCCTCTTGGCGTGGTTAGTTGGTTTTTAGTACCGTTGGTGGCTCCAACCGTACTAAAGGCTCACCCTATATATACAGACTTACGTAAATTTCAGTTACATCTCCCCACTTTTTTTTCAACCTCTCTCGCCGCTCCTCATCGCCGTCGCCGCTGTCGTGCCGTTCGTCGTCCGCCATCGCTTCAGACGTGCCAAGGCTGCGTCTGTCGTCGCCCGCCGTTCAGACGTATCTCGCTCTTTCTCTCACACAGATTTGCCGCTGCCCGCCAGCCAAGGCTGTCTGGCTCCCCGCCGCCGCTGAACGTTGGCGCCCAGACACACGCCTGGCCAGACAAGATGGGCGCGACGGGCTGGCCGCACACACACACACACACACATATACCCCACACACACATACACACATACGTACTAGATTATTTTTAGTTCAATAATTAATATAACTAGTTTATTTTTAGTAAGAAAATTTAGGTATATGAGATTTGAACTAGTTCAATAATTAATATAACTAGGTTAATGAGTTTTTTTGTTTATTTAATTTTTTATATATTTTGAGTTTATATAAATGTTAGATTAATGACGAATGTTAGATGAATTAGATAGAAAAGTTAAATATATAGTAATGTCTATTTATAGTAAGTGCTTAGTAGTTGAACTAGTTGATTTAATAAAACTGGTTCATTTTACTATAGAAGTAGTTTATTTTTAGCAAGAAAATTAATATAACTAGTTTATTTTTAGTAAGAAAATTTAGGTATATGAGATTTGAACTAGTTCAATAATTAATATAACTAGGTTAATGCGCTTTTTTGTTTATTTAATTTTTTATATATTTTGAGTTTATATAAATATTAGATTAATATCGAATGTTAGATGAATTAGATAGAAAAGTTAAATATATAGTAATGTCAATTGAATATATAGTTAGATGGACTAATGGACTACTTAGAAAGTGTTTAATGGACTTAGTTAGAACTAGGGAAACTTGTTTATTTTTAGTAAGTACTACATTATTATATTTATAATAAGTGCTTAGTAGTTGAACTAGTTGATTTAATAAAACTGGTTCATTTTACTATAGAAGTAGTTTATTTTACTATATGATTAGTTCAATAATAATGATCTAATTTATTCTTTGAATTATGAACGTATAGGAAATGTCATCATCGGAGGACGAAAGTCTCCCGGGGGAGTGCAACTGGTGCCACGACGATCGAGGTGAGTGCGACAGGCCTCACCGGACGATGGTCGGCGCTTCAGCATTAAGCTCGAGGAGACCTTCAAGTTGAAACGATGCATAGCGCACGACACGTGTTTGTTTTCATAATTAAGCATGACTTCAACTATTTCAACGTGTAATTTTCATCTTTTACAATTCGAGTATAGTTAATCCCATGCCATGCAAGACGCTATGTCTTGGAGAGGATGGATTTTGAAGACCATGAAAATTTTGAAACGAAGAAAATTCACCTAAGGACCCATCATGATGTGGATTTTGAAATAAAGTTGTATAATGCTGAGAGCATAACCCATTTTGGTTGCAAAAATTGGGAAGCATTTTGCAAATTGTATGGTTTTGATGAGGGTATGCTTGTCACCATGGATCTTGGTGATCCTGAAATCGAGCAAGACAATATGGACATTTGGGTCCTTGTTGATACTCCTCCAGTTCTACCGCTATGTGAGTTTCTAAAACATAGTTAATTATTAATAGAACTTATATTGTTCATTTCAAAATAGTTGACAGCTTATTTCCATTGACAGCTTATTTTGAAGTATCAAAGAATGTGCAGAAGATGGTAGATAGAACTTACTACATCGATGGCTCTGAGTTAACTTACAAGGAGAAAACTCATCTGGTTGGATTTTGTAATGATATTGAGAATTACAATATCTACAATCGAACTCCTCAACATTATGGTCAATACGTGCCACTAGTGCACGTGTTGAACTACGGTAACTATCATGGAGATACCCTGGTAAGTTTTATTACTATTACGACATCCGTGCATCTTTTTGCATAACTCTAAAACTAGTACATCATTGCTAACTACGAAGTTATTACTATGTTTTTCAACAGAGAATCCCAGAGGATTGTGTGCCTCATTTGATGTATCAGAATGGCGGCAGCCTTCGTGTTTTGAACATATATCCAGGTCATCCTACGAATCTCAACTGTCCATACCGGATTTCTAAAACAAATGGAGACATGACAATCAAAGGATGGAAAAAATATATGGACAGTCGTAAGGAGCTTCTTGGAAGCAAAAGGAAGCGAGGCGCAAGAATTGGAGACAGGATGATCTCCATTCTTCATAATGGAGAGTCAGGGTCTATATTGCTTTATGCTATTTTACCTTAAGTGTGTTTAGGTCCGATCCTACCTGATACTGATGATCATGTGCTAAGAACAATTATGTAAGGTTGGGTCCGATGACTATGAGGATGATGATCGTATGACTTATTATTAATAACGAGTAGAAGTTGTATGATGATGCTTGATTAATTAGCTAGTAGGACTTGTTATTATATATGATGATGTATGATACGAGCATGCATGAGTTATTATATATATATCTGCGGGTGAAACGAAAAAGAATTAAAATGGAAAACACAAAATTAAATGAAAAAGAAATCATAAAACCAAAACCCCCCCAAACATTTTAGTACCGGTTGGTGTTACCAACCGGTACTAAAGGGCTCCCGGCACCCCGAGCTGGCTCGTGCCACGTGGTAGCCCTTTAGCACCGGTTCGTGCTGAACCGGTACTAAAGGGGGAGGGGGGCCTTTAGTGACCACACTTTAGTGCCGGTTATGAAACCGGCACTAAAGGGCCTTATGAACCGGTGCTATTGCCCGGTTCTGCACTAGTGTTTAGTGCCGGTTACGGAACCGGCACTAAAGGTCCTTACGAACCGGTGCTATTGCCCGGTTCTGCACTAGTGTAAACCGTAGGCCTCGACGCTGCCCAATTTTGTCGCATGTTTGACGTCTCAGGGGCGGGTGTTTGTTTTCTTTTAGTAAATCTACAGTCACCTCCAACGATAATTAAGAAAATATATGGCGCCGAAGAGAGCGGTCGATCGGTGGTGCCCCGACTATGGTCGAAGACACAGCCGAGTACAAGATTGTGGCATGCGCTACAAACATTACTTGGCCTCCGCTGCCATAGACGATGGTCATCTTCGCCTTCTTACTTCATATCAGGAGCCGTCGGCCATGACGTGACAACCTATGGTGCTTAGAAGGTGCACTTAGCAGGCAGTCTAGTAGACCAGAAGCTCGCGATTTTCACGCTCGGCCTGCCTGATCAGCTCGTTGACAGGCTCATGAAACATTTTTTTTTGAGGGAAAACAGGCTCATGAAACATTGAATCATGGGCGGACTAATAATAGTATAATGTGTTGAGTTTCGTGTCACTGGCTGTAAGACTTGGAATTATAGTCCGCAACTAATCTAACGTGTTGAGTTTCATATCACTGGCTGTGGAGAAATTTAAAACAGAAAATGCCGCTCGATGATCCCGCGGCTCACTCGTATCGTTTCCATCAAAACCGAAAAAAAATGCAGGCCTGAAAACGAGGCCAGCATGCCGGCATGGCCAGGTATGTGCTTTCCCTGAAAGACAATGACACAGTGCATATGCTTCTAGACAACCATGTTATATAAGATGGATAGAGTAGTGTAGACCAAACAACTATAGTTCTTAATTATAAAGTGGAAGATAACAGGAAAGAGACACTACAAACCTTGCCATGATTCTGATGCGGCTTTTGAACGAGAACCACTCATATGTGTATTGGTCCTCACGACCTCCTCCTTTGCCCTTGCTCGAGGAACAAACTTTTGGGACTCCCGCTACTTTGTTTGACCCCACTTCATATGTACAGACAGTGATGGATTGTTACTGTTATCATGTCCCGAAGTAATTCAACACAGCAAGACACCAAGTACATGCTGTGTGCATATATACGTGCGATCCTGTTTGCTTTTTGTGTTGTACATTCTTGTTGTTTCGGAACCCCTCCCAGCGCAGCCTGATGAGGCCACCTGCTCGGCCACTGGTGGCGGCCGACCCGCCACCAGTGGCCGAGCAGACCCCGGCTCCCCTGGCCCCCCCTGGGTCTCGCTGCTCAGCACCGCCTGCTCCGCCTTTGGCGCCTCCGTACTCCGCCACGGAGGGGCTGCCGGTGGTGGTGACCACTCAGGGTGGACATTGTCCGTGCCGGTCCGGTCCCTGACCGAGCCGCCGTTTAGACCGGCCGGTGGCGGACCGGACCGGACCGAGCAGCGCTGCGGTCCTCTTTTCATGCACCGGACGTACCGACGGTGGTAAATCTTGGGCCGGACCGAGTGGACCGCCCGGAGACGTACGGCCATGGCGAGTGGCGGTGCATGGCGACGGCGAGCGGCGGCGCACGTCGGCAGGAGACCAGGAGTCTATGGGCCATGGCAAGGAGAGGAAGGAGATGGGAAGCAGCCGCGGATCTCGTCTTCGCCATGCTCGGCATGGCCGTCTCCGCGCTAGTCGAGAAGAAACGCCGGGACGCCTCGAGCGGCAGCGGCGGCGTCAATGTCAGCGCGTTCTTGCTGGTGCCCCACTTCTTCGAGGTAGGCGTCGGCGAGGCATTCGCCTACCTGGGGCAGCTGGAGTTTCTTCATCCGGGAGGCACGGGTCTGTTCCTGGTCACTAGTAGAAAAGGGGCCTATTGACCCGGTTGGTGAGGGCCTTTAGTCCCGGTTCATGAACCGGGACTAAAGGGTCGGTACTAATACCCTGGCCCTTTAGTCCCGGTTCAATCCAGAACCGGGACTGATGGGCCTCCACGTGGCCTGTCCGCTGAGCCCAGACAGGAGGGCCTTTGGTCCCGGTTGGTGGCACCAACCGGGACCAATAGGCATCCACGCGTCAGCATTTCTATGGCTGTGGTTTTTGTTTTTTTTTTGAAAAGGGGGGGGTTTGGGGGGTTAATTTAGGTGTTTCATATATTGTGCTATAGCTAGCTAATTAATAGAGAAAAGTGTCCTCTCTTTTGTCCGTGCTTGGTCGACGCTACGTACTATACATACGTATAGAGAGGACTAGCTAGACACGCTAGCTAGCTAGTAATCTATCTATCTATCTATCTATCTATCTATCTTCTATCTTCTATTATCTATTATATTATTAAAACGATAGAAAACAAATGGTTAAGATGTATCAACGTTAAGTTATGATATTTCAACGGCTTAGATTCAATATGTGATTTAACATAGATCTCATCTAAGCTTCCATAAAAAAATTGGCTTCGTATAGATTTTATTTTAGTGGAACATAGATGTCTCACACAGTTTATGTGTTGTACCGGGTCACAGATACCTAGCCGGATTTCAATCAAGGAAAAAGAAATGCACACGCGTCCAAGAGTCCTAGGCAGGCACGCTCCATAAATATTCCTATTATACACGCTTAAAATTCCTTCGCTTGATCTCAGTCAAGGAAAAAAACACGCACACCCCACAGTTTTGGTTACGCATGCTGCATTTTTCCTTTATCAACTCAATCAATCAAAGAGAACCCAAAGGCCCTAAATAAAAAATAAAACAACATGTGCCTCCAGGTTAAGAAAACTACTCCATAGATGCTAGCGACAGCACATGCATGTATGTTATAATTGACTAATGTATTTTACCCGCAAAAATAATTGACGACTCATGAAATGTTAAAATTCACATATGCGTCTAGCCAGCTTTATGTAGCCCACTTAAAAAAACAATTTGTTGTTAAAAATCTGAACAATTATTTTTTATGCAAATATAGTTGTTCATTATGTAGAATTTTACAAATAAATATATTTGTATATGATCTAAAAAAAAGGCAAAAATAAGTGTCTCAACTTTGTAATATGAGACAATTATTTTGGGACGGAGGGAGTATTATGGATCAACATATTCATTTCTTTTTGAAATTCCTAAATAAACATATGAACGATAAAATTACAAAGTTGACTTTTTATTTAGGAATTTTCTTAAATATACAAAATCGACTTTTTAAATTTGAAAATTCTAGACACAGTATATGTGTATATGAAATAGCGATACATGTCGGCAAGAGTAGCATAATGATGCACATAGGTATAAATGAATCAATGCTAACTAGCGGATTTCATGATACCTCACAGAAACATACAGGTGTTTAATTAGGAAAAATAGAATCTTATAAAAACAGTGTACATTGGATGTACAGTACATACAAGGAAAACAGAAGATCAGTGCCGACATGTTATGCAATGAAACAATAATTATTTCGGGGCTGCAACAATAATTGTCGAAAGCCACAAAGCATGTTAATTAAGTGTAACTAATTGTAGTAGAACAACATGGATATCTCAATGGATGGACAGTCGGTTGGTGTAAATAGAGTTGTATGAACATAAAGGGGAGCATCTCAAGACATGGCATAACATTAACACAAAAATAGCGAACCAACCTGTGGCTTGATGGTTAGGAGGACAATGATATCCCCTGCCCACCAGTGTTCAAGTGGAATGTGCCGGGTCAATCTCTCGGAGGTGCTCATAGTGGTAGGATGTGTGTGCTTACATTCATACGTTTGTATTGTGCTGAAAAAACGTATGTGAAACAAAAATAACAAACACATAATAAGAATAGCTAGCCGAGCAAATGCGCGGGTCACCCTGCTAGTTAAGCAAACAGAAGATCGTCATGAACATATATGCATACAGAGAGAAGTGATATCGACCACCTCTCCTTCTCCGAGAGATTGGTCGAACAACAAGTTCTCGTATATCTATCCAACACTACCGGCTACATATATACAATAATTATCTTTTACAATACGGACGCGTGGTCCACATAGTATTCTCCGTCTTCAGCGATCACGTGGTCAAGAAAGAATGCCGCCAATTCCTCTTGAATTGCTTTCGCAGCGATATGGTGCTAGTAGTTCATCCCGCATCCGAAACATCTAATTTTAAGAAGGGGGTCAATACATATATATATGAATGAATGAAACTCAACACAAATGATGGTAATAAAATAAAATTGTGAATATTTTTATTTACGCACTTCATATTGTTTGTCGGAGTAGCCCCTCTCACAGGTCGTGTGGCGGATGGACTAGCAAACGTAGTATCCACAGAAATCATTCACTTGTTCCTGCCACAACCACTTTACAAGAAACAGAGGTCAATCAAACTGATAATTAGCAAGCATTCTAAATTGTATTGATGAAACTAGCGCTTGAATCACTATGAGATGCGCGTGGAATATGCTACTATATAGTACTTACTTTCGGGTGTCTAAATTGCAGCTTCTTCGGTAGTCAAGGAGCTTTTTTCGTGAATTTTTCCCAAGCCCTGCCATACAAAGAAAACAATTACTTGATATCAGAAATGAACAAAGTTGCTGATATGGTGGATAATGATCGATTTAACTTACTTCTCGAGCATTTCAGTCATGTCCGCATACTCCTTGGGATCTTTTCGTCTCGAGTCTAAGACAGTTACTACTCCTGCTCAAGCTTAATCTCTAGGAGAATATAGTGGTACCTGCGCTTGCGCATGCATAACTCATCAATATTACATTACTATAACCTGGACTAACAAGGAAACCGAATATGCCACAAGACAGTAACACTCACTTGTAGTTGTAAGGAAAGAGTATTATATTTTTGTGTTCATTTATTTCCAACGATCGTAGCAAGTTGGCCTCGGTTTCGTCGGCACGATATTTAACCTCATTTGCATCTATGAGATATGTGTTAATGAACCCAATATCACCCACTTGTCTTTTCTTCATTTCGCGATCTTCAATCTGCATAATATAGTAAGGATATTTATAAATACATGCAATGAAAGAGCTGAGTTATATAGAGATACTTAATGACAGAATTTGTACTACTTACAGACTGTAGCAGGTGACCGTTGCTTTATCGAGGGCCAATTGATTGAAAAACTGATAGAACTCCTCAAATGGAATAGGCAACAGTTCAATTCCAAGGAGGTCATGCTTCTTTTTAACTCTCACATACAAAGTACTCCTCCCCTCAGACTCTTTGCAGGTTTTCATGTACCAATCATGCAATCTTCGCATCATCGTTGATAGAGAGCTTTCATCTTTGACGAGAGGCTTCCGTACTCGTATCTTTGTATCTGCACCTCCAAGAAATCATAATGTACATCGTCGGCAGGTAATCTGCAGGATTGCCATAACCGGGCACCATCCTCGGATCGGCGATGTCGCTAGCGGTGCACCTTGAGCGGGGGCACGATTGCTTGCTTGTTCGCCGAGCTGGGCAATTTGTTTCCCAGCTCGTCGTTCTTTCATCCTTTGATCACCGACAGTACTTCCCGACCTCTCCGCTTGGCAAATGCCTTTCCAATAATGCGCTCATAGTTGCCTTTCGGCGGAGACTTGGGTGGTTTTGTCGGGGCAGCAGTGCGCTTCGCTTTGACCGGATCTACCTTCTCCTCCGGAGGTGGATGTCTCTTTGCTTTCAAACCTTGAAACCAGTCATCCACTTGATCTGCGCGATCTTCGCGTTTTCCTCCTCGCTCCTCTCAGACGGTAACTTCTCCGAGTCTTGAGAGAAGGACCGAATCTGTATCTCCTCCCGCCTTTGGCTGTACTGCTAGACGCCCGGCGGAAGCAGACGGAGCGGATGTCTTCTTTCCTTGCTTACGAGGCGGAGGAGAAGGACTACGACGCGCCGAAGCAGCCGGAGTGGCGGCGGGTCTCTTCCGCCCTTGCTAACGAGGCGGAGAAGGAGGAGGCTGGCTGCCCGGGCGCGCCGGTGCAGGCGGAGAAGGAGGCGGAGTGCCGCCACGCGCCGGAGAAGGAGCCGGCCGAGTGCCCTGATCGTCACTCGACGGAGGCGGAGGCGGTGGAGGAGGCGGAGTGCCCTGACTTGTCGGAGGAGGAGGAGGAGGCGGAGGCGTCCAGTTCGGAAGGTTGATGAGATCCTTCCGCCATAGGCATGGAGTCTTGAGCGTAACCCAGCCGATACTCCCCTTCACCGGTAGGGTGGTCAAGCCGGAGGTCCTCAAATCCCTCCATTATTTCATCGACCATCACCTTAGCATATCCTTCAGAATCGGCGGCGGTGAAAAGTTGAGTCGGGTTTAGTAGGATAAACAGAGCCAACAGCCGCCTTGACCTTCAAATTGCTCCATTGCGCCATAAGGTGGCAATTTTCAGCATCCATGATAGCATCCACGGGATAGCTGGCAGGAGCCGTCAAGGCATGCTGCTCTGGCTGAAGCAGCTCGGTGGAAGCCACGCTGCTTCTTCACTGAGATGGCGGGGTAGCTTCGGGGGAAGCTTCGGCAGGTCGTTTGTTGTGATCTGCTGCTTCTCATTCCTCTTCTCGTTCCTCTAGCCCCATTACCCTTTAAATGCAGCGCTGCATTAGGCTCTGCTCCGGTTTCTTCCTCCTCTCATGGGTTTTGTAACCCCTGCGTCAAAATCCATCCTTCCACGAAACGGAGCCTGGTGTGCCTCGTGTCCGCCCAGGTGCTCAGGATTCCCGAGGGCCATTGTGAGCTCGTCCTTCTCCCTATGCAGAACGAACTTCCCTTGCTGCTGCTTCAATATAATGCCGAAGCCTCTTGACCGGTATGTCCAATTGTTCGTCTGGCCCAAATGCACCTCCCTGTTATAGGGTCCAAGGATCCGCCGCCCCGAAGAACCAAGTCCGCAACGGTCTGCCAGTTCATTGTCTACGGTTCGTTCCTTTATGAAGCAGATCAATCTCAGCCTTGGCCCACTTAGGCCGGGCTCACGAGGTAGCCACCGACCCGTCACGATGGTGAAGCTTCTTCTTCGCAGCATTTCTCTTGTTTGTCGCCAACATCTTTTTACTCTTTTCCGATGTCTTGTAGGCCACAAATGCGGGCCGATCATCTCTGATCTTCTCATATTTGCCCTTGAATTCTGGTGTCTCATTTTTTCGACATACGTATTGAGTTCTTTCTTCCAATTCCTGAATAGTTCTGTCATCTTCTTAAGAGCAAAAGACTTGATTAATGGCTCTATTCTTGGCTTCTCCGGATCATCCTCTAGCGGTAGGGTAAAATTTGACTTCAGCTCAGTCCAAAGATCATTTTTCTGCATATCATTGACACAAGACACCTCGGGGTCTTCGTTCTTGAGGCTTATCTGATTGGTGGATGCTGATCGGGATCTTGTCCCTAACCAGAACCCCGCCTTTGAGCAACAAATGCCTTCTTTGTCGGTAGGGTTCAATCGGTTGGCCGTCGCAGCGATTTGTATGATCTCAAACTTTTCATCCGAGCTCAACTTTTTCTTGGGCCTCGTCTCTTTACGAAGTTGTGCTCGATCCGGAGGGCTAGAAAAAGAACAAAGGCGAGAGTTAATTAATATGTGTACATACCAAAACAAAGGCGAGAGCTAGTCGGACAGGCTTAACTAATATATATACCTGGCCGGACTCGGTTTGGTGATCACCGGAGCCGTCCTCACGGTCTACTTCTTCACCCTCTGCTTCTTGCACCGGCATTGGGTCATCAGAGCCATGTAAATCATAGCCAGCTGTTTCTTCACCCTCTCCTTCCAGACCATCGTTGTCGTTGAGAAACATCAACGAGGAGACGTCATCACTTCCTTGTACGATTATGTCCCTCAACAACGCTTCTTGTGCTTCGTCTCGGGGGGTGTCCATAGTTTCTACAAATTTTTTACAACATGGCAATTATTATTCAAACATGACAAATATGGATATATTAGTGGCAAACGTAGAACTAGCTAGCTAATCACAATAAGGAATCATATTAGTGTCATCGACGCTGCTTCTCTAGGGTTTGGGGTGGCCTCGACAACGCTTCAAGGGTTAGGGGTGGCCTCGAGAACGCTTCAAGCTAGGAGGGGGTAATATCGCCCCCCACGTGTTGAAGCTATCGGGAGGGGGTCGGCGTTGAACACTACATCTATGTCCCACAAGTGACATGGGCATCGGCCTTGTGATAGGGTAGAGGGTCGTGGATCGCCGAGCGGTCGGCGTCGAGGGTGGAGGATCGCCGAGGGTCGAGAGGTTGCCTAGTGTCAAAGGATTCAACAAAACCATGTCTTCATCATTAGGTAAAGTAACAGGTGCATGATGGTGAAGCTCTCCAAAGTTATTTTGGAGCGGAGTCCCAGATAGGATAATTCACTTTACGGTACAAAGTTCGGCAAGAACCTTCGAATATATCGTTATTTGAAAGCCCTTTGCTGAGATTCGTACAAAAGGCAAATTATCCTATCCGGACTCCATTCCGTAATAACTTTGGAGGACTTCGTACCATCATGCCATGCTTACTTCCGGCTAATGATGAAGCCATGGATTTCTTCAATACTTTGACACTATAGGAACCCTCGACCACAGAAACCTTCGACCCTTGACCCCTTAACGACCCTCGACCCTCTACCCTAGTTCCCGACCCTCGACCCCTCGGCGATCCTTGACACCCTCGTTATATCGACAACGACGCAACATACATATACATGGGAAAATAATGTTATCGGGGAGGGGGTATCGGTACCCCCCCTCGTGTCAAAGTTTCTTCTTTCTCCTCTATTCCTTTCTTTCTTCTTCTCCTCTTCTTTTCTTCTTATCCCTCGAGAAAGGAAAATAAGGAAAAAGGAAGAAAAGAGGAAGAAGGAAGAAGGAAGAAGAAGAAGAAAAGAAGAAGAAAAAAAAGGAGAAGAAGAAAGAATACGGAGAAGAAGAAAAAATAGAATTTTTTTCTATTTTTCTTCTTCTCCTCTATTCCTTTCTTCTTCTCTTCTTCTTTTCTTCTTTTTCTTCTTCTTATTTATTTCTCCTCTTCTTCCTCTCCCTCTTCTTCTCCTTTCTTCCTCTTCTTATTTCCTTTTTCCTCTCATTCTTTTCTTCTTCTTCCTTCTTAAAAATACATGAAGTAGTATTGCCTAATTCATTGTTCATATGAATATACAAACATTTGCATATTTACAATAATTAATATCACCAAAAAATCTATGAACAGATAAAAAATCCTAATTTTTCTAAAAACTATCTTTTGCATTGTTCACATACACATATACATTATAGCCACATACACATATACATCACATATGAACAAAAAATTAAAACATAAAAAAGCAGAGCATAAAAATAAAAAAGAGCTTAAACATTATATATATATATATATATGAAAAAATTAAAGAAATAAAAAAGAGCTGGGCGGCTGACTCATGTGTGAGGCAGGCGAGGCCGGCCCAGGGCAGGCGGGGGCAGGGCGACGAGGCGAGGCGGTGACGGCGAGCCCGTGTGAGGAGTTCGAGGCGGACGGGCGGCGCCCGCTGGGGCGGACGGGCAGTTGAGGCGACGGCGAGCAAGTGGCATAAGGCGCGAAGCGATGGCGACGGCGAGCACGGGCAGCGGGCGAGGCGGCGACGGCGAGCACGGGCAACTGACGGCGTCGTCGGGGCGAGCTCGGGCAGCCTGACGGTGTCGTCGGGGCGGGGAACTAGCGATGAAATCTGAAAAAACGTCAAGTCTTTGCTTATATAGAAAAGGCTTTGGTCCCGGTTGGTGCCACGACCCGGGACCAATGCCCCTTAATCGGTTGGTGCCACCAACCGGGACCAAAGACCAATTTTCAGCAGCCCAAAGGGCGGAAGTGGCGACCTTTGGTCCCGGTTGGTGGCACCAACCAAGACTAAGGGGGCATTAGTCCCGGTCGTGGCACCAACCGGGACCAATGCCTTTAGTCGGTTGGTGCCCCAACCGGGACCAAAAACCTTGTGCTGCCCCGCGCCAAATGTTTAGTCCCACCTCGCTAGTTGAGAGGGAGCCGCACCAGTTTATAAGGTGCGGTGCGCCTTCCCTCTGGAGCTCCTCTCTAAAGCAGGCTTTCGGGCCTAAACGTGCAATAGGTGCCTGTGGGCCCTCTTGGGCCACCAGCGGGCCTGAATCTGGCCCATGGTAGGGTTTCTAGTCGTATTCAGGCCGTTGGTTCCCAGTAGGTGTCACTTTTTTTTGTTTTCTTGTTTTATTTGTTGCTTTATTTAGTTTATTTTGTTTTTGGTTTATTTTTCTTTTGGTCTTTTGCTTTATTTCTTAATTCTTTTTGCTTTTAGTTTTAGAAAAATAATAAAATTTGTGTTTGTGCAATTAGTTTTCAAATTTGAAAACTCTTTTTGTTTTCTTTGTTGCTTTATTTATTTTATTTTGTTCCTACTTACAACAAAATACTTATTGTTGCTATTTTTATTTTTTCAGTTTTTTGTTCTGTTTTCTGCATTATTTATTTTTTGTTGTTTTTTGCTTTATTTTTTAATTCTTTTTTATTTTAGTTTTAGAAAAATTATAAACTTCATAGTTTTCAAATGAACTCTGAAAAAGTTGGCATAGCATGTGCATGTACAAAGCGGACAATGGTATCATACTAAATGCATTACAAAGTTGGCATGGTATCATCATAATAGTTGCGGGAGAAAATCTTCACTTTTCTTCGCATGTGTCGTTTGCTTATTGCGCGTAACCATGGATAATCTTCATCGTTTATCGGGATGCTTGGGTCAGCCTTGACTTTGAAGGGGGAATTTCATGAAACTTTTCATACTCTTGAGACATGTACATCTTGCCCTCCACTCCCGGGATGTCCCTTTTTCCTGAAAAGAACTATGTGGCGCTTTGGCTCATTGTATGATGTATTCACTTCCTTATCTTTTCTTTTCCTCGATGCAGTAGACATGTCCTTCACATAGATAACCTGTGCCACATCATTGGCTAGAATGAGCGGTTCGTCGGTGTACCCAAGATTTTTCAGATCCTTTGTTGTCATTCCGTCGTGGGTCTACCTGTACCCCGCCTCCTTACAGATTGACCCACATGCACTTAAACAAAGCGACCTTAAAATCAACTCACTAGTCAAGTTCCCATATGTCTACTATGTAACCATAATATGTGTCATTTCCCTTGTCGGCTGCTGCATCAAAGCGGACACCGCTGTTTTGGTTGGTGCTCTTTTCATCTTGGTCAATCGTGTAAAATGTATTCCCATTTATCTCGTATCCTTTCCAAATCATTCTGATCGAAGATGGTCCCTGGACAACAAGTACAGCTCATCACAAACAGTGATGTCACCTCACGAGGCGATGTTTCCAACCAACTGCTGAAAGTCCTGATGTGTTCACATGTAATCCGATCGTCGCCTTTGCTCCGGGTGTTTGGAGCGCAGACTGTTCTTGTGTTCATCGACATACGGGTCACCAAGGTAGAGTTACGTAGAAGCTGTAGTGTGCTTGAGACCAAGAATATCCGTCCCTGCATATTATTGAGTCTCTTCCAAGCGTGCCTTTTCCAGTCAGTCTCCCCTCGTACCACGATTTAGGGAGACCTATCTTCTTAAGGCCAGTAATGAAGTCAACACAAAACCCGATGACATCCTCTGTTTGATGGCCCATGGAGATGCTTCCTTCTGGCCTAAGCGATTCTGAACATATTTCTTTAGGACTCCATGAACCTCTCAAAGGGGTACATATTGTGTAGAAATACGGGCCCCAGAATGACAATCTCGTCGACTAGATGAACTAGGGCGTGCGTCATGATATTGAAGAAGGATGGTGGGAACACCAGCTCGAAACCGACAAGACATTGCGCCCACATCACTCCTTAAGCGTTGATGCGATTTCTGGATCGATCACCTTACGAGATATTGCATTGGGCGTTTTCGGTGAAAGCCCCTCAATGCAACCGGAAGCGATTGCGTCATAATCACGTGGCGATCATAACTTCAGGTTACGGAACTTTTCTATGGCATATTTATTATTCCCTATATTCGACGAGAAGCCGGTCGGGACCTTCATCTTGAGCAGGCATTGAAAGAATATTTATTTCTCTTCTTTTCGTAAAAGCGTAGCTGGCGGGACCTTCATACCGCTTGGGAGGCATGCCCTCTTTTTCGTGCAAGCATTGCAGGTCCTCTCGTGCCTCGGTGTATCTTTTGTCTTCCCATACACGCCCAAGAAGCCTAGCAGGTTCACGGAAAGGTTCTTCGTCACGTGCATCACGTCGATCGAAGAGTGGTCCTCTAGGTCTTTCCAAAGAGGGTAGGTCCCAAAATATAGATTTCTTCTTCCACATGGGTGCGTGATTCTCGGCGTCATTCGGAACAGCTAGTCCGCCGGGATCCTTTCCAAAGATTACGTGTAAATCATTGACCATAGCAAATGCGTGATCACCGATGCGCATGGCGGGCTTCTTCCGGTGATCTGCCTCGCCTTTGAAATGCTTGCCTTTCTTTCGACATTGATGGTTGGTCGGAAGAAATCGGCGATAACCCGGTACACATTCTTCCTGCAGCTTCCGGTATATACTATCGGTGTCAAGTAAACAGTGCGTGCATGCGTGGTATCCCTTGTTTGTCTATCCTGCAAGGTTACTGAGAGCGGGCCAATCGTTGATGGTCACGAACAGCAACGCCTTTACGTCAAATTCCTCCTTTTTTTGCTCATCCCACGTACGTACACCATTTCCATTCCACAGCTGTAAAAGTTCTTCAACTAATGGCCTTAGGTACACATCAATGTCGTTGCCGGGTTGCTTAGGGCCTTGGATGAGAACTGTCATCATAATGAACTTCCGCTTCATGCACATCCAAGGAGGAAGGTTATACATACATAGAGTCACGGGCCAGGTGCTGTGATTGCTGCTCTGCTCCCGAAAGGATTAATGCCATCCGCGCTTAAAGCAAACCATACGTTGCTTGGGTCCTTTGCAAACTCATCCCGGTACTTTCTCTCGATTTTTCTCCACTGCGACCCGTCGGTAGGTGCTCTGAACTTCCGTCTTTCTTACGGTCCTCAACTGTGCCATCGCATCAACTTGGCATGCTCTCCGTTTACGAGCAGACGTTTCAACCGTGGTATTATAGGAGCATACCACATCACCTTCGCAGGAACCCTCTTCCTGGGAGGCTCGCCGTCAACATCACCAGGGTCATCTCGTCTAATCTTATACCGCAATGCACTGCATACCGGGCATGCGTTCAGATCCTTGTAGGCACCACGGTAGAGCATGCAGTCATTAGGGCATGCATGTATCTTCTCCACCTCCAATCCTAGAGGGCATACGATCTTCTTTGCTGCATATGTACTGTCGGGCAATTCGTTATCCTTTGGAAGCTTCTTCTTCATTATTTTTGATAGCTTCTCAAATCCTTTATCGAGCCTGACATTCTCTGCCTTCCACTTGCAGCAATTGAGTACGGTATCGAGCTTTGTGTTGCCATCTTCGCAATTGGGGTACAACCCTTTTTGTGATCCTCTAACATGCGATCGAACTTCAGCTTCTCCTTTTGACTTTCGCATTGTGTCCTTGCATCGACAATGACCGGCGGAGATCATCATCATCGGGCACATCGTCTGGTTCCTCTTGATCTTCAGCAGCTTCGCCCGTTCCGGCACCATCGTGCACATCGTCTGGTGCATCTTGATGTTCAATAGCATCACCGTATTCAGGGGGCACATAGTTGTCATCATACTCTTCTTCCTCGCCGTCTTCCATCATAACCCCTATTTCTCCGTGCCTCGTCCAAACATTATAGTGTGGCATGAAACCCTTGTAAAGCAGGTGGGTGTGAAGGATTTTCCGGTCGAGTAAGACTTCAGATTCCCACATATAGAGCATGGACAACACATAAAACCATTCTGCTTGTTTGCCTCAGCCACTTGAGAAAATCATGCGCCCTTAATGTACTCGGAGGTGTGTACGTCACCGTACATCCATTGCGGTTCATCTGCGTGCATTATATATAATTAAGTGCGTCAAAAATAATTACAGAACATCATGAATAGATAATTAAGTGACCAAATTAATAGAAGTTCATCATCACATAAAAACCAAAGTACATACATAGTTCTCATCTAACAACATAAAGCTCTACAGAGCATCTAAATTAATTAAACCATACATTGAAACTATTTAAAACATTTCAATGCGAAAACAAATCTGATCATAATCGCAACCAAGGTAACAACTGATCCAACGGCATAATGATACCAAGCCTCGGTATGAATGGCATATTTTCTAATCTTTCTCATCTTCAAGCGCATTGCATCCATCTTGATCTTGTGATCATCGACGAAATCCGCAACATGCAACTCCAATATCATCTTCTCCTCCTCAAGTTTTTTTATTTTTTCCTTCAAGAAATTGTTTTCTTCTTCAACTAAATTTAACCTCTCGACAATAGGGTCGGTCGGAATTTCGGTTCAACAACCTCCTAGATAAATAAAATCTATGTCACGTTGGTGGCATAATTTTCATAAACAATAAATGAACCAATAGTTATGAAAAGATAATATATACCACATCCGAATCATAGACATGACGAGGGCCGACGGGGGCGGATACCAAAACCATCGCACTATATAAGATGCAATAATAAAAGTAAGAAAATAATACAAGTATCTATCTAAACAAACAAGTAATAGTATTTTTCCTTTCATAATGAAGATAAGAACAAGAGGCTCACCACGGTGGTGCCGGCGATGAGATCGGCGCGGGTGATCGACGGCGATGAAAGGCAGGGGCCAGGCGTGACGGACCACTAAACCTAGATAAATATTGAGGAAAATGGAGCTTGGCGGTCGAGCTTGGAGAGGAGAAACCTTAAGTAGTGTGGCTCGGGCATTCCATCGAACACCTTGTGTGCATAGGAGGTGAGCTAGAGCACCACCAAGCCCTATCCCCTCGGCCAGAAAAAAGCAGAGCAGTGTGCTCTGCTCTTGCGCGAGGGGCTATATATAGGCAGCACCATTAGCCCCGGTTGGTGGCTTGAACCGGGACTAAAGGGAATCCTTTGGTCCCGGTTCATGCCACCAACTGGGACCAATAGTGGTGGGCCAGGAGCCAGCACCATTGGTCCCGGTTCGTCCCACCAACCGGGACCAAAAGGTCCGGACGAACCGGGACCAATGGCCCACGTGGCCCGGCCGGCCCCCTGGGCTCACGAACCGGGGAAAATAGCTCCATTGGTCCCGGTTCTGGATTGAACCGGGACTAATGGGCTAAATTGGCCTGGACGAAAGCCCTGTTTTCTACTAGTGGGTGACGCAGTATTAATCTTGTTGCCTCTTTGTTCTCAAGAAAAAATCTTGTTTCCTCGGTGTTTGTTGTTTTCTGCTGAGTCGATAGGATTTCACAATGCAGAGTTGTTGCATGTGGCATAGCTATCATTTTTACAATTTGCATGTTGCAAATAAATAGGGCATGTCACGTGTATGTCCACGTACCGGTGTACTTATGTCCTTATAGTTAATAGGATCGTGGGGAGGCATTAGCGTAGCCATCTGTCATGATCTCCGAGATTTGTGGATCGTGCGAATCAACCTGTGGTTGAGATGGTTAGGTGGACAGTGGTATCCCCAACCCACCAGGGTTCAAATCCTGGTGCTCGCATTATTCCTGGATTTATTTCAGGATTTTCGGCGATGCGCTTTCAGTGGGAGGAGACGTTCCCGTCGACGAAGGCGCCTCTGATTTGCTTCATAAATCTCAAGATGATATGCCGGCTCAGTCTCTCGGAGGTGCTCATAGGGGTAGGGTGTGCGTGTGTGCGTTCATAAGGATGAATGTATGCGTGTGTATATGAGCGCTTGTGTCTGTACTGATGCTAAAAAAAGAGATTTGTGGATCGTACAGAATATAAGGGAATGAATAATGCTGAATGCGCGCGACACTGAATTGTGTGCGGCGCTGTCTCGGTTATACCGTGCGGGACCGAGCTAAATCCGGACCGGACCGTATCTTTTTCAGGCTGATATTTGGTAACCAGACTGGCCATTTTTTTCAGCAGGCTAGGACCGATCGGCCCGGTCCTTAGCAGGCCAAAAAGCCTGCTCATGGCGTCCACCCTGAGTGACCACCCCAGTGTCTGCTCCGCCGCCTTCCCTTCGGACCGCGGCCTACTATAGGCGGGGCAGATCGACCTTGTCCCCGGTGACTTCCTCACGCCGCAGTGGTTGGATCTAGGCGGCCAGACCGGGGTAGCCCTGCTCTGTCTATCCCTGCACAGGCAGAGCTCTGGGCCGCTGCCCGGAACCTCGAGCCAGGTACACCGTCCATCCCAGCCACCTCCGCTACATGCTCTTTTTCTGCCTTGGAGTTGGCTCCGCTTGGCCACCTCGCTAAGGTGGCGGCGGACTCGACCATAGTGTTCCGCGGTGTGGTCCCCCCCCCCCCCCCCGGGCTAGTTCAGATCGATGCTATCCGTGCATGGCAAATCCTCGATGGGCACCTTGCCGAGGTCCGTGCACGCCTGCCGTCCTCCTCGGGTGCCCCTCCCGGGGCTGCCCCGAGCGTCATGCCACGCACGGTGGCCGATCCGGTTGAGATCCGCGGCTGCACCGGCTCCCACACCGTTGCCCTCCACGCCCAGAGCGCCTAATGAGTCTTGGGGTCAAGCAGCCCCCCGATGGATGTGTGATGCGGACCCTCTTCTGGAACATCCGCGGTTTCGGCCAAGATGGCCGATGCCGCCAAGTAATAGAGTACATGCGAAACGAACGAATTGACATTGTGGCCATTCAAGAAACGATGCTTACAGAATTTCCCCTGTCGGAGCTCGAGCATTTGAGCTCCGACCTATTTTCTTGGCACTGGCTCCCTTCTAGTGGGAGTACGGGCCACTCGGGTGGAATCCTCCTAGGGGTGAAAGATGCCACCTTTGAGGTGGGAAGCATGGACAGGGGCGAGTTCTTCGTTAGCATGGAGATTTTCGAGCGGGCCCTAAACTGCACATGGGAGATCATTGCGGTTTATGGCTCGGGCGATCACTGCCGCTCTGAGGCCTTCCTCGCCGAACTCCATAGGAAGGTGGCGGCCGCCTAGCTACCGGTTGTGGTAGGAGGCGATTTCAACCTCATCCGGGCGGAAGAGGACAAGAGCAATAATTTGGTGAACTTTCCTCGGATGCAGATGTTCAATGACTGCATCGCTGACATGGGGCTTCGTGAGCTCGATCGAGTCGGGGCCAGGTTCACTTGGACAAACCGACAACTTGAGTGATGTCTACTACACAACCTTCTTCTTGTAGACGTTGTTGGGCCTGCAAGTGCACAGGTTTGTAGGACAGTAGCAAATTTCCCTCAAGTGGATGACCTAAGGTTTATCAATCCGTGGGAGGTGTAGGATGAAGATGGTCTCTCTCAAGAACCTTGCAACCAAATAACAAAGAGTCTCTTGTGTCCCCAACACATCCAATACAATGGTAAATTGTATAGGTGCACTAGTTTGGCGAAGAGATGGTGATACAAGTGCAATATGGATAGTAGATAAAGGTATTTGTAATCTGAAATAATAAAAACAGCAAGGTAGCAAGCGATAAAAGTGAGCACACCGGTACTCTAATGATAGGAAACAAGGCCTAGGGTTCATACTTTCACTAGTGCAAGTTCTCTCAACAATAATAACATAGATAGATCATATAACAATCCCTCAACATGCAACAAAGAGTCACTCCAAAGCCACTAATAGCGGAGAACAAGCGTAGAGATTATGGTCGGGTCTGAAACCACCACAAAGTTATTCTTTCGGATCAATCTATAAAAGAGTTAAATCTTTGGAATAACACCTTAAGACACAAATCAACCAAAACCCTAATGTCACCTAGATACTCCATTGTCCCCTCAAGTATCCGTGGGCATGATTATACGATATGCATCACTCAATCTCAGATTATTCCAACCAACATAAAAGTACTTCAAAGAGTGCCCCAAAGTTTCTACCGGAGAATCAAGAACGTGTGCCAACCCCTATGCATAGGTTCCCAATGTCACGAAACCCGCAAGTTGATCACCAAAACATACATCAAGTGGCACATGATATCCCATTGTCACCACAGATAATCACGCCAAGACATACATCAAGTGTTCTCATAAAAGACTCAATCCGATAAGATAACTTCAAAGGGGAAACTCAATTCATAACAAGAGAGTAGAGGGGGAGAAACATCATAAGATCCAACTACAATAGAAAAGCTCGGGATACATCAAGATCGTGCCATAGATGCAACACGAAAGAGAACACGAGAGAGAGAGATCAAACACATAGCTCTTTGGTACATACCCTCGGCCCGAGGGTGAACTACTCCCTCCTCGTCATGGAGCGCCGGGATGATGAAGATGGCCACGGTGATGGATCCCCCCTCCGTGAGGTACGGAAAGGGGTCTCGATTGGTTTTGGTGGTTACGGAGGCTTGCAGTGGCGGAACTCCCGATCTATCTTCTGTTACGGAAGTTTTAGGCATGCGTAGGTATATATGGGCGAAAGGAATGCGTCGGTGGAGCTACGGGGCCCCACGAGGCAGAAGCGCGCCCGAGGGGTGGCGCTCCCCCACCCTCGTGAGCACCTCCCGTATCTTCTGACGTGGAGTCCAAGTCCATCAGGTGGGTTTCTGATACGTCCATTTTGCATCATGCTTTTATATTGATATTTATCACATTATGGGCTATTATTTCACGTTATGTCACAATACTTATGGCTATTCTCTCTTATTTTACAAGGTTTACATGAAGAGGGAGAATCTTGCAGCTGGAATTCAGGATGGAAAAGGAGTTAATATTGAAGGCCTATTCTGCGCAACTCCAAAAGTCCTGAAACTCCACGGAATACCTTAAAATAAATAAAGAAAAATAAATGCCAAAGATGAAGGCCAGGGGCCCACACCACACACACGAGGTGGGGCGCGCCCCCCTCTCCTGGCGCGCCCCCTACCTCGTGGGCCCGTGGTGGCTCTCGGCGTCCATCTTCTCCTACATGAAGTCTTCGATGGGAAAAAATCATAAGCAACCTTTGGGGCCGAGACTCCGCCGCCACGAGGCGGAAACTTGGCGGAACCAATCTAGGGCTCTGGCGAGCTGTTACGCGAGGACACTTCCCTCCGGGAGAGGGAAATCATCGCCATTGTCATCACCAACGCTCCTCTCATTGGGAGAGGGCAATCTCCATCAACATCTTCACCAGCACCATCTCATCTCCAAACCCTAGTTCATCTCTTGTATCCAATTCTTGTCTCCAAGTCCGAGATTGGTGCTAGTAGGTTGCTAGTAGTGTTGATTACTCCTTGTAGTTGATGCTAGTTGGTTTACTTGGTGGAAGATCATATGTTCAAATCCTTTATGCATATTATTACCCCTCTGATTATGAACATGAATATGCTTTGTGAGTAGTTACATTTGTTCCTAAGGACACGGGAGAAGTCTTGCTATTAGTAGTCATGTGAATTTGGTATTCGTTCGATATTTTGATGAGATGTATGTTGTCTAACCTCTAGTGGTGTTATGTGAACGTCGACTACATAACACTTCACCATTATTTGGGCCTAGAGGAAGGCATTGGGAAGTAATAAGTAGATGATGGGTTGCTAGAGTGACAGAAGCTTGAACCCTAGTTTATGCGTTGCTTAAGTAAGGGCTGATTTGGATCCATATGTTTCATGCTATGGTTAGGTTTACCTTAATACTTTTGTTGTAGTTGCGGATGCTTGCAATAGAGGTTAATCATATGTGGGATGTTTGTTCAAGTAAGAACAGCACCTAAGCACCGGTCCACCCACATATCAAATTATCAAAGTACCGAACGCGAATCATATGAGCGTGATGAAAACTAGCTTGACGATATTCCCATGTGTCCTCGGGGCGCTTTTCCTATTATAAGAGTTTGTTCCGGCTTGTCCTTTGCTACAAAAAGGATTGGGCCACCTTGCTGCACCTTATTTACTTTTGTTACTTATTGCTCATTACAATTTATCTTATCACAAAACTATCTGTTACCACTTATTTCAGTACTTGCAGAGAATACCTTGCTGAAAACCGCTTATCATTTCCTTCTGCACCTCGTTGGGTTCGACACTCTTACTTATCGAAAGGACTACGATAGATCCCCTATACTTGTGGGTCATCAAGACTCTTTTAAAGCGCTGTTGCTTTGGGGAGTGAAGCGCCTTTGGTAGGTGGAATTTGGTAAGGAAAATTTTATATAGTGTGCTGAAGTTTTACATCACTTGTTACTATGGAAAGTAATTCTATGAGGGGCTTGTTCGGGGTATCTTCACCTTCCAAGAGAGCAAAGAGTTTCTCCTCAACCTACTGAACCTATTGAAAATGAAACTCCTTTTGAATTTCCTTGGGTATCATGGAAAAACTTCTGGCTAATACTTTTACAGGAGATGGAACAAAGCATCCTGACGAGCATCTTCGCTATGTGGATGATATTTGTGGACTATTTAAGCTTGCAGGTATACCCGATGATGTTGTTAAGAAGAAGGCTTTCCCTTTATCTTTGGAGGGAGACACATTGACATGGTATAGGCTATGTGATGATACAAGATCATGGAACTATAAAAGAGTGAAATTGGAATTTCATCAAAAGTATTACCCTATGCATCTTGTTCATCGTGATCGCAATTATATATATAATTTTTGGCCTCGCGAAGGAGAAAGCATCGCTCAAGCTTGGGGGAGGCTTAAATAAATGTTATACTCCTCAGGGTTTGAGCGTCATGAGTCGGTGCCTGAATTACCGTCTCAACGTATTATTGACGACCTTCCGGTAGTAAAGAAGTCTAGGAAGAGAGCGAGGAAAGGCAAAAAAGCTGATTCTATGATCCAGCCGCCTCAGCAGCCTCGGCTTCAGGACCGTATAGATATCCCGATGCGGATAAATGGCATATCCCGGTCAACCAATCCTACCTGCAACAGCGCTTCACGGGCCAGATTCGGCGATCTAAGGAGACTTCATGACGATGTGCTGCGGGTAGAGAAATGCCTCATCGCCTCGAAAGATCCGGGATACCCACTTTACGTGGTTAACGTTCGCGGCAAATGTAAATGCGTCGACAGCTTCCTGCGGATAAGTTCTTCCTCGATTCGATTACATATTCGACATGTTTCACGTGAAGAAGCTGGATTTTACGTTTATGCGCCTTTATGCCTTGCACATGAACTACATCATTGGGGTTGAGCAGAATCGTCATATATCTGTTGCTGACCCGTACTACATGCACGAGAGCTTCTTGGGAGTCTATGCGAGCAGCGTGAATACGCGAGGGATTACATCGTCGGTTTCATGCTCGCCAATAAGGACAAGGAGGCGATTCTCGTGCCTTATCATCCGATGTAAGTCATCCGCGCTGCTATCCTTCCTTCGATTTCAATAATTCATTTGCGGTGGAGGCTCATTAATTTGAGGTGTACTTATTTTGCGCGGCGGCGCGCCATCCTCATCATCCTCTACCCCGATTCTCCCACGCTCTTTACTTGGACTCGTCAAGAACATTCTCAAAAGGATTACACCCACATCAAAGATGTTCTCGACGATGCTATGTTTTACTACCAAGCAAGGGGTGGAGAGGTTAGGGACAAGAAGAAGAAGGCGGCAGGGCCGCCTTCGGCCATAAGACCGACTACTGCTGCATCCAGCAACCAAATGATTCTCTTAATGATGGATTCTATGTCCTACACCACATGCTGGAGTACATACGGGATCACCAGAACCTTCAAATGTCACCTACATCTGGCAATGCCCATATTCTGCAATGGGCAATGGACATAGGAGATATCGAGGATCATCGACTTCGAGCTGAGTTCTATAACATCCAGCGCGAACTTGCCCAAATCATCATCAAAGAGGTCGTCGGAAAAACAGGGAAGTTCTACGGAGAAGGACAAATGTCGCGGGAAGACGTCCGAACATGGATAGCCTCTCAGCGTCTCGACATGAAGCCTTTCACTAAGATCGGGGACTATCCTTCGTGAGCTCGATCGAGTCGGGGCCAGGTTCACTTGGACAAACCGACAAGTTGAGTGATGTCTACTACACAACCTTCTTCTTGTAGACGTTGTTGGGCCTACAAGTGCACAGGTTTGTAGGACAGTAGCAATTTTCCCTCAAGTGGATGACCTAAGGTTTATCAATCCATGGGAGGCGTAGGATGAAGATGGTCTCTCTCAAGCAACCCTGCAACCAAATAACAAGGAGTCTCTTGTGTCCCCAACACACCCAATACAATGGTAAATTGTATAGGTGCACCAGTTCGGCGAAGAGATGGTGATACAAGTGCAATATGGATGGTACATATAGGTATTTGTAATCTGAAATAATAAAAACAGCAAGGTAACTAATGATAAATGTGAGCGTAAACGGTATTGCAATGATAGGAAACAAGGCCTAGGGTTCATACTTTCCCTAGTGCAAGTTCTCTCAACAATAATAACATAGATAGATCATATAACTATCCCTCAACATGCAACAAAGAGTCACTCCAAAGCCACTAATAGCGGAGAACAAACGTAGAGATTATGGTAGGGTCTGAGACCACCTCAAAGTTATTCTTTCCAATCAATCCGATTGGGCTATTCCTATAAGTGTCACAAACAGCCCTAGAGTTCGTACTAGAATAACACCTTAAGACACAAATCAACCAAAACCCTAATGTCACCTAGATACTCCATTGTCACCTCAAGTATCCGTGGGCATGATTATACGATATGCATCAAACAATCTCAGATTCATCCAACCAACACATAGGACCTCAAAGAGTGCCCCAAAGTTTCTACCGGAGAATCACGACGAAAACGTGTGCCAACCCCTATGCATAGGTTCATGGGCGGAACCAGCAAGTTGATCACCAAAACATACATCAAGTGAATCACGTTATATCCCATTGTCACCACAGATACACACGGCAAGACATACATCAAGTGTTCTCATCATAAAGACTCAGTCCAATAAGATAACTTCAAAGGGAAAACTCAATCCATTATAAGAGAGTAGAGGGGGAGAAGCAACATAAGATCCAACAATAATAGCGATACATCAAGATCGTGCCAAATCAATAACACGAGAGAGAGAGAGATCAAACACATAGCTACTGGTACATACCCTCAGCCCCGAGGGTGAACTACTCCCTCCTCGTCATGGATAGCGCCGGGATGATGAAGATGGCCACCGGTGAGGGTTCCCCCTCCGGCAGGGTGCCGGAACAGGGTCCCGATTGGTTTTTGGTGGCTCTGGAGGTTTTGCGGCGGCGGAACTCCCGATCTATCTTCTGTTCTGGAAGTTTTACGATACGTAGGTATATATGGGTGCAGGGGGTACGTCAGTGGACCGAAGGGGGGGGGGCATGAGGCAGGGGGCTGGGCGCGCCCCGCACCCTCGTGAGCACCTCCCTTCTTTCCTGACGTGCACTCCAAGTCCATCGGGTGGCTTTCCTTCCAAAAATAACTTCTCCAGTTGATTTCGTTCCGTTTTGACTCCGTTTGATATTCCTTTTCCTCGAAACACTGAAATAGGCATAAAACAGCAAATCTGGGCTGGGCCTCTGGTTAATAGATTAGTCCCAAAAATAATATAAAAGTGGATAATAAAGCCCAATATTGCCCAAAACAGTAGATAATATAGCATGGAGCAATCAAAAATTATAGATACGTTGGAGACGTATCAGTCGCCGCCGATCTGAGCCACTGCACATCGAGCAAGCCGCACCGGGCAAATCAGATCTGTCCGGAGGGCAAACCACACATGGCGCCGGTCAAGGAAGGCCCACCACGCCACCAAGGCCAGGTCGGCCGTGCCACCACACGCCACGGGGCTCCGCACCGCCCCCATGGCGCAGGAGAGAGGGAAGGCCCCCGCCACCGCCGTCAGGCCCCGGGCTATAGGCCGGCGGCGTCCTTCGGCGGCGGCGGAGGGAGGGATGGAAGGACGGGGAGCCCCCGGCGGCTAGGTTTGGGATCCCGCCCGAGCGGGGGCGACGCGGGGGAGCGAGCACCAGGGCCAAACATAGTAGTACAAAACCACTTTCCTCTCCCACGATCGTGTCGCCCCCGCGGGCGGCCAGTCGCATCCAGCCTCCTCCCCTGCGCAACTCTCCCTCCCCCTTCTTCCCTGCCGCCGGCGCCAACGCCCGCTGCAGGCCAGGCCCGGGCGACGCTGCTGGTGGCGGCCCCCTGCCTTTCCCCTCTTGGGTGTCCACTGGCGCGGGACGGGGCGACCCCGGGTGGTGCTTCTCGGCGGCGACGGTCCAGCACGGCGGCGGGGGTTCCTGGCGCGAGCGGGGGTGGGCTTCTGGTCGGCAGCGTCGCCGTCGGCGGTGGGCGGCGGCGGCGCGATGCAGTGGCGCCGCCCGTGAATCTAGGACCTTCGGGCCCCATCTGGGCCTGGGCGGGCTGGCGGCGGGGTGGGTCTGCTTCGTGGCTTCCGGGAGGCGGGGGAGCGGCGATGAGCGGCAGGGTGCTGGCGGCGCCATCGCCGGCTTGCTGCAGCGTAGCGGCGGGGCTTAGCGGGCCTGTTTCGGGCCTGGCCAGGCCAGGGGTGGCCTGACATGCCCTGCTGCCGCGTCCGGACGGCTACCACGACGGTGCCGGAGGCTCTATCCTCCCGCACGACGGCAGAGGAGGCGGTTCCCTCCCGTTCGGCTTCGGTGCTCCTTCTCCCTCCGCGGGGCGCTTCTCTCTGGTCGTCTTGGCCTCGTGTGGGTGTTCGTAGTGAGGCGGCGTGGGTGGCGGTGCAACCGCGATGGCGCATGGTGGTGGGCGGCGGTTTGGCTGATCGGCTCCGGTCCGTTGGGCGGTGGGGATTGGAGTACGGGAGAAATCTTTGCCGGTCTTAGGCTCCGATGCGGTGACACCTACGGGTGCCACCATTCCTTCCTGAAGGGTGTCGGTGATATCCATCCCCCACGTCCCTCCGCGTACCGGGGAAACCCTAGGACTTGTCCGAGCAGCAGCGTCATTGGCGTCGCTTTCCTTCTTGGAGGTGCTGTTTTGTTCGCGGTGGTTCGGAGCCTCGGGTTGTAGAGGTTTGTCTCTGATGGGCGTAGCGGTGGCGGGTCATCCGCGCTTGTCGAGCTGCCGTTGCTGGCATTTGCTTCTTCTTCTTCTTCTTTTTCATTTTAGCTTGTTGTGCTGTTCGCCCCAGCAATCCTGTATCGGTGTTGGTTGCTTTGGAATACAAAGCGGGGGGAAACCCTTTTTCGGTTGAAACATAGTAGTAACTCACCAGACCTCGGGGAGCATACGTCGCAGCAACAGAAGTAAATAAGAAAGCCTAATAAATTGAACTAACACAAGCCTATCCATTACAGCAAATGACATGGCAGTGATTTCACATCAACCTGTATTGTTCATTTTTCATCAGGGTAAGGTTGGTAAATTTCTACAATGTTCATAAATTTCTCAATTTTCTCATTATATTCATCATTATTTTACCAGTTTCGCTAAATTCCTACTGGAGTTCGGTGGTGAGGTTGGTGGCGGGCAGAAGAGAGTACCGTAATTGAGAAATTCAGTTCGGGTGGAGGAAACAGCCAAGAGATTAGTGTGATCATGTGAATGTGGTTGTGTCAAAGAGGGAGGTTAGTAAGGGGTGAGCGATTTCCCAGTTATATCTTGGCCGTGGGATGAAAGCTGAATCGATGGCGTACGGGAGGTCTGATGATTGATTCGCATAGGGTCACCGATAGGAAGTGTTCCCCAGATATAATGGGCGCTCGCCAACATGTAACCTGTAAGTTTTTGCCTTGCACAGAAGCTTCATAAAGACATGTACCTAAATTTGACAAGAGAAAAATAAAGTTCTACTAGTCAGAAACCACATGTTCGTACTTATGGCCATGTATAATAATTAATAGCCTTCTTTTAGCAGAAGATTTTTTCAAAAAAAGAAAGATAATGAATGATGCATATGCTTCCAGCCAACCATGTTATATAAGAGGGACAGAGTGGCATAGACCAAACAACTACTGGTCTTACAAAGTGAAAGAGAACAAGAAAGAAGTACAAAGCTTGCCATGGCTCTGATGTGGCCTTTGGATGGAAGCCAAACCGCAACTCGTGGAACTGAGAGACATGAGGAATTGCTAGTATGTGTATTGGTCATCACGACCTTCTCCTTTGCCATTGTGGTCCGCACCATGTAATTCTCCATCAATTATTGTTCTAAGCTAGGGTAAGTATCCTTGGCTCCAGGAACCTGATTTTGGGACTCTGGCTACAATGATGATGCAGTTAGCTGGGCCACCTAGTCTATAGCTGGAGTTTGGCTCTAAATATCTTCGACTTGTCCAGAAGGAAATTGATAGATATTGTTGTCATATTCCGAAGGGATCCACCATATGCCGTGTGCACATGTATATGGATCCCATTCCTGAATAACAAACTAGCTTCTCATATCACTAGATTGTTGTTTTTTTTAGTTGTAGATTTTTCTTTCTTTTGAAGCCCCGTACTTGTGGATTCTGTTGCGGAAGAGAATAATTCTGCCTCACATGCATATAGATGAGCCACTCGGTCGATCGATCGATCTCGCCCCCGGCTGTCATAACTAACGAAAACCCCTCACTCCACGACCCCGGATGATCCTCCCCTGAACGAAATAAAAACCCTCACAGGGCGTACGCCTCCACACCTTCGACCCTCCACTCTTGCATCTCTTGGGTACCAGGTTCTATTCTTATCAGACTATAATTGAATGGGAAATTTTACGGTGCATTATAATACACCAGTGCACATGTATTATATGGGCGATCTAACGGATGAGAATAACTGGGCCTTTTTTAGCCCAAGGGTATTTTCGACCTAAATTTTTTTAAACTTTAATCGGCCAAATTAAGTCCAGGGTATTCTCGTCCTAAATTTTTGAATTAAATTAATTGCATTAATAAAGCACTTCATTATAGAGGTTCAATCATCGTTCGTACTCTTTTGAATTTTGGTTCGAGCGGTTCGTCCTCTCTCCTCCTCTCGAGCCCTAACCTCGGCCCCCCTCGATCGCCTCCGGCGCCCTCGATCACCGCTGATCGCCCCCGGCGCCCTCGATTGCCGCCGATCGCACTCGCCGTGTCTACCCCTCCTGCTCCTACCCCCCCCCCCCCTCACTCCCTCCATCGCAAGTCACACCAGTCGGGCCGCGGCGCCAGATCTTTCGACGAGCCGCTAATCCACTCCTTCCCTGAGCGGACGCTACCTTCCCCGACCAGAGAGGCCACATCATCCTCATCGACATGCATCAAGTTTTTCACGCCGGAGCTTTGTTGTAAGTGCCTAGCCCTAAAAATATTTTCTGGTCACTTGTACATATAGTACCAATAGGGGTCGGATTTGATTCGGGTTTAGGATATGTCATGTGAGGTTTCGGGTTTATCGTTTCAGAAAGTTGTGACGAGATTTCGATCGGATTTTGTTAGGGTTTAGGGTATGTCATGTGAGGTTTAGGGTTTATGTTTTCAGAAAGTTCTGACGAGATTACGATTGAAAGGAAGTGTAAGTCGGATGTAGCTAGGACATATTGAAGGACTTAGTTAGGGTTTTGTGGCATGAGAAAGTTGTCAGCAGATTTGGATTCAAAGAAAGTTATTTTCGATTTAGTTAGGAGATACATTTGAATTGAGTTTCGAGATATTTTGGATTTAGTTAGGAGATAATTAATTTTGTATGGAGTTTGGACTTATTTTGAATTTAGTTAGGAGATAATTTGGATTTAGTTAGGAGATACTTTTGGATTTAGTTAGGAGATAATTTAGATTTAGTTAGGAGATAATTTTGAATGGAGTTTGGAGATAATTGATCTATCAGGGTGGATCTATCAGGGCATTTGAAGGACTCGTGGACTTTGGATTTAGTTAGGAGATCATCAGTTACAACTACTACAATCAATTAAAAATTTCTGGATTTAGTCAGGGCATATTTACTTATAGATTTTGAAGGACTGAGTTAGTGCATAATTTCGGTAACGTATTCTATCCATCCGTAACTTTTACTATTTGCTTTCGCTGGCAACATAACGACATGGATGATAAAGGCAACGATGGCAAAAACTTGGGTGATACAGGCACGGATGACAAGGACATGGGTCATAGAGGCAACGAAGGCAAAGGCATGGATGATAAGGATAATGAGGATGCAAGCAAGGATGGCATAGACATGGATGATGTACATATGCAAGGTAAAGGAATTGATAATAAAGGCATGGCTGGTTCAGACCTGAATGAGTGTATGGAATACTTAGAGATTGTGAAGAAGACTTTCAGGACTGAGGAAGAAGCCTACATGTTCTACGTAGGCTATGCGAGAAAAAAAGGGTTTGGTGTTAGAAAGGATGATCTGAAGTACAGGGGTCCGGGTCCGAAACAAAATGCATACAGAAGGACATACAAGTGCTGCAAACAAGGATGGCGGGCCCTTAAGCACTTTAACAGAGCTGAAAGGAAAAGAACACCGAGGGGTCTTTCTTGGTGTGGGTGTCCCGCTCTTTTTCAGGTTGAGCTACAAGATAGCAGTGGCCTCTGGTTCGTCAAGAATTTTGTGGACAAGCATAACCATCTGTTTGTCCCTGCTGACCTGACTCCCTACTTATCGGCTCATCGTAGAATGACTGATGCACAAAAGGCCGATGTCATCGAGTATGCTGTCGGTGGACTTCGAACACATCAGATTATGAATGTAATGGAGAAGAATGCCGGAGGTCCCGACAAGCTTGGATTTATAGATCGAGACCTATACAACCATGTTTCAATCCAGAAGAAGCGCAAGGTAGAAGGCAGTGATGCTAGATATTTACTCACCTATATGATTGCACAGAAAAAAGCAGACCCATAATTCTTTTTCAGGTACACAAAAGAAAGCGAAGGCCATTTGAGGAACATATTCTGGACTGACTCACAATCCCGCATTGACTATGTTGCCTTTGGTGGTGTCGTGGTGTTCGACAGTACATATCAGTCTAACAAGTACAGGCTTCCGTTTGTTCCATTTTTTGGTCTGAACCATCACCGCAGCACAGTTTTGTTTGGGGTCGGTCTAGTGTCAGACGAGACAGTTGCATCATACCAGTGGCTTCTTCATGTATTTTTGGAGGCAATGTCCCAGACGGCACCAATTTCAGCAATCACCGATGGGGACAGTACAATGGATAAAGCAATAGCTACTGTCTGGACCGGAACAGATCATCGTTTGTGCACGTGGCATATCGAGGAGAATATGGTGATGCACCTCCGCAAGAAAAAGCTTGAGGAATTTAGGGAATTCATTTACCGTCGTTGGGATGTTGATGAGTTTGAGAAAAGATGGGAGGCTTATAAGGTTCGATTCAAAATAAAACCAACAGGCAAGAGGTCGTCATGGGTTAACAGGATGTACGAGCTGCAACACAAATGGGCTACTGCGTACACAAAGGATAGATATTTCCTAGGCATGATGAGTAATCAGAGGAGTGAGTCTCTCAACTCAAGGCTTCATGTGCACCTGAACAGGAAGATGCAGCTTGTTGATTTGTTGCAGCATGTTGAGCACTGTGTATCCATAATGCGTAAGAATGAAGCAGCATTATACGCAGTAGCGACACATACGATACCCTTCACTAAGCTGAATGCACACCCTCTGGAGATTGCTGCCTCTTATATTTACTAGATCGGGATCGTGCCTTGGCGCGAGGGTGCCGGTCCGAACGTTTTGGTCTAAGATAAGATCGGAAGCGCGCCTTGCAGGTGTTGCCTCACAGTGACCCAACGACTAAAACTTTAATATCACAAAGCATTTAGAACATCCAAAAGAAATTCAAATAACCCCCAGAATAATGTGTTCAATATATATCACAAACACTACAAAGATGCATCAAGAGCAAGGTATAGTTGTTGCCCAGGATAACTGAGATTAATGTAGGGCATATAGATTAAATATATACCAAAAGCAAAGTGTTGTTGATGCCCAGCAAAGTGTAGTTGTTGCCCAGGATAAACACAAAACTACAGATCATGGAGGCAAAATTTGTACCAAAAGCAAGCCACAATGTTTGCCGAGGACAACTGATTTGTATCGAGTAGTACAAACATAAAGACATACATTCTATAAATATTGCCAAGTAGTTTATATCAGCAAGTGTAAGACTAAGTATCACAGGAGATGTATCTGCTCATAAAGACAATGAGATAACAGACAATTGGAAACGATGCTCTGGAAATATCAATATCTACAGTAGTATTCATAACTCTACTTCCTCTTTCCACGTTCTGAGGTGAAGCTAATGCAATCAGTAGTGGACAATACTTGACAGGCTCCATCATACGAATGATAATATGAAAGCTCTATAAATAATATTAGAATTGGCTCATGATATTAGGCACTATGCAAGCGATACAAAATCCGGATAGATGGCATACTGAGACTGAAAACAGATCAGTAACACTGCCTGCAGAGTACAAGTAGAAAACATGGCACTTCCAAACTGAAAGATCCAAATAAATATTTTTGTGAGTTTCTCTGCCCTAACCCTTGACTGTAAGATGATTAGAACATCTTCCATCATAGGAGAATCCTAGAAAAGGAAACAATTCAGTTATTAGCTAAAAGTTAAATTCAACAAGATGAGCATATACCAAACATCTTGACCTAAAGCACCATGAAGCAAGCATATAATTATACTCTGATTACAATCAATGTGTAGTACAAGGCAATGAAAATTACTAATGCAATAGGAGAGTGGAAGCCTCTTGAAAATGGGAAAAAAAGTGTACACATATTTTGCATCCTTTTGACACTACCAATCCGAAGTGATTATTTCTATGGGAAAAATATTTTCACAAGCTTTAGTTAAATTAAGTGATGGATGGATAACAATGGTCATGAACTGCACATGACCATAAGAAATGCATACACAGTTTATTTTCCTTGATAATATGATATACAAAAGCTCTAGATAAATAATGTGTATTCATATCAGTAGTATAACAAACTACCTGGATGGATTAGGCCTCAACAGAACCTTCTAGAGTATTGATCCATTCATGGCGCAAGTGCACCACCACCGACCAACTCGAACACCGTGCTGATAGCCCACCTTGTTGACGCCCACCCGCCAACACTTGGTCCTCTTGCTCGAGACACTCATAGCAAGCAACACATAAACTTGATCACAAAAAGCTTCGATCAAGTTTCTTCTTGCAAAACAAAAGGCCATATTCCTAACACACACAATCAACACTACAAATAGCATATCAGGTTGAGCATAGGACAGGGTCTGCCACACAATATTTGGATGTTTGATGTGGTGTATGACTGAAAATAACATATATAAGCCTATGATGGAGTAGTAAGAACGATAAAATGCCAAGTAATGGTATAAGTCATCAAGATCTTTATGGTATTTTCTACTTCATATTCCAAGTGGCATTAAATTAGTGTGCAAAACAGAATATAAAAATAAAAAGGCTCAAGGTACTTCTGACAGAACTCCTCTCGATGTTATTTTGGTATATAGCTTAAGCCCTGGATCAACTAAGCTAGCATGGTAGATTTTTCTTCTTAATGAAAGCACATATGTGTAAGAGCATGCAGAAAGGGTTAAAGAGCTGGAATCCTATACAATGCAGAATCTATGTTTCGACACAGGGAACAATTATATTTGATACAGAACATGCACTTGTGAATTGGCAGGTAATATGAAGGTGTTGTATTGGAGCTAGAAGCTGAACATGTGGAAAAGCAGATTCAAGATGCATCAAATGGAACATACAGAACACAATAGAATGGGTGTAACTCTATTTCCCAAGGATTAATGCCACATCAACATTTTTTTGTGGCAGCTCTACTGTAAGCTGCAGCAAGTTCTCATGAACTGTAGAGATTCACAAGCAGTAACACATGTACATGAGAAGCAAACTTAAAGAATAAATTTTTCTTTATATATATTTAATTCACCAAGTTTTCAGCTAACATGTGAAAACATCATGTGTACGTGTGACCCTTAAAAAAACTGCAATTTCAAATAGCAAAAGAGATTTGAAGCTATTATTGTGGAAATGTACAAACCAAAGAGGCGCTAAATACAAATACAGAACGGCAAAAACATAGCACACTGTGCTTGAGACCAGAACTGCATTTGAATGGGCTCAGATTCGCCTTTGCTCGATCATGACCCTTCCCCTAGTGTCCCCATCACTAGATCAATATGTTCTTACAAGGGTGAAATTTCCCTGGTTATCACTCATCAGAAATGACCATCCAAGGACAGAGCCACTAAAATAAGCACATGATCAAAACGGCTCAAAGAAACGAGGGGGGGGGGTCCAACTTAATACCCCACAAGTGCCTCAATTGCTTGAGAGCATGCTTATATCAGCCATAATCGATCATCATAGCCCGCGCAAGCTAAGAGCAACTCTAGCGGACTCGCCAAAACGGAAAGTCCATCCAGCACAGAACAATTGAACAACCACAAATTGGTTAATCACAAAGCCATGCATCATTCGGTGCGCCCGGGGCGCACGCTGTTCATTGCAACGGCCTCAGTTTTGATCCGACAGACTAGGTGAACCGAGGGCGAGATCCAACGGCCCAAATCGCATCAGGAAAAAGATCCGACGATCGAGAGTGTCTGAGCTCTGCGAGAGCTCAAACATGGATCCACAACTACAGAGCATCAACCAGACAAGCACTATATCAACATAGCCACGGCCATGTTCCATATAGTAGCCCAAGCAGAGGATGATGGAACTCCCAAGGGAGGTTGTAGCCGAGGCAGTACTCAGTGGGTGCCGGGGTTGCACCTGAACGCCATCCAACCGGCGAGGAACCACGTCGGAGTTGCGCCTTGCACCGTCCCGCCGACGAGCACGAACGCCACTGGCACCGAAGCGGCCAAGGAGACGAGTAGGCGATGTGTAGCACGTCTAGGAGCACCATCAGAGGCGGAGATGACCGGGGCCTAGTCAGTTCTCTTTTAGCTGCAATCAAGGATAATATTTGTTAGAACATTCTTGTGGTCAAAACTTATCATCGTGCAAGCAATGGGCCTATCTATTAGCTGCTTGTAGTGCTGAAGGTAAAATCAAAAGGCCATTTATTGCCACCTTACATCGAGGCGGTACAACTACAGTGGTTATAGTCTCAGGTCAAAGCATTAGTAAGTACATGACCATAAGTACGTGACAGCTAAGAAAATTTTAAATGTAAGGGAAAAACAGAGATTATGTCAGTTGTGCCATTGTACCTCATTGGCATTTGGATGACAAGGGGTACTACCACCAGAGACACAAAGAGGACCAGTAGGGCGTCGATTAGTTGGAACACGCCAAACTGTTATAGAAAGTTAAACTTTGCAAATCAGGTTCCTACAAAAGTTAACTTTACAAAGCAACGAAAAATATGTGGTAGTATATTCACATATTCAAAGTATTAAAAGGTGAAAGAAATAGATAACAGATAAATAAAAAAACTGGCAGAACTATTTGCCAACTAAAATATAAATATCCTAGCTATGCTTAAATATCCTGCTGGCACAATCAGTTTCTGATCAATGGTGTTTTTCAAAGAAAAAAAGGCAGAGAAATGCTATAACAGAATTACGGCTCCAGAAAAAAAATGGCCAACTAATAGAAATCAAAGGATAACTACAAATGATGCATCTAAAGAAAATATGACATCAAATATTGGCCAATTAATAGATCGAAGCATGGCTCAACACAATAACAACAATCCACTCATAGACTTCCATGCCAACCTAAAAGGATTAAGATGTCAAACGGTTGAAAGAAAAGCGTACAGTTTTGCAATGCAATTTTTTTGCTGACTCACGATATAATGATATGTGAAGCTCTAATGTAAGTTCAGAACATACACAATTTAGTTCCTCAAAGCTAGAGTATATATGTGCTTGTTGCTGCCTCCATTGTCATAGAAGCCTCTCGTTATTGACACCACTCTTGAAAGACGCAGCCAGACCCCCATTGCACTACTGCCAAAGTGTCTTTGTATGTTGTGCTAACCACACTTGAAGCCTTGAAGACAAAATACATATATCTCAGGCAATGTACCAATCTGTCCCAAGAGATTGTGGTTAGCCAAGATCAATTGAAGGCACATATCACATAAAAAATAATCCTACAGTACTTGATGATCTCTTAGGCCATTTCCATATTATTTAAAATCAACAAATGATATAGGATTGTGACCTTAGGTAGTTCCACATATATATACCATCGACACGCAGTGATCCGACTAAAGCTCGTACGGGCTATAGAGGAAGCGTGACGAGCAAACCTTCAACATGTAGTCATTATGTTCAAAAGTAAACAAAACTGATGTCTCATTGTGGTAATGAAGAACCTTCACATTTTCTATCAGAGCACTAACAAAGATACAAATCATGGAACCTGTCTTGAGAACATAGTCACCGTCAACCACTACAACCATAAACATCACAAATAAATGATTTAACCAGCTCCTACAAATTCGTGGCTTTTCTTCTCTATGGAGCTTATACTAATATTCCTACATGCTAACAACACAACATAACATCATAATCAAATGTGCATTTGCTAATCTAGCGAACATCCCCATCTCAAAACAGAAAATTGTAGCTATTTTCACGAAGCACCTAAAAACATCACCTGGATTCAAACAACTGCAACCACAACGTATTTGTTCTATGATTATATGGCTAAGCAAGGACCAAACTTACTAATTACTTCAAGTATCTCTAGTTACTTACCAGAGAAGTGGTTCCGACAGCCGAAAGTGCCTGAGTTCCGAGGAGCCAAGTGAGGTGCTTCGTTTCTTCTTTGCCTCGCGTGGGGGCGAGGGAGGAGACGAAGAGGAGCCGCCGGAGTCCACCAGGGCCGCGCCGGCGACGAAGGCAATGCCCAGCCCGAAACCCTAGCCACGCCTGAGGGTCACAAGCGAGCGCGAGAGGCCCTCATCCTCTCCCCCCCCCCCCCTACAGGGACTCGCCCATTGCCAGACGGACGCGGGAGAGGAAGAGGAGCGGCGCCACTATGCTGGGGGCAGAGGAGAGAGGCGTAGGGGGAGGAGGAGGCCGAACCCCTCGGCCACGCCGCCCCCGCCGCGTCCCATACGCCGCCGCCTTTGCCTCGCCTCGCCATTCCTTCTTCCCTCCCATGGGAGCCAAGGCGGGGTGTTAGGGTCTGGCGGCGCCAGATCGGAGGGGTGGAAGGAGGAGAGGGAGGCGCGGGTGGGGAGGAGGCCGGGTGACGGCGGGGAAGGAGGAGAGGGAGGCGTGGGTGGGGAGGAGGCCAGGCGGTGGAGGGGAAGGAGGAGAGGGAGGCGCGGGTGGGAAGGAGGAGGCGGAGCGAGCGGGAGAAGAGCCGGCCAGGGTTGTCTCCACGAGAGCAGCCCTTTTATCCTCCTGTGAGTGAAATGACGAAATTGCCCTCGGCGGGGCACTGGAATCACACGCGGTGGCACAGGATTCCGACACTGTTTCGATCTACAGTTTCATGGTTTGATCCGACGGCCCGTATCCCTCCATCTCGCGATCGAACGGCCGAGAACGCATCAAGGACCAGATCAAACGGCCCGGAATCGCTAAAGTCCAAGGAGTCTGGGTTACTCCCTCTATGTATCTTAGGTGATACAACTGTGATGTTTCCATGGGTAAAGCATCAAATTGTCGAAGGAACAAATTGGCAGGTCACAGACTGGGTAGCGTGTGATGGTTTGGTCGTATTTGGAGTTTTGCGCAAAGCCCCATATGATAAAGTCCCATATGGCAGGGATGCTAGAGAATTGCAAGGTAAGGAAGGTAAGTATGTGGAGGACTTGCATGCAAAAAATTGGATCTTTGAGGATCCCAATGACTTGGAAGGTAAGGATGCCGAGGACTTGCATGCAAAAAACTTGGATCTTTGAGGATCCCAATGACTTGGAAGGTAAGGATGTTGAGGACTTGCATGCAAAAAACTTTGATGCTGAGGATCCCAATGACTTGGAAGGCAAGGATGGTGTGGACTTGCATGCTAAAAACCTGGATGCTAAGGATCCCAATCACTTGGAAGGTAAGGACAGTGAGGAGTTGGATGCAAAAAAGCTGGATGCACAAGGCGTGGATGCTAAGCTTGTGGATTTTATATATCACGTGACTTGTCTGTTTACAGGAGCAAGACTGGATGATGCAGCTTGTAAATGTACAAAGTTGGAAAGTCAGGATTACCCATGCGCACATATATTCTGCGTTCTGGATCATCTTGGTGTACGCACATTTCCAAAAAAAAAATGTCAAGAAAAGATGGACAATGCATGCCAAGCCAGCGTTCCCTTCTTCAAGGACTGTGAATACTCATGTATAGTCTGATCACATGAATAAGTATCATCAACTACGCATCATGGCTAGTGACGCTTTATTCACAGCCGCAGCTAGCAATTCACAGTCAGAACAGGTGATGGAGCTCCTCCGGAGTATATTGGTTGATGGAGAAAAAACTGATTTGGATGAAGTCCATAAATCGTTTGTTCCTTTGCCGACATACTTCTCTGCTGCTTGTGAATGCTGCACTGATGACGTGGAAAATCCAATCAAAATAGTTCCAAAAGGGAGACCAACTACCGAAGAATCGAACAAGAGGATTAAATCCAGGCGCGAGCGGATGAGAGGGATAAAAAAGCAACGAAGTTAGTGCACATGTTTATCTCATTGTTCATTTCCATACATGCTTACAATGTTAATATGTTCTCTATTTTTCTTCAATTTACTCAGGAACAAAACGGGGAAATCAAAGGTCACAAGGAGGAAGAAGCGAAAATAGAAAGACTCAGAGACAGAAGAAGACACAAATTCAGATATAGAAGAAGAGGAAGATTCAAAAAAAGCAACAAAGTTAGTGCACATGTTAATCTCATTGTTCATTTCCATACATGCTTACAGTGTTAATATGTTCTCCCGGAGAGTGTTCACATGTTTTTCTTCAATTTACACAGGAAAAAATCGGGGAAATCAAATAGCAGAAGGAGGAAGAAGCAAAAAAGAAGAGACAGAGTCAGATACAGAAGAAGAGACAGAGGCAGATACAGAAGAAGAGACAGAGGCAGATACAGAAGAAGAGGAAGATTCAGGTACAGAAGAAGAGGAAGATTCAGATGCAGAAGAAGAGGGAGATTCAGATGCAGAAGAAGAGGGAGATTCAGATGAGGAAGAAGAGGAAGATTCAGATGCAGAAGATGGTGGGCTGAGGAGGGCTAGAAAGAGACCATTGGAGGTTGTAGAAGAGGATTACGCAAAACCAAACAAGTGGGCATTAGCACAATTGTGCGTACTTAAACAAGTTTTTGAATGCTGGCTGCAGATTCATCTATTTCATTTTTTGCAGGAAACGCAAGGGCGCTCCAAATGTCAATGCTAGGAGGATGAAAAAGAACGATGACAAGGGTGCGCGAGGAAAACCAGTGAAGTTAGTGTCTGTACTTACATGTCCGCTCTAGAAGTCGGGTATTTCCTAGTACCGTGTTGCCTTTCTTAACTTTTTAAGGAAAGACTCTAGTAAGGGCGGTAAAGAACAGGCCAAAGGGGTGATGAAGACAAAAGGGCATGTTAGGAATGTACGACAAGCTGAGCGAATAAGAGCTGTCAAGTTAGCTTCTGTAGCTATGAAGAGAAAATCAGTGAAGTTAGTGTTTTTTTTGTTATAGTGTACTGTACATGCTCAAATCTTCTTTGCTATCCTATTAACGAACGTTGTTTCATGCAGGAAAGCTAAAGTGAAGTCGAGACAGGATATTTAGATGCACAGGGTCAAGCAGAGAAAACAAAAGGATTTCTGGGGTCGAAAAATTGAGAACAAACTGAAGTAGACAGTTTTTCATGCCGTTATCCACCTTGTTTCTCATGTATTAGACCTATTTGATGGACTGCCACTATTTTTCTGAATTCCTCGTTTGATTAGTACACCCTCATTTTATTATGGACAGGTCGGCATGGTAGGCTAGTTATGATTTATTAACATCGATGAAACAATGCATTTTTAGTGAAGTTGGTTTTCTGTATTTTTTCATTTTTTACATAATATATTGCTAAAATTTGTTCAAAGTGTAGTCAAATTTCATACTTGAAATATAAAATAGAAACCGAAAATTTATATATATATAAGAAAAATAGAACGTTAATAGAAACCTCGTTTTCAAATAACATTGAAAATCGTTTATTTTCAAATAGAAAATAAGCATACTGATATTTTAAAAATAGCATGCTCATTTGAAAAAAGCATGTTCAATTGAAAATAAAATAGAATGAATATGCTGATTTAAAAATAGCATGCTGATTTTAAAAATAGCATGCTGATTTTAAAAATAGCATGCTTTTTTAAATATAATGCTCTTTTCAATATGCTACTTTTAAAATAACATCCTGATTTCAAAATATCATGCTAATTTTAAAAATAGCATGGTACTTTTAAAAATATAATGCTCTTTTAAATATGCCACTTCTAAAATAACATGTTGTTTTCAAAAATATCATGCTAATTTTAAAAATAGCATGCTTATTTTAAAAATAGCATGCTTATTTTCAAAATATAATGCTCTTTTCAATATGCTACTTTTAAAATAGCATGCTGATTTCAAAAATAGCATGCTGATTTCAAAAATAGCATGCTGATTTAAAAAAATCATGTTCTTTTGAATATGTTGTTTTTAAAAATAGCATGCTACTTTCAAAATAACAGCCTCATTCTAAAAATATAACGTTGTTTTTAAAAACATAAAGCTGTTTTTAAAAATATAACGTTGTTTTTAAACTGATTTCAAAAATTACATGCTTTTTTAAATATGTTGTTTTGATAGCAGCGTGCTGATTTTGAAAACAACATTTTTTTAATTATGCTTTTTAAAATATAGCATGTTTTTTAGTATATACTGTTTTTTAAATTAAAAAAACATCATTTTGAAAATAGCATGCCATCTCAAATGTAACAGAAATATCATTTTTTGCATTGCATTTCGACCCGCAAGTTTTTGTTTTGCATTGCATTTTTTGTGCGACATACATACAAACCGCATTTTCAAAATAACTCGTAGTAGCCAACACAAAAACCTCGTTCAAAAATGAAAGTAGTGTCTAATCCATTTGAAACCCGGTTAGATTTGATTCTAAAAATACTAGCATCATTGTGACAAAAAAAGAGAATATAATTGCAGTCCATAAAGGTAATTATATCAAGGAGGGTACCAGGGTGCGTTATATATATAGACTTGCATAGCAAGTACATTACAGCACATAGGGTTCATACTACCACCAAGTTACTGCCAAGTTCCATTTACTGGACGATCTTCATATCCAATCGGACCCAAAAGTTATACCACCAAAGTACCAGTTACTACCAAGTACCAATTACTACTAAGTTGCACTTACTGGACCCAAAAGCTAATACTACCAACTTGCAGTTACTGGCTAGTACATACAGATTATAAAACTAGTGTCAAACTACTGCCATGGGTCAACGAATCCTCATGCCACTAACCATGTTCACCCTAAGCCCACCTCCACTCCTTTCCATGAACCTGAAGATAGCCATTTGATCTTCTTTCATTCTGGTGCCCTCAACGACTTCTCTCCAGTTCTTCGTCATGATCGCACGCCCGTCCTTCTTGCCCATCTTGAACAAGACCTTTTTATTACCTTCAAAATGTTCGTTGGTGACATGCACAACCATGGGCTTTCACAGATAATCTTTTAGGTAGGCCTGACTGTAATCCTTTGAGAAGCACTGATTGCACAGGGAAATAAATAATGTTACATAAAAAATGAAGTATGATTTGCACACAAAAAAAGTAAGTATGATTTGCACAACCACGCCCGTCCTCCTCTCTATATATACATGATGGCATTTTTCACTAGTGAAATATGATTTGCAAAAATAAAAGTCCAAGTGTTTACCATCTTGCTCTTCCCTCTGATGACTGCCGAGCGAGTGACGGTGCTGACATAGTATGGTATGGGAGGTTGGCACTGCTTTACTATGGATTTGAGACAGTCCCACCGATCCTCGTTTAGCGATACATGGTTGCGTAGAAGATTCGATCCTCGAAAGTTCCTTTTCTCACAAGGTATCCCGGACCTGTATCAAAAAAATTAAGATGATAGAGTAGTAAATAATTTCATACGTAAGATCTAGAACATCAGCACTGGGTTAATGATCAATGCCTACTCCAGTGACCAAGAAATGAAGGACATAGATAACCCAATCACATCCACCTAGCAATATCTCGTGGAAACATGGGCAAATTGAATATTTGATTTATTTAAACTAACAACTCAACACTGCTCTATGTAAGCTCTAGTTCAGTCAATGTTGATTTGGAAGGTCATCTAGAACCCAAACAGAGTAATGTGTGGTAATCAAGTGTCACTCAAACATCAACTTTCGATATTTCACGGTTCATTTAATATCTGACCAGCCAAATAGAACTTTACCCCGTAGTGCCAAGATAGGATCGTGGTCCACATCTCCATCTCCATCAGAACTATCATCAGTGTCATAGTCACTAGAGGTGTTGCCATCACCGCTATAGCCGTCACTCCCACGTGAAGTGCCATCTGAAGCATCATCTGAGGTAGTCCGGTGATCACTCTCTTCACTGCTGATGAGGATGGTTTCCCTTGCCATTTAAACCTGTTGCATGCATTGCAATGAACAAATGTTAGTTATTGATATATGAAATCAGTCTTCCATTAGGACTTGTTAGCACCATATACAATGTGAATAATCTTTTCGCATACTTCTCGCTAAGTATGTAGTTCATGTATAAACATCTACACGAAAAAGCTAGTCGACAACTATTCGCACGACTAGTCAAGACTAGTGGTTAGACTCATAATCATTGGGCAGACATAACCAATTAGGATATTTCAAGGTTACAATTTTGTGAGCTGGACAAGAAAACTTGGTAACCAACCAATTAGTAGCCATGTAAAATTGAACCATGATTGACTGCTCTCATCGAGCAATACGTGAAACTATAACTGATCTGCCTTTGGTCACTGCAAATTTCCTGATGGGCTGTTGTGTGGTACCATCAGGTAATAAATATAATGTCTTTAAATTGTCCCAACAAAACAAATAATGCATTTTCTGTTGTACATAACATTTTTAGAGGCAGCTGTGGAGGTTAATTTTCCAATTTCCAGTGAGAATAAGGACATGATAGAATCTCTCAAGCAAGATGACATCATAGTGAAGGCTATGAGAACGAGCAAGGTATGTTGACCAATAGTCACCCTTTTGTATACTTGCTATTTATTTACTCATTACTACCCATACCAACAAGTAAAATCATGATTATTAAGTATAATGGCAGAAAATCCAACAGTGAGGAATTTGTTGAAATGTGTACTACTAGCTCACAAGAAATTTTCATTGACCCCAACAAGCCCATACCATATCTTGGAGATAGGCTGACATAATTCAAGTAAGCAGTAACAACAATCAGCAAAAATATGCACCAACCAAAAATATTACATGTGTGCACATATCATCAAAAACATGCACCAATCAAGAGCAGTCTATACTTGACAAATCCTTCAAAATATGCACTAATCATCATACTACCATCGAGTAATACATGAAACTATAACTGATCCTCATTCCATCATTACAAATTTCCTCATGGACTGCTTCTGTGCTCGCCTTTTTAGTTTTTAATAACTAAGCATCAGCAAATACAGATATACAGTCTTCAAACTATCCCAACAAACCAAAACATGTGTATGCTCCTGTGAATATACTCTTTCTATATCTAGCAGTGGGGGTCATTTTCCAGGGGGGAAAAGTACTTGATAGCATCTGTCAAGCAAGATGATAGCATAGTGAAGGCTATGTCGACGACCAAGGTATGCTGGCCAACACCCACCTTTTTCTCTTACTTGCACGAAAGTGTTTACCCATTACTACCCATACGAACAAGTAAAACCATGATTACGCAGTACATTGTCAGATTATCTTGCTGTAAAATTACTTGTTGCAATATGACCTACTTGGTGACAGTAAATCTGCGAATACCCGAAACATGCACACAAGCAAGTGTCAGAATTTAACTTGGGCGGTGCTGCTAGATCGCAAAATTAAGGTAAGATCGACATTCGAAGGGCAGGGAAGATCAATCTTACCTGTGAAGTGGTACCAGATGGGGCTGGAGTAGACTTGTTCGAAGTTGGCACCACCAGAGCTTCGGGCGGCGCGACCAGGATTGGGAGAAGAGGTGCCTTTGTCGGACCACTACTAGCAAAAGGCCTACTAATGGCGCACCGGTTTTGCCTACTAATGGCGCACTACCGATGCGCCATTAGTGTCACGCCACTAGTATTTTTTTTTACTAATGGTGCACCACTGGTGCGCCATTAGTATCTGGTATACTAATGGCGCACCACGCAGTGCGCCATTAGTATGTAACACCATGCGCCATTAGTGTGCCTCCCGGGGGGCCATACGTAACCATGTGCTTTGTCATACTAATGGCGCGCCCGGTTGTGATGCGCCATTAGTATCATTTGGCATACTAATGGCGCACCTTAAGCTGATGCGCCATTAATATGAATATTTGGTTTTTTTTTTACTTTTCTAATTTTTGCACAGGTTGCAAAATATATTCTTAGACGAGAATATAGACAAGCAGACACACAGCAAGAGCAGATTCATCGAATACAATAGAAGATTAGTCTCCTAATACAATTCATCATATTAGTCTCCATATTCAAAAGACCGAACAAAGATAAAACATTACAAGTCTAAAGACCGCGAGTATCGAGTTTGTCTTCACATTACAAGTCGATATCGATCATCTAAACTACCATCACATAGAAGAGAGCTGTGGTCATCACGATGAGCATCATTGCGATCAAACTAGTCTTCATCCGGTTCCTCCAACGCTCCCTCCTCTCTCCCGCCAGATAGCGGGTGTATCTAGATTCGGCCTCCGCCCTAATGGTGTACCCTTTGTAACTATTACCGCTGAAACGGTGAACCTGTCTCTGACACTCCTCCCAGTCGTCGTAGACTCCGGGAACCTTACCCTTGTAAACGACATACGACGGCATCTCTATGCACAAGCCAAACAACAGACAACACATAAGCAATATGTAAGTATGCAACAAAAGGACCGAAAGAGAAAAGCAAGACATTAATAGCATGATTCATGGTCCTACTAATAAATAGCATCGATTACATCTAAGTTGAACGACTGTCCAAACCAAAGAGACATACGAATTCATTAAAGTTTAATTACAACATGAGCCAATCAACGTTTCAGAACTACACATCACTACTTTCGACTCGACTCATCGGACAGGAGCGTGAATGAAGCCGCCGTCTGTCGTGATGGCCATGAAATCGCGGTAGTTGTCACCCTGCATTTGTAGCGTTTCATCTATCTCGCTGTTGGACGGTTGATATCTGAGGAAGAACTGCCCCGAGGTATGAAGGACATCTTGATGGATGATGTCCGCAAACTCCGACTGGATGCGAAAGAATTCTTGTCTGAGGTCCGCGTCCTGGACTGCCGACAAGCTCGCGCCCAATCTTTGAGATTATCTGGTAGCGAAGTTGATGATGGTCCTTACGATCGCCCGCATGTGATGGAGGGCGTAGTAGGCATCCTTCGACCGCCCGGCTGCTTGACGCAGCGGAACTTCAGATTGTGTGAGAACATGTGCTTGCCGTATTTACGAATCGACCTGGTGAAGGTGCCTCCAGATTTGGCGTGGCTGGGAGAACATCATCAAGAACTTTCTTGACATTTGTGTAGTCTATCTTGGAGTTACGGTTCGGTCGAAATACGTGGCCATGGAATATTTCGGGCTTAAGAGGATGAGTGTGCAATGTGTCACCGCACGTAACAATCAATGTTAGAAAAAAGAACGATCGAACTCTAAGAAATCATATGTTACGGGGCGGTTAAGGGATGACTTACTCGGGAAAGTAATCCACAAGGAAGTTATCCTTATCTGGGTTTGCCAGAATGACGCCTTCGAGGTGTGAACTCACAACTTGGCGGTCCCCAGCGCTGCTCAAGTGCTTGACACGCATGTAGAAGGGGTCGACTATCACGATGTACGGGGTCTTGTCTCTAATGATCCGCATCTCCATACTCAGCGAAAACAGCCGAACGAAGGTGTAGTGCAGCAGATGAAGGTTAAACATAGCAAAGATGTCATCAAACCGCAGGACGATCGTACCCGCGATGTCGCCATCCACAAAGCCCTTGCCCTCTGGCACCTTGGCCACGAAACCGGGTATGCCACATCCTTCTCTCTGAGACGCCGTTTCTCCAAATAAAGAACACTGTCGTGCAGACTCCGCATAGCACCGGTTGCAGCATTCAACATATTTGGCGGTAGCATCGCCCTACCCGCCACATGCACCCTCCTCGAGATATCCTTAGGTGAAGGTGGTTGTCGGTGTCAAAACCGGCGGATCTCGGGTAGGGGGTCCCGAACTGTGCGTCTAGGCGGATGGTAACAGGAGACAAGGGACACGATGTTTTTACCCAGGTTCGGGCCCTCTCGATGGAGGTAATACCCTACTCCTGCTTGATTAATATTGATGATATGGGTAGTACAAGAGTAGATCTACCACGAGATCAAGGAGGCTAAACCCTAGAAGCTAGCCTATGGTATGATTGTTGTTAGTCCCTACGGACTAAAACCCTCCGGTTTATATAGACACCGGATAGGTTAGGGTTACACAGAGTCGGTTACAATGGTAGGAGATCTACATATCCATATCGCCAAGCTTGCCTTCCACGCTAAGGAAAGTCCCATCCGGACACGGGACGAAGTCTTCAATCTTGTATCTTCATAGTCTTGGAGTCCGGCCGTGATGATAGTTCGGCTATCCGGACACCCCCTAGTCCAGGACTCCCTCAGTAGCCCCTAAACCAGGCTTCAATGACGACGAGTCCGACGCGCATATTGTCTTCGGCATTGCAAGGCGGGTTCCTCCTCCGAATACTTCATAGAAGGTTTTGAACACGAGGACAGTGTCCGGATCTGCAAAACAAGTTCCACATACCACCGTAGAGAGAATAACTTTTGCATAGATCTGCTGACATACTCCGCGGCATGACATCACACCACGGCCAGGCCTTTATATGAATTGTTTTTTTACTGTTCCACCTCAGCGTGTTTAGCAAGGCGGTTTCCTTGGCACGCCTTATCAAAGCATAGATCGTGCCCCCTTATTCCAGGATTCCCATCAATACGGACATGGGTAACCCAACTGCGTCTGCCGGCACGCCTCTATCAAAGGCGAGTCCTAATCGACCACGGGGTGGGCTCTTGGTATTCAACCTCTTTATAATGAGACCAAGGCCCTCTTCTTTTTACGCCCTCCATCGAGTTCGCCTCGAGCTTCGAGTTCCAACACTCAAAGCGTCAGATTTAGGCGCTTCGGACCTTCGACGATGTCCGGCTCCGGCCAGCACGGCCGATGGATGTCTTCCTTCGTCACAGAAGAAGATGCGCTAAAGCTGCGAGACGCCAGGTATCTAACTGGCGAGATCTCGCATAGGCTGCCTGCTCCAGGGCAGGTCATTCCCACTCCTGAGCCCGGCGAGAACGTGGTGTTCGTGTCTCACTTCCTTCGGGGTTTAGGCTTCCCGACGGATCCCTTTGTGCGGGGCTCATGTTTTATTATGGGCTGGATTTCCATGACTTGAATCCGAGTCCATCCTCCATATCTCGTCATTCATTGTCGTATGTGAGGCCTTCCTCCATATTACCCCTCACTTTGGATTGTGGCTCAAGACCTTCAAGGTGGAGCCAAAGATGATCGAGGGCAACAAGCGAAAGTGCGGAGGGCGGTTATAAGCAAATGTGCTGATGCTCCGTGGCCCAAGGGCTCTTTTCAAGAGGAGCTTGGTTTGTGGCAAAGGGAGTGGTTTTATATCACCGCTCCTGTGGGCACCAAATGGGTGGCGCTTCCGCCTTCCGCCAGTCCACCACAGCGATCGCGTCATGGGTCAACAAGGGGCTCGACCGAGGCCGTCCAAGGACGTTCCTTTGTTGCAGGGCCGTATTCGAGACCTCCAAGAAAGAGAGATCAATCTGGTTGCGATGGCGCGAGTTATGTTGATTCGGCGCCTATACGCCTGCAAACGCCGCCTCCGCACTGTGGTAATTAAATCTGGAGGGACCACGAGCTCTTCAAAATTTTATGGGCACGACGCCCGTGCAGATGTATAAACTATATAATTTTTTATTGTTCCATGCTATTATATTACCCGTTTTGGATGTTTATGGGCTTTACTTTACACGTTTTTATCATTTTTGGGACTAACCTACTAACCGGAGGCCCAACCCAAATTGCTGACTTTTTTGCCTATTTCAGTGTTTTGAAGAAGAGGAATATCAAACGGAGTCCAAACGGAATGAAACCTTCGGGAGCGATCTTTTTGGAACAAACACAATCCAGGGGACTTGGAGTGGAAGTCAAGCAACAGAGGAGGTGGCCATGAGGGTGCCCGGGGTGCCCCCTGGAAGTGGGCATGCCCCCACCCTCGTGGGCCCCTCAAGCGTCCACCGACCTACTTCTTCCTCCTATATATATCAATGTACCCCGAAAACATCCAGGACACCACGAAAAACTATTTCCACCGCCGCAACCTTCTGTCTCCGCGAGATCCCATCTTGGAGCCTTCGTCGGCGCTCCGCCAGAGGGGGAATCGACAACGGAGGGCCTCTACATCATCTCCATGGCCTCTTCGATGAGTTGTGAGTAGTTTACCACAGACCTTCAGGTCCATAGTTATTAGCTAGATGGCTTCTTCTCTCTCTTTGAATCTCAATACAAAGTTCTCGTCGATCTTCTTGGAGATCTATTCGATGTAACTCTTTTTGCGGTGTGTTTGTCAAGATCCGATGAATTGTGGGTTTATAATCAAGTTTATCTACGAGAAATCTTTGAATCTCCTATGAATTCTTTTATGTGTTATTAAGTTATCTTTGCAAGTCTCTTCGAATTATCAGTTTGGTTTGTCCTACTAGATTGATCTTTCTTGCAATGGGAGAAGTCTTAGCTTTGGGTTCAATCTTGCGAGGTCCTTTCCCAGTGACAGCAGGGGCAGCAAGGCACATATTGTATTGTTGCAATTGAGGATAAAAAGATGGGGTTTATATCATATTGCATGAATTTATCCCTCTACATCATGTCATCTTTCTTAATGCGTTACTGTGCTCTTCATGAACTTAATACTCTAGATGCAGGAAGGAGTCGGTCGATGTGTGGAACAATAGTAGTAGATGCAAAATCGTTTCGGTCTACTTGTCACGGACGTGATGCCTATATACATGATCATGCCTAGATAATCTCATAACTATGTGCTTTTCTATCAATTGCTCGACAGTAATTTGTTCACCCACCGTAATACTTATGCTATCTTGAGAGAAGCCACTAGTAAAACCCATGGCCCCCGGGTCTATCGTTTATCATATAAGTTTTCCATCTACTTTTATTTGCATCTTTACTTTTCCAATCTATATCATAAAACCAAAAATATTTTTCTTATCATATTATCTCTATCAGATCTCACTTTCGCAAGTGGCGTGAAGGGATCGACAACCCCTTTATTGCATTGGTTGCGAGGTTCTTGTTTGTTTGTCTAGGTGCGTGGGACTTCTGACGAGCCTCCAACTGGATTGGTACCCTAGTTCTCAAAAACAGAGGGAAATACTTACGCTACTTTGCTGCATCACCCTATCCTTTTGAAGGAAAATCAACGCATGCTCAAGATGTAGCAAGAAGGATTTCTGGCGCCGTTGCCGGGGAGGTCTTCGCTCAAGTCAAGACATACCAAGTACCCATCACAAACTCATCTCCCTCGCATTACATTATTTGCCATTTTCCTCTCGTTTCCTCTACCCCACCTCACCCTTGCCGTTTTATTCGTCCTTCTTCTGTTCGTTTGCTTTGATGTCTTGGCTCGTTTGCTCGTTTGGTTAGAATAGTTGTTTATTTATTGCTAAACAGAGAACCTAAGATCTATGGATCCTCATCCGCTTGCCAATATTTTTAAGAGATCCAATTATGATGAACCAATTTCTAGTGATTTGAGTGCACTAGATTATCTTTATGAGGTTCTGCTTGAAATTCGTTAATCTGAAAATTGTGATGAAGAAATTTATGAAGAGATTCACGATAGCTCCTTGAATAAAAAGCATGATTGCAATGATTTTAATATAAATTCTATTGATGTCAATTGTGCTACTAATATGCAAAACCCTAAGCTTGGGGATGCTAGTTTTGCTATGTCTACTACTTGTTGCAATGATCATGATTGGGGTGATTCTTCTTGTAATATGAGATTATTTATTAAATAACAGTGTTTGCAATAATATTTAAAGTGGGTTTGGAAGAGTGTCAACTTTAGATCCCACATATTTGGAGTATGTTCAATCTTATTATATTTTTGATAAAAGTGGGTTTGGAGAGGTCATGACTTTAGTTAATGTTAATCCCACTATTTTGGAAGAGTGTCAACTTTGCATACATGTGGATCATGTTAAAATTATGTTTTGTGATAGCTATATTGTTGAATTTTCTTATGATCCTACATGTAATTATTATGAGAGAGGAAAATATGGTTGTAGAAATTTTCATGTTACTAAATTACCTCTCGTTATGTTGAGATTGCTATTGTTTCTCTCTTCTTCCTTGCATATGGTAGTTTTTGCTTGTCTTGATAATTTGTTTGCTTATAAAATTCCTATGCATATGTAGTATGTTAGACTTAAATGTGTTTGCCACATGTTGCATGATGCTCTCTTTGCGCTTCAATTCTTGTCTTTCAAGTGAGCACCATTAAAATTATCAATGCGTAGCTAAAAGGTTTTAAAGGAAACGCTTGTTGGGAGACAATCCAGTATTTTTCCTTACTGTTATTTAATAAATAAATCATCTAGCCTATGTTTAGTTGTATTTTTTATGTTTTAATTAGTGTTTGTGCCAAGTAGAACCTATAGGATAACCTACGGTGAAAGTTAATTTGATTCTGCTGAAAAACAGAAACTTTTGCACGCACGAAAATAATTTTAGTAAATCACAGAAAGGTGGTTTTGCGTTGATTATTTTTGCTGTAGATCAATAGAAAAATTTCCCAGGACTTCCTATTTTGTTAAGAATTTTAGAGTTCCAGAAGTATTCGAAAGTTACAGATTGCTACAGACTGTTCTGTTTTTGACAGATTCTGTTTTTCGTGTGTTGTTTGCTTATTTTGATGCATCTATGGCTAGTATCGGGGGTTATGAACCATAGAAAAGTTGGAATAAAGTAGGTTTAACACCAATATAAATAAAGAATGAGTTCATTACAGTAACTTATGTGGTGGTTTTCTTTCTTGCACTAACGGAGCTTATGAGATTTCCTGTTGAGTTTTGTGTTGTGAAGTTTTCAAGTTTTGGGTAAAGATTTGATGGACTATGGAATAAGGAGTGGCAAGAGCCTAAGCTTGGGGATGCCCATGGCAACCCAAGATATTCAAGGATAACCAAAAGCCTAATCTTGGGGATGCCCTGGAAGGCATCCCCTCTTTCATCTTCGTCTATCGGTAACTTTACTTGGAGCTATATTTTTATTCACCACATGATATGTGTTTTTCTTGGAGTGTCTTGTATGATATTAGTCTTTGATTTTTAGATTACCATAATCATCCTTTCTGTACACACCTTTTGGGAGAAACCCACTTGATTGGAATTTATTAGAATACTCTATGTGCTTAACTTATATCTTTTGAGCTAGATAGTTTTCCTCTAGTGCTTCACTTATATCTTTTAGAGCTCGTCGGTGGCTTGATTTTGTAGAAGTTGTTAATCTCATGCTTCACTTATATTATTTTGAGAGCCTTTTAGAACAACATGGTGCTATGTTTAGAAAATTGGTCCTAAAATGATGGGCATCCAAGTTGGGTATAATAAAAACTATCATAGGAAGTGAATTGGATGCTATGATCAATTTGATACTTGATAATGGTTTTGAGATATGGAGATGGTGATATTAGAGTCATGCTAGTTGGGTAATTGTGAATTTAAAGAATGCTTGTGTCGAAGTTGGCAAGTGCCATGGCATGCACGTATGGTAACCGTTGTGTAACAAAATTGGAATACGAGGTGTTCTTAGATTGTCATCCTTACGAGTGGCGGTCGGGGACGAGTGATGGTCTTTTCCTGCCAATCTATCCCCCTAGGAGCATGCACGTAGTGCTTGGTTTTTGATGACTTGTAGATTTTTGCAATAAGTATATGAGTTCTTTATGACTAATGTTGAGTCCATGGATTATACGCACTCTTACCCTTCCATCGTTGCTAGCCTCTTCGGTACCGTGCATTGCCCTTTCTCACCTTGAGAGTTGGTGCAAACTTCGCCGGTGCATCCAAGCCCCATGATAAGATACGCTCTATCACACATAAACCTCCTTATATCTTCCTCAAAACAGCCACCATACTTACCTATTATGGCATTTCCATAGCCATTCCGAGATATATTGCCATGCAACTTTTCACCGTTCCGTTGATCATCATGACACTCATCATCATTCTCATATTGCCTGGCATCGTAGTTGACATCGTATTTGTGGCAAAGCCAGAATGCATAATTTTTTATACATGTCACTCTTGATTCATTGCCCATCCCGGTACACCGCCGGAGGCATTCATATAGAGTCATATCTTGTTCTAGTTTTGAGTTGTAATTCATGAGTTGTAAATAAATAGAAGTGTGATGATCATCATTATTAGAGCATTGTCCCCAAATAAAAAGAAAGAAAAAAAGAAAGGCCAACAAGAAAAAAAAAGGCGGGAAAGGCCAAAGAAAAAAAAAGGCCAAAGAAAAAAGAAAGGCCCAAAAAAAAAGAAAAAGAAAATAAAAGAGGGGGAAATGTTACTATCCTTTTCCACACTTGTGCTTCAAAGTAGCACCATGTTCTTCATATAGAAAGTCTCTTATGTTGTCACTTTCATATACTAGTGGGAATTTTTCATTATAGAACTTGGCTGGTATATTCCTACGATGGGCTTCCTCAAAATGCCCTAGGTCTTCGTGAGCAAGCAAGTTGGATGCACACCGTACCCACTAGTTTCTTTTGTTGAGCTTTCATACATTTATAGCTCTAGTGCATCCGTTGCATGGCAATCCCTACTCCTCATGTTGACATCAATTGACGGGCATCTCCATAGCTCGTTGATTAGCCTTGTTAACATGAGACTTTCTTCTTTTTTGTCTTCTCCACACAACCTCCATCATCATATTCTATTCCACCCATAGTTCTCTATCCATGGCTCACGCTCATGTATCATGAAAGTTGAAAACGTTTGAGATTACTAAAGTATGACACAATTGCTTGGCTTGTTATCGGGGGTGTGCAAGATGAGAGCATTCTTGTGTGACGAAAATGGAGCGTGACCAAACTATATGATTTTGTAGGGATGAACTTTCTTTAGCCATGTTATTTTGAGAAGACATGGTCGCTTTAATTAGTATGCTTGAAGTATTACTATTTCTTATGTCAATATGGACTTTTATTTTGAATCATTTGGATCTGAACATTCATGCCACAATAAAGAAAATTACATTGAGAATTATGCTAGGTAGCATTCCAAATCAAAAATTCTGTTTTTATCATTTACCTACTCGAGGACGAGTAGGAATTAAGCTTGCGGATGCTTGATAGGTCTCCAACATATCTATAATTTTTTATTGTTCCATGCTATTATATTACCTGTTTTGGATGTTTATGGGCTTTACTTTACAATTTCATATCATTTTTGGGACTAACCTAATAACCGGAGGCCCAGCCCGAATTGCTGTTTTTTTGTCTATTTCAGTGTTTCAAAGAAAAGGAATATCAAACGGAGTCCAAACGGAATGAAACCTTCGGGAGCGATCTTTTTGGAACAAACGCAATCCAGGGGACTTGGAGTGGAAGTCAACCAACAGAGGAGGCGGCCACGAGGGTGCCCGGCACGCCCCCTGGAGGTGGGCGCGCCCCCACCCTTGTGGGCCCCTCGAGTGTCTACTGACCTACTTCTTCCTCCTATATATATATCCACGTACCCCGAAAACATCCAGGAGCACCACGAAAAACTATCTCCACCGCCACAACCTTCTGTATCATTGAGATCCCATCATGGAGCCTCCGTCGGTGTTCCGCCGGAGGGGGAATTGACCACGGAGGGCCTCTACATCATCTCCAAGGCCTCTCCGATGAGTTGTGAGTAGTTTACCACAGACCTTCGGGTCCATAGTTATTAGCTATATGGCTTCTTCTCTCTCTTTTAATCTCAATACAAAGTTTCCTGGATTTTCTTGTAGATCTATTCGATGTAACTCTTTTTGCAGTGTGTTTGTCGAGATCCGATGAATTGTGAGTTTATGATCAAGTTTATCTATGAGAAATCTTTGAATCTCCTCTGAATTCTTTTATGTGTGATTAAGTTATCTTTGCAAGACTCTTCGAATTATTAGTTTGGTTTGGCCTACTAGATTGTTCTTTCTTGCAATGGGAGAAGTGCTTAGCTTTGGGTTCAATCTTGCGGTGTCCTTTCCCAAAGGATGTGAGGGCAGCAAGGGACGTATTGTATTGTTGCCATCGAGGATAAAAAGATGGGGTTTCTATCATATTGCATGAATTTATCCCTCTACATCATGTCATTTTTCTTAATGCATTACTCTGTTCTTCATGAACTTAATACTCTAGATGCAGGCAGGAGTCAGTTGATGTGTGGAGTAATAGTAGTAGATGTAGAATCGTTTCGGTCTACTTGTCACGGAAGTGATGCCTATATACATGATCGTGCCTAGATAATCTCATAACTATGCACTTTTCTATCAATTGCTCGACAGTAATTTGTTCACCCACCATAATACTTATGCTATCTTGAGAGAAGCCACTAGTGAATTCTATGGCCCCCGGGTCTATCTTTTATCATATAAGTTTTCCATCTACTTTTATTTGCATCTTTACTTTTCCAATCTATATCATAAAAATACCAAAAATATTTATCTTATCATATTATCTCTATCAGGCCTCACTTTCCAAGTGGTCGCGAAGGGATTGACAACCCCTTTATTGAGTTGGTTGCGAGGTTCTTGGTTGTTTGTGTAGGTGTGTGGGACTTTTGAGGAGCCTCCTACTGGATTGATACATTGGTTCTCAAAAAATGATGAAATACTTACGCTACTTTGCTGCATCACCCTTTCCTCTTCAAGGAAAACCAACGCAAGCTCAAGACGTAGCATTTCCCACCTCCTCCTCGCTCAGCCTTATTCTTTGAGCATAGATGGCTTCATCAAGCGGGTCCTCATCATCTTCCTCCATGTTGACATAAATGACGGCCAGCTTGGGTCTTTCTGCTCCGAAGGAGAAGTTGATCAACTCACCACTAGTGATACCCATGTGGGCGATGAAACATACCCATCCATCTCCTCCCATATGCAACATATTTCGTGACCTCTATAGTGTAGGCCCCCCCAGGCGCCTCAAAGGTCACAGTGTCTCTGGCCAGCTTTGAATTCCAACCTCACATTGCATGGGACGATCTGTGTAAAGAAAGAAAAATGATATACACAATGCATTAATGGCAATAACACTAAAAACAAAATAGTTGTTAAAAGTTTCATATAATTTGTGACCGTCGCATGAAGAAAACTCGATTGGAAGTAGATACCAAACAGCATGCCAGTTGCAAGGCTGCTGGTGCACCTTCACTTGCACAGTCGACATGGTGGTGGTGGTGAGCCATTTTCCTATTATAAGCATTGATTGGATAGAGTTAATTAAACATCAATATTTGTTCTAATGCAAGCATTCGTCAGATAGAGACAAAACATCTGATAGATAGAACAACACATTGGTTCATCGGATAGACAAATATAGGGTTTATGTCAATGTTAGGGATGTTGGGGAACGTAGTAATTTCAAAAAAAATCCTACGCACACGCAAGATCATGGTGATGCATAGCAACGAGAGAGGAGAGTGTGTCCACGTACCCTCATAGACCGAAAGCGGAAGCGTTAGCACAATGCGGTTGATGTAGTCGTACGTCTTCACGGCCCGACCGATCAAGCACCGAAAGCACGGCACCTCCGAGTTATTGCACACGTTCAGCTCGATGACGTCCCTCGAACTCCGAGCCAGCCGAGTGTCAAGGGAGACTTCCGTCAGCATGACGGCGTGGTGACGATGATGATGTTCTACCGACGCAGGGCTTCGCCTAAGCACCGCTACGATATTATCGAGGAGGACTATGCTGGAAGGGGGCACCGCACACGGCTAAGAGATTAATGATCAATTGTTGTGTCTATGGGGGCGCCCCCTGGCCACGTATATAAAGGATGGAGGGAGGAGGAGGCCGACCCTCAAAGGGCGCGCCCAAGTGTGGAGTCCTACTAGGACTCCCTAGTCCTAGTAGGATTCCTCCTCCCACATGGAATTGGAAAATGGGACGGGAGAAGGAGAAGGAAGGAAGCCCCCCCCCCCCTAGTCCAATTCGGACCTGTCCATGGGGAGAGGTGTGGCCACCCTTTGAGGCCTTTCTCTCCTTTCCCGTATGGCCTATTAAGGCCCAAAACGAATTCCTGTAAATCTCCGGTACTCCGAAAAATACCAGAATCAGTCGGAACCTTTCCGATGTCCGAATATAGTCGTCCAATATATCAATCTTTACGTCTCGACCATTTCGAGACTCCTCGTCATGTCCCCGATCTCATCCAGGAGTCCGAAATACCTTTGGTACATCAAAACACATAACTCATAATACCGATCGTCACCGAACTTTAAGCATGCGGATCATACGGGTTCGAGAACTATGTAGACATGACTGAGACACATCTCCGGTCAATAACCAATAGCGGAACCTGGATGCTCATATTGGCTCCCACATATTGTACGAAGATTTTTATCGGTCAAACCGCATAACAACATACGTTGTTCCCTTTGTCATCTATATGTTACTTGCCCGAGATTCGATCGTCGGTATCTCAATACCTAGTTCAATCTCGTTACCGGCAAGTATCTTTCCTTGTTACATAATGCATCATCCCGTAACTAACTCATTAGCTACATTGCTTGCAAGGCTTATAGTGATGTGCATTACCGAGAGGGCCCAGAGATACATCTCCGACAATCGGAGTGAAAAATCCTAATCTCTAAATACGTCAACTCAACAAGTACCTTTGGAGACACCTGTAGAGCACATTTATAATCACCCAGTTACGTTGTGACGTTTGGTAGCACACAAAGTGTTCCTCCGGTAAGCGGGAGTTACATAATCTCATAGTCATAGGAACATGTACAAGTCATGAAGAAAGCAATAGCAACATACTAAACGATCAAGTGCTAAGCTAATGGAATGGGTCAAGTCAATCACATCATTCTCCTAATGATGTGATCTCGTCAATCAAATGACAACTCATGTCTATGGTTAGGAAACTTAACCACCTTTGATTCACGAGCTAGTCAAGTAGAGACATACTAGTGACACTATGTTTGTCTATGTGTTAACACATGTATTGTGTTTCCGGGTAATACAATTCTAGCATGAATAATAAACATTTATCATGATATGAGGAAATAAATAATAACTTTATTATTGCCTCTAGGGCATATTTCCTCCAGTCTCCCACTTGCACTAGAGTCAATAATCTAGATTACACAGTAATGATTCTAACACCCATGGAGCCTTGGTGTTGATCATGTTTTGCTCGTGGAAGAGGCTTAGTCAGCAGGTCTGCAACATTCATATCCGTATGTATCTTGCAAATCTCTATGTCTCCCACCTAGACTTGGTCCCGGATGGAATTGAAGCGTCTCTTGATGTGCTTGGTTCTCTTGTGAAATCTGGATTCCTTTGCCAAGGCAATTGCACCAGTATTTACACAAAAGATTTTCATTGGACCCGATGGACTAGGTATGACACCTAGATCGGATATGAACTCCTTCATCCAGACTCCTTCATTTGCTGCTTCCGAAGCAGCTATGTACTCCGCTTCACATGTAGATCTCGCCACGACGCTTTGTTTAGAACTGCACCAACTGACAGCTCCATCGTTCAATATAAATATGTATCCGGTTTGCGATTTAGAATCATCCGCATTAGTGTCAAAGCTTGCATCGATGTAACCATTTACGACTAGCTCTTTGTCACCTCCATAAACGAGAAACATATCCTTAGTCCTTTTCAGGTATTTCAGGATGTTCTTGACCGTAGTCCAGTGATCGACTCCTGAATTAATTCGGTACCTCCCTGCTAAACTAATAGAAAGATACACATCAGGTCTGGTACACAGCACTGCATACATGATAGAGCCTGTGGCTGAAGCATAGGGAACTTCTTTCATTTTCTCTCTATCTTCTCCTGTGGTCGGGCATTGAGTCTCACTCAATTTCACACCTTGTATTACAGGCAAGAACCCTTTCTTTGCTTGATCCATTTTGAACTTTTTCAAAACTTTATCAAGGTATGTACTTCGTGAAAGTCTAATTAAGCATCTTGATCTATCTCTATAGATCTTGATGCTCAATATGTAAGCAGCTTCACCGAGGTCTTTCGAAAAACTTTTATTCAAGTATCCTTTTATGCTATCCAGAAATTATGTATCATTTCCAATCAATAATATGTCGTCCACATATAATATTAGAAATTCTACAGAGCTCCCACTCACTTTCTTGTAAATACAGGCTTCTCCAAAAGTATGTATAAAACCATATGCTTTGATCACACTATCAAAGTGTTTATTCCAACTCCGAGAGGCTTGCACCAGTCCATAAATGGATAGCTAGAGCTTGCACACTTTGTTAGCATCCTTTGGATCGACAAAACCTTCTGGTTGCATCATATACAACTCTTCTTCCAGAAATCCATTCAGGAATGCAGCTTTGAGATCCATTTGCCAAATTTCATAATCATAAAATGCGGCAATTGCTAACATGATTCGGACAGACTTAAGCATCGCTACGGGTGAGAAAGTCTCATCATAGTCAACCCCTTGAACTTGTCGAAAACCTTTCGCAACAAGTCGTGCTTTGTAGATAGTAACATTACCATCAGCATCAATCTTCTTCAAAGATCAATTTATTCTCGATGGCTTGCCGATCATCAGGCAAGTCAACCAAAGTCCACACTTTGTTCTCATACATGGATCCCATCTAAGATTTCATGGCCTTAAGCAATTTTGCAGAATCTGGGCTCATCATTGCTTCCTCATAGTTCGTAGGTTTGCCATGGTCAAGTAACATGACCTCCAGAATAGGATTACCGAACCACTCTGGTGCGGATCTTACTCTGGTTGACCTACGAGGTTCTGTAGTAAGTTGATCTGAAGTTTCATGATCAACATCATTAGCTTCCTCACTTATTGGTGTAGTCGTCACAGGAACCAGTTTCTGTGATGAACTATTTTCCAATAAAGGAGCAGGTACAGTTACCTCATCAAGTTCTACTTTCCTCCCACTCACTTCTTTCGAGAGAAACTCCTTCTCTAGAAAGGATCCATTCTTGGCAACCAAAGTCTTGCCTTCAGATCTGTGATAGAAGGTGTACCCAACAGTTTCCTTTGGGTATCCTATGAAGACACATTTCTCCGATTTGGGTTCGAGCTTATCGGGTTGAAGCTTTTTCACATAAGCATCGCAACCCCAAACATTAAGAAACGACAACTTTGGTTTCTTGCCAAACCACAGTTCATAAGGCGCCGTCATAGCGGATATCGATGGTGCCCTATTTAACGTGAATGCGGCCGTCTCTAAAGCATAACCCCAAAACGATAGCGGTAAATCAGTAAGAGACATCATAGATCGCACCATATCTAGTAAAGTACGATTACGATGTTCGGACACACCATTACGTTGTGGTGTTCCGGGTGGCGTGAGTTGCAGAAACTATTCTGCATTGCTTCAAATGTAAACCAAACTCGTAACTCAAATATTCTCCTCCACGATTGGATCGTAGAAACTTTTATTTTCTTGTTACAATTATTTTCAACTTCACTTTGAAATTCTTTGAACTTTTCAAAGGTCTCAGACTTATGTTTCATTAAGTAGATATACCCATATCTGCTCAAATCATCTGTGTAGGTGAGAAAATAACGATACCCGCCGCGAGCCTCAACACTTATTGGACCACATACATTAGTATGTATGATTTCCATCAAACCAGTTTCTCGCTCCATAGTTCCGGAGAATGACGTTTTAGTCATCTTTCCCATGAGGCATGGTTCGCAAGTACCAAGTGATTCATAATCAAGTGATTCCAAAAGTCCATTAGTATGGAGTTTCTTCATGCGCTTTACACCAATATGACCTAAACGGCAGTGCCACAAATAAGTTGCACTATCATTATCAACTCTGCATCTTTTGGCTTCAACATTATGAATATGTGTATCACTACTATCGAGATTCATCAAAAATACACCACTGTTCAAGGGTGCATGACCATAAAAGATATTACTCATATAAATAGAACAACCATTATTCTCATATTTAAATTAATAACCGTCTCGCATCAAACAAGATCCAGCTATAATGTTCATGCTCAACGTTGGCACCAAATAACAATTATTTAGGTCTAAAACTAATCCCGAAGGTAGATGTAGAGGTAGCGTGCCGACGGCGATCACATCGACTTTGGAACCATTTCCCACACGCATCGTCACCTCGTCCTTAGCCAGTGTCCGCTTAATCCGTAGTCCCTGTTTCGAGTTGCACATATTAGCAACAGAACCAGTATCAAATACCCAGGTGCTACTTCAGTACACATCAATAACATGTATATGACATATACCTTTGTTCACCTTGCCATCCTTTTTATCCGCCAAATACTTGGGGCAGTTCCGCTTCCAGTGACCAGTCTGTTTGCAGTAGAAGCACTCAGTCTCAGGCTTAGGTCCAGACTTGGGTTTCTTCTCTTGAGCAGCAACTTGTTTGTTGTTCTTCTTGAAGTTCCCCTTCTTTTCCCCTTTGCCCTTTTTCTTGAAACTGGTGGTCTTATTGACCATCAACACTTGATGCTCCTTCTTGATTTCTACCTGTGCAGCCTTTAGAATTGCGAAGAGCTCGGGAATTGTCTTATCCGTCCCTTGCATATTATAGTTCACCACAAAGCTCTTGTAGCTTGGTGGCAGTGATTGAAGAATTCTCTCAATGACGCTATCATCCAGAAGATTAAGATCGTGTTTGGTTCCCACCCTGGGCTGCTTGCCTGGAAATTTTCAGTGCCTGGCGTCGGCCTGGTGAGGTCGACTTTTCCCGCCTGCCCAGGCTAGCCTGGCATCGATGTGTTTGGTTCATCCCTGGCATGTTGCTGCCCTTCTGCAGTGTTGCTTTGTCATTTAGCGATTAAAAAAATCTTAAGTAGGAGCCAGGCATCATGCGGCATGGGCAGGCGAAAGAAACAGGACGCCTGGGTCCAGGCTAATCCAGCTGCCTGATCTATCCATCTTTTTTCCTATTTTTTTATTCAACTTTACCAGGCTAATCACAGGCCTCCGCAAGCCAGGCCAGGCATGCATTCTATCTCTCAGGACACGAACAAAACAACTGCCAGGCAGACTTCAGGGAGCATCCAGGCCAGGCGTGAGGTGGCGTGGATGCCAGCCAAACACGCTCTAACTCCCAGTTGAATCAAGTGATTGTTATACCCACACATTCTGAGTATATGCTCACTGACAGAACTATTCTCCTCCATCTTGCAGGTGTAGAACTTATTGGAGACTTCATATCTCTCAATCTGGGCATTTGCTTGAAATATTAACTTCAACTCCTGGAACATCTCATATGCTCCATGACGTTCAAAATGTCGTTGAAATCCCGGTTCTAAGTCAGAATCATGGCACACCGAACTATCGAGTAGTCATCGCTTTTGTTCGCTGCATCGTTCATAACATCTGGTGTTGCTCCTGCAGTAGGTTTGGCACCTAGCGGTGCTTCCAGGACATAATTCTTCTGTGCAGCAATGAGGATAATCCTCAAGTTATGGACCCAGTCCGTGTAATTGCTACCATCATCTTTGAACTTTTCTTTCTCAAGGAACGCATTAAAATTCAACGGAACAACGGCACGGGCCATCTATCTACAACAAACATAGACAAGCAAAATACTATCAGGTACTAAGATCATGATAAATTTAAGTTCAATTAATCATATTACTTAAGAACTCCCACTTAGATAGACATCCCTCCAATGATCTAGGTGATCACGTGATCCAAATGAACTAAACCATAACCGATCATCACGTGAAATGGAGTAGTTTTCACTGTTGAACATCACTATGTTGATCATATCTACTATATGATTCACGCTCGACCTTTCGGTCTCATTGTTTCGAGGCCATATCTGCATATGCTAGGCTCGTCAAGTTTAACCTGAGTATTCTGCGTGTGCAAAACTGGCTTGCACCCGTTGTAGATGGACGTAGAGCTTATCACACCCGACCATCACGTCTTTGTCTGGGCACGACGAACTTTGGCAACGGTGCATACTCGGGGAGAACACTTTTATCTTGAAATTTAGTGAGAGATCATCTTATAATGCTACCGTCAATCAAAGCAAGATAAGATGCGTAAAGATAAACATCACATGCAATCAATATAAGTGATATGATATGGCCATCATCATCTTGTGCTTGTGGTCTCCATCTCCGGCTTACCGTCATGATCACCATCGCCACCGGGCGCCGACACCTTGATCTCCATCGTAGCATCGTTGTCGCCTCGCCAGCTATTGCTTCTCGACTATCGCTACCGCTTAGTGATAAAGTAAAGCAATTACTGAAGCGATTGCATTGCATACAATAAAGCGACAACCATATGGCTCTCGCCACCGCCGATAACTCGGTTACAAAACATGATCATTTCATATAATAAAATATAGCATCACGTCTTGACCATATCACATCACAACATGCCCTGCAAAAACAAGTAAGACGTCCTCTACTTTGTTGTTGCAAGTTTTACGTGGCGGCTACGGGCTGAGCAAGAACCATTCTTACCTACGCATCAAAACCACAATGATAGTTCCTCAAGTTAGTGATGTTTTAACCTTCTCAAGGACCGAGCGTAGCCACACTCGGTTCAACTAAAGTTGGAGAAACTAACACCCGCCAACCACTTGTGTGCAAAGCACGTCGGTAGAGCCAGTCTCACGTAAGCGTACGCGTAATGTCGGTCCGGACCGCTTCATCCAACAATACCACTAAACCAAAATATGACATGCTAGTTAGCAGTATGACTTGTATCGCCCAGAACTCACTTGTGTTTTACTCGTGCATATAACATCTACGCACAAAACCTATACTGTTGGGGAATGTAGTAATTCAAAAAAATTCCTACGCACACGCAAGCTCATGGTGATGCATAGCAACGAGAAGGGAGACTGTGTCCACGTACCCGCGTAGACCGAAAGCGGAAGCATTAGCACAACGCGGTTGATGTAGTCGTATATCTTCGCGGCCCGACCGATCAAGCACCGAAAGCGCAGCACCTCCGAGTTCTTGCACACATTCAGCTCGATGACGTCCCTCAAACTCCGATCCAGCCGAGTGTCGAGGGAGAGTTCCGTCAGCACGACGGCATGGTGACGATGATGATGTTCTACCGACGCAGGGCTTCGCCTAAGCACCGGTACGATATTATCGAGGAGGACTATGGTGGAAGGGGGCACCGCACACGGCTAAGAGATCAATGATCAATTGTTGTGTCTATGGGGTGCCCCCTGGCCACGTATATAAAGGATGGAGGGAGGAGGAGGCCGGCCCTCATAGGGCGCGCCCAAGTGTGGAGTCCTACTAGGACTCCCTAGTCCTAGTAGGATTCCTCCTCCCACATGGAATAGGAAAAGGGAAGGGAGAAGGAGAAGGAAGGAAGGCCCCCCCCCCCCACCTCTAGTCTAATTCGGACCCATGGGGAGGGGTGCGGCCACCCATTGAGGCGTTTCTCTCCTTTCCCGTATGGCCCATTAAAGCCCAATACGAATTCTCGTAACTCTCCGGTACTCCGAAAAATACCCGAATCACTCAGAACCTTTCCGATGTCCGAATATAGAAGTCCAATATATCAATCTTTACGTCTCGACCATTTAGAGACTCCTCGTCATGTCCCCGATCTCATCCGGTATTCTGAACTACCTTCGGTACATCACTACACATAACTTATAATACCGATCGTCACCGAACTTTAAGCGTGCGGACCCTACGGGTTCGAGAACTATGTGGACATGACCGAGACACATCTCCGGTCAATAAGCAATAGCGGAACCTGGATGCTCATATTGGCTCCCACATATTCTACAAAGAACTTTATCGGTCAAACCGCATAACAGCATATGTTGTTCCCTTTGTCATCGGTATGTTATTTTCCTGAGATTCGATAGTCGGTTTCTCAATACCTAGTTCAATCTCGTTACTGGAAAGTCTCTTTACTCGTTACGTAATGCATCATCCCATAACTAACTCATTAGCTACATCGCTTGCAAGGCTTATAGTGATGTGCATTACCGAGAGGGCCCAGAGATACCTCTCCGATAATCAGAGTGACAAATCCTAATCTCGAAATACGTCAACTCAACAAGTACCTTTGGAGACACCTATATAGCACCTTTATAATCACCCAGTTACGTTGTGACGTTTGGTAGCACACAAAGTGTTCCTCTGGTAAGCGGGAGTTTCATAATCTCATAGTCATAGGAACATGTATAAGTCATGAAGAAAGCAATAGCAACATACTAAACGATCAAGTGCTAAGCTAACGGAATGGGTCAAGTCAAGCACATCATTCTCCTAATGATGTGATCTCGTCAATCAAATGACAACTCATGTCTATGGTTAGGAAACTTAACCATCTTTGATTCACGAGCTAGTCAAGTAGAGGCATACTAGTGACACTATGTTTTTCTATGTGTTCACACATGTATTATGTTTCCGGGTAATACAATTCTAGCATGAATAATAAACATTTATCATGATATGAGAAAATAAATAATAACTTTATTATTGCCTCTAGGGCATATTTCCTTCAAGGGAAACTACTAGGGAAACATCATAGGGTTTATTTCAATATTAGGGGAACTACTAGGGAAAACATCATATGGTTAATTTCAATGTTAAGGAAACTATGATATGTCTCCATCGTATCTATAATTTTTATTGTTTCGTGCCAATATTATACAACTCTGACATATTTTTGGCACCTTTTTATATGATCTATTGGACTAACCTATTGACCTAGTGCCTAGTGCCAGTTCCTGTTTTGATTGTATCACAGAAAATCCATATCAAACAAAGTCCAAGCACAGTAAAAGTCTGCGGAGAATTATTTTGGAATATTTGTGGATTTTAGGAGGTGGAATCAACGTAAACGGAGGCCCGAGGCCTCCACAACCCACCATCTCCCAGGCACGCCCTGGTGTATCATGCCCTCCTCGAACATCGGTTGGAGCCCTTCTTCTGGCGCAAGAAAGATAATTTATGGGAAAAAATCATGGAAAAATTTCAGTGCAATCGGAGTTACGGATCTACAGGAATTTAAGAAACCGTGAAGGGCCAGATCTGGAGAGCACGAAACACAAGATAACAGGGAGGGAGATCAAATCTCGGAAGGGCTCCGGCCGCTCCGTCGCCATGGAGACCATGGACCAGAGTGGGAACCTTCCTCCCATCTAGGGGGGAGGCCAAGGAAGAAGAAGAAGGAGGAGGGCTCTCTCCCCCTCTCTAGATGGCGTCGGAGTGCCACCGGGGCTAGGATTGTGACGGCGATCTACATGAACAATCTTGCTACCGTCAACACCAACTTTGCCCCCTCTATGCAGCGGTGTAACACTTCTTCTCCCCGCTGTAATCTCTACTTAAACATGGTGCTCAACTTCATATATTATTTCCCAATGATCTATGGTTATCCTATGATGTTTGAGTAGATACGTTTTGTCCTATGGGTAAATCGTTATATTGGTTGGTATGATTGTATATTTTATTTATGGTGTTGTCCTACCGTGCCATCCGTCTCGCGCAAACTTGGGGGGCCCCCGCTGTAGGGTGTTGCAATATATTGATGATTTGCTTATTGTCGGTGTTGCGGGGGTGACAGCAGCCTAAACGCGGATAAGTGGGTTATGACGTATGGGAGTAAAGAGGACTTGATACTTAATGCTATGGTTGGGTTTCACGGCCTTAATGATCCTTAGTAGTTGCGGATGCTTCCTAGAGTTCCAATCATATGTGCATATGATCCAAGTAGAGAAAGTATGTTAGCTCATGCCTCTCGCTCATATAAAATTACAAGAATGATTAACGGTACTTGTTATCGATTGCCTAGGGACAAATGACTTTATTATTGACAAAAACTATCCACCTTTATTAACTTGCAATTTATTCATAGTCTTATTCTCACAAAGTATCGTAGTTTTATTCCTGCAAAATAGTTTCATACTTGTTTTCGGTAAAGCAAATGTCAAGTGTGCGTAGAGTTGTATCGGTGGTCGATAGAACTTCAAAGAATATTTGTTCTGCCTTTAGCTCCTTGTTAGGTTCGACACTCTTATTTATCGAAGAAGTCTACAAACGATCCCCTATACTTGTGGGTTATCAAGACCTTTTTCTGGTGCCGCTGCCGGAGAGCAATAGCGTGGGGTGAGTATTCTCGTGTGTGCTTGTTTGCTTTATCACTAAGTAGTTTTTTATATTCTAAGTTGTTCTCTATCTTTAGTTATGGATATGGAACACGAAACACGAAAATAATTAGTGGTACTTGTTACTCATGGAGATGGGGAACCTCCTAAAACCCTCGATGCTCATTATGTGAAAAATATTATGCACTACTTTGATAATCCTGAGAAAACCCCATTCAAATTGATAATGTGAGTAACGTTGGATCAACGTGAATAATTTAGGGATTATCGCTTAACACAAAAAGGGAAATTGTTAAGGGATCAAATTCATATGTTGTATTGGTATGCTCGGGAGCTATGTTTGAGATATGATTATACTTGTTGCTCTAGGATGAATGCTCCACACCTTCCCTTTTCATGCAATTTAATGATAATGAAACCTTGGCTTCTTATGCCAATGGTATATATGATTATTATGATGTGGAACAAATGGAAGAATTTGTTGCTTTTAAGGGTGCTTATGAAATTGAATCTTTGTTTTCTAAGTATGGAGCTTTTGATGATGATGTTATAGACCTGAAAATTTCGCCATCCTTAAAGATTGCTATGATAATTCTAAATACAATTCTGATATTGATGCATTTATTGAGAAAGTCTCCGTTGTCCAAGAGGAGATTAATATTTTGCAGGAGTCTATGGAAGAAGGAATTGATGAAACTGTGAGCTCATTGGATGAAAATATGATGAGGAGAGCGAAGAACAAAAGGAGGAAGATCGGATTGATCACCTGTGGCCACCTTCTAATGAGACTAACTCTTCAACGCATACATTGTTTAACGTCCCTTCGTTCTTACCGGAGGATGAGTGCTATGATAATTGCTAGGATCTCGTTGATTCGTTTGAAATATCCCTTTTCGATGATGCTTGCTATGCTTGTGACCATGATGCAAATATGAATTATGATTATGGAGAAGAACTTGCTATAGTTCCTTATGTTAAGAATGAAATTGTTGCTATTGCACCCATGCATGATAGTCCTATTATCTTTTTGAATTCTCCAAACTACACTATATCAAAGAAGTTTGCTCTTATTAAGGATTATATTGATGGGTTGCCTTTTACCATTGCACATGATAATTTTGATGAATATAATATGCACGTGCTTGATGCCCCTACTTGCAATTATTATGAGAGAGGAACTACATCTTCACCTCTTTATGTTTCCAACACGATAAAAATGCAAGAAACTGCTTATGCTATGTATTGGCCATTAATTGATGTGCATGAATTGTTCCTGTATGACATGTCGATGCATAGGAAGAGAATTAGACTTCTTCATTGCATGATATATGTTTCTTTGTGCTCATACTAAATGCCAAATAGTTGTTAATTAAAATTGGCTTTGTTATATCTCGGGATCCGGGTGGATCCATTACTTGAGCACTTTATGCCTAGCTTAATGGCTTTAAAGAAACATTGCCAGGGAGACAACCTAGAAGTTTTAGAGAGTCTTTTATTTCTATTTAGTGCTATGATAAGTTAAAAAACAAAAAATATAAAGGGGAACCTGAAAACTTTTTCAAAAAGAGAAGTGATTGAAAGGTGATGCATTGCGGAGTGAGGGTCGACCTTGAACACTTGTGTTCATGCTCATGCAAACAATGTAGAATTTTCATGAAGATTCTCACAAAAATAATTATCCCCTTGTACAATTCCATTGTATTATAAAAATAATGTGCCAAGATTTGCCTTTAGGATGGGTAGATTGCTTGTTGGTATGTGCCGTGCAGAAACAGAAACTTTGGCAGTAGCGTGTGAATTTTCATTTTTTTTACTGGAACGTCAAACGTTTCTGAATTTTATTTGCATAGTCTTTCTATACAAAATGTTTAATTCGTCCTAATTGTTTGGAATTTTAGGAGTACCAGAAGTATGGTAGATGTTCAGATTACTACAGACTGTCATGTTTAAGAAAAATTCTGTTTTTGATGTGTTGTTTTGCTTGTTTTGATGAAACTATCGATTTCTATCGGTGGTATGAGCCATGGTAAAGTTATATTATGGTATCTACAATGCAAAAAAATAGGAATTGGTTTGCAACAGTACTTAGAGTAGTGATTTTCTTTATTATACTAATGGATCTTACCGAGCTTTCTATTGAGTTTTGTGTGGATGAAGTGATCAAAGGTCGAGGCGGTCTCGGTTTGAGGAGAAGGAGGAGGGGCAAGACCTCAAGCTTGGGGATGCGCAAGGCACCCCAAGTAAATATTCAAGGAGACTCAAGAGTCTAAGCTTGGGGATGCCCCGAAAGGCATCCCATCTTTCTTCAACAAGTATCGGTATGGTTTCGTCTTTGTTTCGTTCATGTGATATGTGTAAATCTTGGACCGACTTTTGCATTTAGTTTTAATTTTTTATTTTATGCACCATGCTGGTATGAGATAGTCCATCGCTGATTTATAGAATGCTCATTGCACTTCACTTGTATCTTTTGAGTATGGCTTTATAGAATGCTTCATGTGCTTCATTCATATCAATTGAAGTTTGGATTGCCTGTTTCTCTTCACATAGAAAACCAATGTTCGTAGAATGCTCTTTTGCTTCACTTATATTTATTAGAGCATGGTTTTTTGTAGAAAGTATTAAACTCTCATGCTTCACTTATATCTATTTAGAGAGACAAATGGAATTGGTCAATTGCATGGTTAGTCATAGAATCCTACATAAAACTTGTGGATCACTGAATATGATATGTTTGATTCCTTGCAATAGTTTTGCGATATAGAGATGGAATATGTGGGAGGTACTAGTAAATGGTTGTGGTTAGTAAGAATATTGGTGTTAAGGTTTGTGATTCCCCAAGCATGCACATATAGTCTCTCGTTATGCTATGAAGTTGGAGCATTATTTATTATTTATTCTCTTCCTTATGAGTGGCAATCGGGGACGAGCGATGGTCTTTTCCTACCAATCTATACCCCTAGGGGCATGCATAGTAGTACTTTGCTTCAAGGGTTAATAAACTTTTGCAATAAGTATATGAGTTCTTTATGACTAATGTGAGTCCATGGATTATACACACTCTTACCTTTCCGCAATTTGCTAGCCTCAACAGTACCGTGCATGGCCCTTTCTCACTTCGAGACGTGGTGCAAACTTCACCGGTGCATCCAAACCCTGTGATATGATACGCTCTATCACACATAGGCCTTATTATATCTTCCTCAAAACAGCCACCATACCTACCTATTATGGCCTTTCCATAGCCATTCTGAGATATATTGCCATGCAACTTCCACCACTTATGTTTTGATGACTTGAGCATTCATTGTCATATTGCCTTGCATGATCATATAGTTGACATACTAGATGTGGCTCAGCCACCATGCATCATTTTTATACATGTTACACTAGATCATTGCACCTCCTGGTACAGTGTCAGAGGCATTCATATAGTCATATTTTGTTATAGGTATGGAGTTGTAATTTTTATTTCTTTTGAGTTATAAGTAAATAGAAGTCTGAAGATCATCATTACTCATTTTTAGAGCAGTGCCCCAGTGAGGAAAGGATGATGGAGACTATGATTACCCCACAAGTCGGGATGAGACTCCGGACAATGAGAGAAAAATAAAAAGAAAAAGAAACAAAGAAAGAAAAAGAAAAAAAGAAACAAAAAAAGAGAAAGAAAATGAAAAAAGAAAAGAAATATAAACAAAGAGAGAAGGGGCATTGTTAGTATCCTTTACCACACTTGTGCTTGAAAGTAGCACCATGTTTTTCATATGGAGAGTCTCATATGTTGTCACTTTCATATACTAGTGGGAATATTTTATTATATGATTAGATGCATACCCACTTAGTTTTCATATGGAGCTTTCATACACTTATAGCTCTTAGTGCATTCGTTGCATGGCAATCCCTACTCCTCATGTTGATATCAATTGATGGGCATCTCCATAGCCCGTTGGTTAGCCGCCTCCATGTGAGACTTTCTTACTTTTTTGTCTTCTTTATATTTACCCCTATCATCATAATCTATTCCACCCGTAGTGCTATGTCCATGGCTTGTGCTCATGTATTGCGTGAGGGTTGAAAAAGCTGAAGCGCCTTAAAAAGTATGAACCAATTGCTCGGCTTGTCATCGGGGTTGTGCATGATAAATACTTTGTGTTAAGAAGATAGAGCATGACAAGACTATATGATTTTGTAGGGATAGCTTTCTTTAGCTTTGATAGTTTGAAAGACATGATTGTTTATTGTGATGCCTGAGTATTTTTATATCAAATTATAGACTATTGCTTTGAATCACTTATGTCTTAACATTCATGCCATTACTAGATATATGACCAAGTTTATGCTAGGGAGCATTCAACATCAATTTTTTTATCATTTACCTACTCGAGGACAGGCAGGAATTAAGCTTGGGATGTCGATACGTATCCGTCGTATCTATAATTTTTTAGTAGTTCATGCCAATATTATAACACTTTCACATATTTTTGGAAACTTTTTATATGATTTATTGGACTAACCTATTGATCCAGTGCCAGTTCCTGTTTTTTGCAAGTTTTTTGTATCACAGAAAATCCATATCAGACGAAGTTCTAACGCAATAAAAATCTACGGAGAATTATTTTGGAATATTAGGGAATTTAGGAGGTGGAATCAAGAAAAACGGAGGCCCGAGGCCTCCATAACCCACCAGGGCCCTGGTGCATCATGCCCTCCTCGAACGTCGGTTGGAGCCCTTCTTCTAGCACAAGAAAGATAATTTATGGAAAAAAATCATGGAAAAATTTCAGCGCAATCAGAGTTATGGATCTCCGAGAATTTAAGAAACTGCAAAGGGCTAGATCTGGGAAGCGCGAAACACAAGAGAACAGAGAGGGAGATCCAATCTCGGAGCGGCTCGTGCCCCTCCGCCGCAATGGAGACCATGGACCAGAGGGGGAACCCTCGTCCCATCTAGGGGGAGGCCAAGGAAGAAGAAGAAGAAGAAGAAGGAGGAGGGGGGCTCTCTCCCCCTATCCCGATGGCGCCAGAGTGCTGCTGGGGCTAAGATCGTGACGACGATCTGCATCAACAATCTTGCTACTGTTAACACCAACTCTGTAACATCCCAAAATTCTAAATTTTGGAATGTTATATTAGATAAATAACTATGCTTGTTGCCTGATTGTTTGTTTGAGTGATTGAGTGAAATTGAGTGGAATTTGAAACTTTTGAAAGTTGGATGAGAGGGAATAAAATGACTTTCCCAAAACTATCCCCTTTTGCCTTTTTTGGATCTCAATGAATTCAATTTCATTCCAACACAAAACCCTAGAGTGAAGATGACATGACTTCTTCCATTTGAAATAAAAAGGTTTTGAAAAGATTTGAATTTCATTTGAGAATATTTCATATTCAAGCTTTATGCAACTCAATGATTTTCATGAGGGAAGATAAAATGACTTCTTCAATTATATGAAATATGAGTTGGAAGTTAAAAGAATCAAATTGAAAGTCATTTGAAGGTATTTTGAAACTCCCTTTCAAATTTGGAATTATTTGGATTTTATTCAAAATTATTTTTCTCCTAAAATAAATAAATGGAAATATGGGTAAAATGATTCCCTTCAATGGACAATTAGGAGAAAATAAATTTGAAGTCATTTTGGTATTTTTAAAATGATTTTATTGGATTTTATTAGAGCAGAAACACTCTTTGTTTTATTTGAATTTTTGTGTATTTTATTTGAACTTGAAAAATAGTTCATGTTGTAGGAAATCTTTTTCTGATCATTTTGATATATATATGTCCTATATAAAATATTTATATTTATTATATTTTTCCTCTCTCTAATATTCAAAAAAAATAGAAAAAAAGAGAAAAAGCCCCTGGGCGCCGGCCAGGCCAACTGGCCCAGCCAACACCCAGGCGGCCCAGCCAGGAGGCTCAGGCCCGCCCGGCCAGCTCACCAGCCAACCGCCCGACCTAACCTCGCTCGAAACCCATCCGGTCGGCCAACCGACGCCCGCACCCTCCCTCTCTCCCCGACAGGCGGGCCCCACCGTCGTCTTCCTCGCCCACGCAACCGCCCAAGGCCTTCGCCGGAGATCCCGCGATCTCCGGATCTCACCCGATCCTCCCGATTCGCCTCGCAAGTCGACCCCCCGCCGATAAATACCTCCCCTCCCCATTTCCCCCCTCGCCTCACCGACCTCCCTCTCCCTCCACACGCCCTGAGTAGCCGAACGCCGCCGCCGCCATTTGCCGCCCGAGCTCGCCCGGTCACCCCCGAGCCCCTGCTGACTCCACCAACCTGACCCCTGTCGCCACACCCGCCGAGCTCCCGCCGTCGCCCGACCACCGGAGACGCCGAACACTGCCGCCCGAGCCGCCGCCGCCGTCGATCTTCGTGAGTCACCGAGTTTACCCCGCCGTCCGATCCAACTCCGACGGTTAGGATTAGATCCCAGAAGGGTATGTTTTATTAGGTTAGTTAGTGAACCGGTTTTACCCGGTTAGTTCCGATTTATTTTGTTTAGTTAGGGTTTAGTTGAACCGGCCGATCCAGTTTAACCCTAGGGCCCGTTTAGCTATATTACGCATTGTATGCGTTAGTTAGGCCCATTTAGCCTGCTTTTTCTTTATTTTTCATTTTCTGCTTTTAATGTAATAGTTTCAGTTTTGTAAAATTCATATCTTTTAATCTACTTAATATTTTTAAGTGATTTTTTTGTTGGTTTGCAAATTTCTTATAGTTTCTGTAGAAAATATAACTAGCCATGTTAAAAGTATTTAAAATTGCTTTAAATTAGATTTAGACAGAATAGTAAATCTGCTATAGAATGAGTTAGGAATATTATTTTTAATGATTCTTTTTGTCACAACTTTGTTTTGACATTGCCAAACCGTAGGAATTTATTTGGGCATTTTAGGATTTATAAAAAATTAGTTTTAATCAGAATCATGATATTCTTAATTAATTAACTAGTCTGCTGTTTTCCTATTATTTTAATTAGCAAATAAATTTATTTTTCACATGGGATTGATTATTCTAGGATAGTTTCTGTCACTTTATAGCATGAACTTTTATTTATAATAAATAAAACTTTTATTTTAATTTTCTTAATAGAATTTGAATTAGGCCTAATAGGAGTTTTAAAATAGCTTTTAAGATGATTCTTTTGCTCCTAGTTGCATGATGGATTCTTTTCTGTTAGGTATCATAAACCCTTGCTTAGGTTCTGTTAAGAAAATTTTTGTTATGAAAAACTAGTTTTAGTTGTTGCTTGAAGTAGGAAAACTTTGAGTTGGATTCTTCGAGTTTTCCTTTGGGTTTTGATTCGTTTGTTTTGGTGTGTTATGTTACTATGCTATTGTGTTAAGTGATCATATGCTATGTGCTTATTATGGTTATTGTTTGCCTCGGTAGAATTTCCGAGTGCGAAGCCTGCTACCACGAGTCCCTAGTTTTCAAGATCGTCAAGAAGGCAAGTTCACTTTGACCATGCTTTCATACCTATGTTTATTGCATTTAGTGGCATCTTTGCAACCACCCCTCAGTAGTGTTATTGAATCCTTGTAGTTGAGTAGTATGCATGAGGTAGGAACCCATCACCCTGTTACCAAGCCCGGGACGATATTTTATTTTAATGCTATGCTATAGTAGACGGGGTTGGTATGAGTGCTCGAGTGGTGTGAAGAAGGAGGACTCTACGCCAATGACGACAACTCCATGATGGAACCTGCAAGGACTGCATCTTCAAGGCCTCAAGACTTCAAGACTCGAGACAAGAATTCAATACACACTACTGGGTGAAGGATGGTTGTGGGCACCCTGGAGAAACCAGTGGTTGGCCGGATGCATGGAGAAGCGCCATGACATCTTGCGGAAAGCTTCACCCAGACTCAAAGAGACGGAAGAATACTTCATGCCCGGAAGCTTACCTGTGCAACCGCAAGTCAATATGGGCTCTGGCTTGGTTGACCTTAGTTGTGACTCTGGCTGGGACGGTGCTAGCAGATGTAGAACTACGGTAGGATGGGATGAGCACCGGACAGTGGTCAGAGGAACTCTTCGGAAGACCATGTTTGGTCATCTTGTTCTCAAACACCACGAAGTGCGAGAACGTAAGAGGGATCGAATCTTGCGGGTAAAGTGTACAAACCTCTGCAGAGGGTTTAAACCTAATCGATTAGCCGTGTCCCGATTTACGGACAATTTGAGCATCCGGACTTGGATCTATCTCGGAACTCTCAACACCGGATTGATAACTTAATTGTGGGCAACTTATGATGAATTTGGGCTATGAGACATCGGTTGGCGGAACCATGTCATGATAGAAAACTCCATAGTACAGACTTCATTTATTCCTTTGATGTAGGGAAAGTAAACCAGCGTTTAAGCAAAACAAAACTCAGATACAGAGCCACAAAGCCATATTGCATATAGTATAGTTTTATCATCTGTTTTTCTCATGTTGTGATCTTGCGGTACATTCAATGTAATCGACCTACACGGCTGCAATGTATCATGTTGCAGATATTTACTTCCGACAGTAAGAGTACAAGATGCAGGTTACGGTCTACACTCAACCTGCCGATGGCGTTGATGGGATTCCACCCGACTATTTGTTTCCGCTGTGACTTATGAGGTATATATCAGTTTTACGTTAATTATACATGTGATTGCACTTTGATATATACATTGATGTACTGTGTGTGCCAGCATACCGATCCAGGGATGGCACAGTAACACAAAGGCTTGACCGTCTGAGGTCGGGTCGCTACAGAAATGGTATCAGAGCACATGTTGGCTGTAGGACGTGACCCTAGAAAATGACTTAGTAATATGAAGACCCCAATAGGAATGACCTTTGTTTTGTACTACTCTTGTAACACCTGAATCCTTTTACTGAACCTTCCTTATTTCAAACTATAGATGGAGAGCTACATTCTGAACAAAAGAGAACACTACGAGAAGGTTCTTGGAGGCCCCTTCCTTGTGGAGCTAGTCAGCTGCTGAAGTTACCGATACCTGAGATCAAGGCAACTAAAAGGACGCCTAGATCATGGGAGTCAAGACCCAAGTTTTTGGTCAGAAAGAAGACCCCAAGACTGCGGACATCAGCTTTGGAACTATAAATGGTGATCGTGATATGGGCATCAACACCGCCGTCCATGATGCTATTGCACGCGTTTATGCTATCGTCATCGTGCTGCACTAAACCCACACTTCTTTGGAAGGATTGGATGGCAGAAGTTTGATGGAGCAACTATTGCCTTGACGGAAGCGCAAAAGATGAAGTTCTCCCCACCGTTAGTATACAATCGTGGATCTAGAACAATACCTCAAGAATCTTCAGATGGACCTCCCGAAGCCCTATTTGACAATGAAGCACTACGAGAAGAAGTTGAGACTCGAGACCAAGGTAAACAACCTGGAAGAGGAGAACCTCGAGATCCCGAGAATGCGACAGGAACTGAAAAACAGCAGGATCATGTCTCATGCCAAGGACGTTGAAATCCAGAAGCTCAAGGAACACCTTCAGGACATACAGGGTCGTCACAAGAAACTCCGCGTCGACAGGGAAAATCTAGCAGAAGAATCGAGGAGATCAAGTCCACACAGAAGAAGCCCCAGTGGGGACAATGATCAAGTTCCTAATAAATTAGCTTAGTAGTATCCCACCATGAGAGAAATAAAGATGAACGCCTTCTCAATTTAAGTATCTGACCATACCAAATTTATGTGGGTGGCGATACCGTAGAATTGATTGAATAAATGAATGCTTGGTTGCTATTATTTTTGTGTGTTTATTGAATGGTTGGATAGATGCGATATTCATAGGCTTCTATTTATTTCAACCATGAGAGACGTAAGTTACGGAAAAATGGTAGAAGGCCTTCATATGGGAAAAGCATCAGCAATTGGAAACTCCGAGCATTGAAGACCAAGAAAAGAGTACTTAGGAACGAAACCATAGTAGAACGGCCCATTACAAACGGTACTTCTGAGCTAGGATTCTTTTGTTGATGGGTGGGTAATTGCTTTCCCTTTCTATCTCAACCAGACCCCGAAACCTTGAACCCATGGACAACTGAACACCAAACTTTTCTGGAGACAATTGGAATTTCCCCATGGAGATACATTCTTTGTTCTGAGCACCCCTCTTATCCTACACATGCAGATGACAACCCTTTATGAGTCCTTCCTTAAAGGTCCGGAAACAATGACCCTGACGAGTGATCATGATTACCCGAAGATCCTGAAGGACATGATGAAGCATATTCACCTTGCAGGAGATGCAGTCTACAAAGGCTACCCCTTCATGCAAAAAGGAGTGGAACTTTGGTATGTGGAGGTACACCTCCACCGTTCGAAAGGAGTTTGCCCAAAGATGATGGGGCAGTACTTTTTCATCTCACGTGTGCCACAAGCAACTTTCTTCGACGCTGTTCGTGAAGCAGCCATGGAAGCCATACGCCAGATCGGAGAAATACTTGAAGCAAGACTCCGTTATACTCAGGAATACCTCAGAGAAGTGCATGCAGAGATGATGGAGGTGAAGCTCAAGGCCACCACGAAGAAACAGAATATTGAAGATTTCAAGGCGCTTGTCGCACAATTCCAGTTGGACTGAAGAATCCTCAAGGAGGAAAAATGAATAAAGTTGGAAGTAATGTCTGACCATACCGAATCATGTGGGTGGCAGCATTTGTAATAAACTTTTCGGAATTTGGATTTACGAAAAATGGTTAAGGATGTAATAAAAGATTTGATATGAAAAATAATGAGATTTATGGATAAACTAGTGCATTCTTTTGGTGTCGTAGTACTCAGAAAGCCACATGATCAATGAAGAAAGAAATGTGTTATTCACGACGGTCCATAGAAGGAGGCTAGACAAAATAAGTTGGAATTTTGTATGATCGTCACCACAAGGGTATGAAGAAACAAAGTACTACTGGATTTAAAAGAGGTGTAATATGGAACAAGGAGTTACTCCAAGGATGAGTTACATTCCGCATTAGTGTTGAAGTGGGCCATAACCCACCGCCCGTGATTTTGAAAAGGAATAGATGTAACCTTGATGAAGGAAGAAAATTGGAGGAATCAGTGATTTAATCAGCATACGTTTCTTAGGAGGTTACGAAAATCCAAGAGTTGTGAAGAACGATAGATGTTTTGTTTGGCTTGCTGAACCAAAGGATTTATTCGAACTCAGTTCGTCAACAAGAGAAATTCCGCAATGCTTGTGAGTATGCCCAAGTGTTAGAATACGTGATTCGATGTCCGCATATGTAGTAATGGTTCAAATGCAGGATGGATTGGCCCCATACCGAGACTTCTATCATGAACTATCATATGTTGATGGAAAATCGTAGAGACTTGAAAACCTTAGAAGAGTGTCGACACGTCAAGCCATAAAACCATGGAATGGTAGGACGATGGAACCCTTGTACCGCAACCATTGCCAAACGTAGGTCATACGGTGAGATCCAACCCCGACCATATTCCTGCAGGAGAAACCATGAATTGTCGACCACCATGAGAATTTCGATAGTTGTTTAGTATTGGCGACAGACCCGTCGGAGATGAAGACCCAGTCTCGAAAGAACCTCACCAGCATGAAAGGACACGTGTTGAGAAAAAGGTTATACCCTACCGAAAGATCCTCAGTGAAACCCGGAGCGACACTGTCAACCCAAAGGGATGGAGTACCTGAGTTCCGTTGGAACCATAACCATGCTTTTAAGTGTGGTAGCACCCCTGACCCTTCCGACCAAACGTTTGCAAGCAGACCCCCAACCCCTAACCTTTTCTTGCTAGCCTCTTCGAATCTCGAGGACGAGATTCATTTTAAGTGTGGTAGGTTTGTAACATCCCAAAATTCTAAATTTTGGAATGTTATATTAGATAAATAACTATGCTTGTTGCCTGATTGTTTGTTTGAGTGATTGAGTGAAATTGAGTGGAATTTGAAACTTTTGAAAGTTGGATGAGAGGGAATAAAATGACTTTCCCAAAACTATCCCCTTTGACTTTTTGGATCTCAATGAATTCAATTTCATTCCAACACAAAACCCTAGAGTGAAGATGACATGACTTCTTCCATTTGAAATAAAAAGGTTTTGAAAAGATTTGAATTTCATTTGAGAATATTTCATATTCAAGCTTTATGCAACTCAATGATTTTCATGAGGGAAGATAAAATGACTTCTTCAATTATATGAAATATGAGTTGGAAGTTTAAAAGAATCAAATTGAAAGTCATTTGAAGGTATTTTGAAACTCCCTTTCAAATTTGGAATTATTTGGATTTTATTCAAAATTATTTTTCTCCTAAAAATAAATAAATGGAAATATGGGTAAAATGATTCCCTTCAATGGAAAATTAGGAGAAAATAAATTTGAAGTCATTTTGGTATTTTTAAAATGATTTTTATTGGATTTTATTAGAGCAGAAACACTCTTTGTTTTATTTGAATTTTGTGTATTTTATTTGAACTTGAAAAATAGTTCATGTTGTAGGAAATCTTTTTCTGATCATTTTGATATATATATGTCCTATATAAAATATTTATATTTATTATATTTTCTCTCTCTAATATTCAAAAAAACAGAAAAAAGAGAAAGCCCTGGCGCCCGGCCAACTGCCCAGCCAACACCCAAAGTGACCCGACAAGCGAGGCCCAGCCCGCGCCCGGCCAGCCCAGCCACGCCAACCGGCCCGACCTAACCCCCTCGCCCGAAACCCATCCGGTCGGCCAACCGACGCCCGCACCTCCCTCTCTCCCGACAGGCGGGCCCCACCGTCGTCTTCCTCGCCCACGCAACCGCGCCGCCCCTCGCCGGAGATCCCGCGATCTCCGGATCTCACGATCCCCTCCCGATTCGCCCCCTCGCGCAAGTCGACCCCCCGCCTATAAATACCCTCCCCCTCACCCCATTTCCCCCCCTCGCCCCCTCACCGGACCTCCCTCTCCCTCCACACGCCCTCGCCGGAGTAGCCGAACGCCGCCGCCGCCATTTGCCGCCCCGAGCTCGCCCCGGTCACCCCCGAGCCCCGTTGACTCCACCAACTGACCTCGTCGCGCCACACTTGAGCTCCCGCCATCGCCTCGACCACCGAGACGCCGGAACACTCGCCGCCCGAGCCGCCGCCGCCGTCGATCTTCGGTGAGTCACCGGAGTTTACCCCCGCCGTCCGATCCAACTCCGACGGTTAGGATTAGATCCCCCCCGAAGGGGTATGTTTTATTAGGTTAGTTAGTGAACCGGGTTTTTACCCCGGTTAGTTCCGGTTTATTTTGTTTAGTTAGGGTTTAGTTGAACCGGCCGATCCAGTTTAACCCTAGGGCCCGTTTAGCTATATTACGCATGCATGCGTTAGTTAGGCCCATTTAGCCCGTTTTCTTTATTTTTCATTTTCTGTTTTAATGTAATAGTTTCAGTTTTGTAAAATTCATATCTTTTAATCTACTTAATATTTTTAAGTGATTTTTTTGTTGGTTTGCAAATTTCTTATAGTTTCTGTAGAAAATATAACTAGCCATGTTAAAAGTATTTAAAATTGCTTTAAATTAGATTTAGACAGAATAGTAAATCTGCTATAGAATGATTTAGGAATATTATTTTTTAATGATTCTTTTTGTCACAACTTTGTTTTGACATTGCCAAACCGTAGGAATTTATTTGGGCATTTTAGGATTTATAAAAAAAATTAGTTTTAATCAGAATCATGATATTCTTAATTAATTAACTAGCTACTGTTTTCCTATTATTTTAATTAGCAAATAAATTTATTTTTCACATGGGATTGATTATTCTAGGATAGTTTCTGTCACTTTATAGCATGAACTTTTATTTATAATAAATAAAACTTTTATTTTAATTTTCTTAATGTAATTTGAATTAGGCCTAATAGGAGTTTTAAAATAGCTTTTAAGATGATTCTTTTTGCTCCTAGTTGCATGATGGATTCTTTTCTGTTAGGTATCATAAACCCTTGCTTAGGTTCTGTTAAGAAAATTTTTGTTATGAAAACTAGTTTGAGTTGTTGCTTGAAGTAGGAAAACTTTGAGTTGGATTCTTCGAGTTTTCCTTTGGGTTTTGATTCGTTTGTTTTGGTGTGTTATGTTACTATGCTATTGTGTTAAGTGATCATATGCTATGTGCTTATTATGGTTATTGTTTGCCTCGGCAGAATTTCCGGAGTGCGAAGCCTGCTACCACGAGTCCCTAGTTTTCGAAGATCGTCAGCAAGGCAAGTTCACTTTGACCATGCTTTCATACCTATGTTTATTGCATTTAGTGGCATCTTTGCAACCACCCCTCAAGAGTGTTATTGAATCCTTGTAGTTGAGTAGTATGCATGAGGTAGGAACCCATCACCCTGTTACCAAGCCGGGACGATATTTTATTTTGATGCTACGCTATAGTAGACGGGTTTGGTATGAGTGTTCGAGAGTGGTGTGAAGAAGGAGGACTCTACGTCAATGACGACAACTCCATGATGGAACCTGCAAGGACTGCATCTTCAAGGCCTCAAGACTTCAAGACTCGAGACAAGAATTCAATACACACTACTGGGTGAAGGATGGTTGACGGGCACCCTGGAGAAACCAGTGGTTGGCCCGGATGCATGGAGAAGCGCCATGACATCTTGCGGAAAGGTTCACCCAGACTCAAAGAGACGGAAGAATACTTCATGCCCGGAAGCTTACCTGTGCAACCGCAAGTCAATATGGGCTCTGGCTTGGTTGACCTTAGTTGTGACTCTGGCTGGGACGGTGCTAGCAGATGTAGAACTACGGTAGGATGGGATGAGCACCGACAGTGGTCAGAGGAACTCTTCTAAGACCATGTTTGGTCATCTTGTTCTCAAACACCACGAAGTGCGAGAACGTAAAAGAGGGATCGAATCTTGCGGGTAAAGTGTACAAACCTCTGCAGAGGGTTTAAACCTAATCGATTAGCCGTGTCCCGATTCACGGACAATTTGAGCATCTGGACTTGGATCTATCTCGGAACTCTCAACACCGGATTGATAACTTAATTGTGGGCAACTTATGATGAATTTGGGCTCTGAGACATCGGTTGGCGGAACCATGTAATGATAGAAAAATCCATAGTACAGACTTCATTTATTCCTTTGATGTAGGGAAAGTAAAACCAGCTTTTACGCAAACAAAACTCAGATACAGAGCCACAAAGCCATATTGCATATAGTATAGTTTTATCATCTGTTTTTCTCATGTTGTGATCTTGCCGGTACATTCAATGTACTGACCTACAAGGTTGCAACGTATCATGTTGCAGATATTTACTTCCGACGAGTAAGAGTACGGTACAAGGTTACGGTCTACACTCAACCTGCCGATGGCGTTGATGGGATTCCACACCCGACTATTTGTTTCCGCTGTGACTTATGAGGTATATATTAGTTTTACGTTAATTATACATGTGATTGCACTTTGATATATACATTGATGTACTGTGTGCCAAGATACCGATCCGAGGATGGCACAAGAACCTGAAGGCTTGACCGTCTGAGGTCGGGTCGCTACAAACTCTCTCCCACTCTATGCAGCGGTGTAACACCCCTTCTCACCGCTGTAATCTCTACTTAAAGCAGTGCTTTCCTATGGCCAAATAACCATCCTCCACCAAATGCCAGCTCAACCCATTCATTATTTTGAGCACAGCTTCAACATTCGTATTTATGTCCTGTGTGGTACTTTGCAAAGCAAGTACCACCTAGGCTCCTCCTTTTGAGCTGAAAATTTGCGAAGACGGCCTTCTTAGTAACTGATCATCCTCGGTAAAAACTCACGCCGATTAGCCATGTGCATTTCTCGTACCGTTAATCAAACACTTGGCTGCTTATTCATGTTTGAGCATCGATCGGTCTCCTCGTGAGAATCTTATGTTGTGATTTTCTTCCTAGCACCTACCTGGGGAGTGCCCAACCCACTAGACATGCCTAGGCCGCCCAGAACACATGGTAACGCCACGGTCACGCGGTGACCACGCGGCGGGCATGCGAGTTTATGCGCTCTAGAGTTGGGGCCCTCGGCCACCATCCAAACCTCGACGTATTGCCACCAAACCATGTATTTATGATTAAATAGGTACTTCTGTAACTAGAAATGATTTTTGGAAAAAATAAATAGCAAACTATGAGGCAGCTGCAGTTCAAATTTGACCCGCTTCCTACTGAATCGGCGGGAATTTGTCTTTTTCACCAGAGGTGGATCAAAACTTTTTACACCTAAATTTTTTGTCAATTGTACATTAAACATGGCCTAGTATTTTATAAAATTGAGTTGGTCCATTTTTGCAACAATTATTTGGTAGTTCCTTCACAAAAAAACCTCATTTCGGGCACTCAAAAAATGGAAAATGAATTTTCCATGCAAAATGAAAACTCCCTTAAGCAACATTGTTTGGAATTCCAAGATGCACCCTTGTGCATAATATGAGATCACATGAACAAACTATGCCATGAATGTGGCCATAAGATTGATCATTTGGCTTGAAAGCCATGAATCTTCACGCATGATAGCTCATTTCTGAGAACATTTTTTTAAAATCATTTCCGTATAACAAGTTTATTATTTGTCCTGGAAACTTGGTTACATATAATGACACAATGAGAAGGTTTTCCAATTTTTTTAATTTTTATGAATTTTTTATGCCCGTTTCAAAATGCGGTCAAAACGGCGGGCTTGACCGTTCCTAGCTAGTGGTTGAATCTTGGAAAACTTTTGGTGTTTCTATGATAAAATAGATACTTATGTACCTATAAATGATTTTTGGAAAAAATAAAGAGCAAACTATGAGGCAGCTGTCGTTCAAATTTCACCCGCTTCCTACTGAATCGGCGGGAATTTGTCTTTTTCACCAGAGGTGGATCAAAACTTCTTACACCCAACCATCTTGTCAATTGTGCATTAAACATGGCATAGTATTTTATAAAATTGATTTGGTCCATTTTTGCAATAATTATTTGGTAGTTCCTTCACAAAAAAACCTCATTTCGGGCACTCGAAAAATGGAAAATGAATTTTCCGTGCAAAGAAATTGAAACTCCCTTAGGCAACATTGTTTGCCATTCCAAGATGTACCGTTGTGCACAATATGAGATCATTTGAACAAACTATGCCATGAATGTGGCCATAAAATTGATCATTTGCCTTGAAAGCCATGAATCTTCACACATGATAGCTCGTTTCTGAGAACACTTTCTTAAAAAATTGTTTTATTACAATTTTATTATATTTCCTAGAAACTTGGTCACATATAATGACAAATGCGAAGGTTTTCCAATTTTTTCATTTTTTTTGAATTTTTTATGCCCTTTTCAAAATGCGGTCAAAACGGCGGGCATCACCGTTCCTAGATAGTGGTTGAATCTTGGAATTTTTTGTGTTTCTCTCATTAAATAGATATTTATGTATATAGAAATGATTTTTGGAAAAATAAAGAGCAAACTATGAGGCAGCTGCAGTTCAAATTTGACCCGCTTCCTACTGAATCGGCGGAAATTTGTCTTTTTCACCAGAGGTGGATCAAGGCTATTGACTCCCAACCATTGTGTCAATTGTGCATTAAACATGGCCAAGTATTTTACAAAATTGATTTGGTCCCATTTTACAACATTTATTTGGTAGTTCCTTCACAAAAAAACCTCATTTCGGGCACTCGGAAAATGATTAAAAATAGCTAGAAAGATCAGAAATGCATACAAATTGGTCCTTTATCCATAAAATGTGGTCTACTCTAGTGAAAATTTGTGTGATGCCCTTTTGCAATATATTTTTATAGCTACTTCACAAAATCAATGTATTTTTAGTACTTGGAAACTACTTAAATCACTGGTTTTCCCAAACCAATCAAAACTCTTCCCATGGATCGATGACATGGCGCCCATCCATCCATCCATACATCTCTCCATCCCACATCCATCCATCCATCCATCTATCTATAGAAAAAAAGAAAAAAACAGAAAAGGAGATGCCACCCGCAGCCCAAACCCTAGCTCAGATCCCCCGTCTCCTCGCCGCCGCCGCCCCCTCCCGATCCAGTCCTCCGCCTCATCCCCCTCCTCTCCCCGATCCCATCCCTCCCCTCATCTCTCACATCGCCGCCGCCACCCATCCAAACCTCGCCGGCTGGTGGCCTCTCCCTCTCCTCCCACCATAGGCAGAGCCACCACCCATCCATCTCTCTCTCCTCCCACCTCAGGCGACCCCTCTTTCGCCCGTCTCTCCCTCTCCCATGCACCACTCCTCTCTGCCACAACCACCTACGAATCCCGCTCGATTCCGGCGTCCTCCAGCGTCGCCAAGCCTACCCACAGCTTCCTCTCGCTGCGCTCTTTCTTCACCACCGCGTCGATTTGGTTTACCCCGCCTCATGTGGTTGCCCGCATCACTTCCTCCCGCCAGGGTTTTGATGGTGCGGGTGGACCTCTTCGTTGCACACGGCTGAGATGAACGTCCTCGGCGGTGGTGGAGGTGCGTGTGAGATCCTCCTCCGTGACAAGGCCGCCGCCGGATCAGCTCCTCTCCGCCGGTGGATCCTCGCCTCTCCGACAAGGCCGCCACCGGATCCCCTCCTCTCTGACAGCAACGCCTCCGGATCCACTCGTCCTCGACAACGATGGCACCGAGGAGCACCGGGAGCTTCGGATCCAGTTACTTGTTATATCCCTCTCTCCCTCCCGCAGTAACTACTCCAGCTGCAGTTCTACCCTTCTCCACACCTAGGTTATTGATTGCTTTCTCTTGCTAGGTTTTCTTTCACCTAGGTTTTGCTAGTGAACAGATGATCACGGTGTTAGTGGCTCAACGTCTCTCTAGCAAAGGTGATGTCTGATTTCCAAAGACAATAGGTTGCTTTGTAGTGTATCTTGTCTTTCCATTCTTAAGGTAGGATCGTGAATTGGAAGCCTGCAATTCCAAGCTCGAACTCCTATGGCAACTGGGTCACTACCAACAGATTACTACTAATTATGTACGTGTTGTGTGGCTTGCCCCTTCTTGGAGCGGTTAATTTCTTAGTCAGTCTAGTCTGCCAGGTTGCCTGGTTGTGTAAAAAAAGGTTAGTGTGGGTCATTGAAGGAGTGAGTGGTCAGTTATGGTTCTGTCAAAATTTTACTATGCATCATGCTTATTGTTTACTTCATTGAGGCATGTGGGCACCAGAATTTGTAATCAGATTTGTTACCGCTTATGAATATGGCGATGTTCATGACTGATGGATGTGGCTGGGGGTTGAGGTATACAGTGCTATAGAATGCCATCTAGGATATCTATTAAGCCACTTGGTCAGTTAGTTTCTTTTAGTACATATACCATGAATCCAAGTGTGATGCTAGGCTAGACGTCTCTGGTACCCATACGTATTGCCATGTCTCTCTATATTTATAAGTTGAATCCAGCACTAACATGTGAACAACACTTGCACTGCCTTATATATTTACACATAAGGAGTTAAACTACATGTCTGCTATTGCAGGGCAGATTAGATGTATATCATTAGTTTCTTTGTTGATTTACTGATAAGTTACCATCCAATCTTCTAACAACATGTTTGTGTTATTATGGTGCTAGTTTGACTCACTGTCATCTTGCAATTTGTTCTTTCTGTATGCAGCTCACCAGATGAAGGTTGTGAAGATCTTCCCCCGCCCTACGTCTGGACCTCTTCTCCCCATCGTGCAATGCCAGACCCGCAAGTACAACATGAAGACCAGGGCTGGCAGGGGCTTTACCCTTGAGGAGCTTAAGGTGATTATCATTCCTTTGCTCTATTTCCTTGTCTCTGAAGAGCCTATCCATCATGCAACATCATCTGATCCCATAATTGGTTTATAACTGAAAATGTCAGAAAATATAAATACCATGGTTGTACTTTGCATTATGTCCACTTCTGTTCTCTCATTCTGTTCACTTATGTTCCCCCGTTATGTTCACTTATGTTCTCTTTGCACAGTTCAACTATTAAACTGTTGTTCACTCTATAGCTGTGAACTATTCTTGGATTTGGTTGCCTGGTTGTGTAAAAAAGTTAGTGTGGGTCATTGAAGGAGTGAGTGATCAGTTCTGGTTGTGTCAAAATTTTACTATGTATCATGCTTATTGTTTACTGCATTGAGCCATGTGGGCAACAGAATTTGGGCATGTATGTATAATTTTTAGTTTATTGAATGAATAATAATTATTTAGGTGTAATGTGTCTGGTGTTACTACATACATTGTTGAACTAGTTGTAGCAGGATAATTAATAATATTTCTTCATTAACTATGCCAACCTGCATCTTGTTGTACTAGTAGTAGGATAATGCAGCTTGTTGTACTAATGATGCTGCTATGCCTTTCACATTCATTCATTCATTCTCTTATTGTTCTAGGAGTCTGTCATCATTCATTTGATGTGGTGCGCCATGGACGCGATGGCCGCTTCATCCGCTGCCCCGGCGCCATGGCGTGGCTAGAGCTGGTTGTGGACGACGATGCCCAGCGACAAGGGTCGGCCTGGCCTGCCACCCCGAAGCCCTAACAAGGCGGTTGAGGAATCGGGAGGGGTACTCATACCGTCGCCCCTCATGTGGACACGCCGGACCTCAAGGCCAGGCTAGGCCTACTGCTGCTGCACGGTAGAGTCCGGCCACGCTACTGCTAGGTATGATTCCCACCTCCTCCGAACCCCCTTGTACTGCAGGCCTTCATGTGCATGTGTGGAGTCCTATTTTTATTTTGAGGAACGCGGGCTGCTCTTACCAGGGCAAAGACACGTGCCTTCATGTCTTATTTGTGATATATAAATCACCTGGAACAAATCATATTCGTGAATTTGGTCGAGTTCCTCGTATACTGTATACACTACTAGGGAAAAGCCTATTAGTAGCGCGGGGGCCGGCGCTACTAATAAGGCGCTACAGCTAACGTATAGCAGTAGCGCGAGTGCCACCCGCGCTACTACTACGTCCTTTAGTAGTAGCATGGGTAAACACCCGCGCTACTACTACCAATGAGTTTTTTGAATTTTTTGAAAAAATATTTCGATTTTTTCCCTAATTTTCAAATTTCTGAATTATTTTAACCTCAAATCTCTAATCACCCCTCATCGCTGCTCAATTTAATCTCTTATTACCCCTCATCATTCCAAATCATCTAACTTCCCGGACGGTGACCCATCCTCTCACTACTCCAAATTTGAGCACGCTTAACTTCCGGGTTCTATTCTCCCTCGTTTCAAGTTCCGCACTTGTTGTTTTCCGACGATAGTAAGATGTCAATCCTATTAACCTCGTGAATTTAGCTTGAGCATGAAGTCACACATTTCACTATTTGAGTTTGAAACTATTGTTCTAAAAAATTAGTAACACTAATATTTCTTGAATAATTAGTTTGACCATAGTTTGACCATAGTTTGGCCATAGTTTGACCAGATTTGACCAAAATTCAAAAAAACTAAAATAATTATTTAGTAACACTAATATTCTAGAATAATTAGTTTGACCATTGTTTGACCATAGTTTGACCACATAGTTTGAAATTTTTTTGATTTTTCCACTCTAGATCTTAAAAGCCTCGTAACTTTTTTCTGTTAGGTTTTTCTGTTAAATTTGGATGTAACTTTTCGAGTAGATGATTTTTCGTATAAAAAACTTTTTCATCTGAGTTAGTATGCAAAAGTTATGCCCATTTTTACAAATTCTCGAGAGATTTTGCAAATAAAGTCGAAATTCATTTTTGCAAATTTTTCCAACCAGTAGACCACATATCACATGGGAAACTTATTTTCTTTATTTTTTAACATTTTCATCATTTTCTTTTATTTTTTTCAAAACTGAAAAGGCGATCCACGGGGGAGGGGGGGGGGGTAGAGTTTGAAAATGGGACCTTCAGTAGTAGCGCGGTTTTTTACCCCCTCGCTACTACTATGGCACCACTTAGTAGTATAGAGGGCTAAAAACCAATGCTACTGTTATCAAACTTAGTAGTAGCGAGGTTTTAAAAACCCGCGCTACTACTATGGCATGTCCCGGGGGGCACGGTAGAGACAGCTTAGTAGTAGCGAGGGTTAAAAACCCGCCATCGCTATCAACTTAGTAGTAGCGAAGTTTCAAAACTTGCGCCATCGGTAGTAAAGAGCGAGGTTTTAACCCTCGCTACTAGTAACTTTCTGTGTATAGGCTTTTCCCTATTAGTGATATTTTGACAGCATATGTCCTCACAAAAGAAAAAGGAAAAAACAATATTGAATATGTCTCTGCATTTCAGTTACATACTTTTGAGCTCAGCAAGCTAAGCTTGTTTCAAACATTTAGATGGCTCACATCAGATAACCAGTAACTTGAGCATTGCATGCATAAGCTGCTGGAGGAATGTCTTCAGCTAACCACAGAGAACTGGTGCTTTGCACAGCTTCCTTTGTAGAAAAGATCAGTAGTTGTGTAGACTTGTGCAAAGCCTAAATTTTTGTACTAAGGTGGCCAGCGTGGTGTCGCGACATGATCACTGACGGAATTAATTATGATTTTTTTATTCTGCTTTATGATTTACTCAATCACTATTGTTTCACGATCATTATGCAGTAATGCTCCTCTTCTTCCTCGACCACCTGAACCACCATGCCGGCGGGCTCCTTAAGCATCAACTTCAATAACGGTGACCATCCATTCCTCCATTCCTAGCTTGCAGCTAGCGTTTTAGTTCTCCTAGAGCTATCTAGTTTAGTCTGCTATGGTTTGGAGGTGCTTTGGGTTTCAATTCACTGCAGCAGAAGCACCATTCTTTTGCCTTTTTCAGTTAGATGCCTTTGGATTGTTTGGCATTGTAGCGACCCGACCCGAATGGGTCAAGTCTCTGTGCTTATGTGTCATCCCTGGATCGGTATGCTGACACACACAGTACTCGAGGATTTATAACAGAGGTAAATCACATATATGAATGACGTAAATACTATTACCTCAATCCAAAGATAGCGGAAGCAACAAGGTTGTGGATTCCCATCAACACCAACGGCAAAGTTGAGTATAGGAAATCGTAACCCTAACGTATCACTTACTGTCATTCTAAAAGTCTGCAACATGAAAAGTTGCAGCCCAAAAACGGGTCAGCACATGGAATATGCTGGCAATGTAACACATATAGAATAATGAAAGAATAAGCTATACTACATGCATATATGGCTGGTGGAAAGCTCTATGGTTACAGTTCTGCATAAAGCCAATTTTTCCCTATGTCAAAGGAATAAATTTTATTTTAACTATCATGGTGGTTGAAACATCATTGAGAAGGTATAACCCCAACTCAATCCCAATTAAAGTGATTAACAACCCAACAATATTAATTTAGAGTGATGAGATACATGTGAATACTCAAGTACTAGATACTCATAATTGTCCATAATCGGGGACACGGCTAACCATGATTAGATTGTACACTGCAGAGGTTTGCGCACTTTTCCCCACAAGACTCGATCGCCTCCGCTGGTTTCTCGCACTACATGGTGTTTGAGAAGCGGATGACCGAGACACGATCTTTCGTAAACATTAACTCTCTACTTGGATAGATCATACCAAACCTATAAAACCCACTACCTGCTGATCTACCTCTTCGAAAGCTTCACGTAACTTACTCAACTATGCTAGAGCCCATAATAGCTTGTGGCTGCACACGGAAGTTTCTAGCATGAATAATCTCAGTTCCCTTTGAGCCTGGGTGGCGGTCCTTAGGAAGATCACACGGGTACCCCGGGATTTCCAAAAATAAAACAGACAACACTGGGTTCCCCAGGTGCCTCAATCCACCCAGATGTGTATTTAAGTTGCCACCTTAAAGTAAACCATTAATTAACAATCTCACATCTGTCGTGAATATCTCTCAAACCGAAACCACGTCTACGAGCATAGCATAGCAATATAAGCAACACGTAGAAGTAACACCCAAGGGTTTGATAGTAACAGGGCAATAGGTTACTACCTCATCATCTACTTCCCAACCCACAAATTAATGACATCCTAATCATGCAATGTTTGAGGATTGAGCTAATGCATAAAACTGGGTAGGAAAAGGGTATGATCAAGTGTTACTTGCCTGCAATGTTGATGAAGATGATCCTAATCAATAGTAACCACACATAAGCAATCACTCCAAAAGATCGGAAAGATCGAAGAAACAATTCGGAAAACAACAAAACCAAGCAAATAACCCTTGCAACATAAAACAATTTCTAACAGTACCAAAATTATGTGAATTTGGCCTTATCAGAAAGTTTAGGTCAAGAGCTTCGATTTGCAAAAAGAATCAACTAAATCGGAGTTACGAAACTCAAGTTATGACCAAACGAAGTTCAAAATACAAATCTGTTTGAATTCAAATTTTAAAACTTTTAAAAACATGTTTGAGTTGGATTACTGGATAGAGGGGATCGTAACGAAGAAGTGGGCATTGGTTTCGTTGGATTTGGACAAACGAGTAAAAAGTTATAGTCGTTTGAAAATTAGGGACTAATCTGTGAAGAAAATAATTACATACGGGTCCCTGGCAGAAATCTATTTATAAAAGAAAACTCTACCGAGCGAACGTTCGCTTTCTAACTCTAACCAGCGAACGCTCTCTGAATAACTAGATTAAAACAGAAAACTGGGTTTTTAAAATAAAACCGAGATTAAAAGAAAACCGGATCGGTTTTCGGAGTTATCTTCATTCGGAGAGGGAAACCGTGGCGGTGGCGGTTGACTCAGCGAAGTCCGGCATAAGCGCGAGGCTCAAACAACGGCTCCAGTCATCGAGACGGCGAGGCGCCTGAGAGGGCGGCGTGAGTGCGATGGTGGCGACAGCGGTGGGCATGGCGGCGGGTGGCGGCTTCAGGCGGCGGTGGATCTCGCCAGCGGCGACTTAAGCGGCGGCGAGGGAGAGAGAGGAGGGCAGGCGGCGTCCTTTAAGCGTCGGGCGAGGTGGTGGCGTGGAGGAGCAAGGCGACAGGGTGGCCAAGGTCGGTCCTGGCGGCCAGCCGGCGTCTTTCGGCGAGACTCCGCCGGTCGGTGGCGAGGGCGCTGGCTGGGCCTTGGCACGGCAGTTGGCGGGCCGCCGATTCGATGGAGGAAGTCTCTTTTTAAATAAAATAGACAAACAAAAATTAAAAAAAACAAAATAAATATAAATATTATATAGGCATATAATATATCAAAATTTTCAGAAAAAGATTTCCTCTGAGATGAACATTATTCTAGCATTAAATAAAATACACACAAATTTAAATAAAGCAAAGAGTGCTTCTGGTCCAATAAAATCCAAAGAAAATCATTTTAAAAATATCAAAATGAATTCAAATTTATTTCTCTCCATTTTTCCGAGGTAGGAATCATGTTACCCTATTTTCCATATATTTTATTTTTGGAGAAAAATAATTTGAATAAAACTCAAATAACTCCAAATTGAAAATAAATTCAAAAGAACTTTGAATTTTAATTCTTTGAAACTCCCAACTCATATTTCATATGTTTTGAAGAAGTCCTTTTATCTTCGCCGTGAAAATCATTGAGTTGCATAAAGTTTCAGAATTGGAAATATTCTCAAATGAAATTCAAATATTTTCAACACCCCTTGTCATTTAAATAAATGGAAGAAGTCATGTCATCTTCTCTCCGTGGTTTTGTGATGAAAAGAATTTGAATTCGAAGATCATAAAATGCAAAATGAATGTTTGGGAAAGTCCTTTTATTCCCTCTCATTTAACTTTCAAAAGTTTTGAATTCACTCACTTTCGATACCAATCAAACAATCAAATCAAATCTATCTATTTGTTTATAACATTCCAAAATTTAGAATTTTGGGATGTTACAAACTACCACTTAAAATGAATCTCGTCCTCGAGATTCGGAGAGGCTAGAAAGAAATAGGTTAGGGTTTGGGGTCTTCAAAATCCATCGATCATCACAAGGGGTCCTGGGTGCTACCACCCTTAGAAGCATGGTTACGGTTCCATCAAAACTCATATACTCCATCCTTATCGTTGCAATGTCGGTCTTCTCGAGATCATAGGAAAATTCCTTCTCCGGCTCTTCCGTAGTGGCATAACCTTTTCCTCAATCCTTTTGTCCTTTACTTCTTGGTAAGGTTGTTCCAAGATCGGGTCTTCATAGTCGACGGTCCGGGCGCCAATACTAATCAGCTATCGATATCTCATGGTGGTCAACAATTTATGGTTTGTCCTGCAGGAAATGGGTCTGGGTTGAACCTCACCGTATATCCTACGATTGGCAACCGCTGCCGTGTACAAGGGAAAATAAATAATACCTATACCATTCTAAGGTTTTGAACAAGGTTTTGATCGTCGTCTCTCTACTATAGGTAAGTCACTCAGATTTTCCATCCCGTATAGCAAGGCGAATAATAAGAGTAAGTCGGTATGGTGATCAATCCATCCCGCACCCAAATCATTACCTTGTACATGGTTTAGCGAATCTCGCATTCTAACACTCGGTCATCCTCACAAGCATTGCAGAATTTCTCTTGTCGACGAACCAAGTTCGGAAAATCCATTGATTCTGCAAGCCAAACAAACATCTATCGTTCCTTAACAACTCTCAGGTTTTTGCGTAAACTCCTATAGAATCGTCGGTTGATAAAGGCATATCCTCTTCTTCCAGAGTTTCTCCTTCAGCAAGAGTGTGCTTGCTTCTTGGCAGGTCAAGGGGCATGTGGGTTCTGGCCCATCTCATCACTTGTAATCCTTGAACACATCCTCGGGGCAACTGATCATTATTCCAACTTCCAACTTCCTAGTATACTTAAAATCCATCCAATAGTATGGTCTTCCTTCCTTCTATTGTACCAAACTGAGACGTGAATACTCAGACTCGTTATGGAATTTTACCTTGATCCATATTTCCAATATCATACCTCCTTTATATCCAATAGTAATTCATCTCTTCATCCTCGTGGGATATCCCACATTCCGTGATAAAGACTTATACTTATGAAGTCCATACTCCACTTCGTGGAACATCATTATCCTTTCCAGGGTCAAGCGTCCTTACAGGGGAATATTGGCCATTTCTGCATGGTACCTCTTCAACTGGAATACGTGAAACACATCATGAACTCCTAACAGTCCTTCGGGTGACTCCAATTTGTTGGCCACTTCTCCCATACGCTCCAAAACTCAGTATGGTCCTACAGATCTCGGGGCTAACTTTCCCTTAACTCCAAATTGTTTAACTCCTTGCAGAGGTGGCACACGAAGATATTCACTGTTTCCGATTTTATCGACAACCTTCTTGCATTTTTGAGTCTGCATAACTCTTCTGCCTGGACTGAGCTACCTTCAGTCTAACTCGAATCAACTTAACATTCTTTTCTGACTCCTTGATCACATTTGGTCCAAACCACTGACGGTCTCCAACTTCATCCCACACTCTCTTGGGGTATCAAACATATCGAGACAAAACTCATATTCATTTTGTCTGAAATCCATTCAAGGTATCCTTATCTTTTCCAGGGTCAACGGTTCTTACAGTACTACCACCCTTAAAATGTTCCAATATTCCATAGACCATATTTCTCATATCCTCGAAATTGGTCAACATCTTTCCTCATAGGGTAACTCATAAAATCCAAAGCAGTACCAACACTGCTAACTTTATTGATTCCTAATTTATTACAATCATCTCGCTCTTCCATTACATGTCTCAACTTAACACCTCAATATAAAAGAAAAGCTCTCACTTCTACTACTACATTTATTCTCATTACAAATTCAACTATATATCACCAGTCTCCTTCTCCTTCTGGACAATCTCTCGGCAAAGTGTTCGCTTCATCACAACGGAAACATATTACTTCGACAAATATCGAGGTTTCCTTGTGATTATATAGCCTCCTGGGGTCCTTATCTTCCCTCTTGGGCAATCATTGAAGTAGTGCCCTGAATTTTTGCACCTGAAACATGTGATATGACTCAAGTCTTTCTTTGTAGAAATTTGGTTGTTCCCGAGTCCAACCTATTCCTCTTCCTGGACCTTTCCGCTCCAATCAGGCTTCTATTTCCCGTGGGTCATACTCTACTTCCTCTACCGGAATTCTACTAGATCTCCATTCGCACAATCTTGGGAGATGTGTCCTTCTTCTCCACATGAATAGCATGACTTGGTGCGGGCTTTAATTTTGTTTCCTTTGTGTATGTCCTCAACATCTTCCTTCGTCACAGGTTCTTCTAACATCTCCATGAGGGCTCCTTTCATTTCTTCTTTCTTCTGCTGGATGGTTCTCTGTGCCATAGTGTAAATGTGACACTGAGCAGGGTAGTGGGTAGTTCCTTCACACAAGAAACAAGTAATCTGTCTAGTTGGGCATTCTTCAGTTGGGTGACTTCCTTCATAATTAGGGCATTCATCCTTGTGTTCCTTATGGGTGTGTCCTATTTCTCCACAGAGCTTGCATGCACAAGGTTTCTTCATATCCTTTCCCGAAGGCTTCAATTTCTGGGGCATAAACCGAGACATTAGCAAAGTCAACTTAATTTCTCCCCAAGTGGTTACTCCTTGCCATCCGTTGATGGTTTGGTACATCCTCCACCAAGTATCAGCACCTCTTTCAAAGCACTGAAGGGCATGCTGGGTCATATCCTTTCTGGTTATAGGGTTATTCTCCATTTGATTCTTCCATGTTCTCAATCCATCGGTCCGTCTCCAATTGACTCATCGGTCCAGAGAATACAAGCTCATCTCCATTCGTCCTCTATTGGGTCCATGGGTTTTGGGGTGGGATAAGAGAGATAGAGAGGGATACACACAATGCAAACAATAGTTTTGAAAAGACAGATTTTATTGTGGCTGTCGGAAAAACATCAAACAAATGACAGCTCACAATCGTTGCATCTAACGTAAGAACAACGGGGTTTTGGTCTTCTAATGGTCAATAATCTTCAAAATCATCAAACTCTTCAAGTCTTGGTCATGTCTCCGATGGCTTCTTCTGATCATGCTTGTCCTTCTCAAGTTCTTTTGCCAAATCATCTCTGTTGACGCGAAGTCTCTCGCGACGTCCTTTAATATTTCGAGTTGCATTCCAAACTTCGGTTTCATCAACCTTGATATGAACGATGATCCTCATCAGGCTTCAGTTCCTGACAAATCTTTGATGTCTCAAGGTTTTGCTCCTCAGCTTGTCTACTTTCAGTTTCAGGTTCCTGAATTCTTCATGAATTGCCTCCTTGTCAAATACGGCTTCCTGCAGATCCATCTTAAACTCCTTGATGTAATACTCCAGATCCTGGCGATACACCAGCTAAGATTTAAAACTGCATCTTTTGCTGACAGATGCTCCATCAGTCTTCTACCATCCATCCTTCCATGTATCTGCATACTTAACTCCGCATGGTGACAATAGCATAAGCGGGCGATAACATCATGGATAGCGTGTTTCTGCTCTTGTCATTTCCATGAGCTAGCATTCCATAGTTGATATCTCCTGCCTTAGGGTTTTCCTTGACAAAAACTTTGAGTTTCTAACTCTCCATGTTCCGGTCTTACTCCAATACACCTTGATCTCGAGTATTGACAGCTTCCATAGTCTGTCAAGTTCCATAAGGGGTGCCTTCCTAGGTCATACAAATCCGGAAATTCTTCAAAGCCTTCAAATTCTCCTAGTATTCACCCGTTGTAGTTTCCGTCATTGTAATACACGGTAAAAATCCTCTTTATTCCAAAGTAGTCTTAGTTGTCCGATATCTTGTCTCCTTGGAGTGGTCTCATCAGTCAAATCTTCGAGTGGTCAAAAGAGGAAAATGGGTATGGTCTCACTAAAAGGGAATATTTGAATAAGCTCAGAAGAGAAGAGAGGTAAAAGATCCTTTTGAAAATGAAGTTGTAGAGAAAAATCTTTCCTATGGGTTTGTCAGTTTCTAGGGTCATGTCCTCTACAAATAACATGTGCTCGATACCATCTTGTAGCGACCCGACCCGAATGGGTCAAGTCTCTGTGCTTATGTGTCATCCCTGGATCGGTATGCTGACACACACAGTACTCGAGGATTTATAACAGAGGTAAATCACATATATGAATGAAGTAAATACTATTACCTCAATCCAAAAATAGCGGAAGCAACAAGGTTGTGGATTCCCATTAACACCAACGGCAAAGTTGAGTATAGGAAATCGTAACCCTAACGTATCACTTACTGTCGTTCTAAAAGTCTCGCAACATGAAAAGTTGCAGCCCAAAACGGTCAGCACATGGAATATGCCGCAATGTAACACATATAGAATAATGAAAGAATAAGCTATACTACATGCATATATGGCTGGTGGAAAGCTCTATGGTTACAGTTCTGCATAAAGCCAATTTTTCCCTATGTCAAAGGAATAAATTTTATTTTTAACTATCATGGTGGTTGAAACATCATTGAGAAGGTATAACCCCAACTCAATCCCAATTAAAGTAATTAACAACACAACAATATTAATTTAGAGTGATGAGATACATGTGAATACTCAAGTACTAGATACTCAGAATTGTCCATAACCTGGGAAACGGCTAACCATGTTTAGATTGTACACTGCAGAGGTTTCATGACTTTTCCCCACAAGACTCGATCGCCTTCCGCTGGTTTCTCGTGACTACATGGTGTTTGAGAAACGGATGACCGAGACACGATCTTTCGTAAACATTAACTCTCTACTCCGGATAGATCATACCAAACCTATAAAACCCACTACCTGCTGATCTACCTCTTCAAAGCTTCACGTAACTTACTCAACTATGCTAGAGCCCATAATAGCTTGTGGCTGCACATGGAAGTTTCTAGCATGAATAATCTCAGCCCCTTTGAGCACTGGTGGCGGTCCTTAGGAAGATCACACGGGTACCCCGGGATTTCCAAAAAATAAAACAGACAACACTGGGTTCCCCAGGTGCCTCAATCCACCCAGATGTGTACTTAAGTTGCCACCTTAAAGTAAACCATTAATTAACAATCTCACATCTGTCGTGAATATCTCTCAAACCGAAACCACGTCTACGAGCATAGCATAGCAATATAAGCAACACGTAGAAGTAACTCCCAAGGGTTTGATAGTAACAGGGCAATAGGTTCCTACCTCATCATCTACTTCCCAACCCACAAATTAATGACATCCTAATCATGCAATGTTTGAGGATTGAGCTAATGCATAAAACTGGGTAGGAAAAGGGTATGATCAAGTGTTACTTGCCTGCAATGTTGATGAAGAGGATTCGCACTCAAAACTCTTGATAGGTCTACTCGTCACACTCCGGTCAATCTATCGTAAGCAATCAATAGTAACCACACATAAGCAATCACTCCAAAAGATAGGAAAGATCGAAGAAACAATTCGGAAAACAACAAAACCAAGCAAATAACTCTTGCAACATAAAATAATTTCTAACAGTACCAAAATTATGTGAATTTAGCCTTATCAGAAAGTTTAGGTCAAGAGCTTCGATTTGCAAAAAGAATCAACTAAATCGGAGTTACGAAACTCAAGTTATGACCAAACGAAGTTCAAATACAAATCTGTTTGAATTCAAATTTTAAAACTTTCAAAAACATGTTTGAGTTGGATTACTGGATAGAGGGGATCGTAAAGAAGAAGTGGGCATTGGTTTTGTTGGATTTGGACTAACGAGTAAAAAGTTATAGTCGTTTGAAAATTAGGGACTAATCTGTGAAGAAAATAATTACATACGGGTCCCTGGCAGAAATCTATTTATAAAAGAAAACTCTACCAAGAGAACGTTCGCTTTCTAACTCTAACCAGCGAACGCTCTCTGAATAACTAGATTAAAACAGAAAACCGGGCTTTTTAAATAAAACCGAGATTAAAAGAAAACCGGATCGGCTTTTGAGGTTGTACCTGTCGGAGAGGGGAAACCGCGCGGTGGTGGCGGTTGACTCAAGTCCCATGAGGCGGCGCTGGGCTTCAGAAAGCGGCTCGGTCGTCAGAGAGACGGCGAGGCGCACGGAGAGGGGCGGCGCTGGGCAGCGCGTGCGGTGGTGGCGACGGCGGTGGGCATGGGCGGCGGAGGTGGCGGCTTCGGCGGGCGCTGGGTGGATCTCTCATGGCGGCGGCTTGGGAGGCGGGTGGCGTCCTTTTAAGGGCGTCAGGCGAGGTGGTGGCGTGGAGGAGGGGCAAGGCGACGGGTGGCGGGTCGGTCACGGCGGGCAATGGCGGAGCCGGGCGGGACTCCGCCTCGAGGTTTGCATAGGGCGCCACTGGCTGGGCCTTGGCACGGCCGGTTGGGCTGGCCGGGTCATGGAGGGAAGTCTCTTTTTTAAATAAAAGCATTTAACAAAAATAAAAAAATAGAAATATTATATAGGCATATAATATATCAAAAATTTCAGAAAAAGATTTCCTACGAGATGAACATTATTCTAGCATTAAATAAAATACACACAAATTTAAATAAAGCAAAGAGTGCTTCCGTCCAATAAAATCCAACAAAAATCATTTTAAAAATATCAAAATGAATTCAAATTTATTTCTCTCCATTTTTCCGAGGTAGGGAATCATGTTACCCTATTTTCCATATATTTTATTTTGGAGAAAAATAATTTGAATAAAACTCAAATAACTCCAAATTGAAAATAAATTCAAAAGAACTTTGAATTTTAATTCTTTGAAACTCCCAACTCATATTTCATATGTTTTGAAGAAGTCCTTTTATCTTCGCCGTGAAAATCATTGAGTTGCATAAAGTTTCGTAATTGGAAATATTCTAAAATGAAATTCAAATATTTTCAACACCCCTTGTCATTTAAATAAATGGAAGAAGTCATGTCATCTTCTCTCCGTGGTTTTGTGATGAAAAGAATTTGAATTCTCAAGATCATAAAATGCAAAATGAAAGTTTGGGAAAGTCCTTTATTCCCTCTCATTTCACTTTCAAAAGTTTCGAATTCACTCACTTTCAGTCAGTCAATCAAACAATCAAATCAAATCTATCTATTTGTTTATAACATTCCAAAATTTAGAATTTTGGGATGTTACAGGCATCAGAACCTGTTCAAGGAGATTTGCTTTTGGTAGATGCAGAGTAGATTAAGTATTCCATAAAATTCACCACATGAGTATACTACTTAATAGCCAATTTTCGTGGTCAAATTCAGCCCGGGATGCAAATGGACGTCATGATTCTGTTATGCTCCGAGGTCGGTGGTCGAATTGAGGTGCCTCTGGACTGTAGTGTATTAGGTTGCCAGGAGTAGTAAAACTTAGTGTTGTATTGAGGATTGAGGGTGGCTGCGCTTATAAGTTAATCATCGGCGTGAATGCTTTGTTTGTCTGATCCTCACAAGTTAATGCTTCGCTCGTCCGGTTGTGTGATAATGCCATGTGTCTTGTGCAATCAGATTACATTCTGTTTGTTATGGTAATATAAAAAATATTCGTGCTGTCAAAATTTTCAAAGTGCGTGCCTTTCATTTCTTTAGTTTGACTGTTTCCCTTGTATTCAATATGCTTCTAGTGGCTGATCCTTCCATATTTGTTGTGGCATCTTTATTTTCACAGGTGTTGTGTGTTCTAGAAGATGGAAGAGGAAGAAAACCTATTTTTGTTGAACTAAATTTTCTGTATTCTGTTTTGTTGTACGTATCATTTGATAGTTTTGTATAGGAACAAGTGATACAATCTTGTAGGGCTTTATGGCCTGTGATGTAAACATATTTAGTGCTGAAATATGAAATTATTTGCAAAATTTGTCAAAAAGGTGGATCATATGTATAAATATGTGAGTGGGCTGAAAAGAGTACTGGACCAACTCCAGGTTTGAATTAATATTTGAATGTATAAAAAGGACGAATGTAAACCAGAAATGGGTTGCACAAAATTGCACATATATTCTTGAAAGGCCAAACATGCATAAAAATTGGTGGGCTGACCATTTGGGCTTGGCCCATGTAGCAGACAAAAATTAACAGAAATAAATATACCAAATGGGTTGAATTAATGGGCTCGGCCCATGTAGAAAATCGAATTGGACCGCGCTGATTCTTGTGCCACATCAGATTGCCATGTCGGATACCTACGTGGCCTCGGGAGGCTGCTACTGACCAAAAAAACAGTAGGCATATTTTGGTCGTAAACGTCTACGAGCTTCTCACAGAGAAGGTCGTTAATTTCAGTTTACGACTGCCAGCTTTTGACCTTCTGTTTTTGGTCACAAAAAGGTCGCAAATGAAAAACAATGACCTTTCAGTGAACAATAGTCAAGGTCACAAGTTGACATATTTCTTGTAGTGATATTACTTTACAATGATCTATGGTTATCCTGTGATGTTTGAGTAGATCCATTTTTCCCTATGTGTTAATCATGATCTTGGTTGGTATGATTGTATATTTTATTTATGGTGTTGTCCTATGGTGCTCCGTCTCGCGCAAACGTGAGGGGCCCCCGCTGTAGGGTGTTGCAATATGTTCATGGTTTGCTAATTGTCAGTGTTGAGGGGGTGACAACAGCGTAATCGCGGATAAGTGGGTTATGGCGTTTGGGAGTAAAGAGGACTTGATACTTAATGATATGGTTGGGTTTCACAACCTTAATGATTACCGGTACTTGTTATCGTAAGTGCATATGATCCAAGTAGAGAAAGTATGTTAGCTCATGCCTCTCCCTCATATAAAATTACAAGAATGATTACCGGTACTTCTTATCGTTTGCCTAGGGACAAATGACTTTGTTGTTGACAAAAGCTATCCACCTTTATTAACTTGCAATTTATCTGTAGTTTTATTCTCGGAAAGTACTCGTAGTTTTATTCTTGCAAAATAGTTTCATACTTGTTTTCGGTAAAGCAAACATCAAGTTTGCGTAGAGTTGTATCGGTGGTCGATACAACTTGAGGGAATATTTGTTCTGCCTTTAGCTCCTCGTTGGGTTCGACACTCTTATTTATCGAAGAAGGCTACAAACCATCCCATATACTTGTGGATTATCAAACTACACTAGGGAAACATCTCATATATCAATGACACTTGGAAAACTACACTATAATTAGTAACAAATTAAGAATGTCAATCCTAATACAGTACAAACATCACCAGCCGACCTCTACAATGTCAAGGCTAATATACACTACAAACACACACACACACACACACACACACACACACAAACACACACACACACACAATATATTAAGCATCACTACAACACGAAACTCAAATCAGCGTTAGACAATCTGTGGCCATAGGTCACCTAAGGCGACACCATTTAGTGTCAGCAATGAACTTTGGCGACAGAAGGGAGCTGACGCCTATAGTCCTGCCGGGAAATGTCATTGCCAACAGATAAGTTTATGCTGACAGAAAGTATGCCAGCATTGGTGATATTTACTACGACAGACATTTCTACAGGGATAGACAACTTTATGCCGACAGTTTGTCTGTCACCACGCTATGCCACGGATTGTGTGATGTCATAGATATGCCAACAATCTTTATGATACTATGTGTAACGACATATAGTGCATCACCCATTTCTATTCCGACAGTTTATCTGCCAATGTGTTATACCAACAGATAATCTGGCATGCAGCAATTCTATCGACACACTTGGTGCGAGAGTTATACATTTGAGCATAAATGCAAATGCACCTATTAACATGAAATTAAAATCGTAATATTCAATTCATGTTCAATATGCAATATAATTGCACTCTTCTATTTTCATCAGAAGATAACAACCAATCCATTCATTCAGCATATATAAATGATTCCAAATGCACTCTTCCATTCATCACAAGATAACAACGAGTGCATTCATCCAACATATATAGAAGATTCACTAGTTTTCTTCACTCAAGTTAGCTGCATCCATTAAGGAAATACCGAAGTCGACATTCAGGTGATGGTCTATTACAAAATACGATGAGCACGTTCTCAAGAGATTAATTGTTTGATCACTTGACTACTACAAAAAATTATGGAAGATACCTAGTATTCGATCAAGCGGACATCAACTTCCATATGTACAAATGCTTCGACCATGTTATGGACAAAAGCGATTAGCGGAACATCCTAGATCAACTTCAGTACTTGCTACTTTCTCCCATTCATCCCTGCAAAAGAACATGTATTTTGAGCAATCTTAGAAACTGAGAACAACAAAATGAAGTCAGGATGGAAGATTGTTCGAGGACACAAACATGTCCTAGGTATATTTATTATAAAGAAGACAACAACACAAGTCAATTCATGTGCACACTAGCAAGCACAGCCAGCACCACTCCTCGATGAATGAAAATCAAATACTTTCGATAATAGAATTGCAAAAACATGCTGATCCACACTACTGGAGGTACTGGTAGTGGTATATAACTATATATACTATTTGCTCTCAGTTCTAAGTGTCAGATAGATATGGTGACGTTGACATGAATACTACCTGAATTGTGCAATGATGACAACCGTGACTTGCTGCAAGGTTTGATCTACAAAAATTATAATTAGTTAGCATCATGTGATAGTATGTATATAATAATTTTTTACCCTATTTGATGGCCATGCAATGGATATGTGGTGAGCATCGCCCATTTCTTGCATCCCATCATATCCAGGAGCAAGCTCGGCCTCTCTTTTCAATACAACATTCACAAGAACTTCGTAGTATTGCAGTCAAGAACTTCACCTCCCTGTAACATCCCAAATTTTCAATTTGGAATGTTATACATTAGATCATCATTGCATATCATATTTTATTTGCATTTTTGGCTTGATCCTATAAATTCTACGCAATTCAAGGACACACGAAGAGAGCTGGGGATTTCGTTATTTTCATATTTGAGTTTTCTCAAATTTTGAAAAGAGGATCAATTGGTTTTGATTATTTTTCTTTCCTAATATTTCAAAAAATAGAAATATATGAGAGGACATAAAATGACTTCTCCAAAATTAATGAAATATTAGAGGAAAAATATTAAAATCAATTTTAATATTTTATTTGGATTTTATTGCAATTTTATTTGAACTAGAAAAATTGCACGGTTTCAAAATTGCATTTTTTAGGCCAAGAAAATGTTCATCTTGTACTAAATATTTTATTTAGACGAAGAATTTTTTTTGGCATTTTTAGACTTTTATTTATTTTTCTAGGATTTATTTTCGGTGGAACATTTAAAAAAAAACTATGCGTGCCCGACTAGGCCGAAGGCCCAGCCAAGCCAGGCCAAGCCCGTGCCGCCGCCGCCTTCCCCACGGGAGGAATCCTCCCCACCGTCGTCGCCGAGTCCGACCGGGGCACAAGGCCGACCCTGAGCCGGCGCCCCCTCCTCCAAGTCTGCGCCCTCCCTCTTAAATAGTCGCCGCCGCCGCCCTCCACCACCACCCGAGCCGCCCCGCCAACCCCGCCACCCAGCGCCACCACTGCCGCCTGCCGCCTCCCGCTGCCGAAGCGCCACGCCCAGAGCTCAAGAGTTCACGAGTTGCCGGATCCGGCCGAGCCCCGAGGTAGCCGCCGCCGCCGCCGTTGCCAGTTTTCGTAAGAAAACCGTGCGTTTTTTTAGAAACCCTAGTTTTTTTATATATAGATCGGTCTATTTTTTTTATTTCGGTTTATTTATTTAATGAACGTTCGTCCGTACGTTCGTTTTAACGAACGGTGTTCACTTGTTAGCCGCAGACAGCGAACGTTCATTTGTTAGCCTGTTCGTCAGTTTTTCTTTTTCCAGGGTTTTTCCGCGATTATTTTCGATCGCGATTTCTGCCCTGATTTTCGTTTTAGTTTATCTTTTCGCTCGTTTATCGAAATCAGGCGATTCAAGCGCCTAGAGTTTCGTCTCGAAGCCCTCTTTCCGTTTAACTAACTTAAACATGATTTTGCTACTATAAAATTTGACTTAAGTCTAGATTAGTAAACAAAGCTTGTTTCTTTCGCAGTTTGAGTTTCGTTGCTTCATTTGATTTGATTCTTTTTGCAAACCGAAGTTCTTAAGTTGAACTTCTGGTTAGATCTCTTGTTTGAGTTTTACCTGTGCTTCTAGTTGAGTTCTTATTGTATGTTTGTTTGTTGCGATAGAGTACTCGGAGTGCGAAGCGTGCTACTACGAGTCTCTAGGTTTCACGGATCATCAGCAAGGCAAGTAACACTTTGATCATACCTCTTTACTACCCAGTTTTATTGCATTAGATCAATCCTCAAACAATTGCATGGTTAGGATCTGATTAATGTGTGGGTTTTGGGAAGTTGATGAGGTAGTACCTATTGTCCTGTTTATTATCAAACCTTTGGGAGTTACTTCTACGTTTGCTTATATTGCTATGCTATGCTTGTAGACGTGGATTGGGTGAGTGTATCCATGACAGATGTGAGTTTTGTTAATTAATGGTTAACTTAAGGTGGCTACTTTAATACGCATCTAGGTGCCTGTATTTTTGGAAATCTCGGGGTACCGTGTGATTCTCCTACGGACCGCCACCCAGGCTCAAAGGGATCATAAGATTATTCATGCTAGAAACTTCCGTGTGCAGCCACAAGCTACTATGGGCTCTAGCATAGTTGAGTACGTTGCAAGACCTCTTTCAGTGGTGGGCTAGCAGATGTAGGGGAAAGTAGGTGTAACTGTCCACCCGGAGTAAAGAGTTATTGTTTCAGAAAGACTATGTCTCGTTTCTCCGACCATGGATGTATTCGAGTCTTGTGGGGAAAAGTGCGCAAACCTCTGTAGAGTGTACAAACTAATCATGGTTAGCCGTGTCCCCAGTTATGGGCATTTTGAGTATTTAGTTCTTGGATTATCATGTGGATCTCATCACTCTTAGTATAATTTGATTGGGTTTAATGTTGATGCTTAATTGGGACTCAGAGGGTGATTACCTTCTCAATGTTTAACAACCACCATGATAGTTAAATAAAATTTATTCCTTTGTTGTAGGGAAAATTTGGCTTTATGCAAAACTCTAACCATAGTGCTTACCACCAGCCATATATGCATGTAGTGATAGCATTATTTCTGTTCATCATTCTCTATGTGTTACATTGCCAGCATATTCCATGTGCTGACCTGTTTCGGGCTGCAACGTTCATGTTGCAGACTTTTCAGACGACCAGTAAGGTGCCTTAGGTCTTGATCTTTCACTCAGTGATGTCGTTGGAGTTGATGGGCTCACTTTATCTTCCAAGCCTTCCATTATTATCGTATTTAGATGGCCTTAAGCCATATTTATTGTAATAAGTTCTCTTTTGAGACATTCGATGTAATAAGTGTGTGATTGCTACTCTGTTATAAATCCTTCAAGTAATGTGCGTGTCAGCATTACCGATCCAGGATGACACCGATGCACGTAGATCGATCGCTTGTGGTCTGGTCGCAACAAGATGGTATCAGAGCACACGCTGACTGTAGGAAACGACCACTAAGCTAAAGTCCTAGATCACTACTCTCTTCTCATTTCTAACTCCTCTCCCTTTTCTACTCTTTAGGATGGCGGATGCAAGGAACAAGTTCACGCAACCGTATGAAGATACACCTTTCGGACGCCACTTGAAGGAAGTCACCAGATACCTGAACATTAGAGTACCAAGCTTCACCGGGACCTACATCGCCACTTTACCAGAAGAGGAGCGTTGGATGATTCGAGTTCAAGTTCCAGGAAGGACATTCATGCCCGTCACTGAGCCCATAGAGTTTTCCTTTGATGCACCAACCTGGAGTTTAGGAAAGATCCTGGCAGCCCACATCACCATGGGATGCATTGGAGAAGTTTACCACAAGGATCTCAAGGATACTATCTACCAGATCTGTGGGCGCCGAGATGAGCAATGGTAGATGATCAAAGACCAGAAGGATAGATCTATTGCAGCTTTCATCCAGGAGTTAAACCAGCACATTCGACGCCAGGAGAACCAGATGTGCGCAGGCATGATAGATCTGAAGAAGGCAATGACCAGGATCATGGAGCTGGAAGAAGAACTCAAGACTACACGCGATGGGTATGAGGAGGAAATCGTAACATTATTGGAAAAGAATGACGATCTGAAGAAGAAGCTAGGAGTATTCATGGGAGACCCCGCGCCAGGAGGAGATGACAACGATTCGACTTGCCCAGAGAACTACATCATCATCGACGACACCGACTCGGACCCCGACGATAGCGATGATGACTTTGTTGATGAAGCTGGAGCAGATATCATGGACTCTACAGATCAATTTTTCTAGTCGACCACCATATCAGTAGTAGTATTCCCCCATGTACATAGTATAGTCCGAGCACTTTTGTAACGATAGTTAGACCGTTGTATGCCCTTGTTTGATTTTATTAAATTGATATGATTGTGATTTGTCTCATGTGAATATGGGTAGTGTTTTTTCCTCTAGACCTCATTCTATTTTGTTTTCTCATATTTTCTAAACCCTTAGATGCCTCCGAGACGCGACACTGGATTTGCTTTCCCACCGGAGCTCACTTAGTTGATCCAGCAGCAGAATGCACTTATGCAGATACTAGTTCAGAATCAGAATCAATGAACAACAACAACAACCCACCACCACCACCACTTGTTGATCACTTAGCCCGTTTCGTGAGACTGAATCCGCCGGTGTTCTCCAGTAGCACTGAGCCGATAGTTGCAGATGATTAGCTCCATAAGATTGGAAGGGAGTTGACCACCGCGGGATGCACAGATGCAGAGAGAGTGCGTTTTGCCGCACATGAGCTTGATGGACCCGTAGCATCATGGTGGGAGAATTTCACAGCCACTTACCCCATCGACATTGTCACATCGGACCAGTTTCAGCAAGCTTTCCATACTGCCCATGTTTTAGCAGGAGCTATGGCCATGAAGAAGCATGAGTTTCGCAACTTGCGCCAAGGAGGACGTACAGTGGGGCAGTATGTGGATGATTTTAGTAAGTTAGCACGTTATGCCCCAGATGACGTTGCTACGGATGCAGCTGAGCAGGAGATGTTTCTGGAAGGACTAAATAATGAGCTGAGCATGCAGTTGATGGTGGCAACTTTCAACAACTACCAGAAGTTGGTAGATAGAGCTCTCATGATTGAAGGGAAGCAGCAGCAGATTGACAACCGCAAGAGGAAGTATGGACAAGGGAAGTACAATTCTGGAGCTCAGCAGAAGCCTCGTTTTACCCCGAACTCGGGAGGACCATTTCAGCATAACCATAGAGGTCACAACCACAATGGAGGAAGTTCGCACAACCATAGTGGCCCCAAGAATGGTAATGGTAATGGGGGAAGCAACGACCAGAACAGTTCCAACCCAGCAACGCCCGCCAAGAAGGATCTAAGTCACATTACTTGTTACAAGTGCCAGAAGACTGGACATTATGCCAATGAATGTCCTGAAGCTAAGAATGGATATGGCAATGGAAGCTCTGGTAAGAAGCCAAACCCTTTCAACAGGGGACAGGTGAACCATGTTAACGTGGAGGAGGTTGAAGCCAAGCCAGATGTAGTAATAGGTAAGTTTTTGGTTAAGTCATTTACTGCAATCGTTCTTTTTGATACCGGTGCATCGCATTCATACATATCAAGGGGATTTATGGATAAGAATAAACTGCCCACCAAAGTTCTTAGAACACCTATGTTAGTGAGCTCGCCAGGAGCGGAGTATATGGCAAGTCAAGGATGTTTTCAGATGCCATTGACCATAGGTAGGCATGTTTTCCCCTCAGACCTGATAATTTTGGAGTCGCAAGGTTTGGATGTGATTCTGGGTATGGATTGGCTATCGATGTATGGAGGAAACATAAATTGCGCCAGGAAGTCGATTTTGCTCACCACCCCAGAAGGAAGAAGGATTAAGTATGTATCTCGGCATGTGCCGAAGAGGACTCAGGTGAATTCCTTATCAGGAGGAAGTACCAGTGGTGAAGGATTTCCCTGATGTATTTCCAGAGGAGTTGCCAGGCATGCCACCGGATAGAGACATTGAGTTTTTGATTGAACTTTTGCCAGGCACATGGGCAATATCCAAGAGACCGTACAGAATGCCCGCAAAGGATTTGGAGGAATTAATAATCTGATTAAGGAGTTACTGGATAAAGGTTATATTCGCCCAAGTTCGTCACCTTGGGGATCACCAGTGCTTCTAGTGGAGAAGAAGGATGGATCATAGAGGATGGTTTTTGATTATCGAGGATTGAATGACGTGACAATCAAGAACAAGTACCCACTGCCAATTATCAATGATTTGTTTGACCAGCTGCAAGGACCTAACGTATTTTCCAAGATCGATCTGCGATCAGGATACCACCAATCGAAGATTCGAGAGCAGGATATACCTAAGACAGCTTTTACCACAAGGTACGGGCTATATGAGTACACCATTATGTCATTTGGTCTGACTAACGCACCTGGCTATTTCATGAACATGGTGAACAAGGTGTTTATGGAGTTTTTGGATAAGTTCGTCGTGGTGTTCATTGATGATATTTTGGTCTACTCGAAGAATGAAGAGGAGCATAAGGAGCATTTGCGTTTGGTAATTGGGAAGCTCAAAGAACATCAGTTATATGCCAAGTTCAGCAAGTGTGAGTTTTGGTTGAAGAAAGTTGGATTCCTCGAACATTTTATATCCGAAGAAGAAATAGCAGTAGACCCCACCAAAGTTGTCACTGTGACCAATTAGGAAGAACCCACGTTAGTTGGAGAGATCCAGAGTTTTCTTGGACTCGCAGGATACTACCGGAGGTTCATTGAGAATTTCTCGAAGATTGCAAAGCCCATGAAGGAGTTGTTGAAGAAGGACACCAAGTTCAAATGGACCGAGGAATGTGAGGAGAGTTTCCAGGAGTTGAAGAAACGTTTGGTTACATCACTAGTGTTGATTCTACCAGATCAACCTAAGGATTATGAAGTGTATTGCGACGCTTCTCGTCGAGGACTTGGAGCAGTACTTATGCAGGAGGTAAGAGTTGTTTCTTATACCTCATGATAGCTTCAGCCCCATGAGTTGAATTATGATACACATGATTTGGAGTTAGTTGCCGTAGTGCATGCGTTGAAGACATGGAGACATTTTCTCATCGGAAACCATTGTGAGGTGTACACGGATCACAAGAGTTTGAAGTATATCTTCAAGCAGAAGGGGTTGAATCTCAGGCAAAGGAGATGGTTGGAGCTCATTAAGGATTACGATATGAGGTTGCATTATCATCCCGGAAAGGCTAACACAGTAGCTGATGAGCCATGTCAACACACTCATGACCGGAGAGTTACCCAAGGAGTTAGCAGAGGATCTTCGCGAGCTATGTTTGGAGATAGTTCCAAGAGGCTATGTAGCAGCATTGGAGATTCAATCTACTTTGATGGATAAGATCAGAGAAGCTCAGAAGACAGACAAAGAGATTGCCGAGATAAAGGAAAGGATGAGCAAAGGAAAAGCTAAGGGATTTCGTGAGGATGAGCACGATACCTTATGGTTTGAGGACCGCGTATATGTGCCTAATGATCAGGAGATCAGGAAGTTGATTCTGCAAGAGGCCCATGATTCGCCGTATTCGATTCACCCAGGAAATACCAAGACGTATCTGGATTTGAAGGATACTTTTTGGTGGACTGGAATGAAGATGGATATTGCGAAGTATGTAGCAGTTTGTGATGTATTTCAGAGAATGAAGGCAGAGCATCAGAAGCTAGTAGGGTTGTTAAAGCCATTGCCGATACCCGAATGGAAGTGGGATAAGCTAGGCATGGATTTTATCACTCGATTACCCAGGACTCGCTGAGGCTATGACTCGATATGGGTTGTAGTCGATCGTTTGACGAAGGTAGCTCATTTCATCCCAGTGAAGACCACTTATACCAGTGCTAAGTTGGCGAAGATATACATGACCAGGATCATATGTCTGCATGGAGTTCCGAGAGCCATTGTATCAAATAGAAGAACCCAGTTTACCTCAAAGTTCTGGAATCAGTTGCACGAAACTTTGGGTACCAGACTAGAGTTCAAGATGACCTTTCATCCACGTATATATGGATGCACCGAGAGAGTCAATCAGATTCTGGAAGACATGTGAGAGCTTGTGCGCTCGATTATGGATCTAGTTGGGACGACAATTGGCCTTATGCAGAGTTCTCTTACAACAACAGTTATCAATCCAGTTTGAAGATGGCCCCTTTCGAAGCTCTATACGGAAGGAGGTGCAGGACACCGTTGTTGTGGGATGAAGTTGGAGACCGTCAGTTGTTTGGACCAGATTTGATTAAAGAGTCTGAAGAGAAGGTTAAGCTGATTCACGATAGACTCGAGGTAGCCCAATCCAGGCAAAAGAGCTATGCGGATTCTAAATGCAAGGAGACAGTTTATGAAGTCGGAGACAGAGTTTATCTTCGTGTGTCCCAACTTCGAGGACTTAAGCATTTTGGGGTTAAGGAAAAGTTAGCACCACGTTTTGTTGGGACCATACAAAGTTTTGGAACGTATGGGAGAAGTTGCTTACAAATTAGAATTGTCCGAAGGATTGTCAGGAGTTCACGATGTGTTCCATGTTTCCCAGTTGAAGAAGTGCCACGTAGAGATGGCGGATATCCCTCTAAGAGATACAGTGCCACCGGAAGCGATTCAATTGGATAGTGATTTGACCTACGAGGAGAAACCAGTGAAGATTCTCGAGTTTGCCAGCCAAGTCACATGCGGCAAGGTTATCAAGTTCTGCAAAGTTCAGTGGAGCCACCATACCGAGGATGAAGCCACCTGGGAGCGAGAGGAAGACCTACGGAAGGACCACCCTCACCTATTTTCTAGCCAACCCGAATCTCGAGGGCGAGATTCATCTTAAGGGGGGTAGGTTTGTAACATCCCGAATTTTCAATTTGGAATGTTATACATTAGATCATCATTGCATATCATATTTTATTTCCATTTTTGGCTTGATCCTAGAAATTCTACGCAACTCAAGGACTCACAGAGAGAGTTGGAGATTTCGTTATTTTCATATTTGAGTTTTCTCAAATTTTGCAAAGAGGACCAATTGGTTTTGATTATTTTTCTTTCCTAATATTTCTAAAAATAGAAATATATGAGAGGAGATAAAATGAATTTTCCAAAATAAATGAAATATTAGAGGTAAAAATATTAAAATCAATTTTAATATTTTATTTGGATTTTATTGCAATTTTATTTGAATTGGAAAAATTGCACGTTTTCAAAATTGCATTTTTAGGGCAAGAAAATGTTCATGTTGTTCGAAATATTTTATTTAGACGATGAAATTTTTTTTTGGCATTTCTAGATTTTTTATTTATTTTTCTAGGATTTATTTTTGGCAGAACAATTTTTTTTAAAAAACTCCGCGCGCCCGACTAGGCCGAACGCCCAGCCGAACCGGGCCAAGCCCACGCCGCCGCCGCCTTCCGTGCGGGAGGAATCCTCCCCGCCGCCGTCGCCGAGTCCGGTCGGGGCACGAGGCCGACCCCGACCTGGTGCCCCCTCCTCCAAGTCTGCGCCCCCCTCTTAAATAGCCGCAATGCGCCTCCACCACCACCGTGTCGCCCGCCAACCTCATACCCAGCCGCCACTGCCACGCCGATCGCCGATGCCACCCCGCCACCGCCTCACCAGACCCCGCCGGAGCTGCCGGATCCCGCCGGAGCCCCGCCGAGGTAGCCGCCGCCGCCGTTGCCGGTTTTCGTAAGAAAACCGTGCTTTTTTTAGAAACCCTAGTTATATATATATATATATATAGATCGGTTTTTTTTGTTTATTTATTTAACGGACGATCGTCCATACGTTTGTTTTAACGAACGGTGTTCACTCGTTAGCCGCAGACAGCGAACGTTCGTTCGTTAGCCTGTTCGTCAGTTTTTCTTTTTCCAGGGTTTTTCCGCGATTATTTCCGATCGCGATTTCTGCCCTGATTTTCGTTTTAGTATATCTTTTCACTCGTTTATCGGAATCAGGCGATTCAAGTGCCTAGAGTTTCGTCTCGAAGCCCTCTTTCTGTTTAACCAACTTAAACATGATTTTGCTACTATAAAATTTGACTTAGGTCCAGATTAGTAAATGAAGCTTGTTTCTTTCGCAGTTTGAGTTTCGTTGCTTCGTTTGATTTGATTCTTTTTGCAAACCGGAGTTCTTAAGTTGAACTTTCTGGTTAGATCTCTTGTTTGAGTTTTAACCATGCTTCTAGTTAAGTGCTTATTGTATGCTTGTTTGTTGCGATAGAGTACCCGGAGTGCAAAGCGTGCTACTACGAGTCTCTAGGTTTCACGGATCATCAGCAAGGCAAGTAACACTTTGATCATACCTCTTTACAACCCAGTTTTATTGCTTTAGATCAATCCTCAAACAATTGCATGGTCAGGATCTGATTAATATGTGCGTTTTGGGAAGTAGATGAGGTAGTACCTATTCTAGTGTTTATTATCAAACCTTTGGGAGTTACTTCTACGTTTGCTTATATTGTTATGCTATGCTTGTAGACGTGGATTGGGTGAGTGTATCCATGACAGATGTGAGTTTTGTTAATTAATGGTTAACTTAAGGTGGCTACTTTAATACACATCTGGGTGGATTGAGGCACCTGGGGAACACGGTGTTGCATGTATTTTTGGAAATCCCGGGGTACCGTGTGATTCTCCTACGGACCGCCACCCAGGCTCAAAGGGATCATAAGATTATTCATGCTAGAAACTTCCGTGTGCATCCACAAGCTATTATGGGCACTAGAATAGTTGAGTACGTTGCAAGACCTCTTTCAGTGGTGGGCTAGCAGATGTAGGGGGAAGTAGGTGTAACTGTCCACCCGGAGTAAAGAGTTATTGTTTCAGAAAGACTATGTCCCGTTTCTCCGACCATGGATGTATTCGAGTCTTGTGGGGAAAAGTGCGCAAACCTCTGTAAATTGTACAAACTAATCATGGTTAGCCGTGTCCCCATTTATGGACGTTTTGAGTATTTAGTTCTTGGATTATCATGTGGATCTCATCACTCTTAATATAATTTGATTGGGTTTAATGTTGATACTTAATTGGGATTGAGAGGGGGATTACCTTCTCAATGTTTAACAACCACCATGATAGTTAAATAAAATTTATTCCTTTGTTGTAGGGAAAAATTGGCTTTATGCAAAACGGTAACCATAGAGCTTAACACCAGCCATATATGCATATAGTGATAGCATTATTTCTGTTCATCATTTTGTATGTGTTACATTGCCAGCATATTCCATGTGCTAACCCATTTCGGGCTGCAACGTTCATGTTGCAGACTTTTCAGACGATGAGTAAGGTGCCTTAGGTTGTGATCTTTCACTCAGTGATGTTGTTGGAGTTGATGGACTCACTTTATCTTTCAAGCCTTCCGCTGTTATCGTATTTAGATGGCCTTAAGCCATATTTATTGTAATAAGTTCTCTTTTGAGACATTCAATGTAATAAGTGTGTGATTGTTACTCTGTTATAAATTCTTCAAGTACTGTGCGTGTCAGCATTACCGATCCAGGATGACACTGATGCACAGAGATCAGACTGTTTGAGGTCTGGTCGCTACACTCCCACTATGGTGTCTTGGTTGGTTGAGATAACCATTGCCTTCACCACATGATCAGATCTCACCAAATGATATAATATGACATCCCTACTAACCTAATTCATGCATTATTAGAAACATGAAGAATGGCAAACACAACACAACAAGATATATGTAGTTAAGAGATAAGATGATTACAAGGTCTTCTTGATCGTGAGAGGCTGAGAGGCCTGCCGGGCGCTTGGAGTGGCCGCATGGCTTCTAGGTGGTAAATGTGCGGCTGCAACATTATGGCTAGATAGTATACGCTTCTGGATGTACAAGCCTCCGTCTTCATGGACTATATCATGATGACCCTCATGTTCCTCTTCCTCATCGTCATCATCCGGTAAAATACGTGAAAACTATGGAGGGACACAAAAAGAAAACGAATTAGTGTACCTATGATTCACCTATCTTAACAAAATTTGTTAACTAAGCACTCTACCATGTGTCGGGAGATAGAATTAGGAGGCAAAGGCGTGGGCGTTTCAACACTATGACTTCCTTGTGGAAACATGGCATGCTGCATCTCATCCAAGCGTCGTTCCATTGCTTGAATTCTCTCCTATAGAGTTGAAACTTCTTGTTTGGCATGTCGACGAAGTTGTATTTGCATTGAAAGCTTTGTTGGCAATTTAACTTTTGTTCCAGGCGCGCCCACACTCTATGGAGTTGGCCCCGTACCCAACATACGGACACGTCCTCTTGGTTCCTTCTCTCCGAAATTATGTGCATAAAGATCCCCTTCTTCAATAGAATTTCCCTCGAATTTTGGGTGGATTTTAGCTTCAGTCTGAAGTTTCTTCTACAAGAATAAAGCAAAATGAATAGCTCCTGGCAATAGATCCCTCTGGATGACTTCTAGTATGAAGAAAGCCCTTACACCGGCACAAATACCTACAACAAGATAAACAAATCAAATTACTATGTCTATTTGCAGAAGCATACTATTGCTGCTACAAAAGTGGTCGATGACCATTACCTTTCTATAGGAAACATGTTGCAAAAATTCACTGGACCAGCTATTTTTGCTTGGGCTGGAAGATGCACCATCAAGTGTACCATGATATCAAAAAAGGATTGGGGGGGGGGGGATATAGTCTCAAGAATGCTCAAGGTCTCAGCTATTTTAGCCTCTAGTTTTTCCATACCACTAATAGAAATAACATGTGAGTAAACCTGCTTGAAAAAGTTGCTAACACGAATCAATGCTGCCCTAACTTTTTCGGGCAATAGCCTTCTCACAACAAGTGGTAGCAAATGTTGCATCAAGATGTGGTTGCCATGGCTCTTTAGCCCGATTATTTTCCTTTCCTTGACATGCACATTACCACGTATATCAGCTGCTAACCCGTAAGGGAACCTAGCTCCTTTAAATACTCCACAAGATAACCTCTCTTGGGCAAAATTCATTTCATAAGGTGCTGGAGGTAAGTAAAATTTATCTTCTACTTCAAGTTCAACAGGATGAAGGTCACTTCTAATATTTAGAGCTTGAAGGTCCAGTGAGAGTTCAGATTATCCTTAGATTTCCCATCAATGCACAATAATGTGTTGATTATGTTCTCACATACATTTTTTGTATGGGCATGACGTCTAAGTTGTGACGCAGCAACAAGCTCTCCCAATATGGCACCCTAAAAAAATAGACTTCCTTTTCCAAACTATTAACAGCTCATCATCCTTGTGCTTCCGCTTGGTTTTCTTCTTCCCGGAAGGATCCTTCCCAAAAACTGTATGCATATCTTTCGTCTGAGCAACAATTTTTGGTCCAGAGAGACGAATTTGCGCTGGCCTACGCTCAGCAATGCCATCAAAAGAATGGATATTGGACCTAAAGGGGTGGTCTTCATGTAAGAACCTGTGATGCCCCATGTTGCTTGTCTTGCTACCATTATTCAACCTAAGAGAACATGTGTCAGGATGACATTCCGAACAAGCTCGTTCACCAGAGGTGGTACAACCAGCTGTATACCCTAGGCCCGGGAAATCATGAAAGTTCCATACTATGGCAACCTTCAAATTAAAGAACTCTTCTTTTGAAGCATTGTATGTTCTGACACCGTGAAGAAACATATCTACCATAGCATCAACTAACGGCTCTAGATAAACATCCATATCACTACCAGGAGCATGTTTACCAGGAATCAACAATGTGAAAAAAATTGATTGCTTCATGCACATCCAAGGAGGGAAGTTATAAGTAATCGAGATAATAAGCCAAACACTATAATTAACATTATTGGATCTAAAAGGATTAAGACCATCTGCTCCATATCCAAGCCTAAAATGGCGGTTGTCCTTAGCAAAGTCCTCATGCAACGCATCAAAATACTTCCATTGGGCAGAATCTGCTGGATGCCTGATCAAACCATCATTTGTACGCTCTTCATCATGCCATATGGTGAGAGAAGCTGTTTTGGAACACATGGACAACCTTTGCAGCCTTTTCTTTATTGGTAAATAACGGAGAACCTTCCTAGGTGCCTTGTGGACATGTTTTCCATTTGGACTCTTCTTTTCAGATTTCCATCGTGATGTATTGCATATTGGACAAACATCAGACTTAGCATGGTTTTTCCAGAAGAGGATGCAGTCATATTCACACGCATGAATACTAACATATCCAAGTCCTAGGCATTTCACCAATTTATTAGCCTAATTATAGTTCTTGGCTAGCTAGTGAGGATCCTTCAGGAAAAGCATCATTAAGTAGATCTAGCAGCAGGTTAAAACTTTTATCTGACCATCCACCAAGCAATTTGACATGAAATAGTCTAATTATGAAACGCAGTTTTGAGAACTTCTTACACCCAGGATATAGCTCTTGAATAGAGTCATTTTTCAACTTTTGAAGAGCTTCTAAATATGCATCATTCTGCTCAGAAACTGCGTCATCTTCGAAATCCCCCTCATCTAAACTGCTCCCTAAGTCTCGAAGCAAATCAGAAATGTCATCCTATTCAGGTTACTCTCAACCTCATTCTCACGAGCGTCAGGAAAATTCAAGAAAGAAGAACTAGATTCTTCATGAAAAATCCAAGTTTTATACCCACGAAGAAACCCATCACATACCATATGCTCATGCATCTCTCTTTCTCCATTCCAAAATGAGTTTGAACAATTCTTACAAGGACATCATATTTTGTTTCCCGATTTATTACTAAATGCAAAGCTTAAGAATTCCCCCCTCCCTTCCAAATACACCTTTGTGTGCCTACATGTTATGTAAATATGAATAAGCATCAGATTGGATGTAGTTAAATAATTGCTTAGTACCCTATAACCGCTAAATTTTTTGTGTTGTACCTAGGCTCATCCATCCACTATTTGTCCATGGTGGCTGCACCTTGACAAGTAATTCACAACCTACTATGTGAAATATACACTCAGAGTATTGATGTTGCTGCAAAAATTGGCATTCACTATGAACATACATATCAAATAGACATAAACTTAAAATAGGGGCATAGAGCTTCTAAAACATGTTGGATATGCACATAATCATGTTAATGCAAGAGAGATATATCTGCAACTACTTGATAAAAACATACCACACGAAGTAGGGTTCACACAACCAAATCTGCAACTACTTGAAATACAAAATGAACAAAAAACTGAAACTGAAAGAATCTCATGCAAGTCATCCAATTAGGTCTATCACGCAAGCATTCTTCAATCAGGCCATTAATGACAATGTGAACTATAGAATTGATTTTTTTTCAAAACTATCACTATTTTTTAGCAAATTAAGAAACTATAGCAGCCAATGCAAAAAAATCAAAACTATGGCCCTATCGGCCTCGTGTGGGCCGAAAAGTGAGTTTTCGGCCCAACATAAGCCGAAGAGTGGAGCCATGCAGCTTCGGCCACCCCTTAACGTGTAAAGGTCGGCCCCAGGGACTTTTCGGCCTACTGCTGACCAAAAAGGCCTTTTCGGCCTACTGCTGACCAAAAATGTCTTTAAAATGTCTTTTCGGCCCAGGTCGCACCTCTTCGGCCAAGGCACGGCCGAAAAGCCCTTTTCAGCCAAATCTTGACCTTTTCGGCGCACGCGAGGCCGACGGGGTCATAGTTTTGAATTTGTTTGCAATGGGTGCTATAGTTTTCGAATTTGCTATAAAAATAGTGATAGTTTTGAAAAAAAATCTATACAACTATCTCTTTAATTCTGTAGGCGGGGCAGAGGAAAGTAAATCAGCCGGAACAGAGGTCGCCCGTGGAGGAAGAACAACAGTGGATCCTCGCGTCTGACCTTGATGCTTCTCCTTGCCGGTGGTAGGCGCTGCTGCTCCTCGGCGCGGCGGACGGCACTGCTGCTCCTTGGCGGATGTGGGGGACGATGCTGCTGCTCCTTGGTGCGGCGAACGACGCTGCTTCTCCTTGGTGCGGTGGACGGAGCTGCAGCTCCTGGGCGGATGTGGGGCGGGGGATCAGAGGACGGGCGGCAGCGTGCAGGTTGGGGTGGCGGCGGCGCACTGGATTTGCTAGGTTTAGGTCGCGGCAGGCGGCGTAATGTGTTTCAGGGTAGCGAGAGAATGGGTAGGATTGGGGATCGAGGGGATATTTGGTTATGTTTTTTTTCTTTCTCTTTTTTTTTCCTCCTCTAGTCTGGCTCGGATGTTTCACATGGCGTGCACATGGCTCTTTTTATGTGCCATATTTTTTGGTGCGGGCAGAAGCAAACTACACCGACACTTTCTGTGTCCCCACGAATCCGCGATAGACAAAGGATCACTAAAGTATGTATATGCCGACCAAAATTGCATCGATGATCTGGTGGTGATTTGGCAACATATAATGTGTCATGAGGCTATATATCAACAACATACTGTGTGTCGGCATAGTTTGTGACACAAAATGTGTCGGCGATGCTCACTTCTACCAACAGACGCATGTCGTCTTTGCAGTATTGTGGTGTACTGCAACTACAATAATGCAGAGTGGGGCGACGACCGGAGTGTGGGCGGCGATGGAGTGGGGGGGGGGGGCGCGGGGATGGTGGCGGAGTGGGGCAGCAGGTGAATGGGGAGGCGGCCGGAGTGGGGGATCAGCGGAGTGGGGAGTCGACTGGCAGAGACCGAGAGGCGGCGGCAAGAGTGCGCGAGCGGCGAGAGGGGGGAGGAGTAGTGGAGTGCGATGAGCATTTACCTGCGCCGGCGGTGGCGGTGGCGGCTTAGGGGAGAGAAACCCTAACCGCGGCGGCGGTTGGTAGAGGCTGGGAGGAAATGCAAGAAGTAAGGGGTGCGGGGGAGGGTGGCTGGGTGGTTTTCACTCGGTGTAGGAGTAGCGCCGAGTATGGGCCGGCGCTACTGCTAAGTCCACTAGCTATAGCACCGACGCATAGGCCACGCTACAGGTAAGTGGGCTAGCGTGGTGGCCGTGTGGCCCACGTAACAGCACCGCGGCTCAAAGTAATCAACGCTGCTGCTACACATAGTGTGGGGGCCCCAACAGGCGCTACTGGTAAAGTTCTACGTATAAGAATTTTCCTAGTAATGGGTGAGCCTCTTCTCCAGCGCCGCGTCCAACATCTCCTCGCCTCTCCCGGAACCATCTGCGTGCCATGGCGCCCGTAGATCCGCGTCGTTGTCCCGAGGCGGCGGCGCAGATGAGGCGCGACTCGGCAGGCCGCCAATGCCATCCTTCCTTCGGCCAGGCTCGTCGGCTTGGTAGCGACGGCAAAGAGACCACGTCGATGGGGGCCATGGCTTGGAGGGAGAAGGCAACAAACTTGGCGCGGGCGAGAGTGCTGCCAGGGCAAGGACGCGCCGCGGCGGTCATTTTCAGCGTGGGCGGCGGTGACGAGATCCCGTCGACGGTGACGAGATCCCGTCGGTGGGGGCCATGGCTTGGAGGGAGAAGGCAGCAAAGTTGTCGCGGGCGAGAGTGCTGCCAGGACAAGGACGCGGCCGCGGCGGTCATTTTCAGCGTGGGCGGCGGTTTTCGGACAAAAAAAGTGAACGACGAATAGAATCTTCTAAAGACACGTGGTGCGCCAGAAAAGATAAAGAGACTGATATAAAAAACGAAAGGAAAATATTGCTGTAACAAATATCCAGTCATTCCAACTTAGATCCATTACCACAATCTACGTCAATTCACGACGACTTTCATATCATATCCACATAGTACAAAACTTGGCACGTAGTTCCATGACTAAATCGAGACAAAAAAGTAGTACGTGGTTCCGCGACTAAATCGATATGAATGACGACACACTTAACATGAAGAATGTACGTTGATTAGAAGACTGGCCGAATACGGATAGCACCATCAATCGATACCAGCGATTTACTCGGAGATGTCTGCAAAATCAACTCGGAAGCAGAGGATGCCGAAAAACAGCACGAACATGATGAAGGAAGCCCTGGCCCTGGTGTTCTCGTCGATGGCGTCAGAATCGGTCGTGTCGGGCATGGCCAGCTAAGCTAAGACGTTGTGCCGACTAGCGTCGGAGTCGGTCGAGCCGGGCGTCGGTGGCCTCGAGCGTCCCGTCTTGATATATGCGAGGTAGAGGAGTGCCCCGGCCATAAGGGCACGCCCCGTGGCGCCCCAGCTCTTGAGGATGGCGTAGTTGACGACGGCCAGCGGCACCACCGGCGACACGAGTGCAGGGAGCACTGGACCGAGGGAAGGCACCTTGAACTCGTCGGTGGCGACGCTCGGCGCATGAAGCGGGCTGGGAAAGATGTTGGTGATGGCGCTCGGTATGGGAAGCGGGCCGGGGAGGACGTCGCTGAGGCTCGGCGCAGGCGCGACCCTGAGAGGACCTGCTGCAGGTAGACCCGGCGGGCTTTGGCCCCTCAAGGATGGACTCCACCGTCGGCATGCTGCACGGCTTCGCTTTGTTGTCATCGTCAATCCAGTCCCTGCACCATCGCATCATCTGCTCGATGGCTGCCTTGCTGAGCAGCCGGCAGCCGAAGACTCTCCACGCGGATCCAGGAGCGCCTCCTCTTCACAGCAGTCGGAAACAATCATGTGTTTACTACTTGGTCTGTGTCTATCTGCGTAGATAGCAAATGGACAAGTTTGTCTTCGTAGATGTTTTTACCGGATGTGTTTACCTTTTATATTTTATGAAAAAATTGCACATGGACAAATTTGCACCGGAACCAGTTTATTTTTGTACCAAGTCAAAAAAGTAACACATACAAGAACTGGTTCGATACGACACTAAGGACTTACTCTGTATCGGACCAGTCCTCGTATGCGTCCCCGTGCTAAGTACGTGCCGGTTGTGAGGGCGGTCTAAACAAATTTTAAAACCATGGAAAATTAAAATAAAGATTTTATACCAAATGTTTATCTGAAATGTTTTTATCGTACTAATACATTAAAGATTTCAATATTATTTCACTGACACACTAAGGACATAACAATGTTCTGAAATATCAGTTATGTTATTTTTTTCATCATTTTTAATGTTTGTTACTCAAAATATCAAATATGTTAAAACTAATTTTGTGTTCTAACAAAACTTGTGTTTAGATTAAAAATTGAAAAATTGCATAAATTGTATGGTGCACATGTATATATTTGTGTGTATATACATGTGTTGGTATATATATATATATATATATATATATATATATATATATATATATATATATATATATATATATATTTTATGGGTGTGTTGGTATATATTTTAATATCATCAAATATTATTGTAGAGATTTCTAAAAGTGTATCGTCTAACTAATATCATTAGTGGTTTCTAGTGTATTATTCCGTAACGTCCGCCCCGGTCCCAAAGAGGAGGAGGGGCCCCCAATATAAATTATCGTAGCAACCACTGTATACCATTATCTATTTAGTTTTAAATATTATAGTGTATAAAATCATATAGTGTACAAGCAATATACACCAAAGAAAAATTTATTAGTTAGCCTACTAGTCAAAATGATTCAATTTATATTCTAGACATAAGCACAAATCTATATAAATGAACATGAGAAGGGAAATATACAGATGGCCAAAGTAATCAGAGCAGTGTCGCAAACAGAAACATGTTTAACATGGATGTTAGCAATGGGAAACACAAATGTGGATAACAAAAGCTCATGCACACACCACTGGATGAAGATCCTGAGTCACTGCTGAAACTACTTGGGCTATCACATTTGTTAGGTTTGATCTGTGGATCTTTCTCTATCAATATAGGGGATGCATTTTGCCACATATGTCCACATCCTCCTCAATAGGCTCACCACCTGATTTGACAAAAAAAGTCAATCTCTAACAACTGCATTGATGGCATCAAAGTTCAAAGGGTACATGAAAAAACACCTTTGCAGGGATTTGTGGACAAGTGACTGAGGCCAGAAACATTCACATCCTCATTCTCAGAAGGCTCCGATTTGGTCTGCTGGTTATCTCTCTCTTGCAAATACTTATCCACATGCTTCTTCAGTTCTAATAGTATGTCATCACTGAGTGCATGGATATCAATCTCTATCTCTCCAGCCCAGGCTGATCTGTTTTATTGTCAATACACTGCTCTAACAAATCAATGATGTGACAACAAACATTAAGAGAAATCAACAGACTTTTTCAAAGAGAAGAGATTCGGAAATAAAACATGATTATCATATCAGATCCACATGCACCTTTTACACAAATCAACGCTATACTTGCCAATTATATCGACGATAGTATGCTACAAAAACATTTCATGAAACGAAAGTTATAACACCTACAACAAAGTTGATACTTTATTGACTATGATAAACAATGTTTAGAATAACACCATTTCAAGAAATGCTGCTGCAGTTAAATAGTAAATTAAGCTATACCATTTCAGGAAAATGTGTAATCTGTTCCAACTTTCATAACTCACTCCAGCTGCTTCCAGGCTTGACGCTGTACTACCAGAGATGGTAGAAAATCTACAGGCACAAAAAATCTTCATAAGACCCTACATAAACATTGGTAAATCTAAGCTGGAGAATGCTTCTTCCTGTACAAGTTTAAGCTTCATAAATACTAACTAATCTCACTCGAACAATCAACCTATAAAAACATGCAGCCAAGAAAGATTAACTTGCTAAGAAGAAGCCTACTGCAAATAATGCATAGCTTTGGGGAAGGCAACATATATGATATCAGCACTGCCTGAAGTAGGCATTGATGTACATCATAATTCTACATGGTGATGCATGGGGATAACCTAGAAGACACAACCCAACGCAATCCAGCATTAACTTATAACAACATCGCAATTGTCAGTTATACAATTCTTTGGAGAGAGGGAGATCCCACAGCATGAAAGAGTCATGCGAAGCTCTGAAGACCATTACCAAGATTGGCCAAGTCCATTTTATCCGACAATGATATCGCTCATGTTGATGTAGGAAGTTACAGTGAGCAGGCAGGTATCTAGATTACCACACACACACAAAAAAACTGTATCATCTGCCACAATATTAGTATTTGCGGTCCTAAAATAGTGCCCACGCAGGAACACTTCAGAACACTTCATTGTGCGCATACATAAATAGCGGATACAGTAGTCCTAGAAAAACTGGCCCTGATTATGACAACCCCCAAAAGGGGGACAGTTTATAAAAAGCAAGTAGAAATATAGTAAATGGAACTAACTAAATGTGACAATGGACTAAGTAGCCTTGATCAACCTGGATATATTTGTATGTGTGCATACATCTTGTTACACAAAGCTAAATACCCATATAAATCACAACCAACCTATATACATCCACTGTTTTTGTCAGATGCTGCTATGGAGTGACTACGGCAGAACTCATCGCTGGCTTTATGGGTCTGTGCTCCGCTGCTTCTTCAGTACATGGTACCTCAGCCCCCTGTTAACATCTGCATCGATGGAGATCGTCGAGCCATCACAAGCTTCTCCATTGACCAGCATGTTTGAAAGAACTGTCGTCACATTCTTCTCCACCCATCTCCTCATGGGCCTTGCGCCACTTACTAGGTGGTATGATTCCGACCAAATGACGTCCAGCGCGGCATGAGTTATAAATAGAGAGACGCCTTTGTTAGCTACTATGGCAATGACATCCTTCATCTGGAATTTCACTATTTCCTTCAGTTCGTCGTGTGAAAGCGGCTCAAATATCACAACCTCACTCAGTCTGGCAATAAGTTCAGGCTTCAAGCGTTTCTGAACCTGCAAGAACATGTGCATATGACAATTAGCGGGCATCCATTAAGAGTTTTAAAAAGGGCACTCTGAGATTTACAGACCTGCTCCATAAGAAGACCCCGACCAGCTTTGACTGTGTTTTCTATGCCCATTATTGTTGTTAGGTGCTCTGCTCCCAGATTTGAGGTCATAATGATGATAGTGTTTTTAAAATTCTACGACGTGTCCTTTGCCATCGCTCAGCGTACCATCATCAAGGAGTTGCATAAAAACCTTCAATATTGAAGGATCTGCCTTATCCACCTGGTCGAAAACGACAACACTGTATGGACACCTCTTGACTTTCTCGGTAAGTTGCCCATCTTCTTCATAGCTTTAGAAAGTCAAATCATTTAGAGAGATATGGAAATAGAGTGTGTCAAGAAGGAATTAAACATGTGCAGGAAGCCAGGAAGTGTGGGAGAATCAAACCTTCGAGGTCCCCCAATGAGGCGCGACACAGATCCACTCCCAGCATATTCCGACATATCAAAGCGGATCAACGTCTTCTCATTGTCAAATATCCTCTGGGCGAGAGCTTTTGCGAGTTCTGTTTTTCCAACACCAAGCGGGCCCAAAAAGAGGAATGAACCTATCGGTCGGCTAGATTGACCAAAATCAACCCTGGAACGTAGCACCGCTTGCGCAACCAAATTGACCGCGTCATCCTGACCGACGACTCGCCCATGCAATTTGTCTGATAGGTGGACTAACTTCTCCTTCTCCTCTTGACCAAGTGTAGTGAGAGGGATTCTAGTGCACCGACTAACAACCTTCAAATAACATTTGAAATATGAGAGGTAGTACTATTGGTAATAACAGAACCTATTCACACATATGATTATGATTTACCTGTGCGAGATGATCTGGGCCAACAGTTAACTCCTTCGGTGCAAATATAGAGCTAATTATATTATTCTCCACTTTCTTCTTGCCAAATTGACCTTTGCAGTAGAGCATGCCTTGTCAATCAAATTTTTTCTTCGATCAAAGGGGAGTCCCCCCGGTTCCATTTTATTGAAATGAAACCAGCAGTTCAAACAGATCTTCTGGTCTAAACCCAGGTTCAACACAGCACTAAAAGCATTACAATATAGAGTTTTCAATGTGATAAGCTTCCAGCACAAGAAACTAGTACAGGAAAAGCCAAACACAGGACCGGCAAGCATAAATCAGCTCATGGGGATGAAAACCACATGGATCTCCTCCGCTTTCCTTGGATCATCTTTCACCTGCTTCAGGGTGGCGCGCCCTCCATGTGCCATTCCTTGGATGGCCTTGGACCAGGACAGCTGTTGCGGGCTTTCTTGACATTTCAGTCTTGTTCCAGTTCCAGCGGCGATCGCAATCTCCCCAGGAGATGATCTCTCAATTTTTTTATCTGCCCCTCCTGCAGTTCCTTGTTAGGTTTCACCCAATCCCCTAAATATTGACTTATCTTCTTCCAGACCTGTTTGACAGAAGTCCATTTAGCTCTATTAAACACAATGGTATTTCTAGTGTTCCACAGCCCCCACAAGACTGCAGAAGAAACCACATTTAAATGAGCAAACTTCTTATTGGAGAGCCAGCAGGCAGCTAGCTCCAAGAAGGAGTGGAAGCTTCTACCAGAGCTTATCTCCACTTCTTTCCACATCAACTTAGCTACCACACAATCAAAAAATAAGTGGTGAATCGATTCTATTTCGCTGCAATGTACACATTCCAGGGGTTTTGGAATGCCTCTTTTCCTCGGTTATCACATGTCATAATTTTGTTCTGGGGAAAAGCCATAGAAACCCATGTATTCTAGGTGGGACCTTCAGGTTCCACACAGCAGGTGTATAGATGGGTTGTATCCCCCTAAAGTTTACAATAGCATATAAGGATCTAGAAGAGTAGATGCCTTTTGATTCATATTGCCAAATCATACTATCTTCCTGGTCAATAAAGGCTACTGATTTAGCAATCGTTTCCAAGTCAAACCACTGATGCATAAGCTCTTCATCAAAATTCCTTCTAAAGGAAATTCTAAGAGTATCCCCATCCCAAGTTTCTGCTATGGTTTTGTTCTTATTGTTAGTTATACAATACAGATCCTAGAATTGTGTGCAAGAGGAGCATTACCGAACCAGATATCTTCCCAAAATAGGATGGATCTACCATTTCCTACTGACCATTTGTACCCAATCTTAACTGCTTTCATGGCCCACATCACACCCTTCTAGAATTGCGATGGGTGTGGGTCATTGCAACAAAGAATATTTGGTCTCTTAGTATTATATTTGGAGTCAATAACTCTCCTCCATAGGGACCGCTCACTACAAATATATCTTTTTATCCAAGACCCTATCAGGCATATATTCAAATCTTGCAGGTTTGGAATCCCCATACCTCCATATTCCTTCTTCATACACACAGATAGCCAATTGGCCAAATGGATTTTTTGATTTCCTTCATCGTCACTCCAGAGACAATTAGCTAATTGGGAGTTGATCAAGGAAACTGCCCATTTTGGAAATTTAAGGAAAGACGACATATATATAGGTATGCTAGCTAGACAGGTTTTTAACTAGAGTGATCCTCCCTAGTAAGGATGGAAGTTTACCCCTCCAACCAGCCATTCTAGCCAGAAGGGCATCAATAAGGGGTTGCAGATCTTCTCTTCTGAGTTTATCAAAATGCAGTGGGACACCCAAATATTTGATTGGGAACTTTCCTCTAACACAAATTGAAAATCTCCAGGAAAGTTTGGATCTCCCCCCCCCCCCTAAATTGATGGGGACTAATTCACTCTTATGATAATTAATAGACATAGCAGATACTAATCCAAAGCAAGTCAGGGCCCATTTGAGGTTAAGAGCCGCCCTATGATCATTATCTACAAAGAGCAGAGTATCATCTGCATATTGTAGGCAGGTTACACTACTAGAGAAAAGCTTACCAGTAGCGCTTGTTTTTGTGCTACCAGTAGCGCGGGTACCAGCGCTACTGCTACGACGCTACAGCTATTTTCTAGCAGTAGCGTGTTTATAGACCAGCGCTACTGGTAAGCTCAACTACTAGTAAGCTGTTTTAGGCCAGCGCTACTGCTAACATTTATGTTTTCTTTTTAATATTTTGGCGTTGTACATGTTTAAACAGATATATTTTTTATAAAATAACAACTCATCATGAACTAGTCTGCTTAAATAGCATATTCATTACCAGTAGACATCACCACCAAACAATGTTCGTCAAGGAGACATCATATATATAACAAGTTGGTCACTAGTCATAATCACAACTCCTCATCCTCCTCATCAACTCTAACACATTATAGCACATAATAACTCATTCTACCTAGGAACTACTCCTCTCATAGGACCTACTCTACCATATGTTAGGTAAAATATCATAAAACAAGATAGGCATTGACTCTTCATTAAGGAAACTGAACTCTCCATAATGAAGAACGGAGTGTTGAAAATATGCCCTAGAGGCAATAATAAATTAGTTATTATTATTATATTTCCTTGTTCATGATAATCGTTTATTATCCATGCTATAATTGTATTGATAGGAAACTCAGATACATGTGTGGGTACATAGACAACACCATGTCCCTAGTAAGCCTCTAGTTGACTAGCTCGTTGATCAATAGATGGTTACGGTTTCCTGACCATGGACATTGGATGTCGTTCATAACAGGATCACATCATTAGGAGAATGATGTGATGGATAAGACCCAATCCTAAGCCTAGCACTAAGATCGTGTAGTTCGTATGCTAAAGCTTTTCTAATGCCAAGTATCATTTCCTTAGACCATGAGATTGTCAACTCCCGGATACCGTAGGAATGCTTTGGGTGCACCAAACGTCACAACGTAACTGGGTGGCTATAAAGGTGCACTACGGGTATCTCCGAAAGTGTCTGTTGGGTTGGCACGAATCGAGACTGGAATTTGTCACTCCTCGTGACGGAAAGGTATCTCTGGGCCCACTCGGTAGGACATCATCATAATGTGCACAACGTGACCAAGGGGTTGATCACGGGATGATGTGTTACGGAACGAGTAAAGAGACTTGCCGGTAACGAGATTGAACAAGGTATCGGGATACCGACGATCAAATCTCGGGCAAGTACAATACCGCTAGACAAAGGGAATTGTATACGGGATTGATTGAATCCTCGACATCGTGGTTCATCTGATGAGATCATAGTGGAACATGTGGGAGCCAACATGGGTATCCAGATCCCGCTGTTGGTTATTGACCGGAGAACGTCTCGGTCATGTCTGCATGGTTCCCGAACCCGTAGGGTCTACACACTTAAGTTTCGATGATGCTAGGGTTATAGGGAATAGATATACGTGGTTACCGAATGTTGTTCGGAGTCCCGGATGAGATCCCGGACGTCATGAGGAGTTTCGGAATGGTCCGGAGGTAAAAGATTTATATATGGGAAGTCCTGTTTTGGTCACCGGAATTGTTTTGGGTGTTATCGGTAATGTACCGGGACCACCAGGAGGGTCCCGGGGGTCCACCAAGTGGGGCCACCGGCCCCAGAGGGCAGCATGGGCCAAGTGTGGGAGGGGACCAACCCCAGGTGGGCTGGTGCGCCCCCCCCACAAGGGCCCAAGGCGCCTAGGGTTTGGGGAGGGGGTGCTTCCACCTTTCTTGGGGGGCAAGTTTCCCCCCTCTCCCCCCTTGGCCGCACCCTAGATGGGATTGGGGCTGCCGCCACCCCTAGGGAGGGGACCCTAGGAGGAGGCGCAGCCCTCCCTCTCCCCCTATATATAGTGGAGGCAAAGGGGCAGCCCAACACGCGAAGTTCTTCTCCTGTTGGCGCAGCCCTAGCTCTCTTTCTACTCCTCTCTTGCGGTGCTTGGCGAAGCCCTGCTGGATTGCCACGCTCCTCCATCACCACCACGCCGTTGTGTTGCTGCTGGATGGAGTCTTCCTCAACCTCTTCTTCTCTCCTTGCTGGATCAAGGCATGGGAGACGTCACCGAGCTGCACGTGTGTTGAACGCGGAGGTGCCGTCCGTTCGGCACTAGGATCTCCGGTGATTTGGATCACGACGAGTACGACTCCTTCAACCCCGTTCTCTTGAACGCTTCCACTTAGCGATCTACAAGGGTATGTAGATGCACTCTCCTTCCCCTCGTTGCTAGTCTCTCCATAGATAGATCTTGGTGACTCGTAAGAAAATTTTGAATTTCTGCTACGGTCCCCAACAGTGGTATCAGAGCTAGGTCTATTGCGTAGATTCTATGCACGAGTAGAACACAAAGTAGTTGTGGGCGTTGATTTTGTTCAATATTATTACCGTTACTAGTCCAATCTTGATTCGGCGGCATTGTGGGATGAAGCGGCCCGGACCGACCTTACACGCATTTCCACGCGAGACAGGTTCCACCGACTGACATGCACTTGTTGCATAAGGTGACTAGCGGGTGCCAGTCTCTCCCACTTTAGTCGGATCGTATTCGATGAAAAGGGTCCTTATGAAGGGTAAATAGCAATTGGCATATCGCGTTGTGGCTTTTGCGTAGGTAAGAAACGTTCTTGCTAGAAACCCATAGCAGCCACGTAAAACATGCAAACAACAATTAGAGGACGTCTGACTTGTTTTTGCAGGGTATGCTATGTGATGTGATATGGCCAAGAAGAATGTGATGAATGATATGTGATGTATGAGATTGATCATGTTCTTGTAATAGGAATCACGACTTGCATGTCGATGAGTATGACAACCGGCAGGAGCCATAGGAGTTGTCTTTATTTATTGTATGACCTGCGTGTCATTGAACAACGCCATGTCATTACTTTACTTTATTGCTAACAGGTAGCCATAGTAGTAGAAGTAATAAGTTGGCGAGACAACTTCATGGAGACACGATGATGGAGATCATGATGATGGAGATCATGTTGTCATGCCGGTGACGATGATGATCATGGAGCCCCGAAGATGGAGATCAAAAGGAGAAAAATGATATTGGCCATATCATGTCACTTTTTGATTGCATGTGATGTTTATCATGTTTATGCATCTTATTTGCTTACAACGACGGTAGTAAATAAGATGATCCCTCATTAAAATTTCAAGAAAGTGTTCCCCCTAACTATGCACCGTTGTGAAAGTTCGTCGTTTCGAAGCACCACGTGATGATCGGGTGTGATAGATTCTAATGTTCACATACAACGGGTGTAAGCCAGATTTACACACGCGGAACACTTAGGTTAACTTGACGAGCCTAGCATGTACAGACATGGCCTCGGAACACAAGAGACCGAAAGGTCGAGCATGAGTCGTATGGTGGATACGACCAACATGAAGATGTTCACCGATGATGACTAGTCCGTCTCACGTGATGATCGGACACGGCCTAGTTGACTCGGATCATGTAATCACTTAGATAACTAGAGGGATGTCTATCTGAGTGGGAGTTCATTAGATGAACTTAATTATCCTGAACATAGTCAAAAGCCCTTTGCAAATTATGTCATAGCTCGCGCTTAGTTCTACTATTTTAGATATGTTCCTAGAGAAAATATAGTTGAAAGTTGACAGTAGCAATTATGCGGACAGTAGAAGGCTTATGTCCTTAATGCACCGCTCGGTGTGCTGGACCTCGAACGTGGTCTGTGGATGTTGCGAACATCTGACATACGTGTTTTGATGACTACATGATAGTTTGGTAATGTTAAATAGTTTAGAATTGAGGCACCGAAGACATTTTTGAAATGTCGCAGAACATATGAGATGTTCCAAGAGCTGAAATTGGGATTTCAGGCTCGTGCCCACGTCAAGAGGTATAAGACCTCCGACGATTTTCTTAGCCTGCAAACTAAGGGAGAAAAGCTCAATCATTGAGCTTGTGCTCAGATTGTCTAAGTACAACAATCACTTGAATCCCGTGGGAGTTGATCTTCCAGATGAGATAGTGATGTTTCTCCAAAGTCATTGCCACCAAGCTGCTAGAGCTTCGTGAAGAACTATAACATATCAGGGATAGATATGATGATCCTTGAGATATTCCCGATGTTTGACACCGCGAAAGTAGAAATCAAGAAGGAGCATCAATTGTTGATGGTTGGTGAAACCACTAGTTTCAAGAAGGGCAAGGGCAAGAAGGGATACTTCATGAAACGGCAAATCAGTTGCTGCTCTAGTGAAGAAACCCAAGGTTGAACCCAAACCCAAGACTAAGTGCTTCTGTAATAAGGGGAACAACCACTAGAGCAGAATTACCCTAGATACTTGGTAGATAAGAAGGCAGGCAAGGTCGACAGAATTATATTGGATATACATTATGTTAATGTGTACTTTACTAGTACTCCTAGTAGCTCCAGGGTATTTAGATACCGGTTCGGTTGCTAAGTGTTAGTAACTCGAAATAAAAGCTACGGAATAAACGGATACTAGATAAAGGTGAGCTGACGATATGTGTTGGAAGTGTTTCCAAGGTTGATGTGATCAAGCATCGCACGCTCCCTCTACCATCAAGATTGGTGTTAAACCTAAATAATTGTTATTTGGTGTTTGCGTTGAGCATAGACATGATTGGATTATGTCTATCGCAATACGGTTATTCATTTAAGGAGAATAATGGTTACTCTGTTTATTTGAATAATACCTTCAATGGTCTTGCACCTAAAAGGAATGGTTTATTGAATCTCAATCATAGTGATACACATTTTCATGCCAAAAGATATAAGATTGTAATGATAGTACCACTTACTTGTGGCACTGCCATGTAAATCATATTGGTATAAAACACATGAAGAAGCTCCATGTTGATGGATCTTTGAACTCACTCATTTTTTGAAAGTTTGAGACATGCAAACCATGTCTATTGGTGTATACGCATGGAGAAACTCCATGCAGATGGATCGTTTGGACTCGCTTGATTTTGAATCACTTGAGATATGCAAATCAGACCACATGGGCAAGATGACAGAAAAGCCTCGTTTTCAGTAAAATGGAACAAGATAGCAACTTGTTGGAAGTAACACATTTTGATATGTGCAGTCCAATGAGTGCTGAGGCATGCGATGAATGTCGTTATGTTCTTACTTCACGGATGATTTGAGTAGATACTGAGTGTATTTACTTGATGAAACACAAGTCTGAATTATTGAATGGTTCAAGTAATTTCAGAGTGAAGTTGAAGGTCATCGTGACAAGAGGATAAAATGTCTATGATATGACCATAGAGATGAGTATCTGAGTTACGAGCTTTGGCATGCAATTAAGACATTGTGGAAATTGTTAATACCGCCTGGAACACCATAGTGTGATGGTGTGTCCGAACATCCTAGTTGCACCCTATTGGATATGGTGCGTACCATGATGTCTCTTATCGAATTACCACTATCGTTCATGGGTTAGGCATTAGAGACAACCGCACTCACTTTAATAGGGCACCACGTAATTCCGTTGAGACGACACCGTTTGAACTATGGTTTGGAGAAACCTAAGTTGTCATTTCTTAAAAGTTTGGGGCTGCGACGCTTATGTGAAAAAGTTTCAGGTTGATAAGTTCGAACCCAAAGCGGATAAAATGCATCTTCATAGGACACCCAAAAACAGTTGGGTATACCTCCTATTTCAGATCCGGAAGCATATGGATTGTTTCTAGAAACGGGTCCTTTCTCGAGGAAAAGTTTCTCTCGAAAGAATTGAGTGGGAGGATGTTGGAGACTTGATAAGGTTATTGAAACCATCACTTCAACTAATGTGTAGCAGGGAACAGGAAGTTGTTCCTGTGTCACCTACACCAATTGAAGTAGAAGCTTATGATAGTGATCATGAAACTTCGGATCAAGTCACTGCTAAACCTCGTAGGTCGACAAGGATGCGTACTACTTCAGAGTGGTACGGTAATCCTATCTTGGAGGTCATGTTGCTAGACAACAATGAACCTATGAGCTATGAAGAAGCGATGGTGGGCCCGGATTCTGACAAATGGCTCGAGGCCCTAAAATCCGAGAGAAGATCCATGCATAAGCCAAAGTGTAGACTTTGGAAGAACTACTTGATGGTCGTAAGGCTGTTGGGTACAGATGGATTTTAAAAGGAAGACGGACAATGATGGTAAGTATCACCATTAAGAAAGCTCGACTTGTCGTTAAGATTTCCGACAAGTTCAAGGAGTTGACTACGGTGAGGCTTTCTCACTCGTAGCAATGCTAAGAGTCTGTTGGAATTGGATTGGCAGTTACTGCATTATTTATGAAATCTTGCAGATAGGATGTCAAAACATTGTTTCCTCAACAATTTTCTTGAGGAAAGGTTGTATGTGATACAACCAGAAGGTTTTGACAAATCCTAAAAGACGCTAACAAGTATGCAAAGCTCCAACAATCCTTCTAAGGACTGGGGTAAGCATCTCGGAGTTGGAATGTACGCTTTGATGAGATGATCAAATATTTTGGGTTTATACAAAGCTTATGAGAAACTTGTATTTCCAAAGAAGTGAGTGGGAGCACTATAGCATTTCTGATGAGTATATGTTGTTGACATATTGTTGATCAGAAATGATGTAGAATTTCTGGAAAGCATATAGGGTTGTTTGAAAGGTGTTTTTCAATAGAAAACATGGATTAAGCTGCTTGAACATTGAGCATCAAGATCTATGAGGATAGATCAAAGACCGCTAAATGGTACTTTCAAATGAGCACATACCTTGACATGATCTTGAAAGTGTTCAAGATGGATCAGTCAAAGAAGGAGTTCTTGCCTGAGTTGTAAGGTATGAAGTTAAGAGTTAAAGCTTGACCACGGTAGAAGAGAGAGAAAGGACGATGGTCGTCCCCTATGCTTCAGACGTAGGCTCTATAGTATGTTATGCTGTGTACCGCACCGGAAGTGTGCCTTGCCATGAGTCAGACAAGGGGTACAGGAATGATCCAGGAACGGATCATTGGACAGGGTCAAAATTGTACTTGGAGTAAATAAGGACATGTTTCTTGATTATGGAGGTGATAAAGAGTTCGGCATAAAGGGTTACGTCGATGCAAGCTTTAACACCTATCCGAGTGACTCTGAATAGCAAACCGGATACGTATAGTGGAGCAACCATTCGGAATAGCTTCAAGTGGAGCGTGGAAGCAGCATTTACAATATGACCTAGAGATTTGCGAAGTACACACAGATCTGAATGTTGCAGACCCGTTGACTAAAACCTCTCTCACAAGCAAAAACATGATCAAACCCCAGAACTCATTGAGTCTTAATCACATGGTGATGTGAACTAGTTTAGTGACACTAGTAAACTCTTTGGATGTTGGTCACGTGGCGATGTGACCTATCAGTGTTAATCACATGGCGATGTAAACTAGATTATTGACTCTAGTGCAAGTGGGAGACTGCTGGAAATATGCCCTAGAGGCAATAATAAATTAGTTATTATTATTATATTTACTTGTTCATGATAATCATTTATTATCCATGCTATAATTGTATTGATAGGAAACTCAGATACATGTGTGGGTACATAGACAACACCATGTCCCTAGTAAGCCTCTAGTTGACTAGCTCGTTGATCAATAGATGGTTACGATTTCCTGACCATGGACGTTGGATGTCATTGATAAAAGGATCACATCATTAGGAGAATGATGTCATGGACAAGACCCAATCCTAAGCCTAGCACTAAGATCGTGTAGTTCGTATGCTAAAGCTTTTCTAATGTCAAGTATCATTTACTTAGACCATGAGATTGTGCAACTCCCGGATACCGTAGGAATGCTTTGGGTGCACCAAACGTCACAACGTAACTGGGTGGCTATAAAGGTGCACTACGGGTATCTCCGAAAGTGTCTGTTGGGTTGGCACGAATCGAGACTGGGATTTGTCACTCCGCGTGACGGAGAGGTATCTCTGGGCCCAATCGGTAGGACATCATCATAATGTGCACATTGTGACCAAGGGGTTGATCACGGGATGATGTGTTACAGAACGAGTAAAGGGACTTGCTGGTAACGAGATTGAACAAGGTATCGGGATACAGACGATCGAATCTCGAGCAAGTACAATACCGCTAGACAAAGGGAATTGTATACGGGATTGATTGAATCCTCGACATCGTGGTTCATCCGATGAGATCATCGTGGAACATGTGGGAGCCAACATGGGTATCCAGACCCCGTTGTTGGTTATTGACCAGAGAACGTCTCGGTCATGTCTGCATGGTTCCCGAACCCGTAGGGTCTACACACTTAAGGTTCTCATGACGCTAGGGTTATAGGGAATAGATATACGTGGTTACCGAATGTTGTTCGGAGTCCCGGATGAGATCCCGGACGTCATGAGGAGTTCCGGAATGGTCCGGAGGTAAAGATTTTATATATGGGAAGTCCTGTTTTGGTCACCGGAAAAGTTTCGTGTGTTATTGGTAATGTACCGGGACCACCGGGAGGGTCCCGGGGGTCCACCAAGTGGGGCCACCGGCCCCAGAGGGCAGCATGGGCCAAGTGTGGGAGGGGACCAGCCCCAGGTGGGCTGGTGCGCCCCCCACAAGGGCCCAAGGCGCCTAGGGTTTGGGGAGGGGGTGCTTCCACCTTTCTTGGGGGGGCAAGTTTCCCCACTCTCCCCCCTTGGCCGCACACTAGATGGGATTGGGGCTGCCGCCACCCCTAGGGAGGGAACCCTAGGAGGGGGCGCAGCCCTCCCTCTTCCCCTATATATAGTGGAGGCAAAGGGGCAGCCCAACACACGAAGTTCTTCTCCTGTTGGCGCAGCCCTACCTCTCTTTCTACTCCTCTCTCGCGGTGCTTGGCGAAGCCCTGCTGGATTGCCACGCTCCTCCATCACCACCATGCCGTTGTGCTGCTGCTAGATGGAGTCTTCCTCAACCTCTTCCTCTCTCCTTGCTGGATCAAGGCATGGGAGACGTCACCGAGCTGCACGTGTGTTGAACGTGGAGGTGCCGTCCGTTCGGCACTAGGATCTCCGGTAATTTGGATCACGACGAGTACGACTCCTTCAACCCCGTTCTCTTGAACGCTTCCGCTTAGCGATCTACAAGGGTATGTAGATGCACTCTCCTTCCCCTCGTTGCTAGTCTCTCCATAGATAGATCTTGGTGACTCCTAGGAAAATTTTGAATTTCTGCTACATTCCCCAACACGGAGATCATCCTGTCTCCAAGTCTTGGCCTACCCACAATGTTGCTTCCAAGTAGCTCTCTACGATGGTTGAAACATTTTTTGCAATCATTTATTATCATGGCTTCCTCGCTTTTAGAAATTCGGTATGGACAGGAGTGATGTGGATACTGTGGCTGACCTGGCCGTCGTGGCCGTAAGCTCGTAACTTCAACGCGACCTCTTGGCAACATCAGATGAGGCACACAATCCATCGGGATTTTCTGTTCAAAAACATAGTAATAACTTTGTAGTTAGCAATGTAGTTAGCAATGTTAAAAGATGCACGGATGTCGTAATAGTAGAAAATCTTACCATGATATCTCCATTGATGTTACCATAGCACACCGCGTGCACTAGTGGTACATATGGACCATAATTTTGAGGAATTCGATAATAGCTATTGTAATTCTCAAGATCAGTAAAAAAAGTGATAAGACCATCTTTCTCCTTATAAGTTAATTGTGCTTTTCATCATTGTAGTAGTAGGTTCTGTCTACTATCTTCCGTACATTTTTTGAAGAATGAAAATAAGCTGTCAATGGAAATAAGCTGTCAAATATTTTGAAATTAAAAATATAAATTACTTAGTAAATATGTTTAAGAAACTCACACAGCGGTAGAACTGGAAGTGTGTCAACAAGGACCCAAATGGTCATATATTTTTGGCGATGTCAGGATCACCAAGATCGAAGGTGAGAAGCATACCCTCATGAAAATCATACGCCTTGGAAAGGGCTTCCCAATTCGGGCAACCAAAATTGGATGAGTTCACAGAATTGTATAGTTTTACAGCAAAATCATAACCATGATGGGTCCTTAGTTGAATTATCTTTGTCTCCGTGCTTTCATGATCTTCAAAACTAGGGCTGGAAAAAAAGCTTGAAGCTCGCGAGCTAAACAAGTAGCTCGTGACTCGGCTCGAATCGACTCGAACTCAAAGAATAACGAGTCGAGCCGAGCTTTAGTTTAAGATCGTTTATAGACCAAGTTAAACGAGCCAATCTCACGAGTACTCGTGTAACTTGTTTGGCTTGATACAATAGATCAGCCACTCCCAATACAAAGAAAGATCAGTCACTAAACAGCCTACGTCCCAGGCGCACAACCCAAGGCCCAGCCGTTGAAGGCCTTGCCTCCTAGGAGACTCATGCGTTACAAGGAAATTACAATTGTTTAGTGATATATATGTTTAATATATACATAATCATTTTTATCATATTTCAGGGTTTTATGTTTATATCTTTAACGAGCTTAACAAGCTAAACGAGCCAACTCGCGAGTTATACGAGTAGAGCAAATCTTGGGTTTGAGCTCGTTAACGAAACGAGATCTAGCAAGTCGGTGGCTCAGCTCGGCTCAAATTCCAGCCCTATTCAAAACCCATCTTCTCCAAGACATAGCGTCTTGCATGGCATGGGATAAGCTAGTCGAATTGTAAAAGACGGAAATTACACGTTGAAGAAGCAGAGAAGTCATGCAAAAATAACATAAAAACCTTGCCATCGTTGCGTACCGTATCAACATCGAAGGTCTCATGGAGCTACATGCTGAAGCGCCGACCTTCTACCAGGTGAGGCCTGTCGCACATACCGCGCTTATCTTCGCAGTAATCGCACATAGCGAATTCCCTTTCGTCGTCAGACATTTCCTAATAGGTAATTAATAATCCATCATGAATACATATGTAGTAGTTTGTAGCACAAACCGCGCTCATCTTTTGCATTCAATAAGCAAATAACTAATAGGTAATTAATAATCCATCATCGAATACATATATAGTAGTTTGTAGCAAAGATCATCATATAATAAGACTAATACATCTCGAATAATAGCTCCTCTAGGTTTAGTGGGCCGCGGTGGACACCCAAAGAGAAGGAACCATCACCGGATCATAGCTCCGGTGAGATCCGCAAATAATCTGCCAGGTATTGGAGAACCGGTCGTTCGCCAATGCAACCAAGTAGCGCTGGACGTGCACGTTCTCCTCCGTGACACGGTGTTGAACCACCTGCGCGGGGGACTAAAGCCTCTCCACCGATGCAGGCCCACGTGACAGCCACCAAAGAAGCTCCGGGTCGACGACGGGCTGGCTCCTCACTAAGTTGCGCTCACCAGAAGGTAGCACAACCAAGTACCAGCCCGGCGGAGCCCAGTCCCGGACATGGCCCCTCGGCTCAAGCATGAGTCCTCCGCCGAGTCGACGACGAGGATGCGGGATAGGCATCATCGACGTCAAGAACAAAATGCTGAATTATGAAAACAAAATTAATAAACACTTAGCAAATTTTGACATGACCTTTGCTAAAAACAGGACCAATCGAGCGCCTGAAATTTGCCAGAACGTAAACGAATCGACATTTCTGGCAAAACATAGGCCACTCGGAAAAACATGACATTGTCCAAAATGTGACATGTTCAAAATATGACATGTCCACTGCAAATTTGCATAAAACAGGAAAATTTTCTTTAACTAAAAAATAACAACAATTGCTTTAACTAAAAAAATACCTAGAATTCTGCTAACTACACCTAAAACAACTAAAACACCTAAAATTCTGTTAACCACACCTAAAACAACTAAACCACCTAAAATTCTATTAACTACACCTAAAACAACTAAAACACCTAAAACAACTAAACACTAGTAGAAAAGAGGGCTTTGGTCCAGGCCGGGTTAGCCCATTAGTCCCGGTTCGATCGTAACCGGGACTAATGGGGCATTAGTCCCGGTTCAGGAGCCTGGGGGCCGGCCGGGCCACGTGGGCCATTTGTCCCAATTAAATGCAGACCTTTTAGTCCCGGTTGGTGCCACGAATCGGGACTAAAGGGTGCGATGCCCATTAGTACCGGTTCGTGGCACCAACCGGTACTAAAGGTTAGACCTTTAGCCCCGGTTCGAGCCACCAACCGGTACTAATGGGGTTTGAGGCATTAGTACCGGTTCATGGCACAAACCGGTAATAAAGGTCCCATTTTCAAACTCTACCCCCCCCCCTCGTGGATCGCCGTTTCAGTTTTAAAAAAATAATAGAAAATGATGAAAATGTCAAAAAAATAAAAGAAAATAAGTTTCCCATGTGATATGTGGTCTAGTTGTTGGGAAAATTTACAAATATGAATTTTGACTTTATTTGCAAAATCTCTCTAGAATTTAGTAAAATGGGCATAACTTTTGCATACGAACTCGGATTAAAAAGTTTTTTATATGAAAAATCAGCTACTCGAAAAGTTGCATTCAAATTTAACCGCGGGAACCTCGTTAAACATTTTCAAAATCCTCAAAAACCTAACAGAAAAAAGTTACGGGGCTTTTAAGATCTGGAAGCAAAAAAAAATTCATCAAATTTCAGTTTTTTTTTGAATTTTTGTTAAATCTAGTCAAACTATGGTCATACTACTTATTCAAGAAGTATTAGTGTTACTAAATAATTATTCAAGAATATTAGTGTTACTAAATAATTATTTCAGTTTTTTTGAATTTTGGTCAAATCTGGTCAAAGTATGGTCAAACTATGGTCAAACTAATTATTCAAGAAATATTAGTGTTACTAAATATTAGTGTTATTTTTTAGAACAATAGTTTCAAACTCAAACAGTGAAATGTGTGAGTTCATGCTCAAGCTAAATTCCCGAGGTTAATAGGATTGACATCTTACTATTGTCGAGAAAACAACAAGTGCAGACTTGGAAACGAGGGAGAATAGAACCCGGAAGTTAAGCGTGCTCAGGCTGGAGTAGTGAGAGGATGGGTGACCGTTCGGGAAGTTAGATGATGAGGGTGATTAGAGGTTAAATTGAGCAGTGATGAGGGGTGATTAGAGATGAGAGGTTAAAATAATTCAGAAATTTGAAAATCAAAAAAAAATATTCCAAAAAAAATTCAAATTTAAAAAAAATCATAAAAATTCCTTTAGTACCGGTTGGTGTTACCAACCGGGACTAAAGGTGGACCTGCAGTCAGCGGCCACGTGGAGAACCGAGACTAAAGGGGGAGGCTTTAGTAACGACCCTTTAGTCCCGGTTCCAGAACCGGGACTAAAGGCCCTTATGAACCCGGACTAAAAGCCCTTTTTCTACTAGTGAAAACACCTAAAACAAATTCAACATTATTCTAAGAACACCTACATTATTCTAAGAACCTACCTTTTTAACTAAAACACCTACAAATTTAACTAAAACACCTAAATATTCAACTAAAGCACCTACATTATTTAACTAAAACGCCTACAAATTCAACTAAGACACCTAAAAATTAACTACTCTCTAATAACTATAACTAGGGAGGGAGGAGGAGGAAGGAGGGAGGAGTATACCTCTCGGTGGAGGAGGGCCGGGCGCTGAGGCGACAAAGTGGGGAGGATGGCCGGTGGGGGCGGCCGGGGGAGGAGGGCAGGTGTGGGGGGGGGGGCGCCGGCAGGGGAGGAGGGCCGGCGCCGGGGAGGGCGGGCGGAGTAGGACGCGGGGGCGGCGGATGAATCGGGGGACGACTGGGATTCTATCTGGTGCGTCTGAGTGTGAGTGAGGGTGGTGGCGGGCTGCCAGGGGGAAGCAGAGAGGTGGGCTTAGCGGCAGCGCGGGGTAGGGGGGCCAGCGCTATAGCTAAAGCTGCAACGGGGGCCCGAGAGCGTGGCCCATTAGCAGTAGCGCTGGCTGTGAAATCCAGCGCTAATGCTAACGTCCACTTGTAGCACTTGTGCTGGCCGGCGTTACTACTAAATAGCAGTAGCGATGGGTATCTAAAGAACACTACTGCTAGATGTCTACCTATAAGCATTTTCCTAGTAGTGTTACCCCACCTGGATAGAAATTGGGACATAATCCTTTGATCAGCCCTGCTTGAGACCCTTTAACTACCATCTAGGCAAACACATCAACTACTAGGTTGAAAAGCAAGGGTGAGAAAGGATCCCCTTGTCTTAACCCACTACTAGTAATAAAGAAATCACTCTCAACTCCATTCACTTTGACTCCAATGGATCCCTGCTGGGTCATACTTTTAATCCAGTTAATCCATCTCCAACCAAAACCTCTTAGTTCTAGGACCTCATAAAGAAAATCCAGGTTAATTCTATCATAAGCCTTTTCATAGTCTATCTTAAGAATCATCCCTTCTCTACCAGAGGAATGTGTAGTGTGCAGCACTTCATGTGCAGTAACCACACTTTCCAGGATGTACATCCCCCTAATGAAAGCAGATTGAATTTCAGAAATCAATTTACGAATAATCAAAGCTAATCTATTAGTTAACACCTTGGTGAAGATCTTAAAACAACAATTAAGAAGACTAATAGGTCTAAGTTTCCTCATCTCTTTAGCTTCCTCTTCTTTAGGGATCAAGGTAATCATGGCAAAATTCAATCTAAAAATGTCTAGGTCATGGTCATACCATGCCTCAAACATAGCCATAAGATCATCTTTAATTATGTCCCAAAAGGTCTGGAAGAACATAAATGGAAGTCCATCAGGGCCAGGGGCCCCATCTGAATAAGATTCAAACAATGCTTTCCTAACTTCTTCAGTAAATCTAGCTTCTAGCTTAATATTATCATCTACAGAAACCATCTCCTCACTACTGAAGAAGTCTTGTTTCAAAGCAATACTAGGTCTCTGTTCAGCTTTAAACAAATTTTTATAGAAATCCTTAGCTATTTTCATCATCTTATCATGGTCAGAGGTGGGACCCTCAGGCCCCTCCAGTACAGAGATCAGTTTTTCCTCCTTCTCTGATTAGCCACTGCTTGGAAATAGGTTTTGTTCCTATCTCCTTCTAGAATGTGTCTGTCTCTAGATCTCTGTCTAGCTTTAGTCTCTTCTTTGCACCATATATCACTAAGCTCCTTTAAAATCTCCTTCATCCTATCCCTATCAATGTCATTCATCCCATTTGATTCTGTATATATATCTATTCTATCATATTCTTCTATGAGCTTCCTCTTATGTTTCCTAAGAAAAGCCTCTAAATTGGCACTCCACCCTCTAGCTATTCTTCTAAAATCTCTCACCTTACTCTACCAAACATCAATAGGGTTGGAGCTAAAACACTTAGTATTCCAAGCTTTAGAAACTATTTCTCTAAACTCAGGAACAGTTAACCACCACTTTTCAAACTTAAAACTATTCTTTTTAGGAGTTTTATCACAACCAGATTCCCAAATAACAGGGGTATGGTCACTCCCAATTCTAGGGAGGACTCTAGCATTAGCTAAAGGGAAAATGGCTTCGAACTCAGTAGTACAGAAAATCCTATCACTTCTAGACATAATCAAGTCTGCTTGATTATTTGCCCAAGTGTACATCCTACGAGACATATTAACTTCTACCAAGGACCAAAAATCTACCCAAGAGTTGAACCTGTCCACCCACTTAAAATGTACTCTACCATTGTTCTTATCAGTTTGACTCCTAACCAGATTGAAATCACCTCCTACAATAGCAGGGCCATTCCAATTAAGAAAAATACTATGTAACTCAGAAATAAACTCCTGTTTACTCTCCTCATAAGCAGGGCCATACACTGTGGTAATCCTAGAGATCACCTCAGTGTCTTTCTTACAAACCACTACACTCACAGAAAATTTAAGTATCTCCCAACTAACCACTTTAAACATGTCTAAATCCACACCTACTAAGATGCCACCAGCAGAACCAGAGGCAGGTAGCCAGTTCCACTCAAAATCTCGTCAATCAAATCAATTGCCTTGTCAAGAAACACGAGAACACGCAAAATCAATCAATCGCGTTCGACATGCATACACTGATTAACAAGTTGCAACTAACACAGTAGTAAATTGAATTATCTTTTTATCTTTTTGAAGACTTAGGAGTTACGAACCAGTAATATAACGGGCGGCGAGCTGTGCTGCAGCAACGAGAGCATCGTCCTGGATTTTCAAGCCATGGTGCTCTTGGTACCGCTGTTTCAGCCCTTTTAGGATGGTGATGGTGCCTGCACGCTTGGCTCCTCAACGAAAACCTTCTGGAACCGGCGCTCAAGTGCAGCGTCCGTGTGGATATACCTGTGGTACTCATCGCAAGTGGTATCAACCACAAAACGTATGCGGCCGCGGGCTAATGCTGCTTTGAGGATATTGGCGGCGTCCATGGGGCCTCCTTTATGATCACCGGCGCCAACAATCATGTGCAACTCATCAATGAACAGGACCATGTGCAACTCATCAATGAAGCGCTCCTCAAACATGTCGCGCCAGCTGTGTCTCGGCGACAACCGCTCCCATGTCGAGCTTTTGAACGGATACTCTGAAAGTTGAACGGATACTCTGAAAGTTGGGAGCATAAAGTAGAGTAATGAGGAATTTAATTTTGCTCGAGTGTTGACTGTGAAGAAGACAAGAAGGGACTATAGTTGCAGGTGGAGTCACATGGAGTCTGGGAGTAGTAGCAGTACTCACGGCGTATCTCAAGTCCAATGTACATGTATGTTCGACGCATGGACGAATTCAATGTGGTGAAGAATATTCGTCAAGGAGGAGTTTGTTAGAGTTGTGTCGAATATTATTGTACAAGGTAGGTTACAGTTGGACTTGATTTTGGATTATGTGTAGACAGGGTAGGAGTTGTGTCCTAATAGTACATTTGTATCCTAGGCCTCTCACATATATCGGGGGTAGACACACGATGTAACCTATGCCAACATAATAGCACACACACGCGGGGGAGCCGGCGGCGTGTGCCGGTGTGCGGGCAGCCGGGTGCGATATTGTAGCGGTGTCACGGGGAGGAGCACCTGTAGTCATGCCACGGGATGTAGCCATGATGGTGAACCTCGTTAACAAATCTCGGTGTTATGCTTGTGTGATTGTTTTCTTTTCGGTAGATCGACGGAGCGCCATCTCGGTGTCATGCTTGTGTTATTGTTTTGTCCTCGGTAGATCGACAGAGCGCCTCGGATTTATTCTAACAGTTCTGCGCAGGGGTGTAGATGTACCGGCTGCTAGGGGACAGATCCGGGGGCATGATGTCGAATGCGTACGAGCGCTGGAAGTAGAGGTCGTAGAACGCCGATGCCGCTACGGTCACGGCACTGCCCGTGACGGCTGAGGCTACGACGAAGGCGAGGCTTGACCACGACGACGACAGATAAGACAGTGGGTTGGCTCGATTCGGTCGATCTGCCATATTAGTCTGCGCCGCGTAGGGTCTTCCGTCTCCGTAATCCGTATACAAGTAGTAGATCTCGCCGAGTCGCCGTCGGCTCGCCCAGGAGTGCCGGCCTTTCTCTTGATTCCTTTTTCGTTACGGTGAGGGGTTTCTGCCGGGCACTCTTCTGTGCGCTACTGCGCTACACCACACTATGAGATTATTGCTTCCTGTGGTCGAGAATTCCTCGTGTGTGTAGGCAAGGGAACCGAGATATAACAAAATATCTCTCTGGTAATTAATTAGTTAATTAGCAACTTCACATGCAACTCTGACATTATGTGCACACATGCAGGAAGTTCTCTGGCCACACATGGATATGAGTCGATATCTTAATGGCTTACGAACATGAGTTTATTGATTACTGCAGGCGATCACTCAGAGCCCAGCTGGATGATGCATTGACAGACGAATGAGAGAAACAAGTCAAGATGAATAAGCAGAAAATACAAATTAGTGTTATACACACCCAAAACAATGAGATGGGAGCCTAGAAAATTTCGATATGCACTCCTTACTGCTGTGATTGTTTGATAAGTACTCCCAGCTGGATCAGTAGCAGAAATTCTTCTGGTTGAATCCATTGCGTTGATGATGTTTTCAACAATACCGATGAACAATAGCCAGTTGTTATTGTTCGTTCTTGAACTATTAGTTACGTTCTTAGTATTATGTATATACTCAAGATCAGCTCAATGCTAGCAGATAATACTAATTTCAATATGTTAATAGAATAATAAGACAAAAAAGGAGAGCGGCGATGGCGTGGACGGGCTCGCGTGCTCCCGGTACGTGCACGAATCCTACGACGACACGTTCGGGGCTGTATTGAATGCGATTGTATAGAGACAGGCCCGATGCGTGTAAAGTAACGGGTGATCACCGGCCCACGCAGATGCTGTTCCATTGGTACAGGCCTCTTGTCACGGTACAGAACGACGACCGTCAGATTCGGCCTGTTACGCAAACGGCGTGTCCCCAACGGATAAGCCTATGTTACACTGTGGGTCCATCCTCCCCGACGGACGCTGTGAAGTAAAAGCAATCTAATCCTCTCCTTTCGGCGCCGCACAAGGCGAGAAGCTCGTGGCTATGGCGATGGTGGATGCGGGAGACGACGAATTGAGTTCCTATAAGATCCGGTTGACGGTATGTATCGCGCCCCCCAATTTTTTTACCCGGAACTAGCCGCTGAAGCTAGACTAGCATCTTATTGCTGGACTGCTTTACTTTGCATAGATTTCCCCTGCCAGATCTCGCCGCCGAGGAATCGTTAGTGGGAACAGCGCTTGCAATGGGATGAGCATGTCTGCGCTAAACTCGGTGCAATCGACAGGCAAAGACGATCCTCAAGCCCTGGCTGGACAAAGAGGTATACGACTGTGGCATTGTACTTGTAGTTCGAACAAAGCTTAAATTTGAGTGATATGTATAAATTTGCTTTTCTGAACAAATTTGAACAATGTTGATCTTCCCAGTAGGGATGGGAGTGCCTGCAAATGTTGATATGTACTTTCTGAACATATTCAAACACGTTTCTGAATTACATATTTCTGAATAATGCAGAGTGTGTGTTGGGCATGCACCTGATGAACGCCCCCCATGTGCCAGCAGAATGAGTGCCCTGGAGAAAACATTGAGAAGATATGCGGGGAAGAAAATTGACACAGTGGTAGTTTCTTCAGTAGGAAGTAGCTTTGATTCACTTGGAGAAGCATATGATTACTAAAATCTCTATTCCTGGGAGATTGGATTTGGAATAAGGTATGGCAAGAGCAGGCTTAATGTTGAAAGAAAAAAGTGCTTGCAGGAGATAGTATGTGGCGGCTCTGTAAGTACTCATTTCAGTTCCTGTCACATATCCCAAATTGGCTGATGAGTCAGACATGAAAATTACACACTAGTGTTTGTTGTGGTCATTGCAGGGAATCCCAAAGAAGAGTAACACCTGGACATGCTGATGCACACAATCCGGCCCGCGGCAAAAGGTACAGATGTTCTGTTGGTACAGTCAACTGGCAAAGACGATCCGCAGGCGCCGGGCTGGACAAAGAGGTATGTGGATTTCATGAAGCTCTCGCCGTGGGGCTGCTGCTTATGGCGCCTTGATTTTTCTGTTTGCTAGACAAAAATAATTGTGCTGAAAGATCTGTACTACCGGGCATCCCCTGAAGTAGATTGCAAACAGAATTACAAATCACCAGTAGGAAGATGTTGTCCACAAGAAAATCTATCAATGAAGCTCTCGCTATGGGACTGCACCTACTTGCCCCTTGATTTTTCAATGTACCAGACAAAAAAAATGTACTGAATGATCTGCAGTACTGGGCATCCCTGGAAGTAGATTGCAAACAGAATTACAAACCATTTTTGGTTTGTTTCCTGAGATTAATAGCTGTTGCGAATTGTACAAGGTTTTGATCCCATTTCTGATAATTTGTAATTGTATTCCTACAGTTTAACAAGACCGTCCCTGGATTGATTTGTTGGGAGGAGAACCACAATGAAAGTATTTTTCTTCTCAAAGCAATTCAGATAGACATGATACAAAAATTGGCTGGGCTTTTCCCATCCTAACAAATATTCACATTTTCCTTTGCAAACAAAAAATGATATTTCGTTTCACAAAAAAATAACTATCACCTCACGTGCCTCCATACATTTTTTTATAAATTTGTACTATTCCGTATGTTCTATAAAATCCTACCTTTTATCGCAAAAATTGACGGGTACGGCAACGCGTGCCATCATGATGTAGTTGATATTACAACATGCTCCTGCAGCACACTCGTGGATGTGCAATAAAAAATAATGGCCCTTGTTCTTTGCTGCAATCATTTTCAGGGCAAGCCAAAAAGGAGTAAACACGGTCTTGTTGCTGCGAGTGCCCTGCAATGATACGGTTGCTGCGGTCGAACCACAACGGCTGGTACATAAGCGAGCACAAGCCATTGCACAACAGTTTCTTCAGTTCGATGAGCAATGTGCCTTTCAGCAAAAGGGCCTTGATGGGACTGTGGGGAAATCAGCAGCGATCAAGCAGAGAGTAGCTTCAGTTTGTTCGCCCTAATACATCATCTCATGTTATTTGAGATAATTAGTACCATCTAATGGTGGCTACGTATGTTCCTTGATATTACTGAACCTTCTAGTTGCAAGGTGATTTGAACAAAATGGATTTTCAGGTGCAGATGTTACTCAATATTACTAAACCTTCTAGTTGCAAGGTGATTTGAACAAATGGATTTTCAGGGCTTCAGTTGATTTTCCTGTGCCCCCTTTTGGAAAGACTCTCTTTTGGAAAGTGCTTGGTAAGTGGTTCCCCTGTACAGGTGGGATGTGATGACAGTAATTCAGTGTGACTACATGCCGTGAGTGGGAATGCATCCCGTTTGATTTTCAAACTGCTTGGGAGGGCTCCCCAGTGACGCATGTACTTAATCAGGGGCTGCGTCCTTGCGCACAGCTCAGTTCCATTCTGCCATAATTTGTGCGTTATTGGAGATGTCTGCCCTGCTTCGCATCATCCACCTGAAGGTTGCCATTGGTTGGAAAGAATCAGCTAAGAAAATGAGACGTGGAAACAAATCAGGATTTTTCCTAATATCCGCTTACATTGTGGTTGCAGCACTTGTAGAAACTCTCGCCGTTCTGTCCCGTCGCGTTAAGTAGGTGGCAATGTTCCTGCCGCAGTCCGGTGCAGAACGATTGGTAGGACGCGCTTAACCGGACCTTGGCATCAAACACAAACAGAATGCAACGTGATGCACGTGACCTCCCCGAGTCATCCAATCGTGTGACGAGCCCTGAACCTCTTCACCGCGTCCTCGCTTTTCCCCTTGAAGAAGAGCTCCATCGCCACGGCCCCGACGCGTCACAGGTCACAGGTCACCGTCGTCCGCGCGAACCTGAGCTCCTTCGTGCCGACCCACACAATGGCTTCCACGGCTGCCTTGGACGCCGCGTAGCCAGGGCGCAGCGTCGCCGCGAGTGCCGAGTACATGACCACGATTCGGCCCCGCCGCCAAATCCTTGCTCGAGGGGCAGGAATGTGCCGGCGGCGCAGATCGAAGGAAGAGGGCTCGCGGATGATGGATGGACGTTGCGATCCGTAATGGGTGGGCCCGGGCCGAGCCAACCCGACTTCCATCCATCCACCACGACGTGATGCTGTTACGGCTGGACGTGGCGATCCGTCACTGATCGATGGATGTCCGTTGCCAACCATCAACGCCGTCGGTACTACGCATTAAATAAGACACTGTATACGCCCGCAAGTACAACATGCATCCCATATCCCGATGCGAACCAACGCCTATCGATTCCGTGATCGGGCGAGCTTGTCCACGCCTGTGAATATTCGGACAAAAAAGATACAAACTTATACATAGAAGTTGTGACAAAACCCCCGGCCCTACTAGCAGTCTGCGAGGTCAGAATGAGCACCACTAATTAATGTACTATCCGGGCGTGCGAGACATCGCACGATCCTAATGTGACATTCATTAAATTCCCTAAAAATATGAGAACAAGCCTCCCAAAAAAATTGGCATGTAATGAAAAATGGTCTGTAACTTTGGTACAAACTTTTGAAGTTGTAGAAAAAATAATGCTACCATCTAGCTCTCTCAAACCAAGCACACTCCCTCCATAAAAAAGGGAAACGTTTATAATCGGCGCCGGCTGAACGCTGGTCCGGTCGCTCGCGTGATGCGCTCTATCACGGGCCCATCCAGCGCACATGGAATCCTGGCGCCGCTTTTAAGAGCGTTTTTACCTTATCTAGTCCACTCAGGTCCAGCCTTATCTTCACCTCTTTTTTTCTGCTCTCACAGTCACACCACGGACGCTACTACTATCTCTCAGCGTACCAGTCAATCCGCCATGACCAATGGTTTTGAGCTGAAGCTAATACACTATGGAAGAATCGAGGAAGGCAGGGGGACGCTGCCAGCCGGTGGCCGCTATCCACTCTTGCCATAGTGCCAAGAACGCGGCAACCAGGCGGATTGACCATCGAGGAAGGCAGGGGGACGCTCACAATCGGCGTCCCAGAAGGCGGTGACCAGTGCTAGATTGGGAACCAGCTTGGCCGCGAGCTGCTACTAGCTTGGCTAGAGCTAAGGGCGAAGATGGAACGGCGGGACGCCGTGCTACAATGGCAGTCGTGTGAGATGCTGGAACCGGCTTGGCCACGAGCTGCAACCGCGATGTCTGGATGCTGGAACCGGCGGTCAGCTGCGAGCGGGGAGGGCTGCAACACTAGTTTTCTTTTTGCTGGAAGCGACCGCCAGCGATGCTACAACCTCATCGACGAATGCTACCACCATCAACGGCAAGAGCTGCAATCAGCGATGGCTTGCTGCAACCTGCTTCGGTGAGCAGCGGTGAACCAGCGGCGATGCTACAACCTCATAAAAAAATGCTACCACCGTCAACGGCGAGAGCTGCAAGCAGCGACGGCGAGCTACAACCTGCTTCATTGAGCGGCGGTCAACCAGAGGCGATGCTGCAACCTCATCGACAAATGCTACCACCGTCAACGGCAAGAGCTGCAAGCAGCGACGGTGAGCTACAAACTGCTTGAATGAGAGGAAGTGAACCAGCGAGATGCTACATCCGGCAGGTAGGAATGCTTCAACGGCGAGCAGGAAAAGCTTCAAAGGTGACGATGTTTTTTCTGCGACCAGTGCGGCGAGCTATTGGTGCTTCAACGGCGGCAGTCGCGGAACTGCAACGACGGGGGGTGGCGGAGCTGAGACGGCGTGCCCCTTTGAGCAATCACAGTGCGGTCGGGAGCTGCAATGGCGTCGCCCGCGTGCAGCACAGCAACGACGAGTTGCTGCCGGGAGGGGTCGCGCACTCGAAGCCGCTGACGAAGACGACAAGGGGGGAGTTGCTGCTGTACGTCGGGGACGAGGACGGGATCAAGGGGAAGAGAGATCTGAGTGGAGGAATGGAGAATTTTTCCTTCAGGGGGAGTCGTGACTCGTGAGGCAGGGGAGGAAGAAGATCGTGTGGGAGGGAGAGAAAAGAGGATATGACCGTTACGCGTTTGTCAAATCGAGGGTTGTCTTTGGACCGGCCGAAAGTTTCGGCCGGCAGACCGGCGCCTATCACCCGCCCATAAAAAATAGGATCGTTCATTCGATATGTAAGCAGCATACTCCCTCCGTTCCTTTATATAAGATGTATTTGTTTTTTGATAAAATTTCAGAATGTAAGGTGTATTTTTTTTAATTCCTCATAATTCCTCATTAGCCCTCCAGAAAAAGGAAAGTATCTCTCTCCTGATTGCCTGTATCTCTCCTTGTACCAAAAGAAGAAAACTATTTCTCAGTCGATTGCATGTATCTCTTACTTTCTTGGAGTAACCAATTTATTTGCCACTAACAAACAAATTTGTCATGGGTAATTTCGTCCTAACATGTCTATAATTATATGCCTTGATCACCGTGCCGAAAATAATACACGTTGAACGGAGGGAGTATATCAAAACCTTGGTATAACACTTTCACATACTGACCACAACTTCAAGTGGTCATATAATGACACCATGGCAGAATTCATAGCTAGTTTATATTATTTTAGAGTAGATGTTGTATTTTCTATAATTTCAATAGTGTACTCTCTGAATAGGCACTAATGGCTTCTACTAACTGCATGTGCGTTACAACGTGCGCTTCTACTAACTGCATGGAAGACCTCTACCATGGCGTCTCTCCCCCCACCTGCACCCTCCCCTGGCGATCATGGCGCCCATCCATGATCCCACCTTCCCAACCAACAAATCAACTAGCCAAACCGATGGACCCCTTAAATAATCCACACTCCATCGCCCATCAGTTGGATTTCTCATTTGGCCATCGTTTTAGAGGACAGGTTTGTGATCGCTTCCTATCTTCGGTCAACACCGTGTCACCTTCCTTCGGATTCAAATTGGTGATATCATTTGCCCAATCCACTTTCCAATTGGATCATCTCAATGTCAGTTTGGCCCTCTCGGCATGCACGGGTAGTGCATATGATTCTTTGGATGTTATTCATATTCATGGCAAGGTTTATCGTTTCTCAGTATGTTCCAAAGCTGTGGATTTCAAGTGCTATTTTCACTTATGGAGCAATGGTGGTGCAAATTGGCTTTTTGAAGAAAAATTATGGTATTCTGAGCAAGATGCCGAATGGACGATGGTGAATCGGAAAAAAGGTAACAACCCGCATCTACATGTCCCCATTAGCAAAGTTTACAAGCGAATCTCTTATGCCCTTGCCAAGGATCCTACCCATCTTAATGAGCCTGATCAACAACATACTATTTCTAGGTTAACTGGTGCCAATCGGATCCCAGTCGCGTTCCCTGTTCATGATCTGGATCCTGGCATAAAAAGCAGAGAAAGTTTATCCATGTTCGGCCATAAAAAAAAGCAGCGATCTTCTTGAGAAAGTTTTCAGTCCGTAACACTTGAGAAAGTTTTCAGTCCGTAACAATTGAGAAAGTTTTCAGTCCGTAACAATTGAGAAAGTTTATCCTTGTTCGGGCATAAAAAAAGCAGCGATCTTCTTGGTTCATGAACCCAACTCGGAAGTAATATCCATGGCTTGTCTTCACTGTGACCATTAAACTAGTGTATTCAGTTATGGCAAGGCCGAGCATCTTGAGTACATGTGTTCTGGCAGAGCAAATAATACACTGCAGGAAAAATAATATGAGAACACAGCATGTTCAAAAAACCCCCACCCTCCCGGATAGAGAAGAGGATTCTAGGAACATACTGTGCGCGTTTCAAAATGCTGTGGTAGGATGAGAAGGAACAGGCGCAGAAATCTGTAGGGTACTCGCACTTTGGGCACTGCAACTGAAACACACTAGATTCAGTATGAAGAAAAATGCATCAACGGCGGCGGCTGCCATCCTAGGATTACCTGCGACCAAGGGACTTGGATTTATCGGGGATGGATGAAGAATTCGTACCTGGTTCTCCATGAGAAAACCCTATGCACTCGCCGAGCAGGGGGTTTCTCTGAACAAGCAGACGAGGGAGAAGGGGATTCAGGCCTAGTGAAATATTGCCGCTTCGTCCGTCCAGCTTACTGCTAAAGCTGGAAAGGGGGGGTTGTGATTTGACGGCTCATTGGGCATTACTGCGGCGCTACGACTGGGGTGTGTCTACCGTGAAGTTGTGCACTCTAATTTGTGCATATGGCACGTGGACCCCGTTGCCGGTTGCCCCACATATCGGCGAAAGGAAGTAGAAAGACAGGAGTAACTAGTTATACATAAATATATTTTTTGACAGAGAGATACTCCCTCTGTAAAGAAATATACAATCTTTTATATCACAGGCTCACCTTGCCGAGAAATATACTCCCTCTGCAACGCACGGGCATTTTGGGGGTTCAGCTGAGAATATAATACTCAGATAGGCTCACGGTTCTGGACTTTGGGCCGCAGGCCGACCCTGCATGTTTGGGGGCCATGTGTTCTACCTCAGCGCTTTTCATATTGCAAGCGATCGGTACTGCGCTGGTTTTAGATGCCGTCGCAAGGCGAATACACAAAATTGAATAAAGCACGGCAGCTGTTGGAATGAAATCGAACGACAGTTCCTAACCAGCAATCAGAGTTGCAATTCTATCAACGATATACCATGTGATAAATAATACTGTCGTACTACTTATACACACAGGACACTTGTTTCACCATGCCAGATTATTACATCAAAATCTCTCGGAGGATAGATCAGTTCGGCAGTTGCATGCTGCTACTGAAGAATTTCAAAGTTGATTTGGACCAGCTCTCCTTGCCGAGAAAGTTTGATTTTGACATCATCCCCTACCGCAAGATATGATTTAGATTTGAACCTTGACCATCCTTTAGCATCAATCATCATGCGACCATCCTTTGTACTTACGGTATATTGAGCAGGTTCATTCACACCAAGGCTGCGCATGGTAAGAGAAACTTGGCCGTGGTCGCCCGGATTGTTGAACGACTACCAAGTTGCTCTAGGGATTCTCCGTTTGCAAACAAGAAGACATACCCAAACAGTTAGATCAACACAGGAATCATGTGAAACAACATGGAAAGAAAAAAGAACGAAGCACTTGGGCGGCCAATGCTTACCAAGAAGGTGGACATGTCGGTTTTGTAAGGACTTTGGTATATGAAGTGCGAACTGCAGCCCATCTGTTGCGATTAACTGCACGGGCCGGACCAAATGCAAGTGCAAGTGTTGGTGCAGGTGCCGAAGCCGCTGCTGCTGCCGGAGATGGTGCTCCTTGTAGAGCTGGTGCCGGTGTCGATGCTCGATCCTCCGGTAGATCAGACTGATCCGCTGACGCGGTCGGTGCCCAATCCTCAGCTGGATCAGACTGAGCTGCTGCCGCTGTCAGTGCTAGAGCAACTGCAGGTGCTCGATCTGTGCGAGACAGCGGCGATCGTGTCTGGTCTGCTATGATCAGCTTTCTAACTTGACTAGGATCCGTGACCGTGATCTAGTTTTTTTCTTCATTTCTTTTAAACGCGAGAAGGACTAATTGTGGCGTTTTTGTTAAACCAAACCGCAGTTCATCATAGGGATTCAGCTTGTATTCAGACAACAGACTGATCCATTTTTTTCCAGTAATATAAGTGATGGACAGTGCCTTCAAGCATCGACCACGACATAAGAAGTGAAACCTGCAAAAATAGCCATCGTAGAGCAAACCAAATGGTTTATTCTGTGATGAATGTCACATGGCAAAACCTGCATCGTAAAACTGCAGGAAAGGAAAGAAAACATGACATGAAATCAATAAGATTTAGACAGTAAATCAATAAGATTTACTTGATGTAACACGAGTGAGTCCTTACTAGGAAATCACTATGTTGAAGTACTAAATAGAAGATTGATCGCCCAACTACGCGTGGCATGCAGGGGCCCTGCTTACGCCCACAAGCAGGACAGTCCAAAGGTCGTGACAAATCGTATGGACCGAACATCCATGGGACTGGAAATCCTGGTGGGTGCGATAAACCCTGTAATGCATACAGATATTGGAGTGTAACCATAATTGATAAACCGTCCTCACAAAAAATATGACCTGGATACTTCAAAATGTACAGACTGAATTGAGTGGACAGACATTAACATAGACCGTTCTCGTGGACTGACCACACACCAAAAGCGGCGGTACTAATAAACAATACAGGTTCACAAACACAAATCAAGTAATCTTGAACAATAGTACTTACTACGCATAAGCAAAGTTGCACTAACTAAACTATGCAGACTATTTCTTGCCACCGACCTATGGAATGAACCCCGCATAACTGACTAGGCCATGGACTTCGTGTGAGATGTCTACATGCACCATCACCATCTTGTCAACCTTGGAGAACCTAACAGAGTGTTCTTTCCACTCATAAACATGATGATGAAGACAGGCCGCATCAGATTTGTTGGGAAGCTTTACAACAACCACACCCTTCGTAATCGAAGGCACAGCCAGGAAATTGTTGTGGTCAAGTACAGCCTCGAGAACACGCCTGACAACAATGCTACAGGAAAACACTAGTTCAGGACACGTGGCGACAAGGACACAACAGCTGGATAGTTCAAAGAAGAGAACTCATCATCGTGTCTTCCAGCCACACGGCATGACTTTGAGAACTTCATCTCCATCATGGACCTGGTTCTAATTCAAACAGAAACCATATTTTATTACTACCTCCGTTCAGAAATATAAGATGATTTTCAATATTATACTCCATATATGACTACATATACGCATAAAAATGAGTGAACAAAGACACTAGCACATGCCTTCAAAGGCATGAGAGCAGAGGGATTACATGCAATATCCATAACACAAGTTACTGAGGCAAATATACCCTCTTAAAAGGTAGCATTGATGTTCATAAAGTACTCCCTCCTTCCCAAAATTCTTGTCTTAGATTTGTCTAGATACGGATGTGTCAATTCACATTTTAGTATTAGATACATCCGTATCTAGACAAATCTAAGACGAGAAATTTGGGACAGAGGGAGTAGTTGAAAGTAATCTATAAGAAATCAATGTCAACCTCTCGCATGTTTTGGTCAAAAGAGGAATTTAGAGCCGTCATTTGGCACACTAAAATCACATGCAAGATCACCCAGAAAGTTGTACTACCAGTACTAGTACTGCGTGTTAGATGAAAAAACACGATCAAGATCGAGAAAAAGATCGTCAACAAGAGACATTACATGGACTTGCTTAATGAGGGATCCCGGAGAGGGGGGCTTGGACAGGGCGATGGCTTTGAGCTTGTCTGTGGTAGTCTCGGCGGGGTGCTTGCGCTTCTTCGTACCATGAGCCTCGACGGTTTTGGCCAGAGCCATAGACATCACGTCGGCCGGTGCTCCGGCTCCATCCAAGAGAGGAAGCTGAGAGAGAAGAGTGAAATGAGGAACGAGATGAGGGAGAACCGAACCGAGTGGGAGTTTTCTTCAAGAGAGGAAGCTGAGAGAGAAGAGTGAAATGATGGTTGTTTCGTCCGTCCAACTTACTGCTGGAAAGGAGGGGGTTTTGTGATTTGACGGCTCATTGGGCATTACTGCGGAGGTTCGATCGGGGTAGTCTACCGTCACTCTACTACGGAGTAATTTAGTGCATGGCTGGTGGATCCAGGTGTTGGCTGTCCCACGCCGTCGAAAGTGAGTAATTTAGTGCATGGTGGAGGAGGATCCGCATGAGAGCGTGTCCACTGCTTTTCATTCTCAAGAAAAAATGATTCCAGCAAGCGTTTCCACTCTTACGACGGAGGAGTGCGAAACACGGCAGCCACTTGAACATACACAATGCTCCTACTACTAGGCATGTGTAGTGGTTCATACGTCAGTACTACACAATCTTGTTGCTAGTGTAGTAAGATATGACAATAACAAATGATGTTGTGCGCATGTCAACTACTCCTATATGTAACATAGTACCGCTTTTTCGACTGTCCGGTCGAGAATGAACGGTGAGATCAATGTTAACAGAACTAGGTCCACAGCGCACGGAGAGTATGGTGCTATAGTGTTAGACAGGGTGTATGAAGGGTGCACGGGATGGGAGCAAAAGTTCCCTTCTCGACCCACTTTTGGGTGTTTGGCAGAGTGCATGAACCATGAAGGGTGCATGAGTCCACACTAGTAGGTTTACAAAAATACACGAAGAGGAAACAACTATATTGAGATGAGAATGCAACCAAACACACCCACACGCTTTGTGCTACAGTGACTGATCTGCACCGTCTTAGTTTGATCCAACAGTCATCTTGTGCCGATACATGGACATGCCCATGCGGAGGGTGCCTAAACACCACCGAAGTCCCTCTGCTTCTCGAGGCGCACGACGTTGGTGATGCAGGGTGCAACCGCCCGCAGAGCCCGCTCCCGGTCGACGGGAGCCAGCTCGTCAAAGACGGCGTCCAATGGCACGAATGGATTCCGGTGACGGAGCCCTGAAAGGATTCGCCCGGCAACGGCGACGGCAGCCCGCAACCCCTCCTTGTCCAGCTCAGCCCCCACCATCGCGCGGAGACGGCTCAGCTCCTCGGAGATATAGGTGAAGAAGGAGACCAGGTCAGGAAGCCGCAACTCGTTGAAGTCGACCGGGTGGTCGAACGGGTTTACCCCGAAGGCCGGCATCGTCGCGCTGGCACGACGGTAGGCATCGCGCAGCCGCAACACGTGTGTGGCAACTTGGTTCACCAAGTGGCTGAGGCGATCCTGGACCTCGTCACGATCGGCCCGCTCGCGCTCCAGCCAGCTCCCCTGACGGCCTATCGTATCTCCCGCTTTCTGCAGCAACGCCGCCGACGCCTCGAGCATCTTTGTGGTGGACGCCTGCCGCTTTTGAAGCTCCGTGAACTCCCGCACATAATGGAGGAGCATGGCACTCCTCTCCTCCTTGAGCTCACGGAGCTCCACGTCCTTGGCCCTGAGCTCCGCATCCTTGGCATGGAGCTCTTGTGCCAGGCGCCCTACCTCGGACTCTGTGATCTGCTGCTCCGCCATGGCACCAGGTAGAAGCAATGGGGAGAGGAAGCAAAGGGGGCGAAACGGCTGAAAGGCAATGCAATCTACGGGAAGGCGGAGAGAGCCAGCCGAGGAGTCATCGACGACTTCTCACATCAGGGAGTAGTGGGTTTTTACAGGCAGAGTCATCATGACTAATTGCTGCTGCGCCTGCTCCCGTCAATCAAAAAATTAAAAATCCTGCTGCACGCAAACACCAGAGCAACGCCATGGTGGACATTTAAATTTACCTGCCGGCAAGTAGATAAAAAAAGGGGTGAAAAAACAAATGTGGCGGCGGCCTAGCTAATCGGTCGATCTAGCCCAACTAGCTAGCCACCATGCTTAACTGATGTACTCATCGGGAAAGGTGGTCTTTCGTGATTTGACGACTCATTTACTTGCTTCGGTGCTACGACCGAGGAGGACCCAGAAAACGCGCGGTAGGGCATCCCACGTCAGGAAGAATATATGTGTGCACCACCGGGAGGACCCAAACCACAGCGGTAGGGTGTGCCACGCCTCGCACGGAGGAAAAATGTGCGTGTAAAATGTACGTATCAGACGTAGTACCTATGGTTCGACCTCGGGACCCAGCCACCGGTCGAAAACACCCCACTAGCCACACAGCTTCATAATGAAACGTGGCACGGTTAGCTCCGTCTCGACCAGCCACAACGTCTCTTGTTCTAGGCGATTCTTCTATTTTCCAAGCTTTTTTAGTTGTAATAACACCACAGCAAGCTAGTGCCGCTCTTCGTGTGTGACCGTGCAAAGGTTAGACGATGGAGAGAAGAGAGATTGAGATCGCAGACCTGGGACCCAGCAGTAAGTGAGACAACGGTCATGCACGTGTTGACGAGGCACTCCCTCTACTCTACTCAACGCAAGTACTGTATAAAATCAAGTTATGGGACAAAGCCAATAACCGTTCGTTTTTTCAGGCTATCGACTTACGCTTTGTAGTCCAGGTTGCCAGTTCGAATCTCGTCTTTCAGTTTTGTTAGTTTTAGGTCCAAATTTGATTAATGACAAGTGGGACCCCCGTGTGTTGTTTCGATATTTCAGTGTAGGATGGTTTTTTTGAACAAACACTTTGTGCGGTTAGACAAATAACGGCACGAGTTACACGTATTTTGCAAGTTTACGAACAAGAATGATAGCGGCATAGAATATCACATCCACCCCGCAGCTTAGATACTATGGTGATACGAGTTTTTACACCGTTGGAAGTGAGATCCAATGGCTTGGGAGTAGTCTTTGTGATTATGCGCAATTTCCAAACTCTCCAAAGGTTTTTCTTTTTTGCAAATAAAACATTCAGGCCTCGTGTGTGCCGCTGCATCTTCGATCCAACGGCTCCCGGTGCTCATATTAGGTGCTCCCCTAGCTTAATTACCCGCTACGGTGATATGAGCATCTAGGTCGTATGATCAGTGATCAGATGGCACATGCATTGTACTTGTACTTTCTGCGCATTTCCCAAACTCTATCAGCCGTATATTGCAAAAACATTCAAACCTCCTACTGTGGGCCGTTAGATTTCAGTGAAGTCGTATCACCATAGAATCTACGGTGCGGGAGCACCTCGTACTCTCCCGTGCGAGAAAACATAAGGTGCTATCGCGGCTTGGATGCTACGGTAATACGAGCTTGGAGGTCGTTTGATCTGAGATCCAATGGCATCTGAGCAGTCTTTGTGCTTGTAAGCGATGGCGAACTCTTTTGGGGCTTTTACGCAAAAAACCATTCAAGCACCGAGGAGGTGTTAGGTCACAAATCCAACGCCTCCAAGAGCTTGTATCACCAAAGCATCTAAGGTGTGGTAGCACATGATATTCTTACATACAGGAGAATATGATGTCCTCCTTCATCTTAGATGCTACGGTGATCTGAGCTTCGAGGTCGTTGAATATGGGATCAAAGGGCATCTAAGTAGTTTTTGTACAAATTGTGTGCAATTCTCAAACTCATCAAGGTTTCCTGCAAAAAATTAAGACACATCATGTGAGCTGCTATATCTCAGATCTACAAGCTCCAAGCAACTCGTATCGGCATATAGCATCTAAGGTATGGGGGCACATGATATTCTCCCAGGGAGGAGGGGTGGGGCATGCACAACCAATCGGTGGTTGGGAGGGTGGGGACAAATATAATCTAAACAACCCTAAGCAGAGCTCCACAATTTTATCTAAGGTCGAGGTGTTGACCCCCGACAATCATAGCTCCGCCTAAACACAACATTTGCATGTCTTTGTAGTACTAGACTGAATATTCATGTTTTAGTTTCATGTTCATTTTAAATATTGAACTGAGGACCATGGATGTCTTACATTTTACTCCCTTCGTTCCTAAATATTAGTCTTTTTAGAGGCTTCAAATGGACTGGCACATACGGATGTATATAGACATATTTTAGAGTCCAGATTTACTCATTTTGCTCCGTATGTAGTCACTTGTTGAACTCTGTAAAAGACTAATATTTAGGAATAGAAGGAGTATTTTTGAACTTGTGTCATACATGCATGGGTTGGAAAAATAGATGCACTATACTTATTGGATTGTTGTTGTGTTCGTGCGTGTATGTCTCTCTCTCTCTCTGTGTGTGTGTGTGTGTGGTCATATGCTTGATACATACAAAGTTTTCTCACCTCCATATTGTTCATCTTTTAAATTTGAATTTGCATTGGAAAACTTACTAGGGATACCATGAAATGTGAAATCCACGTTGAGATCACTATATAACAAACTCACTCTAATTCAACAACTCATCATAAATCAATTACCACGTTGAGATTAGTATTTGCAAGGAAAATACGGGTATTGTAATACACATAGATTCGTTCGGCAATTTAAAAGGTTCCTTTCGTATTCTTGAATGGTAGGACCCAACGGCGTACCAGCCAGACCTTGGCTCGTGTTGATCCTAAAAAAAGGGCTCGTGTCCTTCGGTGGCGTGCATGGTATGCAATTAGGAAACCCCAACCAGTCGAGCCTCAGCGTTTCAAGTCGAAATATCTGGCGGCCAGAATTCCAGCCCTAGGAAATTCCCCTCATGTCCCCGGTCCATAATGACTACCGATGAACAACGGAGGGATGCTTTAGTAACTAGACAACGTTACCTACCGTGCCGAGCACGGTTCAATTCCCTCGGTCGCCGGTCGTCAAGGTCACCCATCAACTGCATTGCCTAGTACTACTACTACTACACAAGGATGAGCACAGAATTGAGCCCGTTTGTTCGTGCCTAGTACTTGAGTTAATATATCAGGCAATGTACTGGTACGCAAGGATTATCCTTTTACCCCCTCCTTTCCGGTTTATAGGGCTTATCTCAAAATTTTAGTTTTCCCATTTTATATGTCTCAATTTGGTTGTTCCCCATCATATGTTCAGATTTCAAGGTGCAATAAATCATTACATGCAAGAATTAAGAGAAAATTGACCAATGCATGTACTTGATGCATGCATGCATTGCAATTAATGCATTCATAAACACAATTTTTGAGGAAAACAAGCGCATTAATTGAGTGGTTTTGCAAACTACAACAATTGTTCCACCACTCATCATCTACCTTGGTTGGCGAGATTTTTGAATTGAGCCCTATAAACCGGAAAGGAGGTTTAACTAAGCAAAATGTTTGACCAAATCCATTCTTATGAAATACAACAGGACAGATGTACGGCTTGAAAATTTATTGCATGATGCAGGTTATGATATTGTTTCGAATCCTGGATCTTAAATTTCAGAAAATCCAAAAGTGAGCATAAATTCTTGAAACTGAGCATGGTCACGTGATATGGCACAAATATTACTTCGTAAGTTTTTTCTTCAAACGATACAAGCGGCTTATGACAAGTTGCACAAATGAAGAGCCAAGGTATTTTGGAACAAAGACCTGTCATGTTAAGGCGAACGCTTTCACTATTGAAACCGTGGGCGTTTACGTGCCGCCAAAAGTCCCCGCTTCTCATTGGCAGGTGTCGTCCCATCAAGCGTGTGAGTCGACGGGAGGCGTGCAAGCAGACCGCTGCGCCGGCTATCAGGGAGGCGTGCGAGCAGACCGCTGTGCAGACTCACCGGGAGGTGAGCCCTTTGACCAGGCTCCACCGCCCACCGTCGTTCCAACTGCTCCCACTTTTAATGTCGCCGGCGCCGCAGTTTAAAATCAACCCCGCACTACCCGGGATCGCTACAATCCTCTCTCTTCCTCTCTGATTCTCCTCTCGTCTACCTCCAACTAGCCTAACATAAACGTACGCCATGCCGCATCACGATGGTCTGCCCTTAGTGTTCCAGTTTCATGAGAAAGACACCCAGCCGGAGTCTCAAGAACATAAGGCGCTTTGGGACGAGTTTGAACTGACCTTGCGGGAAGACGCCGCGCCTGTCCCCACTCCAGTTCCGGCTCCCGTCGCCCCGACTGCGCCTGCTGCCATCCCCGTGCCATTGATGGGCTGGGAGACGCACATTGTCGCCGAGCTTGATTCCACGGGATTCCACGAGGTCCCTGCCGACTTTCACACACGCGTGCACCTGCCAGCGCATGCGCCTGCGTGTGCACTCACGCCTGCGCGTGCGGTGCCCGTGCACTGCCCGGCGCATGCGCTGGCGTCTGTACGGCGTGTGTGCCCGTGTCGGTGCCCGTGCACACGAATGTCTCCGCCGCGCCGTTGACAGCGCTTGTCCCAGCAGCGGTGCCGTTTCTCGGTGGCATGGATGGCCGCCGTCGACCGTTTCCTTACACCAACGCCAGTCGCCTCCTCCCGCCAGTTGACTTGCTCCGAAGTCCAGAACATTTTGGCCTTCCTTGAAGCTAGGCCAATGTCCAGGAGTACGCCAACAACGGTGCAAGACGCCGCCGTCGCCGTCTGCCAGTGGCCAGACGACACACAGAGCACGGCAGAGGAGCCGCTTCCCACCGCGAGACGCCCCCGCCGCCACCGCGTAATCTAAATTTGCCATGAAAAACGTTTGGATTGCCATGCTTAAAATCCGAATGTTTATCATTTTAGTTTATTTTATATCGATCGTCGTATAATTTAAAGTCGGAGTCAGACTGAATGAAATGTATGGTTTGATCGATTGAATGTTCTGCTAGAGCCGTATCAAATTAAATTCAAAACGTCATCAAGCCACATGTATTCCTTGTCATCCAACGACCTAGACTGCTTCAATGTCTAGCGCTCAACACGTTTAGCGTGCAGTTAATTTCATGCCAAAAATAGTGCTAATCACATGACAACACGCAAATAATATCCTAGTAGTTAATATCTGCATGCACTTAATATACTTCCAAATTAACGTGCATTGCACGTACAGACTGACTAGTGCTGCTAGTACGTGAAACTGGTGCCGTGACTTGTGAACGCGTCCAGATATGGTCAACGGCAACTTCGCCCATGAAGTTCTTCCTGTTTGCCCGCAAGGCCTAAAACGCAGAAGGGAGGAGAGAGAGAGAGCACAGATGGAACCCACCAGTAAGTGAAGGCGAATAGTACTAAAAATAATATTACACGTTATCCATTAATTAGGCTGTGGTAATATAAAAACATTATGTGAACAAAGGGGGTACAACAAACATTGCTATTCTACATATGTTGCCTATTGACGTGCGGCTTGAAGGCCCGGTTGCATGTTCGATCCTCGACCTTTATTTTTTAATTTGTATATGGGTCCAAATTTGTTTCATGACATGTGGGCCCCTCGGTGTGTAGTTTGTAGCACTTTAATTTGTGGGTCGAAATTTGTTCCATTCCAAGTGGACTATCGGTGTATAGTTTTGTATCTTATTTATAATAATTATAGAGAACAACATAGTTTTTTCAATAGTACCATGGTGCGACGTTGAAGGCGAGAAAGGACGTGCGAGAGAGCGATGACCGAGCCAGAGGGAAATCAACTAGGGGAGTTGCGTGGTTTGCAACGGTGTTTGGAGTAGTTGTGGGCCGGTAATCAAAACCGACCGGAATAAATGCCTACACAAATTAATCCAGGGTTGGAGTGCCCCCTCGCAATGTAAATAGCTCCGGCTTTGCGAGGGATGGAGAGGTAGTAGCTTCAACGCGTGGAAGATACGGTGTGAGAAAGCGAGGTCAATCGAGAGACATATAGATAGAGAGACGAAGTGAGTGTGGCCGACATTCATTGAACAAATATATATGCTCCGGAGAGATATTGTCCGATTGAGCTTTTGGTAAGGGTGAGGGCTGTAAGATAGACCTTGAGAGATTATCCAGTCACAGACGTGTAGATATATTTTGTGCGTGGGAGGAGGCAAGGTCAACCGATCACATAGGGGCCGTGCGATCGAAAGAGTGAGACGGGTTGGAGAGAGTGACCTAGATAGACGATGTGTGTGAGAGAGTATACAATGTGAATAGGTCGAATTGGGCTCAAACATGGTGATATATCATTTTTGTCCGAGAAAGGGCGAGGTCAATCGAGACATACAGATATATATATATATATATATATATATATATATATATATATATAGAGAGAGAGAGAGAGAGAGAGAGAGATTGAGTGAGCGTGGCCCACCATGAGGTCGAAAGAGTGGCGGCGGCTTGGATGGACTGACCTAGATATACAATCTGTGTGATAGAGTATAGAGTGTGTTGATCGAGGCCCGAACAGGGAGATATATCATTTGTGTGTGAAAGAAAACGAGGTTAAACGAGACTCAGATAAAGAGAGCGAGATTGAGAGAGTGTGGCCCGCCGTGCGGAAGAAAGAGTGAGACAGTCTCGAGGGAGTGACCTAGATATACAACGTGCGTCCGTGCGCCACGAGAGGTTAGGGGCTAGATAGGCAATGCATGTATTTAGCGCGAGAGGGTGGGAGGGAGAGGGGGGAGAGAGAGCTCGGCATGGGGTGCAATTGCGGGTGTGTGAGGTAAATACATTTGGTAACATGAGTGGAAAAAGGGGTTGTGTAGTTGAGAGACTTAGAGATCGAAACATGGAGAGAAAGAATGAACGTGTGTTGGAAACCGATAGCTTTCTAAGGTGGTTAGGAGAGGAAGATTGACTGATACAGGAAGTATGTAGCGTTTGTCTTGGCCGGGGGCTAAAAACAACATTTGAATGTACATAGTACGAGACTTAATATCGATGTTTCAATTCGATTGTACATTGTAAGATTTGAACCGAGGACCAGGCATACGGGTAATTATTTCAATTCGTGCCATACTAAGTTTCAAAAGTTGACATTGACTCGATTTGTTATGCTATTTTGTAGGTCATATGTTTGAATCCATCCAAAAGTTTTCTCACTACCATGGTGTTCATCATATACATATGAATTTGTATTAAAAAAAGTAGCGTGGATACAGTGAAATGCGAAACCCACGTTAGAATTGGAGATCGCTACGTGACACACACTCTAATTCAAATAACTAACTACGTGACGCACACTCTAATTCAAATAATTAATTATGTGACACACTCTAATCCACGTTAGCTTGGGTACCGTTTCGATTTTTTTTTCAAATAACTCCTCATTAATTAATTTATAGTACTCCCTCTATTCACTTTTATAAGACCTTGAAGACATTTCAGACAATGTGGAAAACAATTCATTTTAAGTTGTCTGAAACGACTTACAAAAGTGAACGGATGGAGTATCTCGTTTCGAATGACTAATTATTGCAAGGAAAACACGGGCATGGTAATACATACAGATTCGTTTGCAAATGAAAGAAGATTCGTTTCGTTTGCATTCTCAAATGTAGGCGCACCAGGCAGACCAGGGTCGTGTCGGGGTGGACGCTGCTTCGGTGTCTTAAAGGCAACTGCCCTTGGGTGACTGACATGTGGGCCAGCCACCTGTTGGGCCCACATGTCATCGACACAAAGGCAGGTGCCTTAAGGCACCAAAGCATAGGCCTGTCGGGGTGCCAGCCCCCCACCCCCCTCCCTGCAAAAAAAAGGACGACGATAATATAAGTTCGCGCTTTCACGTTTCGGATTGAAATATCTGGCGGCCCCAATTCCAGCCCTGCAAAATCTCTCTTCTACACCGTCCCCTTCCGCGCCCAGATTGCTCAAATCCCTAATTCGCCGCCATCCCTCGAATCGCCCCTCGTCTCGTCTCTTTCCCCACCGTTCCCCACCTCTGTGAAGGACAACGACGACGAAGACGACGGTCGCACTTCACCACCGCACCGGAGCTACATCATCTACACCCTCGTCCACCGCACCGGGTGGTGCACCGACAACGTCGGCCGTCGCAACCGACGTGCCTCATAGACACCGAGTTCCACCGCATCAGGTGCGCTTCACTGATGCCGTCTCCCAGCTCACCGGGGCTACTTCACCGAGCACATCGTCGCACCTCCGCCCCCCGATGCCGTTGGGGCTTCACCAACGGTCTCTTCCACCGCATCGTAGCGCTCCGCTGCCACTCAAGATCTGCATCTGTGCACGACCAGCCACCGCCAACACATCAACCTCAACGGCTCTGAAGTGACCCGCACTCTAGCTAGGTGAGCATGCCCAAACGCTGGCCCGAACTAGGTATCCACACATCACTCCCTTGTGCACTGTTCCGAAGATGTTTGGATATCCTTTCACTGCTCTCTTAGCTTACACGCATATGCAACTCTGACTTTAACTCTTATTTCGTCTGGAGATATCATCTGAAACCAGCAAATCCATTTTTTAGCGAAGCATGAGGCGCTACGGGATCTGGTACACATCCTTCACACCCGTATAACCTTGCAAGTATCTGTCCTCCGGTACAACATCAAGGTCGATTCCTCTTATTTGATCAAACATTCACCGTGTAAAAAATGCAGAGGGAGATGCAAGGAGCACAAGTCCTGCACATCCAAGCAAATGGTAACAAGGACTTGTACATAGAACATCCCAAGCGCAAGCAGAGCTGAAGTGAGCCTGTACAACGAGCTAGCGTAAGTCCCTGCATTTCATTTAATCCGTACTGGCATTCGTGTATGATTTGTGTGAAGTGGCTGATCCACGAAATCAAGTTACCAGGGGCGAACATTTAACTTAAAAAATACGAAGGCACTTGCACTCCGGAAATCAACATAACTTGAGAAATGTGAAGCTACATGCACTTTGAAAACTAGTTAATGATCCAAAGTAGTTCAGATTATAAACACTAAATGATGCAAGCATCAAAAAACACAAAATGCAACATGGTGTACAAGGACTACAAACATGGTCTGTACATGCTTGAATTATTCATTCTCTAGCTGAAAATATCAAAGTGTAATTGCACGTATAACCGGTCATAAACTGCATATCAATATATCTATCCTGCACAAGTATGCCAATAGTTTCAAACAACAGATTAGAAAAGTATTTATGCTATGTTGTCATGATACGGGGACTTTCTGGTAGATGGCCTCGACGTTTCCCCAAGCTATGAAAATGCACTATAATTTGCTTGTCATGAATGCCTGCAAATCTCTGTCTCTCTGAACATACTAGATCATCATTAGACACTAAATCCTTCAATGAGCTTGCAAAATGCTTGCATTAGATCCCTCATTAGACACTATATGTTCATCACCAGGAGCATGAAAAATGTTTGCATCAAATCCTTCATTAGCGATGCATTCATTAGACACTTCAGGCTCAAGAACAACATGAGCTTGTATGTTGGCACCGGAAACTTGATTAGATACATCAGATTCAGTCAGTTCAGTATTGATTGGGTGAGTTATAAAATAAGTAGAAATTGGTTTCATTTTCTCATAGATTCCCTACATACAAGCAGTTTTACAACACCGTCAGGTTTAACTATTGGCCAGAAATTGAAGAGTTGAATTAGATATAATCAGGGATGTGATGTACCTGCTCGTTGTGCATGCTACTCTTGCAAGCTGCGACTGTCCATTTGCGCAAGCTCGATGCCATGCTCGTGCTACCGCCACTGCCTCCCACGCAGGCTACACCCAGGGTTGGATCTTCATCTTCTTGTCATTCCGTTCGCTTGAAGCCCGGCGACCGCCCTCCAACGAGGGCGCGAGGAAGTGCTGTGTCGGTCTGTCCAGCGGTGGCTAGGTTAGGAGCGAACCAGACTAGAGGCTGGAGCGATTGAATTGGGATTTTTCGTGCTGTCGATCGATATGGGAGGCGCTCGTATGGGCCGCGAGCCTGCTATAGGGCCTGCGTTGCACTTATGTTATTGTCCCATCCAAATTGAAACATTTTTCTTCATTTTTTACATTGCCTGCTCGTGCGTTGGGACGAACAAAACTAGCGTGGGCCAACATGGACGACTCAAACTAGGTGCACACTTTCCAGCCACCTGAGGCAGCCTCCCATACCAGCCCCGATGGTGGCGTCGCCCCTTTTTGCGTGTATGATTGGATAGTGAAAAATATTCCAGTGGCGCTTTTGATTTACCCACGGAATGGTTGAATTGCTTGTTTCTATGAATTGAGTTCGCCAATAATGTGAAGGATGCCGGTCTTTTCATCCTATTGTAGATTGCTTAGATCTCGATACGCCAAATGTAATCGCATGAAATATACAGTAAAAGCCAGTGTGATGTGTTTGGCTACAACTAGTCTGACTACACGTCCTCATATAACATATCAAGGACGCACCATCTTACCAGATTAACCATTCGACTTACCCATGCAGTGTGGGAAGAAAGAAGTATTGGGACTGTGTATCCAAGCAATTGATGCCATGGACTCCATTGTACAACCTTGTAAGAGAAAAAGAAGTTGCAGTGTGCCTGTACAAAGAACTAGTGTAAGTTCAGTTACCTGCTTCTCGGAAATTTAGTTAGCCACTTATTGAAAAATTCTTCAATTATGTTGCTTGGCTTAATTTTGTTTGCTACTGATTACATAATGGGACAGCCTGTTAATCATATTGTAGACTACGCCTATCTATGTGTTTGATACTTACTGTTAAGAATTACCTGTTTGCCTTAACTTAAATATCTACTTGTTTGTTTAAGCTGCTTTGTTGCTTTGCAACAGAGTTACAATGATGTTAATAACTACTGTACTTTTCAGCATCAATTGAAACTCTTTAATTCCTTGTTTGTTTAACTGGTTTGCTGTTATAACTCCCAGTTGAGATGTTTTGCTAACTTCAACTTTTCTGAATCCAATCAGAACTTTAATGGCAAAACAGGTTAGCCCAAGATCAAAGAACGAGGTCCCCATGGACGTTGCATCATCCGACAGCAGTGGCACCGACCTAATCGTGCATTATGAATTGCCAACTACTGATGCTCTAGAGGCTAAACTAGTAGTAGAAAGAGATTCTGCTTCTGTACTTAGAGATGAAGTTGACATGTTGAGGAAGCAAACAGCACAATCACAAGCAGTATTCAAGACAACCATTAAATATTTGGTGGATTTCAAAATGAAGCAAGCTGAGACTGGCCAGATTGTTAAGGTCCTGAAGGAAAAAAGGAAATTAAATTCCTACTTGGTAAATCATAGCTGAAATGTTCTTTCCATAGTTGAATAACCTTTGTGTTGTCTATTCATGTAATCAATCAAACCATTTGTTTTAGAGATCATGTAATAATTGTTTTTTTTGTTTTTTGGTTTGTAATTTTATTTGAGCACAAGTCTGTATTAATTGATAAGACTTGAGACATTTCATTTGGATTGTTGTGCCAGACCTACAAATATGCCAATCGGGCTGAATGTGCATTCAGCAATAGTAGTAGTATAGATGGACCATAAGTGGTACGCATCGGAAAGGGCCAAGATGCTGGCTAAAAAAAGGACGTTGTTGTAGCCAAAAGAAAGTACAGCGGCCTGGCTTATGTATGTTAGTTGATATTATTGATCCATATACTCTATAAGTGTTTATATGTCTGTTAGTTCTGTACATTCTTGGTTGATTGACTCGGTATTTGAATATTGATACATCGCTTGTGTACATATCTAAATGGGAGTACACATTATGCTGCGTGTGACATTTGAGTTGGACATGAAGTGTTCCAAATATTCGAATTCAACTTAAACTGGATTCTGGTTTCTGAATTTGAGTATCGGCATTTGTAAACCATATTCATATATGACAGTGGAATACATCTTTGTCGTCCTTTTGAAGATATACAAAAACACATAGAATGATTTATAAAGATTCATATAGGAATACAAAGTGGATTCAATTTAGTTGCCGAGTAAACGTGGATGCTTATTGTCCCAAAATTCGAAAGAAACAGCAAAATGTCCACTCCCACGTCGGCTGCCCGAAGCCAAGTGTTTGGGAGATGGAAATTACTGTCTACCCATTACACGGACAATCCATCGGCCCGATTTCAACTGCTCTAAATAGGTGTAGGTTAGTAACTTCAATTAGACGTGACACAACTGCCTCTGAGCCCATTCCGACACGGTGGGCGTCAAACATGGGCGGCAAAACACATTTGATTCAAGCTCGTCCGAAAGACCTCTGTTTCTCCCTCCATTCCCCATTCATACACGGTGGGCGTCAAAACAAACTCGACTCAGCCAAAATCGATGTAGGCAAATATTTTCAATAGGGGCAGGTTTGTAACTTCACTCAGACGTGACACAACCGCCCTACCTGTCAGCCCCGTTCATACACCATGGGCACCAACCATGGGCACCAACCACCCTCTCCTCGCCCGAAATCGCTCTGGGAAAATATTGGCGAGATGCGAGATTACCGTCCTATCCGCAACCGACGAGACGTCCAAATTTTAAACGGGGGCTAAGTTCGTAACTTTCCCATATTTCAGACGGTAGCGTCCCAAAACATGGTTCCCCGTACCTCTCCCTCCATTTTCCCATTCATACACCGTCCACGCTAGAACACCCCATCCCCAAACCAGCCTCCGTCTGCCACCCCATCCATCACCGTCGTCCTCCACCACATCCATCGCCACCGTCCTCCACCATGCCGGAGCGCCTACCAAGACCGCGTCGTCCACTGCTAGAGATGGACGTTTCTCATCCACGGCGACGGACCAATAGCCTTGCATCGCGTCCTCTTGCTTCATCGGCGCCGTCGTCCTCTTTGCCGGGGCCGCTCACACGACCTTCTCTTCCACCGCAACGGGACTTATCCCCAGATGGACCCGTCTACCGTCGCAGATCTGCTTCAATGCCACCGATAGCCATCGCACCCCGATGCCTACACGGCGCCCGCAAGAGAGGTGGTACTTCATATCTCCTCAACTTTTGATCTCAACCAGAAAATAGATCTTAACTTGGTTACTCTACTTTCTTTTCAGCTCTTAGAATTTAGTTCTTAGTTCAAGCAAACAATGGATGCTAAATATCATTTCTCGGTTTGCGACTTCAAATCTGCCATGGCACAGCCATAATCTGGTTTAATTGATCATGCTTAGGGTTTAATTGATCATGTTGGTTCCATGGTGGTTTCTTTAATAGAAATCGGAGGAAAGCCTCTTTTGCTAAAAAATATGCTTAGAGTTTCCCCCTTTTATGATCACTATCTGATCGTAATACGTGTTTCGTGTCATAATAACATCGCTCCACCCATCAAGCTAAACAAGCTTAGATGTTCAAATCTGAATCTGATATTATTAAAAAGCGAGTTGTTTAATTGGTCAGCTAAATGTTCCTAAATTAGTTTCGAAAATGCATGTTCGCCGCTCGGGTGTGTATCTCTACAGGGTGCCCACGGTGGGCCAGCCCACCCTGGGATTTTGGGTCGTCCCAGGCCCCGATTCCCCTCTGTTCTTCTGCGCGCTTCCGATCTCTACTCACCCCCAGCCGCCTGTTGGAAATATGCCCTAGAGGCAATTATAAAAGGGTTATTATTATATTTCCTTGTTCATGATAATTGTCTTTTATTCATGCTCTAATTGTATTATCCGGAAATCGTAATACACGTGTGAATACATAGACCACAATATGTCCCTAGTGAGCCTCTAGTTGACTAGCTCGTTGATCAATAGATAGTCATGGTTTCCTGACTATGGGCATTGGATGTCATTGATAGCGGGATCACATCATTAGGAGAATGATGTGATGGACAAGACCCAATCCTAAGCATAGCACAAGATTGTGTAGTTCGTTTTGCTAGAGCCTTTCCAATGTCAAGTATCTCTTCCTTAGACCATGAGATCGTGTAACTCCCGGATACCGTAGGAGTGCTTTGGGTGTACCAAACGTCACAACGTAACTGGGTGACTATAAAGGTGCACTACAGGTATCTCCGAAAGTGTCTGTTGGGTTGACACGGATCGAGGCTGGGATTTGTCACTCCGTGTTACGGAGAGGTATCACTGGGCCCACTCGGTAGTGCATCATCATAATGAGCTCAAAGTGACCAAGTGTCTGGTCACGGGATCATGCATTACGGTACGAGTAAAGTGACTTGCCGGTAACGAGATTGAACGAGGTATTGGGATACCGACGATCGAATCTCGGGCAAGTAACATACCGATTGACAAAGGGAATTGTATACGGGGTTGTTTGAATCCTCGACATCGTGGTTCATCCGATGAGATCATCGAGGAGCATGTGGGAGCCAACATGGGTATCAAGATCGCGCTGTTGGTTATTGCCTGAGTGCCGTCTCGGTAATGTCTGCATGTCTCCCGAACCCGTAGGGTCTACACATAAGGTTCGGTGGCGCTAGGGTTGTATGAATATGAGTATGCAGTATACCGAATGTTGTTGAGTCCTCGCATGAGATCCCGGACGTCACGAGGAGTTTCGGAATGGTCCGGAGGTAAAGAATTATATAGAGGAAGTGGTATTTCGCCATCGGGAAAGTTTCGGGTCACCGGTATTGTACCGACCACGGAAGGGTCCCTGGGTCCACCGGGTGGGGCCACCCAGCCGGGCGGGCCCCCGGGGCTGAAGGGGGAGGGCACCCCCCCCATAGTGGGCTGGTGCGCCCCCTAGGCCCACCCCCTGCGCCTAGGATTGAAACCCTAGGGTGGGGGGGGGGGCACCACATGCCTTGGGGGGCACTCCACCCCCCTGGCCGCCGCCCCCTTGGGAGATTGGATCTCCCAGGGCCGGCGCCCCCCCTGGGGGCCTATATAAAGGAGGGCAAGGGGGAGGGAAGCTGCACCGTGTGCATTGGCGCCTCCCTCCCCCTGCTACACCTCGTCCTCCTCCCGCAGCAGCTTGGCGAAGCCCTGTCGGAGTTCTGCTGTATCCACCACCACGCCGTCGTGCTGCTGGATCATCATCAACCTCTCCTTCCCCCTTGCTGGATCAAGAAGGAGGAGACGTCTCCCGTCCCGTACGTGTGTTGAACGTGGAGGTGCTGTCCGTTCAGCACTTGGTCATCGGTGATTTGGATCACGGCGAGTACGACTCCATCATCCACGTTCTAGTGAACGCTCCCGCACGCGATCTACAAGTGGTACGTAGATGCAATCTCTCTCCCATGACTCGTTGCTTAGATGAACTCATAGATGGATCTTGGTGAAACCGTAGGAAAAATTTGAATTTTCTGCAACGTTCACCAACAGTGGCATCATGAGCTAGGTCTATGCGTAGTTCTCTATTGCACGCAGTAGAACACAATTTTGTTGTGGGCGTAGATCTTGTCAACTTGCTTGCCGCTACTAGTCTTATCTTGCTTCAGCGGTATTGTGGGATGAAGCGGCCCGGACCAACCTTACACGTGCGCTTACGTGAGACCCGGTTCCACCGGAGACATGCACTAGTTGCATAAGGTGGCTGGCGGGTGTCTCTCTCCCACTTTAGTTGGAGCGGATTCGATGAAAAGGGTCCTTATGAAGGGTAAATAGAAGTTGACAAAATCACGTTGTGGTTATTCGTAGGTAAGAAAAACGTTCTTGCTAGAACCCAATTGCAGCCACGTAAAAGATGCAACAACAATTAGAGGACGTCTAACTTGTTTTTGCAGCAATTTTCATGTGATGTGATATGGCCAGAAGTTGTGATGAATGATGAATGACATATTGTGATGTATGAGATCATATTCTTGTAATAGGAATCACGACTTGCATGTCGATGAGTATGGCAACCGGCAGGAGCCATGGGAGTTGTCTTTATGTTTGTATGACCTGCGTGTCATTGAAGAACGCCATGTAAATTACTTTACTTTATTGCTAAACGCGTTAGCCGTAGAAGTAGAGGTAGTCGTTGGCGTGACAACTTCATGAAGATACGATGATGGAGATCATGGTGTCATGCCGGTGACAAGATGATCATGGAGCCCCGAAGATGGAGATCAATGGAGCTATATGATATTGGCCATATCATGTCACTACTATATAATTGCATGTGATGTTTATTATGTTTATGCATCTTGTTTACTTAGAACGACGGTAGTAAATAAGATGATCCCATACAACAATATCAAGAAGTGTTCCCCCTAACTGCACCGTTGCTAAAGTTCGTCGTTTGCTTCAAGCACCACGTGATGATCGGGTGTGATAGATCCTTACGTTCACATACAACGGGTGTAAGACAGTTTTACACATGCAAAACACTTAGGGTTAACTTGACGAGCCTAGCATGTACAGACATGGCCTCGGAACACGGAGACCGAAAGGTCGAACACGAGTCGTATGGAAGATACGATCAACATGAAAATGTTCACTAACGATGACTAGTCCGTCTCACGTGATGATCGGACACGGCCTAGTCGACTCGGATCGTGTAACACTTAGATGACTAGAGGGATGTCTAATCTGAGTGGGAGTTCATTAAAATAATTTGATTAGATGAACTTAATTATCATGAACTTAGTCTAAAACCTTTGCAAATATGTCTTGTAGATCAAATGGCCAACGCTCATATCAACATGAACTTCAACGCGTTCCTAGAGAAAACCAAGCTGAAAGATGATGGCAGCAACTATACGGACTGGGTCCGGAACCTGAGGATCATCCTCATAGCTGCCAGGAAACAATATGTCCTAGAAGGACCGCTAGGTGATGCACTCGTCCCAGAGAACTAAGACATTATGAATGCTTGGCAGTCTCGTGCTGATGATTACTCCCTCGGTCAGTGCAGCATGCTTTACAGCTTAGAACCGGGGCTTCAAAAGCATTTTGAGCAACACGGAGCATATGAGATGTTCGAGGAGCTGAAACTAGTTTTCCAAGCTCATGCCCGGGTCGAGAGATATGAAGTCTCTGACAAATTCTATAGTTGTAAGATGGAGGAGAACAGTTCTGTCAGTGAGCACATACTCAAAATGTCTGGGTTGCACAACCGCCTGTCCTAGCTGGACATAAACCTCCCGGACGAGGCGGTCATTGACAGAATCCTTCAGTCGCTCCCACCAAGCTACAAGAGCTTTGTGATGAACTACAATATGCAAGGGATGGTGAAGACCATTCCCGAAGTATTCTCAATGCTGAAGTCGCAGAGGTTGAAATCAAGAAGGAACATCAAGTGTTGATGGTCAATAAAACCACTAAGTTCAAAAAGGGCAAGGGTAAGAAGAACTTCAAGAAGGACGGCAAGGATATTGCCGCGCCCAGTAAGCAAGTTGTCGGGAAGAAGTCAAAGAATGGACCCAAGCCTGAGACAGTGTGCTTTTATTGCAAAGGGAAGGGCCACTGGAAGCGGAACTGCCCCATATACTTAGCGGACAAGAAGGCCGGCAACACTAAAGGTATATTTGATATACATGTAATTGATGTGTACCTTACCGGTACTAGTAACTCCCGGTATTTGATACCGGTGGAGTTGCTCATATTTGTAACTCACAGCAGAGCTGCGGAATAAACGGAGACTTCGCGAAGGGCGACGAGGTGACGATCTTGGCGTCGGGAATGGTTCCAAGGTCGATGTGATCGCCGTCGGCACGCTACCTCTACATTTACCTACGGGATTAGTTTTAAACCTCGATAATTGTTATTTAGTGCCAAGTTTGAGCATGAACATTGTATCAGGATCTCGTTTAATGCGAGATGGATACTCATTTAAATCCGAGAATAATGGTTGTCTATTTATATGAGAGATATGTTTTATGGTCATGCTCCGATGGTCGATGGTTTATTCTTAATGAATCTCGAGCGTAATATTACACATATTCATAGTGTGAGTACCAAAAGATGTAAAGTTGATAACGATAGTCCCACATACTTGTGGCACTACCGCCTTGGTCACATTGGTGTCAAGCGCATGAAGAAACTCCATTCTAATGGACTTTTAGAGTCTCTCGATTATGAATCATTTGACACATGCGAACCATGCCTTATGGGCAAAATGACCAAGACTCCGTTCTCCGGAACAATGGAGCGAGCAACCAACTTATTGGAAATCATACATACCGATGTGTGCGGTCCAATGAGCGTTGAGGCTCATGGAGGATATCGTTATGTTCTCACTCTCACGCATTTACTTAAGTAGATATGGGTATGTCTACTTGATGAAACACAAGTCTGAGACCTTTGAAAAGTTCAAGGAATTTCAGAATGAGGTAGAGAATCAACGTGACCGAAAAATAAAATTCTTACGATCAGATCGTGGAGGAGAATATTTAAGTCACGAATTTGGTACACACTTCAGAAATGTGGAATCGTTTTCACAACTCATGCCGCTGGAACACCTCAAGCAGAACGGTGTGTCCGAACGTCGTAATCGCACTCTATTGGATATGAAAGCGATCTATGATGTCTCTTATAGATCTACCGCTATCATTTTGGGGATACGCCTAGAGACATCTACATTCACTTTAAATAGGGCACCGTCTAAATCCGCTGAGACGACACCGTATGAATTATGGTTTGGGAAGAAACCTAAGCTGTCGTTTCTAAAAGTTTGGGGATGCGATGCTTATGTCAAGAAACTTCAACCCGAAAAGCTCGAACCCAAATCGGAAAAATGCGTCTTCATAGGATACCCTAAGGAAACCATTGGGTATACCTTCTACCTTAGATCCGAAGGCAAGATCTTTGTTGCCAAGAACGGATCCTTTCTTGAAAAAGAGTTTCTCTCGAAAGGAGTAAGTGGGAGGAAAGTAGAACTCGATGAAGTACTACCTCTTGAACCGGAAAGTAGTGCAGCTCAGGAAAATGTTCCTGTGGCGCCTACACCTACTGGAGAGGAAATTAACGATGATGATCAAAGTACTTCAGATCAAGTTGCTACTGAACTTCGTAGGTCCACAAGGACACGTTCCACACCAGAGTGGTATGGCAACCCTGTCCTGGAAATCATGTTGTTAGACAACGGTGAACCTTCGAACTATGAAGAAGCGATGGCAGGCCCGGATTCCAACAAATGGCTTGAATCCATGCAATCTGAGTTAGGATCCATGTATGAAAACAAGGCATGGACTTTGACAGACTTGCCCGATGATCGGCGAGCGATAGAAAACAAATGGATCTTTAAGAAGAAGACGGACGCGGATGGTAATGTCACCATCTATAAAGCTTGACTTGTCGCTAAGGGTTATCGGCAAGTTCAAGGGATTGACTACGATGAGACTTTCTCTCCCGTAGCGAAGCTTAAGTCCGTCCAAATCATGTTAGCAATTGCCGCATAATATGATTATGAGATATGGCAGATGGACATCAAAACAGCGTTCCTTAACGGTTATCTTAAGGAAGAGTTGTATATGATGCAGCCGGAAGGTTTTGTCGATCCTAAGAATGCTAACATAGTATGCAATCTCCAGCGATCCATTTATGGGCTGGTGCAAGCATCTCGGAGTTGGAACATTCGCTTTGATGATATGATCAAAGCGTTTGGGTTTATGCAGACTTATGGAGAAGCCTGTGTTTACAAGAAAGTGAGTGGGAGCTCAGAGCATTTCTCATATTATATGTAGATGACATACTTTTGATTGGAAATGATATAGAACTCTTGGACAACATTAAGGCCTACTTGAATAAAAGTTTTTCAATGAAGGACCTTGGAGAAGCTGCTTATATATTAGGCATCAAGATCTATAGAGATAGATCGAGACGCCTCATAGGTCTTTCACAAAGCACATACCTTGATAAAATTTTGAAGAAGTTCAAAATGGATCAGTCCAAGAAAGTGTTCTTGCCTCGCATCGCAAGGTGTGAGATTGAGCTCGGCTCAATGCCCGACCACGACAAAAGATAAAGAAGAGATGAGCGTCATCCCCTATGCCTCGGCCATAGGATCTATTATGTATGCCATGCTGTGTACCAGACCTGATGTAAACCTTGCCGTAAGTTTGGTAGGAAGGTACCAAAGTAATCCCGGCAAGGAACACCGGAACAGCGGTCAAGAATATCCTGAAGTACCGAAAAGGACAAAGGACATGTTTCTCGCTTATGGAGGTGACAAAGAGCTCGTCGTAAAGGGTTACTTCGACGCTAGCTTCGACACAGATCTGGATGACTCAAAGTCACAAACCGGATACGTCTATATGTTGAATGGTGGAGCAGTAAGCTGGTGCAGCCGCAAGTAGAGCGTCGTGGCGGGATCTACATGTGAAGCGGAGTACATGGCAGCCTCGGAGGCAGCGCATGAAGCAATTTGGGTGAAGGAGTTCATCACCGACCTAGGAGTCATACCCAATGCGTCGGGGCCGATCAAACTCTTCAGCGACAACACCGGAGCTATTGCACTTGCCAAGGAGCCTGTGTTTCACAAGAAGACCAGGCACATCAAGCATCGCTTCAACTCCATCCGTGAAAATGTTCAAAATAGAGACATAGAAATTTGCAAAGTGCATACGGATCTGAATGTCGCAGATCCGTTGACTAAACCTCTTCCGCGGGCAAAACATGATCAACACCAGAACTCTATGGGTGTTCAATTCATCACAATGTAACTAGATTATTGACTCTAGTGCAAGTGGGAGACTGTTGAAATATGCCCTAGAGGCAATTATAAAAGGGTTATTATTATATTTCCTTGTTCATGATAATTGTCTTTTATTCATGCTATAATTATATTATCCGGAAATCGTAATACACGTGTGAATACATAGACCACAATATGTCCCTAGTGAGCCTCTAGTTGACTAGCTCGTTGATCAATAGATAGTCATGGTTTCCTGACTATGGACATTGGATGTCATTGATAGCGGGATCACATCATTAGGAGAATGATGTGATGGACAAGACCCAATCCTAAGCATAGCACAAGATCGTGAAGTTCGTTTTGCTAGAGCCTTTCCAATGTCAAGTATCTCTTCCTTAGACCATGAGATCGTGTAACTCCTGGATACCGTAGGAGTGCTTTGGGTGTACCAAACGTCACAACGTAACTGGGTGACTATAAAGGTGCACTACGGTATCTCTGAAAGTGTATGTTGGGTTGACACGGATCGAGACTGGATTTGTCACTCCGTGTTACGGAGAGGTATCACTAGGCCCACTCGGTAGTGCATCATCATAATGAGCTCAAAGTGACCAAGTGTCCGGTCACGGGATCATGCATTACGGCACGAGTAAAGTGACTTCCGTAGCGAGATTGAACGAGGTATTGGGATACCGACGATCGAATCTCGGGCAAGTAACGTACCGATTGACAAAAGGAATTGTATACGGGGTTACAATCCTCGACATCGTGGTTCATCCGATGAGATCATCGAGGAGCATGTGGGAGCCAACATGGGTATCCAGATCCGCTGTTGGTTATTGCCCGAGAGCCGTCTCGGTCATGTTCAGATGTCTCCCGAACCCGTAGGGTCTACACACTTAAGGTTCGGTGACGCTAGGGTTGTATGAATATGAGTATGCAGTATACCGAATGTTGTCCGGAGTCCCGGATGAGATCCCGGACGTCACGAGGAGTTTCGGAATGGTCCGGAGGTAAAGAATTATATATAGGAAGTGGTATTTCGGCCATCGGGAAAGTTTCGGGGTCACCCGGTATTGTACCGGGACCACCGGAAGGGTCCCGGGGGTCCATCGGGTGGGGCCACCCATCCCGGAGGGCCCCATGGGCTGAAGTGGGAGGGGAACCATCCATAGTGGGCTGGTGCACCCCCAAGGCCCACCCCCTGCGCCTAGGGTTGAAACCCTAGGGTGGTGGGGGGCGCACCACATGCCTTGGGGGGCACTCCACCCCCCTGGCCGCCGCCCCCTTGGGAGATTGGATCTCCCAGGGCAGCGCCTCGGGGCCTATATAAAGGAGGGCAAGGGAGGGCAGCCGCACCTGTGCATTGGCGCCTCCTCCCCCTGCTACACTTCGTCCTCCTCCCGCAGCAGCTTGGCGAAGCCCTGCCGGAGTTCTGCTGTATCCACCACCACGCCGTCGTGCTGCTGGATCATCATCAACCTCTCCTTCCCCCTTGCTGGATCAAGAAGGAGGAGACGTCTCCCGTCCCGTATGTGTGTTGAACGCGGAGGTGCTGTCCGTTCAGCACTTGGTCATCGGTGATTTGGATCACGGCGAGTACGACTCCATCATCCACGTTCTAGTGAACGCTTCAAGCCGCGATCTACAAGTGGTATGTAGATGCAATCTCTCTCCCATGACTCGTTGCTTAGATGAACTCATAGATGGATCTTGATGAAACAGTAGGAAAAATTTTAATTTTCTGCAACGTTCCCCAACACCGCCTGCCTCGCCGGCGACTTGCCGTCCCCGGACGACATGACTCTAGGAGGAGACGCCAGACTAACAGGAGGCCAGGAGTCGCTCGCCCAACAGCGTCACCGCTGCCCGGGCATGCCGCCGTGCCTACCTTCCCAGTCCGTTCAGGGCTCAGGCGTGCAGCACCCACCAAGACAACCCGATTTATCCTGAGATACATCCTCAACACTCAGCAGCCACTCCTCATCACCCATTTTCTAATTGATTCATTACTCATTAGGCGTGACTGTCATTAGGGTTTGTTGTCCGCTCGGTGCTACTACACTTATTGGTTCAGATGTATTTCGGTATTATTTAGTACCTCTAAAGTTCACAGGGTTTTCAAAATTCCGGCCCTCAGAATAGAAACTAGTCATTTTGGATTGTTGGTTGTAGTGACATCGACCCAGGTTACTACCGCAAGCCGTGATTGTTGACAATTTTACTTGTCTTTCTTACTCATTCGATATAATATCCAATTATTCACGTCGATTAGTTGCAAACAATAAGTGCTAGACAAACTTCTTCATTAAGATTTTGGACGGTCTCTTATGGCAGTTACAATTCTGCATACCTGTCCTAATAAGCTCATGAGTAAATGATTGATTCACTACATCTATGCTTGCCTTGTCATATTTGTTGTCAATATTCTTTTAGGGTGGACCAACCTATTTCTAAATACTGGAACCGTAGACATGAGTGAATAGTATTTCTCTATGTGATCTCTTCCATCATGTGTGGGTAACTAACAATCGCATTGTATAGAAAGAAAGTGTCATTTCTAGCTTTTACATAGGTTTCGATCTTTTACATGGAATACAATCTGCCTACTTGCTTTGTGTCGAAACTACCAACACTCCACCCTTGAAGCTAAACATTATGCCACTCATAATTTCTTAGTTTATTTGTTCAAATACAAATTTCATATGATTCTAATGTTCCTACTTCAGTTTTGAAATGTGTGCCTGCCTGTTATAGAGACATAAGGGGTTTGTATTTCTGTGTGTGGTCTGGCAGCACGGTTGGGGACGTGAACTTTGCATATGCAGGGGTTTATAGGGAGACACTCTCCGAGTTGAATCCGCAATGCATTCCACAGATAATTTGACTACTTTTTATGTTTTCATGAATCTCAGATTCTGAACAGCATCATAATGATTATGAACTTGCGCGCATGAAAAGAATAAAGCAGAACAATGCCATGGCTGTCAAACTTGGCATTAAGGGACTGAAATCAAGTCTGGATGCAATGCAATGCAAACGCTCTCCACCTCTGCATTCATGCTCAGAATATGATCCTAACAGTGATTCTGAGCTAGAGGGAGACCTAAGTCAATGTAGCTCCCTAGTGGAGGAGTCAGAGGAAGATGACCTATCTTATTCACCCATCAAGGTACTTGCTCTAACTTTCCAAGGTTACATTGCTCGCACATATCTTGCAACTGATGCTTTGCATTGCTTCTACTTTGTTGAACTGCCATTAGCTTAGTTTACACATCGTGTATGTGAATACGCCCTGCCTATCCATTTTCAGTACATATTCCATCTGTCATCATACCATATTTATCCATTCAAATGTTGCTCTTGTGTATCAGCCGTTCAAAAGGAAGAGGGTGATTGCTGATCGTGGATGAGCACAAGCAAAGTATTTGGAAAAGGTAGCGGCACCTGATAAATCAAATAGCCCATAGGTGTAGTTGCAATATCACCTGACCCACATGTACCCCAACTCTAGCAGACTCTAGCCCTACTACACTGGTCATTTCTGATGCCCCAACTCGCCAGACCCCAACCGCAGCAAGAAAAGTATGATTATGCCAGTTGACATAGCACCAAATTGCATTTAGGCAAAACCCCATTCCAAAGAAAGAGTACACCAAATCCAGTTGCCAAATCCCTTTTCGAACCAGAGAGAGCCCCAATTGCAGCAAATACGACCCCTGTTCCATTTCTTCCCAGTTTAGAGGACGATGCTTATGTTGTTGTCAGGAACTTTGTGCGCATCTTTCCTTCATGGAAAGATTATACCGCAGACACAGAACAATTTCCAGTCTTCCTCCGCAACTTACGCGTAAGTAATGTACTAATGTTATTCATGGTCATTATCGCATATGTTTCACGACGTAAGACACAAGATTTCATTATTTTAAATAGGCGAGGAGCAAATTGGATTGTGATGACAAGCAAGAGTTGGTTGCGCTTTTCAAGCACTCGTTGATGAAGTATCGTTCCTACCTGAGGCAAGCGCACTTCAACGGCAAGCCTCTGAACGAAATTTCTGTAAAGTCTCCGGTGCAACATTTATTCGATGGTGACTGGAATAATCTTGTTACACATTGGTCTTGGCTGTAGCGTAAGGTACTGTCTATGAAATCACATCACAATTTGAACTACATTTCTACATTTGCCTTAATGTCTCACTTGTACTAAAAATCATAGCGTAAGAACATTCGTTCTCAAGGGACCACAGAATCTCGCAACTATATTGCACACTGCATTGCTCTTGTGAGTACCTCTTGCCCTGTATGACCATACTTACTTTCTTAGTTGTTTGATTATGTAGCATCACTGCACATGTTAGCCTCGTAATCGTCCATTTGGTGGACATTATAAGATCCGTATGGACTCTTACACAAATTTAGAATCAACCCAATGCTTTTGAAGAGGTTTAGCTCTGCAGTCCTCTTGTAAGGACTGAACGTGGTCTATCACCGTACTTACATTAACAGCTACTCCCTCCGTCCCATAATATAAGAACGTTTTGTACAGTACACCAGTGTTCAAAACACTCTTGTATTATGGGAAGAGGGATTGGTTCGTTTTGTAGCATTCTGCATCTTATCTCTCTTGCCCACCATGTACTAAAAAAGATCAGATCTATATTTAATCTTACCAACAAGTAGAATACATAGACAATGCCAGTGCAGAAGTGTAGCCCATTGCTCTTGTCAGTACATTTTGTCCTGTAACGCTTGTACTTCCAGGGATTGGTAGTTGATTATGTATCATCAATCTGCATCTTATCTTCATTATCCTCTATCCCTTCCAGTATTATCATATCTATAATTACTCTCTACAAAATGTAGAGTACAGGCAATGCTTATGGAGAAGGGCATTATAAAGCTGGTGTTAACTGTTAATGTAAGTCAGTCCTTCTAAAGCCTTTATCCTCAACTGTTGTTTAATTTGCTCATACTCCCTATCGTTTACTGCTGTTTAGTTTGCTGTTTCTACCAAAATGCATGTTCGTAAGAACTGTAAGTTCTAAGTTTTACTTGTAAAACCAAATTTCTTATTCATACCATGCACATTACTTAATACTCCCTATATGTATGCTTGGTTTTGTGGATCTATAATCCAAAGGTGTGGTGAAGCAGCCCATGTTTGCACCTTGTCATCTCCTGTTTTATCTTACTGATGTGGCTGATGATATGAACAACATGCCATGCACATTATCCAAAATAGATACAATGATTTTCATTGCCCTTCATTTATGCTTGTTATGTTGACATGGTAATCCAGTAGTGTGGTGAAGCTCCCCGCATTATGAACAAAACCTGTCATCTTTGTTTATACACGTGCAAAACCTGTCATCTCTCTGCTTTGTTTTAGGGTGATATGCCTGATGGCATGCACAAGTCTGCTGAAGGCTGTGAGACAAACCCAACATATATTGCAGCAAAGAAGGCAAAACATCTTGAAGATAGCGAGACAACCCCAAAGTCTTGTCTTGATGCGTTGTTCAAGTTACTTGAGACTAACAATCGGACAAGCTCCACGTAATTCGTTATGCGAATCAGTTCGACTTCTTCAGTCCCAAGTTCTAGAAGAAAGGCATTATGCAACTCAACTTCGACTTGAAGTCCTATCTCTAAGAAAGATTGCGGAGAACACCAATGAGAACCTCATCGCTAAACAGCTACACCTGGAAGCTATGACCGACATGCTAGGCCAGTCTCACAGCCTTGCTCAACAGCTTGCGCAGCAGTTCCCCCGCAAGGCTAACCTTTCTTGAACTGTCTTGGAAGTGGTCTCGGTTCAGTATTATTTTGTTACGCTGCAATGGTGCACAGTTACTTCGTTGCGCTTCTTCGTTGAGCTTTATGATCACTGGTGGCGAACTTCGATGCCTAGTGGATGTAATATACCTTAAATCCTTTATTGTATAGTGTAGGTTTATTCTTAGTTACTATGTCGTAATTTCTTTATTGTATAGAGTAGGTTTGTTCTTAATTCCTACTAGTTACTGCCATCATTTGCTATCTAAAAAAAATCAGATGTAGTCGACCGGGCCGAAACATTCGACTCTAACGGGCCAGGTTTTTAGCGGGCCACAATTGGGCGGGCATGCGTCTTTCTTAGGCCCGATTGATTGGGGCCTTCACACATTGCGCCAGGCCCAAACTTACACCGGCCTATATTTTAGTTGGGCCTTTTATCGACCCAGCGATTAGTTTGGCCCAGGTAGCGTTGGGCCATTAACAAGCTGAATATTGTACTAGCCTGTTACGGGTGAGATGAAACCACGGGCCTTTAGCAGGCCAAAATGCATGTTGGGCCTCAATTTTCACTAGTCGTAGACGGGCCTTCAGCAGGCCAAAATGTAGACCGGGCCGTTATGGGCCCAGTTAGCTCACGGGCCGTTACCAGGCCGAAACATATCTCGGGCCTTAGTCGGCCCACTGATATCATGGGCCTTTAAGAGGCCGAAAGCTTAGTACATGCATCAACGGGCCGAATTACGCGACAAGCCTTTAACAGGCCCGAAGTCACGTTGGGCTTAACTGTTGCCACCTTTAGCATGGGCCGTTAGTGGGCTCGATGTCCCGTCGGACCATATATGGCTCATGGGCAGCACGGGCCATTCCCAGGCCGAAAGTCACATCGGGCTGAAATGGGCCCATGTCTACACCAGGCCTCTAACAGGCCGAAAGTCAGTAGGCTGTAGTTGGGCCCGAATATTCAGCGAACAATTAACGGGCCAGATCTGGCTTCGGGCCGCAAATGGGCCCAAATATTGGGCGAACAATTAACGGGCCAGATCTGTATTCCGGCCGTAAATGGGCCCAAATATTGGGCGAACAATTAACGGGCCAGATCTGGTTTCGGGCCGTAAATGGGCCTTTATTAAGCAGGCCGTTATTGGGCTGGCCAACTAGTACCTGATAAAGATCTACGGGCCTTTGACTGGGCAGGCCTTTTTAACCTATATGGGCCTCTATTGGGCCCAGCCACGTGTCGACGTACCGTAGGCATGTCTCCTCCAATGGACAGCGACATCCGCCCATCGGGCGGTGACAGGTGTTCCCTTCGGCCAATCAGAATTTTACAAGTGGAAATTTCCCATTGGTCGGGGCTGTTAACGGGTTATCGGATCAAAAATCCGACCCGATAGCTTAACGGTGTTCCGTTACGGTGGATGCCACGTGTAGGTCACCCTTGACGAAAGCACTTCTGTGACGCGCGATTTATCGTCATGGAAGTGGACACTTCCGTGATGATAATTTTGGTAATGTCATGGAACACTTCTCTGACAAAGACAGTATGACTATCTTGATTCTGTCATAAATTTGTCATGGATGTACATGCATGACAAAAAACACGACCTACTTTGACAAACATGTATCATCACAGAAGTGTATTTTTTTTGTAGTGCCAAGGGCCGAAATAGGCGGCTTTGCTGACAAGCCGACACTTGGCCAGATGTTAGTCATCCCCGCAGCCGAACATGCTGATCTGCCGTGGAGCCACCATGCCGTAGGGAGGCCATCCACCACACCCGGAGGACCGAGCCACACCGCGCCACCGCCTCTCTCGATCGGAGGAGCGGCTGCATTGATCCACTGCCCAACCCACATTGCCCTCCGAGATACTAGTGTCGGATATGCCGGGCTCGCAACACCCGTCACCCAAAGGAGAGTCGGGCACCAGCCACCGCAAGTCACAGTACCACGCTCCTGCCCCAGAGTAGCGCACCACGCCACCACCGCGATAAGCAATGCGGCGGCCTATCAGTGCCCAGTGCGCGCCTAGGCCGGGTCTGATTGACCCGCATCGATCTCGCCACACGAGAGGGAGAAGGCTCCCTGCCGCCGCTCACACTAGGCAAGCTTCGCTCGTCGGCACGCCTGGGTGGCGACGAGGGGAGAGGGGAAGAGGGGTGTTGGGGCCCGGTGGTGGCGGGTTGCCTCATGGCTATAAATAGCCAACCCCGTCCATCATAAATCATTGGCTGCTCAGAGTTAGTGCGCGACTTTTGTCGTTTGAGAGCAACCCACCTCCGAAGCCTTTGAGAGAGAATCCTCGCATGGAAAAAACCCAAAACGCCGAGAGCCCAAAGAGTGTTTGGCATCACCGAAGTCTTTCTGTCCACGTGATCTGAAGACTACTTGAAGATTGTGATCTTCAAGTCGGTTAGGTGTCATGTTTTGAGGATCCAAGAGTCATAGTGGATTGCCGATGAACGAAGTCTGTGAAGGTTTGGAAGTCTACCTTGAAGACTTACCTGAGTGACTGGCGAGGACTAAGTGACCTCAACTCAAGGGGAATAAGGTAAAGACGCAGTCTTCTGAGTTCAATCTTAGCCTCCCTAACCATACATACAGTTGTCACAGCAACTGAAACTGGTCTACCAAATCCTTGTCTTCGTCAAGGAACTGGTTCTATCACATCATCCCTTTACTTACAATTTAGCTTTGTGAAGTGTGACACTCCAAAAAATTTGTTGTTTTTGTTTTCAGCAAAAGCCTTACTTGGTTTGAAGAAGGTATTTTAAACCCTTCTTAAAAACCTCTTTTCTGAGTTTCCTTCTCAAAAGCATTTCTTGGATTTATTTTCTTCTAAAAAGAAACCTTTTTGGTTTTTAGTTATTCTTTGGTTTTGATCCATCCTTGGGTTTACCATGTCTCTTGTGGTAAATTTCTCCCAAAACCATCTTTCCACTTTGGTTCAACTCAAACATTCTGTCCAAACTAGTGAAATCCATTTTTGGACTTTATTCCAATTATTTTCCTCTCCCAAAATAATTCTGTCTTTTCTTTTGAGCCTAAGTGATTTGCAAAGCAAGTACCCTGATGCTCTTGATTTTTGACCTCAAACCAACTCCCTTGGATAGTCCTTGGTACCCACAACCCAGAACCATCTTGATCCACTCTTTCTCTTTCCAAAAATTTCAAAATTTAATCTCTGCAAGTTTGGACCAAATTCATCATTTTTGATGAAATTCATATCTACACTTCTCCAAAAATTCTACCAAAATTCAGGCAGCCCTCAGATGCAATGAGAGACCACCACACCAAAGATCAGCTCAAGAAAAATTTCCCACGTGCCAAAACCATTCATTGAACACCTTGCATGCACCTTTGTTTACATGCATCTTGATTAAATTCAGAAAGTTCAGAGTTTCAAAGTGTCAATCTTCGCCGATTAATTCAGTCACATGTTCACAGTGCCTTTGGCTCGTTGCTCACGGCCTAGTGTGCCTGTCCGAGCCTCACACGCGTGCTTGGCGCGTTCTGGCGTCGGTGGCGCCACAACCGCCTGCGCCGGCGTGTCTTGCGGTGGCGAACCACCGTAGCGGCCGACCCGGGGGCGAGCAAGCGTAACGCCGTTTGGCGCCGCCCAATCCCTCTGGTTGCTCCGCGTGGCCACATCCTCGCCAGCACGCCCATGCAGCACAGTCGTCGTGGTGCGGCACGCACAGAGCGTGCTCTCTGCTGCCGACGGACCCACGCCGCCCCGTTCCGTCGAATCCACCCAAGGCTCCTAATCTAAGCTGGTTTAGCGTCAAAACGGCACCAGTGGAACTCCACGCTGACGCCCCACTCCCTAAACCTCCCCGACCAAGCCCTGCACCGCCGTAACCATCACCGGAGAAGTCCGTTCGCGGCTACCGCCTCGGATCACCTATAAAAAGGAGTCCTGAGCTCGCTCTCGTGCACACACCACCCCTGCCCTTCACCAAGACCTGTCACAGCCACTTTGGGAGGACCTCGAGGAGGTCTCCTCCCCAACTCCGGCCGCCCGATCCGCCTCGGCCACCAGCTTGATTCACTGCGGTGAGGCCATCTCCGGCGCTCAAACCTCGTCCGCAGCCTCCACTTACACCTAGTGCTCTAACCCCCACCTCAATTCGATCCTTGCAGCCCTCCTCGCCGAGATCCACCATCGCCCAAACCGCCGTCCGCCGGAGAAAGTGTCGCCGTCGACGTGGTACTCCCCGACGCCCAAGTCCACCACCCACCAACGCGGAAGGACACGCTGATACTCTTGGTACACTCCGATCTCCCTGACTCGCCGTGGTTCGAGGGCGACTACCGCAGCCTTCGGGCGCCGGCGAGGTCTTTTAAACCTGACATGTGGACCCCCATGTCAGCCTCTCTTTCTTTTCCCGCCAACCGTTTTCCGTTGGCGCCTTCGGGCAGAGTACATTTTCCCTGTGGGCTTGCGCGTTTCTATTCGAACCGTTTTCTGTTTTGTCAGTTAAACCCCTGAAACTTTTCTGTTTCATTACAGATGAGTCCCTGGACAGAAACCCTTGTAACTTTTTAATAAAAAGTGATTTTTGAGTGATTCTTTTTCTGACAGTCTTATATTTTTTTCTAGTTTTTTATGGGATTTATTTGGAAAATTTTTGGAACAGATTTTAGGCACGCGATGGTTTTCACGTTAGTATGCCTTTTCGCTATACCGTAGGTTCCGGAGGAGGTGACGGAACCGCAAACTTCGCCGAGCTAGACCCCGACTACTCTGAACCAGGCAAGCATGTTTGAACTTTTGATATGATGAGTGTTCTGGCAGGTTTGCATTAAGTAGTTTCATGGCATGTTTGTGAGCATACCAATGAGGGTTATTTTTCATGCAAATTTGAGGCAAGTGAGTTCGATAATCCATACGTGATGGATGTGAATGTGCATGGCCATGTGTTGGCATGAGGATGGGTAAGATGGCAGTGTTGTAGCATGCCAGTCTTATGCCATACTATTTGACTTGATGTCAACCCGTATCGATTCGGTTCCCATCCATTTCCTTCCCGTACTACCACATGTTTCCGCAAGGGATATGGCTTAGTAAGTTGCGAACCGCTTTCCTGGTACACACCAAATGGAGAGGCCGTGATGATGGTTCCATGGCCCTGGATTAAAGCCAGTCATCCGGTCAGGGGGCATGGGTGTTTCCGGTTGGGACCGAGAGGGGGGCACCTTAGAGCGCCTTGAATATAAATTTGATCCCATGCTATTCGAGATTGTGATCTCCCGTCTCAAAAGTTTTTCTTGGACGATGTCTAGGGTGATTCCTGGCATTCGTGAGGTAGGATGGGTGTGTACTTGGTTAGCTGTGTTCCTTAGAAATACCGCCATAAACGGAACTAGTCCTTCAGGACTACGAAATCCGTTGGCTGTGAGTAATTTTAGTACAAACTCTGCAGAGTCCTAATTCCTCGAATCATCTTATCCATGTCCAAGTTCTGTTTTATCTTATCCTCGACAAGTGTCGGTTTTGGTGACAGATACACCGGTGTTTCACATGAGTACTAAGTCCGGTTAAATGTTTATTCCTGTGGATGGACTAACCCGTTTATATTCCGGTGTTGAATAATTATGAGTGCTATTTTCTTGTGATAAAAGCCCTTTCTGTGATGTCGCTCAGACGTCCGACTGCGGCATTGTTATTATTTATTTTCATTATAAGCCCTTTCTGTGATGTCGCTCAGACGTCCGACTGCGGCATTGTTATTACTTATTTTCATTATAAGCCCTTTCTGTGATGTCGCTCAGACGTCCAACTGTGGCATTGTTGTTATTTATTTTCATTATAAGCCCTTTCTGAGATGTCGCTCAGACGTCCGACTGCGGCACGCATGTATTGTTATTTAAATATAAGCCCTTTATGAGGTGTCGCTCGACGCCTTCGCGTGGCATGTTTTGCTTATTTATTCACCCTTCGGGGAGTCACTTCAGACACCCGATCGGTTTTGAGTTTATCTTCTTTGGGTTTTCGAGCGGACTACCGCCGATTCCCTTCTTGATTATTTTTGCTATACTATTTAAATTGAGCATTGTTAAGATTTACCATGTCGCATTCATGCATTCATTTGTTATATCTTTTGTTCGAACTGTCTTGCGAGTACTTTCATAGTACTCACCTGGCTTGTTGATTTGGCAAGATGTCTTGTGGCGATCTCATGGATGAAGAGTTCGATAGCGAGTCCGACGCCTAGAGGAATCCCGGTCGATCTCGTCGACCCTGGATTAGTCATCATGATATATCCGCTTCCGCTACCCAAATAAAATTCATCGAGCCTCACCTCGGCCTTTCGATGAGCCGTCGATCTGATAGACTTATTAACCATCCTCATTGTTATTCCACCAACCTCTCATAGCTCGAGTCATGAGTATTTCCACCCCACCCCTTTGAGTCATATCCGCCACTATGTATAATTATTGGCGTGTTGTAATAATTGGTCGGGCATTTCGGTCCGACCCTGTAATATTATAATACTACTGGCTTTTTGTATCAAGGTTTTTGTCAACCGGTATGAGGGATTTTCCTCATATTGGACTTCATAGGTCGGTTGTTCAATAAATTTTTTTTATTGAAAAACCGGTCATGACAAGCTTGGTACCAGAGCCAGGCTGACTGTAGGAAGCCACTAGGTACGATCGCTAATCGGTTATTAGCATAGTAGAGCTATTTATTACTTCTACAGATGTAGTCAATTTCTGACAGTCAGCATAAAATTTATGATTTGACTCCTCAGGATTTTTGCCTACTTTGTAGATGGCCAGCAACGACTGCGAGTTGCAGATGTTCGCCAACATGCCCGATGGGTTTGTCAAGCTTCTCTCCTTCATCGTCCAAGTCGCGATGGGGCCAGATGTGCGCCCAGTTTTCTCTCTCTCTCAGCACAAGGTCAATGACCGTCTAACCATGCACCAAGCCGCGATGGAATTCAAGAGAGGACGAGTTGAGCGTTACGGTTCGTGGGGAGAGCCATGCCCACAGAGAAGCAGCGCCATGATGGCAGCCCGTGAGGCGATAGCCCGTCTCAGGGATATCCAACCTTCGATGAAGACTCGTCGCTACCGTTACCTGCCATGTCACGTGCCATACACTTGCCACTATGCGTTCTCTTGCCCCAGAGGAGAACGGGATGAAGCTTTTGAGATGCTCATCGAGTATCTTCGGGCTTTGGAGGCAGCCTTCGACAACCTGGTGGACGACTTTGTAGCTGCCCGCATGAACTCAGTCCATGGCTGTACCGCCAACAGAGGGAGCTCCTGCGTGCTGCACCACCACCACCGACTTTCGTCTCATCATCAAGATCGTTCGCCTCCTACTGCTCGCACCGCTACTCGTCGCCTGCCTACCACGGAGGAATTCAACCACGTCATTGCGCCTACTCCGGTTCGTTCTGCACCACCCCTCGTGCCCGCTCACATTCGTGTTGTCCCGCACAGGGCACCTGCTCCACCAACTCCACGTAGCACCTCTCGTCTGGAGCCTATCTCTGAGGAGGAGGTTGAGTCCCCAGCCTCTCTACGCCTCACCCTTGGCAGGCCAAGGGAAATCCTTACCATCTCCGACTAAGTGCGCTTAGCCGCTATGCGATGTACCGACTTGTGCGATATGTTTATATGTAAATAGGCTGTGAGAAGTAGTCTGTTTGCGCATCATGTAGGACCCAGAGGAGTGCACTAGACTAAATAACATGTCAGGATTTATGTACGCATATCCTGAGTGATGTATTTGTATAATTACTGCTTGCGTGTAAGATATGTAATGAACAGTCCTTCTCCGTGCGCAAACATATATTTTTTTGTCTCTTGAAAAATTCTGGAGCTTTTGCGAAACTTTTGTTGCATCTTCCTGAATTTATTGTTTTTGCGGCTCAATTCCTTTTCTTATGAGTGTTGCAAAATATATCCCTAGAGTGAACTATGTCTCGTCCTTGGACGCGCTCCATGCCAACTCCGACAGAGGAAAATTATGGCACACCTCCAGGCAACAATTTCACACAGGGGATGTACAAATCAGCAGGATGTTGAAACGACACTTTCCCAAATGTGCCGTCTTTATGAACAAAGTCAGCAGCAACATCAGGAAATACTAAACCAAGTCATTAATATGGGAAATCACCGCGGACCATATCAGCAGCAATCCAAGTTATCTGAGCTACGTAAGACGCGTCCCCAAACATTTTCTCACCGACAAACCTCTGGAAGCCGAGGACTGGCTTGAGACATGGAGAGAAAATTAATTATCGCTCAAAGTGTTCAGACCTTGAGAAAGTACTTTATGCTCCGCACTATCTCACCGAGCAGCCCGCATCGTGGTGGGAAAATTTCCTGCACATGCACCCCAACGAAAATAATATATCATGGGAGGAATTTAAAGAAGGTTTTCGTGGGGCACATATTCCTAAGAGCCTTATGAAGATCAAAAGAGAGAATTTGACGACCTCAAGCAAAGGACAATGACAAAGGTCGTAATACAACAGTCAGTTTACCCTCGCTGTCTCGCTTACGCCAACGAGGAGCGTATGTCAGAAAACAAGAAGATGGAGAAATTCCTAGACGGTCTGACACCCGCGCTTAAATGTCAATTGGTCGTACACACATTTCCAGATTTTAAGACGCTGGTGGATAAGGCCGTTACCTTGGAAAATGAGAGACGCAGCTTAGAAGATTTCCGCAAGCGGAAGAGGGACCAGATTAAACACACCCGCAACCACCGCAGCAAGACAGATGTTCAGAAGAACTGGACACCCAAACCCACGACAAGCGTCTCACGCCCAATCAAAAATTTCCACGCAAGGGACAAGGAGTTCACATACCGCCCAGGCGTTACATTACGCATGTGGAGAAGAAGGGCACTATGCCAAGCAAAGGCCCCAAGCCAAGGAACTCGACCCCAAAGCCGAACAACGGAAGCAATAATTTGGCACCAAAGCGCAACAATTTCAACCCAAATAACAACCACAGAAGGGTCATTTGAACCACATGACCAAAGAGGAAGCACAAAATGCCCCGTGATATCGTGACTCGGACGCGTTTCCTGTCAACACAATACCTGCCACGGTTTTGTTTGATTCTGGAGCTTCTCACTCGTTTGTTTCGAAAAGTTTTGCTTTGCAAAATAATTTTTCGATGCTTCCCTTGGGAAAATCTATGACCGTCAAGTCCCCTGGAATTAAGCAAGTTACCCAGAATTATTGCCAGGGTGTGGTTATCGAGTTTGAAGGGTTGAAGTTTCACGCAAATCTTATCGTATTGGAAAATAAAGGACTGGATGTCATCTTAGGGATGGATTGGTTAACCACCAACAAAGGTTTTATTGACTGCTTCAACAGGACCGTAATTCTCACCCATCACCATGGGAAGACCATAAAAGTTTCAGCCACGGAAAGAAAAATATCCAGACAACCGAAATTGAACAAGGTGGATATATCTGAATTGAGCAAAGTTCCGGTAGTGTGTGAATTTCCAGACGTATTCCCCGAAGAACTACCAGGCATGCCACCAGATCGAGAGATAGAATTCAGCATTGAGCTAGCACCCAGAACCGCTCCCATATACAAGAAACCATACGGAATGGCACCATCCGAATTGGTGGAACTGAAGAAGAAAATAAAGGAACTGTTGGAAAAAGGGTACATACGAGCCAGTTCCTCACCATGGGGTTCACCAATTTTATTCGCCAAAAAGAAGGATGGAACACTAAGGTTGTGCATAGACTATCGAGCGCTAAACATGGTCACAATCAACAAATATCCGATGCCTCGAATAAATGGTTTATTCGATCAACTCGCTAAGGCCAAGGTATTCTCAAAGATTGACTTGAGATCGGGATATCATCAACTGAAAGTACGAACCGAGGATATTCCCAAGACCGCCTTCACCTCCGTGACACGGATTGTACGAAGTTCACCATGATGCCATTCGGACTAACAAACGGTCACAAGATATTTTGTTCACCTCATGAACAAAGTATTCATGAAGTTTATGGATAAATTTGTTGTGGTATTTATCGATGATATTCTGGTATACTCCAAAACACCGGAAGAACACGCTGAACATCTCCGGATTGTACTAGGAGAACTCAGGAAACATCAGTTGTACGCCAAATTCAGCAAGTGTGAATTTTGGCTAAAGCAAGTAGGTTTTCTGGGCCACGTACTAACTTAAGAAGGTATCTCCGTAGACCCGGAGAAAGTCAAGGCCGTACTTGGATGGAAGCCACTAGCCAGTGTGACGGATGTACGAAGTTTCTTGGGAATGGCAGGATACTACCGAAGATTTATTGAAGGATTCTCCACCATAGCAAAGCCAATGACGCAACTACTCAAGAAAGACAGGAAGTTTGAATGGACGGAAGCCTGCGAGAAAAGTTTCCAAGAACTGAAGAAGAAACTGACGACAGCACCAGTACTAATTGTGCCAGATATACACAAGAATTTTGAAGTATTTTGTGACGCATCTCGAAAGGGCCTCGGGTGCGTATTAATGCAAGAAGGAAAGGTTGTCGCATATGTTTCCAGACAGCTTCGCAAGCATGAGGAAAATTATCCTACCCATGACCTGGAATTAGCAGCAGTGATACATGCACTCAAGGAATGGAGACACTTTCTACTTGGTAACCGTTGTGAAATATACATGCACCACAAAAAGCCTCAAGTATATTTTCACACAACCAGAACTGAATTTTCGGCAATGACGCTGGTTGGAATTAGTAAAGGATTATGATGTTGGGATCCACTACCACCCGGCAAAGCAAATGTTGTAGCAGACGCTCGAGTCGGAACCCAGTCCGCATAACGACAAGATGCTGGACTTAAGACCTGAATTCCAGCAGGAGTTCGCAAGGCTCAACCTGATGGTGGTCACCGAAGGCAGTGTGTCAAACTTAGAAGTACAGCCTACCCTGATAGAGAAGGTTAAAGAGGCTCAACATGGACACCCCAGCATTGAAGGCATAAAGCATAAGATGAAATTGGGCAAGGCCTCAGAATTCAGTATTGATGAGCAAGGAATATTGTGGTACGGGAATAGGCTCTGCGTACCAAATATCCCTGACCTTAAACAAAGAAATCCTGGCCGAAAGCCACACCGCTCCATATTCAATCCATCCTGGAGGAACAAAAATGTACAAAGATCTTCAGGAAACATTTTGGTGGCATGGTATAAAAAGAGACATAGCCACATTGATTGCATGTTGTGACTCTTTTCAACGCATCAAGGCCGAGCACCAGAAACCGGCCGGACTATTGCAACCAAATAAGATACCCGAGTGGAAATGGGACGAGATCGGAATGGATTTTATTGTTGGACTACCTCGGTCGCGACACGGACATGATGCCATATGGGTAATCACCGATAGACTGACTAAAGTAGCTCACTTCATCCCCGTGAAGACAACACACACCACTCAGAAGCTTGCTAGGCTCTACCTCTCCCGTATAGTTTGCCTACATGGAGTCCCAAAGAAAATAATCTCGGACAGAGGCACTCAATTCGTCTCTCGGTTTTGGGATCACTTACAACAAGCTCTGGGAACTCAGCTGGCATTCAGCACCGCATACCATCCCCAGACAGATGGGCAGACTGAACGAGTAAATCAAATTCTAGAAGATATGCTGAGAGCTTGTGTCCTCACCTATGGGACCAGTTGGGAGGAGAGCTTACCATACGCAGAATTCGCATATAACAACAGCTATCAGTCCAGCCTGCAAATGGCACCCTTTGAAGCTCTGTACGGATGAAGATGTCGTACCCCGCTAAATTGGTCGGAAACCGGAGACAACTATATCTTCGCCCGCACTGCTCAAGGAGGCTGAGGATAAAGTCAAGGTAATTAAGGACCGGCTCAGGACAGCCCAAAGTCGACAAAAGAGTTAGTACGATCAGAAGCATTGTGGAGTCCATTTTGAACACGGTGAATTTGTGTACCTACGAGTATCACCCATGAGAGGCCTGCACCGATTCAAGATTAAAGGAAAACTAGCACCGAGATTCATCGGGCCTTTCTGCATAGTAGCACGAAGAGGCACGGTGGCCTACCAGCTAGACTTATCCGACGAATTATCCGACATCCACGACGTATTCCACGTCTCCCAATTGAGGAAGTGCGTAAGCAACCCAGAGAAACAAGTACCCCATGAAAACATTGACGTGCAACCAGATCTCACATATCGGGAGCATCCGATAAAAATCTTGGAAGAGTCAGAAAGGAGGACCCGACAGAAAACCACCAAGTTCTTCAAAGTTCAGTGGAGCAACCACACCGAAAATGAAGCCACTTGGGAAAGAGAGGATTTCCTTCGAGCAGAGCACCCGCAATTATTTGAAAATCAACTGGAATCTCGGGGACGAGATTTTTCCTAAGGGGGTAGGTGCTGTGACACTCCAATTTTTTTGTTGTTTTTGTTTCCAGCAAAAGCCTTACTTGGTTTGAAGAAGGTCTTTTAAACCCTTCTTAAAAACCTCTTTTCTGAGTTTCCTTCTCAAAAGCATTTCTTGGATTTATTTTCTTCTAAAAAGAAACCTTTTTGGTTTTTAGTTATTCTTTGGTTTTGATCCATCCTTGGGTTTACCATGTCTCTTGTGGTAAATTTCTCCCAAAACCCTCTTTCCACTTTGGTTCAACTCAAACATTCTGTCCAAACTAGTGAAATCCATTTTTGGACTTTATTCCAATTATTTTCCTCTCCCAAAATAATTCTGTCTTTTCTTTTGAGCCTAAGTGATTTGCAAAGCAAGTACCCTGATGCTCTTGATTTTTGACCTCAAACCAACTCCCTTGGATAGTCCTTGGTACCCACAACCCAGAACCATCTTGATCCACTCTTTCTCTTTTCAAAAATTTCAAAATTTAATCTCTGCAAGTTTGGACCAGATTCATCATTTTTGATGAAATTCATATCTACACTTCTCCAAAAATTCTACCAAAATTCAGGCAGCCCTCAGATGCAATGAGAGACCACCACACCAAAGATCAGCTCAAGAAAAATTTCCCACGTGCCAAAACCATTCTGTCGAACACCTTGCATGCACTGTTTCTGTGCATCTTCAGTTAAATTCAGAAAGTTCAGAGTTTCAGTGTCAATCTTCGTCAGTTAATTCAGTCACATGTTCACAGTGCCTATGGCTCGTTGCTCACGGCCTAGTGTGCCTGTTCGGAGCCTCACACGCGTGCTTGGCGCGTTCCTGGCGTCGGTGGCGCCCTGGCCCGCCCGCGCCGGCGTGTCTTGCGGTGGCCGAACCACCGTAGCGGCCGACCGGGGGCAGAACGGCGGCGTAACGCCGTTCGGCGCCGCCCAATCCCTCTGGTGGCTCCGCGTGGCCACATCCTCGCCAGCAAGCGCATGCAGCACAGTCGCCGTGGCGCGGCACGCACAGAGTGTGCTCTCTGCCGCCGACGGACCCGCGCCGCCCCGTTCCGCGAATCCACCCAAGGCTCCTAATCTAAGCTGGTTTAGCGTCAAAACGGCACCAGTGGAACTCCACGCTAACGCCCCACTCCCTAAACCTCCCCGACCAAGCCATGCGCCGCCGTAACCATCACCGGAGAAGTCCGTTCGCGGCCACCGCCTCGGATCACCTATAAAAAGGAGTCCCGAGCTCGCTCTCGTGCACACACCACCCCTGCCCTTCACCAAGACCCTGCTCGCCACTGGGAGGACCTCGAGGAGGTCTCCTCCCCCAACTCCGGCCGCCCCGATCCGCCTCGGCCACCAGCTTGATTCACTGCGGTGAGACCATCTCCGGCGCTCAAACCTCGTCCACAGCCTCCTCTTACACCTAGTGCTCTAACCCCCACCTCGATTCGATCCTTGCAGCCCTCCTCGGTGAGATCCACCATCGCCCGAGCCGCCGTCCGCCGGAGAAAGTGTCGCCGTCGACGTGGTGCTCCCCGACGCCCAAGTCCACCACCCACCGACGCGGAAGGACACGCTGATACTCTTGGTACACTCCGATCTCCCTGACTCGCCGTGGTTCGACGCCGACGACCACCGCAGCCTTCGGGCGCCGGCGAGGTCTTTTAAACCTGACATGTGGACCCCCATGTCAGCCTCTCTTTCTTTTCCCGCGAATCGTTTTCCGTGACATGCTAACAATGCTCAATTTAAACAGCATTGTTAGGATCTCACCCTCACATAAAATGACGCATGTATATGACGGGGTGGTGTTGCCACCGTGCTATGCAACACACATAAAAATTCACCAGGGTTCAGAATGCTTGCCTTCAGGTCATGGGAAGGAAGGGTGCATCCAAATTATCATGAAATCTTCAAAACCCTATTTAAAATAATATATTTGAATTATCACACAAAATAAAAACAACACAAAAGTTGTTTTGAAATTTTTTCAAATAAATCTTAAAATAAACTAGACAATATTTGAGAGAGGTAGCAAAAAGAATCAATTCATTTGGAGTTGTATTTAAAAAGTTATCGACAGTCAAAGTTCTGGTCAAAATCTGATTTAAAATAAAACATAAAAACATAAAAACGTTTCGATATATACGTACACGTCGAAGGCGTAATCTGGGAGTACGCTTCCACTTATCCAGTGTGGCTGCGCCTGAGCCACTGATAGTGGGCCTGCCTGGCCCACCAGTCAGGTTTGACTAGTCCATTCCCCCTCCTCTTCCTCTGCCCGAGAGAGGGGGCGGGACTCCGGTGACCGTCACCGGCGAACGACGGGTCCTGGTGGGGAGCTGAGGGCGGGGATGGATCCGCTGGTCGAGGGTGATCCTTCCGTGGTTGCAGGATTGTCGAGGTGGAGGGATTCACCCCGGCCGAGCTTTGTGGCGGAGGAAGGCTTGCATGGCGAAGTGATTTTGTGGCGGCGATGGCTCCCGATCAAAATCAAGTAGGGGAAAAGGCTCACGGGAGGATGAGGGAGTTCTTGGTGAAGAGAACGGAGAGGGGAGGCTCTGGTGGCGCTGGAAGGGCTGGGGCAATGGCGGCGGCAGGGGTTGCCGGAGATGGGGAAGAGAGCCTTCCCGGGTCGATTGTGAGCTAAGGGAGCGCCATAGGGGTGGCCTGGGGTTGCCTGTGTGCGAGTTTGAGCTCGGGGGCCTCTTATATAGGCGATGGAGGTCGGTTTGCGGCGGCCGGGGATAAGCTTGCCGGAGACCGCCGTTCTGTAGCTAGGGCGACGTGGCAGCGACGCTGCTAGAGGACGGAGCTGTGGATGAGCACGCACCGCCTCCAGGAGGCAGGTGGCACGCTGGCCGGTGGCTTGGGCGGCGCCGACCATGGTCGGGCTCGCGAAGCCGGGCAGCTAGCCGCCACGGCCATCCTGGCGGTGGCGCTGTGGGGCGCCAGGTTGGTCGGGGTGGTGTGGCGGTGCAGGGAGACACGGCGTGCAGGCTAGTGCCGGTTTGTTTGAGTGCGGGGTGGGACGCGACGACTCGGGTGCAGCGGGTGCCAAACGCACGCTCTGGGCGCGCCCAGAGCACGCCCGGGACATGCTCGACGAAATGCTAGGGCATCCTAGAGGATGCGGTTGAGGCTGGCAATTAACAGGACTAGTCTAGGCTTAGCAAGGGGACTGGGGGACATGGTGGATTGGTCAGGAGCTCAAGTTCACCATGCAAACTTGAATTCATGCCAAAATTGGCTGTGCACTCAGAGTGTTTGACAAAATGCCAAAAGCACCTAGGTAGTTCTTGGAGTGGCCATATTCTCCAGATCAGTGTCTCTATGGATACAAGAGAGGTTGATGAAGTTGGTTTGCAAAAAGGAGAAACTTGCTAGTGCAAGTTTTGCAAAACTTCAGTTCTGGGCAGGGAGTGAGTGGCATCATTTCATGGACCAAAAGTGTTCCAAATAGAGCATGCTCCTGGACTTAGGGGTTTTGCAAGGTTGACTACAATCATGAGAAAACACAAGGTCATTAGAGCAAGAAATAATAGAGTTGTAGTAGAAAACACAAGTCTGGTCCAGAATGAAAAGAGGTCATTGCACTCAAATTTTCCAAAGAACATCACTATGTTTTTTCATAAAGTTGAATGGCATGCTACTACTGACATCCCAAAATTTTGGTGGAGGTTCTAGGGAAATATTTAAATGGGTTGTAGTGCAAAGCTGCCCACTGAACCAGAGAAGAAAAATGGGTGAAAAACCCAAAATAAGAAATGAAATAATTTTATTAATGCACATAATTGATTTAGAGACATCTCATGACATCTCCAAATTTTGGTTGAAATTTTTAAGTGATCTTATCAAATGGTTGTAGTTCAAATGGAGCTCTAAAAATTTAATATAGTTCATTTTAGTCATTGCTTGCCTACTCTGATAGACTTCTTTGTGAAGACATTCACTGTGATTGCATATTTGGCTTCACTCTATCTTCCAACTCCGGACTGTTCTACCTAGCTGCTATTTGTCTTCGTACTTAATCTGTTCTATCTCTTTGACTATGGCTAGGCTAGTGTAGTTTATCTTCTGCTGCATATTGTGTAGGTGTTATTTGCTTGCTTGTCTTCGGAGACATTGCCTGTCTTGAAGACTTTAATAAAAATCGCCTATTTACCCGCCTCTAGTCGATAACTAGCACTTTAAGAAGGGTACACGCATGCATACATGTGTTAATGTACATAGCATGTGTAGTCTGATGACACTTGCGTGACAGAACAATACTATGTCTGTCGACACGTAGTTGAAAGGTGGTAATAAAGGTACATGCAAGCATACATTTGTTAACGTGCATATCATGTGTAGTTCGATGATGATTGCACGTTCAAGCTATACTAGACTCCAGTTGTCTTGGTTTGGAAATTAGCATTGGAGTTCCTTGGCGTGTTTAACTTGGTGTTCGGTCAAGACGGGTGTCGTGGAATTGTCACGTCAGATGTCCTAGTGGAAGGACTTAGTCATGGAGCCATCGCAACTAGGAAGCCTGAAGGGGTTAATCGGGACAAGAGACACGAGAAGGTTTATACTAGTTTGGCCCCTTACAATGAAGGTAAAAGCCTACGTCTAGTTGTGATTGGGATTATGTATGTCTCAACAACCAGGAAGCTGAATCACTTGACCTAGCTCTCGAGAAGTTATTTCGTACCCTGAACCGCCGCCGGGTCGTCCCCTTATATACTGAGGTCGACGCCCAGCGGCTCTACAGAGTCCCGGCCAGCTTATAGAGTATCCGGCTCGGTCTCTTTAATCTTTCTTGCCTTACAATACAAATTACACGGTCAAGGCGGTTTAACACTATGGGCCTTATGTCACCTCTGGGTCGTTGGGCCTTTACTAAGCCGCCGTCTTCAAGCTTGAGCTTCTGCCTTCAGGAATGCTTGTAAGTATAACCCATCCTCTTGGCGGGTCATATCAGTAGTTATATCCCCAACATTAGGCCCCAGGCTGAATTGAACTAGTTCATGTCAGTCTTCAATACTTAAGAATATTCTCCGCCTCATATTTAAGAAGATTCATGTAACCCTCCATGACGTCATCCTTCGGATTTGCGGTAACCCGCCATGACGTCACCTATCATAAATGTACGCTTTGTCCAACACATCTCAACGGAACTTTGCTTTAATGACCATCCAAAAATCGAGGCGCCTTTGCAGTTGGATAATTATACTTTTCAGCCGCCTTGTTTTTCGCGCCCACTTCACAGGTTTCCCTTTATAAATATGCCCGACCAGGTCTCCTCCAATTCTCTGTTTCCACGTCTTCTTCCTCTCGCCCCCATCTGCCACCGAAGCTCCGCCGCCATCACCACTGCGCTCCTCGTCTTCGTCAAGCTTGGCCGCTGCATCAACCTGATCCCGACCAGAAAACGGCAGCGCTCCTCTTCCACGGATCCCTAGCAGTAAGTTCTTATCCTTTCTGCACCGTAGATCTGTGTTAGGGCTAGCGCATTCTTCCGCACAGTTCACAGCTCATCTTAGTTCTTCATGTTTCTTTGGCCGTGGCCTCTTCTGATCCAATGGTAGCATAGATCTCATGCGGTGGTTGTTGTGCATCCATTTTAAGCGCTAGCAGATCCGTTTTTCTTGCAAAGAATCCTCATTAGAACGCATGAACTCCTCTGCACCATGTTTCTAGGTCTAGAAATTTTTCTTTTCTGAACCTTTGCTTGATCCAAAATAATTACTGCAAACTATGAAACTTGTTTGTCCGACACTTAGGAAAAATCGATACGTTGTTCAACTTGCTAGTCATGGCGGCTCTGACTGCCGGCTTATGAAAATGCTAATCTGAACTTTTGTTTAATTGAAATAACACTGATGGCTCTGAAACACTTATGGCAGCTTATGTAACCCGGACAGTAATATCCTTATACCATTAGGCCCCTTCATAAGTCGCCATAATTCATTTCAGCAATGTTTTGTCCGCCCGGCTTAAATTTGAACCGGCCTTATTTACCTTGTGTTTAGGTTTGAAAACATAATGGCACCCAAGGCTCCTACCAGTTGCAATTGGGTGAAATCCATTGTCACTGATAGCACCTTAGCTGATTTCGTCAAGACCGGCTATCTGCCCAAGAAAGAAGTCATGCCTTACCGTGCTCCTCACCTGGACGAAGAAATCCCTCAGCCCAGAGACGGAGAGGTGGTTTTCTTTACTGATCATATGAACCGGGGTTTTACCCCTCCTGGTTCAAAAAATTTCAGAGACGTGTTGAAGTTCTTTGACCTTCGCCCACAAGACATTGGACCTAATTCCGTGTCAAACATCTGCAACTTCCAAGTGTTCAGCAAAGTTTATCTTGGTGAGGAACCGAGCTTGCTGCTTTTCAGAGAGCTGTTCTATTTGAACCGCCAGACAGAATGTGCCAGCGGTCAAAGCTTAGAACTTGGCAGGATTTCATTTCAGCGCCGCAGAGATGCGCTTTTCCCCTATGCCAACCCGCCAACCATCTAAAAGATTGGAACATGACGTGGTTCTATTGCAAGGACACCTCCCCGGCTGACGAGAGTCCTCTGCCCGGCTTTCGTGCCCTCCGGCTTGATACCAATCATCCCCTGCCTGACAAGATCACCACCGCAGAACGCAGATCCCTCTATCCTACCATAGCCAAGATTAAAGCTCTGTTGGGGAATGGGTTGACGGGTATTGACCTGGTTCGAGTCTGGCTTGCCTGGCGGGTTACACCATTAAGCCGCCGCACAGTCTTAATGTGCGAATATACTAGCGCCAAGAATGACCCCCTGCGCCATAGTCCTGTCGACTTACCGGCTCACGTTGTTGATGACATGGCCAAATCTCTTCTCAACGAGAGTCTGGCGGATTGTGGCAGAGTGGGTGTAGCCCCGTTCTGCAAAGATAACCCGACTCCAAAGGTACCCATATAAAAATGCTTACCTTATTTTCGTAATGCTTCATCTATATTCACAATATGCTTAATTCTTGCAGGCGGGTGACAAATTTTGGAAAGTTAAATATGATCATGAAGCGGCTAAGAAAGCCAGGAAGGAAAAGAGAGCCGCCAGGAAAGAAGCTGCCCAAAGGAAGGGCAAGAAAGCTACTGCTTCCGATTTGCTTCGACTGTCAGACTCTTCCTAGTCAGAGGTAGCCCTTGACTCCCTTGGCTTATTCTTTAATCATCTTATTGACACTAATCATCAGCAGGACGATACTGGGACAAGCCGGAGCAAGGCTGACGAGGTAACTATTCTTTCATCCGACTACGAGCCTTTGCCAAGACAGAGCATCCGCAGAGTAACCCGGAAAGTAAGATTTTCTCATCCTCTGGCTCATCACGATCCTCAATTTATTTTGAAGCGGCAAATTCATGAGAGCCGGAGGCAGACCCGGACCAGCAAGGACACGGAACTCTCCTCCGGTTTACCAAACACTCCGAGGAAACGCCTAAATGAGGTTACCTCTACTTTAACTAAATTTTACCCCTTAGCGGGTCTCTTTCGTCAACCACTTAATTCTTCTGACTCGGATTATCAGGATACCTCTCCTCCTTCCGGTGAGTCATTGCAGTCCAATCTGCCGACTTTCAAGACTATACCAGGGTATGACAAAACACTTACCCTTGCAATTATTGCCATCTTCTTACTTCTGCATTAATCTTTTGATTTGAATGCAGTGGTCAAGCTAAACCCAGCAAGAGAGTTAAGAAGAATAAACCGGCTGATGAGAGAGGCGCCACTGATGAACCGGCTCTTGAAACTACCGTTCTGGAGCTAAACACTCATGAGCCGCCACCTGAACCAGCACAAGATGTGCCACCTCCTGCTGATCGACCTGCCTACTGACCAAGGTGCTTCTGGGTCAGAAAATCCTCAACCTCCAAGCCTAACCCGGATGGCTGATCCTTCCAATGTAGACGCTGAAATCACAGGAACTGGTCATGTTGACCCGGGAAGGCCAACCGTACTGGCCAAATGCTCCACCAAGGAAGAACTTCTGAACCAGCACCGAGTCAAGATGGACATCACTAATTACACTCATATGAGTGTTGGAGATATCTTCTTATATGAGCCAAGTACACAACAGCCGGACCCTCGAGATTGACATGGTGAAGCAAATGCATCATAAATTCGAGGTATAACTTGTTTTGCCTTGTTCCCTATCCTTCAGTGCATTAGTCCCCACGTCTGTTGCTTAAGATACTTATGTTGTAGACTTAGAAATAAATTGGTCAATAGAAACAAGGATAAACTTCTGGCTTATCATGTAGTCCCCATGAGACGGCATAACCAATATGGTTGAGCCGGTTCTTTATAGAGAAATTCTTATAGGTCTTTTAAACAGCAATATGCATTAGCCCCCAAGTGTCAAGTGTTATTGTTTACAGAATGCTTGGGACTTATTCATATGAATCACCATATAATGAACCGCCAGAAAAAACTCTGCAAGACATTAGCCCCCAAGTGCCAAGTATGTTGCTAGCAAAATGCTTGGGACTTTAAATAACTTACTTGATTCCATACTTGCACAGGCTACCACGAGTCAACTTGAGTCGGAGGTGAACAATTTAAAGAGCCGCCTTGAATTCCAAGAATCATAGATTGAAAAGGCTAACAGTAAGTTTGAATTCAGTGTGTCTGAACAGGATAAGCTGAAGAAAAACTTTGATCCTGAAAAGAAAAACTAGGCGGATGAAAAGACCGCTTTGATAAGCCGGGCTGAGAAAGCAGAAGCAGATCTCGAAGAAGTCACCGGAGAATTGTCCGGGTTAAAGCGCCATATTTCACAAATGGTCGCTGCTATCTTTGGTAAGTCGCCTTGCCGTTGTGTTCATAGTGTAAGCCGTGTAATAGAATGTACCAGAATTTTAACCTTTCTGAGTATGCTTTGTACAGGCCCTAGAAGCACAAATTTGAACCACAACATGTTGACGAAGCTAAAGGCTATGTATACCTTGGTGGAACAATTTTACACCGGATCACAACGCACCCTTGCTTTGGCGGCCTTATCCAATGAAGTGCCAACCCTCCTACCATGGGTCTTAAGTAAGCTGTCAGTTCTTCCGCAACGGATCAATGAGTTAAGAAGGTCAACTGCAAGAGCCGGAGCGGTGAATTCTCTAAGACGGGCTAAAGCCTAGCTACCTGAACTAGACCCGGAGGATATCGCCATTGGTTATCCAAGTCTCAAGAAAGATGGCACGTCATTTGAAGAAGCGGATTTCCTTGCCTGTGTCAAAGAGGTACGCCCCGTGGCGACTCTGATAGCCTCTGAGGTGGATTATACCAAGTACCAGGAGGGTTATGATGAACAAAATCAAAGGATTCCAACACCTGAATATGATGTGACCTGTCTGATTCCTCCAATTCGTAAGCATACATTTGCTCCTAAAGTTGACCCGGCTGGTCTTATTGATGATGAAGCAGAATTTGAAGCTTTAAAGAACATTGACTGGTCATCATCATCCTTCCAGGAAAGAGAGGACACAAGCGCGGAGAGGGCTAACCCGGACGCTTCTGGCCAATCTTGAAGGTGAAGCTATCATGGCGACTTAGCACCTGGTTTAAAAAACAATGCAAACTGTTTGGACTTGATAAGTCCTGTAATAGGATAGAGATAACTCTGTTGTGGCCATGCCATCGTGCATGTTTTTGATGCATAATACTTTTAAGCCGCCTTGTGATATTCATGCACCCAGTTGATTGTTTCTCTGGCCCCATCGGATCATATGACCCGAAAAATATTTCAATGCTTAAGGCCTAGCGGCTCAGTAGTTGATATTGAACCGAGTTACAGTCATTATGTTTGTAACTGTAAGCCTCAGAAAAAGCCTTAGGTTAAACAATGGGGCTTCCAAATCTAACTTTAATCAAGAAAAAAGGAATAACAATGGCAAGGCTACTGATTCGAATACGATCAGTAAACCGTTCCAGAGGGGTTTAAGCTAGGATTCGAATACGATCATGTAGCCCCCAATGGCTTTGGCATTGTGCCGATCAAAAGGGTACCGACAGCTATGTTCTCTTTGGTTCGAATACGACCTATGTTTGAACAAGAAGCCCCCTAATGACCTTGAGAGTTTTTTAACGACTCTGATTCGAATACGATCAAAGTCGGTTCCCAAATGGGGTTAAGCTATGATTCGAATACAATCAAGAAGCCCCCAAGTGAGCTCGGCAGTGTGCCAATCAAAAGGGTATCGACAGCTATGTTCTCTTTGGTTCGAATACGACCTATGTTTGAACAGGAAGCCCCCTAGTGACAATAATTTTGAACAGCTAGATTCGAATGGAATCGTAAGCCGGATCATAACAGGCTTAGCCGGATCAAATATGACCCGCCCCCGAACAATCATGTGATAAAAAGATGACGATAATAAATGACAAATTTACCTTGTGAAAAGGGAAAAAGGACAGAGGTCCTGCTTTATTATTTATCATAATATATACATCGGAAAAGTATGTACATCAGCGGAGCTTATGGCTCAAGTGTAGTAAGGTCGGAGATGAGCAACATTCCACGGCCACCGGGTCTCTTCCTCTGACTTACGTGAGTCTTTGCGCTGTCGAACGTCAATAAGGTAATATGACCCATTGTGCAAGTTCTTGCTGACCAAAAATGGCCCTTCCCAAGGTGGGGATAACTTGTGAGCATCAGTTTGATCCTGGATGAGCCGGAGCACTAAATCACCTTCCTGAAAAGATCTGGTCTTAACTCGGCGGCTGTGGTAACGGCGCAAGTCATGTTGATAAATCGCCGAGCGAGCTGCTGCCATGTCCCGATGTTCATCTAACAGATCAAGAGCATCCTGGCGTGCTTGTTCATTGTCTTTCTCCACATAAGCCGCCACACGAGCTGAATCATGTCGGATGTCACTAGGGAGAACCGCCTCAGCTCCGTAGACCATGAAGAAAGGCGTATAACCCGTAGATCTGTTAGGAGTAGTATTGATGCTCCATAACACGGAAGGTAACTCCTCAACCCAACAACCCGGCGTCCGTTGCAAAGGGACAAAGAGCCGGGGTTTAATGCCTCTCAGGATCTCTTGATTGGCTCTCTCGGCTTGACCATTGGACTGAGGGTGAGCCACTGATGAAACATCAAGCCGGAGATAGAACTCCTCCATGGCGCCTTTAGACAGATTAGTGCCATTGTTAGTTATAATGCTGTGTGGAAAACCAAAGTGAAATATCACCTTCTTCATGAATTGAACTGTCGTAGCTGCATCACACTTACTGACCAGCTCTGCCTCGACCCACTTTGTGAACTTATCAACCGCCACTAAGAGGTGAGTCTTTTTATCTTTGGATCACTTGAAAGGCCCCACCATGTCAAGACCCCAGACTGCAAACGGCCAAGTTATTGGAATCATCCTCAACTCTTGATCCGGCACATGAGCCCGTCATGAGAACTTCTGACAACCATCACATTTACTGACCAGGTCCTCCGCGTCTGCATGAGCCGTCAGCCAATAAAACCCATGACGAAAGGCCTTAGCCACAAGAGATTTTGACCCGGCGTGATGACCGCAATCCCCTTCATGAATCTCACGTAGAATTTCTTGGCCTTCTTCAGGAGAGACGCAATGATGTAACTTGCCATTGATAATCGTCATAGACTTAGACCGCCGGGTTATCTGCCTGGCCAAGGTTTCATCTTCAGGCAACTCGCCCCGCGCCATATAAGCCAGATACGGCACCGTCCAATCTGGGATGATATGAAGAGACGCCACCAACTGTGCCTCAGGGTCAGGAATAGCCAAATCTTCCTCTGTAGGTAACTTGACAAAAGAGTTATATAAAACATCCAAGAAAGTATTAGGCGGCACCGGCTTACGCTGAGATCCTAGCCGGCTTAAGGCGTCAGCCGCCTCGTTCTTTCTACGGTCGATGTGCTCCACCTGATAACCCTTGAAGTGCCCCGCAATCGCATCAACCTCCCGGCGATAAGCCGCCATGAGAGGGTCTTTTGAGTCCCACTTTCCTGACACTTGCTGAGCCACAAGATCTGAGTCGCCGAAGCACCTGACCCGTCTTAAATTCATCTCTTTAGCAATCCGGAGACCATGGAGTAAGGCTTCATACTCAGCTGCGTTGTTAGTACAAGGAAACATCAACCGGAGTACATAACAGAACTTATCACCTCGAGGGGAAGCCAGGATAATTCCAGCCTCCGAGCCTTCCAATTGCCTAGACCCATCAAAATGAATTGTCCAATAGGTATTGTCCGGCTTTTCCTCGGGCATCTGCAATTCTGTCCAGTCGTTGATGAAATCCACCAATGCTTGATATTTAATAGATGTGCGTGGCACATATTTTAAACCATGGGGCCCGAGCTCAATGGCCCATTTGGCAACTCGCCATGTGGCCTCTCTTTTCTGAATAATATCCCCCAAAGGGGCAGAACTAACCATAGTGATGGGATGGCCCAAGAAGTATTGCTTAAGCTTCTGGCTTGCCATAAACACCCCATAGACAAGTTTCTGCCAATGCGGATATCGCTGCTTGGACTCAATCAACACCTCACTGATGTAGTAAACCGGCTGCTGAACCGGGTACTCCTTGCCAACCTCCTTGCGTTCCACCATAATAGCCACACTGACAGCACGTGTATTAGCAGCTACATACAGGAGCAAGGGCTCGTTATCAATGGGAGCAGCAAGAACCGGCGGCTAGCCAACTGCCTCTTCAGATTTTCAAAGGCAGTATTGGCGGCGTCATTCCAAGTAAAGCTCTCTGTCTTCTTGATCAGCTGATACAGCGACATAGCTTTCTCCCCTAACCGGCTTATGAACCGGCTTAAGGCGGCGATACGACCCGCCAAACGCTGGACATCGTTAACGCACGCCGGCTTGGCCAGGGAGGTGATGGCTTTGATCTTCTCCGGGTTAGCTTCGATGCCTCTGTTAGAAACCAGAAAACCCAAAAGCTTGCCTGCAGGCACACCAAAAACACACTTGGCCGGGTTAAGCATCATCTTGTAGACCCGGAGGTTATCAAATGTTTCCTTGATATCATCGATCAAGGTTTCTTTCTCTCTGGTCTTAACCACTATGTCATCCACGTAGGCATGAACATTGCGTCCAATCTGATCATGGAGAAAATTCTGTACGCACCGCTGGTAAGTCGCCTGGGCACTCTTCAGTCCGAAAGGCATTGAAACATAGGAGAAGGCTCCAAACGGAGTGATGAACGTCGTCTTCTCCTGGTCCTTAACAGCCATCTGGATCTGATGATAACCAGAGTAAGAATCCAAAAAACTCAAACGCTCACAACCCGCCGTAGCATCGATGATCTGATCAATACGAGGGAGAGCAAAAGGATCAGCAAGACAGGCCTTGTTTAAATCCGTGTAATCCACACACATACGCCAAGTGCCGTTTTTCTTAAGAACAAGCACCGGGTTAGCCAGCCACTATGGATGAACCACCTCAATGATAAACCCAGCCGCCAAGAGTCAGGCCACTTCCTCACCGATAGCCTTCCTTCGCTCCTCATTAAACCGCCGAAGAAATTGCTTGACCAGTTTAAACTTCGGATCAATATTAAGAGTGTGCTCAGCGAGTTCTCTCGGTACACCCGGCATGTCAGATGGCTTCCATGCAAAAATGTTCCGATTCTCACGGATGAACTCAATGAGCGCGCCTTCCTATTTGGGATCCAGATTAGCACTGATACTGAATTGCTTGGACGAGTCGCCTGGGACAATATTGATAAGCTTGGTTTCGTCTGCCGACTAGAATTTCATGACCGGCTCATGCTCTGTAGTTGGCTTCTTCAAAGATTTCATATCCGCCGGGTCAACGTTATCCTTGTAAAACTTTAATTCTTCCATCGCGCGGGCCGACTCAGCGTAAGCCACGTCACCTTCTTCGCATTCCAGAGCTACCTTGCGGCTCCCGTGCACTGTACTGGTTCCCTTATAACCCAGCATCTTGAGTTGTAAGTACACATAACACGGCCGTGCCATGAACTTGGCATAAGCCGGCTGCCCAAACAGAGCATGATACGGGCTTTTGATCTGAACTACTTCATCCCCAAATGCCACCTCCAACTCTATCTTGCCGACCGGATACGCCGAGTTACCAGGTACAACTCCATGGAAAACGGTGTTGGACTTCTTAAGGCTCTTGTCCGTCATCCCCATGCGACGGAAGGTCTCATAATAAAGTATATTGATATTGCTGCCTCCATCCATCAGCACCTTAGTGAACTTGTATCCACCCACTTGAGGGGCTACGACCAAGGCTAAGTGACCCGGATGGTCAACCCAGGGAGGGTGATCCTCTCTACTCCATACGATAGGCTGCTCAGACCATCTCAAGTAACGAGGTGTTGCCGGCTCCACCGCGTTCACGACCCTCTTATGAAGCTTCTGGTCCCGTTTACACAAGCTGGTGGTAAACACATGATATTGCCCACCGTTCAGCTGCTTTGGATTGCTCTGATATCCACCTTGCTGCTGCTGCTGACTGCCCTGGCCAGCCTGTTGGTTATATCCACCCTGGTTCCCCTAGGAATTCTGAAAATTGGGATTTGACCCGCCGCCCAGGCCATGAAAACCGCCACCACCTGAGCCGCTCGAGCCATTGTTACCATCAAACATTTTGGAATTCTTGAACACCTTCATAATCGTCCAGTCCTTCCACAAATGTGTAGCCGGCTTCTCCTTAGAACCGTGTCTCGGACAAGGCTCATTTAGTAACTGCTCAAGCATGGGTCCTGACCCGCCGGATCAAGGAGGTGGCCTTCCCTTGCGTCGTTGGTTATGACCCTGCGCATTGGTGTTAGCCACAAAATCCAGACTACCATCGGCCTTACGTTTGTTACCTCCTTGATTTGTCGGGTTGTGCTGAGAGCCCTTGTCGTTACCGTTCTTCTCTCCCTTCCCTGCCTTCTCATCATCAGACTCGGGATCCTTGGTACTATCAGAATCAACATACTTGACCAGAGCCGCCATCAGCGTGCCCATATCATTGCAATCACGTTTGAGCCGCCCTAGCTTTTGTTTCAATGGTAAGAAACGGCAATTCTTCTCCAACAGTAAGACTGCGGAGCCGGCATCCATCTTATCAGATGAATGTATTATGGCTTTGACTTGGCGCACCCAATGGGTTGTAGACTCACCCTCCTCCTGCTTACAATTCGTCAGGTCCACGATTGACATGGGCTGCTTGCATGTGTCTTTGAAGTTCTGGATGAACCGGGCTTTTAACTCCGCCCATGAACCGATCGAATTAGGTGGCAGGCCTATCAACCAGGTGCGGGCGGTTCCATCCAACATCATGGTGAAATACTTAGCTATTGCTGCGTCAGAAACTTCTAACAGCTCCATAGCCATCTCATAACTCTCAATCCACGCTACAGGCTGCAAATCGGCGGTGTAATTCGGCACCTTCCTTGGTCCTTTAAAATCCTTGGGCAAACGCTCGTTACGTATAGCCGGTGCTAGGCATGGGACTCCTCCAGTCCGGGTGGCTATACCTGCCTCAACAGAAGCCACCGGGTAAATCGGACATGGCTGATAAGATGTCAACTGAACCGCCTGTTCGGCCTCTTGCCGCAGTCTCTCTTGTTCGGCCAAATTAACAGCCTCATGACGCAGCGGGTTACCACCACCTGGCTGGTTACGGCGTCTAACATTGCTTGATACGGCCGCTGATTCCATGTGCCTGCTGAAACTTGGGCTTCGGCTTGGACGAGGGGTCGAATGGACCCTGTCCCGGCTGTATGAGTACACCTTCTGCTGTGCTAAAGCCGTCTGGAGGAGCTCCCTGACCCGACGGGTTTCAACCGCAGTTGGAGAATCACCATCATTTGGGAGAGCCGCCAATCGAGTTGTTGTTGCTATCATGTTTTCCAACGGGTTGGAGTAATGACCCGGAGGGGTTGGTACATACTGGGGTGGGGCCATGTTTACACGGGGAGGTCCCATCACCGGAGACTGAAACGGTGCTCCGTCCCTGTGACGCCCCCGATTCAATCGTACACTAATCATGCACGCAAATGTGTACGATCAAGATCAGGGACTCACGGGAAGATATCACAACACAACTCTAAAACAAAATAAGTCATACAAGCATCATAATACAAGCCGAGGCCTCGAGGGCTCGAATACAAGTGCTCGATCATAGACGAAGTCAGTGAAGCAGCAATATCTGAGTACGGACATAAGTTAAAACAAGCTTGCCTTAAGAAGGCTAGCACAAACCGATACAGATCGAAAGAGGCGCAGCCTCCGCCTGGGATCCTCCTAACTACTCCTGTCGCCGCTGGCCGGGCTGCACGTAGTAGTAGGCACCTCCGTGTAGTAGTCGCCATCGACGGTGGCGTCGCTCCTCTGGGCTCCATCGTCTAGTCGCAGCAACCGGGTAGAGATAGGGGGAAAAGGGGGGAACAAGGCAACCGTGAGTACTCATCCAAAGTACTCGCAAGCAAGGAGCTACACTACATATGCATGGATATATGTGTAAAGGGCAATATCAGTGGACTGAACTGCAGAAAGCCAGAATGAGAGGGGGATAGCTAATCATGTCGAAGACTATGCTTCTGGCAGCCTCCGTCTTGCAGCATGTAGAAGAGAGTAGACTGAAATCCTCCAAGTAGCATCGCATAGCATAATCCTACCCGGCGATCCCTCCTGACCACGAGAGAGCGACCACCGGGTTGTATCTCGCACTTGGAAGGGTGTGTTTTATTAAGTATCCGGTTCTAGTTGTCATAAGGTCAAGGTACAACTCCAAGTCGTCACCTGTTATCAAGATCACGGCTATTCAATAGATTAAACTTCCTGCAGGGTGCACCACATAACCCAACACGCTTGATCCCATTTGGCGGACACACTTTTACGGGTCATGCCCGCCGGAAGATCAACACGTCGCAACCCGACCTAGGCCAACAGAGCGGTCAGCACGCCGGTCTAAACCTAAGCGCCCAGGGGTCTGGGCCCATCGCCCTTAGCACACCTGCACGTTGCGAACGCGGCCGGAAGCAGACCTAGCAACCTCCATTACAAAGGAAGTCACGTTACGCGGTCCAATCCGGCGCGCGCCGCTCAGTCGCTGACACGAAGGCTTCGGCTGATACCACGACGCCGGGATACCCATAACTACTCCCACGTAGATGGTTAGTGTGTATAGACCAAATGGCCAGACTCAGATCAAATACCAAGAACTCGTTAAGCGTGTTAAGTATCCGCGAACGCCAAACAGGGCCAGGCCCACCTCTCTCCTAGGCGGTCTCAACCTGCCCTATCGCTCCGCCACAAAGATCCATCCAGAGGGCCGTCGGGACAAAGGTCCTTTCAGCCCCCAATCCGTGAATCACTCATGGGTACTCCTCGAGCCGACCGACTTTAAGCACCACATGTATCATGTATAAAGTGTATAGTATATACCCGTGATCACCTCCCGAGTGATCACGGCCCGATAGTATAGCACAGCAGATGGACAAGAATGTAGGGCCACAGATGGAAATACTAGCATCCTATACTAGGCAAGTAGGAATGCGTGTAAGGTATCAATGTATAGTAAAAACAGGCTATGCATCGTGATAGGAATAACGGAAAGCAGTAACATGCTATACTACTCTAATGCAAGTAGTATAGAGGAGAGTAGGCGATATCTGGTGATCAAGGGGGGGGCTTGCCTGGTTGCTCCGGCAAGAGAGAGGGGTCGTCAACTCCGTAGTCGTACTGGGCAGCAGCAGCGTCGGTCTCGGTGTCTAGCGGAAGACGAGGGGAAGAAACAATGAATACAATGCAAACAGATGCATAACGATGCATGACAAAGCAACGCGTGATGCTAGGCGTGCCCTAACGCGGTATGTGGTGATACCGGTGAAGGGGGAAACATCCGGGAAAGTATTCCCAGTGTTTCGCGTTTTCGGACAGATGAACCGGAGGTGAAATGTTGTAGGTTTGCTATGCTAGGAATGTGTGGCGGTCGAACGGGCTGCGTATCCGGATTTGTCTCGTCGTTCTGAGCAACTTTCATGTTGAAAATATTTTAATCCGAGTTACGTATTAAAAGATATGATTTTCTAAAGATTTTATTAATTTCTGGAATTTAATTAATTATTTAATTAATTCAAAAACAGATTAATGACATCAGCATGATGTCATGTTGACATCAGCAGTCAACAGAGTTGACTTGGTCAACTGACCAAGGTCCAAAGGGGACCTACCATCATACACTCGCTTAGGTTAATTACATTAGTTAATTTAATTACTATTTAATTAACCTAACTAGTTAATTAAATTAATTAAACTGGATTAATTAACTTAATTAATTCATTAGATAATTAATTAATTAATAATTAATTTTATTAAATCATTTTTATTTTTATTTATTATTTTTATTTTTAATTCTTTTTTTAACGTTCTGGGGCGTGGGGCCCCCTAGTCAGTGGCCCAGAGGGCCACAGCGATTCGGGCATCGCTGGTATGCGGGCGCGCGGGTTACGGGCGCAGGCACCCGGCCCGATTGGGCAAATGCCAACATCGACAGGGGGGTGGGCGTCGGCCACGGGCACGGCAAGCCCGGCCAGGCGCGGCGTGGCGAGCAGCACGGCGTGAGCCTCAAAGACGGGCGCCGGCGAGTGTGCACGGGAAGGCGAGCACGGGCGGACGGGCGAGGCGCGACGGCCGTCGTGATCGGTGCAGGGAGGCAGCGCACGGCGAGGATGACTCGGGCAGGGGGGGCTCGACGCAGAGGGCGTGCGGGGCACGGTGAGAGCGTGCTCACCATGCGCAAGCGTGGGGGGCGTCCACTGCGGTGACCATGAGCGAGACGGGAGGCAGAGAAGGAGAGGCCAGGCCTCACCAGCGTTGATGGGGAGAGGGGGCGCCGAGGCTTGCTGGCGGCCGGCGGGGAAGAGGCCGAGGACGCGAGGTCCGGCGAGGAGGGGGTCGAGGTGGCGTCCGACGCGGGGCAGGGCGTGGCGACGCCGGCGAAGACGGTGGGGCGGCTCCGGCGAGGTGGCGTCGCGGGGGAGGACGGAGGCGCGGCGGGGCGGCAACGGGCGACGGGCAGGAGGTAGGAGGAGCACGGGCTTAAGGCCGCCTGCTCAAGGCGCTTAGTGTGTGGCGGCGCGTGGGGAGCGAGGGAGTAGAGGAATGGGGTTGGGGGTCTAGGGTTCGGGGAATGGAGAGGCAGGCCATATAGGCCACGGCCGGGGTGGGCCGGTTGGCTGGCTAGCTGGGCCTCATGGCCCAACGGGGGGGGGGGGGGTTCTGGTCTTCTGTTTTTTTGTTTGTTTTCTTTTATTTATTTTCTCCTCTGTTTTAATTCAATTTAAAATATTTATGCCTTTTATAAAACTGTGTCTTCTACACCATAATTATCTACGTAATATCTAGTACAAACCGAACAATTTTATTTTAATGTTTGAAAACTTTTATTATTTACCAAATTTTGAATTTGAATTTGAATCGGTTTCGAACTAACTCGAGATTAGCAACTATAATCGAGGTGACGTGGCATCACTAGCAGAGGATCACTTTGTAGCTTAATTACCCGGAGGCCACAATTCTCCTCCACTACAAGAAATCTCGTCCGATATTTAAGAGGGACTAAGGGAAAGGTCTGGTTACGAAATTCTAACGGATCTTCTCGGCCTTGGTTGCTCTTCCCGAAGAGGTCGATCCCTTACATTGACGTCTTCATTTCTCACTTCAGTCATCATAGTGAAGTCGCCCTTTTCTTCGAACTCCAACATACTTACGAATAGGTAAGGGACAACTCGCCACTGACAGAATGCTTATGAGGGGAACAATCAGGGTTAACCCATGAATGAGCATAAGATTATCTCTCGAGTTGAACATATAAAATACATCGAGTAAGGTACGAAGGTACAATAAGAGGTTCCAAGCGGATAGATAGTTGCTCAAGTCCGAACTGAGTGAGAAAGGGGTTGAGCAAAGAGTAAGTATTAAATGCCCGATACCGTAATAGAGCACTAGGAATATGGCCCGTGAATTAAATACGAAGCCAAGCGCGAGGAATAACTTTGGAAACAGGGGTATAGGAGAGTCAGGTTTCGATCCTGGGACCTGTGGGTTATGGGCCCACCATGTGGTTAAAAGTAGGAAGGGCGTTGACATCTTGCACGGTCATGATAGCAAGGCATGTCAGAGAGTACCATGTCAGTTATGTCGGCAACAACGTTGGTACCAAGGGCGAGGGACGAAGAGAACCATTTTCCTGCTCGTCGCATCGAGGCGGACCAATAGGCAAAGTTCTCGTCCATCGGTGGTTACCGGAATGCTATCGACAAATGCAACAGGGTCTTAGTGACACGGTTGTACACCAAGGTGTTTACATAAGCGTAAGAATATTACCGCTTAGATCATATGGATCAGAAGGAAGGTTAAACAAATCAATGGAAAGGAAAAGGTGATCATCAGATTAATAGAACAATGGAAGGGAAAATGTGTTTAAACACATATTTCAGGGATATATCCTTCCCAAGGACAAGCGGAGAATGATATCCATGACAAGATATGATGTAGAAAACCCTTTAGGTGAGGGGAGAGAAATTTTCATGACATTATCCATACAAATGTGTTTGGATAATTGAGCAAGAAACGTTTCGCATTGGGCTTCAAATGTTCTTGTTGAAACATCGGAGTACCATAGACATGCTTCGAGATAGCATTGACATGGTCTTCAAGCAAAGGTCGGACTTTGGATACACAAGCATCCATCAGGAACAGCTTATAGAATAAGCCTTACTATTTCCTAATGGAAGAATGGCTACCCTTGCTAAAAAGGGAACTATAACAATAGGGCCTCCGGCCAGGGGTGCTGGGCATGACATCACCTTACCGGGTCTTATGAAGTCTAGTGTTATAACTCTTGTAAATATGTTCCAACCATCATATCTGACGGAGATTCGGGTATGATTGGTTTCAGCATACCTCAGGCTCAGGATGCCTGAGAAGAAAGGTGCAACACAAATTGACGGGATGACACTGTAAGATTCTCGGGAAATGAACTATGTAGTGATTTCCGTTAACAAGAGTTCATCATTAACCCAAGGAGAGGACAAGGAGGTGGCTAATGGGCTCAGCGACAATCCATCGAGAATTCCAAACGGATGGTTTTCCACAATAATGTGAACAAGAAGATGACACTTGTCAATTCAAATGTTATAATGTTGTATGCTCTAGGGAAACATACACCATCAATCATTAGTTGAAAGGTGTGCCCGAAATATGACCTTAGGCGTAAAGATCAATGTTAGAGTGACGATTCAATAATAAACGTTCTAAGAACGAATCGTCGATCGTTAACTTCAAAGCAATAGGGTTGCTAGAAGTACAGAACTCAAACAGCATCTATTGGTATGCTTTGGTTAAAAACAACACGGGACCAAGGAAGAATGGTGATGGTGAGAAGTATCACCATACCAAGAATTCTTAAGAGGTGGTGTAATTCTCACAACATTCTTGTAATCAAAGATGGTAATACTCCAAGGTAAAGAACAAATTCTGGATAGCAAGGAAATCAAGGTACAACACAAAATGTGAACAAGTTTGTGTTGGGGGGGAGGCAAGAATGTTGCCGATGATAACACAAATCATCGAGGGACAAGGATGGTATTTCCCATCATGAATTCAATTCATATCCTGGAAGAGCTCGGAATGATGATGATGATCACGACACATTTGTCGAGAGATTTCACAAAGATGTAATCGATCAACGATGACATCAAGTCAAACGAATGATGAAGCGGAAGGTTATTGGAACCACGAGTAGGACACAAACTCGAGATCAAGTTTGTTGTTCAAGATGGAACGATAAGACAAGGAAATCGACGTAAGCTTAGCTCAATCGTCGAAAGTTGTGCTCTGGGATAAGGACCAGGTAGCAGCTTAAAATCTGCGACAAGGATATAGCCAAACAGGCTAGGAATGGCGTGATCGGTTACAAACTTCGTGCCTTAAAGAAGATTATCAAGTGTCGTTGAACCGTAATGCAGACTCGGTTCGATTATCGGTGTCTTTGAGTGTTTAATAACTCCGAGCCCATGAAAAATTGTAATCGGTGAGTATGTAGTACTTGATGAAGAACTCATAAGAAATTATGCGGTTCCAAGATAATCTCGAGATACCGTGGTAATACTCGGACTACGGCTCAAACTAGAGGTTGGACTGGGGTATTTCTCTATAGAAGACAAGTGCTTAAACTTGCACAGGAAATGGTATTTAAAGGAGAACATGGTCGGAACCACGATTGCAAAAGGCCAGATCCCAGATATAAGATGAACTTATACCAAAGGAATAATTAATTTAATAGAAGCTTTAATGATAAGGTCTACACCGTGTCCATGGGCATGAACACAAAGTTCAAGGTCGACTCCCACTTCTTTAAGGCATAACCTTTCATTCACTTCTCGCCTTCAACGAAGTTGTGTGTTGAAATTTTATTTGACATAACACTAGTAGAGTATGACCCGTAGTAGTTTCCGGGTTCACATAGATTAGAGAAGGCATATGTCCAACCCATCGGGGCCTCTTAGGAATATATACCACAAACTTCAGGAGTAAATAACACAAGCTCGATAGCAGAGCATGGTTGACAAAGCAGAGGATACAATTTACCCAAGGCATTATGTATCCGAGAAAAGACTCACAAAGTTATTGAATATGAAGGACGTCGTCGGATAAAATCCAATAAAGGTTCTGGTGGTCCACAAGGGATCCGGCGTGAGCATCGGTACTCAACTAGAGGAAGAAGAATGCAAGGAGATCGATTATAGAAACAACTGACTAACTCAATTGTCAAATGCAAAGGAATTATGATTTCCAAATCAAGGGATCAGAAGCAATGCTCTGATTAGGGATGGATAAGTTGAATAGCCTTAGGGTACAATCAACGACAATTGGATTGGTCGAGAACCAATTCCAGTTAAAGAATGGCAGCTCAGCCAGAAAGGTAATTTATAAGGATCAATGATGATTGCGTGTATTCGCAAACATATTGAGTCATAAGACTCAAAGTGATAATGATAAGGAATGTCAATAAGACTACGAGACTTATGGGATTAACCATAATGCAAGCAAGCAAGAATTTCAAGAGCCAAAGGCTCCAGAGGATTTTCGGAAGATCGAATAGTATTTTGAAGACTTCTGCGAAACACAAGAACAATCGATGAGCGGATACCGACAAGTGCGAGGATTTATTTGAAGGGGTATTCATGTGACAATGAACAGCAAGGCACTAAGCTCAAAGGATTATCGAAACAACGGCATTTAGTATTTCGGGGTATCTTGTAATAACAAGACCAACTGGGGATGAATGTAAGAATGACAACTACAAGTAGTTATCATAAGGGTTGACGGTAGGAGGGAAATTGCAAATGCGATGAACACAAGTTCTCGGGTTAATAACGGAGAGTATCTTCAGGGTCTTCACGTGGAGCGCATTTATCATCGCAATAAGGGGCTCTCCGGTGAAAGTGATAACGAGATCCTAATGTTAGATTTAGCAAAATTCATTTAACCCGAATAGAAGAGAGATCGAGTCCCGTAGTATAGACAAGGAGTAAAGATCCTAATACCACCCAATGGCGGCGTGGGCCCATGGGCCACACAGCCATGTTAGTAAAAGTTTTGTAAAGTCTAGACTCGACTTCGCCAAGAAGTTGGAAAGGGGATTCCTACAGCAATCGGCTCGATACCAACTTGTGAAGCCCCGATTCAATCGTGACACTAATCATGCACGCAAATGTGTACGATCAAGATCGTGGACTCATGGGAAGATATCACAACACAACTCTAAAACAAAATAAGTCATACAAGCATCATAATACAAGCCAGGGCCTCGAGGGCTCGAATACAAGTGCTCGATCATAGACGAAGTCAGCGGAAGCAGCAATATCTGAAATCTGAGACATAAGTTAAACAAGCTTGCCTTAAGAAGGCTAGCACAAACCGGGATACAGATCGAAGAGGCGCAGGCCTCCCGCCTGGGATCCTCCTAACTACTCCCGATCGTCGCCGGGCTGCTGCGTAGTAATAGGCACCTCCGGTGTAGTAGTCGCCATCGATCGGCCAGTGGCGTCAGCTCCACAGGCTCCATCGTGCAGTCACAAAGAACCGGGTAGAGATAGGGGAAAAGGGGGAACAAGGCAACCGTGAGTACTCATCCAAAGTACTACAAGCAAGGAGCTACACTACATATGCATGGATATATGTGTAAAGGGCCATATCGATGGGTGAATCGCAGAAAGCCAGAATGAGAGGGGGATAGCTAATCCTGTCGAAGACTACGCTTCTGGCAGCCTCCGTCTTGCAGCATGTAGAAGAGAGTAGACTGAAATCCTCCGAGTAGCATCGCATAGCATAATCCTACCCAGCGATCCCCTCCTCGTAACCCTAAGAGAGAGCGACCACCGGGTTGTATCTGGCACTTGGAAGGGTGTGTTTTATTAAGTATCCGGTTCTAGTTGTCATAAGGTCAAGGTACAACTCCAAGTCGTCCTGCTATCAAGATCACGGCTATTCGAATAGATTAAACTTCACTGCAGGGTGCACCACATAACCCAACACGCTTGATCCCATTTGGCCGGACTCACTTTTTCTGGTCATGCCCGCGGAAGATCAACACGTCAGCAGCCCGACTTAGGCCAACAGAGCGGTCAAGACGCCGGTCTAAACCTAAGCGCCAGGGTCCGGGCCCATCGCCTTAGCACACCAAGACGCTATGAACGCGCCGGAAGGAGACCTAGCAACCTCCATTACAAAGGAAGTCACGTTACGCGGTCCAATCCGGCGCGCGCCGCTCAGTCGCTGACGTCACGAAGGCTTCGACTGATACCACGACGCCGGGATACCCATAACTACTCCCACGTAGATGGTTAGTGCGTATAGACCAAATGGCGGACTCGGATCAAATACGAAGAACTCGTTAAGCGTGTTAAGTATCCGCGAACGCCGAACAGGCCAGGCCCACCTCTCTCCTAGGCGGTCTCAACCTGCCTGCCGCTCCGCCACAAAGATCCATCCAGAGGGCCGTCGGGACAAAGGTCCTTTCAGCCCCAATCCGTGAATCACTCATGGTACTTCTCGAGCCGACCCGACTTTAAGCACCACATGTATCATGTATAAAGTATATAGTATATACCCGTGATCACCTCCTGAGTGAGCACGGCCCGATAGTATAGCACAGCAGACGGACAAGAATGTAGGGCCACAGATGGAAATACTAGCATCCTATACTAGGCAAGTAGGAATGCAGGTAAGGTATCAACAGAAGTAGCAAAAACAGGCTATGCATCGGGATAGGAATAACGGAAAGCGGTAACATGCTACACTACTCTAATGCAAGTAGTATAGAGGAGAGTAGGCGATATCCGGTGATCAAGGGGGCTTGCCTGGTTGCTCCGGCAAGAGAGAGGGTCACAACTCCGTAGTCGTCTTCGGGCAAAGCAGCTCGGCCCTCGGTGTCTAGCGGAAGACGAGGGGAAGAAACAATGAATACAATGCAAACAGATGCATAACGATGCATGACAAAGCAACGCGTGATGCTAGGCGTGCCCTAACGCGGTATGTGGTGATACCGGTGAAGGGGGGAAACATCCGGGAAAGTATTCCCAGTGTTTCGCGTTTTCGGACAGATGAACCGGAGGTGAAATGTTTCAGGTTTGCTATGCTAGGAATGTGTGGCGGTCGAACGGGTTGCGTATCCGAATTTGTCTCATCGTTCTGAGCAACTTTCATGTTGAAAATATTTTAATCCGAGTTACGGATTAAAAGATATGATTTTCTAAAGATTTTATTAATTTCTGGAATTTAATTAATTATTTAATTAATTCGAAAACCAGATTAATGACATCAGCATGATGTCATGCTGACATCAGCAGTCAACAGAGTTGACTTGGTTAACCTGACCAGTGGGTCCATTGGGACCTACCTGTCATACACTGTTTAGGTTAATTACAGATTAGTTAATTTAATTACTATTTAATTAACCTAACTAGTTAATTAAATTAATTAAACCGGATTAATTAACTTAATTAATTCTTTAGATAATTAATTAATTAATATTTAATTTTATTAAATCATTTTATTTTTATTTATTATTTTTATTTTTAATTTTTTAACGTTAGGCGTGGGGCCCCTAGTCAAGGCTCAGAGGGCCACAATGATTCGGCATCGGGCCGGTATGCTAGCTGGTTACAAGCGCAGCACCCGGCCCGATTGGGCAAATGCCCAGATCGACAGGGGGGTGGGCGCCGGCCACCGGCACGGCAAGCCCGGACGACACGGGCGTCGGTGGCGAGCACGGCTGGAGCCTCGGCAGACGGGCGCCGGGCGAAAGTGTGCAGGAAGGCGAGCACGGGCGACGGGCGAGGGCGCGACGGCCGTCGTGATCCAGGGAGGCAGCGCAGCGAGGATGACTTCAGGCGAGGGGCTCGGCGCAGAGGCGCGCTGGGCACGGTGAGCGTGCTCACCATGCCAGCGCGTGGGGGCGTCTACCATGCGGTGACCGCGAGCGAGACGGGAGGCAGAGAAGGGGAGAGGCCCAGGGCCTCACCAGCGTTGATGGGGAGAGGGGGCGCCGAGGCTTGCTGGCGGCCGGCGGGGAAGAGGCCGAGGACGCGGGGTCCGGCAAGGAGGGGGTCGAGGTGGCGTCCGGCGAGGTGGCGTCGCGGGGGAGGACGGAGGCGTGGCGGGGCGGCAACGGGCGACGGGGCGGGAGGTAGGAGGAGCACGGGATTGGCGCCTGCCTCAAGGCGCTTAGTGTGTGGCGGCGTGGGGAGCGAGGAGGAGAGGAATGGGGTTGGGGGTCTAGGGTTCGGGAATGGAGAGGCAGGCCATATAGGCCACGGCCGGGTGGGCAGTTGGCTGGCTAGCTGGGCCTCATGGACCAACGGGGGGGGGGGGGTTCTAGTCTTCTGTTTTTTTGTTTGTTTTGTTTGTTTTCTTTTATTTATTTTCTCCTCTGTTTTAATTCAATTTAAAATATTTATGCCTTTTATAAAACTGTGTCTTCTACACCATAATTATCTATGTAATATCTAGTACAAACCGAACAATTTTATTTTAATGTTTGAAAACTTTTTTTATTTACCAAATTTTGAATTTGAATTTGAATCGGTTTCGAACTAACTCGAGATTAGCAACTATAATCGAGGTGACGTGGCATTACTAGCAGAGGATCACTGTAGCTTAATTACCCGGGCGTCACAGTCCCCGGGTGTCGCAACATGGTCTGGTCCCGAGCGCAGGGGGATCCATGGCGGGTTGCCAATCTGCGGGAAGAGCCATGGAGGGTTACTGGGCCCTGCTCCTGGCGTGTTAAAAAGGTTCCGAGGGTCATAATCCGGGGGAAGTCGTGACTGGGTCTTCTGATGCCTTCTTCTCATGACCTCATTAGCCGCGTTCTGGTCTTGCGTAAGCCGAAAAGCGTGCGCCTGAATCTGTTGAGCTTGAACGTCCAGAGCCGCCCGCTCTGCGTTTAACCTAGCATCCTCTGCCGCCAGGCTCGCCTTAGCTTGCACCATATCCAGCTTTAACTGTGCCACCTCTGCATCATGACTGGCTTGATCCGCCGGGCTGACCACGGCGGTTAACAGAGTGGTCAATTTATCGGTGAGATCCATTAACACCTGGGCCGGTGAGCGCACAGGGCCTCCTGCTCCCGCTGCTGCTGACCCGGAGGTTACCGCTGCTGCAGTTGCAGAGTCCTGGATGGGTTGGGTTCCAGCCATGAAGATCCCGACCCTGTATGACGGCTCAAGACAATCCGGAATACTGCTGCCGTCGGAACAGCCGCCGAGCCTGCCATCCTGCAGTTGGTATAATGAACTTGTCTCACCTGTGGACGACTCTCCGTCAGAGTTGATGGCCGCCTCACCATTAGAGGCAGACGCTTCAGAGAGCCCTCCGTGGATGCATCCCACGAAGGCACGCTTCACAGCCGGCGGAGCCCGGGTGGGTCTTGCACGCTGAGTCGTCTCGACGAGGTCGGTGCAAATGTCCGGCTCAGGGCCCGGCTCGCCGATCTTGCCGATGAAGATGTGGATTCCGCCGAAGGGGACCCAGTACCCGTACTCAATTGAGCCGGCCTCGGGGCCCCAGCCTGCGTCGTCGATGTAGAGCTTACTGCGATGACTCTTGGTCATCCGGCCTACCGCGTATCCCTTGAGCCCTTCGAAGCTGCCCTTCAAGAACTCAAATCCACCGTGCGCTGGCCCCACGGTGGGCGCCAACTGTCGTGGAATTGTCACATCAGATGTCCTAGTCACTACTAGGGAAAACCTTATACACAGAATCTTACCAGTAGCACTTGTTAAAATGAGGCGCTACTGCTACTTAGCAGTAGCACGTCGGCTAAAATGGCGCTACTGTTACCCGCTTAGGAGTAGCGCGGCAGGAGCAGAACGCGCTACTACTATAATTGCCACACCGTTCCCGACGTGCTAGGTATAGTAGTAGCGCCCTTCTAGGAACAACGCTACTACTACCAATTTTAGCAGCAGCGCGTTTTGCCTCCCCACGCTACTGTTATAGCTATTTTCACCTAACCCCCCGCGCGGCCTGATTCCCTCTCCTCTGCCTCCTCCCCCAATTCCCCACTCTCTCTTCTCCCCCTCGTTGCCTCCGCCTACTTGTTGTCTGCCCGTCTCCCCGACCCGCCTCGCCATCTCCCCCCGCCTCGCCGCCGTCTCCCCGACCTCGCCTGCGCCGCCAACTCCCCGACCCGCCTCTCCGCCGTCTCCCCCGACCCCGCCTCGCCGCGCCTCGGTGCCGCCGTCTCCCCGGACCCCATCTCTCTCCCTGCCCTCTGTAAGCACTCTCCCCTTCCGATCCCTCTTGTTTGCTTAGTATGAACCCTAGCTATTTAGTGCTAGTTAGTATGAACCCTAGGCTATTTTTAGTGCTAGTTAGTTAATTACAATTAGTATTAACCCTATTTAATTAGTAGTACAAACCCTAGTTAAAAATGGATACTTATATGGTAATTAGGACAGTAGTTCCTAGGTACTAATTACTCCCTCTGTTCCGATTTACTCGTCATAGTTTTAGTTTAAATTTGAACTAAAACCACAACGAGTAAATCGGAACAGAGGGAGTAGTTAGTAAGAACTAGGTACTAATTAGGTACTAGAATATTTTTATTTATAGTAAGTTTATTTTTAGTAAGAACTAGTTGAATTAATAGAACTAGTTAGTAAGAACTTGTTGCTATTTTTTAGTTAAAGCAATTTTTCCCGCCTCGACGTGGACGATGCCTATCCCGCATCCTCGTCGTCGAGTCGGCGGAGGACGACACCTGCTTGACCAGATGGGCCATGTCCGGGACTGGGCTCCGCCGGGGTGGTACTGGGAGGCGCTACCTACCGGGGGGCGCAGGTTGGTGAGGAGCCAGCCTATCGTTGACCCGAACCTTCTTTGGTGGCGGTCGCATGGGCCAGTGACGGCCCAGAGGCTCGAGGACTCCGCGGAGGTGGTGCATCACCGTGTCAGTGAGTAGGACGCGCACGTCCGTCGCTACTTGTTTGCGTTGGAGCACAGGTTCTCCAATACCGCGAGTTCTCGAGGATCTCACTGGAGCTATGATCCCGTGATGGTTCCTTCTCTGTGGGTGTCCACCGCCCGCGTCGATACCCGTCGTGTGCTAGGGTTTTAGTTGTATTAGTGATGTTATATGTATGGCACTATTCGTGATGTATTAGTGATAATATTCGATGATGTACGGACGCATGAGATGATTTACTTTTGCTTGTTGAATGCATGCTAATTTGAGTCCTATAAGATATTTTGAAATGTATATCTTGTGTTGCTCAATATCCAAGTGGCCGGTCATGTTTGCAGGTTACACCTCCGAGTGGCCTATGTTTTGCCGGAGTGTTGATTCATTTCAGTTCCGGCAAATTTCAGGCGGTCGATATGTCCTATTTTAGCAAAGGTCATGCCGGATTTTTCCATGAATTTTGGCATGACTTGTGCTAGAATATGTAGGAATTATCTAGTGCCCCGGATTTTGTGTGTTGAGTATCCTGGTAGTTGTCTTCGATCGATTTTCAATTAATGTTTTAACTATGAACATAGGAAATGTCTGACGACGAAAAGGATTTCGGTATTTGCAAATACTGCGAAGACGAGCGCTGTCTTGACGGAATCTTCCTAGATGATGATAGGCGCTTGACATCAAGCTGGACGAGAACTTCAAGTGGATACAGTAAGTCACAACGACAAGTCTTTTTTCGTAATTAAGCATGACATTTGCTTCATTTGCTTCAACTTATATTTTCTTTTACTATTCTACTAGGTTATCCCCTGCCATGCAAGAGTTTTTGTATTGGATAAGATAGGTTTCAGTCATACTACGGAGGTAAAGAAAGTTTACTTGAAGACCGAGCATGGTTATATTTTCCACGCAAAATTACACAATTCAGACGACTACACCTATTTTGGATGCAAAACATGGCGAGCATTATGCAAGACTTATGCATTTGAGCCTGATATGGTTATCACCTTTGATATTCGTCCGGAAGATGATATTGAAGGTAATACTGACATCTGGGTTGATGTGCAAACGCCTCCAGTTATACCATTATGTAAGTTTCTCAACCATATTTATGTCTTTGATATTGTTTATTCAAAAATAGTTGACAACTAATTTGTAGTGTCAGCTTATTTCGGTGCAAGCAAACATGTCCAACGCTTGGTAGACAGGACCTACTACTGTCCCGGGGCTGAACTCAACTGCGAGGAGCTAAGTCATTATGTTTCATGGCTTGCGGATCTTGATACTGTCAAGACAAATTTTCTTCCTGCATTTAGAAATGTTAGTACTGAAAACATGCGACCAATAGTGTTCGTAATGAACTACGGTCAGATCTATTTAGGAAGGATGGTAAGATTTTTACTATTTGTCCTCAGTGCATCTTTTCCATACATTATTTTTGAAGCTACACTTCATTGTTGAGTATGTTACTATACGATGTTCTTCAACAGGGACTCCCGATGAATGTTGTGCCTTATGGGATCGAGACTAAAGGTACCATGAGTATTATTAGCTTACGGCCAAGATATCCTACAGATTACTTTAGTGCATTCAAGATCAGCGACGGATGCTTAATAGTGCAAGACTGGACCAAATATGTGATCGGGGAGCGCAGAGAAGTACTAGGGGGCAGCAAATAGATGCGCTACCCACGATTAGGAGACAGGTTCATCTGCATGCTACAACTTGATCAAGGAGGAGAGCTACACATGTTTTATGTTATTTTACCTAAGAGAGAGCAACAAGAGTGATTAGCTAGCTAGAAATGAGTTTGAGGATGATGATGTGCTACACTATTACTATGATGATAAAATAGCTAGTGTTGGTGGTAATGACTATGATGATTATTATTAGCTAGTGTTAGTGGTGATTAAATAAATACTGTTGGTGGTAATGACTATGATGATGATTAAATAGCTTGTCTTTGTGAATTAGATTCAAGTGGAGGCAACATGGGGTGCACATCGAAAGTACTACTAGTCCAAACTAGATCAAGTTTGGATTAGTAGTATACTTTGACATGCACCACATATTGCCTCCACTTGAACCTAATCCACCTTCATTTGACACACTGTTATGGACATAATGATGTAAACCTCATAACTGGTATTGTACCAATATTTGTACGATGGTGCATAAATACACTAAAAATAAAAAATAAAAAAGAATACTAGTAGCGATGGAGAGAAAACACGCTGCCAGTAGTTACATTAGCAGTAGCGTGGGGTTGAACAAACGATGCAGCTATTTGTCCTAGCAGTAGCACATGCGGGCACGCGCTACTGCTAAGCAATAGCTGTAGCGCCTTATTAGTAGCGCGCCTGCCCGCGCTACTGATACACCTAAAACCCGCGCTGCTGCTAGCCTTTTCCCTAGTAGTGAGTGGAAGGACTTAGTCGTGGAGCCATCGCAACTAGGAAGCCTGAAGGGGTTAATCGGGACAAGAGACACGAGAAGGTTTATACTAGTTCGGCCCCTTACGATGAAGGTAAATGCCTACGTCTAGTTGTGATTGGGATTATGTATGTCTCAACAACCAGGAAGCTGAATCGCTTGACCTAGCTCTCGAGAAGTTATTTCGTACCCTGAACCGCCGCCGGGTCGTCCCCTTATATACTGAGGTCGACGCCCAGCGGCTCTACAGAGTCCCGGCCGGCTTATAGAGTATCCGGCTCGGTCTCTATAATCTTTCTTGCCTTACAATACAAGTTACACGGTCAAGGCAGTTTAACACTATGGGCCTTAAGTCACCTCTGGGTCGTTGGGCCTTTACTAAGCCGCCGTCTTCAAGCTTGAGCTTCTGCCTTCAGGAATGCTTGTAAGTATAACCCGAATCCTCTTGGCGGGTCATACCAGTAGTTATATCCCCAACAACGGGTGTCCACTTAATACTACATTGACCATGCGAACTTGTGCCCCTATAACGTTGACACCTTCTCCCTCAACTTTACAACAAAATGTGAGGTAATATCATTGGGAGTCATAGAACTTGTGCTTGATGTTCAGTTTGATGCTAAAACTTTAAAAATACCGGTTTCTAATCATCTAACTTGTGTTCTCGTGCAAATATGCTCACTTTGCTCATATTCAGACGTATCGCTCTTACGTGGCACGCCAGCGTGGCTATGGCCCACGGTTAGAGACCGAAACAGCTCGCCGTGTTTTTCTTTGCAGAAGCACCCTTGCTGGGTATTTAAATAATTTAATCGAGCATAATCCCCTCTGTGTGTCCCACTTGTCAGAATGAGGTGGTATGAAAAAATTAAAATAAAAAGTACACGCGCGGGGATTTGAACTCCATATACCTCGGGTACATCCATGCACAAGCAAACTACTGCAGCCACTACAAATTCCTTCCTATAAAGAGGTACACCTGATTTTATATTAGACGCAGTTCTTCTTCCTAAATTCTCTTTTTTTTTCAGGTTCGCCTAGTAAAAACTGGACACTGGGAAATCTCACCTTTTTCACACAAAATATCAATTAATAAAACCGTTTCAAAATGTAAAATGTTTAACCCATACCGTACACAACTTTGTCATGAGCGAGAATTTTAGTTCGGGTGATAACATTTTATTCCGGGGACCGCCAAATTTTGTAGGGACCAATCGGTTATCGAATTTCTGTCTAGGAGTAAAAGAACCTGGATACGAGTAGTGGTCGTGAACAATATATAAAATCTGGCTTTTCTCTTTATAGATAGTGGTTGGTAGTTAGCGTAGCATTTAGCTCCCGTGTGTCCACGCTTAAGGTTGAGAGATTGAATCTGTTGGGCCACCCTTTTTTGTCACTCAGTTTGCGCTGGAGATTCTGTTTGTGATAAGCGAATTTTAGTTCTTCATGTTGAACGTCAATCGGCACTGGTGGGATGATGTATGGCGGACTATTTTACTAACGTGTTTGAACTGCACCATTTTTTTTCATTATATTTGAGGGCTGTGTGCGTGATTAAATAAATTGAGCGAGTTCTCTGTAAAAAAATCCAGTGTGCTATGGTCACCAAGCGCCTTGTGCATTCCCAACCACTGACAGGTGGGCCTCTACCAGGCTGGCACGCCATGTGGACATGCCATGTGGCTGGATACGAGAGGAAGCACCGTATATGCACATGTGGACAAGTTATGTGACCACAAATCCGTATTTTCAAAATTTTCGCACCAAACTAAACATTGGACGCAAGTTTTATGACTCCTGATGGTATTTCAATTAGTACATGGGAAGTTTTAAGAGCAAATGATGACTAGTAAGATGGAGAAAAAGTACACACCCACACACTGAAAGATCAAGGTAACATGCATTGGTGCTTCTTGGATTTGGTATCTCATTAAATTTTGCGGCGTTTAATTGTGACATATTTCCTAAGGTACTTGCATGCATGCCATGCATACATATTGTTGAGCTAGCGACAGTTGAAAGGGAGTCCATAGGGTACATGCATGCATCAATATGTTGTCGTCCTTATCATGTGCACTTCGATGATAGTTGCATGGCGAAGATATACTATTTTTATCGACGCGTGGTTGAAAGGGAGCTGGAAGGGTACATGCATATGCATGTATATATGTGATAGCGTGCATATCGTGTGTATCCCAAAGATGAATTTACGGCAAAGCCAGGCTACTCATAGTGGGGAGTATCACATAATAGTATTATGTATATGTACTAGTATATACTACTACCTTCATAGTGCGTAGTATCATAGAATAGTATCATAGATAATCGTATTTATGGCCATGCATGACAGAAAGTAGTATAACATTTATTATGTTACGGTATCTACCTATGTTACTCTAACTCTCTTTAATTCTCTGCCACATCATGTTTGTTGTTCTCAAGTGCATGATATTAGCTATGATACCCGCACTATGGCCAACCTAAGTCTGTCAACACACCTATGTTTTTTGTGGTCTATCTCATCGTTGGAGTTCCCGGTGTTAACGTTGCTCTCCGCCCAGGATGATATTGCTGGGGGCATATCCTTTTTAAACACTTTATCTCTAGTGTCAATATCCCTCTCAACACTACAACAGTAGATAGAGTGAGTGGGAGGGGTCGGGGTCAAGAGTAAATTACAACGAAGAAGGGAAAGATCAAGGTGACATGCAATAGTGAACTATTTGTGCATTTCAAATACCATTAAAAATTTCGTCGCGTTTAATTATGACATCTTCCACTTTTGTTAAGTATTTTCTTGTTGGAAGAATTTCTCACATATACTTTAAAATCACATTAAAAACAACTGCATATTCTTTACAATATCTAGAAATCCTCATTTCTGATGTTAGTCGACGCCACAAAAGAAGTGTGTGCCGAGATGGTGACACGGACGTCACGACCGGTGAGTGCAAGCCGAAAATGATCTAGGTGCATGTGCGGAGGTGGGTTGTCAGCTCCGAAGAAGGTAGGGGTTTAGAGGTAGGGACAAGACAACCCGACATAGGAGTCAGCTCAGGCGAGCCAGAAATGATCCGGGTGTTCATGTGGTGGTGGGTTGCCGACGTCGGAGAAGGTAGGGGTTTAGAGATATGGCCAAGTCAGCTCATCATAGGAGTCGCTCGGGCAGGACGTGGCAAGTTGATGAGGTTGGCATGAGGAACATGACTACCACGAAATTCCCTGACGCTAAGGCTGGTTTTTTTGGCTATTTTTTTTTAATTTTTTTTACTGCATTATATATTTGTGGGAGCTTATATGTGACATCCTTAGGGCATCTACAACGGGGGAACTTAGGCTAGACGCCAGGTTTCTATTCCGGGCAGTTTTGGGCTAATCCTGTTCCATCCAGGGATTGGGGCTGGCATCGATGCTAGTTCGGTCGCCGGGCGCTTGTTTCGTTTCTGTTCGTATGACCTCCTTTAACCAGCGATAAGGATATTCTTACGAGAAAAATAAATTCTATTAGCGCTCAGTTAGGCGCTCGTGCGTTAGCCCAACAGACGCCTCCATCAACTCAACTTCAGTAATTATTTTTTCCTATTACTAAGCGCCCAAATAGGCGCCTCTCCATTGGAGATGCCTTTAAAAAACATCTAGGTGAGAATTAGACAAACTGTTAGCTTTTATCGACACGGTTGTTTTTTGCCTGCTTCAACATGCACCTCACTTGCCTCGCGCTCGATCTGGCGCTGCTGCGTTGGCTCCTTCTAAGTCTCGCGCGGATGGAACGGCCACGGCAGGGCAGAGCGCCTCGCTTCCATCACCTTGATCTCTCCTTCTGAAGTAGTGATGGAGGAAACCGATGGCCGCCGCTGCTCACCAGGACCCGATTCACTGCCGAGCCAGAGCACCCAATGAGGCACTCGTGGTTCAGGAGGAGCAGAGGTACTCCAGGGCAGGCTCGCATCGTCATCGTCCACCGCGGAGCCACCAGTCGCCGACAACGACAACGGCCGAGCTGGTACCCTGTCTTGTTCGGCGCAAAGAAGAAGCAAAGAAGAGGAAGAGAAGAACGAACGCGTACCGGGGATGGTGCGGACGAAAAAAACAATAAAAGGTCTAGCCTGCCTTGATGCCATGCCCGTCGCTGGGGAGTCTGACATCGCAGAAAGCCAAAGATAGAGACGTCGGCGGCGCCAGAATCCTGCTCCCGCTGCTGAATTGTAGTACCGCATCTTCTGATTCCTGTGCAAGGCCGTGTCAGCACTCAGCACGAACCGAACGCTAACGACCTGGAATAAAATGGGATCAGAGGAGGGGATTGTGTCCCGATTTTGGGAGGTGCCCGGCCACATGAACGTCGGGTTCCACGTCCACACTTCTGACGGGAACATGGAGCATGCTAGGATCTGTATCGTGACCTTCGTCCTTCACGGCTCTCATGATTCGGTTGGTTGCAGGCTAGCCCATCTGGAGCGTCGCCCTCCACGAACTCCATGGTGGCGAGCCTTATGTAGACGGTCTCAAGGATGTGTTTTGCGCCGGCGTTGTGACACACGATGCCCAATAGCAGGAATCGCTCCGTGTCGCCCTAGTCCAACTTGCCGCCTCCGGCTGGGGCGATGGAGCGTGCACTCGCACTCTAGGATTCTGATTGCATCCGGCTTCTGGCCTCGTGAGTAGGAGATCTATGAATTAGCCAAATTTCATCGGAAATGTTAACGCTCGCACGTGTGGGCGTTTGCATCTTGCCTACACGCGTGGATCCGCGTCCGTTCGTGAGCGCATGAATCTTGGCATATTTCTAATGCCACGTAGGACTGGTCTGGTGTGTAGGCGTTCACCCGGTCGCCCACACGGTCGTTTCACCACACAGGAGGAGCTGGTGTATGGGCGTTCAGCAGTTCGCGCCACACGCCACTTTGCACGCACACACAAGGGTTAGTGTGTGGGCATTTGCCATCTCGCCCACACGTCCGTCTCCTCTCCCACACCTAAGCTGCTAGTTGCCATGTGTTTTCGCAACGCACATGGCAACTGTCCCTAGTGTGCTTTATAAGTAGGTGGCAACTCTCTTTTTTTACCCGAGTTGCCATGTGTTTTTGCAGGGTACACGGCAACTGCCTAGTGTGCACGTAAGCAGATGGCAACTCTCTTTTACCGAGTTGTCATGTGTTTTTGCATGGTACATGGCAACTGCCCCAACGTGCACGTACATGGCAACTGCCCTAACATGCACGTAAGCAGATGACAACTCTTCCTTTTTACATGGCAACTGCCCTAGCATGCTTGTGAGCACATGACAACTCTTTCAACTGCCTAGTGTTAGTATGTGGCAACTCCTAAAGTTATGAAATCATGGCAACTACATTACATCAGACCATACATGGCAACTGCAGTTGAGCAACCATGGCAACTGCAGTTGTCCGACATGGCAACCGTAGTTCAGCGACATGGCAAATGCAGTTAAACGAACATGAACGAGGGTCTGGACCATGGCAACTGCGGGCGCGCGGTGGGCGTCACGCGTGTGGTGCGGGACGAGGAGGGTACGAGGCCTGACATATGGACGTGTGGGCGTTATCAACTTCGCCCACACGCACGCGTGTGAGAGGGTTCGGGAGGGAAAAAAGAGGTGTGTGGGCATTAATTGTTTTGCCACACGTAGGTGTGTGGGCTGGTTGCTGTCCATGCACACGAGGCGTGTGGCACAACTACCCAATACACCACACATGTGGCAGTTATCGGGACCCAATTTCGTAGCGTCTAGGGAGGATTGGTTTCCTGAGTTGTATACGATGACTTTCTCTTCGGTGTGACGGCATTGGACCATCAATACGAAAGAAACATGTTCTCTGTGCTTATTTTTTTTCCTTTTTCCTACTTAGATACACTTTTAAACATGGTTTGTATCCCTTCCCTGCACTTATTTTTTCCTTTTTCCTACTTAGATCTACTTTTCAATCTCAGCCGTCAATCTTTATGGTGAACACAAAATCGACGGATATGAAACGGTGATGGAAGGAGAACTATGAAATCTTCCTCCCTTTAATATTAGGTATAGATATAGATCTAGATCTAGATATAGATTGCTTGTGATCTAGGCACACAAATACCCCGAGGGCGCCATTTTTTCTCCATGAAGACATTCATCAGATATGCTTCTACCTCCATGTAATGTGTCTCCCGGATGAAAGCCATAACTGCAGTAGGCGGCGATGGTGCATTCGGCATCGTTTCCTTCTGGAAGGCACCACCTTGGGAGGTAGTTGGCTGGTGGACACCGTTGGGTTGGCTTGATGGCGATTTGGATTAGGAGGTGGTGGGGTGTGGCATCTACTGCATCAGCGACAGTGGGTCTCGGCGTCATGGCGCAGCGGGTTATTGTTGTTGGACTTGTGTTGATGGACGCACATAGGGTGGTGACGCTGCCTGGCGTCGTGGTGGCGTCGACAGTAGATGCGCCTGCCAAGGTAAATTGTGTTGACCTCTCCTAAATTCGGGACGTCCGAAGAGGGCGGCAGCGGATTCTGGAACGTGCAAATGCGATGCATGCTGGGTGTTAGCTAGACCGCTTGGTGTTCTCGGCTCGCCATGTGGCGGCTTGATGAGGCCACCATATTAGACGGTGTGTGTTGGTGTGGTCAAGGCACACCAACAAACTAGTAGGTGTAGTAGATCACCATTAATGTGGATTTGTATTAATATATGTATTCATCTTGCCAGACTCTGCTAAATAATATATTAGAAATATTTTTGTGCATCGCTCGATGCAGAGGTCGTGGATTATCCTTCTTTTTAAAAAAAAATAAGGTTTCTGTATAACAGACCAAAAGTTTTATTTGTAGATAAAAGATACGTTTTATGGGGGCGGGAGCGGTGTGACAATGCGCGCGAGAGGGCAAATCCCAGCTGGCAAATCCCCTCGTCATTTGTTTATTTAATGCGCTCCCAGCCTCTTCCTTAGCTCATCTCCAGCTCTTGCTTTCTGTATTTCACCATTCGGTCCCTTGGCTCGTCTCTCCCCCATCACGCCAAAAACTCCACCAAACCCACACCACACCTACGCTTGGCGGGGCCTCCGCAGCCATGGAGGTCAACGCCGTGTGCAGATCCCCTCCCTCCCTGATCCCCCGTTTGTCCCAACGTATCTCGGTGGCGGTGATAGATTCGGTGGCTGCGGCGTGGTGCACGTTGTCTCGTCTTTTGCTCGATCCCTTGGTCCCATCTGCGTGTAGCACTGCTCGTGATGAGCGTTTTGTTGGTTGGAGTAGGGCGGATCCAGCATCGTGGAGCATCATCGACTTGTTGTTTTTGGCAAGCGGCGCACTGAGTGAGTTGCATCAAGGCTTGCGCGTGCATGCATACCCTATTTCGTGTGCTGATCGGACGACATGGAGGCGCGAGGGCAGTAATCTCCCAATATTATTTGCTTCATGATTCCTATTTACTTCATGATTCCTGTTTTGATTTAGTTTCATATAACCGGTACAAATTGGTAGCCTACTTGGGTGATGCGGAGAAGGGGGACAGGGGCGGTCTAAACAAATTTCAAAACTGCGGCGAACTAAAATAACAATTTTGTACCAAATGTTTACTGAAAATGATTTTATCATACTAATACCACTAGTAGAAAAACATCTATTAGACCCGGTTCGTAAGGGCCTTTAGTCCTGCTCATTTTTTGAACCGACAGACGGTTCCACGCGTGGCGATCCGCCAAGCTCAAAGTCTTTGGGTCCCTTGGGTTGCAGATCAACCCACCAAAAGTCCATGTTTTTTTAGAAAAGTGGCTGCTTTAGGGATTTTGGGGGTTATTTTTAGGTTGTTATTATAGCTAGCTAATAGAGAGAAGTGGCCTCTCTTATATCTTCGTCCTTGGTTTACCCGCTGATATAATAACTCATGCATGCTCGCATCATACATCATCATATATAATAACAAGTCCTACTAATCATGCATCATCATACAACTTCTACTCGTTATTAATAATAAGTCATACGATCATCATCCTCATAGTCATCGAACCCAACCCTACATAATTGTTCTTAGCACATGATCATCAGTATCAGGTAGGACCTAAACACCCTTAAGGTAAAATAGCATAAAACAATATAGACCCTGACTCTCCATTATGAAGAATGGTGATCATCCTGTCTCCAATTCTTGCTCTTCGCTGCTTTTTGCTTCCAAGAAGCTCCTTATGACTGTCCATACATTTTGTCCATTCTTTGATTGTCATGTCTCCACTTCTTTTAGAAACCCGGTATGGACAGTTGAGATTCGTAGGAAGACCTGGTTGTATGTTCAAAACATGAATAGTACTGTGTGTATACATCAGATGAGGCACACAATCATTCGGGATTATCTGTTGAAAAACATAGTAATAACTTCATAGTTAGCAATGATGTACTAGTTTTAGAAGTGTGCAAAAAGATGCACGGATGTCGTAATAGTAAAAAATCTTACCAGGGTATCTCCATGGTAGTTACCGTAGTTCAACACGTGCACTAGTGGCACGTATTGGCCATAATGTTGAGGAGTTTGATTGTAGATATTGTAATTCTCAACATCAGTACAAAATGCGACCAGATGATTTTTCTCCTGATAAGTTAATTCGGAGCCTTCGTTGTAGTAGGTTCAGTCTACCATCTTCCGCACATTCTTTGAAGAATGAAATTAAGTTGTTAATGGAAATAAGTTGTCAACTATTTTGAAATAAACAATATAAATTAGTTAATAAGTATGTTAAACTCACATGGGGAAGAATTGGAGGTGTATCCACAAGGACCCAAATCGAAGCTCTCCCTTGCTCGATTGTAGGATCACCAAGATCAATGGTGACAAGCATACCCTCATCAAAACCATACATCTTGCAAAGTGCTTCCCAATTTTTGCAACCAAAATAGGTTACACTCTGAGAATTGTACAGCTTTACTTGAAAATCCACACCATGATGGATACTTAGGATAATTTTTTTGGTTTCCATACTTTCATGGTCTTCAAAACCCATCCTCTCCAAGACATAGCGTCTTGCAAAGCATGGGATAAGCTAGTCGAATTGGAAAAGATGAAAAATACACGTTAAAAAAGTTAAAGTCGTGCTTAATTACGAAAAAAAACTATTGTCGTCGTTGATTACCGTATGAACATCGCAGGTCTCCTCGAGCTTAATGCTGAAGCGCCGATCTTCGTCCAGCTCAATGAACCTGTCGCACATACCTCGGTCGTCGTGGCACCAGTCGCACTCCCCCGGGCAGTTTTCGTCGTCCGATGAGTACGACATTTCCGGCTTATGTTCATAATTCAAATATTAAACTAGATCATTATTATTAATCATGGGTTGACTATCGATGATGTACGTAGCTCCTCCTTTCATTTCTGAATCCATTATTATACCAAATTGTCTAGCACACGGGAATGAAGGAGAACTTATCCAATATGAGCATTCAACAAGCAAAACCAAATCATAAAATAACCAAAACCAAATCATAAAATAAAGTAGTATTCAAATTAGCATGCATTCAATAATTATAAGCAAAAGTACATCATCTCTTGGTGTCCGTACATCGTCGAATATTATCACTAATACAACTAGAACCGTAGCGCCCGACGGGTATCGACGCGGGCGGTGGACACCCAAAGATAAGGAACCATCACAGGATCATAGCTCCAGTGAGATCCCTGAAGAAACAGCCAGGTATTGTCGAACCTGCCCTCCAATGCAACCATGTAGCGACGGGCGTGCTCGTCCTCCTCGCTGACACGGTGACGTACCACCTCTGCAGTGTCCGGAAGCCTCAGCACCGTCACTGGCCCACGCGACCGCCATCAAACAAGGATCGGGTCAACAACGGGCTGCCTCCTCACCAACCTACGTCCCCCGGAAGGTAGCACCTCCCAATACCAGCCCGGCGGAGCCCAGTCCCGAACATGGCCCTGATCAAGCAGGCCTCCACCGCCGAGTCGACGACAATGAGGATGCGGGATAGGCATCGCCGACGTCGATGCGGGAACTACTTCCATATATAGTTAAATAAAGCAGTTTTATTAATTAAATCAACTATCTAGTTCAACTACTAAGCACTTACTATAAATAAATAAAGTAGTATTTACTAAAAACAAACTACTTCTATATATAGTAAAATAAATTAGTTTATTAAATCAACTAGCTAGTTCAACTATATATAAACTACTTCTTATTTTTTTCCTTTTCTAAATACTATGAACAAAAAATCATTAAAATTCTATGAACAAAATTAATTACACAATCTAAATATCATCAAAAATCTATTAACAATAATATCACCAAACATGCATATTCAACAATAATATCACCAAAAAAAATCTATTAACAGAAAAAAATATAACATAATATGAACAAATTAATTACACAATCTAAATTACACAATATGAACTACATATCTAAATTACTACACATCTAATCTAACAAAAAAAATCTACGAACTACAAAAAAATCTAAAAAAATCTAACAAAAATAAAAAAGTTGTTTCACTCATGCGACGGCGACGGCATGAGGTGCGGCGCTGGGCGGCGACGCGCCGAGGCGGCGCGACTGTGGCGGCGACGCTTGGGCGGCAGGCGGCGATGAATGGGCGGGCGAGGCGGGCGGCGATTTGTCGGGGTGAGGCGGCGACGGCGTCGGGGCGGGGGCAGCGACGGCGAGGTGGCGGCAGGGGACGGCACGCGGCGACAGGAAAGGAGGAGGAGAGATCGAAGTCGGGAGAGGAGGACGGCGCGCTAAGTGTTGTATATATAGCAAAGGCTTTTGTCCCGGTTCGTGAAACTAACCGGGACTAATACCCCCCTTTAGTCCCGGTTGAGTTGCCAACCTAACCAAAGGCCTTTTCGGAAATTTCAAAGGGCGGGAAACGAAGACATTTGGTCCCGGTTAAAGAGGGGCATTGGTCCCGGTTGGGGCCACCAACCGGGACTAAAGAGGGCATTGGTCCCGGTTGGAGCCACCAACCGGTACCAATGGACCCGTCTAATTACTTTTTTATTTTCTGCAGTTGTTTTTTAGTTGATTCTTTCTGCAGCTGATTTTTTAGTCCCACCTCGCCAAGCGAGAGGCACTCGCAGCTGTTTATAAGCCCTGAATGCAGAGACGATGAAGAAGAGGCTCAATGTTCACCTGCACGTTGGTTAGCTTCAAGCCTTGAGGAATAGGATATACCGCATGCAGCTATGTGCAGGTCAGATTGACACTATTCCGAAAGGCTTGAAGCAAATTAACGAGCATTGCGCATTTTTTTATTTTTAATGACTTTTTACAACTCAGAAATAAAAAGAAAAAAAATAAATGTAGCAAAAAAGAAAAAACTATATAAAAAACCACTCAGAAATAAATAGAAGAAAAAATAGTTTTGATTAACTTTACTAAAAAATGACCATAGAAGCTTATTTTTAATGACTTTTTACAAATCAGGAAAAAAAATAAAAAAATGTAGCAGAAAAGAAAAAAACTATATAAAAAACCACTCAGAAATAAATAGAAGAAAAAATAGTTTTGATTAAGTTTACTAAAAAAATGAGCATAGATGCTTATTTTTAATGACTTTTTACAACTCAGAAATAAAAAGAAAAAAAATAAATGTAGCAGAAAAGGAAAAAAACTATATAAAAAACCACTCAGAAATAAATAAAAGAAAAAATAGTTTTGATTAACTTTACTAAAAAAATGAGCATAGATGCTTATTTTTAATGACTTATTAAAACTCAGAAATAAAAAGAAAAAAATAAATATAGCAGAAAAGAAAAAAACTATATAAAAAACTACTCAGAAATAAATAGAAGAAAAAATAGTTGTGATTAACTTTACTAAAAAAATTAGCATAGATGCTTATTTTTAATGACTTATTACAACTCAGAAATAAAAAGAAAAAAATAAATATAGCAGAAAAAAACTATATAAAAACTACTCAGAAATAAATAGAAAAAAAAATAGTTGTGATTAACTTTAGTAAAAAAATGAGCATAGATGCGCTTATAGAGAAAATTCGACCTAAATTCATAATAAATTTCTACTAACTTCAGAGAAATTCAGTATGAATTTAGGTCAAATTCCCTGTATAAGGGCATCTATTTTCATTTTGAGATGAGCTCAACACGGCAGAGAGGGAGGGGCTTATAAACCGGTGTGAACCCCCTTCGATTGGCGAGGAGGGACTAAACTCTGGCCGCAACGAGGACCAACCCTTTAGTCCCGTGTGCTCAACCGACTAAAGGCGTACTTTGGTCCCGGTTCATGCTTCCAACCGGACGAATAGTGGTGGGCGAGAGCGAGACCATTGGTCCCGTTCGTCTCCACCAACCGGGACCAAAAGGTCCTGCATTTAACCGAGACCAATGGCCCACGTGGCCCGGACGGCCACCGAGGCTCACGAACCGGGTTCAGTGCGCCCATTGGTCCCGGTTCTGGACTGAACCGGGACTAATGGGATGTCCCTGCCTAGACCATTGCCCCCCTTTTCTACTAGTGTACATTAATGATTTTAATATTATTTAGCTGACACAGGTAACTACATAACAATGTTGTGTAATATTAATGATGTCATTTTCGATCATATTTAATGTTTGTTACTAAAAAATATCAACTATGTGATTTTGGTTTTGAGTTTTAACAAAAGTTGTGTTTAAATAAAAGCTGGAAAATTGCATAAATTATATGATGCATATGTATATATTTGTGTATCTACATGTGTTGGTATATATCTTAATATGATCAAATATCATTATTGAGATCTCTAAAAGTGTATTGTCTAACTAATATCATTGTTGGTTCCGTGTTTATTATCATATAAACCTATTTATAGATCCTCCTAGAATACAAATCGAACCATTTCGAAATAAAGCAAGTTATGTTCAGTAATAAGTTGGTAAAATGTGACTAGGAGGCCAACTAATAATTTGGTTTGTGGTATAAACTGCTTGTACAAAATATGATTATTATATAATATAATCTTTCAAAGTAAATGGATAATAGTGTATTGTTGTTGTTATAGTAATTTAACATTTGGGGGCCCTCCTCCTCCTGGGCGGTCGCCCTCTTTGCACTGCCTATGGGCCGACCCTGAAGGGAGCGCGCGGATCCATGGGCGCCTCCTCTCCACGGGAAACTCCTATGAGCCGCATTTTGCGGCGAGTAGCGTCCCGACGCACACACAAGCAGCGAACTGGGCCGGCCCACTAGCGGGATAGCACCCAAAAAGTCCAAAATTTAATGTGGTCGTCCAGGTTCAAACCGACGACGGCACAAACTACAAGCGCGCAAGTAACCAGCGCACCTGAAGGGGCTTGCTGTTAAATTCCTAGCTCGGGGCTTTAATAAGGAAGTATTGTAAGATCGAACGTCTTATGAAAATTCAAACACGAGTTTTTTAAGAAACTAATTACTTTTTGACAAGCAAAATATTCAAAAAAATCTAACGAAATTTGGGAAAATCAAACATCTGTTGATTTTGCGAAAATGGAAATATTTTTTGAAATTGGGAATAAAAGTGGAAAAACGAACATTTTTTGAAACTCCGAACAAAAACTGAAAAGATGAACATTTTTTCAGATGTGAATATTTTTTTGAAAATACAATCATTTTTTGAATTTATGAACAATTTTTGAAAATTCAAAAAAAATTGAAGCTCCAAACAAAATCAGGAAAAATGAACATTTTTCAGATGTGAACAAAATTTGAAAATAAGAACATTTTTTGAATCTTTGATATGAAAATACGAACAACTTTTTGAAAAGATAACAAATTGTTGACAAGTGCCAACTTTTCTAAAAATATTTTTTAAAAAATCGCAAACATTTTTAGATTTGTGAACAAACATTGAAAATGGGAACATTTTTTTAATTCCCAAAAACTTTTTGTAATGTAAGAACATTTTTTGAAGTTGTGACCAATTTTTCATAAAATGAGAACAATGTTTGATTTGGAACTTTTTTTGAAATGATGAATAATTTTCAAAAACAAGAAGAGTTTTTGAATTTTGAACAATACTTGAGTTCTTGAACTTATTGTGGAAAAAAGAAAAAAAATATGTGAACAATTTTTCAATTAGTGAACAAAATATGAAAACATGAACATTTTATAAATTGGTGAACAAATTTGAAAAGCTGAAATTCCTAAACATTTTTCGAATGCAAACATAATTTGAAAACATGGACAATTTTGAATTTCTGAAAAAAATAAAAAAATTGAGTTTGCCAATAATTTGTGAAAAGTTGAACAAATTTCAAAACATGAATAATTTTTAAATGATGAACATATTTTAAAGGTTGATAACAAAATTTGGAAACACGAACAATTTTTGAAACATGAAATTTTGAAGAAAAAATAATAAAAACTTAACAAAAGGAAACGACAGAAAACCAGAAAAGGAAAAAAGAAGAAGAAAAAAACAGAAAATTGAAAAACGAAAAACGAAAAAAAAACACAAAATCCGGTTCAGGGAACCTTCTAGAAGGTTCCCCAAACCGGTAAAAACCCGGCTGGGAAACTCTAGAAGGTTCCCAAAACCGAAACTGCCGCCTACAGTAGGAGATGGGCCGGCCCAGTTGATCGCTCCCCTATGTGATTGCTCGACTGCTTGACGCAGAGAGCGTCAAATACGATTTTCCCTCTCCACGCCCGCCAGAAACGGTACTGTGTTCTACTACTTGTTCTGCGTTAGCTTGCGTAGATAGATCCATATGGTTTCATGAATCAATCTACGCGACATGGTTTCATGAATCAATCTACTTTCTGGTTTCATGAAAAAATTGCGGTACAGGCATGGCGGAGACAAATTGATCTACTTTCTGGTTTCATGAAAAAATGTTACACATGAACAATTTCGCACGGGAACCAATTTATTTTCATACCGAGTAAAAAAAACACCTTTCTAAGTGCCATACATGTGGCATGAAGACATGGAAACTTCGAATGTTTTTGAAGGCAAGTTTAGTGACGTGAGGATGGTAACGTTAGTTGTCAAGCATGTCAATATCTATGCTTTAGATTATTTTTTGGTTTGTAGTTTCTTTTCGGATGGCAACTTTAGTTGTAAAAAATGTCAAGGCTGGAGTGTTTCGTACCACACATGTGGCACTTATCATTTGGAAAAAAAATGTGTTAAATGGATTGCATCGTGTGATTTTCTCGTGTAGGATGCATAATGCTCCCTCTTTTTAAGCATGGTAATACATGTCGCATTTATACATGTCGCATTTATATCATAAAGAACAAAGACCGACAGGACAAAACTGAAAAGATAGCAGAACATCTCTGAGCTTGACACCAACACCCGTCACCTGCCTCCGGCACCACCACAGCTGCCACCGAAGAAAAGAATGACGAATCACCTCCTCACCCGAGCTCGACGCAGCTCCATCGCTGATATGCAGCTTTGCAGACCTCCAAGGTGACTCACCAAAAGTGAAGCCATTAGCGTTGAACGAATCAGACCGGGGCAACACTCCGGGCACGCCATCGAACTCCAGATCTGACACCCCACCACGACTAAAACGCCTAAGGAGGAAACCACATCTGCCATCCACGAACCACGAGCCCAGCACATGCTCCGTCTTCCAGATGTCGTCGATGCAGACCACAATCTGCATCCGCTCCTGGACTACCTCCCAAACTCCGCGCTGACGCTGGAGCAAACGCCGTGGTAACGGCGGAGCCTGAGGACACAGGTCCATCATGAGGATGCCGCCGCTGCCCCGCCATGCTTTCTTGAACAGACTGATTTTCAAATCCATCCCTAACCATAGGACTGATGGCCTCGTCAAGGAAGGATCCGAAGAATCTTTATTCAGCATTGTCATCGTCGCCGCCGAAGCAAAGACGATGAACAACCTGAAAACATAGACTACAAGAGAGTAAAAGTGATCCACACGCGTGGATCCGATGATCCCCCCTCCCCCCTCCCCCCCCCCCAGACACACACACGCCGACCGAGGTCGCCGGTGGAGGGGAGTCGCCGGAGAGCGGCGTTGGAAGATCTGCCTCCCTCTGTTTTGTTTTTCGTTCACTACTACTAGTACGAAGAGCATCTCCCTGTAGTTAATGCTATTCAAAATTTAATCCACCCAATTGTGTTTCACCAATGTTGCACATGAATACCCGATTCAGTGGACTAATCGGCGACATGGAGACGAGGGTACCTGGATCCATGCGCACCTCCTCTCCACAGCCACAACAGACGAGGCTTATGTTGTACTCCCTTCATTTGAAATTACTTGTCATCAAAATGGATAAAAATGGATGTATCTACAACTAAAATACCTTTTTTTCGAAAAGGAGGGCACCCCGGCCTCTGCACGATGCATACCGTTACATATATAAATAAAAAATAGGTTCAACAAGGTCTTAAAGTCTCGAAACAAATAAAAAACAGCAAACTCACACAGAGCCCCAACGCCAAGAATAAAAATTCCAAAAACCACAACCAGCTGGCATCTAGATACATTTATTTTTTAGACGAGTAATTCCGAACGGAGGGAGTACTTGATAGATCCATGATGTGGTTGCTACGGCTAGCTACCCAGGGGCGGACCCAAGTACAACCGAGTGGGGGCCTAGGCCCCACTCAAAATTTTGAATTCCCTTTGTATTTGTGCATATTTTGAAAGAAAAAACTTCAAAATCAGCAACTTTATAAAAGTTGTGCCCCCAGTCAAATGATGCGCCCCCAGTCAAAATTTTGTCTGGGTCCGCCCCTGTAGCTACCTCGTCATTTTGGCACCGCGTAACACTTCTTTTTGCCTCTCTCCTTCACCTGCCGGGGCGTGGAGTCCAACCCGTCGTACAGTTCTTCCGCATTTGGGCAAGATCTGAATCCTGCTGCTTCTTAATTACCTTTTCATGTGCTTTGGTTTAACAAGCAATAGTACTTGACAATTTAACATTTCTACAAGCTTTATAATAAAAGGAGTCATATAATAAAAAGGAACACCGCATCTACAACTTCGATGGTGCTTTAGAACTCTTACCTTGTATAAACTTCTACACCCTCCGTTCCAAAATAAGTCAACTTTATACTAACTTTAATATAAAATTGTATTAAAATTAAAACACTTATTTTAGGACAAAGGGAGTACATATTTGCGAATTGCTCCTTTGTCATGCCATGAGTGGTTTTTCTGGGATAGATGCACCCACGCTGCACCCATTATCTAGCCCGTCCATGCAGTGATGCTCAGGCCCGAGCCCAGGGGGTGCGACCTGTGCGGCCGCACAGGGCCCCCGTTTTCGAGGGCCCCAAAAAATTTACACAATAGTACTACTCCTATGTATAGATGGCCTTCAGTCTTTGATATGGGCCTCTGTTCCTTGTGTCTGCTGCACGTGAAGAAGCCCACGATCGGGGGTAACGCCTCATCCATGTATCGAGACGAGCGAAGCGGCAAGACGTTCCTTCGTCCATTCGTCTGGCGCTGGCGGCCATCGCTCGACGCGGCCCCTGGCTCCTGACTCCTCTGTCCAGTTCTCTTTCCTTGGTGTTGAATCCACGGTCGAGATGTTCAGTACTTCAGTTCCAATCCAACGTGGTAGATTCTTTCTAGGAGATCAGGACACAGGAGCCCACAGGGTGGGGAACAGCAGCCCGCATGGAGGATCTGTTTCATCTGAATTCTGAAGGCAAGGAAAGGTCAGGTCATCTTTCAATCTCCGAATTTTTAAGCGTCTTCGCGTCAATAATCGGTGATCATGTGATCCCTTACTATAAGTTTCGCTTTCCGTCCGCTATTTAGTCATACTAAAATCTTGTGGTTGATTTTTTTTCTTTTCATCTATAAGGCGTTTAGTATTGCAGATCCAAGTGGCAAGTCATGTCTTCGTTTAGAGAACATGAATCTGGTTACCAAAAGTGTTTGGAGAAACAAAAAAATAGAGGATTTAACTCGGTCCTAGAAAGATGATGTTGTTTAAGTGAATACTATACAACCAAGAATAGGTACGATTCTTGATATTTTCAGTTGGCATGTAAGATATTGTGATTTTTATATTACTATAGTTATGTTTATGTAGTGTTTCTTAAGCAAGATAGGGACCATTTTAGAATTTTGCACAGGGCCTCCGATTTTGGCGGCTCGGCCCTGGTGATGCTCTTCTTGAGATCTGTTCCACAAACAGTAGATGCAGCAGAGATTAAATCACATAATGAACAGTAATCACTGTTGGACATTTCTCTCTTCTCCCGTCGTGTCCCTCATAAACTATTTTGTACGCACATGCACAACAGCCCAAAGCGATATCTCTCTCAGAGTTTTTTCTTCCAGTTATAAACTATTCTGGCTTTTTCTATTTGACCAAGTACAAAAAGTATCTCTCTCACGCAGTTTCTCTCTTCCATTGAGATAAAAAATAGCTCAATCACGTAGTTAAAACTGTGAACCACTCTCTGCCCATCTCTCTCTTCCCCCTCACGCTCCGGTTCTCTTGGTCAAAGTTCTCCTGACATGCATGCACATCATAGTCTCTGTCAATCTCTCTCTCCCACTCTCGCTTTCTCTCTCCTCGTGCATGGAAGAGTGGCACCTACTAGTAACAGTGCGCATTATCCCCCAGTAGACTGTGCAGCTAGCTGACAGCAACAGTGCGCATGCATATACTACTAGCACTAGTATTTTTTTTAAGAAAAGCCATCATGGCGGTTTATATTTCATGTGGAAAAAGGGCTAAATCATTTGAAAGTACATCAAGCAAAAAGTCCGGAGCCTCGTTCTGCCAAACAATAGTTCTCGAGTGCTCCGACTTTGTAGCCAATAGATCCGCCGCTATATTGGCCTCCCTAGGACTATGACAGAAAGAAACAGAAATAAAGTTGCGACATAAGAAGGAACATTCCTCATAGATGGCTGCCGCTGGACCCAGGGAATTCCCTCCATGTTGCATGACTTCGATCACCTCCATACAGTCAAGACGTATCTCCACCTTGTTGCATCCAATATTGTTTGCAGGATTAGCCCGTCCTTGAGGCCTCTCGCCTCCGCCGTTCATGCATCCTCGGATTTAACGGAATGTGTGACGCCGAAGCTGCAATAAAAACTCCCATGGAGTCGCGAATGATTGCACCTGTACCACCAGTGCCACTATCCGCATCAAAAGAGGTATCCACATTTAGGCTAACAAATCCCTCGGCTGGTTTTTTCCATCCATGCTTCTGGATTCGCCCTCCTCGTTGCTTCTTTGCTCTCATGAAATTCTTGGTCAAAGTTGCAATAGCCTGAGCCGATCGAGCCGGCTCCTGGATGGCCTCCCCGTGAGTAACTCTCCGGCGTTCCCACCAGATATACCATACGGCCACCGCTAGGAGCTCCTTCCTGGATACGTCCGGTAGTGTCGTGACTATATCATTTGGCATCAAAAGCAAGTCACCTAGAACCGACGCTCCTTCCAGCTCATATTCACACAGCTCGTTGATAGTAGAGCTCATACCAAGCTTTGCCCAGATCTCCTGCACCCTGTGACAGCGAAAGAAAGCATGTCGAATACTCTCACAATCTGTCCCACATAACGGGCAATCCGATACTGTGATCATATGACGATTTGCCAGAACACCCCGGCACGGAATTGCACCATACAACGCTCGCCACATGTGCACTTTGATTTTCGCCGGTACTCGAAGCTTCCAAAGAATGCGCCAAACTGGACTAGTACTTGAAGACAATATTGAGTTTGTTTGCCTCAACTTTCGTCCGTGTTGGTGATCCCACTCCATATGGTAAGCCGTCTTGACCGAAAAAATCCCAGTTTTATTATAGTGCCACGAAACAAAATCCTCCATCATCCCCGTTGCAAGAGGTATATTCAGAATACGGTTTGCATCAATGGGCACAAAAATATGTCTGATAAGGTTTTCATCCCAACACCGATTATCCATGTCTATTAGCTCAGAAACTTTGGTTAGGATGATATTACCTCGAGGTGTCATAACCTTTCTGCTCGGGCTGCTAGTAACCCAAGGATCATCCCATATACTTATCTGTGTGCCATCACCCACTCTCCAGATGTAGCCTTTTTTGAAAGTTTGGAGACCACTCCATAGGCTCTGCCAGGTGTAGGAGCTCCCCTTCTTGAGAGGGCAATTTAGCAGATCTCCATCTGGAAAGTATCTTGCCTTTAACACTCTGGCACATAATGAGTCTGGCTCTGCTAGTAGCCTCCAGCTCTGTTTCGCTAGTAGGGCCAAGTTAAAGCAGTGCACATCTCTGAATCCCATACCTCCATTGCTCTTTGGCACGCACATCTTCCACCATGCGAACCAATGCATGTACTTCTTTTCCTCCTCATCCCCCCACCAGTATTGTGACATAGCTGTCGTTATCGCATTGCAAATCTGTTTTGGGAGCTTAAATACTAGCATAGCATATGAGGGAATGGCTTGTATGATAGCCTTCAGCAACACTTCTTTACCTCCAAAAGAGAGCATCTTCTCCTTCCAACCTCTGATTCTGTCCAGGATTCTGTCCACTAAGTGTTGAAAGCAATCCAATCTCTCAAGCCCAACAATCGGGGGCAATCCCAAATATTTATCCGTTAGCGCCTCTGCCATGATATTCAGGGTAGAGCACACCTCCGCCCGTACATCTACCATAGTACACGGGCTGAAAAAGATGCTTGATTTGGCCTCGCTTACCAGTTGCCCCGAGGCATTACAGTAGTCATCCAAGGCGTTGCCACGGGGCTTTTAAAATATTTCTGTTGAGTTGTATAAACATAATGCATGTTTAGGGCCCGTTCGGTACGTCTCCCTCAGCTAGCTTCAACCAGGGGTGGAGCCAGGATTTGAGCATGAGGGGGGCGAAGAAGCCAATAACTGGGCAATGCATATAAAGTATATAAAACGTGACTATAAAAGTCTTCTATATATATCACCGGGATAAAACCGCAATGACATAGGATATAAAACATGACTATAGAAGTCTTCTATCACCGGGATAAAACTACAATGACATAGGTTTCACGATTCAAATGAAAGGGAGGTTTTTGTTAGTTTAAATATAATTGTAGACCGTTAAACCAATCAAAATGTCAACAATACTATTCTCGTACGGAAACTAGATGAGCTAACTGAAAAATAAATACTGAAATTTCCTGTTATTATCTTGATGTAGTTGTTATACAATTTCAGAGTTTGTAATAAAATAACCAATGTAACAGTAATCTAATTCCAGCGCAAAAAAAACAGTAGTCTAATTATATATTGGGTATAGCCTTGAGATGTTGGTCAAGCTATGAGTCCATGAGCCATGAGATTGGTATGGTATAGGATTTGATACATACCGGTAGGCGACAACTGCTTCAATCGGACGACAACGACTTGATGCTAGAGACTCGATGATGAACGGGCGGAACTTTCTTGCGGTTGCTGATGCCTGATGGCAATGCGTTAATGCCCTAGCGCAGTAGCATTCGGAGTTTCAGACTAAGGTTCTGATTCAGTAAAGGAATTTACTAAATATTCTGATTCGTAGACACTGTTTGTAATGGTATACCTGCAGGCTTGTATCCCTAGTGTTGAATATATGGCCATAGGCTGGCCTCCCGGCGGCTAGCCGTGTATGGCGTCGTGGCAAGCGACGACGGCGGCGGCAAGTGCCCTAGAAGCGAGACGCACGTACAGATCTTGGATCAATCGATTTTCATCGATCGGATTAGGGATTAGGCTGCGGCGCTGGGCAAAACAAATACATATATACAGGCGGCACGGCACAATGGCACATGGGCTACTGGGCTGACATCAAACTGGGCTATCATTAACTTAATCAAGTCATTATATGCGGCCATTAGTACATGTACTACACTAGACGTATATACCAGAAATATTAGGGGGGGCGAGCGATTAGGGGGGGGTCTAGCCCCTGCTCACTGTCTCCGCCCCTGGCTTCAACGTCTCCGCGTGTGGAGATGACCCGAACACTTTTGCTCCTAGAAGCCAGATCCACGGAGACGCTCGCGACGCAGTGCGATTTTTTTTTTGAAATGGAACACTGGTATTCCATTAAGACACGGCTCGATCACCGGTCACAAAGACTGAGTACATCATCCGGTAGTCAGAACCACTCACGGTGCTCACCACCGCTAAACATGCACCTATGGAAGCCGGACATGTCTTTGAACCATTATAAAGTCTCGCACAAACACCACCGGGCCTCAATGAAAAGGGTCCTAAGTTTAAACCTGATCTCACTAAACAACACACCGGGCGAGAAAGCATAGGCATTTGATTTCATGGCCTGTCAAGGACCAGCAATCGGTTTCAAAAATCACGCGCTAATACCGAAAGCCTGTCCGCCAAATAATACAGCTTTCGAAAAGGGCAATTGTTTCAGCATGTAGTGCGCTGTTCAGATCAAGACGGGCTCCAGCTGCAGCAAAACAAACGTCCTGGTTGTCATCTCTGCATATCATGCCCCAGCCTCCAGACCTTGTTTGTTCTGCAAACGCGGCATCAATGTTAATTTTCACCATATCAGTAGGGGGCTTCACCCACTTATCCTGTTGTCGAACCGGTGCAGTCGGCTTTGCGCACAAGAACTCTTTCCATTCATTTGCATGATGACTAACAGTGTATCAAAAAGCTTCAACCTCGAGCCGTTTCTCCCCATGATTGCCTCTGTTCCGCTCAGCCCACCAACACCAAAGCAAAGCAATGGATAGCAGCTTCCTCTCTTCAGGCAGTCTGAAGATAACTGACAGAGTTTCTTTAGCAGATGTACATTGGAGTAGTTTGAGTCTGATATCCTCAAATAGCAGAGCTCGCCATCGTTGCTTGATGAATTTACAGTTGAGAAAAAGGTGGCCATTCCGAAGCGGCAGATTCTCAGCTCCAAGAAAAACAGAAGACGGGGATGAGAGAAATTACAGGTGCTTTGCCATTCCGAAGTGAATCCAGATCGAACCGGTACGCGCGACTGACTCCTCCCTCCCGATCGAGCGGCTGCTCTGGCCCCACCCCCACTTGCGCGTGATGGGCTGGGCCCATGAACAGGAGCTGGAGCGCCAGAGCTCAGCCGAACGCTCCTGGCTAGCGCTGGCTCCAAGGAGAAGCTGGCTAGCGCGGGAGCTAGGAGAACTTCCGAACAAGTCCTTAATTTCACATGTAGAGATAAGATATCAAGGGAATGTCGGTGCCTTGCCATGTGCTACAAAAACATTTTGCTAGAATTATGTAAACATAATGCAGGTCAAATTTCACATATAGAGACAAGATATCACGGGCAAAATTGGGTATTTATTGAAGTCCAACTCGCTTACAATGTAGATTGATAAAAAAAGATAAATTAATGATATCTACATATGGTGATGATCAAACTAAAATTCTATTACAAATTAATATCTAGTTGTTGTGCTTAAGAAATTCTCGCACAATATCAGAAATGTTGTCTTTAGTTTCATTCGCACAATATTTGAGCAAATATAATAAAGCATTCTTCCTCGGCTTATACACATCTTACACAAGCAACGTGTAACGAGAATACTTCATGTCGTAGGTCTTAAAATGTGCAACGAAAAATACTGTATCATTCCACCAGAATATACCATGAGTATTTTAAATACTCATGATGCTAACCGGATGAAGTAATTCTTTATCATTCCACCAGAGTGTAAAAAAACATAATAGCAAGACACATCCTGCGTTTTCCTAAATTAGTATTATTTTAAAATAGTGATAACAAAAATAAATGCTTGTATTTTGAATATTGATGGTTTTTGTAGTACATTTCTTGGAAAAGTTACTAACTTTTTGTGGTTTCCAGGTTTACCCCTCGCTTACTCACTCACTCACCCACTCGGTCAGTCGCCTCTTCACCCTCATTCTCCTCGCTCACCCACTCCCCCAAATCCCTAGCCCGCGGCGGCGACGCACCTCCCCCCACCGGCCGGGCGATGCACCTCCCTCACCGTTGGCGACTCACCTGCTGTCGCCTTTTCCCCTGTTGCCGCCTCCCTCTCGCCAAGCGTCGCCGCTTTCCCCGCCCGCATCCTCTGCATCACGGTCGAGCCAAAGTTGGCTGTTTTAGCGAGGTCGAGTTGGAGCCTGACGAGCGCGGGCACGGCGGCCTTGTTCTGCTTGACGACGACGGTGATGGACGCTAGCGCTCCTCGTCGCCATCGACCTGCAAGGAGGAGCGTCGTGTTGGAAGCTGCCATCCCAAATGCTGTTGGTGCTCCATCGCTTCTACGAGTTCCTCGTCACCTGCTCCTAGGTCGCCCCTGAAGTCGAGCTCCCCACGCTCGACCTGCAAGGTTTACACCCTTAATTTTCCCCACGCCTTTCCAATCTCTGGAGCCATGGTTTGGGGAAAGGCAAGGAGAGATTCTGGAGCTGATTGTGATTGTTGCTCTGGATGGAATATGGATGCAGATGTACTATGGCCAAGAACTGCTCTCTGCCGCGTGAGTACATTGGAAAGGCAAGGCGCAAGGAGCGAGGAGCGATTGGAAAGGCTGCTGCTGCTCCTGGACGATGCAACTCCTGATGCCACTGCCTCTCATCGATTCGGCCATGGTAAAGACCACTCGGTTGCACTACTCCATGTGTAGATGATTGAACTTGGGTGTGAGCATTTTGATGCCTCTAAATTCAGTAAATTCGGTACTCACAGGAGTACACTTTCAAGATCAGAGAGTACAAATTTAGAGTATTTGCACCATGTGAGTACTTTCAAAGACAAGAGGTGCTTGTATTGTTTCTTAGAGTATTACTTGGAGTAAACGTTGTAGTTTAACTGAAATCAACATTTCTGAAAATCATGTTTATCAATGGGTTGCATGTACTGAAATCAACATCTCTGAAATAATGTGTATCGTGTTGTAGTATTCTTTTTGTCAGGATTTTAGTACTCTTGTTTGGCTCAAACCAAACTGATTAGGTTGCAGAATTCTTGTTATCACGCCAGCGTACTTTGATTGATCTACTGGGCTCAAACCAAACTGATTTTAGAGTATACTCCATGTTACTCCATTTCAGAGCACATTCTTGGAGTGGATCTGCATTTCAAATAGTTTACATGGAGTACATGGAGTACTACAGTTTAAATCGAGGAGAAGATGGTCCCTACTCCGTGATGATGCCGCCATTACCTACGACTTCCTCAACCACCACCACCACCACGACTTCGTCGAACATGGTGAGTACTGAGTACTCCTCCAATGCTTGTACTCCTATCAATATTTACTGTTGTAATCATGGGGTAGTTAGCTACTGTAATCATGGCCGAAGTAATACGCCATTAGTTGGTAAGAAACAATTTCATTATGAAACCTCTCGACAGTAACTGTTTTTTCTGTGAGGAACAGTACAAGGTTTCAACTTTGTTTGCCCCATTCTACTATTTTGAAATCATTACCAAATCATATGAAACATGATAACAATGTTCTAGCTGATTTGGTGAATCTGTAGTCTATACTCTATATATTACATCTTACTGTGTGTTCCGCAAATATTCAGCATTGCAAAACAAAGAAATATTAAATAAAAGCTTCTGTATGGATGATAGTGTGAAACAATTGTGACAGCCTGATTTTTGGCCCTTTCTTTTTCTTTTGTTTTTTCGTGGTTTTTGCCAGAGTTTTCTTTTTCCGTGGCTTTGTGGTCTGGAAACTGAAGAAGATGACCTCTTCTTTGCTTCCAGAGTGGCTTGTCATTCCTAAATCTTTCCCTAGACCCTGTCATTTCCATCCTAGCCCAAATCCCAATATTCTCTTTATTGAGAACATTCCTTTTCTATTAAAGGAATAACTCCAATTGCCCTAGGTTGTGAAGCAACCTATATTTTCCTCACTCCAAAAATTCCCAAATAATTCCCATAAATTTTTTGGGTCATATCTTGATCAAAAATGGCAAAAAATTTCATTGCCATGTTCAAAAATAATTCCCCAATAATTCCTTTTCTATTCTATCCTGTGTGGCAGGTTGTGAAGGAAGTATTATTTTCCTTTTCCCATTTGACCTCAACCATTTTGGACATCTTTTCATGTTCAAATAATTGCCCTGTGCCAAAGCTCAACTTTATTTGCCTAGCCAATCTTCCTCGGTGATTTTTCAAAGTTCCTGTCTGAGGGAATGCATTGTGAAGGAAGTACTAGCTAGGAACATCCAAATGAGTTGAACTTTTGCACACTCCTTAATGTGCTCATATTAAACCCTTCCACCCATTTGCAGCCCCATCCAATAATCTATGTGAGCACAGGAGCCAATCTTTGATTCTGGCATTATTTTCAGGTTGTGAAGAAAGTATATTTTATATTGCTTCAAAAATCCTGATAAATTACCAGATCATTCTTACGCCCATAAAACATCTCTCCACCCATTTTGGCATCATTTCATTAAGCCATTATCCCTCCATAATTATTTCAAGTTTCTGGTGAGCAGAGGTGTTTGTGAAGCAAGTGCCATTTTGGCTTGGCCATTTGGCATGAGGTTTTTACAGCATCTCCATATGACCAAACGACCCTGCCCTGCCCAATCTTAGCCCAAGTTGTCACTCCTTGTGAGTGTATCTTCATGATCTTCATTTCTGGACCAAGTATGCAGTTGTGAAGCAACTGCAGTAAATCTTGATCCTTTTACCCTAAACCTCTCCAGGACCGTAGTCCTTCCTAGCCTAAACACCCCAGACAACTTCTTTGGCTTCCAGTAGTTCCCTGTTGGCTAAGTTTACTGCATTAAACTTTAGAGGGTTATTACTATTTACCCAAAGACTGTTTAACCAAGTTACCACCGTAGTTGAGACCACCCTTCGAAGGACTACGCAGTAGACATGGTTTAATCTCAGTAAAACCTCCAGAGCGCGTCATGCCAGTGGTGCCACGAGTGCAGCCAGCCAAAACGGTGGTCTCGCCACTGTTGGCAACAGCAACGCCGCTCCGGCCGGTTCTGGCTTGTCCCCGAGTGTCAAACAGCTCAGCCTCGTCGCCCTATTCACCCTGGACCCCTCTCCCCCTCCGGCAGCTTCCTCGCCGACGCCGACGATTTAACGCCCACGGTGCATCAGGTTCGCTTTGGCTCCGAGCTCGTCTTGGCTTCTTCCTCTACTCCCCGGCGTCTTCTACCCCCTCCGTGACCTCTGAATCAATGCCTCGTCGTGATCCCGCGCCCTCCCGTGCTCGCTGGCCGTCGCCAGAGCTTCGGCCGGACGTGCCCGGCGGCACCGGAGGCCGTGCCCTTCGCCCCCGAGCCTTCCGAGCTCACCTCTCGCCTCACCACTCCCCTAGGAGCCAGCCCAGCCTCTCCAATGAGCCTCTGGAGCTCTCCCCGACCACCTTTGCCGCCATGGGCACCGCGGCTTCCCTCCTAAATTGGAGCGAGCCGAGCCCTCTACCTCCACTCTAGCACCACCAGAGCCCTGCACCACACCCCTAGAGCCTCCCCGAAGCCCATCCCCTCCTCTCCGCGGCTCCTCCGTCCTTCCCAAGGTCGCCCGAGCCCCGCCACTGCCGCCGTCCGCCCCGACCTAGATCCCAAGGCCTCGACTTCCCCGCCCTCCGTACCACTTTGGACGCCTTGGGCTGCCTCCCCGAGCACCCGGTGCTGTCAGGCCTGCTCCTCGTCGGAGCGCGCGGCCTCCTCTGTTCTGGAGCCGGCGTCGGGAGGAAGAAGGGAAGGAGCGAGGAGGAGAGAGAGAGACCCGGTGGGCCCCGCTGGCAGTGACACGGGCGTTGACCCCGTTGCCAGCTTGGATAAGTGGCGGGTCCCACCTCCCTGCAGGCCCCGCCAGTCAGCCTCCCAGCCGCCGGCCCGCGTTGACCCAGGTACGTTTATGTGGATAAGTGGAGGCGTAATCCATTGATTACGTCTTTGCTTTCCGAAAACGTATTTCCTCGAATGCGCTTTCCGTTTTTCTGTCCAGGCCCTTGGTTGAAAATATTTTCACTACAGATGGGTCCCTGGCAGTAAAACCCTTATATCTCCGCAACCGTAACTCCAAACGAGGTGATTCCAAAGCCCACTTCTTCGTTTCGTCGAGCCCGTTCGGTTGGTTTCATTTTCACTATGGTTTGACACTGTGAAAGCGACCTTTTTGCCTTTGCACGTAAACAGCCCCCTCCGAGAGATAGCTGTTTCCGGCAAATCTTTTCGCGGCTTCACCGCACTTCTCCCCGGTGCCTTCTTCATCCCCAGGCAAGCCACAGTGACATTTTCATAGTGCCACTTCAATATTTGTGATTTTTCTACTTGAACCTATGAATATTTATGCATTTAAATTAGTTATATAATTATTATGTTCTGTAAAATGCTTGTCATGTTAAGAAATACTTGAACTAAAGAATGTTTGAGGTAAATATTGTTGGTAAGCTAAAGAGAACTTAGTTGCAAGTGATAATGATATGGTCATAGAGTTTGATAAGTAGTTATATTATTATTTTTGCATGATGAAAAGTAATGAGAATGCTAGAAGTGGATCTGGTATTAGTGAGGTGAGATTTTAACCAGAGTAGTAGCATGTGTTGATGATGGCTCTGTGGGAGCGTGGTTGGTGCAGTTGTTTGCACGATTATGTGATGCATATGTTAAGTGATGCATAGTATGTCATTATGACACCGGCTATTTTTATTCACATTAAGTTGAACCTGATTAATAATTCAACTTGAACATGTTGTTGACCGGGTCGTGGTGCCGCTGAAACGAGTCTTCCCAGTGCAACCACACTTGCCGGTATGGGACGACCTTAATAGGTTTCATTGGCGTGCCTCTGGTCGGTGCCTCCAACTAGGGAAGGTTATGGGCGTGCGCTGCCCTGATCAGGTAGGCGGAGCATAACCTTGTGAGCCCGTTGTAAGTTAGTTTTTGGATCCATGTCCCAGAGTGGGATGGGCCACGACGGTGGTCGAGGTGTCTGGAGGTAGACATGGGGCCGCCCAGGACTAGCCCGTTGGGGTCTGAGTCGGGAAGGCCGGGAGAGTGTCATAACAATGAAATGGTTTCGTAGGTGTTAGAGTCAGACCATCCGACAGAGCCGCATAGTAATGAACAACGTAGAGTGCAAGTCAAGCAGCTACCAAATAGACAGTTTCCATCTCTGTTGGTCTATTCGTATTGTACACAAACTCTGTAATTTCTGGATGCATATATATACGAGGAGGATGTACCGTGGCTGGCATTGAGCCGCTCGGTGTATTCCAATTTACATGGTATCAGGCCACATCGTTCCTCTCCTGTCAAGACTCGATCTCCAAACCTAATCGCCGCCGCCGTTGCCGTCGCCACCATCGTCGCTTCCCACAGCCTCCTTCTTCTCTGCCACCATGAACGCCGACGACCTCAAGAAGCTTGAACAGAGTTCAAGCAACGCGAGTCCATCATCGAACTCGCGAGGAAGAACTCCGGCGTCTTGCCGAGGAGCGCCGCAAGACAGTTCTCGCATCCACCCTCGCACTGCTCCTCGCACCGTCCTCCTATGCCGCTTCAATCAAGACATATGTTCCCATCACTCTTGATCTTCAGGATTCCAACTACGCCAAATGGCGTGAGCTTTTTCTCGTGGTCCTCGGGCGCTACGGCCTCTCCAGCCACGTCGGCGGCGGCGCCGCCGCCGACGCCACCCCCTCCGACACGTCGCCTACCTCGGATTGGGGACGCGATGACTACACGGTGCTCTCCTGGATCTATGGCCCGATCTCCATCGAGCTCTTCGGCATCATCATGGCTCCCGGCTCCACGGCGCGGCAAGTCTGGGACTCCATTGCCAACCTCTTCCACGACAATAAGAAAAGCCGTGCCTTAGCCCTCGATGCCGAGTTCCGCAATACTCCACAAGGGGACATGTCTATTCATGACTATTGCGCCAAACTCAAGTCTCTTGCCGACGCTCTCAGTGATGTCGGCCAAAATATCACCGACGAGACGCTCGTCCTCACAGTGCTCCACGGCCTCAACGAACAATTCAGTCATCTTTGGTCTTTTCTGCCGTTCCAGGTGCCGTTCCCATCCTTCCTACAGACACGTTCTGCTCTCGTCATCGAGGAGACGCAGAAAAAGACGGACGCCAAGAACGCGGCGGCAACCGCACTCTGGGCAAGCGGCAACAGCATCCTCCCTCATGCTGGCGGGGAGCGTGCTCCTTCTTCTAGCCGCGGCACTGGCTACAACAACAGCGACTCACGCAACGCCGCCACACACTCCACCATGCCCTACCCCAACCCTGGCCGCGGCAGTGGAAACGGCGGACGCCGCGGACGTGGAGGCGGCCGCGGACGAGGCCGCGACAATCCTTGGATGTTCAACCCATGGACCGGCCTCCCGACTCGGGCTCAACAACAACAACAACATCCTCCCACTGCACCGTGGCAGACCCGCTGGCGTGCTCCCAAAGACCGGTGTCCTTGGTCCTCACCCGGTGCAGCTCCTTTCAGCGTACACCGTGCATATGGTCAAGAACACACCAACAACGATGGCATGATGTCGCCACCATCTACAAGCTATCCAGGAGGTCACCAACAACTTGATCCAGCCTTGCTGAACGCACTTCGTAACATGCATGCAGCTTCCGGCAATCAAGAGTGGTACATGGACTCGAGCATCATCCCATATGGCATCCGATCATGGTATTCTCTCCTCCTCCCAACCCTCCTCTGCTCACACCACATCAAGGTAACGGTGCCTCCCTTCCCATCTCTCACATCGGCACACACACCCTGCCCTCTCTTTCGAAACCTTTATATCTTAACAATGTTCTTGTCGTTCCACATATCATCAAAAATCTTCTTTCCATTCGCAAACTTACCACTGATAATTTTGTTTCGATAGAATTTGACCCTTGGGGTTTTTATGTGAAGGCACTTCCCACAAGGATCGAGATTCTTCGATGCAATAGCTCCGGACCACTCTACCCTGTATGCCGTCCCACGCCCGCCGAAGCACATGTCATCACCACCACCCTCGACCTTTGGCATCGCCGACTTGGACACCCCGGTCATCACACCATGAAGCGTCTTCAAAGTTCTCGCCATATCTCCTACAATAAAATCATGCCATCCATTTGTCATGCTTGTCAGCTTGGGCGACATGTTAGATTACCCTTTTATCCATCTGTTTCTTATACTAGCAAACCTTTTGCATTATTACACTGTGATCTTTGGACTTCTCCCGTACCCAGTACGTCTGGCTTTGCCTATTATCTTATAATTGTCGATGATTTCACTCATTATTTTTGGACTTTCCCACTGCGCAAGAAATCTGATGTCTATGCAACACTTCTCACCTTTCATGCTTACGCTCGCACTCAATTTAATCTATCTATTTTAGCTTTCCAATGCGATAATGGACGAGAGTTTGACAATACAAAAATAGATACTTTCTGTGCCTCTCACGGTATTCTTCTTCGCTTCTCCTGTCCATACACCTCTCAACAAAACGGCAAGGCTGAACGAGCTATTCGCACCACCAACAATGTCATACGTACCCTTCTGGTCCAAGCTTCTCTCCCCCCATCCTTCTGGGCCGAAGCACTACACACTGCCACCTTTCTTATAAACATTAGACCGACGTCGTCTACCAAATTTCTCACACCATATGCCACTCTTCTTGGTTCGTCACCCCATATGACTCACTTCGTGTGTTTGGTTGCCTCTGTTACCCTAACACTACATCCACATCTTCCAACAAACTATCTCCACGCTCCACAAAATGCATCTTTCTTGGGTACCCGACACGCCATAGAGGTTATCGGTGTCTTGATTTAACCACACGACGGATCATCATCTCTTGTCATGTGGTTTTTGACGAGTCCTCCTTCCCCTATGCACCCGCCCCCATTCCTAATCCACCACGTTGTACAGAAATTTTCGACCCACCTGAACCAATCCATCCGCTGTTCCCCTGCCATGCATGCATCCCTCCACCTGCGCCCGCTATGCATGCGCTCGCTATGCATGCGCCCAACACCCCGCCACCAATGCCTCCTTCTTCTGCTCGTCTTCGACCCGCCTACTAGCACCCGCCGCTTCTCCACCACCGGCTCTTCCTCCACTCACGGGTGCATCCTAGCCCACCTGCGGCAGTCCACCCCACCTGCTCGCCATCCCCTAACCCCATACCACCGCCCGCTCCACTACATCGTACACGCCCACTCATGGCGGCTTCCTCCACCCATCGACCGCCTTAACCTCTCTCGCTATTGCTTCTTCTCCACTCCCACACAACTATCTTATGGCATTACGCGATCCCAATCAAGCGCCAAGCCATGCAAGAAGAGTTTGATGCTCTCATCCTAAATAAAACATGGACTCTTGTTCCTGCTCCTCCCGGTGCAAATGTTGTGAGTGGTAAATGGATCTTTCGCCATAAATATCATGCCGACGGCTCTCTCGCTCGTCACAAGGCTCGTTGGGTAGTCCGTGGTTTTACGCAACAACCAGGAATTGACTTTGATGAAACCTTCAGTCCTGTTGTTAAACCTGCCACTATTCGCATTGTTATCTCTCTTGCTATCTCTCAAACTTGGCCCATACACCAGCTTGATGTAAAAAATGCCTTCCTCCATGGCCGTCTTGATGAAGTTGTCTATAGTCAACAACCCTCTGGCTTTGTTGATCCACGTCACCCCACTTATGTGTGTCATCTTCTTAAATCTCTATATGGTTTAAAACAAGCTCCCCGCGCATGGTTTCAGCGGTTTTCCACCTTTGCGCGCTCCATTGGGTTCGTTGAATCCAAATCCGATGCCTCTCTTTTCATTTTTCATCAGGGCACCAACTTAGCATATCTCCTTCTTTATGTCGATGACATCATTCTTACTGCCTCCACCCCATCTACTCTTGCTACTATCACACATGCCATGGCACGTGAATTTGCTATGAAGGATCTTGGCCCCTACATCACTTCCTTGGCATTTCTGTCACACGCATTCTAGCAGCCTCCACCTCTCTCAACGAAACTACATTCTTGAAATCTTGAATCGTGCAGGCATGCATGATTGTCATCCCGTCCCTACACCTATTGATACCAAAGCAAAACTCTCCTCCACATCCGGGTCCCCCGTTTCCGATCCTTCTCAGTATCGTAGCTTAGCCGGCGCACTACAATATGCTACACTCACTCGTCCTGGCATTGCTTATGCCGTGCAACAAGTATGTCTCCATATGCACGATCCACGAGAACCCCATTTCTCTCTCATAAAACGCATTCTCCGCTATCTCCATGGCACTCTCGACCTTGGTCTTTCTCTGCATCGCACTTCTTCTCACTCTCTCATTGCCTACTCGGATGCCGACTGGGCTGGTTGCCCGGACACACGACGCTCTACGTCTGGATTTTGCATGTACCTCGGTGATAATCTCATTTCTTGGTCCGCACGACGATAGACCGTCTCCCACTCTAGTGCCGAGGCAGAGTACAGGGCAGTAGCTGCGGCTTTTTGAGAGTCATGTTGGGTTCGGCAGCTCCTACAGGAACTTCGACGGCCGATCTCGACTGCCACCATTGTTCATCGTGTGATAATGTCGCTGCCGTCTACTTGTCTCGCCAACCCCCGACAAAGATCGACGGACCAAGCATATTGAGCTGGATATTCACTTTGTTCGGGAGAAGGTCGCCTTGGAGACGCAAGCTGCTTTTACATGTACCCTCGTCCTCGCAGTTCGCGGACATTTTCACGAAGGGTTTGCCTACTACTCTTTTTCAAGAGTTTCGCTCCAGTCTTCAGGTCGAGAGCTCTCCTGGTTCAGACTGCGGGGGCGTGTTAGAGTCAGACCATCCGACAGAGCCGCATAGTAATGAACAACGTGGAGTGCAAGTCAAGCAGCTACCAAATAGATAGTTTCCATCTCTGTTGGTCTATTCGTATTGTACACAAACTCTGTAATTTCTGGATGCATATATATACGAGGAGGCTGTACTGTGGCTGGCATTGAGCCGCCCGGTGTATTCTAATTTACAGTAGGAACGTTGTTGGTCCACCCGAATGGGAGTGCGAGGCCATGGGTTCCATAGTGTGGGTACAGTGTACTAACCTCTGCAGAGTGTTTTTAATCTATCGATAGCTGAGTCCACGGTTACGGACACGCTCGAAAGTAGGGTACACCATGGGTCAACTCTTAATAAATATGCACACTAAATTGCACTAAGGATGGCAGTGAGGTCATTGTGTTGAGTTGGACATGAGTTGTCGGGTTGTGATCGCCGTAAGGATCACGGACCGCGAGTTGGTCGGGTTGTGATCGACATAAGGATCACGAGCCTCGAGTTGGTCGGGTTGTGATCGCCGTAAGGATCACGGGCCACGAGTTGGTCGGGTTGTGATCGCCGTAAGGATCACGAGTGTGTTTTGGTATTATCATGTTTATTGGTCACATCTGGTAAGCCAGTCAGGAGAATGAGTACCTGTTGAGCATAATCACAGTATGTTGGATGTATGGTTGCATTGTTGCTTAAATGGTTAAATATCCTAATATTGTTTGTCATTATGTTTATGTTTATTGTGAGCTTGCAAGTACATTCAATGTACTGACCTGGTGTGTCATGCCAGCTTGCAGGTCATTCCAGATTTGATTGCTTGTTTGTCGTGGAGTCCTTGTTTGCGAGCTAGGATAAGCGTTCCAGCCAGAGTCCCTACGGAGTGGAGTTCACCACCGTCGTCGTTGTTTCGTTGCTAGAGTTATTCCGCTGCTTCAAGTTGTTTTGCTGCTTGCATAGAGCAACTGAGGATGGTGTAGTGTCGCCGTACCGATGTTATTCATTGTAATATCGGAGACCTTGTATTCATATTCGTGTAATAATAGAAAGCAGGTTTGTTCTATGCTAAGCAGTGTCGTATTTCAGAAGACTTCTCCTCGGTCTCTAGGCTGGAATACGGGGCGTTCCGGTTTCTCTGAGCCGGGGTGCCACAACAATATATCGTATTTTCTTTTTCCTGGGAGCATCATGGACCAACTTGTCAATAACCTCTGTTGTATACTACATCTGCATCCCTGTCAATGAACATGTGCACTATTGAACTACCTATGCATCTACATCTCTATGAAGATACATATACAACTGCATCTTGGATGAAAACTATTGTCAGTTTACTCGCATGAGCCATTAAAGGAAAGTAGTCTCTCTGTTCTAGTGTACCTAGATGTACGATGAAACGAACTTGTGAACCAAAGCAATTTGATTTGACGGCCGGATAGAGGAAGCGTCGGATCGAATCATGTCCAATGGCTATTGGAATTTTATCTATCCTTCTATTTTCAAGGTAATTCAGATTGGGGCAGAGATGATTTATTTATGGGCGATGATGAATTGCTACATAAAACTCCCTGCCCGTCGCGAACCTCCCACACCCGGCCCCAAAACTCCCTGATGTCCGATGAGATCCGGGGGGCAGCGCTCTCGCGGGGGCGCGCATAGTCTCCACCGCGCGGCGCCTCCTGCCCCGTGCCCCCCGTTGCGATGGGGCGAAGCCAGTCAGAATCATCTGGTGGCAACGCCCGGCATCTGGCACGCGCCGTGCATCGCGAGGAGACTCTGGAACAAGCCATGCTGGCCTTGATGGGCGGACATCGACAGGAGAATCATACAGATTTATGCAAGGTAACCTGACATAAAAGTGAGCACTCTCCGATGGATGGTAACAATCAGGTCTGCATCTTTTGGAAAATGAACTCAGTAGAACGCGCTATAGTGGTATTGGCCAATGTTTCTCATTCACCAGTCACTACAATGAATAGCTTGAGGGTTGATGTTTCTAATCATGTACATGGCACTTTGGAATCACCTTCTGCAATGAATTTTGAGACCTGAAATTAATGTTTAAGAACGTGTTAGAATCTAATGACACCTGCGTGCTAAATCTTATCACAGAGCTACAGAAAAAAGTAGATGAATAGATTATATTCCTTTTGTTCATATCGAAGTATCTATTGGCTTGAAAGATTCATTCTTTAATGGTAGAGATAGTAGAGATACGAGGAGCTCACTGATGGCAAACTCAGCTCAAACTTGGTTTGTTCATAAATTATCAAATACATAGTTCCTTATCCATGTATTTCTAACAAGAGATTCTATGCAACTGAATTTATGTCAGTTTTTTTATTGCTATATGATATTAGATGCCTCAGGTTTTTACCATATTTAAAAAGCACTTATGCCTTAGAAAGAAATACAACACCTTAGTATTTTTCTTCTTCTTTAGGAGGTCACTGTCCAAGCATGTTCCTCCTGCATATGTTTGAAATTTCACAGTGTCTCTTGTTATTTCCAGCTTAAACAGGTGCATCTTTGATCAAGTATAGGACATGCAGATGTCGGAGAAGGAATACTCATGGTTTCTGAAGACTGACCATGCTCCCTCGAGTATTACACATCAACAAACTCAGGTCAGTGTGCATTAAGATCTACAATAGTTATGTGGGAATTGAACATACTTTACCTTGAGTTGCTATAATTTGATCCTGCGATTCTATGTGCTAAGGACTTCCTTGTAGACTATGTTCTTCATGGTCGTTAATAAGGGCTCAGATCTTTTTCGCTTCTTTGAATTCTTGCTTTCGTCCTTGCCCTTGCCCTTACCCTTGCCCTTACCATTGCCGTTGTCCTTGATGGCGAGAATCTTAATGTTCCTCTTTGCGGTGGCTCTAGACAATGCGACGTAGAGCTGACCGTGAGAGAAAATCGGGGCCGGTAGGTACACCCCGACAATTGGGATGGTCTGCCCTTGCGCCTTGTTGATTGTAATGGCAAAGCTGAGCCTAATAGGGATCTGCTTCCTCTTGAATTTGAAAGGGAATATATCGTCATCAGATGGGCAGAGAGGTATTCGAGGAAGGAACACCCTCCTGCTAGCATGTTGTCCTAGCACGATTTCTGCGTCGATGGCGTTCCTCTGGAAACCCCGGACCACAAGCCTTGTGCCGTTACACAACCCATTAGCTGGATCAATGTTTCTCAACAGTATAACGGGGCAATTTATCTTTAGTTTGAGTGCATGCAGAGGCAAACCATTGGGAGTCAGGTTGTTCAGGAACTCGGGGGCATAATAGTCGTGTGGATCATCCTCTGCACTATCAAAACTATGGTAGATCTTCTCTTCGCCCTGGAAGCGCTCTATCATGCGTGTGTTTATCTTATCAATGTTGTCGTTCTTCATGGAGAGGATCGCTCGAGATGTCATGTAATTTGGATCAGCCATGTTGTGGTCTAGAGCAGGAAATACATGTTCGATTAGCTTTTCTAGGTCAACGTCGTCTCCTGTTGGCGGCACACAAATATCCTCGGGGAGCCTTATGTTGCCTTCCTCGTCGGTTTCCTCGGTGCCGTTGCCTACCCTTAGCAAGTAATCTGCGAACCACGGGTCATTATGCGCCCTCATGTTGGTGAGGAGCCTTAGCTGGCGCATGCCCTTCCAAAGGTACGAACTCCGCAGGGTCACATCAATTATCTGACCCCGTGACCTCTTCCTGACGACCGTAAGCACTTGCCTGAAGTCTCCACCGAACACGACAGTCTTTCCCCCGAATGGTCGGTCCTGTCGTCCCATGATGTCCCGCATGCTATTGTCCAGTGCCTCAACCGCTTTCCGCTTTTTCATGGTGGCCTCGTCCCATAGGATGAGCCAAGCCATGTGCAGGAGCTTTGCCATCTCACTTTGCTTGGTGAAGCTGCATGACCCCCCATCTTCAATGCTGAGTGGGATCTTGAACCTCGAGTGGGCTATCCTTCCTCCAGGATGATGGAAGCTGCGACGCCAGACGTCGCCGTAGCCACCGCGATCTTACCCTCGCCCCGAACCTTTGCGAGCAGTGCCTTGTACAGGAAGGTCTTCCCGGTGCCTCCTGGGCCATCGACAAAGAATACACCCCCATCACCGGCATCGACTGTTGCTAGTATCTAGTCGTATGCAAGCCTCTGCTCAGGGTTTAGCGAGGATGCTAAAGCAGCGTCGTTCGCGTCAACCTTGATTGTGGACTCCTCGGTGACTCCTCTGGCCTCACCTCCAGTAGTGTCATAGGTCTCGTCGATGTCTGGAAGAGGGAACAACGCTATGTCTTTGCCCATGGACTGAAGCATGCCCCTGATGTCAAGCAACACCATCTGCTCCACTGCCTTTGAGCACGTGTGTGATCGGCGGTAGTCATTAGACATCGCCTCTAGGTGCCTATGCCATAGACCGCGCACATCACCTGGCTCATAGAATACCAAGATTGTTGCAAAGAGCCTTCTGAGTGAGGCTGGCATCGCGAACTCTGTTGACTCTGTAAGACACTCATCAAGCATGTTGTCGACCTCGATGAGGCCCAATCTCTTGGCAGCCTCGCGGAAGCTATCACATAGCACACCGTCTACGGTTCGCAGGTCCTCGAAGGATGTCTTGCCTGGTACGTGGTTGAGCAGCACTCGCAGAAAGTACCACTCCCCCTCTGCTGGATGGGCTGACACGATTCGACCTACTTGGTGCTGCTTTTCTCTCGGCCTCCAGTACTTCTGTCTCTGCCATGTGAAACTTCCCGGGAAGTCCTTGTACAGGATATCCCGAGCCCACTCGTGCTTCTGATTAGCGAGGAAATACTCAGTCAGCATTGACTTAGATGCATTATCACGGGCGACGACATCGGTCAGGTCCTCTTGCGCTTTGAATGTCACACTATGCATATTAGGGAGATGAAGCGGCAACTGTAGGACCGATGGGAAACTCTCAGAAAGGTTGTAGCCGAATATCCTCCTCATCGCCTCCGGTGGAGTAACCCATCTCGCATCAATGTACCTTTTAATCTCGTCTACAACCCCGTTGCTGTCAGGCTGGTCGATGCTGATGGAAGCTCGATCATGGCCCTTGTATACGTATTTGTAAAGGTACTTGACGGCCTTGATGCTGGAGCACACCTCAACATTAATGTGGCAGTTGAACATCCGCAATAGATAAGGGTTGTAAGGCACCACCCATCTGTTATCTAGCAAATGACAGCGGACCTTAGCCCTACGACCATCGTCCCGCCGCCGATAGACCGGGTATGAATCCTTCCCCTGTAAGGTGTTCTGGTTGAATGGCCGTGGGTACTTGCTCTTGCACTTCAAGTCTTGCATGCACACATTTTGGGGATTTAGATTACCGCATGGGCCGTGCATCATATGCTTCACGACCATGGCATAGAGCTCTGGATACTTATGCTTGTCCGAGAGCTCTGCAGATATGAGGCGGTGATACTGCTCTGGCACCACAAGTTTATAATTTGAATTCATGATCAACAGGAAGTGCGCATGGGGGAGGCCCCTCTTCTGGAACTTGACGACATACACATGTGCTACCACAACACCCAGGATGTGCTTCTTGAACAACATCTCTTTCATGGTCTCCAGCTTGGCCCTGAACATGCGTGCAACAAGATCTGGTTGGTCCTGGGGTGTCTGGCCAGGAAGCAGCTCATTCAGTATCTCCTCCTAGCTAGGGTTGCATGTCATAGTCAAAAAGATGTCAGGCTTCCCGTACGTCTGCACCAATGCCATGGCGTCCATATGCCTCCTCTTCATGTCTCGTCTGCACCCCTGATGTGTCCCTGGGAGCACGATCCTCTTGCCAACAGCGCTCGCTTGCATCTCCCCAATTGCGATACTATCCACAAGGCCTTGGTATAGATCGGCACGTATCTGCGTCTGGTGGTCCCTGATCCACTTCAGCCTACAACCCTCAATCTTGATGAACATGTCGACACCCCACTGCTGGAACAGGCGTGCTCCGTGAAGTATGGGGTTGAATAACACAGGGCGCATCTATAGCCGGTAACAGTAGTAGTCCCTAACAGAGACACACAACCGGTTGTTCCCCTCTGTGGAAAGATGTGAAAGAAGAAGGTTAGGTACCATATGGGAAGGATAGACAATGTTTTTTTGCATATAAGCATACCAAACAGGCGAACCTGAATCGTTATCGCGGTTTCCTCTTAGTTGTTGTGCAAGTTCCCAAGGGACATTGTGCTTAGGGATATTTGGATGCCAACCAAGCTCCCCCCTTGGGAAAAAGAGGGGATACCACAGCGGGTCATAGCAGCCTTTTGTGGCATGTATGCTATGCTTCTCGTTGTTGTCACCATAGAGTGTAATGCTCCAGTTGAACCTGTTTGCTAGATCACTTCCCTCGACCCAAATCATAGCCACCTCAGATGACACCGGTCTGTTATATCTCCGTTGGTCTAGCTTCTGGTCAATGTTGAGGTCTATCCGGTACTCCTCAAGGTTTTCCTTGTGGGCACCCAAACTCCTAAACTGCTGGGAGTAGGGATTTTCCTTGAGGATGTCCACTAACTTGCTAACAACGCACTGGTCCAATTGCTTGGTGGCCTCCTTGCGATGGTTTAAGCTGGCGTCATCGTCATAGAAGTACAACTGCAGATGTTCAGGACGAGATCTTGGTCCGAATGAGTGCACCTTGTGGTACATAGTGCCATGTGCCCGAAACGTGTACACCTCGGACTTCATGTTTGTGTAGTTGTTGTCTAGGCTAACGCCAAGGGTAGTGAAGGAGAAGTGCCCGTTGAAGAACCGAATGCTCTCCCGGAAATGCCAAGAGTCTGCATCCGCGCTAGACCATAACCTCATCATCTCCGGGATAGGCTCCGGTTCAGCCAGCTCAATCTCCCCGTTCCGACATCAGAAGCCGTCAGTCTCGTACTGGAACTTCTTGGCCTTGCAATGGTCACAGTTCGTCGCGTGCTTCAAGATGTGCGTGCTATCTGGGATGTTCGAGTACACATAGTCCAAAGGATCAAGCTCGATAGATCTCGTGTTCGAGGAGTCTACGGGCTCATTGACGTCCGTGCTTTCAGCGTCGGATCTTGCAAGCATTGTCGAGACATAATATGTCACGATATGATGCAAACATAAATCAATAGTATAGAAGGATGAGCAGCGAAAGACGCCTCAGATTACCTTCACCGGCAAATAGGTAGTACTCATCATCCATGAGATTACCGGAGAGTCCATTCTCGTCCATGATGCAGCTAAGGAAGGCCTCCATGTCAGCTGCAACATTGTTGAGCCGGTAAGTAATGGTTTAGTGCGAGTGGTCACTGGGTGGGGAGTAAAGATGAGAGGGTTACCATCGGTCCCGATGGTGTAAGATTGCGTGTTTGATGAAGGGGAGGAAGCCGGTGAAGCAGCTCCTGTGGGCTGTGTTTCTGAGCTTGTTGCTGCTATGTTCACATCTAAGGTACTTGGGTGTGGAGACCTTCGCTTAGCTGCAAAGCTTGCATTACGACGATCTAGCAACGCTGACCTCTTACCTTCAGCTATGCTTTTGTTGTGCGCTTTTCGTTTTGCGGCACTCCCTTGAATGTTCTTTACCGCCATACCTCGTTTGTGAGCTCGCTCGCGAGCCCTACACTGTGCTCTGTTCTCCTGCCGCTGCTCATAGGCTTGATTCTGGTTGTCGTGTATTCGCTGATCACTGGTTTGCTCGGAGGCATTTATGAGGTCGCTGGGGGCCTCATTATCGTCCAGGGTACGACTAAGGTACTCGCCTGCACGATTGGGGAGCCGGTAAATACTGGTTCAATGCACATGGATATAACAAGTAGAGTAAAGTTGGGAGGATTACCGTCTGATTCGTAGCTGTAACCAGCCTTACTCGCTAACCGGGGGGGGGGGGGGGATGAGCTGAGGCGGCAGGGTCTCTGACAACCAATGCATGAGTGCTCGACATAAGGTTGGGCGTAGCTAAGGTAGCTGCATCTGGGCATGGCATTGCAATGGATTCAGTGCAAGGGATGTTGCGCCTAGCTGTGAGTATTGTGTCTAACATCTTTTGCTTCTCCTTGGGTGGTATGTTGTGCACACGTGCTCTTCGGCAGGCGTTTGTCTCTTGCTTCTCCTCGTCCGACATATTTTGGTAGGACGCCCTTCTGCAGCTGTTCCTCTCTTGCTTGTCCTCGACTGGCATATTTTGGTAGGACGCCCTTCTGCACCTGTTCCTCTCTTGCTTGTCCTCGACTGGCATATTTTGGTAGGACGCCCTTCTGCAGCTGTTCCTCTCTTGTCTGTCCTCGACCGGCATATTTTGGTACGACACCCTTCTGCAGCTGTTCTTGTGTTGCTTCTCCTCGACCATCATACATTGGTAGGCCGCCCTTCTTAGGGTGTTACTTTGTTGCTTCTCTTGTGGTGTCATCCGTTGCCTGGCTTCTCTTTGACGGGCATTTCTCTCCTCGTCTGTTTTCTTCTTCCTAGTTGCTCTGCGGCGTGCATTGATTTTCTACTTCTCTTGAGGGGTTAATCTATCCCGCCGTGCCATGTATTGTTCTCGCCTTTTCTGTTTTTTGTCCGATGTAATGATTTCATTTGAAGTAATGTGTTCCGGACCAGTGTGTGAGGTGTTGTGTCCAACCGGTATATCTGAACCAATATTGTGTTGAATGCTATTGTGTATTCCATGAAGTGATACACGGTGATCATAGTAAGTGGCTTCACAAGAATGATTTCCTGAAGAACCATTTTACGTGGATCACTTTGTTAACAAATGTATGCATGCACAATCTGAAAAAATGTCATGTGTAAGGTTGATACCGATTGAGGTTTGCACATGCTGTACTGGGTGGAAGGCTGTGAGATTGCCGGCTATGGGAACAATCATAGGCACTTGTGTGTGCACATTGTCATCATCATCGGAAGACGAAACACTGTAGTTAGTGGTGTCCGTTTGTTCGCGTATGAAGAAACCAGATGGTGGGCGGGATGTAGTGGTGGGTTGTGATCTTGGTCTCCTCTCATAATCAACAACTGTTAAGATTAATGTAGGCTAAGTTATGAAAGCTTATTGAAGACCTTATGTCCAGACATGTGATTGGCATACACATACCTCTTTTCCCTTTATCATAGAGATCCCCTCTGTCCACTAGTAGAAAAAGGACCTAATATGAGACACATTAGTGCCGGTTCGATTTTGAGCCGGCACTAATGTATCCATTAGTGCCGGTTCCAATGGCTAGCCGGCCGTTCTCATTAGTACCGGTTCGTGGCGAACCTTTAGTACCGGTTCGTGGCACGAACCGGTACTAAAGATGGTGGTGGCAGGATGTTGTCAGTCTGGGGCCCGTCCACCACCTTTAGTACCGGTTCGTGGCACGAACCGGTACTAAAGGTCGACCTACATAAACCCTTCGTCCACCCGAGCTCGCTCTGTTCTTCCCCTCTTCCTCTCGAGCTCATCACACATTTTGCCCAAAATTTGTCAAGATTTGAAGGCCCCCATCCATTCAAATGATCACAAAGGTTAGCAACTTTGTCCTTTCAACTCTCATTGCTAGATTAGCTCTTGCAATGCTTTGTATAGTTATTAATTTGGGAGGAATTATATTTGCTAGTATTTGATTTATATGCAATTTGAGGTCAAATATAACACTTAGTTTGCATATGTAGGTGTGGTTTACTTAGTGCCTTCTAAATCTCCGTCGTATCCACCGTCGATCGCCCGCACCGTCTCGTCGCCTGCACCACCTTGTGGTGAGGCTATTGTTCATGAATGTTTTACATTACCAAATTGATGTTTGTGTGATTTTGATATATAGTTAATCGTATAATTATCTTACCCGACGTTGTTTGTTATACATAGTGCCATGGTTTTGATATCCGTCCCCGTCGGCCCTCGTCCTTGTTATGATTCGGATGTGGTATATTCTCTTTTAAAACTAGTTGTTACATTTCGTGTTTATGACAAATTATGCCCATCAAGTTGACATAGATATTTTTATCTAGGAGGTATGTGAACCAGAAATTCCAACCGACCCTATTGTCGAGAGGTTAAATTTAGTTGAAAGAGAAAACGAGTATTTGAAAGAAAAATTGAAAAGAATTGAGGGGGAGAAGATGGAATTGGAGTTGCATGTTGCTGATGTCGTCGATGATCACAAGATCAAGATGGAGAAAATGAGGTTGAAGATTAGAAAGATTAGAAAATATGCCATTGATAGTGTGGCTTGGTACCATTATGTTGTTGGATCAATTGTTACCTTAGTTGTGATCTTCATCGCATTTGTTGTTGCATTTAAATTCTTTAGCTAGAGAGTTATTTGTATGTTGCAAGTGATGTATATGAACTTTATGTATGAACTTTATGTATGAACTTTATGTATGAACTTTATGTATGAACTTGTATTAATTTAGTCTATTCGGTGTTGTGTAATGAAGATGAGCCGACAATGGATGTATGATGACCGATGCTCTCCCGAGTTCATTAATGGCGTGCATACTTTTCTGCTTGCCGCTGAGGCAAACAAGCGGGCGGATGGTTTTATGCCTTGTCCATGTGTTGGCTGTAAGAATGGTCACAGTTACTCTATGTCAAGAACCATTCACGTCCACCTATTTGAGTCCGGTTTCATGCCCCACTATAATGTTTGGACCAAGCACGGAGAAATAGGGGTTATGATGGAAGACAATGAAGAAGAAGAGGACGACGACGGCTATCCCGGCCATGGGTTCCCTGAATACGATGATACAACAATGGGGAAGAAGCTGAGCCGGCAATGCGGGAAGAAGCTCAAGAAGAGGCATCGATGAGCCTGTTGATGATCTAGGTCGGGCCATTGCCGATGCAAAGAGAAACTGCGCAAGTGATCCGAGAGGACGGTTGCAGCGCATGTTAGAGGATCACAAGAAATTGTTGTACCCGAATTGCGAAGCTGACAAAAAAAAGTTGGGCACCACACTTGAATTGTTGCAATGGAAGGCAGAGAATGGTGTATCTGATAAGGGATTTAGAAAGTTGCTGGTAATGATAAAGAATATGCTTCCAAAGGACAACGAATTGCCCGAGAGTACGTATGAAGCAAAGAAGGTTGTCTGCCCTCTAGGGTTAGAGGTGCAAAAGATACATGCATGCCCGAATGATCGTGCATCCTCTACCGCGGTGAGTACGAGGATTTGAACGCTTGCCCAAGATGTGCATTGCATTATGCTATAAGATCACCGCGATGACCCTGGTGATGTCGAGGGCGGCGCCCAGAAGAAAATTCCTGCCAAGGTGATGTGGTATGCTCCTATAATACCACGGTTGAAACGTTTATTCCAAAACAAAGAGCATGCGAAGGCGATGCGGTGGCACGCATAAGACCATAAGAAAGACGTAAAGTTGAGAGTACCACGACGGTTCACAAAGTGGAGAAAAATTAAGAGAAAGTACGAGGAGTTTGCAGGTGACCCAAGGAACGTATGGTTTGGTCTAAGCGCAGATGGCATTAATCCTTTTGGGGAGCAGAGCAGCAACCATAGCACGTGGCCTGTGACTCTATGTTTGTATAACCTTCCTCCTTGGTTGTGCATGAAGCGGAAGTTCATTATGATGCCAGTGCTCATCCAAGGCCCTAAGCAACCCGGCAACGACATTGATGTGTACCTAAGGCCATTAGTTGAAGAACTATTACAGTTGTGGAATGGAACAGGTGTACGTGCGTGGGATGAGCACGGACAGGAAGAATTTGACCTAAAGGCGTTGCTATTCGTGACCATCAATGATTGGCCTGCTCTCAGTAACCTTCGGAGACGGACAAACAAGGGATACCATGGACGCACACACTGTTTGGATGATACCGACAAGATATATTTGGATAGTTGTAGGAAGAATGTGTACAGGACATCGTCGATTTCTTCCGACAAGGCATCCCGTAAGAAAGAAAGGCAAGCATTTCAAAGGTGAGGCGGATCACCGGATGAAGCCTCGCCATCGTACTGGTGCTGATGTACATGATATGGTCAAGGATTTGGAGGTAATCTTTGTAAAGGGTCCTGGCGGAAAACCTGTTCCGAAGGACGCTGACGGACGTGCACCCATGTGGAAGAAGAAATCTATATTTTGGGACCTGCCATATTGGAAAGACCTAGAGGTCCGCTCCGCAATCGACGTGATGCACGTGACAAAGAATCTTTGGTGACCCTGCTTGGCTTTTTGGGCGTGTATGGGAAGACAAAAGATACACCAGAGGCATGGGAGGACCAGCAACGTATGCACGGAAAAGACGGCATACATCGAGTCGTGCCAGCTACGCTCTTACCAAAGAAGAGAAGGAAATCTTCTTCAATGCCCGCCAAAGATGAAGGTACCATCCGCTTCTCGTCAATATATAGGGAATAATAAATATGGCGCATAAAAAGTTCCAGAACCTAAAGTCTCATGACTGCCACGTGATTATGACACAACTCCTTCCGGTTGCATTGAGGGGCTTCACGGAAAACGCTCGATTAGCCATTGTGAAGCTATGTGCATTCCTCAATGCAATCTCTCGTAAGGTAATCGATCCAGAAATCATACCAAGGTTACGTAATGATTTGGTGCAATATCTTGTCAGTTTTGAGTTGGTGTTCCCACCATCCTTCTTCAACATCATGACGCACGTCCTAGTTCACCTTTGTGAAGAGATTAACGTTTTGGGTCCTGTATTTCTACACAATATGTTCCCTTTTGAAAGGTTCATGGGAGTCTTGAAGAAATATGTTCATAACCATGCTAGGCCAGAAGGAAGCATCTCGAAGGGCCATGAAAATGAGGAGGTCATTGAATTTTGTATTGACTTCATTCCTGACCTTAAGCCGATTGGTGTTCCTGAATCGCGGCATAAGGGCAGATCGAAGGAAAAGGCACGCTAGGAGGGCATCAAATAATATGTATGGACGGGCATTCTCTCACTGAAGCACACTACACAGTTCTACAGAATTCCGCCTTGGTGGCTCCATATATGGAGGAACACAAGAATTTTCTACAGTCCAAACACCCGGAGAAGTCTGACGACTGGATTACACGGGAACAAACGAGGACTTTTGCCGGTTGGTTGCAGAAACGTGCCCTGAATGATGGCGATATTCAAAATGACCTGTACTCGCTGTCCCGGTTACCATCTTCGAATATAATGACTCTCAAAGGGTACCAGATAAATGGGAATACATTTTACACGATCGCCCAAGATAAGAAGAGCACCAACCAAAACAGTGGTGTCCGCTTTGATGCAACAACCAACACGGGAAAGGAAACATATTATGGTTACATAGAGGACATATGGGAACTTAACTATGGATCGTGTGATTTGAAGGTCCCTTTGTTTCGATTGCAAATTGGTCAATATGACACGAGGCGGGGTAACGGAAGACCAAGATGCGAAATGACAACAGTGGATCTCAACAATCTTGCGTATGCAGACGAACCATTCGTCCTAGCCAATGATGTGTCGCAGGTTTTTTATGTGAAAGACATGTCTACCAGGCCGAGAAAAAGAAAAGATAAGGAAGCGAATGGATCATACGACGAGTCAAAGCGCCACATAGTTCTTTCAGGAAAAAGAAACTTCGTGGGAGTGGATGACAAGACAGACATGTCAGAAGATTATGAAAAGTTTGATGAAATTGCTCCATTCACAGTGAATATTGACCCGAGCATCCAGTTAAATGATGAAGATTTTCCATGACTACGGCGCAAAGGGACAAACGCGAAGAAGAAGTTTCACACCCAAAGATCTGGGATGTGATCGGCTTCACTATCATCACTTTCTTCTGTGTTTCACACCCAGGAGGGAATGTTTGTAGTAGTTAGGGTAGTTATGTGTTTTGGCATTTGAAACGCGAAGAAATTTTATGTGCAAACAAATTCTTTTCATGCATTTACTGGTTTTTCCAGCTAAATGACCCAGAAATTGAAAAGCATTTCAAATGAACTCAGAAAAGGTTGAAAGTTGGCATGGTATCATAATTTCATACAAATAGCATGTGCGAAAAAGTAGAGAGGGTTACGGCAAAAACTGGATACACTTCGTGTACAAAATGGACAATCTCTTTCGAAGTATCAGGGTTTCCGACGAAAACTGAACTGTTACGAAGGCATTTCATTTTTTAAATAACCTAAGCATTACCAAATTGAATATAATGATAAAACACACTAATATTAAACATAAGAAAAAAGAATCACTGAAAAAACTTTTTTCAAAGTTAAGTTATTCACAAACTAGTGATTCATACAAATTTCAAATAATTCAAAATTTAAACTATTCAAATTTGAAAACTACCGGCACTAACAGAAAGTTTGTAATTTTTTGTACGTAAAGCAAAAATATTCACAAAGAAACTCTAAATACAGGAAAAAACAACTAAAAAATAAATAAAACAAAAATAAATAAAGCAAAAAAAATTAAGAAAGCCCGCCTACTAGGCCAAAGCGGCCTGCATACGACTAGGAACACAACCTTTAGTTGGGCCAGGATGCAGGCCCGCAAAGGCCCCGTAGGCCCACTGGGCAGAAGAGGACAGGTAGGCCCAGTAGGCCTGCTTAGGAGAGGAGCTTGAGAGAGCTACCGCAGTGGGGCTTATAAACCAGTGCGGTAGCCCCTCGGCTAGCGAGGTGGGACTAAACTTGCGCACCGCCTGCAGCCAGCGCACACCCTTTAGTACCGGGTCGTGGCTCCAACCGGTACTAAAGACCCCCCTTTAGTACCGGTTGGAGCCACAACCCGCATACTAAAGGGGTGCGCTTCCGCCGCTATTCGGTTAAAATAGACCTTTAGTACCGGTTGGAGCCACCAACCGGTATTAAAGGTCCATCATATATATATACAACACTTGAAAAAAAATCAGTTTCCCTCTGTTTCCTCCCTTCGTCGCGCCGCCCTGCCCCGATCGATGCCGTCCTCGTCGACGTCCCCGCCCCCGCCCCTCGTCGCCGACCCTGACCGTCCCCGCCCCTCATCGCCGCCCCCGTCAACGTCGCCGCCCTGCCCTCCCGTCCCGTCGTCCCGTCGCCCGCGCTTGCCAACCGCCCGTCGCCGCCCGCCCGTCGTCGCCGCCCGTCCCGTCGCCCGTCCGTCGTCGCCGCCCGTCCGTCGCCCGTCGTCGCCTCGCCAGTGAGCTCACCCGCCGCCATGTCCATACACACACACACACACTACACTACACACACACACACACACACTACACACACACACACACTACACACACACATTAGTTTGTTTGTTATATTTTTTTTTCTGTTTTTTAGTTATAGAAATGTTAGAAATTATTCTGTTTTTAGTTATATAAATATTATGAATGTTAGTGATATAGAATTGTTATAAATGTGTTGTGTTTTTTAGTTATAGAAATATTTATAGAAATGTTTGCAATTTTTCTGTTTTTTAGTTATATAAATATTAGAGTTGTTATGGAAATGTTAGTTATATAATCAGAAAATTTTAGAATTAGTTTTAGTTAGATGAATTAGATTAATGTCAAATTGTTAGAATTTGCATATATATAGAATTTTAGTTATCACAATCCAATCATTTAAAAAATGTTACTTTTTTGGGCATATAGTATTTGTTCTCGACGATATGCCCGGCCCGCATCCTCGCTGCCGTCGACTCGCGACGACGCCCCGCCTGTGGGACCCATGTCCGGATTGGGCTCACTGGCTGGCACCGGAGGTGCTACCTAGAGGGCGCGCTTGGTGAGGAACCCGACCTCGGGTCCCGCTGTCGACCTCGATCTTCTTTGGTGGCGTTAGCGTGGGCCACATTCGGTGCAGAGGCAGCCGGCCCCGCCAGAGGTGGTGCGTCGCCGTGTCGTGGAGGAAGATGAGCACGCCCATCGCTACATGGCTGCTATGGACGACGCCAGTTCTCCACTACTTGGCGGGTTCTTTGGGCAGGTGACCGGAGATATGATCCTGTGATGGTTCCTTCTCTTTGGGTGTGCACCGCCCGCGCCCCAGGAACCGCGAGTGGCGCCCTAGATTCTTCTGTAGTACTCGATCTTTATTAGGTACCTAGCCAGTGATGTATTCGATACATAATATTCGAGACGATGTATTCGAGATTATATATTTTAAGACAATGATGTATTCGAGATTATATATTCGAGACGATGTATTCGAGATTCAGTTTTTCCTTATTGATTAATTGCATCCATGCATTGTAATTTGAATACTAAATTGTTTTATATTTCTTCTGTATTAGTAAAGTAAAAGCTATGGCGGACAATACCGGCAGAGAGAGAGAAGAGGAATTGTTCGACATCATACGCATCCCTCACAGGCTAGATGATCTGAATGAAGCAGATGACGGCTCCCAATATCTGAACAATACCGGAGAGGGTGATGAAAAGATATTCGACCTCGACGACCGAGCTGATGAAGTCATGAACTATGATTATGATTATGATGACACGTACAATGTTTGTGATGACACAGACAATGCTGATCTTCAAATAACAAAGACTACCGGCGAGGTATATTTATATAAGCATGCATCATGGTGATCATCACATGTTTTTTTATTGAAGATATATTAACGAATCGATTCTTCTTTCAGCCCTCCGGATCGAGCAAATCTGCTTCTACAGACAGCAAGACAAAGCGAGGCCCGGGCAGAATGTTGAAGGATGGTGTAAAGTACCACATCGAATCCATCAAACTTAGTGGCGAACCCCTCACGCCTAAGAACGTTGTGGACAAGTGGACTCGTCAGTGCGGAGTTCTTGTGAAGGACAAACTCCCAATCTCCATTCAAGAATGGAAAGAGCCAAAGACTAAACGTCCAGGTGTTACTTGGGTCGGACGCAGAGCCAAAGAAGACCTTTTGAAATCTCTGATGGAACATTTCACCCTACCAGATCATTTCACCAGCGAGATGTGAAGAAAGTCAAGGCCGCTGCTCTTAAGAAGATGGCAATTGCATTCAACACCCACAAGAAAACTGGATGGGCCAACTACCTCGTTAATGAAAGGAAGACTCCAGATTTCAAGGGAACACTGGAGAAGCAAAGAGAGCACTGGGACGATTTCGTGACCTTCAAGGATTCAGAATTATCTAAGGAACGGTCGATGAAAAACAAGGCAAATGCCGCAAGAAAGACGCAGTTCCATAGGCTGGGTCCAGGTGGCTACGCGGTGGGATTGCCTAAGTGGGATAAGTCTGAGCGAGAGATGGAGGATGCAGGGGTCACTCCGGTTACTAAGAACTGGCCCCCCAGGTGCAGAACTTGGTTCTATGCGCATGGGGGAGCGTTGGACCAGAAGACAGGCGAAGTTTCGCGGAAGGCAAGTCTAAAAGGAGCCGAACAAAACATAATTGACGCAATAGAAGAAGCTCGAAGGGGGGAGTTCACGCCCAACAGAGAGAACGACGAGCTTACGCGCGCCCTGGGAAATCCTGAACACCCGGGAAGAACACGAGGCAAGGGCGTTATTCCCTGGTATGAGGTCTTTTCGGACTGGAATGACGACCACAGCTCCCGTGCAAGAAAGAAGATGGAGGAGGAGAAGAAGAGGAAGTTGGAGGAGAAGCAGAGGAAGCAGGACGCAGAACGCCTTCAAGGCCTAGAAGCAAGGCACGCAGACCTAGCACTCAAATTCCAGCAGCAGCAGCAGCAGCAGATCGACTCACTTAGCCAGGAAAGGGGGTCTCAGCAGCGGCAGCAGCAAGCGGATGATTGTCCAGCATTGGATAGCACCGTCCCATCCATGCCGAGAAGCAGCATTGGTTCTGCCCCGGGCGACACACTGCTGGATACATACCCTGTGGATGACATCATAGAGAACACTAACTGTGAGCTACACTCCAAAATGAGGAACATATCCATGAAGGTGGCGGACGGCGTTGCTTTTCCAGTTAGCCCCAAAGCAACCTACCATTGCATCCCGATTCCAGAGGGCTATGCTCGTATCATGGTTGATGAAGTGGTGGACCCATATTCGGGGCTAACGCTTGACATTCCTGGAGGTGAAGACGAGCGCACACTGGGAGAGGCCATACATCATATCATCCTATGGAGAAAGGATTGCATCATCTTTCGAAGTCAACCGACACTGCTTCGTCTGCCGACTCCTCCTCGAAGTCCGCCACCGAGTAAGCAGACTCCTGCTCCTCCAAGTCCACGAACGCGTGAGACTCCTCCTCCTCGAAGTCCGCCACCTCCTCCAAGTCCTCGAACGCGTGAGCTGACTCCTCCGGTTTCAAGTCCGGCACAACGTCATGCCACTTCTCCGGTTTCAAGTCTGGCACCGTGTCAGGACACACCTCCTGCTTCAAGTCCGGCACATCGTCAGGCCACTTCTCCTGGTCCAACTCCACGGCAGCCGTCTCCGCCGTCTCAGCAACCGCAGAAGAGACATGCCGCAGCTTTGGTGCGTAGCGGTACGAGTCGAGGTAGTTCAGGAAGTACAGGCGGAGACAAGCGATATAAATATGGTCCAAGCCTCGCTCCTCTTCCTCAGAGGCCTTACGACATGACTAAGGAGAAAAACACAGCCATAGTGCAAGCCCAAGTGGACGCCCATTTTGGACCGAAACCGGCACCGCCGCCAAAGGAGAAAGTGCCTGAGAAAGTAATTGACCACTTCATTCGTATGGCTAGAGAACCAGCTCCCAAGCCTGTTGACTCGGAGTATGAGCGCCAAATCAGGAAGGCACATCGAGCACGAGCAGTATGAAGGAAGCGAGCTCAAGCTCGAGCCAACAAGCAGCCGCAAAAATGCGGGAGAACCGCTCCCGGTTGGGAGAACAGCGCGCAAGCGATCCCCGCTTGTTGTGCCAACAACACATGAGAGGAGTAGTACGCCGCGCCAAATATTATTGTGGGCAAACCGTTAGCGTTCCCAGCAGGCGATGTGGTAATAACAGAGGATCATATAATGCAGGCTCAAATGCTCAATATCTCTGTTAGACAACTCCTCGAAATCGAGCCCATGCCTCACGCTTAAAGAATCGGAAATAGCATGGCAATATGTCCGGCAAACCTTTGGTCCATCCGCATAAGGTCAAGGACCTCCCAACGAGAATGTATCAATTGCATCAATGGTACATGAACATTACCAAGAGGTCCAATCGAGAGTCCCTCATGGTGAATGTCAAGCATGAGCATTATTACCATGAGAAAGCTCTGACCATTGAGTATCCAGAACTATTTCAGTTATACAATCAAGACGCACTCGACAAGTCTATCGTTGCTATTGTCTGTAAGTGATTTCTTTCTGTAATTTAAGTCTCAAGCTAGTTATGTAGTGATAATTTTGATCAATCATTACATGTAATTATCCTCACTATATTCTTTTTCTGTGGTATTATATGCAGGATGAAGATGTATGGAATGAAAAAAGCTGGACACTATGGCATTGGGTTCATTGACCCAAATACCATTAATCAGGACATATGGCAGATTGAACATTGTCAAGATGCTGTAGAGGAAAGCATGCTAGAGTTCTTGAAGCGCCTCAATAGCAATGAAGATATACTACTTCCTTACAACTTCCCGTGAGTCACACTGTCTTGTACTACAAATTCTGTTTTTGCTTACTAGCTAGCTAGATGTTAATAATTAAGTGTATACGGTTTACGGTAGTTGATTAATTTTATGCACATGCCCGCTTAATTAAGACATGCAAACGTGTGCGTATGCAGTTGGCACTGGGTCTTGTTAGACATTAAAGTTGATGAAGGAAAATGTGAATTACTGGACTCACTAACTAAAGAAGATAAAGACTACACCATCGTGAAGGGGATAGTCAACAGGTAATTTCAATCATTATTAACTATATCTCGGCCTATTAATTATTAGTTCGTCATTTCCTGATATGAACTATTTAATAACCCCTTTATTAATTTTCTTTGCCGGCGGGCAGGGCATGGACAAAGTTCATCAAGGTGACTCCAGGCACGTGGCCAAAAAAGTTGTTTTGGCATCGACCCAAGGTAAGTAATTAAGTAGTACTAGCTAGCTACCATCTCTTTAATTCTTGTTTCAATATCATTAATTAATTATCATGCTTGATTAATCATTATCTGATTCAATTCCATTCTCGTAAAGGCCCTCAGGCAGGCGCCAGGGAATAATCTGTGTGCATACTACGTTTGCGAGAACATTCGCATGATGACGTGCGAAAGGAGCAGATCTGATAGACAGGACTGGGTACGTTTGTCAGAACACTATTCACACTATTATCGATATCTAGTCACACAACTAACACACATGCATATATTGATCTCCTTCTTAACAGTTCAGATCGGTGCGGGATAAGCTCCTAACATCGGACCGCATACTAGCACTTCAAGAGGAAATAGCCGGATTTTTGCTCGACCAGGTCATAGATCCCAAAGGAGAATACTATTACCCGCTACCGCCCCATGAACCACTTGTCATCGTGCTCCGGAGGCACCAAAGGCAACATATATATGTAGGACAAATTGTGTATATGTATATAGATGTGTATGTATGAATAATTAATGGTGTTGGTTTGTGAGACATTCGATGATATATATGCGGTTCTACGTACGAGAAAATCTATTTATATATATGCATAACATGTACAATTTGTAGTATCGTGAAATACCAGCAAACAAAAAAATTGAATGGAAAAAATAAATCAAAAACCACCCCAAATATTTAGTACCGGTTGGTGTTACCAACCGGTACTAATGCCCTACGCGCACCCGAGCCTGGCTCGTGCCACGTGGTGGCACTTTAGCGCCGGTTCGTGATGAACTGGTACTAAGGGGGGGGGGGGGGGGCTTTAGTCCCCACTCTTTAGTGCCGGTTGGCAAACCGGCACTAAAGGCCGTTACGAACCGGTACTAAAGCCCGGTTCTGCACTAGTGGTCCTGTGACATTTTTGTGTCCTATAGAAGCTTTATGTGTCCTGTAGAAGCTTTATGTTCTTATTACCTGCTTTCTTTTGCATTTCAAAAATGATTAGACGGTTACTGGAATTGCTGTCATTTATTTGCATTGGGTGTACTTGCTGCAAAGACATCAGAGATAACATGGTGCAAATGAAGCATTTTAATTCCCAGAACTTGATGAGCCTATTCTTCCTTGAAATAGTAGAGATTCAGTTAGCTGGCACATAGACTAAAAGGTTATGTCCTTAAAGGTTCAGTGTTCAGTCCTTAAAGGTTCAGTTTAGTATGTGTCTGATGTAGGTAATTTGCTGAGACATCATGAATGCATTTATCTGTAGGAAACAGCTGAGGAGGACAAACAAACCTAGGGAACTGTGAAGATGGTGGCAGGAGGATGTAGCTGCAGCGTCGGGAGATGGGATGCAGCGACAGCCCCAGCGTCGGGAGATGGGTTGCAGCGACAACCCGGCGTCGGGAGATGGGGTGCAGCGACAGCCTGCGCAAGGAGGTTGTCCTTCGGGCGTGGAGGTGGCTGGTTCGGACGACCACGAGGTTGCCGCCGCAGTCTGGTTACAACACCTGAGAAGAGGCCGCCGGCCCTAGTACGCAACAGACGCGATCAGAGGTTGCTCGTTCCGATGGCAGCAGAGGTTGCAGCTCGTACAGCTGGCGCCTGCCGCGAGAACGATGTGGCCGGACAGCGAGAGGAAGAACCAGCGTTTCTCTCCCCAGCGACGTGTGTTTGCGGCTTGATGGAGCTCGTACGTGTTTTTTTTTGGGTTGGCATGGACGTGGTTTTTTTGTTTTTGGTCAATGGACCTCGCTCATGGAGTTCGTAAGTCCTAACTGTTTCTTCGGCTGGTGCGTGATTGCAGAAATGACATATTTGACCTGAGGCAGAAATCAAATCACAAACTGACCTGGTCACGAAATTTTTTCACTCTGCTGACCCTTTGGTGTGGCGCCCGACAGCTGGGCGCCGCACCCTACTGTGCAGCGCCCTTCCCTTAGGCGTCGCACATCCTGCCAGCGTGGCAGCCCTGGTCCAGTTGCGGCCCCACATACAGCACTGCAGCGCCTAAGACTTAGGCGCCACACACCTGTAATGTGCAGCGCCTAGCTCTTGGGCGCTGCACAGTCTGTGTTCCACTTGGGCTGGCCCCACCCTCTCTCCCCTCCCACCCCCACCCCACACACCCCCACCCCACCCAAACCCTTAGACTTGCGGCCCTCCTCTCTTCCCCTCTCCCCCCTCTCAAATCCTTCTCAAATCTTGCAAATCCGGAGTATTTGACCGTGGATTTCGAAGCCAACCCCTCCCTTAAGGTAATCTCCTTGATCCTCTCGTTTTTCATCCATAGGAATTGTCACATTTGCTCAAATCTTGCTAGTTTGGGGAAACCCTAGTTTTTGCTTGGATTTGCAAATTTGTGTTGAATGATGTTATGTTTCTTTGCTAATTTGGGTTGTTTAGGCTTCCATAGTATGCTAGGGTTAGGGTTATGTGTGTTTGATGTTGGTGTTAGGGTTATGCTATGGTTAGGGTTGTGGTAATTGTTATGTGGGGTTAGGGTTATTAATTCATATATATGTTAGGGCATATGTGTGCAAATATTTTTCTTAAGTATTTACTTGATATATGTGTGTTTTTGATTATTGTAGGGATGGGGAGAGCATGTGTTTATGTTCATCATGTGGATAAAGAGGCCTTTTGAAAGGCAATGTTGAGACGGACCCGGATGAGCTTGACATGGTGTTTGAGAGTAGTCCTAGCTATGCGGAGCTTTTGGAACAAGTGAGGAAAGATTTGAATTGGATGGACCCAAGTGACGTTGTTGAGTTCGAGGAAGGCATAATGTTGGTTTTGGAATGCACATCCGTTGGAAGACAATGCGTGTGAACTCCGAGCAACGTTGGGTTGCATACAAGGAGAGGCGGTTGCGAATCTCTAGACAAGGCTCTTGAGTTATTTGCCTCCAAGAAGGTTGAGTCTACTTTGAATGTAGACTTGAACTGAACCCTCCCCGTTGGTTGCTAGCACTCCCCCACCCATGAACCAAGATCAAATGAGTGAACCTCAATTCACGCAACAAGATTGGCCAACATTGAGCCCGACTTCAAACAACGAAAATGAAGGTTTTGAAGAGGAGAATGATGAGTACGAGGAGGATGACAACGAAGTTGACCTCCATGACAACAATGTGGGTGATATCGACCAATATCATGTGCAAGAGACAATGGACCAATCCATCCTTTTTTCCCGTGTATATGCATCAGACTCGGATGACGATGGTCCCGATGAAGAAGTTGATGAGGAGGGGTTCACGCCGAAGGAGGCCGAAGCATTCAAGAAGGTATTCGGGCGGGATCACAAGACACCATTGTTCAAGGATCTTAGTCTCGCGGATGAAGCCGTTGTGGATGGTGGCAAATGCATATCTCTTGGAGCTAGGCCAAGTTCTCACCGTGATTTGGAAGACGGCAAGAACGGGATATATCTCGGCTGTGAGTTTCAATCCTTCTTGGAATTGAAGATGTGGCTCGACAACTACTCGGTTACACATTATCGTCCACATAAAGTGGCCAACTCGGACGTGAATGTGCGTTACACGGTCAAATGTGAAGTGCCAACATGTCCATGGATTGTGCGTGCAAGGCCATGGAAAGGAGGTCCCACTTGGCGCATAGTGAGTTGTCTACCAACTCACATGTGCCGGGACAAGAATGCAGATGGCAAGCTTGTGTACCAACAACACAACACAATCAAAATGAGTCCCAATGATTAGACAATACACAGACATGCTCTCTTACATATGAAGTGCTTTGTCCATGTCCACCCAATCCGGGGGGTGAGGCTGGAAAAGACCAAACTGACGATACACGCGATGCGGCAAATGAAACTCAACCGCCCAGTTGCATATCAATGGGCACCGCATAAGACAGAGATCCTTATCCCGCAAGCACATCGGGTTGAGGCGGAACTCCGCGGTGTACCCCAAGCTCTCACCCGCGCCATATGGCTGCCATTCCACCTATAAAACAGGGCAACAATGCAAATTTGATGACTATTTTTCAAGCAAGCATGAGAAAGGACTGAAGTAATGACCTCCTTACCTGCTCAGGCGTAATCGTGTCCAACTCGGCAATGTACTTTTGGTACATGAGATTGACATCGTTCGTCATCTCGGAAACGACATCCCACTTGTAAGCCCACGTGGAGCGCCGTAATTCATCATGTTCATCTGCATACCAAGGATCAAACCTGACGCTCTTCGGGCGTCCAACAGGCAGACGCTCCCAACTCCATACAGAAAGTAGAAGTAGATTACCACCAATGCCTGCACTAGGTGTGATCCTGCAACACGCATCGTCCAGCTACATATGAAAGAAAAACAATGTTAACTTGACGGCAAGCTTGCATTGCTAATGAAGAAATGAGTTGATCACAAAACAGACCAACTACACTGCCGGTACAAGTAGGCAAGAGTCGCTGAACCCCAGCTCCATTTGCTATCGAAGACGGTCAGCGCCTTCAGCCACATCCATGGAGCGTTCTTGCCAGTGGAGTCAGGAAACAAAGTCCTCGACACAACATATCACATATACACACGAGCATGTGTCTGGATCACATCATCAGTGGCATCCGGAGGGCACGTCGCAAAGTTATTTTGAATCCACATGAAAGCAGGTCCGGCTGCTTTCCTTTCCCTCTTCTTCTTCTCTTCTCCCTCCTCTACATCATCCTCAGCCTCAGTAGGAGCCATACCGATAAGAGCAATCATCTGCTCGCGCCACCCATCAGAATCGGTGCTCATACAGAGAGGCCTCCGTCGATAGCAAGACCGGTGATCAACGAGACATCCTCGAGCGTCACGGTCATCTCCCCGGTCCGAAGATGGGGTCTCCGGCCTCCACTGATCAACAAGAGCGGACACCAGTGGAGCGTTCAGATTCGGCGTGGACCGGCTGACCAACAGAATCAACGGGAGTAGTCCTGCCTGCTTGATGTACGGTGTGCACCGCTCATCGTAAGGCATGGCAGGACCAGAGACCCCGTGATACCGAATCTTCAGAGGTTCAAGCTTCTGCAAAAAACAAGTAATGACAAATCTTAGGGCATGTAAATTTCAACTAAAGGCAAATTTGCAAAATATTTAGATTACTCATTATTACCTTATCCTTCTCGTGCATCATGTAGGCCCGGTGTTGCACGTCGTACAGAAGCCAAACCATCCTTACAATTTCCAACAATAAACAAATAAGAGTTCATCTTCATCTCAAATATCGGTATACACTTAACATATAACATGTGTTCAACTACAAGAATCTCAACATCTCCTTCTCACACAATGAATATGTCATATGTGTTCAAATAAACTAAACATCTAATATTTCAAATAAACTCAACATCTAATATTTGAAATAAACTCAACATCTAATATATATCTAAACAAACTTCTCATATATGTCTACAAAATCAACATCTCATAGTTATCTATAAAATAGGCATCTCATATATATCTAAAAAACTAAACAATCTAGGGTTTCACTAACAAGAATCATATATTGTGAACGAATAAATAACACTACGGTACTACCAATATGAATACACATCCTAAATCGAGCAAACCAAACAAATCAAGGGTTCCATCAAATCTTGGACAAATATCTAAAATGGCAACAAATTTACGGAGCAAAAGAAAGAGAACGGAAGAGTTTACCTAGTAGGATGGATTGGGGATCGAATCCACGGATCAAATCTTCAGATCTGAGAGGGATGTGGGGATTAGATGGGGCGCCGCTGCTCTCTCTGTCCAGAGCGGAGAGATGAAGAACTGCCTGGTCGGGCTGGGGCGGCCAGCAGAAGTCATCGTGCAGCGCCCAAGGGCTAGGCGCTGCATCGTCAAAGTGTGGCGCCTAGCCCTTAGGCGCTGCACAGTGCGTGTGGGGCACAAGAATCGACCAGGGCTGCCACGCTGGCAGGATGTGCGACGCCTAAGGAAAGGGCGCTGCACAGTAGGGTGCGGCGCCCAGCTGTCGGGCGCCACACCAAAGGGTCAACAGAGTGAAATTTTTTCATGACCAGGTCAGTTTGTGATTTGATTTGGGTCTCAGGTCAAATATGTGATTTCTGCCGGTTCTCGCGCTGTAGTGAGTTTTGGTTTTGGTTCCTGTATGTTGTTCGTGGGCTGGATTGGCGATGGATCTCGTTCGTGGGCCGAGTTGGGAGGGCTTGGCAAGGTAAGTTTTGAGGCTGGTGTGATCGTGGCCTCCTCGCTCAGGGCTGGCGTACGTGGAGAGGGCTAGCGTACGTGGGTAGGAGGTCGAACCATCACCACGACTGCAGATCCCCCTTTAATAGTAGAGAAGACTAGTAAACAATCTAAATAGACTGCTACATCAGTGCTAAATGCGTGACTGGTCCACCGCACAAATCCCAAAACAATTTGACGTTTTGGATAAGGGGGTGCAGCGTGGGTGCACCGAGGTTGGTTTTAGCCACTACTTTTCCTCATGCCATTGTAATAGTTGACAGCTCTTTACTGAAACCATAGCACCAATGATAACATTGAAGGAGTGTCTTCACTGAGTATTGAAAGTTGGAAACAACAATAATAGCAGTTTCCATTTCTTTCAGCTAGAATGCTTGCTCCCATCAAATTAAGACTTTATCATTTCTAAGAACACTATTTCTAATGTACGATGATCATATATTAAGAATGCTAACATATGATCTGCCTAGTTATTGATGACCATATATCGGTTAAAACTTTGCACAAAACAAAGCTGGGATTGCTAAAGAGAAACTTGAAGCATTTAGAGCTCGAACTGGATTGGTATCAATTTCCACAAATTCATCTTAGTGCCCATCTTACAAATGAAGAGTGTGTTTCTGTCTACCGAATGAACCATGGCCTCCTTTCCTCAAACTTATCTAAGATGACCCCTACCAGGCGAAACACTTCCTCAAGAATGCATATCTCCCTACCTTCGATGATTTTTCTTTTTCTTTTGTGAATTACCCTTGATCCTTATTGAAGGAAGACTTCTAGTGTCCTTTGTGAATCATATCATTATCATGGGAGGTAGGTCAACCTTTAAAATATGTTATCTGTTCAAAAGATGTGCTACAGTGGTTTCTGGAGAAGATTGATAAAATGTCGTTCTACTGCAAGAACCACAACAAGGGTGCAATGGCTGAATACATAAATAGCAACCAATAAATTTCATTTTCTTTTTCCTGTTTCCAATCCCAACAACGGCTACCAAAACCTGGCACACAAATTAACTAGAATGCATGGTCGTCGATACCAGAGATAATTTAAGACTGTAAACCAGTTTTATGGATATTCTGTCAAATTTCTAGTGTACCAAATCAATCTAATTATGCCTGGTTTTTCATTAACACACTGTTGCTAACATCCACAAGATCACGGCAGGGTTTCATAATTTGAGCACCATATCGAATAAAAAAAAGGCTGTAAGTTAAGCCATGGATACGTAATTATGTCGTGCACTTCATAAATTTGCACCTTTTCAAGTGATCGGTCATGTTTCATGTCCAGCTGAAGTCCATCATTTATAACTGACTTGTATAACACCACCAAGTTGCCGTTATTCCTCGCAATGGACTCGGCGACCTCTGTGGCCTTACTATGCACCTGACTATCTTCCACAATGTGATTAGAAGCCCCCACTTCTCAGCCATTTCAGCAGTGACAGGCATGCAAGTGAGTGACACTTCCCGTGCTCTATTTGGCCCGATGAGACGAGAGAGCTTCTGTGAAAGACCCCGAGAAGGAAATATCCCAAACCTACATCAGATTGGACAAAGACTGATTAGAAGATAACAAGCAAAGCACACAGATGAAACAGCAATGGCATGAGCAGGCTATGTAGGTTGAAGGACAGTGCAGACACACCCAATTTACATAGCCTGAAATGTACAAAAATTCCCCATACTGAAATTCCAGGACTTCAAAATCTTTGCAGCCTATCTTGTGTTTCATTTGCTCTGCCTATCTTGCATACAAGGCAAGCATAGCAGGTCCAGTCGAAGAGCTAAGGCTTCTCTACTACGTACATCACACACAAGCACACAAGAATTTCGCTATCATGGTATTGAGTTCCAGTGAGATTGTCCAGCTCAACCACCAGTACGAACATTTAGTTAGAGCATCTTCAACAGGTACGCAATGCGCGGCGCGCTAAAAAATATTTACAGCGCCGGAATAGCCAGTTTTTTACGTGCCGCGGTGCGCTGGCTCCAGCGGCCGCTGCAAAAAATAGCGCGCGCACGCCGCTCCAGCAGACGGGCTAAATTACAGCGCGCGCAAGCAGCCGGCGCTTGCAACATGTTCATTTTGGAGACAATATGGTGATATTTCAAACATCAAAACAAGACATAGCATAGTTTAAAATCACCCAACCAAGTTCATGACATAAAAGTTCAAAATCATGTCACATCACATCATCATCCAACCAAGTTCAAAATCACCCAACCAAGTTCATGACATAAAAGTTCACAAACAAATGGCACATCAACAATCATGCCGCATACTCATCTTTGTCCTCCTCTTCCTCTGATTCTTCATCCTCATCCGAAGACGATTCTTCCTCCTCCTCTTCATTGTGTTGCGCCGCATCATCATGGGGAGCTCGGAAGGGGTTGGCAAGATCTCCAACGGCATCATGCGAAGGTATGTGAGGCACACCGGAGGACATGGTCCACCCATGTCACCCAGAGGTGCTCCCATGCCTTCCATGAGAGACGCAAAACTCATGCCTCCCATGGTAGCTCCGAAGCCTCCCATGCCGCCCATGGTAGCTCCAAAGCCACCCATTACTCCCATGGTAGTCATGCTGCCCATGCCACCCATGCCTCCCATAGTAGCTCCTTCCATGGCCATGGCTCTTTTTTGAACCAAGACTTCTTCACGGGCAAGATTGACGTACTCTTTTTTGCTTCTCATCGAGGATAGATGTGTCCATGAATAATAAGTACTTCTCCCATTCCAACAATCTAGTTCGCTCCTTCATGGCCAATTTTCTCCTCCAATGCCACCTTCCTATCCTCGGCCGTCAACCTCCTCTCCTCGGCAACCGCATCTTGGTTCCTTGCCATCTTCCTTACCTCGTTCGCTTCCTTTCTTGCGTTCACAATAGCTTCCATAGCATTATTTAGCTCATCATATCCTGTCCTCTTCTTCTTTTCTTTTCCGTCTTCTTGCCTCCATTTGATCTTTTTGGCTTGGAGTAGGAAACCGAGTTTGGTCTATGGCTTCTCTTGCCGTCACCACTTGATGCCTCCTCCTCGTCATCATCCAAATTAATAGTTCGCTTGCGTTTGTTGCTCTCCTCATTGACACCTTCACGGTGATGGGGAACGTTGCAGAAAATTAAAATTTTTCCTACGGTTTCACCAAGATCCATCTATGAGTTCTACTAAGCAACGAGTCAAGAGAGAGAGTTTGCATCTACATACCACTTGTAGATCGAGTACGGAAGCGTTCGAGGGAGTGGTGATGATGAAGACGCTCCCAACGTGATTCCGATCACCGATGACCAAGTACTGAACGGACAGCACCTCCGCGTTCAACACACGACGGGACGATGGCGTCTCCTTCTGCCTTGATCCAGCAAGGAGGAAGGAGAGGTTGAGGAAGACAACTCCAATGACAGCACGACGGCGTGATGCAGATGGAGTGGCTGTTCTCCACAGGCTTCGCCAAGCTTATGCGGAGGAGGAGAGTTGTTGGGTTGGGGAGGGTGTGCGCCTTCAATCGTGTTTGCAGCCCTCCCCTCACCCCTCTATTTATTGGGGAAGGGAGGAGGGGGGCCGGCCCCCTCTAGATGTATCTAGAGGGGCGGCGCCAAGGGAGAGGGCTTGCCCCCAAGCAAGGGGCGCCTTAGGGTTCCCCTCAACCCTAGGCGCATGGGCCAAGGGAGGTGCGCCCAGCCCACTAGGGGCTGGCTGCCTTCCACACAGCCCAAGTGGCCCCCCAAAAGGGGTGGCCCCTCCGTGGTCCTCCTAACCTTTCCTGGACCCTCCATAATACCGATATGACCCCGAAACTTTCCGGTGTCCGTTTGACAACTTCCCATATATAAATATTTACCTTCGGACCATTCCGGAACTCCTCGTGACGTCCGGATCTCATCCGGGACTCCGAACAACATTCGCTAATCACATACAAGTCTTCCTAATAACCCTAGCGTCACCGAACCTTAAGTGTGTAGACCCTACGGGTTCGGGAGACATGCAGACATGACCGAGGCGCTCTCGGTCAATAACCAACAGCGGGATCTGGATACCCATGTTGGTTCCCACACGCTCCTCGATGTTGTCATCGGATGAAACACGATGTCGAGAGTTCAAGCAACCCCGTATGCTATTCCCTTTGTCAGACGGTATGTTACTTGCCCGAGACTCGATCGTTGGTATCCCAATACCTCGTTTAGTCTCGTTACCGGCAAGTCACTTTACTCGTACCGTAATGCATGATCCCATGACCAGACACTTGATCACTTTGAGCTCATTATGATGATGCATTACCGAGTGGGCCCAGTGATACCTCTCCGTCATACGGAGTGACAAATCCTGTCTCGATCCGTGTCAACCCAATGTACACTTTCGAGATACCATAACGCACCTTTATAGTCACCCGATTACGTTGTGACGCTTGGTACACCCAAAGCATTCCTACGGTATCCGGGAGTTACACGATCTCACGGTCTAAGGAAGAGATACTTGACATGGGAAAAGCTCTAGCAAAACGAACTACACGATCTTTGTGCTATGCTTAGGATTGGTCCTGTCCATCACGTCATTCTCCTACTGACGTGATCCCGCTTGTCAATGACATCTGATGTCCATAGTCGAAACCATGACTAACTGTCGACCAACGAGCTAGTCAACTAGATGCTCAAACGGGACAGATGGAGGTCTATGTATTCACACGTGTATTACGATTTCCGGATAATACAGTTATAGCATGAATAAAAGACAATTATCATGAACAAGGAAATATAATAATAATGCTTTTATTATTGCCTCTAGGGCATATTTCCAACACACGGGGCTTCCATTTCTCATCATCCTTCAACGCATTATAGCAATGGGGCAAGGTAAATGGCCTCCCTGTCTTGATCTTCCCTTTCTTGGTCTTCTTCTCCCACTACTAGGAAAAAGCCTAGTAGTAGCGCGGGTTAAAAGCTAGTAGTAGCGCGGGTGCCTGCGCTACTACTACGGCGCTACAGCTAACTAGTAGTAGTAGCGCGGTGCATCCCGCGCTACTAGTACGTGTGTTATTAGTAGCGCGGGTTCGACACGCGCTACTACTAACTATCTGTAGCACGTGTCTGTGACCCGCGCTACTACTATTAATTTCAATAACCAAAAAAAAATCTCGACCCCGTGTGTGTTGTCAATGGTGTCAATGGTTCGATCCAGCGAGGACAAGGGTCGCCGGAGGTCCAGACGGGCAGCGGAGACCAGATCCAGCGACGACTGTTGTAGAGGGACCGGATCCAGTGCAGAGGAGAGCAAGACGACGGTGTGAGGGCCCTCTTCACGGCCAAGGCAGAAAGCTCCTCGTTGCCCATGTCAACGACCTGCGCAGGCATGGGCATGCGAGGTGAGTAAAATCGGAGGGACATGGAGAGGGAAAAAGAGAAACAAGGAAGAAAGGAATGAGATGGAGGGCGCACCGGGGCTTGTCGCCGGTGGTGAGGTGGTCCGACATGGTGGCATGGAGATGCGGGGAAGATCGGCGAGCTCCGGGATGCCGGCGGCGCGAGGCGGCCTCCCTCTTTTGGCGCCATGGAGGAGGAGGCACGCGACGCGAGGAGGTGAACTCGTTGGGCGCCATGGAGGAGGAGGTGTGCGGCACCATGGGAGAGCCTATGGAGAGAGGGGGGAGAGTGAAGGAGAAAGGAGGGATTCGGCCAAGGATAGGGGGATTTCACCTACCTTTTACTCCCTCCGTTCCTAAATATAAGGTGTATTAGTTTTTGAAAAAGTCAACTATTGTCTATGTTTGATCAACTTTACAGAAAAATATATAAAGATTTATAATACTAAATATATAAAATATAAAAATATAGTTCATGATGAATCTAGTGATAATGATTTGGTATTCTAGACATTGATATTTTTGTTTATAAACTTGGTCAAACTTAGAGAAGTTTGACTTTTTGGAAAAATAATACACCATATATTGAGGAACGGAGGGAGTACTTACTAGTAGCGAGGGGTATAAACCTGCGCTACTACTAAGTTGATAGTAGTAGCGCGGTTTTATACCCCTCGCTACTACTATGGCATGTCCCCGGGGGGCACGGTAGAGACCACTTAGTAGTAGCGAGGGTTATAAACCCGCGCTACTACTATCAACTTAGTAGTAGCGGGGGGTAAAAACCCGCGCTACTAGTAAGTAGCAGTAGCGAGGATTATAAATCCGCGCTACTAGTAAGCGTCTGCCTATAAGCTTTTCCCTAGTAGTGTCCTCTCCTTGAAATAAGTTTTGTACAATAGTGAGCTACAAACAAAAGAACAAGTTAGCACTTGAAACACCAAATAAGAAGCATGAACATGGAAGAATCATGAAAGGAATGGCACTTACCCTATCTGTGTCATTAGTGCCACTTGGGTTTAACGTGTCAACCGCCTTAAGTGCGGCCGCCCACCTTTGACAATCTTTGTTGATTGTCGACCACCGGGAGCAAAGAGACCATTCCGTGCGGTCAATTCCACTTTGTTGTGCAAATCAAAGTGCTCCGTCATCCGGATCCAATATGCATCTCTACTTTGGTCCCCTCCAATGGTGGCCTCCCTAGACACTTGCAACCATGTATTGCATAGCAAGACATCTTCGTCCATGGTGTAGTTGCCCAGTCTTCCTTTCGGTGCATCGACGATACCCTCACCGTCCTCGTCCACCTCAAACTCATGATCATCAAAATGCACATCATTGGTTTGAGACCAATGAGAATTGTTGGAGCCAACACCCATAGTTTACATATATGTCTCATCATTGAAACTACAAAGTATATACAACAAAACAAAGAAGCTATCCATATGTATCCATTCAGAAAACAACAACGCAAAAAAGTGGGCGAAATTTTACCTTGTGGGCATTTCATCGAACACCTTGTGCGCATCGGCCACCGGCGCAACAAGAAAGCTCACCGGCGCTTCGGTAGCCGCCGCATCCGTCGCACGCCTTGAAAGTCTCTTCTTCGGCCGCCTAGAGGAGCCGTCCGCCGCCTTGTTCTTCTTCCCGGACACCTTGCCCGCCTTCACCACCGCCGCATTTGGGAGCTTCGAGAGGGGGCATGTGGCTTCATGGCGGGTGCCGGCGCGACGCCACCCGCCGTCGATGTCGTCTGTGGCGCCATGAAAAGGCCGCACGCGAGACCGGTGGTTGGAGGAGCACCGGCGGAGGCGACGCCAAAGCTCCCCATGCTAGGGTTTGCGGCGGCGGTGGCGGCAGAGGGGTCACGGGTGTAGGATGGGGTGAGGGGGATGTCGGCACGGCCGTCCATCGGGCGAATTCGTCAGTGGCGGCGTGGTTGAGGCGAAAGCGGCGCCGCCGAAGAGGGTGTGGCGTGGGTGCTCGAGTGTGCAGCGCACGGGAGCGGACGCACGAAATAATGGGCACGCAAAAAACTGTATTTTTCCAGCGCAATGCTTTTATCGTGCAGCTGTTGGAGATGCTCTTACCGTCTACTCTAAAATTGAACAGATTGGGAACCAGCCAAGTTGGATTTACTTCTGTGCAGAAATGTGATGAAGCGTGTGAGGAGTGCTAGCCTCTTCACACCAGCCTGGAACTTTGTCTTGTCGTCCTCCTTAAGCAGCCCTGCCCAACACCACATCTGAACTTGAATAGAGTATGTACTTGCTTTGCATACATGATGACACATGGTAATTCTTGTTGTTTTTGGGTTCAGTTTGTCGCACAAGCTCCTTGGGATCAGTTTGACTGGGGATGTTCTGCTGGTGGTAATGAACCCAGTTTTGAGCTGCAGCAATGGAGGATTGTTTGGATCTTCAGCCCGATGATATTGGGCCGAATTCACTGTTCTGATCCTTTTGACTAGCACGATCTGACCCTTGTTCGTAAAAAAATTCGGATCTGACCCTTTTCCTACCGTCATATACGTTGGCGGTAGAAATATGTGGGCTACCGCCATGGTCAACGGCGGTAGACTTTTGGTCAAAGCCCGTTGGCAAAGATGACGTGGCAAGTGGCTTTGCACTTTGCCGGATTTTTTTTAAAATGGAGGAGAACCCCCGGCCTCTGCATCTGGACGATGCATGCAGCCACTTTATTAATTATTCACACAAGACCATACAAAGTCATACAACAGTAAGACTGAAGCCTCCGTCTAGGCAACAAAAGTGTCGCTACTCCTATCCAAGTGATCAAGGGATGCTGATAGTCTGGGCCTAGTACCAAACAAACCTCGCAGCCAAACCTAACATCTAAGACCTGAGGTCCCAACCAGGACGCCTGCCGGGTATGGGTCACCTACCAGTCCAGCGCACTTCTCAACCAGGACGCCTGCCGGGTCTGAGGCCGCCGCAGCCACCTGCCACCAATCCATCTTCAGAGCTGTACTACTACATCTACCTTGCCTGGTCTAGCTGCCGTCGACGCCACCACGATGCCAGACCGCGTCACCCTCCTGTGTGAGTCCATCTCCGTGCATCGGACGCAGTGTCACCACAGCGCCATATGCCGTCGAGACCCGCCGCCATCAATGAGTGAGATGCCGCACCGCTCCACCAAAGAATCCGTCCTCTGGTCCTGCATCCAGCCACCACTCAGAAAACGATGCCCCCATGAGGGAAAACGACGCCAAAAGCACCGCCATCGTCCGATCCAAAAACTCCGGATCTAGGTTTTCACCCAGAGCAGCGCAAGCAAGTCGCCAGAAGCTGCAGAGGCGATGTCTTCAACAAGATAACGACACGAGAACGCCACCATCGCCCGCCATGACCCGAGCCATAGCACGGTTTTCACCGGCAGCCTCGTCTCCCCACTCTACGCCCGGATTGGATGCGAGAATCCACAACCATCTAGCCGACCACCTCCGGCGAAGAAGATGGCCACCACCTCCACGCCCAGGGCTGGAGCCTTCGGCGTCCTCGTGTCGCGTGCCTAGTCCAGAGGTCTCTTGCCGCGCCAAAACAAAGGATGCGCACGACGGCTCAAGGAACCACCATCCAGATCCGAAAGGGATCCAGATCGGACACCATAGCCGCCGACGTGATCTCTTCGTCGCCGCCGCCAGCACGACAACCCTGGTCGCCACCGGCCTGCGCCACCGCCCTTGAATCGGCCGGAGTAGGTCGCCGCCACCCAGATTCGATCGCCGGCCAAGGAAGATTGCCGCCGCTGCCGCTGCGGCCCGCAGGCTTAGCCTGCGATGCCCTCGGCGGCGGCGGCGGGAGGAGAGGGAGGCCCGGCGGGGAGGAGAGGGAGGTCCGGGGAGGAGGCCCCGGTGCGGCGCGGCGCCGCCGCACGGGGGGAGGAGGTCGGGGAGGAAGTCACGGGTCTCTCGAAATACTTTGCCGCCGCACTTTGCCGGATGGTGCACGGCGGTAGAAAATTCTTGAAAAGATATATATAGACATACATGATGGGATATTTGGGTAAGTGTATTTGCACTTTGCCGGATGGTGCACAGGTAGTTTTTAGTTTATTCTTTTCTCCAATAAAAATAAATAACTTGTCCAATCAATGTTAGACATGGATTATTGACAAAAAAATATGTATGGGTATTTGGGGTATGTATTTGCATTTGCACGGGGTATGTATTTGTCCAATTAATGTCCAATCGGTTTGGATATTTAGGGTATGTGCACTTGCAGATCGATGCACGGGTATTCGAGTATGTATTTCTATGTATGGATCGGTGCAAGTAGTTGGTATCTATTTGTATGTATCGATACAGTTCTTGTAGTCCGATATGTATTTACACTAGCCAACCAATGCATAGGAACATGGATAAATATTTGTATGTAGCAGCGATGCAGGCATTTGGTTATGTATTTACACTTGTCGATCGGTGCACGAGCATTTGGATACATATTTGTATGTATCGGATGCCATCTCTCGACCATGAAAACCCGGTTGTAGGTGATATTCCGGTAACACTTGTAACCATCCGTTTCACGTAAATGCATATAGTCTTGGAAAAAGTATAACTACACCTAGGCTTTGACTAGTGCATCAACAAAATAAGATTGTATTTTATAGTCAAATATACAAACCGATACATATACATACATACCTGAATACCCATGTACGGGTCGGCAAGTGTAAATATGTACCCCATTATCCCATCATATATGTTTATATTTTTGGGGGAATTTTTTAAAAAATACAGATAAGTAAAAAATGCTTTCTGTAATAATCCACATCTAACATTAGGAAGCGACTCGCTGGCACCCGGGTGCCAGATTGTTGATCGTAGCACACACCTTTAGAAAGAACCCCCCCCCCCCATGCCAGCTGGCGTACAAAAAAGGAAACCACCACCCGCGCCCGCTGTCCAAACCACAACCCGCGCCCGCAACAGACAAAGATGCGGTCCCCATGAAATCAAGGACCGAATCAACGCAGCTGGGAGCCGGAGCCCAAAACCAGCGTCCACCCTACACTAATCTGGGAGCCGCTACCCAATACCTGCCCCACGCATCTGGACCCTTCTCCCTGCTTCTCCTTCTTCCCCCTCCTTCGTTTGGCCCCAAGGGCGCCATTGTTGCTGGATCCAGAGCTCCATGACAACAGCTGAAGTTTGACCCAGCCCCAAAAATCCAACAGCACCTGCCAGAAAACTCTTGCCCCCACCCCTCCCCCGTTACCTCTGCCCTTCTCCTACATCTGCTGGTATGTCCATCTTCGTCCTTTCCCTCATTGCCTCCCTCATTGCTGCAGCAAAAAAAAAAGGATTTGCAAGTCAAAAAAGCATAAAGATGTAGGAAAAAATAGAGGAGGATGCATATAATTGTAGACAAATTAGCATCCATAAGGTTAGAAAGTCGGATCTGGAAGCATGTTCCATTGCACCCACATGGTTGTAGACAAGTTATATCCATAAGGTTGGCAAGTTAAAATATATCTGCAAGCAAGTTATAAAGTTGTTTCATCTAGGATGATCTATGATCTAGCTAGGGTATTTGCTATGTACAATGCAAAAGCTGTTTCTGAAAAATGTAGGCAAGTCGTGTTCTGTTTACAGGCAAGTACTGTAAAACAATTTTTTGGGCAAGTACTGTAATGTAATGCAGGCAAGTATTGTAATAAATTTTTTTGGGCAAGTACTGTAATGTAATGCAGGCAAGTCCTGTTCTACTGCAGGCAACTGCTGTTAAAAATATATAACTTCTTAATTCAGTAAAGCAGAAAAAGATAGGTAGAAGAACAGATAGTAGTACCTAATAAAGATGCCTTCCTTCTTTTGGACATTGTGAAATGTTGAAGATCACGTATGAAATTTCATGTATGTGGGGGTGGGCAACTTGATCAGATCAGGAGGCAGGCCCTGTTTGGCATCAACAACACGGGTTTTGGTTAGAAGAACTATGAAAATGTACATAACTGTATAAAAGCTATGTTCTAGTCAGGTTGGATGCACACCCTACACACAAAAAACTTATGTATATAAGCAAGTAGTGTACAGTTTCCTACAGATTGCATACAAAATACCAAATTTGATATCTGTTAACATAGAGAAAATTGCACTATATGGAAGTAGTGTACTCTCTTCCATCCCAAGTACTTGTTGGAGAGATGCATAGAAATGGATGTATCTATGACTAGTATACGTCTAGATATATCCATTTCTCTGACAAGTATTTTCGGGCCAAACGGATTATAATGCAGGCAAGTCATGTCCTATTGTAGGCAAGTATTGTGATATAAAAAATGTGGGCAAGTACTGAAATACATTGTAGGCAAGTCCTGTTCTACTGCAGGCAAGTTCTGTAAAAATAAAACTTCTTTATTCATTAATGTAGAAAAAGAGATAGGTAGAAGAAGTACCCAATAAGTTGCCTTCTTTTTGGACTTCTTTGCCAGCTTCATAGTCATACTACCAACAAAAAATGGTACTTAGTAATAATAAAACCTGTATACAAAAACCTATGGCAACCCTGATATAACTTTGGCAGAAATGAAGAAAAAAGCTATGAGACATTAGGCAATCGAACAACATAGTAGTAAAAAGATGTTCTGCAAACGAGTCATACATGTCCAAGCACACACGTTCGAAACACATAATCACATATGGTCCACGCTACCACAAAATGCTAATGAAAAAAGAAAAACTACAGCATTCTTCTGCCTTCTTCATATTGTACACTTGAAAGTGAAGATATATGTGCCACTGTAACTTCAGCAGAGACGAAGAAAAAGGAAGAATCATAAACCATGTCTTCTCCTTTTCGCATTTCCTAATAAAGAACAAAGGATAAAAACAGAAAAACATTAAAAGAGTCACTGTTGGAGGATGAAGGAGATTAAAGGATATTATTGCAAGCCAGAAAATGAACATTCATTATTTTCATGAAATCTGTTTTGTACATTTGCTTCTAGAGTTGCCTTCATTTTTGTTATTAGTTGCCTGTAAATCATTATTTACTTTTTTTTGTCAAACAGGTTGGCGATGATTGACTTAAACGAATTGCCTGTTGATGATGGTCACTCTGAAGTGCGTTTTACGGGTGGGATTGGAGTTGAAGACCCCATGTACTGCACGCAGCCTAATGCCCCACAACCTGGTGGAGTCTACAATGAGGTTGTAGGGGAATCGCCTAATCCCATGAGTACCCAACATGCTCCTGTTGCGCCTGAAGAAGCTATGCAGACAGAAGGCGACACTTTTGATGACACAACGACGTTTGGTGAAATAGGTGGAGCTATTGGACAAAGGGTTGTGGGAAATGATAATGACGATGAAGCTTGGTCCCAACCAAGAGAGCCTTTCATAGGAATGAGGTTTGATACTCTTGAGTGTGCTCAAGAACACTACAATGCCTACGCTCTCCGACTTGGGTTTTCAATCAAGATGAACACTTCTAGGAAAACACACAAACTGGAAAGTTGGAGAAGCAACAATTTATTTGCAACAAGTTCTGAAAACCAAAAGTTGATGATGGAGGTGCGAAAAATGTCCCTGCCCTAGATGTGATTGAGGACACTAATGGAGATGCAGAAGATGGTGCAGACGATGAGATTGTCTTCCTTGATGATGAGTGTAGGAAAAAAAGAAGTCCAAGAAAAGAAAGCGAGATACAATAGTGCAGACAGGGTGTAGAGCAAGGATGGTTGTGAAGCTAAAGGATGGTCGGTGGGAGGTGGTTTTCTTTATTGCTGAACACAATCATGCACTGTTGACAGGCCATCACTAAATAAGTACCTTCGATCACACCAAGGGATCCCTCCAGAAGAGAAATTGTTCCTGAAAAATCTTCATAATTGTAATTTGACCACTGGTGTGTGCACTTTTCAAAAATACATTTTGCATTACTACATTAGCATTCCAAAAAAACCTGCATTTACATTTTCATGCAAAAAAAAAACACTCTGCATTTACTACACTTGTTTTAGTGCTCCGGCATAGTCACATTGACAACTTGGTAGGCAAACTGTAAAACTTGGTAGGCAACCTGTGCTGCAACTGTATGGTCAAGTAAGACATGTAGGCAAACTTGAGCAACTTCTAGTTCTAATAGGAAAACCTGGGAAGAACAGCTGCAGCAACTAGTTGCAACAAAAAAAATGCAGGCAACCTGGCAGCTATAGGTTAAGCAAGTTGGGTATGTAGCCTTAGCAACTTTTGGCTTCTACTAGGTTGGCAACCTAACAGTTATAGGTCAAGCAAGTTGTGTATGCAGCTTGACCAACTTGTGGTTATCTAGTAGGTAGACAACCTGACAGTTGTAGGTCAATAAAGTTGTGTATGCAGTCTGAGCAACTTGTGGCCTTCTACTAGGTAGGCAACCTGACAGTTATATGACAAGAAATTTGTGCATGTAGCTTGAGCAACTTGTGGGTCTCTAGTAGGAAGGAAACTTGCCAGTTATAGGTCAGGCAAGTTGTGTATGCAAATTGAGCAACTTGTGGTTTTGCTAGGATAGGCAACCTGATAGTTATATGTCAATCAAGATGTGTATGCAACTTGAGAAACTTGTGCATATAAGCCTAATTTTTTTGGCTGCCTTTTGTTGCAGGTCGTATGATGAACATCATGTCTGAATTTTATGGTTCAGAGCTAATTGTTCCTTACACAACTAAAGCGATATCAAATCTGAAATCAGGCTTGAATAAGTTTGACACAAAGGAGGGAGATATGATTGAGGCAGTTGCCTACTTCAAGGATCAACAACAAAATGACCCTGATTTTTTTCTACAAGGTCAAATATGATGAGGAGGATAGGGTTGTCAATATGTTCTGGGTTGATGGAGCAGCACGTAGGGCGTGTACTGAGGCTTATCATGATTGTGTCTCTTTTGACACAACATACATGACAAACATGTATAACATGCCATTTGCGCCATTCATTGGTATCAATCTCCATGGACAGTCGATCATGTTGGGGTGTGGGTTGTTAGGTAAGAGTTGGAAACAAGCTGCGATTGGTTGTTTGGGGCATTTCTTGAAGCATTGAATGGTCGAGCACCTGACAACATCATAACTGACCAAGATATTGCAATGGCTGAATCGATTAAGAACATTTTCCCTAGAAGTGTGCATCGGCGATGTCATTGGCACATCATGAAAAAAGCGGAAGAGAAGCTTGGGTCAATGTTGGGCAGGAACCCTAGTTTGTCAAAGGATTTCAACACATGTGTAGACTTCAGCTTCACACCGGAAGAATTTGAGGCAAATGGGTTGCTCTAATGATGAAATATCAGGCTGCTATTGGCACACACTTTGACAAACTCTACGAGTACCGTGCAACATGGGTGCCATGCTACTTCAAGCACCGGTTCTACCCATTCCTGCAATCGACACAAAGAAGTGAGGGCTTCAATGCTGTGCTGAAGCGGTATGTGAACCCACATGGCTCTATCCTAAACTTTGTGAAGCAGTATGAAAAGATTCAAACACATGTGCTTGTGCGGGAGGGTGCGCAAGATTATAGGACAGAGCACTTGCAAACTGATTTGTGGTCACCTTTTCCCATTGAGAAGCGGGCGTACGAAACATACACTAGAGACTTGTACAAAAAGTTTCGTAATGAGTTTGAAATGATTGGGAGGTACAATGTACGCCCCCGGGGTGCACATTTATATGAGCTTGAACCTAATCAGGAATGGGTTGCTAAGTATGGGGATAGGAACTACTTTGTGTCAGTTGAAAGTGATGCAGGCAACTACACTTGCGAGTGCTGCAAGATGGACAGAGATGGTATCCTCTGCTGCCATATCTTGAAGGTATTTACCCACCTTGGAGTGGATGAAATACCAGCGCAACACATTCTTCAAAGGTGGACTCCCCTAGCAGTTCCTGATGCGCCCCCCGCTGTCCAAGAACAAGCAGATGAAATGCCCCCTTTGTCAAAGAGGCAAATGCGACATACGAACCTGCAGATGGATTTTGCAAGCTTGGCCAAAGTTGCATGTGCATCCGATGCTGTCGCAGAAGTTCTGAAGAAGCATATGCATGCAGCTCGGACAGAGCTTCCATGCCTAAAATTGACCAAGAAAAAGAAGCCTCCAGCAGCTATGTGTGCCAGACGCACTCAGCATGAAACAGCTACTGATGCTCCTCCTCAGCCACCATCGTTTTCGGCGCAAGCACCTGCTCCACCTCATAGTGGGAATACGCAAACAACTACTGGTGCTCCTCCGCCGTCGCCACCCTCAGGGGGTGCTGGAGGCTCAGGTGCTCCTGTTCCATTGCATCCTGACAGCCCTCGAGGTTCTGCGCCTACTCCAACTATTCCAAGGGACCCACCGAAGTCCAATACGAAAGGGAGAGCGAAGTCTAAATGAATTGAATCAGCACTGGAACTACACCCCAAAAGTAAGAACAAATGTAGTTTCTGTGGTTCTGTTGACCACAATACAGTGAGCTGTGAGGCAAGGTTGGTGTGAAGGCCAAAGAAGGAAGCGAAAAAACGGGAGCCAAATGAGGATGGAGTGAAAAAACGCCCCCAAGTTTTTTTTTCTATTGTTCAATGAGAAAGCTCATGAAAACTATATTGACATTTTGGGCAACTTAGAATTGATTTGTGGTGTGGTTTGATACTTGGTGTTGATTTTTCATTTGTCCTCGTTGCGATCATATATACGTTTCTTTCCCTTGCTTAAGCAAAGTAGCAGTTGGTAAACATTTTCGCAAAATGGAAACACTATTTTCAAGCATTTCTATAACAACTTGCCTGCTATTCTTAAATAAGTTTGTCTAGTTTCAAAAATATTTCTTGCGTTCCAACTTTGAATAAGTACATGAACTATGATCCCATAGGTACTTGCTGTTCAAAAAATAGCAAAATTCGAATGAGTACAAAAAAAGGAAGCTGTGATAAACATACCTACGGTAGTTCCAGGATTTCCTTCCAAGGAGCTTTGTTGCGAATATCTGAGACCCAGGTGCTTGTCAGTTGCTTCCTGATATTTGGAATATCACTTGGTTCGTATTTTGGAACAGCCCTAGCAACCCATTTGTTGGTGTTCGTCAGCCCGTAAATGCCACAGTCAGTGATGTTTGTAACACACAGGAGGCAAGAAAAACTTGTTTAAGAAACTACACATAAGTAAAAATTGGTTTCTGAATAATTGATATTGGGAAAAGTTGCTTACTCATTGTTCTGCCTCGGGACATTGATGTTGACTAGCGGAAACTTATCCAGCACAACACGTGAGTGTCCATAATGATGCTCCCATAAACTACGAACAACTGCTGCTATCGACCTAGCGTTCTTGTCCAAGACAGGATTATCTAGTGTCCTCCAGGAATCAAGGACTTCAAACCTCTTGTCCCTTATGTTCAAATTGAACACCCAGTAATGATTCCCCGATACTGGTTTTTCTGGGTCAATGTTCTCTAGGATAGGAAACATAATCTAGATAGAAAAGCATTTCCAGAAAAACAATATGAGATTCAGATAAAAAAATGAGGCAATTTGAGAAGAAAGTACTCATAAAAAGAAAAGAGGGCAAAACACTTTTTGATGAGGCAACTACTGGTTCAGGTAATCCAAGCAAAAAATAAAAAAGCAAAGCAGCTTACAGCTACAACTGAGGCAACTACATGTTTCATGGCAGGCAAGTTTGTGGTTTTCTTAAGTTTTCATGTTACACAGGTTCTTTCCCCGAAGCAAGTTGCAACGAAAATAAAAAGGTTAAGACTAAGGCTATCTATAAAATTGAGCTAGACATGTCATTCTACGGAAAAGAACATGAACAACTTTGCCAACTATATTTGGGGCAAGAACTTGCAAGATGATGAGGCAAGTACTTGTAATTGATGAGGCAACTACTGGTTCAGATAATTCAAGCAAAAAATAAAAAGCAAGCAACTTACAGCTACAACTGAGGCAACTACATGTCTCATAGCAGACAAGTTTGTGGTTTTCTTAACTTTCATGTTACAGAAGTTCTCCCCTTGAAGCAAGGTGCAACAAATATAAAAAGGTTAAGGCTGAATCTCTCTAAAAAGTCGAGCTAGACTTGTCATTCTATGGAAAATGAACATAAACAACTTGCCAACTATATTTTGAGGCAACAACTTGTAAGATGATGAGGCAACTACTTGTAATTGATGAGGCAACTTCTGGATCAGGTAATTCTTGCTTCAAAATAAGCAAGCAACTTACAGCTACAATTGAGGCAACTACATGTTTCATAGCAGGCAAGTTTGTGGTTTTCTTGACTTTCATGTTGCACATGTTCTTTCCTAAAGCAAATGTGCATCGAATAAAGAAGGTTAAGTCTGTGGCTGTCTAAAAATTTGGGATAGACTTGTCGTTCTACGAGAACAACATAAAAAACTTGCCAACTAGATTCGAGGCAAGAATTTTTGGAAGATGATGATGCAATTACTCCCAGAAATGATGAGGCAACTAGTGGTTTAGGTAATTACAGGGCAAAGAAAAAGTCGCAGCTTGTTAACTTCTATTTTTTGAAGCAAGTAGTCGCAGCTTGTTACAACTTGTCAGCAGACTAAAAGAAGGAAAAAATAGTGTACTCACCATGTCTTTTCAGTCCAAGTGATTTGACTTGTTAAACCTGGCAGTAATCTCTTTTGTATTTCATATCATCTGTTGTAACCTGACATGTACAAAACAGATAGACAAACATGGAGCGCAAAGATCAAATTTCCATTTGTTGGGTTACAAATCACCATCAAGAAGGGGAGCAAAGGGCAAAAAAGCCACTGTAGGGTGCATCTCTTACCGAGAATTTAACTGGCATGATAACCTTCTTTGAGTCTGCTGGCAAGTTGTAAATTATACATTATAACCCAACTTGGAAAACATGCGAAACGACGAAACCAACACACTTCATGGACTCCGCGAGCTCCCTCAAGGTTACAAAGTATCCCTCGAATTCGATGAGTCTTGGGCTGTATAATAAATTTGCACAGGACAAAAATAAAGCATGAAAAAGTAAACTTGCCTATACATGAATATTGTAGCTGCTTGAAAAAACAAACAATGAAGAAGGTGATGGTACATACCTGTTATCCGTATCGGGTGATTTTCTGCACTGCGCCTTGCGTGCAAAATAACAGATGCATATAAGCGATTGACTTCGGGTTTGCAATAGAATTCCTTTTTGTTGTCAATGCCCGTGAAAGGTTATCTCAAAGATGCTGATGGCTTGACGAGCCTCCTCTCAAATTTGTTGGTAATCACCTCCCCGGAACTACTACTGCTAGAAAACTTACCACCTGACCCCACATCTATTTCATTGATGATTTTCTCTGGTGTACTGAACATAGCACAATTAACTGATTCTTTCCCCCTTCGTTCTGCTTCAGCACACACTGCCTCTAGTTCCTCTGCATCTCACACATCATCATCAAGGTTTATTACTTCTCTTATGCTCATTGTTGCGATATTCTCTATTTGCATGTTCAGAACTTCATCCCATTTGTTGATGTCCTTATCTCCTTCCTCAAGGACAGGTTCCAATTCATCGAAAATCACTCCAAAACTTGGAGCTGGGCAGTAGTCATCGCACATCCCGGACACCCTTCTACTCTTGAGTTCGTTGGCTGGCTCTTCAACTATTCTCTGTGGTGGGATGTGGAAGGGAGCATTTGTTGGAGCAACACACTTGTCTATAATTTCATTTATTTTGTCTATATCAACAGTTTGCTGCTTATGTGGTACCGGTGGCCAGTTCTCCTTGTTTGCATCACCTTGGAAGTGTTTTGGAGGCAAACTCAGGTTAGTCTTCAGTAACTTTGCTACCGGTCCTACATGTCTTACATCAGTCCCTGCAGGCATCATCTGTCCAGTGCCGTGCAACAGGGGCACTATTTGTTTCCCAGCCATTGTAGATGAATTCACAAGCTGAGGGGTCCTTGCAGCCAAAACAGCAACAGGGCTAGGAAACTTCTCCTCTAGCACTGGTTTTATTCCACCAGTCATGTATGAAGTGGCAGGGTGCTGGCTCCTTCCAGGCAACTCAATAACATTGTTGGGAAACTTCTCGAGAGGCACTGCTTGTTTTGCATCATTGCTTTACACAGGATCAACCTGAGGACTCTTTGCAGACAACTTCACAACAGACCTAGGCAACACATCCACCTGTCCTTGTTGTTTTGTACCAGAGTCTAGAAAGTTGTCAAGGTGTCGGTTCTCATCAAGCAACTTCACTCTTGTGGTGGGCAACTTCCCCACTGAACTTGCTTGCTTGATAGTGCCAATTTTGCAGCCTTGCTCAACCGGCTTCTAAACACTGTAAGTTGCCTGACATTTTGCTTGACTTGCCTTGTTAGCCAACATAGTTGCCTGTTGAACTTTTTCAGTTTGGCCTCTATGTTTGAGTGATGGTTTCACACAAGTCGGTTCCATCCTTTCTGCAGCTGCAACAGGGTTTGGATTTAGGTTGAACGACACTCTCTTTTTCTTCCTTGGTGCAATTGACATTAAATCTTTCTTAGAAAATGCTTGCGGCAGATTTATTCCATAAACTGCTTGCATGAGTTCAGTCTTTCTTTGGGGGGGCATAACTCCTCAGGATTGAATCTGATGCATGTTTCTCTTTCCTCATCGCGAAACACCATCTGATCGAATAATGTGCTCGCATATGAGCGGGGTTTCCGCCCATCAAACACTTGTGGCACTTCAAGTTCCTTTTGAAAGGGGTCCCACTGCTTCTTGAACTCCATCTTGACAAAATCTATAAGGGAAAATGTTTCTGTAGCATCTCCTGCTTGTTGTTTGCTGTCATTTTGCTTGATAAAGAAATTTGATCCAGAGTCGCTGTCCCCGCTGTTGCTTGAACTTCCTTCTCCTTCATCTCCATCAGAATTGTTTGTCCTGCTGCATCCTCCTGTATTGGCTCCTCCGCCATGGTCCTCATCATCTCCATTTCCATCATCGTTTTTCTTGCCTCCGCACTTCTTGACTTGGTCCTCATTGTCCTCATCTTCACCAACTTTCTCTGTCTCGTCATCTTCAGCTGCCTCTCTTTGCGGCACATCGGCCTTGTTTACCTCTTCCTCATTAACTTGGGGGTCACTGTCCTTCCTTCCTTGCACATTGCCGTTGTTGCCCTTGTTTTCTGTTGTTTCATGTGGCTCCTCACTATCCTTATTGGCATCAACCTCAGCAGAATTGTGTCTGACATTGCCTCCATGACTGGTGTTGTCATCATCATCATCTGAACTGTCATCTCCGTTGTCATCCCCCGAGTTACCACTGTCTTGTTCTGATTCATTGTCTTCGTCGTCGTCCTCATCCTCGCTCTCTTCGTCCGACTTGAATGACTCCTCATCCTCACTTGAGCTATGTTCAATCATTCTAGGTGTTGCTCGCTTCCTCCGAGAACTGGTATGTTCACTTGCCTGTGGGTTAATGTCTATGTTCTTGCTTGAGCTAGGTTGCCCCTCGTCAAGCTTCCCTATGCCCACTACGAGCTTCCCGATAGCATGTGACATTTCAGTGCACATTTCATGGACCATTCCTGTTATCCTATTTTGCTTCTGCACACCAAAAACAAAAACACATAAATGTGTGTCAGATAGTAAACTCATTGGGATAAAAAAATCCAAAATGCAGTGAGAAAACATATAAAGGACTTTCTTGCTATTGGAACTTACATAGTTGTCGTAACTTTCAGGCAACCTAGCTGCAACGAATTCTAAAACGTGGTCCAAGCTTCCAAACAAACTGTCGTTTGCACACCGTGAAAATTCAGTCTTGAGTTGTTTTCATCAAAACCAAAATAAGGCGAAAAAACTAAATGAACGTCATGTGATCAATGCCGTATAGGTAGTATATAACTTGCCTATGTTTATAGTATAAATTCTCTTGGATTTCACTTTGGATTTGCCATGTTTCGATCAAAGAAAAAGGAAAGTAGTACATTATGGAGGTTGCCCTGTTTTGGACTGGAAAAACTGACAGAATGAACTACACATTTCCCAATATTGTATAGCAAGTTTCTCATTATTGTCTGAAAAAATGGCAAAAACATAACAGTCATAGTTACATTATCTAGCTAGGTTATTTGCTATGTACAATACAGAACAACAAAAGTAAAAATGTAGGCAAGTTATGTTCTGTTTCCAGGCAAGTACTGTAATTTAATGTAAAGCATGCAAGTCGTGTTCTATTGCAGGCAAGTACTGTAATATAATTTTTTGGGGCAAGTACTGTAATGTAATCAACATTCAAATGTGTTTGTACTGCTTGGAAAAAGGAAAACTATTACCCCCAATCATATGTTTCTTCCACAGGCAAGTTATGTTGGTCCTAATACTATGACTTGCCTAAACTTGTAACAATGTGTTTGGCATAATTTGTATAATAAATTGTTTCTGTTTCTAACCTATAAATTGTTTTTTTGCAAATTAATGTGTGTTTTGATATTAAATAATTCTAGCACGAAAAGAACTTACACGCAGCTTGCCATACACTCATGGACCCTTCCTGTCTTTCTTCATGACTTTGGTTATTAGATCATCATTCCAGATGCTTGCCCTTGGAAGTGTAGCAGGTATTGGTTCATCAACATCCAATGAACCCAAATACAAAATCTGTAAAAAAAATAAATTGCAAAAACTATTAGGAAACACATGGCTCTTTCATACTTGCATTGAAAAAGGAAAACTATGGAAAAGAAAACATATTATAAATGAGTTGCCTCATACTTACAACTAGATGGAAAACACAGCAGCAAACAGCCTTCTTCTTGTCACCAAAAACCCATGAATGCCAATCTTAGTTGATCAATAACAAAGTCGCATATCTTAGTGTCTTTTATAGCACTTGTGTGAAGAATAGCAGTGTAACACCTTGGTGAGATGCTCAAGCTTGTGGTTGGGGAAAGGAAGCAGGAGAATGAAACAGCCAACCAAGCACGCAGGAAATTGTCATCGGACGCCCCATTCATCTTCCCAATCATTTTACACCATGAAGTCAATGTAGGGGCGTTTTTCCCTCGATCTTGTAAATACTGTTGAATTCCCTTATAACATCTGGATTCATTTCAAAACATACTTTCCTGCCATTGTTGGGCAAACCCCAAATCCTCCTAACCTATCTGCATCTACTGGTATTTTGCCTCTATCTGGTATAACAATTTGAGACTTTTCTGGGTCGTAGTGTTTCATGATCCACTGGCCGAGATCACCAGGCATGGTTGTAGATGTGATATCTGCTACGTCTTGAGCTTGCGTTGGTTTTCCTTGAAGAGGAAAGGGTGATGCAGCAATAGTGGCGTAAGTATTTCCCTCAGTTTTTGAGAACCAAGGTATCAATCCAGTAGGAGGCTCCTCAGAAGTCCCACGCACCTACACAAATAAACAAAGAACTCGCAACCAACGCAATAAAGGGGTTGTCAATCCCTTCACGGCCACTTGGGAAAGTGAGATCTGATAGAGATAGTATGATAAGATAAATATATTTTTGGTATTTTATAATATAGATGCAAAAAGTAAAGATGCAAATAAAAGTAGATTGAAAGCTTATATGATAAAAGATAGACCCGGGGCCATAGGTTTCACTAGTGGCTTCTCTCAAGATAGCATAAGTATTACGGTGGGTGAACAAATTACTGTCGAGCAATTGATAGAAAAGCGAATAATTATGAGATTATCTAGGCATGATCATGTATATAGGAATCATGTCCGCGACAAGTAGACCGACTCCTGCCTACATCTACTACTATTACTCCACACATCGACCGCTATCCAGCATGCATCTAGAGTATTAAGTTCATAAGAACAGAGTAACGCATTAAGAAAGATGACATGACGTAGAGGGATAAACTCAAGCAATATGATATAAACCCCATCTTTTTATCCTCGATGGCAACAATATAATACGTGCCTTGCAACCCTTTCTGTCACTGGGTAAGAACACCGCAAGATTGAACCCAAATCTAAGCACTTCTCTCATGGCAAGAAAGATCAATCTAGTAGGCCAAACCAAACTGATAATTCGAAGAGACCTGCAAAGATAACTCAATCATAAATAAAAGAATTCAGAGAGATTCAAATATTTCTCATAGATAAACTTGATCATAAACCCACAATTCATCGGATCTAGACAAACACACCGCAAAAAGAGTTTACATCGAATAGATCTCCACAAGAGAGGAGGAGAACATTGTATTGAGATCCAAAAAGAGAGAAGAAGCCATCTAGCTAATAACTATGGACCCGTAGGTCTGTGGTAAACTACTCACAACTCATCGGAGGGGCAAGGGTGTTGATGTAGAGGCCATTCGTGGTCGATTCCCCCTCCGGCGGAGCGCCGGCGAAGGCTCCAAGATGGGATCTCGCGGATACAGAAGGTTACGGCGGTGGAAATTATTTTTCGTTGGATCCCTGGATGTTTTCGGGGTACGTGGGTATATATAGGAGGAAGAAGTACGTCGGTGGCCGCTCGAGGGGCCCAGGAGACAGGGCGCGCCCAGGAGGGGTGGGCGTGCCCTCCTATCTCCTGGCCGCCTCGATTGCTTCTTGACTTGCACTCCAAGTCATCTGGATCTCGTTAGTTCCAAAAATCTCGCTCCTGAAGGTTTCATTCCGTTTGGACTCCATTTGATATTTCTTTTCTTCGAAATACTGAAATAGGCAAAAAAAACAGCAATACGGGCTGGGTCTCCGGTTAGTAGGTTAGTCCCAAAAATGATATAAATATGTAAAATAAAGCCCATAAACATCAAAAAGGGTAATATAATAGCATGGAACAATCAAAAATTATAGATACGTTGGAGACGTATCAATATCCAACAAGCCCACAAAGTTTATGCCTCTGATAACATTTTTTTGGTCTTCGTCGAGATCTTTGTTCAACTTAAAAAGCCTTGCAGGTGATGACCTGTTCCTAGGACCCTGAAAAATTGACAAACTAAAGTTATTTCTACTGCAAGAGAAAAAAACATGGGGGGCGCGCTTTTGAAAAAGCATATACAAAAGTTGCTTACTGGCGACACTGATTTGCTTAAGCATATCTAATAAGTTAAAAAAGCATCAACGGGTTTCTCTCGATATACATCAGCCAACAGTTATCATGTACTGACACGACTTGCTTGTTGAAAACATTTGATTTGCTTAAAAAACCACTATAGTTGCACACACTTTCCAACTGCATACATGAAGTTCTAGCGCAAACAGAAACACAAAAGTTGCTCACTGCCAACACTGTTTTGCTTAAAACATATCGTAGAACTTGGGTGCTATTTTTTGTTTTCTCAACAAATTGCTAGTACAAAAAATTCTGGCACTTTTATGTGTGCTTAAACTTCTGGTGCTTTCTGGTGCATGGATCACATAAAGTTGCCTACAACCTACACCTCCTAATTTGAGATTTTCCCATGGTACTGTTTGCTAGGTGTGCATGTAGCATGAGTTGCGGGGACATGACCACCAAAAAGTTGCCTCCCACCTAGCGTAGAAAAATAAAAAAGATTTGAGATGCATGTACTGCATGAGGTGCTGCTACATGCGAAAAATGGAGGCAATTTATGTGTGAAAACTAGAACATGAAATGCAACTCCATATTTTGTTCCGATGGCAATGTTTGCTAGTTGCTAGTAGCTAAAAGTTGCAAACCAACTTGCTGGTCAGAAAACAAAGACTTTGTAATCATATGGTCGTGGGAGGAAAGGCGGTACGGGGAGGGATACTTCATTTTCAGTCACTTTCCGTTTTTTTTCTTTGGTTGTTCATCTTGTGTAACATCAGCTTCATAATCACCTCCTACTGGTTCTACTTCGTTGCTATCAATATCTGCAGGCCGCTTCCCCCGGTTGATGACCCGCTTCTGGCGCTTGCGTTTGTAAACATGAGTTGTTGAACCACCTTGCTCTTCTGCTGTAGGTGCCTGTAATAAAATCACAAATTTCTTTAACAAAAAAAAGTAGCAACCAAACCGAAAATGCTATTTACGTAGCAAAAATCAGAAGGAATACCCCCCGTTCAGCTTCGGGAGAGGGAAGTGGAACCGAGCCAAGCGGTGACTCTGCTGACTGCTTTTGATCATGCTTTTTTACTTTGTTTATTCATCTTTACCTGTAAAAAAGTAGTTTAAAAAAGCAGTTACATACCAAAAAGATTGTCACCATGGAAAAAAGTCTGATTATAAGAATGTAAATTGCCTGAATATTAGGATGAAAATGCCTCGTTATCTAGCAATCATCTGATTACCAACACGAAAAAAGTCTGATTATCAGCACTCCTATCAAACACAAAAAAACATTTGCCATGAGTTGCATGACTGTTGACATGTTGCCCCGGACCAGTAAAACACAAAAAATAAAACAACCGTGTGCACGTAAGTTGCCTGACAAAATGGCACTAACTTGCCTGGTCCAGAAGAAGAGTGAGAGGAACGTGGATATAAATAGGTGGCATTGTGAGTATGGTACAACTCGGGTCCCGGCCAGGACAGCAGGCCCGTGCAAAATGATGTACAAACCTCGCAGCCTATCAAATTCTGATTGCAAGTGAGATATGAGGTTGATTCGATCTCACTTGCGCCATCGCAGGGATCCTGGTCCCTTGGTCGGTCACCTACCTACGTGAATGAATGGCATATGAGGAGTAGCTCTCTTTTTCCGTTCATTGATTGTGAAATTTTTGGCAATCCAACTTGGCCAATCATCAACCTACAAAGAATTGATCCTAGTTTACTTCTCACCTTGTTGTCAACATTTTATCTGAATCTTGGTGGAAGATTTCATGACACTCGTATCAAACACACAAAAAAAACCATTGACATAAGTTGCCTGACTGTTGACATGAACTTGCCCCGGACTAGTAAAAACATAAAAAATAAAACAACCGTGTGCACATAAGTTGCCTACCAAATGGCATTAACTTGCCTGGTCCCAGGAAACACTAACAAAACACCCGTGTGCCATAAAATTGTCTGACGGTTCGCATGAACTTGCCCGCTCATGAGAAACCCTGCTAACACCCCGTGTCATGACTTGCCTGGTGGTGGTGATAAACTTGCCTGCTACAAAAAAATCACCAGCAAAAAACGCTGAAACAGCATCTGCACAGGGTGAAAGTGAGGGCTGAGGGAGGACACGAACCCTCAAACTAGTTTGACCACGAAATCACACGAATCCGGCGCTCACATTAACAAACATGGACGGATATGGATATTAAGGGGGGGATTTCATACCCAGTACCTAACCTAACCAACACTGCTGCCGAACACATCGTGATCTACGGGGGGAAAACTACCTCGACCAACTAGCAAATTGATAGAAGCACTAGTTGCTCTAGACAGAACGCCACGAACGGGAGAAACTCCCATCGCCAGAAAATGGAGAGGTGAGAGCAGGGGTGGGGGTTAAGAATCGCGTCAACATACCTTCTCCTTCCTTCGCCACCACACAAAATGAGGCCAGCCTCACTTCGCAACCGTCCGCCACCCCCGCGAGTCGAGCACTGCGCGGTCGCCGAGCTCACGAGCGAGAGCCGCTCCCCGCGGCCAGCGTACCGCGGGGTAGAGCAACTCCGGCCGCCGGCCACCCACGACGCCGAACGCCTCTCGAGAGAACTGATGTGTGGCGAACTACGGCGAATTTGGGCAGCGGCGAGGGTTCGATTTGGGGGCGATTTGGGCGAGGGAGAGGGGAAGAAGAAACCGCCCACTCTGCCGAATTGGGGAGAGAGCCGTTTGCGAGAGAGAGCGATAATGACGGGCCCCACCCAGGCGAGTCGCTCATCTCGACCATATTTCACCTGGCCCCACCACCACGTGACGCACCGCTCGGCCTCGCCCTGACCAGGTTACACCTGGCTCGACCGTGCGCAGATTGCGACGGATCCGACGGCTATCGTCGAGTGTGCTCGGCAAGTCCATTTAGTGCACGCGCACTTTTAAGAGTTTAGGCTAACATTAATTAGATGAATCGCTTTTTTATTCTCAAATACTCGAACCGATATACATAACAATGCATAGCAGAACAGCTCGTGTGTCATCCGGCAAAGTGCAAATACACGTACTCAAATATCTCATCATGTATGTTTATATCTTTTCAAGAATTCCGGCAAAGTGCAAATACACGTACCCAAATATCCCATCATGTATGTTTATTTCTTTTCAAGAATTCCGGCAAAGTGCAAATACACGTACCCAAATATCCCATCATGTATGTTTATATCTTTTCAAGAATTTTCTAAAATAGTTACAGAAAAGTTTTAAAAAAAGTTTTTGCCAACAATTCATATCCTAACATAAACTGGACAAATTATTCAATTTTATTGGAAAAAAAAAGTAAACAAAAAATCTAGGTCGTAGCAAGATTTGATCCCTTGTCTTGTAGAAGATAACCAGCACCTGATAGCCAACTGCCCAGGATAAAAGTTCAGTAGCACATGGCAACACAGACTATTTATAGCTTCGAGATCCGCCACTTGCCACATCATCTTTGCCAGCAGGCGTTGACCATGGCGGTAGCCCACATATTCTACCGCCAACGTCTATGGCGGTAGCAAAAGGGTCGGATCCGATTTTTTTTACGAACAAAGGTCAGATCGTGCTAAACTTTGTCAAAAAGGTCAGAACAGTGAATTCGGCCATGATATTGCAGTCAAACCTTCAGTTTGGCACTCTTGGACTCTGGCAATATTTCATGTGAAATTTTCCGTGGGTCTCCAACTGATAACCCAAGTGAGTGCTCTGCTATTAAACTGATTACCTTGGTGCCCTGTTCTCCGTGTCCGGCGGATGCATCCAGTTTTCCATGTGCATTCTTCAGAAGCTCGATTGTCTTTCTTCTGATTGAGATTCTTGGGCAACTGAACTTGGGCAACTGAACGACAACAATAGTTAAAAGGGGAAGATGACCCTTCCTCCTTGTGATCTCTCTGTAAATTTCAGCAGTTGTAACTGAACTTGGTTGATCAAGTGAACTTCGCCTTTTTCATTTTAAAAACATGGTTTCTTTCAACGCCTCGTTTTCATCAAGTATAAACAAAAATTCCGTTGTATTGTTTTAAAACTACCACATACAATATGTTCCCCTTCGCGCCATTTACCATTCCAATTTTTGACTAAACATACCATTACCAGCATAAAATTTCAAATGACAGAAGAACTGGGTAAGGAATGCTAGCATCAAATTTTTTTATTTTTATTTTTTTGGCGAGAAAATTTCCGATCTATTCATCTTCAATCAAGGCAGTACAACGAATACCAGAAATAATAAAAATTACATCCAGATCCATAGACCACCTAGCGACGACTACCAGCACTGAAGCGAGCCGAAGGCGCGCCGCCGTCATCGCCCCTCCATCGTCGGAGTCGGGCACAACTTGTTGTAGTAGACAGTCGGGAAGTCGTCGTGCTAAGGCCCCATAGGACCAGCGCACCAGAACAGCAACCGCCGCAGAAGAATAACGTAGATCAGAAAGATCCAATCCGAAGACACGCGAACGTAGATGAACAACGACGAGATCCGAACAAATCCACCAAAGATAGACTCGCCGGAGACACACCTCAACATGCCCACCAACGGTGCTAGACGCGCCGCCGGAATGGGGACTAGGCAGGGAGACCTTTATTCCATCTTCAGGGAGCCGCCGCCGTCTCGTCTTCCTGAGCAGGACACAAACCCTAACAAAACTGAAAAAAAAACAACTAAAAACGAAGCTCTCCCGCCGGCCCTTGCCGAGATCCACCGCGCCCCCAATGGCTCTAGGGCCACCGAAGAGGAGGCGGACCTGCGGCGACGATGGCGGGAGGCATCATCCTAAATAAAATTTACGTATTTTGCAAGGAACAACATCAGATACTTTGACTAGGCACACCGCAAAACATAATCCAGGCCTCCGGTAAGCTAGAAGCGAAAAATGAAACCTGATGTGTGAAACACCTATGTGCATACCATACATACAAATAACAATTCCACTCTTCCGAGTGGCTACTTTCGACCACACTCCTACTACATTGCATCCTTCCAACTACAAATTTTTCAGCTGGTACCCACCCTTCTAGTTACAAAACATAATCCAGGCGCACCCTTTATTCCACCCTTCGACCTTTATACCCCAAGGAACGTGTAATAGATGCACACAGAAGAGAAATAATCCGCGAGGGAGGTATGACATTAGCCGCTCCCCGGTTTTGTATCACTGCCCAACCTGTACACAAAGAATAAACCAATGTACAACTCAGATCAAGGCTCTGATTCGCGTCACCGGGGACTGCATATTTTCCAGCTTGTCGGTCAGCTGCCTGATGTCCTTGGCGCGGCTCTCATCTTCCCCGCTGGTTAGGTACGCACATCTGGCCTTGGATTCCGAAATGTCGCTCTGTAGCGAGGCGATTGTCGCTTTCAGGGCCTCTTTGGACGCCACATTCGAGACTGCGTGAAACACTGGAGTCCAGGGGTTCTAGGGGTGCCGACACTGTTCTGAAAACTGTTCTGCCTGCTGGGCCTGTTGGGCCCGCTAGTTGAAAAAATGTTGTCCATGCCTCCGGTTCCTGCAGTAGCACGAGTTTGTAACTTGTAAGACACTTGAAACCTCATTCAAAGAGCAACCCAAAAAATAATGTGAAGCCCAAGGCATGTAAAGTAGTTCATTCCATACCTAGGTTCCACAGCTGTTCAATGGTTCCCTGGCTAAGAGACTTATCAAACTTAAGGGCCCCGAGAATTCCAGCAGCGATCATCCCCATTGCATCACCTTCAGATCTGCAAATCATGGAAAAGGTGCAGCTCTTCTGTTTCTTCCACGGCCGCAATCTGCATGTTCAAATGGATATAAGTAGTTGAGGTATCTAGTAACAGTGTATTCCCAGCAGGTTTTGGCAAAAATATTGAAAGAACTATTCCTACTGGTTCTTTAACTGAAAATTTTACATTATCCATCATCCACTTTGCATTCCCAGTTTCCCACCGCCTAATTGATCTTTATTTAATTTTCCATTCCAATGAGTTGATTTCTCAAGCCGGTTTTATTGCCTGTAAACCTTCAATTCCAGCATGAAGGTACCACCAAATATCTGCCTATCAGAATACAGAGAAGGATAGCACCAAATCGAAATAGAAGTATAGCAGCCATGTATATACCGTAAATCGCTCCACTGGAAATGTCCTTTCGTCCAGCACCTTCTCTGCACCTCCCAAGTTAGGTCGGTCACTACTTGTGCCGGACACGTGCAGATTCCTGAAGGTTTATGCCAGCATTTATCATCCCTACTAATAGGATCGCCACTACAAGGGGAAGACCAATCTCGTGCTTCTTCTGTCCCTTCCAAGTGCGAACAACTAGTTTCTTAACAGAACTGACACAACAAGATCATCTGCACCCCTAGATCAAACTTTAAATTGCTGTCATTGTCTCCGGATCTTCCTTCTGTAATATTAGGAGATAAGGGGAAAATGAGAAACACTTTCCTCACAAAAGAAAGGAATAAAACAAGAAATGAAAGATCTTCCTCCACCATCTGAAATAAGGACTTGGAACATTTATCCGTGTATTGTTTCAGTAGTAATAGTAACCAAAGTAGAGCTTCTACAATCTAGAAAGTTGCAAATGCTTACTTCCTTGTCAGTGACGTGAGATGGTGTGAAAAGTTTCCCAAGTGGACCAAAAGATAAATCCTTCAGTCCTCTCAAGAGGCCTTCTCCTGGACCACCATCATGTCCTGTAATACCGAAACGATGCAGTAAAGACTCAGTACAGCTCAGTCCACCTCTGCATCTAACGGAACAGATAGATCAAACTCTTTGAGAGAAAACGACAGGTTGTTAAATGAGCAATCAGCAAATGTGGCACTGTGATTGGGCACAACTCCATCAGCTAATAATGAGGCAATTCTTAAACAAGAAAGGTCACCTAAAATGCAAAATTACAGGCAATATTTAATCAAACAGAAAAGAACATTATGTTCCACTGTTAATGTTGAAGAAGACACGCCGTAAGAGGCTAGCATGTGATGACTGTTTTCGAAGCACACTTTGGAGGTAACGGAGAGGTGTGGTCTCAAGACGATAAAATGAAAAGAAAGAAATTCCAGCAGCGAATCCCAAGAATTAATTCCCAAATGGATAAACTAGAGGACAAACGTTTTAACCTGATAAAGTAACATAGTAGACTAGGCCCAGAGACGGTTGATAACTTGATATGATACAAGCAGTAGTACAAAAACGAAGGCATAATCAGTATTCACCAGAATCAGGCATAGGCAAAGATTCTGGTGGAACAGCTTGTATAAATGGTTGTATCGATGTCCACGGAGGACGAAAAAATGTGTCGACGTAGAAATAATATTCACACATGAGACACAGCAAAGGTGTGTATTCCTAACAGGTTTTGACAAAAAGATTGAAAGAAGTATTATATCCATAGCTCAAATAAAATCTCTATCATGGTTATATCAGAAGTTCACATTGCCAAAGTACCATAAGAAGTGCATAGATATAAATTGTACTGGATTTCCATCTAATTTAACAGAGTAAGTAAATGACTATAAACTTCATGACTTGTGTAGTTTCTTCACTATAAACAAGGTATGCATCTTACCTCAGAAACAGCCCAGCCACCTTTATGCAAGACAAGTTTTTTGAGCTCTCCCTGTCTGAAATGCTACCCTTCAAAAATAATGAGAAAAACACTAGGTGACAACAATAGAAAAAATTCTCTGACAAGAAAGCCTGAATAATTATGTAATCAGAGAAGCGTACAGTACTCAATAGACAAGCAAAAAAATGTACCCGTGAGAAGAACAGTGATTGCATTAGAAGTTCAGGCTAAAACTCTGTTGACGCAAACAAAATTCCAACAAACAAGTCACTATAGATGTCTATAAATAGCATATTCAAAGTTGATTGGGCTGCTAGTCCTTACCAGCATCTTCAATGCAAAGGAACTCTGTTTACCATGGAAGATCCTGCTGCTTCTGCGTGTTGGCAAAATAGGAGAAGGAAAAGAGTAAAAAGAATGCAAAGAATATCCATATGTGTTATATCTGATAATTCTACTACATAGAATGCAAACATAAAGACTACATGAGAAAAAGAAACCTGTTGAGACTTTGGATCTAAATCTGCTCTATCTAAGCACGCAGATACCCCAGTCATGAATCAAAGAAAGGCCCATAAACCTGACAAAAATGCGTTTCAGGTTTGACTGATACAAACAGGAACTGAGCGATAAGCTAAAGTTTTATGGTCAATAACTATTACAAGGTTCACTTAAAGCAGGACAGAGAGCTTCAGTAACATGCAGCTGAACCTCCAGGACAAGTGGACTGTTCTGCTGATGTTCGACAAAATTTATAAGCAAGGAAGCCAAGACATGCCTAACTTCCAACATCAAGTAACAAATTCTCAAAGTTGACAAATCATATTCGAGACAGAGATACTCACATTAGAATCCCCTGACATTCCGCCAAAAACTTTTCACCGCCAAAGAACATTTGCTTTGCACCATCATCATCCCGCTTGTTATCTTGACTGCTTGAAGAGTTAAATCATGTATCGGCAAACATGCCATTCCAATTTCTGTGAATTTAGACAAAAAGTATGGGAGATCAGAAACTGTGTATACTACTATTCTTCATTGATTATGTCCTAGTACATTAGATAACAGCACAAGAAGACATTAATTTGCTCGGATAAACTAGGAGAGTATCAAACGATGAAAGCATAAATGAATCCTGTGCTGCTGGAGAAATCCCTTGCTTCTTTCAAATTTACAACCTATATAAATGATATTTCAATCAAGTGGCTGAAAACAATGATTTTACAAGTTCAAGTGCAACTTTAATCTAGCAAGAATAGCTGCCATTTTTCGTTTTTTTTTAGACTACTAGGAGGGCCAAAGCCCCCCGGGTTCCATTGCTTGAACGAAACCAGAGATACAGAGAACAAAAGCACCTACAGCGCGTCCGAAAGGAAAACTAAAAACATCTAGCAAAGTTCTACTGGTTATTACAGCCCATAAGGCCACAGCCTGAGCAGATTGAAAAGCAAAAACTAAAGCTAAACTAAAAATGAGAAAGATGAGAATCTAGGAAATGATTGCAATGGAGTTAGGTTCATAGCCGAAGTCCATCTTCATTTCCAGACTGTTTCAGCCCCCTTCTTCTTCAGAGGGGATTGTGTTGGAGCAGCAGTAAGATCTAGCGGCGTAGTTGGGCTGGACACCACATGCTTGAGGTTCCAATCTCTTCTGGGAGGAGAGAAAGGTTCGTTGCCATCTGCAGGTTTTGAAAACAACTTGTTGAGCATTGACCTCTCCAGCCCCTCTGCATTTCCCAGCTAGGTCACTCCTCCATAGATCAGCCCACCCCCAGCCTGAAGGGGGTTTGTATGAGCTGATTTATCATATTGGACATTTTTTTTCAGCCCCTCCAAATGATGTTTTTTGAAAAGGATCATCCACCACCGATAGTCACCAGATCATACACCAAACTATTCATGTCAGTCCACATGGCATTTTTGAAGATATGGGAATTTCCAATCTTCCATATACTCCATAAGCACATGCACAGACAGAATTAATAGCAGCGTGATTCTTGTTAGATATGTATAGTCCCCTTTTCGGTATATCCCTATTGTATAAGGGGTTTTCTGCACTTTGACACACATGTATATGTAATGGCCTTTGGCCCTCAGGAAATACTAGTTGCTTATTATCCAACATGGTATCAGATGTTAGGTTCCCCTCACTCCCGCACGCTGCAACTCCGTGCTAGCTCTCCTCCCGCTCCACCCACTGCCAGATTCGGCTCTCCTCGCCGCGGATCCGTCCGTCCCGGCTCTCCTCGCCGCGGATCCGGGCGCCCCGGTCCTCCTCGCTGGCTCCGCTGCCCTACCGGGCCGCCCCTTGCCTCTTCTCTGCTCCGCTTGGCGGCTTCGCCCGGGGCGCCTGCTGCTGCTCCCGCTACGGAAGCAGCTGCTTCCCTACGCGCAGGGCGCGAGCGCGAGCGGCCGCTGGCTGATTCGAGCCGCTGGTCCGGCTTCCCTCGCCTGCCCGCGGACGGGCCACGCATCTCGGACCCGCTGTACTCTGCCTCGCGAGGTTTGCGTCGCTCCCGACCCCCCCGCTCGTTGACTTCCTCCTCGTGAGCGGTTCGGGCCTCCCCCGTCCAGATTCCGTTCGGGCCTCTTGAGTTCCAAAAAAAAAAGAAGAAAGAAGAGAGATAATCAGCATGTCTTCGTCTGGCTATGTGGTTGTTCCTCGGTGCTCGGTAATCTTCGATGGCACGAATTATGCTGAGTTTGTGGGATTCATGCGTATCCGTATGCGCGGGCTCCTCCTGTGGGGTGTTCTCTCTGGCGAGGTACCCTGTCCGCCCTGCCCTGTTGCTCCGGTGGCTCCTGTTCCACCGGTACCACCGGTACTTGCTCCGGATGCTTCTCAGGATGATCGGGATGCAGCCAAGGCCCTTGATGATGCTGCAGTTGATGCCTATGATCAGCAGGTATCCCCTTATTCTGATGCCCTTTCAATCTACCGGGATGATCTGTCTGCTTACACTCAGTGGTGCAATGATGATGCTCGAGCTGCTGCGGTTCTCACTGCCAGTGTCCTCCCTCAGTTTGCTTCGGAGTTCATGGCCCTTGGCACTGTTGCAGCGATGTGGTCCTATCTTTGTCAGCGCTATCAGCCCTCTGGTGATGCTTTATACCTCTCTGTGATGCGTCAGGAGCATGCTCTTCAGCAAGGTGAATCCTCTGTTGATGAGTTCTATTCCCGGTGCTCTGCCATCTGGCGTCAGCTGGACTCTCTTCGGACAGTCGTTTGTGGAACTTGCAGTTGCTGTCAGACTACACGGTCCGATTTGGAGTTTCAGCGGGTTCACGAGTTCTTATCTCGTCTCCGCTCTGAGTTTGAGCCCAGGCGTGCTCACTTGCTTGCTCGTGGTCGTGTCCCTATCTCGGAGGTGCTTGCCGAGCTCCGTGCTGAGGAGACACGCCTTCGCTCTGCTGGGTTGCTTCTGGTTCCGTCAGTATTGGCTGCCCGGGCTCCTGTGTCGTCTGCTCGCCTCACTGCTCCGCCGCTCCTGCCTACTCCTCCAGGGGGGGTGAGCCGTCCTTCTTATGCTGAGAAGGGCACGTCGCGCCGTGACACCGTCTGTGGTTACTGCTCCCGGCAAGGTCACCCAGAGTCTGTTGTCGCCAAAAGAAGCGAGACCAGAGGCGCTCCTCCTCCAGCAGGCCTCCTGTGTCTTCCTCGACTCCGTTACTCACTGACCAGGACATTGTTCGCCTTAAGCGTCTCCTTGCTTCCTCAGGCTCCTCATCGACTGGCCCTGCTGCTGCTGTGACCGCATCCGCCTCCTCACCATCACAGGCATCTACACAGTCAGGTACAACTTCGTGGGTTTTGGATTCTGGAGCCTCTTTTCATATGTCTTCTGATTCTTCCGTGTTGTCTTCTCTCCGACCTCTTGATTCACCTGTCAATGTTCTTACTGCCGATGGCACATCTCTTCCTGTTGCTAGTCGTGGTATTCTTTCCACTCCATCTTTTTCTCGCTCCGAGTGTTTCACATGTTCCTCGCCTTACCATGAATCTTTTTTCCGCTGCCCAACTTACTGATTCTGGTTGTCGTGTCATTCTTGATACCGACTCTTGCTCCATTCAGGATCGTCGCACCAAGGTTTTGGTTGGTGCTGGCCCCCGGCGCCGTGAGCCAGAGGGCCTTTGGGAGGTTGACTGGCTTTGTGTTCCTTCCGCTGCCACCACTAATGCCAGCTCTCATGCTCTTGTCGCCTCTTCGTCTGCGTCCTTCCAGCAGTGGCATCATCGCCTTGGTCACATCTGTGGCTCTCGCTTGTCTTCCTTAGTTCATCAGGGCCTCTTAGGGTCTGTATCTGGAGATGTCTCCTTACATTGTAATGGCTGCAGACTTGGCAAATAGACTCGATTACCTTATCCTACTAGTGAGTCTCAGATCTCAAATATTCTTTTGACTTAGTTCATTCTGATGTCTGGGGTCCTGCTCCCTTTGATTCGAAAGGTGGTCATCGCTACTATGTTTTGTTTATTGATGATTTCTCTCGCTACACTTGGATCTACTTTATGAAATCTCGTAGCGAGGTTCTCCCTATATACAAACGTTTTGCTGCCATGGTTCACACCCGCTTGCCACGCCCATTCGTACTTTTAAATGCTGACTCCGGAGAGTATATCTCTCCGCTATGCGTGGTTTTCGCTGAACAGGTACTCTTGCCCAGTTCTCATGTCCGGTGCTCATGCTCAGAATGGTGTTGCCGGCGAAAGCATCGTCATTTGCTTGAGACGGCTCGTATACCGATGATTGCTGCTTCCCTTCCACCCCATTTTTGGGCTGAGGTTGTTTCGCATCCACCTATCTCATCAACATTCAGCCATCGACCGCTTTCTGCAGGTGGCATTCCTATGGAGTGTCTCACGGTCGCTCTCGACTACTCAGCTCTTCAGATGTTTGGATGCGTCGCTATGTTCTTCTTGCCCCTCATGAACGCACCAAACTGACCGTCGATCGGTCGAGTGTGTTTTCCTTGGCTACAGTGATGAGCACAAGGGCTATCGGTGTTGGGATCCAGTGGGTCGTCGCTTGCGCATCTCGCGTGATGTGACTTTTGATGAGTCTCGCTCTTACTACCCATGTTCTTCTTCCTCGAGCTTCTCTGTGGACGACCTTTCTTTCCTTCTTCGTCCCGATACACCCTGCTATGTGCCTCATGTGTCACCTCCTCTCTGGCACCTCTCCTTCCTTCTCATTCACCTCCGACCCGTCTTCTCCCTCCTCCTCCTCCACCTCTCCCCATCCTCTCCGGTCAAATTCGCCCTCTCTCACTGTTTCCTCTCCACTATACTCGGCGTTCCCAGATCGAGGATATTGCCTCTGACGAGCCTTCCACCTCGGGTGCACCTCCTCCCACACCCCCTTCGGTTCATAACCTCCGTGCTCGGCCTCGTCCTCCGCCTGATCGCTACTCCCCTGATCGGTACGGTCTCTCTGTCTTGCCTGAGCCCACTTCCTATTGCACTGCCATGACTCAGCCTGAATGGCAGCTTGCGATGGCCGAGGAGCTTGCTGCCCTTGAGCGCTCTGGCACATGGGATCTCGTTCCCCTCCCTTCCGGTGTCCGTCCCATCACCTGCAAGTGGTTCTACAAGCTTAAGACTCGCTCCGATGGTTCTCTTGAGCGCTACAAAGCTCGTCTTGTGGCCCGTGGTTTTCAGCAGGAGCAGGGGCGCGATTATGATGAGACTTTCGCTCTGTGGCTCACATGACCACCGTCGCACTCTTCTTGCTGTGGCTTCTGTTCGTCAGTGGTCTATCTCTCAACTTGATGTTCAGAACGCTTTTCTCAATGGCGAGTTGCGTGAGGAGGTTTATATGCAGCCACCACAGGGGTACTATGCTCCTGATGGTATGGTCTGTAGACTTCGCCGCTCTCTATATGGTCTCAAACAGGCCCCTCGCGCCTGGTTTGAGCGCTTCGCATCTGTGGTGACCGCGGCTGGTTTCTTGCCCAGTGACCATGATCCCGCGCTGTTTATTCACACGTCTCCTCGTGGTCGGACTCTTCTCCTTCTCTATGTTGATGACATGATCATCACTGGTGACGACACTGATTACATTGCCTTTGTTAAGGCCCGCCTTCACGAGCAGTTCCTTATGACTGATCTTGGTCCTCTTCGCTATTTTCTTGGGATTGAGATCTCCTCCACCTCTGATGGCTTCTACATCTCTCAAGAGAAATACATTCAGGATCTTCTTGCTCGAGCTGCTCTCAGTGATGACCGCACTGTTGTGACTCCTATGGAGCTCAACGTTCAGCTTCGTGCCTCTGATGGTGACCCTCTTCCTAATCCCACTCGCTATCGTCACCTCGTCGGTAGCCTTGTCTATCTTGTCGCATATACACGTCCCCGACATCTCCTATCATGTCAACATCCTGAGTCAGTTTGTTTCAGCCCCCACCTCTGTCCACTATAGTCACCTCCTCCGTGTTCTACGATATCTTCGTGGCACGATCTCTCAGCGCCTTTTCTTTCCCCGCTCCAGCTCTCTTTAGCTCCAGGACTATTCTGATGCTACCTGGGCTAGTGATCCCTCGATCGGCCGCCATTGTCTGCTTATTGTGTCTTTCTTGGTGGCTCTCTTATTGCACGGAAGACAAAGAAACAGATCAGTTTCTCGCTTCGAGCACGGAGGTCGAAAGTTACGAGCCATGGCTATGTTGACGGCTGAGGTGATCTGGTTACAGTGGTTACTTGAGGATTTTGGTGTATCTGCTACCACCTCGACTCCCTTGCTGTCAGACAGTACTGGCGCTATCAGTATTGCGCGTGACCCGGTGAAGCATGAGCTCACCAAGCACATCGGAGTGGATGCCCACTTTGTGCGTCTTCTTTGCGAGATCGAGACTCTCGCTCTTCACTATGTGCCCTCTGAGTTACAGTTGGCGGACTTCTTCACCAAGGCACAGACTCGGCAAAGACGGTTTTTTTCCTCTCCAAACTCAGTGTTGTTGGTCCACCATGAGTTTGAGGGGGGGTGTTAGATGTGTATAGTCCCCTTTTCGGTATATCCCCATTGTATAAGGGGTTTTCTGCACTTTGACACACATGTATATGTAATGGCCTTTGGCCCTCAGGAAATACTAGTTGCTCATTATCCAACAATTCTTACTAGCAGGCTAGTATCTGGCAAATGAAAGGAAGTCATCTCGCAGACTAATTACAAAGAAATTACAGATGTGTTGCCACATGTTTTTAGCGACCACACAATCAAAGAAAAGGTGTGTAATAGTTTCTTGTTCTGAATAGAAGACACACTCAGGGAGGTTTTCAATCCCCCTCTTACTGAGATTGTCTTTTGTCATAAGTTTATTGTGGGATAAAAGCCATAAGAAAACCTGCACTCTTGGGAGCACCACAATAGACCAAACTGAGGGAATAAAGATAGGTTTAACCCCTCTAAAGTTAATAATACTGTCGAGAGAACCAGTAGTGTATTTCCCTTTAGCTTCATATATTGCCAAATGAGAGCATCTTCACAATCAGTATAGGCAATTCCCAAGATGATCTGCTCTAGGCAGTACCGATCTTCCATCATGGCAGGGTTAAAGATCCTCTGAAAAGTAAGTTTGATGTTTTGACCATCCCAAACATCAGCTACAGACACACACTGTTGGTGACAAATAGAATATAGAGGCCAAAATTGAACAGATAAAGGGGAGGCGCCAAACCAATTGTCTTCCCAAAACCTGACTTGGTTCCTTTTCCTACAGTCCATCTATGACCAAATTTAAGAGCCTTAGCTGCCCAAAGCACCCGTTTTCGTTTTTGTGTACATTACAAAATTACGAAATGTTATAGCTGCTAGCGGAGGTGACCTGAAAAGAAATTAGGAACTAAAATTCCTGTCCTTAATGATGCATCCAGTTTTACTCTCTAAACAAATAATAGGAAAAAACTAAATATGCAAGTAAGTCACTAGAAAAGGCCGAAAGGTAATTTCAGGACAAAAGAAAAAGGTTTAGCCCCATTTGTCATCAGAAATGAAACTGAATATGCAAATAAGTATTCAGACTTTCCAAGTGTTTCCAATACCAGGTCCACAATGCGTACTTATGTACAGTCATGCCATCTGCAATCTAAGCCCAAGATAGCATATTACTTCAGATTTTGTAAGGGTATATTGCTTCAATAAATTTGCATGTGATCTATAGTAAGAAACTGTTATACAATTTATAAAAATTATTAGTAAAACAAAAGGTGCAGACATGCACACACAGGAAAAACCAGACCATAAAGCAGAAAACAGAGCCTAGAAAGATTTAAATTAGCTATGATCAATAACATGAACTATCTCGATGATTTAACAGTATAAACATTGGTTTAACAGAAGCAGCTCTGAGTAACGGGCCTTACAGATAAATTTTTTTGAATGTGCAAGTATCTATTACTGAACATCAAGTGCAGTGAAACCAATCTTATAAGCATATCCATATCCAGTGCTTTTAAACAAGTTGAGAAAAGAACATCAGTTACTGAATGGTCATATGATGGCACAAAATCACAACCTGGTAGGGCTGGAAAGATTTTCTGAATCATCCTTCTCTACAAGCATGAGATCAAGTTTATCAATGTTAACAACAAGTGGCTCCACTTGCATATTTGATACTGATGGCAGCCATAATGATAAAGAAGAGAATCTAAATGCGAGACCTGAAAAATACGCATGCATTTGCCATACAGAACTACCAACAACCATAAGGTCGATGTTAACTAAAAGTCAATAACTTCACTACAACGTCAAAAATAAGCGTGAGACCACCCTTCCGTAAGTTACACAACTGTGACTACACGCAAGAAATCAACAACAGAAACAATTCCATGTCAATGCCAAACTGAGGGTAAAGCAAAACCCTCGAATCATCACTTAACCATACCAACGAACATCTCAGTCCAAATTTATAACCCGCGACTAAATTTATAACAATGACAGTCAAATCTGCACTTCAACACAATTTCTAGCACAGAGAAGCACAAGAGCCCCAACTTGACAGCATTATAAATAACAATTCAGCACAATCCACATATCAAGTCAAGATAAGAAGCAAGACACAAACATGTGAGGAGGCGCCTTTATCCTGATCTGGAGCTTCCACCAACGGGCCCACATACCAGGTCCCATGATGAAGTCTACCCGCCGAATTTTCAAGTGTCGAGCACCTACTAGCTAAGCTCCCTGTCAGCACATGATAGCATATTATCACAGAAGGTGAGCACGTCTCGAGCATTTGGCTCTTCATGCTTTAATCCGGCCTTCTTCGGGAATTTATCTCCCATTTCTCCTTCCACCTTTGTCCTAACGAACCCCACTTGCAAGCTTAATTCCGTGACATCTTTCAGAAACACCTGAACATTTGCCACAATTGTCCATGTGAAAAAAAATGTTTGACCCTGGTTTCCATGCCGCACTCATCAGAGAAAGAGACGTACCTCTGATGCTTGTTCTCCTCCCACGCCATCTGCAGCATCACGCGACTCATCTCCCGCTAAACGAGCTGCAGTGACAACACAAAACTCAATACAGTTACAATCTATGTACACTGCCTTCTACAGAATACTACTCCCTCCGTCTCATAATGTAAGACGTTTTTTGACACTACACTAGTGTTAAAAAGCGTCTTACATTATGGGACGGAGGGAGTACTAATTATCTCACTCACCACATCCTCCATCAGTTCTAGAATGCACCATTGATCTTTGGAACACAGGTGCTCCAGGTCCAGCTGATCACCGCCTACCTGACAAAAGTCCAAATATATTAGACACATCATGGACGTGCTCCTCCCTCCGCTGCTGCTCATGACGAGGAGGGCTGGGGAACTGCTCTTGGTGGCGTTCAGCAAAGGGGCGGGTGAGGAGCGCCGTACCCGTCGCGGAGCGGGATGAAGAGATGGGGGCGGAGGCCGTCGGTCGAGGCCTGGGAGACGAGAGCCGGGGAGTGAGGCGGTCGGTGGCGGCCTCGAAGGGGACGACGAGTGCGGATTGCAGGACGACGAGGATGTCCTCGCCGCCCCTCTCCATGATCGCCTCCCTGCTGCGGGCCGGGCCGGCGCCCAGGCGATCGGCCTCCCGATCACCTCAGCTTCCAGTTCCACCTCCAGCTCCCGATTCATGCCCCGACAGGTGAGACGAGGGGTGGACCAAGACCAACACACGGCGCGGTCCACCCGGTCGGCGTGCCGCCCCGTGAGGTGCCGATGCGCCCGGTAGCCGCGAGGTGGCGAAGTAGAGCGCCGCGGCGGCCACCACGAGGAGCGCGAACGCTAACGGCACCCAGATGGGGCTGGTCAGCACCGCCAGCGGGCCGAGGAAGACGAGCGCCACCACTGCGCCCGTGAGGGTCAGCCCCGCCAGCACCAGCAGGCAGCAGCGCCGCGCCGGCGATGAGCAGGGTCAGGAGGCCCACCGCCTGCGTCGAGGTCGGGAGGTGCGCCTGCACGCGCTGCAGCGGCGTTGTCGATGGGTCTTCCAAGTCTGTGTGCCCCGGCGGCCGCGCCGAGGCCACGCCGCCCTCGCCGTGCCGATCCGCCATGGAAGGGAGAGTGTGTGTGAGGGAGCTAACCTAGGACTAGGAGGAGGGGCGACGAAGAGTGCCGGTGTTACGCCCCCTTCGGTCGTGGAGCTCGTAGTGGATGCCGAGGGTGGGGAACGGCGGCGGCGGCGGTTGGGGTTGGTGGGGGAGGGAGGAAGCAGGGCAGGTGGGCTTGCGCTGGGGCCTGTGCCCACGGCCCACGCACATGGAGGAAGAACGAACACGTCAAAAAAAAACTAGTAACAAATTAACTGCAGTGCACCGGTTTGGGTGTAAATGAAGTGTACATATTGCCAAATTTAACATGCTAAATTCCCAAAATCTAAGATATGGCACAATCAAGTTTTAATACGATGTGTATGTACCTTAGATTTTCAGATACTAAATTCAAATTACTAATGCGAATTCTATGAAAACATGTTTATTTAAAATGGCGACTATTTCATTTTTCTGACATAGTTATACGGACCAAGCGGATACCAACAAATGTTCCCAAAAGCGTTCCCCCCCCCCCCATCCCTTGCCAGCTAGGGCAAACTCTTCCCCTCCAGGCTTCGCGGGCGAGCTTATGGATTCACCTCCACTCTACCTACCACTTCGGCGGTCGGTGGCAAGAAGGGAAATCCTGGTACCTCCGCTTCGGTTAGTAGTTTAGGTTAGGGTTTTTAGTCCTCGCATGTGTGGCGCTCGGGCGATTAGCGGCGCCTCTTCTTTGAGTTTGTCTTCCGGGCTTCGATCCTCCTCGAGTTCGTCTGTTTGGATGTACCTGACGGAGTTCGGGCATGGATTCCTGACGTCTCCTTGGGGCAGTGTGGTAACGGGTTCTCGTCGTGTGGCGAGATTTGGTTTCGGGTGCTGCAATTATATTCAGTGGTGTTGACCCTTAGGACACGTGCATGAATACTTCTCAACTGTCATCGACAAGGTAAATTCGGCTTTGATTAGGGAGCGACGCCAGCAGCACATTGGCGGCTTGTTCTAGCGGTGGTAGTAGTCCTTTAATGATCACGGAATCTTGATATAAATTTATTATGTTTGAGATGATTTGTATTTTTGGTGAACTTTTATAATATATCTAGATCTTTTCACAAAAGAAAACTATAGGGATCAAGCAAAAGGGTAAGAATGAGGGTCTAGGAGGACGACCGAACCCTAACGGTCACTCGTCGCTTACCCCACTCCGCCGCCGCCAGGACACGTCATTGGGTAAGACTGCGCGATGACGGGGAGGTCCTAATCGATGGCAGTCTTCGTGAGGTGGTTCTCGCAGGCAGTGGTGGTGGAGCCGCGGTCCCTGGGCACGGGAATGAAGAGGCGGTGAAGCGGAGCTCCCTGGGTTCCAGGTAGCCCAGCTCCTGGCCCTGTCATGTCTTGACTTGAAACTTCTCTGGCACGTCTACAACTCCTCTGGCACGCCTTGACTTGAAACTTCTCGAACATTTTTTACCTGATTTTTTGGTCCCAGAAAAATATTATTTCTGTAAATCTTACATTCTCAAGAAGTTGGTCCCAATTCTCTCAACATGCAAAGTGTCTACCTCAACATCCCACTAAGAAATGCATTTAAGTCTTCTCTCCCACTAAGCCATGCAAAACCTGCCACATAAGCAACAATTCTCTCAACATGCAAAGTATCCACCTCAAAGACTCACTAAGCAATGCATTTAAGTTTTCTCTCTCACTAAGACATGCAAAATCTGCCACATAAACGAGTCATGCACTTAACTTATGAATTACAATTATTTTTCCATTATTCTATGCAGTGGCGGTGCCAGCCCCATTATGTGGGGTCAATGGATTTTTTTAGATTTTTTCTTCATGATGAACAGTAAATCTAGGCTATTTTCCAAAAAAAAGTTGTGGGGTCAGTTGACCCCATAGCTTACACATAGAATCGCCGTTGATTCTATGCATGTAACGCTGTCACATCGTATATTCAGGTTAGTCATCCTTCACATTTTTGTTTGAAATGACATTTTTAACTATAATTCAAAAGAATATTCTATTTGTAGGCACTTTCTTTTATTGATTTTCAAGCTTATACTTTATTTTCATTAGATTAAGCAACTACTTACGCATTTTGTAACTAAGTTACCGTAGCAACGCGTGGAGAGAGAATCATTCTGACTACTCATGTCCAATTTTTCATTAATGAAGAAGACGCCCATGTGGACAACTCCAGGGATTTTAAACTCACATTATGCTACTTATGTTCCAAAACTATTTTGCAACAATAAACTAATCAAGTATAATAAATCTCATATATTTTTATTTCATGCTCATATTGTTGTATTCACGTTCTACATAAGCAAGTATGATCTAACCATATTGCCAACAATTCCTGCAGCAACGCGCGGGGAATTGTCTAGTTCTAGTAACAATTGGCACTACAGAGTACAGACTGGATTAATATGTTACTTCAATAAGTAAAGACAAAATTGTGCCAAAATGATGCAATAATGGTATAGATGTAGCATGAACATAGTAAAAAAGTATAGCTTAAACATATCAACAGTGCGGTGAATTAATGTGATTCAACTTATCGAACAGGCTTTTGGCTTTTTTTGTTTGTTTAACCTACTTATCTCTAGTTTCCTGGCTATTTTTATAGAACAGTTCAAAAGATAAAAACACCATAACATAGTTCAACAACCACAAACCGGGTTATAAAAAAGGAGGTAATCAATTGAGCTAGTGATAGTTGAAAGGGATACATGCACGAATTCCCATGCATATGTGGGTGAGCATGCACTCCTACATGTGCTGATATCCATATCAGAGCATGGTTAATTGTATAGCCAACAACAGGCTATATGGAGTTGCCATGTCACATATGGTCAACCTAATAGCCAACATATATAGTAGCTAGTTGCTAAGCAGTACTACATTCGTCCTGGTTTATTAGTCCTTTCTTGTAGTTTGAGTCAAATTTTGACCTTGGATTTAACTATCAAAATAAGTTATATACCCTAAAAATAATGTCACTGGAAACCTCTTTCAAATACGAATCAAACAATATAAGTTTTGTGACATGCAACTTATAATTTATTAGTCAAATTTACGGTCAAAGTTGAGCACAAACTATAAAGGGAACCAATAAACCCGGACGGAGGTAGTACTTCTTTATTAATGTATGACCCAGCTTACACTCTCACAATGTTTCTTGGAATGCGTGTTGCAACCGGTTATTAATATATGGTCCACTTCTTCCCTCTCTCCTCTTCTTTCTAATCCAACTCAACACAAATATAATAATTTAATCATTATAGCGTGATGACTGTACACCTTATTGCTCTCACGTGTAGTCCAACAATGCATGTATGAGGAAGCTATACTATGCTCGTCAATACACAATAGGAAGGGTACATGCATGCACATGCACGCACTTATGTGCATATCATGGGTAGTGCAACGACTACATGGCGAAATTATACTACACCAGTAGACACGCCCGCCGGCCCCATCATTGGTTTTTTATGATGCTCTCCGCCCAAGATGATATTGTCGGGCATGTTCCGTTTACTTGTTGAACGATCAAGATGGGGTGCACACTACACACTAACTTGACTGTCGACTTGACCCTTTGTAACACTAATACCATCACTACTAGGGAAAAGCCTACAGGTAGATCAGTAGTTGTAGCATGGGTAAGAGGGACAGGTGGAGGGTGTTTCTAACACTAATACCATCCCTTAGCACTATAACAATATGTCAATTGTATGGGAGGAGTGGAGGGTGTTTAAGAGAAAATTCAGACAAATAAGGTAGAGAAAAGGTACACACCCGTATGCGGAAAGATCAAGCCATCAAGGTAACAAGCATTAGTGTAGTTTAAGTGAATTTTGAACCAATTAATTTTCAAGGTGTTTAATTGTGAAATATTTCACTTTTTAAAGACCTCCTAGGGATATCATAAGTAAATCTTCAATGCGGACCCTCAAATCGCCCCTATATGTCCTTTAGAGGAGTCCGGACACTTTTTGTCATCCAATGATATCCCCCAAGCGTCCGGAAATGCGTCCCGACATCCAAACTATCTCAAACTAGATGCAAAGTTTCGGGAGGGGCTTTGGGAGAGTCAGGACATCCGTCTAGCCAACCAAAATCCACCACGTCGGACATTTGGACATCCCCTCTCTCCCCTCAACCACGATATGCACATGCATAGAGGACATTTAGGGGACATGGTTGGACGGCTATCTCCTGCATCAGTGTCCACGACTGGTCCCTACCGGTTCCGCGGATAAATAGTTTGTTTGCTTTAGGGGTTAGCGTTCGAGATGCCCTAACCTAGTATCATGCAACCTCGTTGAATGCCAACCATGCATATATTGCTGATATGACATAGTATTAATTGAGGAACAATAATGTATATCAATATCATACCATGATATATATAATAGTATCATAATAAATGACGTGCTGCTATTTTTCATACAAAGGAATAAATGTGGTCATGTAAAATATCAACTTATGATATTCCTCACTGCAAACAGTCTAACGTTGTTCGTGGAGTGGAGTATCATATACTCGTATTATGCATATGATACTTAGTGCATAGTATGACAATTTGGTATATTATTGTTTTGCATGACACATAGTACCATAATACGGTATCATAATGTGATATTAGCATCTTCTCTTTTCTAATGTGTCGTGTCCCCAATATGACAAGTTGGCATTGCATGGGCTGCGTGATACTACCTATATATGACATCTTTTTCCCTGGATGCTACTTATACCTGAAGTATGTGACATCCTTTTTTGATTGAAGCATGTGGTAACTTAGGTTTAACAACATGTGTAATCTCACTACTACCCTTGTGTACCGATTTTTTTCAGTCATTCAAAATATAAATCTGCTGTGAAAAAGGTGAAATTCGCCAAGACCAGATCCTCTCCACGACTAAGGGCAACATTGTCGCAGACAACGTCATCGGAGACAACAGAAGTTATCCATCTTGATGAATCTCCCACGGCGACATCTCCGTCTGAAAAAGCAGCAGCATCTAGCAAGGGCGCATCTGATGCTGTTGCGGCGACATCGGCTGGTGTTTCTGATGACGCTGTTTTTCAGCTAGCTGCAGCGGCAACTGTTACTGCTGCTGTTGAAGATATCGCCAGCGTGGCTGTGGCTGTTGAATGTGAAAATGAAGTCGTCCCAAATATAGTGCATGATGGAAGTGAAGGTAGTTCTGTTCGCCATCACATTTGTTTTTTGTTTCTTGTATTTTTATGATGTTTTTTGTTGACTATGTGTTTAATCTTTTTCCGCTGTAGCTGATAAAGTTGTGGGAAGTACCAGAGTCAATATGCCTACTGATACGGCTACAGCTGGAGGTCAAGAGAATGATGCCGATAATCCTGTTGTCACAGGTTGGTAACTTAAATTTCTTATGTTGATAACTTGTCTGTTTAATCCATGATAACTCAAGATATTGTTTCTGGCACTAACAAATACAATGTCATCTACATGTTTTCCTAATGCATTTTTTCCTTATTTTGTGTGTTACTTGTGATGTTTTGAAGCAGTAGCTGACCCTGCATTGGAGTTGAGCACCCCTGGAGCTGGAGACTACGATGGTAATTTTACGGCACCCAGCTGCTCTCTTGGGCTGGATGCCATCTTTGTTGCGAGTCCACAAGTGCCACCATCTTCTGAAGCAACTGCAACGGCTCAAGCTGCACCAACGTTGGCTCAAGTACCACCTGCAGCACCAGAAGCACCTGCGGCGGCGCCATCTGCTCAAGTACCACCTGCAGCACCAGAAGGACCTGCGGCGGCGCCATCTGCTCAAGTACCACCTGCAGCACCAGAAGCACCTGTGGCGGCGCCATCTGCTCAAGTACCACCTGCAGCACCAGCTACTGGCCCTGACGCCGTTCTAGGGCTCGCAGCTCCTGTTGATGCTGACTCGAAGGACAAGGCAATGATGAAAGTTACCAAGGCTCAACCGGTTGCTTGGGCTCCGCCACCAAACAACTCTGGTAAGTGAAGACCTTGTGTCTTCGCTTTTATGCCGCGAGAGTGATGGATTGAGATATGTCAGTGTTCATCGTATTGTTTTGTGCCTTGGTGTGCTCTTTTTATTTATGTGTTTGGAACTTTCTATCATTCCGTGTGTATGGATGAATGTAATACTACTTCTATGCTTTGTGTGATGTAAATGAACATATGTGCTTTCAGTACCCGTAATATATATTTCTGTTGTGTCCGCTACAATATTTTGTACGATGCTAGCATAGACGATAACTCCATCCTCCCCCCCCCCCCCCCAGCAACTTTGTTAGTTTTGAAATCCGATGTTATCCGTTACTGACTTTTAGTAAGCGCGTGATACGTACATCTCCTATCATTGCCTATTTATTTTCCTTAATTCATTGTCATGCTTACAAAACAATACTGCACTCGTAGTTATTCATCTGAACTTTTTTATTATTCCCTCAATTTTTAATCACCATGATAACTCTATATGACATATCTTGGTAACTCAAATGTTCAAATCTTGTCAATTTATGATCCATTGACACCACAACTCCAGCCACATATGCATTCTTTACCAATTTTGGGCTATACAATTCTTTTTGGTCTCCTTTTTAACATGTTATGATGATTTGTTTATATCACAGCTGTTCCTCGTTATGCACCAGTGTTATCTAATTTGTTCCTTAAAAGGCCCATACATGTGTGCTGTTAATCCACATTCACATTACCTGGTATCTTCTATATTGTGTTCCTGATAACTTTTTGTATCTTGTCTCAATTTTTAATACCTGATTTTTTTTTGCAACAATTTATGTTGTTTATCACTACTGTTCATGTCCTCATCGCTCTTTTTTTATTTAAGTAACACCGGAAGCTGGTCGTGTGCAAGTGTATGATGTTGAGATTGACGATGATGAGGTTCTCATGTGGTGGGAAGAATTTGAACATGGCAATCCAGCATTAAAAGGGAAATCTAATGTTCAAATAGGTGATTTTTTTTCTGCTCCATGAACATTGCAACCCTTGCACAAACCACTTTCTTTGTTTTTCAATTATGGACCACCACTTGATAATCAAAACATGTGGCAGTTGATATGTTTTGACCCATCACTTGATAATTCTTTCTCCCATCTGATGATAATTCATGGTTTTCTATTTTTCCTGTTTCTACCAGACAACCCTCAAAGTCCAACATTTGTTACACCAGAGTTACCACCTCGCACAGAGCATTCAGTACCCAGTTCGACCCCTAAATCCTTTATTCGGAAAGTTAGGGTCACCCACCCGTCCAAATACCTGCTCCCGCCTTTTGCCACCCTCACACCGAACGAGGAGGAAGAGTATGTTTACAATGAAGTTATCAAGCATACTACTGATTCTAACTCTAAGATTAAAGAGTATGTTTCCATCCTTTTTCCCATCTTTCTTAACACAAATCATTATTTGTGCGCCATTTTTTAAAATGTATTTTTTATATCTTTTTTGTTTTTTTTTGTAGTGTTAGGGTCATCGACATTGATGGTAGGTGGGTCACCCTTGGTGAGCTTGCCAATTGTGTGAAGGGAGTTGGGCAACTATCAACCAGCATTGCCGAGTTACATGTTCGTGTTCTCCAGTATAAGGAAACGCCAAACAGGCTCATCTACCCTTGGATGCTCTCTGTGTATCTATTGATAGGAGACTTCAAATCCAAGTGTTTACTGAAGTATTTTCGACGGGACAAGTTTTACATTCTTAGTCACCAGGATCAGGTATGTTATATTTGCTGGATCTGGTAACTGTACAGTTAGTGTCTTGGCAACTTCCTATTAATATCATGTAACTTCCTGTTATTTGCGGATATTGTTTGTTCTTTGTGTCATGATAACCTGTTTCATGCACACTGGTAACTTTTGACCTTTCTGCCCTGATAACTTCTTTTTCTAGTTGCCTCCCATGTGAATTTCATGACCATTTGTTATCTTGGTAATTTTGTTTCTTTTCCAACTCCTTCTATGCTTACTGCCTTTTAATTTTTTGCAGCTGCTATTCCCTGCTTTGCAAAAGTTGGGCCGCGGTCCAGATGACGGGCATTGGTATGTGTTGTCACTAAATCTTAGGGCGAAGCGGTTTGAAGTTCTAGATTCATTGCGTGACCAAGATAGTCCTTCTCTTCTCGAGCATGCGACAAGATACATGAACGCAATAAAGAAGGCCTGGTTGATAAATTACAAGGACTCGCATAAGCAGATCGAGGACTATGAACTTGTGTACATTGATGTGTTGAAACAGGATAATGGGTTAGTTGTGGATTACTCACTCTCTTTTTAACATCCCAACTACATGTTTCTCATCCCTGTTTATTTGACCCGGTCCAAAACTCCAATTAAACTGATTTTGTGTTGTTTTTTTCATCACAAATGTTTCAGCATTGATTGTGGATTTTTCGCCTGCACGTACCTTGAGGTGTGGGATGGCAAAAATGTTCCAGCCTTAACTCATGAACAAATTCCAGCTCTCCGGAAAATTATGACATTGAGGTGGTTAGATCATTATCAAAACAAATGCAAACAGTGGCGTTATCATTTGTTCGGCAGCGGGTGATGAGGTGATATTTTTTTTACTACCGTGTGATAACTTCTACAAAACTGTGATGATAACTTTTTTATATGAATCTGTCATGACAATGCCATGGAGCAAAGTGTTGACATGCTGTTTTAATATAGTATACACAGTCCAAAGTCACTGACTATATGATATAATTCACTACTGTGATTATAATTTGTTCATAAGCAATTTTTAGAAGTGCAAGGAGGACTAATTTTTTGTCCATAAGTAATACAATGCAGTGCTGGTAGCCTTCAAAAAATGTAGATATAAAAACATTGGCTTTTACAAATCCATGTCAATTCCATCATACATTGCTGGTAACTGGCATAATAATGTACTGATAGCTTGGTTAAGATATAAAAAATTTTGATTTACAAATCCATGTCAATCCCATCAAACATTTGCTGGTAACTGGCATAACAGGGTACTGATAGCTTGCTTAAATTATAGAGATACACTTGTTTGCATTACAGAGCCACGATAAAATCTACGATACAATGCTGATAACTGGAATGTTATGGGGCTTGTAGCTTGCACATTATGGTCCATGAAAAAAATGCAGCCACCATCTTCCATTTTAATAGCACCTTCTTCATTTATCTTGCTAGGGGAGATTTGCATGTGCGTTTGTCATGTTCCAGACTCCCGCACACACCACATTTCCTTTTTGTCTTTGGTTTTGCAATCTCAAAACCGGATTGCTTTCTTTTTGACTTTGGCCGCCCCTTCGTTGTAGTCTTGGGAGGGTCTAGTATCAACTTTGTGTTTGAGGACAGAGCTGCATCAGGATGTGGGGGCTAGATGACAAAAGCGTGATTGTTTTTGCTAGCATGTATCGTCACCCGCACACTTTCTTGCTGTGTGGCAGGGTTACCCTGTCGCTGCACATCAGTAGCACTTTCTTGTTGTGTGGCGGTGTCTCCTGTTGATTCACATTAGTGGCACTTGTTTGCTGTGTGGCTGAGTTCTCCGGATGTCTTGCATCGAGGGCGTTTTGGTGATGTGTGACAGGGTTGTCTTCATTCATCTGCCCCACAGGTATCGAGCAGGGATCCGGCTGTCCTTTAAACGATCCTTTTGCTTCTTCCTTTTCCTTTCTTGCTTTTTTAAGTTGATTGTTCTTCAGTATTCAAGCTCCTCCTTGAAATTATACATGTGTTTTCTTGCCAATCTGGTCCCGTCATCTGTTAGGCAAGCGTCTTTGGCCGATGCCTTAAATTCTTTAAGAATTGACGTGTATCGCATGCCGCTTTTCCCCTCCTCTGGCATCGACTTCTTAACTGTCGGCTGTTCGAAATCAGGTTGAATAAGATCCTCCTATGGATCCCAGGTCCACCTCTTTAGGATGTACTTTTCAGGTATCTCGTATATCCCAATTTGGTTCATAACTCGTAGTACGTGCGCGCACAGTAGCCCGTCATGATCAAACTTGCAGCAACTACACGAGTATGTCTCTTCAACCATGTTTGCTTGCACATGGTAGTCCCTATCTCCATATTTTGGTATTATCCCCCGCACTGAGCTGACCTTGAAAGTACCATCATCCAATGCGTCGCATCTGTATGCTGATTTCACCTTCATCTCCACCTGGAACTTGCAAAACAAGTTATGTGTGTATAACCCCCGCACCTGCATCTCCAGCGGGTTCGTCGAGTACATTTCGGTTTCTTTGTACACTGTTTCCAACTGCTCTTTTCACACGCTAGCCATCACCTTATCCTGTATCGCAATGTACTGTTGTGCGAATTCGACCAGTGAGTTGTTTAGGTTGACATACTTCTTGAGCACAGAGTTAAATCCCTCGCTTCTTGCCGTGGTCTGCAAGAACGGGAAAAAATCGTGCATATAGTATACCGGGACCCAACACTTCCTGTTCTCCCACAGCCATTGGAAATGCTCGTTGTCAGTCTGGCCATACGCTTCCATCATCACCCACCACTTGTGCTCAAACTCCTCAACTGCATTCATAATATAAACATGGTAACATCAAGTATTGGAGGATGGTAACATCTATTCAAACATATCTGGTAACTAGGAACACCAATGTTGTTGATAATTATGTCACACACACATGGTTACTTTAGTTGAAGGATCATGGTAAGTACTTTGCAGACAGGATAAGTTTTTCTTTCCAAAGCGAATACCACTCTGTGTGTGTAGTACAAGCAACATTTTTAACTAGCAACAAAAAGATACTCATATCAATCAGCACTAGCTGGTGATTGAAAAGTTTTGTTGTAACTAGTGGGGTGAACAACTGAAATGTGTACATCAAACATGGACATTATAGGGGTAGTACAGAAAGCAACTAATGTAGGTAATTTTGTTATAATCCTCTGGTAACTTGTCACTTTGTTAGATGGTAACTGTTGTTATCATGCATCTAAACCCATTTTCTATGTGACCATTTTTCTGTGTTTTAAGCTAGTGAGGGGTGGGAAGTAAAATACCAGTCATGCTGTTGTCAACACAATCCTTGAATGCATTGTTTAGTGGGTCATTGTCAGCCATCAGCTTCCCAAGCTTCTCTTGTGCTTTTTTCATTATATGCCAGCGGCAATTCCTGTACTATCCCGATGAACACCTCATCAATAGCACTCCTCATTGCAAAATCTTGATCTGTTATTATGTTCTTTGGCGCAATTCCACCCATTGCATGCAAGAATGCATTAAACAGCCACACAAAGTTACCAGATAGTTCGTTTCGAACAAACCCACAACCAAATTGGATCACTGCCCATGGTTATTAATGCCAATGAAGGGTGCACAGGGCATTCTGTACATGTTTGTCATGTATGTTGTGTCAAATGAGATGACATCATTGTATCTAGCATATGCCCTGCGCGACGCACCATCTATCTAGAATAAATTTTCCACTCTGTCCTCATCATCAAGCTTTATTCTCCAATAGAAATCTGGATCTTGTGCCTTCATATCTTGGAAGTACGAAATTGTGCTCCCCACATCAGCATGGCGGTACTCAATCCAGAATTTAGCTCATCGCTGGTTTCATGATGTCCTTTGTTGTGTATGGTACATCTTTAGGATTCCCGTAGAACCATTCCATTAGTTGCATCTGTCTGGCTGTCTCTATGTTGCATTTGTGCTATATCTTCAAGAAGTCCTGCTCATCTTTTGGAATGTTCCTATGTGATGATAGGAACTTTGTCAAGGACGGCTTTCTTATTAGAGGGTGGTTGTGGTCGTCGCTGAAGCGTTTTACTCTCCACCACGCATCCGTGTGGGTGATGTAAAGGTGGGCCGGACATCCCGACCTCACAACCTTCCCTCTTTTCCTCTTCTTCACGATGCCTTTTGGGTCCTGCACATCCTCTTTCTCTTCCTTGTTTGTTTTTGGCTTGCCGTATTTCCCACAAACCAAGAGGACTCTGCTTACAGTATTGTCTTTGATTGTTTTTCTGTATTCCAGTCTCATTCCAAACCCATGTCTCTGTGCATATTGCCTGTAGTGTTCATAAGCTTCCTCAAAAGTATCAAACTTCATTGTTTCATCAGGAGGTTTCGGTGTGGAGTATGCCTCGGTATTTTTGTCTCCCTGTTCAGCATTCTCTCCCCTGTTTCTGGACTCGCTGGCTCGCTGACTGAATGATCAAAAAAGCTTTCTCTCCCCCCTATGTTGCTAGTAGTCGGTTCTTTGCTTGTCTCTCGAACCATCGCTTTGCTTCTAGATGTAGCACCTGTAATGTTTTTGAAAGTTGTTATTTTGTGTTATATTTTCTGTATGCCAAAACTAGTGGTAACTTGTACTCCAGTTGCTTGGTAAAGTTTGCATGCATTAAGATGTTTTTTGTAGCTGTAAAGTGAAAGCATGTAATTCCAATTGCAATACAGATTGCATGATAATTCGTATGTAGTAAGTGTGGTAACTGTACCTAAATTCATGGTAACCAGTGAAAGCATGTAATTCCAATTGCAATACAGATAGCATGATAATTTGTATGCAGTAAGTGTGGTAATTGTACCTAAATTCATGGTAACCTGTGTGCATCAAGCTACGTAATTTGTCAACTGTTTCATGGTGAATGTGATAGTTGTAAATAACATAGGGTGGTAGTTGCAATTCAAGTACGATGGTAACAAGTTTGTGTACAAAATTGTGGTAGCATGGTAAATGTTTTACCTTCATCTGTTTTGGCAGAACCAAAGCTTGCCGTGTGTGCATATTCACACTGTTGGTTTGTCCCCACACCACTCATCATGACATCCACATTACCCCCGTTGTCATGCGCCATTTTCTTGTGTCGCAACACCTGCTAGCACATATGATTGCACCAATTAATTTTCCACAATTACTCGCAATCTTGATTATTTTTTCACAACAACTATATTTTTTTCCTTTTACTACGCTGATTACTTCTGTTTTATAACAGGTATCGTTTTGGCAGTAACCAGCATATGGGAGTATGACAGCGACAGTTTCTATCAACCTCATTTCATGAACATCATTTTTTATCAAAAAAGAATGGTGGCAACAATGTAAATCAACACATGGTATTCTTGTAGTGTTTTTAGCACCTTTGGTTCTGAGTTTTCCTGGTAATTTGTAGCAATTAGCATGATAACTTGTTCTGACATGGGTGTGTTCAATATATAAAGGAAGAAAAGGATCTTTTTTTATGTTGAATAAGTCTTACAGGATGCTGATTACTCAATGCACACACTCTGGTAATCTATTTTCAATCGAGATGGTATGTCAGTTTTAATGAGAAAACTCATACATGTATTTTCTAACTTGCCTGTAAAAGATGAAATTTAGTCAATCTTTTTGTTGGTAACCTGACTGAATTTGAGTGGTAACTCAATTTCAACAGAGGAATTACACACATGTAGTAAAAGTACTACCTTTTTTTTGCATGATTTAGTTCTTGTTGTTTTTTCCCCATGTTTTTTCCCCATGAAATGCAAATGCAGCATGTGTATAGAGGTTGAATCACTCACCTCCTTTCTTTTTTGCCTAATTATGACGAAATTGGGATGAATTGATGATAACCTCTGTGATGTTCTTGCGGTAAACCGGGGTCCTCCCTCAAATCCTTGTGTTTTTGGTGGTGTTTTTTCGTGGTTTCCTTTTTTTTGGTGGATCTGATCTGGGGCCGAGGTTGCCGGCGATGGAGGGGCGTCGAGGAGAGAGGAGAGAACTGATCGGGGCAGGTGGCTGTTTCTTGCGATGGAGGTAAGAAACTAGGTTTTGGGTTGGTAAGTCATGTGCACGAGGGGGGAGGTGGATTCTATTTTTTGTTTAGTTTAGAGTTAATTTATTGGTCCCCTTCACATTTTATGTTAAATTTTGTTACATAATTTATTGGTCCCCTTCACATTAAAAAATAATATCACTAGAAATTATGTTAAAATACGAATCCAACGATATAATTTTTGATGACGTGCATTATTGTTTTCTTAGTTAAATGTATGGTCAAAGTTTGGCACCAAATACTAAGTGACCAATAAAACAGGACGGAGGTAGTAGCTCCCTTCTCTCTCTATCTTCTTTAAATACGGTGCCAGATCAACATTTTGTCTATGTCGCTGCGCTAGGAGCCAAGTATAGGGAGTGCCCTAAGATTGGGCTGCTATATCTAATTAGATTAAATAGGTGTTTAGGTATAACTTATAAATACAACAATAAGATAAAATGTGTTGGAGGGGTTATATCTAAGTGCATATTTAAGGGGTCTAATGCATTGGTAGTGCTTTGGCGCATAAATAATATTGTTGAGCTATCGACAATTGAAAGGGGGTTGAGAGGGTACATGCATGCATGCTCATGATGCACGCGTACATACTGTTGATGTGCATATCATGTAGTCCGAAGAATCTACACTGTGCTTGTTGACACATAGTTGAAATGTGGTTGGAAAGGTACATGCACACATACATGTGTTAACGTGCATATCATGTGTAGATCCGGCGATGGTTGCAGGAGGAAATTATACTATGTCTATGGACACGCCCGCCGTCTTGGGGTCGACCTTATCATTGGAATTCTCAGTGATGCTCATTGTCCAAGATGATGTTGTTGGAGCATGTTTCATTAACTTGGTGTCTAGTCAAGACGGGGTGTACACTACACATACATTGACCAAACCAACGTGTGCCCTTGTAACACCAACACCGTCTCCGTCAATATTGCAACAATTTGTCGATTACGTGGGAGGGGTGGAGGGTGTTTAAGAGTAAATGGTGACAAAAAATGTAGGAAAAATACACACCTACACGCCGAAAGATCATGCTAGCATGCATTAGTGCATTCTAATTGGCTTTTGAATCTCGTTAAATTCCATGGCATTTTATTGTGGCATAGTCCACTTCAGCTAAGGTACATGTCTATGCATACGTACACATTGTTGAGCTAACAATGGTCGAAAGGAAGTTGAAAGGGTACAAGCATGCATGCATGCCCATGATGCATGCATACATATGTGTTGATGTGCATATAATGTGTAGTCCGATGACTGCTGCACGACAAAGCTATACCATGCTTGTCGACACGTAGTTGGAAGGTGGTTGGAAGGGCACACGCATGCATGCATACATATGTTAAGAGCAAGTACAATAAGCGCGGGCTATAAGAGTTATTATATTTCTACTAACATGGAGGGGAGAGAAGAGGAGAGAGAAGAGAAGCCGGCTAGAGAATAAGATCCAGCTGCAACAGGTGCTCCTAGACACTATGTGGGAGTGAGACACGGGACATGCATTAATAAAGTAGAACATCTTTACATCTAACTATTGTAAGTGTCCACTATAACCTTGGCTATAGATGACATGGCAACATCATATAGCCATCAACTGGTTGTACTATCAACTATGCTCTAACTACATATCATGTGTAGTCCAACAATGCATGCATGCCTGTGAGGACAGTGTCAGTGCTCCTGCCATATACGTTAGTCACCATATTTATGTGAAAAGAGAGTGTTACCATATCCTAGCATGGATATGATTCTTAGCATCAAAACCAAGACAACACATATTTTTCTCTCTCATAAAACAAATAAAATGTGAGCTATTTTAAATGCAACAATATAATTTAATGCATTGGAGGGGTTATCTATTAGTGCATATTTAATGCATATAATGCATTGGCAGGGCTTTGATGCATGCAATAAAATTCTTGTGCTATCGCGATTTGAAAGAGAGTCGAAAGAGTACACGCATGCATGCTCACTGCACACATATGTGTTGTCGTATTGACGTGTATATCATGTGTAGTCGGGCAATGGATGCATGATGAAGTCATACTATGCTTGTTGACACATAGTTGAAAGGTGGTTGGAAGGGTATATGCATGCATGCATGTTTTAATGTGATATCATGTGTAGTCCCATGATGATTGCGCAAAGAAGATATACTACGTTTGGAGACATGCATGCATACATGTTTCAACGTGCATATCATGTGTAGTCCCATGATGATTGCACGAAGAAGATATACTACATCTGTAGGCACGACGACCGTCTTGGTGTCAACCTTATCATTGGAGTTTCAGGTGATGCTAGTCGTCCGAGATGATATTGCCAGGGCATGTTACATTAACTTGGTGTCTGATCATACGTACTACGTTGACCATGCCTTCTTGTTTCATTGTAACACAAACACCATCTCCCTCACCACTACAACACCAAAAGATATACTTCATGTCGACACACAGTTGAAAGGTGGTTAGAATGGTACATGCATGCATTAGCACACACCCACACACGGAAAGATCATGGTAATATGTATTAATGTATTTTAAGTGGATTTAAAATCTCATTAAATTCCATAACGTTTAATTGTGACATATTCCACTCAATTAAGGTACATGCATGCATGTCATGTATACATATTATTCAGATAATGATAGTTCAAAGGTAGTCGAAATTGACGTGCATATCATGTGTAGTCCGACGCGGCTACATGACGAAGATATACTACTTCATGTCGACACTGTTGAAAGGTGATTAGAATGGTACATCCGTACATGCATGCATACATGTGTTAGTGTGCATATCATCTGTAGTTTGACGCCAGCTGCACGACAAAGCTATACTATGTCTGTCGACACGTAGTTGAAAGGTGGTTATAATGGTGCATGCATGCAAACATGTGTTAACGTGCATATCATGTGTAGTCTGACGATGGTCACGAAGCTAAACTACGTCTGTTGAGATGCCCAGTTTCTTGGGGTTGACATTGGCATCGGAGTTCCTTGTGATGCTCACCATCCAAGATGATATTGTCGGTGCAAGTTTTGTTAACTTAGCGTTCAGTCAAGATGAGGTGTACACTTCACACTATATTGATCATGCCGACTTGTGCCCTATAACATCAACACCGTCTCCCTCAACTTTACAACAATATGTCGATTACGTGGGAAGTGTGCAGGGGGTTTCAGAGCAAATTGTGACTAGTAAGACAGAGGAAAAGTATGCACCCACACGCCGAAAGATCAAGATAACATGCATGAGTGCATTCTTGGATTATGAATCTCGGTAAATTCTATGGTGTTTAATTGTGCCATATCCGGTTAAGATACATGGGTGCCTACCATATATACATAATGTTGAGCCAGCGACAATTGAAAGTGAGTCAATAGGGTACATGCATGCATGCATAAATATGTTGCCTTCCTTATCATGTGTACTCCGACTATAGTTGCATGGCGAATATATACTATTTTTATCGGCGTGCGGTTGAAAGGGAGCTGAAAGGGTACATGCATGTATACATGTGCTAACGTGCATATCATGTGTATCCGGGTGAAGCTATACTATGTTTGTCGACATGCCTGTTTTTGGGGGTCGACCTCATCATTGGAGTTCCCGGTGTTGGTCACTGCTCAAGATGATATTGCGGGGGCATATCCTGTTAACCAATTTATCGCTAGTGTCGATCTCTCTCAACACCACAACAAATAGATAGATTGAGTGGGAGGGTGGGGGGTAAGAGCAAATTGCAACGAAGAAAAGTATAGAAAAATGAGGAAAGTCATGAGTAGAAAGATCAAGGTAACATGCATTATTGAACTATATAGTTGCATTTCAAATACTATCGCGTTCAATTGTGACATCTTCCACTTTTGCTAAGTATTTACTTGTTGGAAGAATTTCTCATATATACATTAAATAATCATATTTAAAAGTTAACGAGTGCGGCATTTCGGTGCCCAGGCTCATCTGCACCCTTCCAGGAAAAAAATCATAAAAAATTCAAATCTTTTTTTGCATGGTAGAAAATTTATAACGTGAGGTCCGCTCCAAATTTGAGATCATTTGGACTTCTGAGAAACTCTCAGCAAAAAAGACAAATCGAGTCAGAACAGTGCATGGACAGTAAACATTTTTACAGATCATGAATTTGTATTTTTTGCCGAGAGCTGCTGAAATGTCCAAATGATTTCAGAATTGGAGCATACCTCACGCATCAAATTATCTTCCACACACAAAAATTTGGAATTTTTTGAATTTTCTAATATTTATTTTGATTTTTTTCGTAAGGGTGTGTGCAGCTGAGCCTGGGCTCAGAAGTGGATTACCAAAAGTTAACTTCATATTCTTTGCAATATCTAGAAATCCTCATTTTCGGCGCCAGTCGGCTCCGCAAAAGAAGTGTGTACCGAGCCGGTGACACAAATGCCGCGGCCGGCGAGGGCGAGCCGGAAATGTTCCAGGCGCCGGTGCGGAGGTGGGTTGTCGCCTGTCGGCGCCGGAGAAGGTAGGGGTTTAGAGGTAGGGCGAAGACAGCTTGGCGTAGGAGCTCGGCTCGGGCGAGTCAGAATCTTTTTTTCTTTTGTGGGGCTTAAACTTTAGTCTATTTTGATTTGAAATAACTAGCTGGAATTACTCTAGCTGGAAAAAGAAACGCATTATAATAAGCAACAAAGTTTTGGTGCAAGGGCGGGAGGGGTGTGTGTGTGTGTGGGGCACGCGTGGGTGGCCAATGCCAGCTCAGCAAGCCCTTCTCCTATTTAAAGGCACACTACACACGCAGGTCAAGAACCGTCGCCCGTCTCGCTTTTATCACCGCCTCTTCCCTCCTCTGCCTGCGTCTTCCACTCGCCTCGCCAAATCTGACCCGAGCGGCGCCGAGGCACCCACGCGGCCGCGCCTCACGCCCACGCCCACGCCGCCGGCGACGCCTACGAGGTGAGACGGCAGGCGATTCCCTCCCTCCCTCCCTGCTTTCTCCTCCGGATCTGGTTTGCTGCCCACTTTTTTCTGCACGTTCGCGCCGAGTAGTAGTGTAGATTCGATGCAGGGACGTGGAGACGCGGGGGCGCGCGGATCCATCCCACGGTGCGCATGCTTTTGTGTTGAGCGGAACAAGTCGAGTTGATTGTTGTGTTGTGTTTTTCGTCGCGTGTTGGCTGCGACGCACGTAATTCAGACGCGGCCGTGTGTTTCGTTTCTAGTGGCCGGAAACGCTCCTGTATTGGAGTACTATTTTCTCTGTCTCTGCCTGCGTACGTAGATCGATCGGCATGACACGGCGGAACGAGTTTGTCTCCGTCCCGTAGAAATTGCCGTTTGGATGCGCCTAATTACTGTGAGTTCATGAAAATATCCTTGCTCTGTTTTCTTCGAGTGAGATCCGACCGATTTAGTATTTTTTTTTCACTTTTCTTTTGGCCACTCGCTCCGTGAGATAATCCCTTTATTTCGTGCGCCCCTGTGTCGCGTTGATCGAAGCAGATCAGACGGATTTATTTTTTTGTGCCGCGTGTGGAACGCACGGACTTGTTCTAGCAGCGTACATATCTGATTTGCACACCTGGTCGATGTTGGTTTTTTTTGTCTATTTCCTTCGGCTTACCCTGCAGTGCATCTCGATAATACTAATTCCGTATGTGCTTGTTGAGCTTTGTAGAGGAAGATGGGCAACGGCGACCGCCTGCTTGCTCTGCTCAAGTTGCTCTGGCCTCTGGTCAGGGAGGAGCTGGAAGTGTTCGCCAAGGAGCTCGCCAAGGAGCTCGCCAAGGAGACAGGGAAGCAGGCACTGCAGTACGCCTACGACGAGGTGATCCAGGGCCTGAGTCAGCTGCTGGACCCGGAGACGGCGCCGCCGAACAGGTCGGTCGTGCGCAGGACTGCCCGCGTCACCGTGCCCCGCGTCGCCGCGCCCAGTCTCCCCTTCGACCCACTCGTCGGATCGGTGCTGGGCTCCAAGGGTGTCCTCAAGAAGGCTGCGCACCTCAGCAACGTCATCTCCGGGAAGGCGCCCATGAAGCTCCTCGCCATGGAGCCTGCACCGACAACGGCCTCCGTGATCAACATCCTCAAGAGCCAGGCCATCCTCCGCGCCAGCCAGAGAGCGCCGGGCATCGACGCGGGCGCCCTGGCCATCTTCGCCAACAAGACGACGGCGACGGCATGCAGCGCCGAGCCCAGCGAGCTGGTGGACAAGGCGCTGGAGGGCGTGCTCGGTGACAACGTCGCCGCCTCGGCCACCATCGGCGCGCTGGAGGGCGTGCTCGGTGACAACGTCGCCGCCTCGGCCACCATCGGCGCGCTGGAGGGCGTGCTCGGTGACAACGTCGCCGCCTCGGCCACCATCGGCGCGCTGGAGGGCGTGCTCGGCGACAAGGTCCCTGCCTCGGCCACCATCGGCGCGCTGCTGGGCGTGCTCGGTGACAACGTCGCCGCCTCGGCCACCATCGGCGCGCTGGAGGGCGTGCTCGGTGACAACGTCGCCGCCTCGGCCACCATCGGCGCGCTGGAGGGCGTGCTCGGTGACAACGTCGCCGCCTCGGCCACCATCGGCGCGCTGGAGGGCGTGCTCGGCGACAAGGTCCCTGCCTCGGCCACCATCGGCGCGCTGCTGGGCGTGCTCGGTGACAACGTCGCCGCCTCGGCCACCATCGGCGCGCTGGAGGGCGTGCTCGGTGACAACGTCGCCGCCTCGGCCACCATCGGCGCGCTGGAGGGCGTGCTCGGCGACAAGGTCCCTGCCTCGGCCACCATCGGCGCGCTGGAGGCCGCGCTGGGCAACAAGGTCCCCGCTCCAGGCCTGCAGCACCAGGCGCCCGCGCCCGCACTCGAGGAGAAGGACGCCGGCGACAGCAAGGCCGTGCTCTACTTCGTCCTCGCCTGCAACGGCGTGCTCCTGGTCGTCGTGGCTTACAAGGTGTGGCGGAAGTACTGGGGACGCGGAGGAGGAGGCCAGGCAGGTGCAGCCGCGGCTCCCCAAGCGGCGGCGGCGACGGCGACGGCAGTGGATCCCGAAGCTGGGGCGATGGTGGGTGGTGAGGCAAGTACAACCAGGATCCCCAAGAGGCGGCGGTGGATGTCCCGGCGCCAAGCGCAGACGAGGAGCCCCAGGAGGCGGTGGGGGATGGCAACCGCGGCGCCGACGACAACAACACCAACGCCGACAAGTGACCGGCGGCGATTGACATGCCGATGGCCGAACAAGTCCACCACTGCGAGCATTTCGATTCTGATGGTAGAAACATGCTAAATTTGCACTATCACTGCTTATCTGCACTTTCTGCCGCTGCTGCGTGTTAACAATTTGGCATTTGGCCGTCAGACTTGGATCAGTCTTCAGCTTCGCTTCGATTTCTGCTGTTCTTGAGCACCCCGGTGTTCAATTTTATGGCATCTACGTACGTACTTGCTTTGGTTCATCGACATGTCTTGTGACCTGTGACAATGTTTCTAATTCTTCTTCAGTACGAAAATTTGCTATGCAACCAGAAAATCATGCTGTCAACTGCTGTTATGTTGTGGCGCTCTGCTCCTGATGCATATTTGGACAGTAGTAGCATTTTGGCATTTGACTGTCAGAGACTGCAAATTGCTGTTCATGCAATCTTCTGGTCATACACATGTGTTTTCAGATAAGTGGTGGCCATCGAACTATCTTGGATGGACTCCGTCTGCAGGGTACATTGCATGAGACGTGTGGTTGCACAGTAGTAGTACTACCTTGTCAGGTAGCATCTCAAACAGCAGACCAAAATACATATGGAATTGCCCTGACAAAAGAAACTGCTTTTTTTTTGTCTTTTGGTGCCAACAAAATTGCTCCCAAACGCAGACGAATAGGTGGCCCCGGTCAAAAATTGTTTTGGTCCTGACCGGTCATTAGCTTCAAGTGATGGACATTTTGGTCGCGGCTGCCGAATCCAGCCAACCCTACATGCCCTCACCCTCCTACCTTGATTCCGGCTATCGCATCCCTCATGGCGCCGACCACCCCCGAGCTCCTCTTCACCGTACCGTGGCGTGATGCTCCGTTTGTCGGGCCACTATGCGGCGGAGTTCCGCAAACCGGGCGCAAGCATGCGAGTGTGCCTTGTCACCTTCAACACGACGGATAAGGCGGCCCGTGCGGACACTACAACGCTCCACTATTTTGGGAGCTGAGCGAAGATCATTTTTCCCGATGTTGCCCCCCCCCCCCCCCCCATGTGGCCTTCCTTGGCCCAACCGTTCATGCTGTCTCGTGTGATGGGGAGAAGGAGCACCACCGGGCCGAAGCCAACAATGACGCCTATGTGGCGAAGCTCGTCGAGGAGAATCCGCAGCTCCTTGTCGAGAACCAAGCGTTTTTCGAGTCCAAGGAGGCCAAGTGCGAAAGGGAGCGGGAGCTTGAGGATAAGCGCAAGAGGGCACCGTGATTGACGAGATATTCGACCAGCTCAGGGTCTAGCTCTTCGGTAGGGAGGAAGAGGTCAAGCCGTGGAGTAGGTCTACCGCCAATTTTGAATTACAATTAGGTCTATGGCAATGTAGTGTTAGGAATCTATGGATGATCGTAATAGTGTTTAATTTTATGTTCTTATATGTTTATTGTGCAACATTTCATCCTATAGTTTAGATTGTGCAATGAGTATGTGCTTTTGTTCATGTTTCATTTTCATTTTCAAAATTTTTGGTCATGTTTTTTTCAATCTGCTCGAAAAGAATAAAACTTTATGGTGACAGAAAACCTTCTCTCTCTCTCTCTCTCACCAGTTTTTAGTCACCAAATTATTTATCTGATGTTAGATGCTCTTAGTAGTATCCCTGTGACGATTTACATCCCATAATTTCTGACCACAATAACTTTTTCTTGTAAGAAGCCTTGGGGCATTTATTCATTGTCAAAGATCGTTACATCGTTTATAAGCGACTGCGTGGGAAAGCCGTTGGTTTCATTCACCCAGGTACAAAAATCTGACAAAACAAAAAAAGATCTAGCTATCTCATGTGCTGCAACATTTGCTTCCCTAGGGCACAACCCACAGGATACATCATCAAAGACACTTTGCATGCAGCATGGAGTCATGAAAAATTGCCGAACTTGCAAGTGCAGAAAACCCCCTCGAGTTAAGAGTGGAAATCACCTGCTCATTATCACACTGGAGAATAGCCCCGTAATGCCCCATGTGTTGAGCAAACCATACGCCATCTCGAGCGCTAGGAGCTTTAGCCATAAGCACATCCGTTGACAATCCTCCATTAGAGTCTTTAATCACCATCCTAAAGCTAGCACGTGGGAGGGTTTCAGAATTGAAAGAAGCATCCACATTCACCATGTACACCCCTTCAGGGAGTTTATGTCATCCCACTCAAGGCCTTGGAGCTATTTTTTCCTACTTCCTATATGATCGCCAGCATGTTTGCTGTGGAAATCGGTTGCAATATGGACGATGATAAGATGTAATCTATGGATGATGACTTGATGCAGAGAGTATGGTTGTTCGGCGGCGGCGATGGGATTTTTAGCCGAGTGCATATAACTAATGGGGTCGTGCAAAAGTGGTGGCGACAACACATGATTGACTTCCATTTGATGGTGCTTCTTCAGTACCCAGTCTCAAGCTCTGAGATGAAAAAACCCGGGTCAGACCCAATTTGGTTATACCTGGCGATGACGATGTGTTTACGTCATTACCTTGTTGAGGGCATGCTTGGACTTATTCTTCCGAGTGAAAACCTAGAATCTGACCTTTGGTGGCAAGATCCGATGACGAGACGCTTGAGCGTCGTTCTCTTCCTGAATGTGTTGTCGTCGAAGAAAATTTGTCCTTATGATGTCACAAGATGATTGGTGCGGATATGGTCATTGTTGTAGTTTTGTTGATCGATGTCGATATTTGTTTTTGTTTTTGTTAAGACATAGCTTTAGTCTATATGATTTTGTTATATGCCATCGTGTTTATTTGTGTGTGCGGGAGAATTGACTGTGTGCAACCTAGCTATGTAGGGATCAGATGTGTGCTCATTGTATTTGTATCCTTTTGATGCTTCATTTTGAGTCAATAAAATCCAGGCACTTATCTGCGTCGGTGCGCCGGCCTAAACTTTCGGTCGGTCGCATCCCAGACGTACGATTGAAGCCTTTTGGGCCACACGATCTCCCTTCATCTACCCCTATGCCTTCTTCTTCTCTACAGAAAACAAATCCCCATCGCGCCGCCATGGACGAGCGACACGCCCGTCCTCGAAGCAAAGCTTGGGTGTCTGGCCGGTTACCACCCTCGCCATCGGGCACGCTGCTATATGTCGAGCGCTGCTGCTCGCCGCCGGTCACCTCCCTCGCCGCCCGTCGTCTCCTGTGTTGCTTGCAGGCTCCCCGCATGCAGCGCCCTGTTGCAGCTCCTCGTGGCGACAGTCGCAGCTCCAGGGGCAGCGGCCGCAGCTTCCGGTGGCGGCGGTCGTCGGCCAGAGCACCTCCGGCGACGCCCTCGCGAAGAAATATACTATTCCCCGGGGGTGCCAGTAGCAGCAAAAAAGTTGGTCGGGTGTAGCATAAAACGACATCGGTTCCAGCAAAAAAGACTCGCCACTGCCACCCGTCGTCGCCATTGTAGCAAAAATGTTAACCGGATGTAGCTTCCATGATTGCCGGTTGTAGCACTGTTGGTCGCCGGCCTTATCACATTTGGACATCGCCGGGGAGTGGTTGCTGCTGGTTCCAGCAAAACTCAAAAAGCCGGTTGTAGCAAAACTAGGCGCTAGTTCCAGCAAAATTCAAATACGGCGATAGCAAAAATGTGTTGTTTCCAATGAAAACAGAGATGGTGGTAGCAAGAATGGATAATAGTTTCAGCAAAAAAGCAACCCAGTGGTAGCAAAAAAATGGTTGTTTCCAGCAATAACAAAAAAGTAGCAAGTTCCAACAGAAAACCATCCGCGGCGAGAGGCCGCGTCCGGTTCCAGCACCGGTGGATGCCGGTTCCAGCATCCTGTGCCATGATTCCAGCGTTTTGCCACCGTGGTTGCAGCACACGTCGGCATCGTCACCGCTGGGAGTTGCGGCGCCGTCTCCAGCACCCTTGGTCACCGCGGCCGCGGCGGCATCTCGCTGCGGTGGCGTTTGGTGGAGAAGCCATGGCAGAGATAGAAGAAACAGAAGGTGAGTAGTGGCCATGGCCGGCCGGCCGGTGGCATAGGATCCTGGCGGCGGAATGCGAGATGAGGTGGAGCAGAGCTACGGGGCGGATGAGATGGGAGCGTCACGGGATGGGAGGAGTGGATGTGGTCGTTTGAGACTCTGAGAAGATAAGATGAGGGGAGGGCGGTGGATGGGCCCCACCACTGAATATGCGTACGCGTGACGCCCGTGCGTGACCGGCGCAATTTTCAGCCGGTCCGCCAGGTACAATCATTTCGCATAAAATCCACCCTTTTATCAAAAAAGGATTATAATTGATAAAGTATTGATTGACATAACGGATCTTTTGATCGGCTGGACCTCCTCTCCATGTGTTGCTTGTTTTCTCTCCGACCAAATATACCAGGCAGTATTTACCAAATACATCAGGCAGTATTTAAAACTAGCTATCGTATATGCAAACTTCTAGACAAAGGGCGCGGGATGATTGTTTTTTTTTAAAGCTCCTCCAACACATTGGCTTCAGATCTGTCGGCGCACAAAACCACTTCTACCTTTTCTTTTACTCCTAGTTCCTTCCTAATTTAATTTGGTCAAGTACAAGTAAACGACATCTGTTTCAAATCTTTTATCCCCGTGGACACAAAGGGCATTGGTCCAATAATCGACGTGTCTACGTGCTAATATGCCCACACACGTATCGATTCTTTCAGTGTTCTCTAACCGAAAACTTTAACTTTTGATGTGACAGTAGATTTTCATAAATCTCTCCAAACCTCTATCTCCTGCTCATACAGTGTCATGATCGTTGACATAACTTCTTCTGAACTTATGATTCCACTCGCCATAGTAGTCCGATTTTACCGAAAATATATCCCCTCTTTTGAATTGTGCCATGCAACAAAAGTCCTCACCGTCATCCACTAGCGGAATTGACAGTATGGATTCAGCACTGAATCGGCCAAAAAATATCCCTAACGAGCTCCTCATCCCAGCGATCCAAGACGGGATTGATTAAATCACATACTTTTCACACTAAGTTTCCACCTTCAGGGGTTAAAACTCGTAGATCAGGATGTGTTTGGTAACCAATTATCGGTCTAGAAAAAAAGCTATCACTTCACAAATCAATTTGTGTGCCATCACCAACCCTCCCTATATCGCCCTGCTTAAAGCTTCGAGACCGGACATAATACTTTACCATGTGAATGATGTTTTTTTAACATCAGTATAGACACAAGCGCTCATATACACGCGCATACACTCACCTTTATAAACGCACACACGCACACCCTACCCCTATGAGCATCTCCGAAAGACTGAGACGGCATATCATTTTGGAATTTACGAAGTCATCAGAAGACTTTCGTCGTCGATTTTAAACGCTCCTCTAATCGAATGCAAGATTAAATCCTGAAATAAATCCAGGAATAAATAAGAGCACACCATGTGAATGATGTTCTTACCACGTATTCTTTTTTGGGTACATTGTTGTTCTGCCTGAGCATTATTGTTCCTTGCAATTAGGAAAAGAAAATCAGAATAACATTTTTGGATTGAAACTCCACTTTGCCCTGCCCGGCTCCGTCTCCAACCACTCCCCCCCAAATCCCGGCGCCGGCGCCGCCGCGAGATCTCTCCACCCACTCCCCCGAGTCCCCAGGATGCCTCGTCTCGGCTCCACGACCGCGAACGGCGCGGCCATGGTCGGTCGACAGCCCGCGCTGGCTCCTCGGCCAAGCGAGGCGGCTTGGGGGCACCTCGGCCGCGGAGAGGCTCGCCGGTGGAGGCGCAGGGCGGCGGCGGCCCTTCTCTCCCTGCTGATTCCTTCACGGACGAACCGTCCCGACGTCCACGCCAGACGGTGTACAAGGCCAAGGACCGCCACGACCTCGACATGATCGTGGCATACAAGCTTCGCCTCGAGCACATCTCCTTCCTTCCTTCCTTCCTCAAGGAGACCAGGTACCCGCCGAGCTCTAATCTTCATCTCCCTCTGCTCTGTTGAATATATGGATAGGTTGTGTAGGGCGTCCCACTCCTTCGTCTGCTAGGGCAGGGGCCTAAGAATTTCTCACCATAGCCAACAGTACAAGTGCGGGGAGAATTAAACTAGTATCTGTTGACTGAAGCAACTCAACCAAGAGCATGTTTGTTAGCTATGTATTGGTAAATTTGACCAGAAATTTCGTTACGATGAATGGACAGGTTACTCCTTCACAGATGGTTGAGACGTTTCATGCCAACAACTGATTATAACCTGCCGGCAAAAACAACTTTGGGGGGCATGTTTCATGCCAATAGACTAATCCATGATTAGATGTCATCTAATTCTGATGAACTTTCTATGCAGGCAGTTGTTCGGTTCATATAACATGCTTAATGTTGATCAGCATTATGCTTATAAGATTGTTACAGATTGTGTACTTAAAAGAGAATTCTGCCTTTTTTCTTTGTTTCTGGGTATGGTGGAACTGGAAAGACCTTTATTGTTAATTTCCTTAGAGGGGGCAAGAAAATCGTTCTTACTGTTGCGTCTTCAGCTGTCGTTTCGCTCTTTCTGCGTGATGGAAGGACTGTGCACTCAAGGTTCAGGATACCGCTGGCTATTAATTTGTGACACAAATGATAGGCACATTTCTCAGCAATCTTTCTAAAGAAACTTCTCTTATCATTTGGGATGAGGCTCTAATAATGAATAGGTGTTTCGAGGCTTTGGGTAGAACTTTACATGGTGTACTATCTGATGATAGTCCTTTGCTTTGCGAATATTCCGTTTGGTGGTATGGTTGTAGTTTTCGGTGAGGACCTGACAAATATTGTCTGTTATCAAGGGAGGGACATGACCACTGATAGTCGATGCAACTATCACACGCTCGTCGTTGTGGCGGTTTGTGCGACAGTCCATTGACATTACCTTTCTGTCACTCATTGGACTGTCTATTCTCATTGGATTTTCCTCCTTGGGTAATCACCGGTTATCTGGTTCATATTCTGACTGCTGCTGTTTTCTTCTCCCTACGGTATTGTTGGCTGCTGTTTGGGTTGCTTTTCTAAGTCTCATGGTTGCTCTTTCTCTGCCAGACGGAATTCAACGCTCTCTCTGAGCTTAAAGTTGGCTCCGCTTGTTGGATTGTCTGTGCCTATGTTTCACGACTGTGGCACCATCGCGGTGCAACGGATACTGGTCCTATTAAACATACTGAATGGGCTTGCCTGACAATATGGTATTACTTATTTTCCTTTGCTTGGCAGTTCTTCTATTGCATATTACATGTGCCTCATGCCAGTTGACAGAAGTTGTGTTCTCCATCCATACAGGGAAACCACATCTATGCAGAGTTTTCAGAGAAGGTTGTCCACCAGTTCATAGATCTTATTTAAGAAATCATGGTATATGAGCTTAGGAAGTTCTTTGTGCTCTCAAGGAAGTATCTGTTCAGGCCTGTTGAGGGGATCTTGCATGATCAAGATCACTTCATTCACTACTGCTTTCATAAGGCCTGGCATTGAGCTAGACTTCCTGTTCTGTACGCTTTAACTCCGCTGGCTCAGCTCCCTGGCCCAATTGATATGCCTGAAAAGTTCACAGGTATTTCCCTACTACCCGTCCATCTGCCTATGCCTTTCTGTACTGCTGTTTACCATATGTAGTAATTGTTTTTTTGGATTTATTCGTGTAAACGTGTTTGGGCTCATTTATGGTGTATCAGAGGTTGCTCAGTACCATAGTGCAAGCAGGGCTGAGCCATCGACTAAGAGGCTCATATATCTCAAGGACCTCACATACGTGTACTGATATCTATGACCGTATCACTTTTCCTTTATCATAACAATTTTATTTACTTTGCTGTTTATAGAGGCAAGCAAACCAGTGTGGTGGTCATATTGCCTTGGAGTTTGCTGCTGCTGAAGTTATTGAACTGGGCAAGAAAGAACCAGTCGTTGCTATGTTTGTTGGGACGCTGTTCAAGAAATATGAAGGTAAGACCATTTGTATGGATGCATTCTTCCTGCCTGTTTAGTCCAGGAATTAAAGTCTAAAGCTTGCTTTTCTAAGTCGTAGGGGTGTAACTGGAAGTGCTGCGTGTCGCTGGTACATTAATGAAGATTTGCAGACAGAAAATGGTTCCGCAGAAGGTATGTTCCTTTGCACTGTTTGTTCTTCTCTTGGCTGTCTTCCTGACACCTGCTGATGGTTCTTTTCTACTATTATCCGGTTTACATGGTGCCCCACCGGTAATAGAATGAACCCATTTTCTAGGGCAGACTGCCGCCAAGGTCGACGCACAAGTAAATTTACAAACAAAACTAGTTCAGGAATTGCTTGACCTCGATTTGTTTGAAGACCAGGTAATCACATGCCCTTACTCATGTTGGATATTGCCAGGATATGAGACTGTTGCTCCTATTGCTCATACATGCTTGTGTCTTCTCTACGTTGACAGGATGTCCACTTCTTCTGCACTTTCATCGTTATGGGGCTTAGTCCTATCCAGTGATGGTGGTTCTGTTTTTGCAGCATGTCATAAGTCGTCAGCGCCTTGTGGAGCTGCGTATAAGTGCTCAGACCCTGACTGCAATGGGATGGATGCGTTCCTAGGTATGCCTATACTGACATTTTTGTCTCCTCGCTGCCCTTGGGTCCCTCTCTTTGGTGCTCATCCACTCTAGCGTTGCAGGTACCGGATATATGCTACCCGGTTCACGATGATGGTTCTGAAGCCAAGTTTGTTCTCTTCGACACGGTCCAGTATTGCTTTGTTGTGTCGATCTCCAATAAGTGTTACCTAAACGAGCAAGAGGTGCCATCCTTCCGGGTTCACATGATTGATGCACTTCTGGGCCAGCAGCCTCATTCATCTGTTTTCTAGCGTAATCCAGCAGCCTCATTTGTCTGTTTTCTATCGTAGTCCAACAGCATCCAGGAGTGGTTCATGTTGTTCCTCTTCTAGCTGATGGTGTCAGTGATACTCTGCAAGGAGATATATGTCGCCTTCACATGGACTTGCTGCTGTTCAGAAAACTGAAAACATTCCCACTCCGGGTCCGACTGCGACACCACCTCCTAAGGTAAAGATTTGGCTCCTTTCCTGTCAATGTGATGCCCTATGCTCTGTCTCATCTGCGTGATGGATTACGGATGCTCAAGAGATTTAGCCTTTATTTTCTTTGTTCAGGGTGGATAGGAGACACCTCATTCCATTCCAAAAACAGTTGGGCTCTAGGTATGCATAAATTCACTGAATGGAATTGTCGCCTTCATAGCTTGAACACATTTGTCCTTACATGCATGTTGTGCAGCCATGGTGCTTCTCCTATCAAGAAAATTGTCTGCAGGTCGCTGTTCAAGACGCCTATCCCTGGAAAAAACTACAGGTGCAGCTGGAGCTACACAATCTGCTAAAGACGTAACACATGCTATAATCGCATCATCGTGTTCCTGTTCCATTGCTTTATTTTCTCTACAGTCACTTGAAATGTTTGAACGACTCTCCACCTCCAGGAAAACAGTTCAATCTCACAGGCCGTGTTGCTTCAAAATGACCATTGGGCTGGAAAGAGGTAAATTCTGGGCTCAACCTGTATGTGTTTTCCTTCGATGTTCGGTGCAGCCATAACTTTTTCCTGCAGGCTAAATGCTTCTGAAAAATAGGGTTCTGCCATCGACTGCCGATGCTGCTGTGCCGCCCCTGCCGAAGAACTCAGTAGTTGGAAGGGCCTTTCTGCTTGGTAAGTTGTTCCTGACCGTGCTTTTAGACGTGTTCTCTGCTTGTCTATTTTGCTCATGTGTATTGCTGTCCGATTTTGCATGAGCAGATTCTTTTGGGTATGCATAAACAAAGTTCTTATGGTAATGCATATGAATGTGGTTCCGGAACGGACTACTTTTGGCTGTACGTGTGGGTGCGCCATGCCAAGCTTAGATTTTGTTGCGCCATGCCTGTTTATATTAGCTATCTGCTTTGGTAACAGAACTGGTGTATAATGTTTATCTCTCGCCTTTATTTGTTCGTGCATTCGGTTCATAATAGATTGGTTTTACGCCCGATCTCTGCCCAACTGAAAGAGTCGCAGCCTTGGTGCCACTGTTATTTACGAAATGATGCCCCCTTTTAGAGCCCGTTAGTGTGTTTTGCTCACCTGCATCTATCCTACTGTATTTAGAACTATGAATTATGCTCTGCTGTCCCTTTTACTACAGGAACTGTTTGTGTACAATGTAGTACGGTCTTAACTGGAACTAGTGTAACTTGCATGTATGCAATCATACCTATCTACGTTAGTGCCACCTGCACAATTGCAGATGTGCCACTTTTCCTTCGCTACTTTTCACAGCAACTGTTTAGCCATGTTAAACAAAAGCTAAGCATAGACTGCCCATGGCCATCACCTGTCTCAGTGGAACAACATCAAGCAATAGCCCATCCATACCCATGGGCTCGCGTGGCGCAATCCTACCAGTTCAATTGGTGACACCCAGCACACTGCACACACCATCGATGCATGCTCTGACCCCGCGCCCACGTGTGGTCCCTGGCAGGGGTGGCACCAGCGCGAAAATGCAGTGGGTTCAACTATACTGAACTATGTAATGTGTTTTAGTTCAACTAATCTAAGGGTGTAATCCAAAAGGTTGTGGGTTCAGCTGACCCCACAACATACACATGGAATCGCCACTGGTCCCTGGCCCTAGTCCTACGGCATAATCGCACCTCGGCGAGTTGGTGACCATTACCGCTGTGCCCCATCATCTCTGCACCAACACGGATAGGACGGTGGTGCTGTTGTCACCGTAACCTCGGTGAAGTCTGTCTGCTCTGTCAAATTCAACTATGTACCTCGGCTACATCAACTATACCCTCGGCACGCTGCCATGTGACATGGTGGTTTGGCCACCCTCCAACTTCGGCGCTGGCGGCCACCTCTTCTTCAACTCCAGCGCACATAAGTCACTCAGATTCCTCTAGTCTCTCTCATGCTCTGAGGTGTCCGGCGCTAGCCATGCCGCAAAGGTATCCCCTACCACTTGGGTGGCTAATATCAATGTTGACGCAGCGTGTGGGAAGAATGAAAACAAGGGTGCGGTCGCAGCAGTAGCAAGAAGCTGTGAGGGTACTATCCCTGGAGCTTCGACAATTGTGTTTGAAGAACTTAAGGAGCATGAGTGGCCTCAGCCTGTTGGGAAGCTCTCTTTGTATCTGGCAAACGATTTACTAATTGATAGTCAGAGTTGCTAATGACTGCCTCCAGGTGTTGAAGGATCTCGTTGTAGCTATGTGCAGATTGTGGACAATCTCAAAGCAAGAATCATAGAGTTTGATATGAGGCCATTTTCTGGCATGAAAGGAGAGTTTCTCATAAAGCGGCGCATAGGCTATCGCGGTGGTGGTCTCTGTCTTTGGCTGACGTATCCGCCTAGGGGCGTTTGTATCCCAAGCCCCTTATTACTCTTTGACAAGCAGAGTTCACCTTTTGCTCCAAATTTGACCAGGCACACTCAGAACAGATTTTTGGTTAATGCAGAAATCACCCATGGGATGGCCCAACCAATCTTGGCAACCAGTTATTTTTTAATCTAAAATGGCCCTTAATTTTGACTCTGCCAAGTTTGTTTGTTATTTTAGTTCATCATTTTATAACCCTTAAATAACCTTCTAATGCAAACGCTAATCCATAGAGTACCTTCCCTGTTCTCACGCTCCTCTAGAAAGAACTCCCCTGCACATCATGCCATCGCGCCGTCCTCCTCCACGCCATATGCTCTCCGACGCATCGCACCTCCCTCCTGCACGCCGGCGCATCACACTGCCCGCTGCCCCCTCGCACGCACCACCACCGCCTGTCGCTCTGCCACCAGAGGCCGCACATGCTTATTTGCCTCCCTAGCCACTGGAGTGTGCCGTCGGGACGTCTGCCTCCCCAACTGGAAGCATGTTCACCGACGAGTCCCCTAACTAAGAGCGCTCACCAGCTTGGTTTGCGACACCGACAACCACCTTTTGCTGGGCGTGCTGGCGCCCGCCAGTGTTCGATGGAATGCCTCGATGTCGGTTCCATTGCTTGAACCTGTTGCAAAACCCCAAGATGTCAAGCCTAGATGCAGTAGTATTACATATGCTATTTTCCCCTTCCTACTAGTCATTTCTGATTGCTCTGAATGAGGCACATCAATGCTTAATAATATTCTTCCTGGCATTCTTTGTTGTGGTGAAGACCTTGCACGTGAGCCAATACCCAAGTTGCAGCATGGTGGTGTTGCCTTCCTGCCAAAGGAGTTGCAAGGTACCTATGCATTACCATTGAGTTAGTTCCCATGATGCATTTTCTCACCGGGGTGAGTAGTTTATTCACTAGCGCGGGTTCTGAAGTTTATTCACCAGTTCATGCTGAGATGGGAAATTTGTGCTGTGAGCTGTTTGGAATTGGGGTGTATTGGCCATATGTGCAGATATTTGGTACCGTTGGAATGCTATTGCCTGAAGATGACATCTGTGCTCTCAGTATTTTGCTTCTTGTGGAGGTGTGTTAATTTTGATATGTTATGTATGCGCATCCGACACTGAATCATTTTAGAAATGTTGCAAAATCGGAGAACTTATCGAATGTATGGGTAGTGTACTTATAGTTGTTTGGTATGATTATGTTTAAGATGCCCCACTTATATGACTGAGAGGCTGATTAGACAATAGTAACCGCAGAGGTAGACATACGGCTATATATGTTGTAATCATTTTGGGAGCTTAATACATCAGGCTGTGTATGTATACATGTACCAGCAACTGATAGGCGTCAATGCATTGTTTTATAACAGTAATATTTTCCCCAGGATTCTGAAAGTGATACAGTTTGTCATCCAGAGCTCTTCACACTGTCAAAGAAGATGGCAAGAGGAGCACCTACTAAAATATCCTTTAATATACCGATCTTTGATCCTCATCTGGCCACAGTACTATATCCGAGCCATATCAGACTCCTTTCTTTGACAGCTGAACAGTAGGAGAGCCCCCTACGCTATGTTTTCTATTAAAAGCCCTATGAGACTCCTGGTTACATGGCACATGCATAGTCAATCTTTAACGTCTACTCCTCCGTTCCTAAATATTTGTCTTTCTAGAGTTTTCAACAAGTGACTACATACGAAGCAAAATGAGTAAATGTACACTCTAAAATATGTCTATATACATCCGTATGTGGAAGTCCATTTGAAATCTCTAAAAAGACAAATATTTAAGAATGGAGGGAGTATTTTCATAATCATACCTTGCCACATATGAATTTAGCAATACCTGATATCAGTTCCACAATGTTCACACTTGACTGTCATATTTTGAACTCTCCACGTGTTTCCTGCGGACACAGTTAACACACACTGAGCTGAGCGCTCTTGTCTACGAATGACCAACCAAGTAATAGGCCAACTGGTTGGAAATATTTTTGTCAAACAAATAATTCCATACAATGCGAACTGAAGATAAACATCAGCAACTTGTACAAGCATGTGCGGTTCTGCTGAGCCCTCATCCTTAATAATGTCTTGGTTTTGAGATAAATGCTTAAAAGGTCCCAATCGTCCATTTCTTAATTCCTGTAGGACATTTCAAGTATTGAGTAACAGGATTTAGTACAATTTCTAACAGTAGTTGTATAATGATGCTCAGGTGCTTTAGGTTTTCTTTCATCTCTTTATCTTCTCCAGGTACATGTACTGAAGGGGTGCTTTCTTTTTGTAGCATGCTATAATGTGAATAATTACATAACAGATCTTAAAGTCGAGATTCCATTTATTTGGTAGATTGTTCTACAGTTTTATGATGTCACAGTGCCACAATGTTTTGGGGGTGTCAGGCTGTATCTGAACAAATAAAAACTGTCAAATTGTTGATTTCTATGTTAGTCTGAAGATATGGCACTGTTCTTAGTTTCAATTAGCTCGATCCTAACAGGGGCTCTGCTGAACCATTACTGTCAAGTTGCTTGATTAACTGGAATATGAATTATGGTGTTTCCATATTAGCTGTGCGGTATGATAAGATGTTGCCCAAGAGTAAACTGTCTGACATAGCGTTTCTTCTGATATGATGTTAGGTTGAGGTCTTACATGGAACTGTGCATTTTAGTGCCTCCGGTGATATCCTTGCAACATCAAGGCATCAGTACCCCAGAACGGGTCAGTACGGGTCAGTATGACAACTCCATTATATGTTGGTTAACTTGTAACGATGGTGTGAGATATATGCCATTTTGTTTTTCCAAAAATGTGAGATAAATGTCTGTCTCTTCATACACAGTAGTTTAAATTCCACACCACCTTGTTAGCTTCTTGGAAATGCTCTGAAGAAATTGGGTTGCCATATTGTTTTTCCTTATCCTCATTTTCTGTAGGTCCGTATCATTCCACATTGCTAATATGTTCTAGCTTTCCTAATTTATGGGCATTGCAACCCGCACATGAACGACAAGTGTGGCATCATGTAGTGTCGTAAATCCGGTCCTGCAAAAAGGAGTCGTTTTTGTACCATGTATTTCAATTGAATCTAGCTATTATGAATAAGTAATGTGGGACAGTAGCTTCATGATGTAGAAAGCCGTTTAGTTTTGAAATGTCCTTGTCAGGAAAATTCAATTATTACGCTTTTCAAAAACCTTAAGCTGAACCGAAAGTGCAATTCTATCCTTGGCTGGTAATCCAAAACCGCAACTGGACTGCAGATAGACCTAAAACAGAGGATGGCCGTTCTCTATGATCAGTCCTGCAAACGGCTGCCCATCTCACACACTTCATTGCCCTTTTGCCAAAGAGGCCTGTAATCATCTTTCTGACTCTGATGACCCTATGTCCAACATTGCGTTGCAGGCCACACACATCCATGAAGAAATTGTGGGGCTGCTCTGCTGAGGTGGCCACCGACAAAGAAGAAAAAAAAGGACCGAGGCTGTCACTACTATGTATGTTGCCTGGAATATTTGGAAAGATCGAAACGGAAGATTCTTTGAAAGAAAAGATACCACCACATCACTAGGAGCTGCTGAACTTGTCCGAAGCGACGTCGCTCTTCTTTAAGATGGTTGCCAGAGCTAATTTAGGCCTTTGTACAGCCAAGTGCCATCTTATCTTGGCTGATTCGATTGTTTAGCCTTTTGTTTCCTGATCTTTATTTACCCTGTAAGGCCTTGTTTGGTTGTTGGGTAGGAAAAAACCAGGGCAATCAACCCCTAGGGGGGATTTTCCTGTGCTCATGATATCCCTCCCACCACGTGGGAGATCTCCCCACTGCCCAGGTGTCCTAATGGCAAGAAGGGGGAGGGAAGGAAATACCTCAATTAACACATATCATAACAGACTTTGCTACACATATAACAATAGATTTCCACAAAATTTCACAGCCTTCATACAAAATTCTACAGATACAATGGACCATAGATAAGAATTCCATGAATAATTCTAAAAAAACAAACACATATAAAATCTCAGGATTTATGTAAACTAGATAGGATTATTACGACCAATAGCCATCAATTCACAAGGGTTCAGATACCGGTCGGTCCACATCTCATTCAGGGCAAGCGTTGGTCAAAACCGTTTTCATGTGCCATCATCATTCAAATTTGTTTTCATGTGCCATCATCATTCAAATTTGTTCACGATAACAAAAAAATGAATTATCACTTGCCAAGTCCACGGCAAGAGATAACGAATTAGAAGAACTGCAAGGCGGCGATCACTAGCCCTACTCAAGTCGTTTCTCCACTCCGCATCCTCGTCGACATCAGGTACTGCATCTTGATGTTGACTGAACTACACAAAAAAATTTAGTTAGCACCAGTTCACAGTTTCAATAGACTATTTTTAGTACAAACGGATTAAGATGAAATATTATCAACCAAAATTTGATATGACTAGAAGCTTTCTATTTCAAACTGTTTGTTTCAAGTTGTAGTTGTGCATGGTGCTTCTTGCCGAGATTGCACAGAGAATATAACCAAGTCTGGAGTGTCTACATGCCTCTCCCGTCAAAGCAGAAACACATGCCTTTTCTCCTCAATACTCAGGCATCTCACATGTGCTTTGCTCTCCGTTTAACATTCTCAACAGAAGGATGACTAGAGACAATTGCTAGTATATACATAGCAAAGAAAGCCTAGTAGAAACCATTGGATGTCTAGCTAGCATAGAATGAATACCTTATATTCTCTCCATTGCAGTAATCTCCTCCTTCAACCAGAAAAGCCTAAGGCTTGGGTTCTTGGTATTGATGAATATCTCTCTATTCATTGGGCATTTGAAAAGCCGCAGCGCCTTTGCTTTTGCTGAAACAGATAGCTCTTCAATTATCTCTAGCGCAGAAACACAATTTCCAATCGAGTACAGGTCCTCTTGCTTTGATTCCTTTATATCTTCAACTAATTTGCAGATTGCTTCTTCAGAAAATCTATGTAGTCCTCGAGTGCCAAAACCAATGAACCGAAAGGAACCCAGCAACTGAACATGACGTCTTCAGACAAAGCAAAACGGTTCTAATGTCAGAGCACCTGCATTTGACACACGATAAAATATTTATCAGTCAGACTCACAAATTAGCACCCACTAGATATCAATGATCGTTGACCAGCCAGGCAAACCAAACACACTACTGGTATTTTAATACTTCATAAGCAAGATACATGTAGCTAGATAGAGCAGCCTTACAAACCATGCATCTAGAACTGTACTACAGTGTTCCCTGTTCTACATACAGGATGACAAGTTCTAGCTCCATCAATGAAACTTGTGTAAAGCAACATCAATGAATTGCAAGTACATCCTATTAAATGCTGGTAGTACAGACTACAGAGTGCATAAGAACCCAAAGGACTACAGAAGACGACAAATGTGCCAATACATATGCTGATATTCTAACCTACAAGCTCCCTACAAATGTAACAAGGTCCCTTCTATCAACTATCAATATGAGATAGAAACCGCACACTGAAAAACCAATAAAAAGCACTGGGATTAAAAGCATTGACAATCCATATACAATTTCAACCAATAAGAATCAGCAGCAAAAGATTCATCATGTAAACGGTAGCACAACTCAGCACATAAACATCACAAACACATCTCTTCTTGACTAGCTGTTCAATTCATACCAACCAATAAATTTAAGCTTTAGCACACCTTTCTTGCTTTCTTCTCAATGATCGATAAAGACAACAAGATCAACATGATATAGTGAGTTGAAAGCCTGCAACAGGGAAGCAGTGCTCAGTCAGTATGCAGCTGCTATCGCTTGGTGTGAAACAAGCTAACCGATCGGTACAGGCACGGAAGGGAAAGGTATAAGGCGCGAGGTTTGAATGTAATGGGCCAGGGGCCTGGTGTAGTGGAGTTGGTGGGCCGTGGGCCGTGTGTGAGTCGACCGAGCGCAGTTATAAGCTCGAGGTGGAGTCTGTAGCAAGGCATCGCGTTTAAATTGAATCCATTCTGTCTCTGTTATCCTCTTTCTCTGGCTGTCGTCTCCTACCTTCTCTCCCTCGTCAATTCTCCATTTCAGATCGAGATTTCATCAGTGACTCCGCCCCAAATCCGGCGAACTACCTCGTTCCTCGGCAAGGGTGTGACATGCTCGAGTTACTATTTCTATCTAAAAAATGTGCAGAATAGTTGCTCACAAATGTCACCTACTCACAAGAGCTTGATTCATACAACTATATTGATCTGCTTGTATCTAAATCTAATCAGTAATCAGTGTTGTGTACCTCATAACATATGAAATATGATGTCAACAATAAAAATACTATGGACAGATACACAACTATGAAACTGAACCAACTGACCCACAGGTCTGGTGCATACAAGTGCAAATTTTATGAAATACATGAGAAACTATATGCATCAAGCTTCAGACTACATTTCACAATTTGCATGGGCAACATAAGCATGGTACATAGAAACAAATCGTAGCTAGCACACATGAAAATACAACTCGTATGGAACTGGTGGTTCATGAACCACACAAGAAAATACAAATTCATATGAAACTGGTGGTGCAAATCATGGACGGTGAAGGTACGAACTGAAGAAAAATACATGGGGGGAGGAGGAGGGGGCCAACCCTTGATTAGATGACATAGAATACATCCACGGAACCGTCGCCGTCGCCGGAGTGTACCGGAGCTTCGAGGCGGAGGAGAGATCCGGGGAGGGAGAACGGTGATGGCCGCGGTCCGTTGCCGTCGCTGGAGGGGCGGATCTTGGATCCTGAGCACTTCTGTCGCCGGCGGAGTAGCTCGGGGGCGGAGGAGGTGGGGCACCGGATCTTGGCCGACGGCGCATCGTTCGGTCGTCTCTCGCTCGAGGCTCGCGGCGTGGCTTTCCTCCCCGACCTCTCGAGTCGTGGCTTTCCTCCCCGTGGTAAAGACGTGGGTCGGGCAGGGTTAATTAACCCTCGAAGGATGCGGTCCAAATGACCAGCTCGATTTCCCTGGGCCAACTCGGCCCGTGGTTCTTCGACCCGGGGAAACAGCGGGGATCCCCCGGGAAACCTTGCAACCAAACGAGGCCTAAAAGGATTGTAATTCCGCCTTCTCAATGCCAAGCCCCTCTGTTGACAGTCCTGGTCTTGGCCGTTGTTATCTTCATTTTCTCCATGAGCAATATCCTTGACGCATTTGCCTTCCTCCTGAACGCAGCGTCTTATCCTGAAATCTCTCTCCCCCACAGCTTGCAACCATTGCCGTCCAACCCCTGGTTTTACGCGGTCGCGCGCGTCTGACTCTCAGCATCGATGCTCTGCAACCCCGCTGTGACGCCCGAGTAATCAAGCTACGTAATGATACCACATCACCTCGATTACTGTTGATAATCTCGCGTTGGTTCAGAACCGATCCAAATTCAAAATTTGAATTAAAATCAAAACAATTAAAGTTTTCAAAAGTCAAAACTAAATTGTTCCTAACGTGTCAAATAACCCATAATAAATGTTGGTGGAGAAATCATCTTCTAATAAAATACTTAAATGCACTAAATGAACTAAAACAACGATAAAACAATTATCTAAAATGCTTTTAAAATAACAAGCACATGCAAAACACTTTATTTAGAGTGACAAAATATTTAGAGCTGTGACCTATTTAATAACACCAAATTAGTTGTTGCTTTTAAATTTTATAAAACTAAAAGAAAAGAAAACAGAACAAACAAAAAAGAAAAAGGAAAAGAGAGACCCCCCCACTGGGCCACGGCCCAGCTGTCCTCTGCACCCACCAGGCCGGTCCAATCGGCCCAGCCGCCCCCCCACCTGCGCCCAACCGCCCCACTCGGTCGCCTTCCACCTTGCTACAGGGAAAGTCGACCGAGGCGCGCCTGTCGGTCGTCCCCGACCACCTCGCCATTCCCGCCGGGGGAAGATAAGGACGCCACCCCCTGCAGCCCCCTCGGCCTCCTCGCCTCCCCTCCACTTGCCTCTCCCACTTCTTCCCCACACTCGCCCCTCTTACCGATCTGGAGGAGACCACCGTCACCATCGTCGCATCGACCCCGCGGCCACCGGCCGTCTCTCGCCTCGCCGACTTGACCTCGATATTCGTCGCCGTCTCTTACGCCCTTCGGTGCCACTAGACTGAGCCGGGAGCCACTGCGTCGAGCCCCGCACCGCCTTCTTCTTCCTCGGCCCCGTCGAGCTTCGCCGTCGATTCCGGCACCTCCGAGGCTTCCCCGAGCCCACTAAGCACATCTGTAGGCTCGATGTGAGCTCCTCTTTCGATTCCCCTCCCCCCCCTCGAATCTCATCTGTTTCGCCGTTGTTCCGCCGTGGCCGAAGCTCACCATGGCCGGACCGCCGGAGCTCTGCTCCTGTGCGTACTCGCCCGCTCCCGTCGCGACCTTGGCCTCCCCGTGCGCGCCCACTGCTGTGCCTTGCCACACGCCCCACTCCCTGCCCGCGCTCATTGCATTCCTGGCCGCGTCCAGGAGCGACCCTGCGGCCGCCCGCTTGCTCACGACCCTGCTCGCTTCCTGCTGCTGCCTGATGCAGCGATGATGCGGCTGTTGTGCTACTGCTGCTCGCATGCTCCTCCCGCTTTCCTGCTGCTAATCTGCTAGCTACCGCCGCTGCTGTTTTGATTTTGCTGCATGCGTCGTTGCCGCCTAGTGTTGCTGATGGTTGTGGCCGCCGGTGTTGGAAATATGCCCTAGAGGCAATAATAAATTAGTTATTATTATTATATTTTCTTTTTCATGATAATCGTTTATTATCCATGCTATAATTGTATTGATAGGAAACTCAGATACATGTGTGGATACATAGACAACACCATGTCCCTAGTAAGCCTCTAGTTGACTAGTTCGTTGATCAATAGATGGTTACGGTTTCCTGACCATGGACATTGGATGTCGTTGATCACGGGATCACATCATTAGGAGAATAATGTGATGGACAAGACCCAATCCTAAGCCTAGCACAGAGATCATGTAGTTCGTATGCTAAAGCTTTTTTAATGTCAAGTATCTTTTCCTTAGACCATGAGATTGTGCAACTCCCGGATACCGTAGGAATGCTTTGGGTGTACCAAACGTCCTGGCAACGAATCGGGTGGCTATAAAGGTACACTACGGGTATCTCCAAAAGTGTCTCATTGGGTTGGTACGAATCGAGATCGATTTGTCACTCCGTGTAACGGAGAGGTATCTCTGAGCCAACTCGGTAGGACATCATCATAATGTGCACAATGTGACCAAGGGGTTGATCACGGGATGATGTGTTACAGAATGAGTAAAGAGACTTGCCGGTAACGAGATTGAACAAGGTATGGGCATACCGACGATCGAATCTCGGGCAAGTATAATACCGCTAGACAAAGGGAATTGTATACGGGATCGATTGAGTCCTTGGCATCGTGGTTCATTCGATGAGATCATCGTGGAACATGTGGGAGCCAACATGGGTATCCAGATCCCGCTGTTGGTTATTGACCGGAGAACGTCTCGGTCATGTCTGCATGGTTCCCGAACCCGTAGGGTCTACACACTTAAGGATCGATGACGCTAGGGTTATAAAGAAAGTTTGTATGTGGTTACAGAATGTTGTTCGGAGTCCCGGATGAGATCCCGGACGTCACGAGGAGTTCCGGAATGGTCCGGAGGTAAAGATTTATATATGGGAAGTCATCATACGGTCACCGGAATAATTCTGGGGGTTACCGGTATTGTATCGGGACCATCGAAGGGGTTCCGAGGGTCCACCTGCCCCGGAGGGCCCTGTGGGCTGTTTGTGGAGAGGGACCAGCCCCTTAGTGGGCTGGGCGCCTCCCCCTAGGGCCCATGCGCCTAGGGTTTGGGGAACCTTAAAGGCGCCGCCTTGCCTTGGGGGGCAAGGCAACCCCCTCTGGCCGCTGCCCCTCCTCAGATTGGATCTGAGGGGGCCGGCCCCCCTCTCCCTTGCCCCTATATATATGTGGGGGGTGGAAGGGCAGCCGCACTCAAGTTCTGGCGCAGCCCTTCCCCTCTCCCAAGTCCTCCTCCTCTCTCGCGGTGCTTGGCGAAGCCCTGCTGGATTGCCACGCTCCTCCATCACCACCACGCCCGTTGTCTTTGCTGCTGGATGGAGTCTTCCTCAACCTCTCCCTCTCTCCTTGCTGGATCAAGGCATGGGAGACGCCACCGGCTGTACGTGTGTTGAATGCGGAGGTGCCGTCCGTTCGGCACTAGGATCTCCGGTGATTTGGATCACGACAGTACGACTCCTTCAACCCCGTTCTCTTGAACGCTTCCGCTTAGCGATCTAAAAGGGTATGTAGATGCACTCTCCTTCCCCTCGTTGCTAGTCTCTCCATAGATAGATCTTGGTGACTCGTAGGAAAATTTTGAATTTCTGCTACGTTCCCAAACAGTGGCATCATGAGCTAGGTCTATTGCGTAGATTCTTTGCACGAGTAGAACACAAAGTAGTTTTTGTTCAATATGCTTACCGTTACTAGTCCAATCTTGATTCGGCGGCATTGTGGGATGAAGCGGCCCGGACCGACCTTACACGTACACTTACGTGAGACAGGTTCCACCGACTGACATGCACTTGTTGCATAAGGTGGCTAGCGGGTGCTAGTCTCTCCCACTTTAGTCGGATCGGATTCGATGAAAATGGTCCTTATGAAGGGTAAATAGCAATTGGCATATCACGTTGTGGCTTTTGCGTAGGTAAGAATCGTTCTTGCTAGAAACCCATAGCAGCCACGTAAAACATGCAAACAACAATTAGAGGACGTCTAACTTGTTTTTGCAGGGTATGCTATGTGATGTGATATGGCCAAAAAGGAATGTGATGAATGATATGTGATGTATGAGATTGATCATGTTCTTGTAATAGGAATCACGACTTGCATGTCGATGAATATGACAACCGGCAGGAGCCATAGGAGTTGTCTTAATTTATTGTATGACCTGCGTGTCATTGAACAACGCCATGTAATTACTTTACTTTATTACTAAACCGTTAGCCATAGTAGTAGAAGTAATAGTTGGCGAGACAACTTCATGACGACACGATGATGGAGATCCTGGTGTCATGCCGGTGACGATGATGATCATGGAGCCCCGAAGATGGAGATCAATATGTGCTCTATGATATTGGCCAGATCATGTCACTATTTGATTGCATGTGATGTTTATCATGTTTATACATCTTATTTGCTTAGAACGACGGTAGTAAATAAGATGATCCTCATTAAAATTTCAAGAAAGTGTTCCCCTAAGCGTGCACCGTTGCGGAAGTTCGTTGCTTGAAGCACCACGTGATGATCGGGTGTGATAGATTCTAACGTTCATATACAACGGGTGTAAGCCAGATTTACACACGAAACACTTAGGTTGACTTGACGAGCCTAGCATGTACAGACATGGCCTCGGAACACAAGAGACCGAAAGGTCGAGCATGAGTCGTATAGTGGATACGATCAACATGAAGATGTTCACCGATGATGCCTAGTACGTCTCACATGATGATCGGACACGGCCTAGTTGACTCGGATCATGTAATCACTTAGATGACTAGAGGGATGTCTATCTGAGTGGGAGTTCATAAGATGAACTTAATTATCCTGAACATAGTCAAAAGATCTTCGCAAATTATGTCGCAGGCTCGTGCTTTAGTTATATTGTTTAGATATGTTCCTAGAGAAAATTTAGTTGAAAGTTGATAGTAGCAATTATGCGGACTGGGTCCGTAAACTGAGGATTGTCCTCGTTGCTTCGTAGAAGGCTTATGTCCTTAATGCACCGCTCAATGTCTTTGAACCTCGAGCGTCGCATGGATGTTGCGAACATCTGACACACACGTTTTGATAACTACGTGATAGTTCAGTAATGATAAACGGTTTAGAGTTGAGGCACCGAAGACGATTTTGGAACGTTGCAACACATATATGTTTCGAGGGCTGAAATTGGGATTTCAGGCTCGTGCCCACGTCAAGAGGTATGAGACCTACGACGATTTTCTTAGCCTGCAAACTAAGGGAGAAAAACTCAATCGTTGAGCTTGTGCTCAGATTGTCTGAGTACAACAATCATTTTAATCGAGTGGGAGTTGATCTTCTAGATGAGATAGTGATGTTTCTCCAAAGTCATTGCCACCAAGCTGCTAGAGCTTCGTGATGAACTATAACATATCAGGGATAGATATGATGATCCTTGAAGTATTCGCGATGTTTGACACCGCGAAAGTAGAAGTCAAGTAGGAGCATCAATTGTTGATGGTTAGTAAAACCACTAGTTTCAAAAGGGCAAGGGCAAGGAGGGATACTTCATGAAACGGCAAATCAGCTGCTGCTCTAGTGAAGAAACCCGAGGTTGAACCAAAACCCGAGACTAAGTGCTTCTGTAATGAGAGGAACAGACACTAAAGCAGAACCACCCTATATACTTAGTAGATAAGAAGGCAGGCAAGGTCGACGGAAGTATATTGGATATACATTATGTTAATGTGTACTTTACTAGTACTCCTAGTAGCACCAGGGTATTAGATACCGGTTGGTTGCTAAGTGTTAGTAACTCGAAATAAAAGCTACTAATAAGCGGAGACTAGCTAAAGGTGAGCTGACGATATGTGTTGGAAGTGTTTCCAAGGTTGATGTGATCAAGCATCACACGCTCCCTCTACCATCGAGATTGGTGTTAAACCTAAATAATTGTTATTTGGCGTTTGCGTTGAGCATAGATATGATTGGATTGTGTCTATCGCAATCCAGTTATTCATTTAAGGAGAATAATGATTACTCTGTTTATTTGAATAATACCTTCAATGGTCTTGCACCTAAAAATGAATGGTTCATTGAATCTCGATCGTAGTGATACACATTTTCATGCCAAAAGATATAAGATAGTAATGATAGGACCACTTACTTGTGGCACTGCCATGTAAGTCATATTGGTATAAAAACGCATGAAGAAGCTCCATGTTGATGGATCTTTTGGACTCACTCGTTTTTGAAAAGTTTGAGACATGCGAGCCATGTCTATTGGTGCATACGCATGAAGAAACTCCTTGCAGATGTATCTTTTGGACTCACTTGATTTTGAATCGCTTGAGAAATGCAAATCATACCACATGGGCAAGATGACTGAAAAGCCAGGGCCAAAGAAATGGAACAAGATAGCAACTTGTTGGAAGTAACACATTTTGATGTGTGCGATCTAATGAGTCTTGAGGCATGCGATGAATATCGTTATGTTCTTACTTCACAGATGATTCGACTAGATGTTGAGTATATTTACTTGATGAAACACAAGTCTGAGTTATTGAATGGTTCAAGTAATTTCAGAGTGAAGTTGAAGATCATTGTGACAGGAGGATAAAATGTCTATGATATGATCATAGAGATGAGTATCTGAGTTACGAGCTTTGGCACGCAATTAAGACATTGTAGAAATTGTTTCACAATTAATACCGCCTGGAACACCATAGTGTGATGGTGTGTCCGAACATCATAGTTGCACCCTATTGGATATGGTGCATACCATGATGTCTCTTATCAAATTGCCACTATCGTTCATGGGTTAGGCATTAGAGACAACCTCACTCACTTTAATAGGGTACCACGTAATTCCGTTGAGACGACACCGTTTGGACTATGGTTTGGAGAAACCTAAGTTGTCGTTTCTTAAAAGTTTGGTGCTGCGACGCTTATGTGAAAAGTTTCAGGTTGATAAGCTCGAACCCAAAGCGGATAAAATGCATCTTCATAGGACACCCAAAACAGTTGGGTATACCTCCTAATTCAGATCCGAAAGCAATAAGGATTGTTTCTTGAATCGGGTCCTTTCTCGAGGAAAGGTTTGTCTCGAGAATTGAGTGAGAGGATGGTGGAGACTTGATGAGGTTATTGAACCGTCACTTCAACAAGTGTGTAGCAGGGCACAGGAAGTTGTTCCTGTGGCGCCTACACCAATTGAAGTAGAAGCTTATGATAGTGATCATGAAGTTTTGGATCAAGTCACTACCGTACCTCGTAGGGTGACAAGGACGCGTACTACTTCAGAATGGTACAGTAATCCTGTCTTGAAGGTCATGTTGCTAGAAAACAATGAACCTACGAGCTATGGAGAAGCAATGGTGGGCCCATATTCTGACAAATGGTTAGAAGCCATGAAATCCGAGATAGGATCCATGTATCAGAACAAAGCATGGACTTTGGTGGACTTGCCCGATGATCGGCAAGCCATTGAGATAAATGGATCTTTAAGAAGAAGACGGACGTGGACGGTAATGTCACCGTCTATGAAGCTCGACTTGTGGCGAAGAGTTTTTCACAAGTTCAAGGAGTTGACTACGATGAGATTTTCTCATCCGTAGCGATGCTTAAGTCCATCGGAATCATGTTAGCATTAGCTGCATTTGTGAAATCTAGCAGATGGATGTCAAAACGAGTTTCCTTACCAGTTTTCGTAAGGAAAGGTTGTATGTAATACAATCAGAAAGGTTTTGTCGATTCTAAGGATGCTAAAAGGTATGCTAGCTCCAGCGATCCTTCCATGGACTGGAGTAACCATCTCGGAGTTGGAATATGCACTTTGATAAGATGATCAAAGATTTTGGTTTATACAATGTTTATGAGAAACTTGTATTTCCAAAGAAGTGAGTGGGAGCACTATAGAATTTCTGATGAGTATATGTTGTTGACATAATGATGATCAGAAACGATGTAGAATTTCTGGAAAGCATATAGGGTTATTTGAAAGGTGTTTTTCAATAGAAAACCTGGAATAAAGCTGCTTGAACATTGAGCATCAAGATCTACGAGGATAGATAAAAAACGCTAAATGGTACTTTCAAATGAGCACATACCTTGACATGATCTTGAAGGTGTTCAAGATGGATCAGTCAAGAAGGAGTTCTTGCCTGAGTTGTAAGGTATGAAGTTAAGAGTTAAAGCTCGACCACGGCAGAAGAGAGACAAAGGACGAAGGCCGCCCCCTATGTTTCAGACGTAGGCTCTATAGTATGCTATGATGTGTACCGCACCGGAAGTGTGCCTTGCCATGAGTCAGTCAAGGGTTACAAGAATGATCAGGAATGGATCATTGGACAACGGTCAAAATTGTCCTTGGAGTAAACAAGGACATGTTTCTCGATTATGGAGGCGATAAAGAGTTCGGCGTAAAGGGTTACGTTGATGCAAGCTTTAACACCTATCCGAATGACTCTGAGTAGCAAACCGGATACGTATAGTGGAGCAAACATTTGGAATAGCTCCAAGTGGAGCGGTGAAGCAACGTTTAAAATATGACCTAGAGATTTGCAAAGTACATACGAATCTGAATGTTGCAGACCCGTTGACTAAAACCTCTCTCACAAGCAAAACATGATCAAACCCCAGAACTCATTGAGTCTTAATCACATGATGATGTGAACTAGTTTAATGACACTAGTAAACTCTTTGGATGTTGGTCACATGGCGATGTGACCTGTGAGTGTTAATCACATGGCGATGTGAACTAGATTATTGACTCTAGTGCAAGTGGGAGACTATTGGAAATGTGCCCTAGAGGCAATAATAAATTAGTTATTATTATTATTATATTTCCTTGTTCATGATAATCGTTTATTATCCATGCTATAATTGTATTGATAGGAAACTCAGATACATGTGTGGATACATAGACAAAACCATGTCCCTAGTAAGCCTCTAGTTGACTAGCTCGTTGATCAATAGATGGTTACGGTTTCCTGACCATGGACATTGGATGTCGTTGATAATGGGATCACATCATTAGGAGAATGATGTGATGGACAAGACCCAATCCTAAGCCTAGCACAAAGATCATGTAGTTCGTATGCTAAAGCTTTTCTAATGTCAAGTATCTTTTCCTTAGACCATGAGATTGTGCAACTCCCGAATACCGTAGGAATGCTTTGGGTGTACCAAATGTCACAACGTAACTGGGTGGCTATAAAGGTACACTACGGGTATCTCCGAAAGTGTCTCATTGGGTTGGCACGAATCGAGATCGATTTGTCACTCCGTGTAACGGAGAGGTATCTCTGGGCCCACTCGGTAGGACATCATCATAATGTTCACAATGTGACCAAGGGGTTGATCACGGGATGATGTGTTACAGAACGAGTAAAGGGACTTGCCGGTAACGAGATTGAACAAGGTATCAGCATACCGACGATCGAATCTCGGGCAAGTATAATACCGCTAGACAAAGGGAATTGTATACGGGATCGATTGAGTCCTTGACATCGTGGTTCATCCAATGAGATCATCGTGGAACATGTGGGAGCCAACATGGGTATCCAGATCCCACTGTTGGTTATTGACCGGAGAACATCTCGGTCATGTCTGCATGGTTCCCGAGCCCGTAGGGTCTACACACTTAAGGTTCGATGACGCTAGGGTTATAAAGGAAGTTTGTATGTGGTTACCGAATGTTGTTTGGAGTCCCGGATGAGATCCCGGACGTCACGAGGAGTTCCGGAATGGTCCGGAGGTAAAGATTTATATATGGGAAGTCATCATACGGTCACCGGAATAATTCCGGGGGTTACCGGTATTGTATCGGGACCATCGAAGGGGTTCCGAGGGTCCACCGGGAGGGTCCACCTGCCCGGAGGGCCCTGTGGGCTGTTTGTGGAGAGGGACCAGCCCCTTAGTGGGCTGGGCGCCTCCCCCTAGGGCCCATGCGCCTAGGGTTTGGGGGAACCCTAGAAGGGGGGCGCCCCCTTGCCTTGGGGGGCAAGGCAACCCCTCGGCCGCCCCCTCCTCAGATTGGATCTGAGGGGGCCGGCCCCCTCTCCCTTGCCCCTATATATATGTGGGGGGTGGAAGGGCAGCCGCACCTAAGTTCTGGCGCAGCCCTTCCCCTCTCCCAAGTCCTCCTCCTCTCTCGCGGCGCTTGGCGAAGCCCTGCTGGATTGCCACGCTCCTCCATCACCACCACGCCGTTGTGCTGCTGCTGGATGGAGCCTTCCTCAACCTCTCCCTCTCTCCTTGCTAGATCAAGGCATGGGAGACGTCACCGGGCTGTACGTGTGTTGAACGCGGAGGTGCCGTCCGTTCGGCACTAGGATCTTCGGTGATTTGGATCACGACAAGTACGACTCCTTCAACCCCGTTCTCTTGAACGCTTCCGCTTAGCGATCTACAAGGGTATGTACATGCACTCTCCTTCCCCTCGTTGCTAGTCTCTCCATAGATAGATCTTGGTGACTCGTAGGAAAATTTTGAATTTCTGCTACGTTCCCCAACAACTGGTGCCTCCTGTGCCCGTGCGTATGTGCACAACCGGCTGTGCCTCTGGCCGGCATACTGTGCTAGAGTTAGATTATTCTAGGAATAGATCAAGTTAGTTTATTTGTTTAATTAGTCAAATGTGTAGATGACATGCGGCCCCTTCTAGATTATTTTAGTCTAGCTGCTTTTATTAGCTCATGTGACACTTACATGTGGGTCCTCTTGACCCAGTTGACCAGTCAACATTACTGGTCAACTGCTATTGCCCATGTTGACTGGAAAACCTCTGGCCCCACTGTCATACACATGGCTAGCCCCCCTAGTAGGTGTAAAAGGTATCTGCCTATTTAGTAACTAAAGGAAATATATAGAAGAAATGTAGTAAATGCAATAAAACTTTGAGAAATCATATAAAATAATCCGTAATTCGGAGAAAAAAAATACTTTGTACATGAAAGTTGCTCAGAACGACGATACGAATCCGAAAACGCAGCCCCTTCGTCAGCCACACATCCCTAGCATAGCGAACACGCACCTTTCCCCTCCAATTCATCTGTCCGAAACCGCGAAACCCCAGGGATACTTTCCTGGTTGTTTCCACCCTTCGCCGGTATCACCTCCTACCGCGTCAGGTCACCCCTAGCACCGCTTATTGGCATGTTATGTTGTGTGATGCCTTGTGTGCTCCGTATTTACTGTTTATCCCCCCCCTCTTCTTCCCCGATAGACCTCGAGACCGACACTGTCGGCGACCCCCAGTTCGACTATGGTGTTGACGACTCGTCCTTCTTGCCAGAGCAACCAGGCAAGCCCCCCTGATCACCAAATATCGCCTATTCTTCTCTATACTGCTTGCATTAGAGTAGTGTAGCATGTTACTGTTCGGTTACTCCTATTCTGTTGCATAGCCTGTCATTGTTGCTACAGTCATTGATACCTTACCCGCAATCCTAAATGCTTAATATAGGATGCTAGTTTATCATCATTGGCCCTACATTCTTGTCAGTCTGCCTTGCTATACTTTCGGGCCGTGATCACTTGGGAGGTGATCACGGGTATATACTATACATATATACATACTATACAGATGGTGACTAAAGTCGGGTTGGCTCGTTGAGTACCCGCAAGTGATTACGATGTGGGGGCTGGAAGGACAGGTGGCTCCATCCCGGTAGAGGTGGGCCTGGGTTCCTGACGGCCCCCGAGTGTTACTTTGTGGCGGAGCGACAGGGCAGGTTGAGACCACCTAGGCGAGAGGTGGGCCTGACCCTGGTCGGCGTTCGCGGTTGCTTCATAATAACACGCTTAACGAGATATTGGTATTTGATCTGAGTCCGCCACCGCTTATACGCACTAACCAACCACGTGGGAAAGATATGGGCACTTTCGGCGTCGTGGTATCGATCGAAGCCTTCTAGACGTCACGTCGGCGGGCGCGCTACCGGATTGGAACGTAAGCCTGCTCTTGTATTAAGGGGGCTAGTTCTGTTTTCGGCCGCCCACGCAGCATGCAGGTGTGCAATGGGCGATGGGCCCAGACCCCTGCGCCATAGGAGTTAGACCGGCGTGCTGACCTCTTTGTTAGGCCTAGGTGGGGCTGCGACGTGTTGATCTTCCGAGGCCGGGCATGACCCAGGAAAGTGTGTCCGGCCAAATGAGATCGATCATGTTGGGTTATGTGGTGCACCCCTGCAGGGAAGTTTATCTATTCGAATAGCTGTGTCCCTCGATAAAAGGATGACTCGGAGTTGTACCTTGACCTTATGACAACTAGAACTGGATACTTAATAAAATACACCCAGACAAGTTCCACAGACAACCCGGTGATCGCTTTTCCACAGGGCGACGAGGGGAGGATCGCCGGGTAGGATTATGCTATACGATGCTACTTGGAGGACTTCAATCTACTCTCTTCTACATGCTGCAAGACGGAGGCTGCCAGAAGCGTAGTCTTCGACAGGACTAGCTATCCCCCTCTTATTCTGGCATTCTGTAGTTCAGTCCACCGATATTGCCTCTTTACACATATACCCATGCATATGTAGTGTAGATCCTTGCTTGCGAGTACTTTGGATGAGTACTCACGGTTGCTTTTCTCCCTCTTTTCCCCCTTTCCCTTCTACCTGGTTGTCGCAACCAGATGTTGGAGCCCAGAAGCCAGACGCCACCATCGACGACGACTCCTACTACACTGGAGGTGCCTACTTCTACGTGCAGGCGGCGGCGACCACTGTGAGTAGTTAGGAGGATCCTGCAGGAGGCCTGCGCCTCTTTCGATCTGTATCCCAGTTTGTGCTGGCCATCTTATGGCAACTTGTTTAACTTATGTTTGTACTCAGATATTGTTGCTTCCGCTGACTCGTCTATGATCGAGCACTTGTATTCGAGCCCTCGAGGCCCCTGTCTTGTAATATGATGCTTGTATGACTTATTTTATTTTTAGAGTTGTGTTGTGATATCTTCCCGTGAGTCCCTGATCTTGATCGTCGTTTGCGTGTATGATTAGTGTACGATTGAATCGGGGCGTCACACCCGCTCGCCATTGCGTAACATGGCACCCTACAACGTATGCCTGTGCTGCAAATGCACACTGCTGCAACAAGGCAGGTGTTGTGCTAGGCCGGCAAGTGCACGGTGCTGCAACAAGGCAAGCGTTCCTCTAGGCCGGCACCTGGTGCGAATAGCGTATGCAGCAGAGGCAGCTGGGGCTATTGCGAGGTCTTCCAGGGATGCTAGCGGCATTATGGCAAGCTACAAGCAGAGTGCCAAACAAGCAAGCGATGCTGCAACAGTGGTAACCATTGCTGGAAGGCCAGGAACAAGTACGGCGAGGGGGCACTATTGTGGTGTGATGCTGACAGGATTTTTCTACGAGCGCGATGCTGCGACTATGTCCACCCGTGGCGTGAGGCCAGAGACGGGTATGACAAGGGAGTGTTGCGGCGGTGTGCTACAAGATGGTGTTGTGAAGGGAGCACCGTGCTGAAAAGGCCGCCGAGGTGCTTGAAGTTGCAATGTTGATCGACAGTGTTGTGATGGCAGCCGACGATGCTGCATGGCGCTGGAGATGGCCGCTTGCGAGCCTCCAAGATGAACGGGAGACAACTCGATAAGGACGACCAAGGATTTCATCAAACGGCTGGCGAGTCGACAGATCTGGGAGCGCGACTGGTCGCTCGACTCCCAGTACTAGCCATATTTGTTTTCTGAAATTTAATTTAGCCATATCATTTGGGAAACTCTTACCGTCACCCAGCAGATCGTAGCGGCCGCGTCCTCCACCTCCCCTGCGTTACACGTGTCCCAGTGAGAGCCCGCATGCCATCCTTTGTCGAACGCGCTTATGCAATAGGAGCTATGTTTCTAAAACATATGTAGTGTTGCAATGGTCTACGGCGGGTCTAAGTTTTGCAACAAAACTTCTTTTGTGAATTTTTTCTACAACAAAATTGCAATGAAACTTCTCTTGCGAAAATTTTCTGCAAGAAGATCTTCATTGCAAAAAAAAAACTCAGTTGCAAAAATGTAATAAACAACTCTTGCAAAATAATTCTGTAACATGACCTGTGTTGCAGAAATAATTCTGCAACAAGACCCGTGTTGCTATGATGGGGCGCGCTCGGACGCGTTGCACTGCCCATATCATTTTGACTGGAATTAGTTTCCGAGCAGGAGGCCAGTGTTATTTTTTTAGGGGAAGCGGTCCAGTGTTAGGAGTTAATGACGATGAGGTATGTCCGGGTAGGACCAGCCACGGGGATTCAGCGTGGCGTGCTGCTCAAGAAATCGATCAAACCCAGCTTTTTATTGGTTGCCGTCGTCTAGCCTCCCAGAGAATCAATGTACCCAGCGATCGAGCTTCAAACCAGGTCGCTCCTCGTCTTCGATCACTTCCAAAGAGATGGGGGAGGGGGAGATGGCCATGATTAGAGTACTGTCCGTCACTGCCGTTGGATTGGCCTGTACAGCTTTGAGGCTGTACGAGGAAGAGCTCAGGTCCTTCTTCACCTCCAGGCCTGCCTTCCTCAAGACCTTGGACCCCGCCGGGGCTGATCCGGTCATCGGCCGCGACGATGAGATCGACCGTGTCATCTGCATCCTCTGCGGCCGGACCAAGAACTGCGCCGCGCTTGTCGGGGCGGCCGGCGTCGGCAAAACGGCCATCGTCGAGGGCCTCGCCCAGCGCATCGCAGTTGGGGCGGTCCCCGCCGCGCTTCACGGGGCCCGCATCGCGGAGCTTGACGTCGGGGCGATGGTCGCTGGTACCCAGTGGCGCGGCATGTTCGAGCAGCGCTTGAAGGATGCGATCAATCAGGCGGAGGGTGCTGATGGCAAGCTCATCCTCTTCATTGACGAGATGCACATGATTGTTGGTGCTGGCGACCGAGACGGCCCCGGGGACGCCGCCAACATCCTCAAGCCGGCGTTAGCCCGTGGCCGCATCCGTTGCATAGGCGCTACCACATCCGAAGAGTACCGCAGATACATCCAGAAGGATGCGGCCCTTGAGCGGCGGTTCCAAAAGGTTGACGTCCAGGAGCCGAGCGTGCAGGCGACAGTTGCCATCCTGCGGGGGCTGAAGCAGCGGTACCAAGACCATCATGGACTGACGATTCGCGACGACGCTCTAGCTGCTGCCGCACAGCTCGCCGCCCGTTATATTACAGGTAGTATGTTCGTGATGTGGTTCAGAATTTAATTCAATGTACTTTCATGTTGGGTCTGTGCATCTCGAAGAAATTGTGGATTTTACTCTTGTCAGGTCGCCAGTTTCCTGATAAAGCAGTTGATTTGATGGACGAGGCATGCACTACCGTGAAGTTGCATAAACCAAAAGAAGTTCAGAATAAGGAAACTAACACAACAAATGCACCGGAGGAGATAACCGTTGGTCCATGTCATATTGCGCAGGTAAATTACTAACATTCATTGCTAATCGTCTCCTTGTGAGGAGTTTCCATTTGTTTCGGTGTGATGTTCATGCCACCTTCTATTGTTATATATGATGAAGGTTGTGAGCCGATGGACTAAAATTCCGATCACCACACTTGGCCGAGAGGAAGAGAAGTTGAGCCACCTAGCAGACAGATTGCATGAGAGGGTTGTTGGACAGCATGAAGCCGTTAATTTGGTTGCCCAAGAAGTGCTACGTTCTAGGGTTGGCTTCGATCAATCTGGCCAACCAATTGGCTCTTTCCTCTTTTTGGGCCCAGCTGGTGTTGGAAAGACAGAGCTTGCGAAAGCACTTGCCGAGAAGTTGTTTGACAATGAGAAGGCATTAGTCCACTTTGACATGTCTGAATATGCTGACAATGGTTCTGTGTCACGTCTCATTGGAGGACCTCGAAGGTTTAAGCTTGTACACACTTTGGACTTGTATTTCTTTCTGAAATTCCTACTCACGTCTGACTTTTCATTTGACTTTGTGAAGCTATGAAGAAGACGGACAACTCACCGAAAAAGTCAGGAGCCAACCGTATAGCGTTGTTCTTTTTGACGAGGCGGATAAGGCGCATCCCTCGATATTCAAGGTTCTCATTCAACTCCTCGATGATGGCATGCTGGTTGATGGAAAAGGACGCAATGTAAATTTCAAGAACTCCATCATCATCATGAGCTCAAGTCTAGGAGCAGAGAACCTGTCAGCTAGAATGGCTGGAGAAAACTTTGAAACTGCACAAGATCTTCTCATGAAACAGGTATGTGTATCCCAAACTGTCCCTTGTAAAGTCCCGGTGCGCACCCTGCCGATTGACAAATTTACTTGTTGATGATGCAGGTCGAGAAACGCTTTAAGCCTGAATTTCTCAACAAACTGAGTGAAATTGTGATGTTTGAGCCGCTCTCACACGACGAACTGAGGGAGATCACGAGAATCCAGGTGAAGAGGGTCATTGATACGGCAGCTTATAAGGGCATCTCTCTGCTTGTAACAGATGCCGCATTGGATCTCATTTGGTCAGAAGCACACGACACGGTAAGTATATGTTATTTCTACCAAACCAAACCATACTTATTTGCATAGTTGTTTGTACATATCCTGCTTACGATGCATACATGCACTATGCATTGCAGGTGTATGGCGCAAGGCCTATTAAAAGGTGGATGAAGAAAAATGTGACAAGAGTTCTTGTGGACATGCTGGTCAATGGAGAAGCATGTCAAGGCTCGACCATCTCCATCGATGCCGCTGACGATAATAAGGGGCTGAAATACCAGGTACAGAAGTAGCATGCCGGAGGTGGCAGATCTACGTGGCCAGCTATGAGTTTTGCGTGCTATATCTGTATCTGTAACAAAACGGTCAGTACAAGTTCCAGGTTTGCCGGTAATTAATCTTGCTTGGTGGGACTTGTACTTCACGATGTGCCCACCGAGGAAAGGGAAAACCTCTATGACTGACTGCTATTGAGTTTACATCTTCTATATGAAAACTAAGCCTCGGCTTGAGCTGACTCTGATTTTCTACGTCGAAACCTTTCTCCCTCTCAGCCGGCGCATCCTCCTCAGCCAGAGCCACTGTTAGACGTATTAGGGTTTGGAACAATGCTCGATGCCCTTGGTGGGTACGGCTGTCATATATTTATAAGAGGGAACCGTACAAATACAAGTTATGTTACAACACGTATATCTAATATATACTTAGTCTAACACCCTCCGTCAATCTTAACTATGTCCTGAAATACTCAGAAGGTTAAGATTGCGTCGACATCCTTCAAAAGAAGGCAAGGGCAAAGGTTTAGTGAAGATATATGCAAGCTGATCCTTAGAAGAAACAAACTTGATCTGAAGAAGCTTCTTTGCAACGCGTTCCCTGACAAAATGATAGTCAACTTCGATGTGCTTCGTTTGGGCATGAAATACCGGATTAGATGAAAGATATGTGGCACCGATGTTGTCACACCAAAGGACAGGCGACTGAGTGGGAGAGGCCTCAGCTCTCGAAGTAATGACTGCACCCATATGATCTCAGCTGTGGCATTAGCAACTGCTTTGTACTAAGCTTTAGTACTACTCCGGGATACTGTAGCTTGCTTGCGAGCTTGCCAGGCAATCAAGTTAGGTCCAAAGAACACATCATGTCCCCCCGTGGATCGCCGATCATCAGGACAACCAGCCCAATCGGCATCAGAAAAGGCTGAGATCAGTCCAGAAGATGCAGGCCGAAGATAGAGACCATATGAACCGGTGTGACGAACATAGCGCAAGATGCGCTTAACAGCGGACCAGTGAGGTCCACGAGGTGCATGAAGGTACTGGCACACACGGTTAACCGCAAAAGATATGTCTGGTCGAGTAACGAGCAAGTACTGCAGCCCACCAACAATACTGCGATACTCCGTAGCATCCTCAGGAGAGAGCAAGTCACCATCAAGAGCTGTCGACATGCATGGCAGACATAGGAGTCGTGGCAATCTTGCAGTGCAACATACCAGCACGACGTAGAAGATCCTGAGAGTACTTCCTCTGAGAAAGGGCCAGACCACCATCAGAATGAAGCACCTCCAAACCCAGGGAATAATGGAGTCTCCCAAGATCCTTAACAGCAAACTCAGCACCAAGAGAGGACACAAGCCGGTCCGTAGCAACAACAGATGAACTGACAAGAATGATATCATCAACGTAGACCAGAATGTACATAGTCACCTTAGGCCGCTGAAGAATAAACAGAGACGTATCCGCTGTAGAAGGCACAAAACCATGCGCACGAAGAGCAGCTCCAAGACGTGCATGCCACGCACGAGGGGCCTGCTTCAACCCATAGAGAGCCTTGACAAGGCGACACAAATGATGTGGCTGATCGGGATCAACAAACCACGGTGGTCGGCGCATATAGACCTCTTCTTCCGTAACTCCATGGAGAAAAGCATTCTGAGCGTCAAAAGCTGTCAGCCGAGCGACCATCCTCGAGTAACAGCCAAGGAAATAAGAACACGAATAGTAGTTGGTTTAATAACAGGACTGAACGTGTCTTCATAATCAATGCCATACCGTTGTTTGAATCCCTTTGCAACCAGGCGTGCCTTATACCTCTCAATGGAGCCATCATCATGTTTCTTCACCTTAAATACCCATTTAGAATCAATGATATTGACACCAGATGGAGGTGAAACCAGACACCAAGTGTTGTTCTGTTGAAGAGCATGGATCTCCTGCTCCATAGCAGCACGCCAATGTGGAATGCGAAGTGCTGCCTGAAAGTGGCGTGGTTCAGTCGTAGGATCTGCCTCAGCATGCGCCACGCATGCTGCAAGCCATGCGATAGTCCCGTCAGTACGCTTCTTCGGTTGGAAGATGCCATTCTTGCTGCGAGTATGAGGGCGCAGGACGACAGGCGGAGGTGGCGATGGAGCTGTCACCACAGGAGAGCTACTGTCCAAGAGTGGCGAAGAGGACGCGCCTGCAGGTGAGTCAACAAGTGCATCTGGCGGCACAGTCAAGCGTAGCACCTGGTCTGGAGTCGTCGACGAAGAATGGCCAGGCGTGGGTGGCGACGAGGAACCAGGCGACACGAGCGCACCGGCCGACACGAGCGCACCGGGCGACACGGGCGCTTCAGCGAGCCGACGTGCATGGGACATGCATGCATCCTCGATCGGTGAGGCCACCGGCCCAGGGGACCGAGCCGCGGGGTCAGCTGACCCAGGCGACTGCGGGGCCGCAAGCCCAGGTGTCGAGGCCATCGGGGCAGCCAGCCCAGGCGACGCGGGCATGCCAGCGAATCCACGTGCATGGGGCATGCATGTGTGATCGACGTCGGCGGAGGCCGTCGTATCAGCGAGTGCAGCCGGCGTAGCAACAACTGGCGTAGGTGGCACACCGTCATCATCAAGCAGCTCCAGTCGGGCACCTCGTCCAGCACCTGCACCGTGGTTAGGCAACAACAGAGGAGAGTATGCAGCATCTACAAATTGATCAGGCAATACTGGAAACGAGTGCAACTCGGTGACAGGAGCGCCAGTGGGCGACATGAGCGTGGAAAAAGGGAAGACAGTCTCATCAAACACAACATCACGGGAAATGTAAACACTGTTTGATGGAACATGGAGACACTTGTAACCTTTGTGGAGAGGACTGTATCCGAGGAACACACATTTTTTCGACCGATACTCAAGTTTATGCTTATTGTACGGGCGAAGATGTGGCCAACACGCACAACCGAACACTTTGAGAAAGGAGTAATCTGGAGTTTCATGAAGCAACACTTCTAGAGGAGACTTCATGTGAAGAAGTCTTGTGGGAATCCTGTTTATCAAAAAACAAGCAGTAACAAAGGCATCACTCCAGAACCGAAACGAGACAGAGGCATGTGCAAGAAGTGTTAGCCCAGTTTCAACTATAGGACGGTGCTTACGCTCAGCTGCACCGTTCTGCTGATAATATGAGGACAAGACACATGATGTGAGATACCAAGCTTCTGAAAGAAGGTGTTAAGATTACGGTATTCACCTCCCCAGTCAGACTGAACATGAATAATTTTGTGCTTGAGTAACCGTTCAACATGTGCTTGAAATTGCATGAAAACATGAAACACATCAGATTTGCGCTTAATAAGATAAAGCCAAGTAAAGCGACTGAAAGCATCTATGAAACTGACATAATAGTTGTGCCCACTAACAGAGGTTTGGGCATAGCCCCACACATCGGAAAACACAAGTTCAAGAGGAGCCTTGACAACACGACTTGATACAGAAAAGGGCAACTGATGACTCTTGCCTTGTTGACAGGCATCACAAACTAGAAACTCCTTATTACTGGACTCAACGGGAAGACGATGACGATGAAGCACATGATGCACAATGGGAGTGGCAGGGTGGCCAAGGCGAGAATGCCACTGCGACGACGACACCCGCACACCACTGAACACCTGAGATACTCGTGGCATATCAAGCACTCGTGGCACATCAAGTGCATATAAGTCGTCGCGAGCTCGACCACTAAGAAGGACGTCCCTCGTGTCCTGGTCCTTAACAAAAAAATGGAAAGGGTGAAACTCAACAAACACATTGTTGTCAAGAGTTAATTTAGGAACCGAGAGTAAACTACGTGTGACTGAAGGAACACGAAGGACATCAAGGAGACGCAAGGTTTTAGTGGTACGAGAAAGAAGAGATGCCTGACCAATATGTGAGATGGGCATACCTGATCCATTGGCAGTGCGAACCTGATCATGACCAGTGTAGGGCTGACGAGTGGCCAACTTGTCAAGCTGGCTCGTCAAGTGGTCCGTGGCGCCTGTGTCCATGTACCAGGCAGGATCCACAGAGTATGAAGGAGTGAACCCGGGCTCCTGTGTGGCAAGAGCAGCTTGCTTCTCGTTGCCCTTCCCATTGTTCCCGATGCCAAGGAAATCACGTTTGAACCGACGATGACATCGAGACGCCAAGTGCCCCTCAATACCACAAAGCTGACACTCGACCCCACCACCACACGCCTCGCAGTGAAGCCGCTTGCGACCAGCCGTTGGAGGAGCTGGAGCGGGCGGACGGGGCTGGTTGCCCGTGGACGGCGGCGGCTTCTGCTTGGCACCACGGGCACCCCCGCGAAGAGCAGCGTTTGCAGAAGGGCCCTCCGTGTAGACTCCGACAGAGCGACGAGCAGCGAGCCGCTGCTCCGTGTTAAGGAGGCGGGCGTAGAGGTCACGGGGTGGCATCGGTGTGTCACGCCCGTTGACATTTTCAACCAGAGAGTCATAATCCTCGTCCAGTCCATTAAGAATGAATGAAGTAAACTCCTCATCACAGAGCGGCTTCCCAATGGAGGACAGTGTATCGGCCAAACTTTTGACTTTCTTGAAGAAAGCAGTGACAGAGAGATCATTTTTCTTGACCTCACCCAGCTGATTGCGTATAGCGAATTTAACGTCTGGCGGCGTGAGGAGAAGCTGGAGTCAAGCGTGGTCCATGCATCCCTCGACGTGGCGGCAAAGACAACCATGCCAGCCACGGACGGAATGAGCGACGACTGAATAGCACCCAGGATGGCTTGATCTTGAGCAGTCCACCGACGATGAGCAGGGTTAGGGACCATGACAGAGCCACCATGGGACGAGGGCACTAGATGTTGGAAATATGCCCTAGAGGCAATAATAGCATTATTATTATATTTCCTTATTCATGATAATTGTCTTTATTCGTGCTATAATTGTGTTAACCGGAAATCGTAATACATGTGTGAATAACAGACAACAACATGTCCCTAGTGAGCCTCTAGTTGACTAGCTCGTTGATCGACGAGATAGTCATGGTTTCGACTATGGACATTGGATGTCATCGATAACGGGATCACATCATTAGGAGAATGATGTGATGGACAAGACCCAATCCTAAACATAGCATAAGATCGCATAGTTCGTTTGCTAGAGTTTTCCAATGTCAAGTATCCTTTCCTTAGACCATGAGATCGTGTAACTCCCGGATACCGTAGGAGTGCTTTGGGTGTGCCAAACGTCACAACGTAATCGGGTGACTATAAAGGTATGCTACGGGTATCTCTACGAAAGTGTCTGTTGGGTTGACATGGATCGAGATCGATTTGTCACTCCGCTTGACGGAGAGGTATCACCGGGCCCTCTCGGTAATGCATCATCACAATGAGCTCAATGTGATCGAAGTGTTTGATCACGGGATCATGCATTGCGATAACGAGAAAAGTGACTTGCCGTGCTTGAGATTGAACGAGGTATTGGTATACCGACGATCGAATCTCGGCAAGTAAAATACCGATTGACAAAGGGAATGCGTATCACGGGATTAATTGAATCCTTGACATCGTGGTTCATCCGATGAGATCATCGTGGAGCATGTGGGAGCCAACATGGGTATCCAGATCCCGCTGTTGGTTATTGCCCGAGAGCTGTCTCGGTCATGTCTGCTTGTCTCCCGAACCCGTAGGGTCTACACATAAGGTTGATAACGCTAGGGTTATAGGAATATGTATGTGCAGTAACCCGAATGTTGTTGAGTCCGGATGAGATCCCGGACGTCACGAGGAGCTCCGGAATGGTCCGGAGGTAAAGAATTATATATAGGAAGTGCTGTTTGACCATCGGGACAAGTTTGGTGATATCGGTATTGTCTGGGACCACCGGAGGGGTCCCGAGGTCCACCAAGTGGGGCCACTAGCCCCTGGGGGCCACATGGGCCCTAGGTGGTGCGCCTAGGCCCACATGGGCCAAGGGGAACCAGCCCCAAGGGCCCATGCGCCTAGGGTTTAAGGAGGGAAGAGTCCATGAGGGGAAGGCACCTCAGGGGTGCCTTGGGAGGGTGGACACCTCCCCTCTTGGCCGCACCCCTCCCTTGGAGGAAGGGGCAAGGCTGCGCCCTCCCCCTCCTTGGCACCTATATAAAGGGGAGGGAAGGGGCAGCAGCACCTTGCCCCGGACGCCTCCCTCTCCTCTCCAACACATCCTCCTCCTCCCGTAGTGCACGGCCGAAGCCCTGCCGAATCTTGCAAGTTCCACCATCACCACGCCCGTCGTGCTGCTGCTGGAGCCATCTTCCTCAACCTCTCCTTCACCTTGCTGGATCAAGAAGAAGGAGACGTTACGCTGACCGCACGTGTGTTGAACGCGGAGGTGCCGTCCGTTCGGCACTAGATCATCGGTGAATTGGATCGCGGCAAGTACGACTACCTCATCCACGTTCACTCCGGACGCTTCCGTTGCGATCTACAAAGTGGTATGTAGATGCTAACCAATCTGAATACTCGTTGCTAGATGAACTCATAGATGGATCTTGGTGAAACCGTAGGGAAAAATTTTAATTTTCTGCAACGTTCCCCAACAAAGGTGGCATCATGAGCTAGGTCTATGCGTAGTTCTTCTTGCGCGAGTAGAACACAATTTGTTGTGGGCGTAGATGTTGTCAATTCTTCTTGCCGTTACTAGTCAATCTTGATTCAGCGGTATTGTGGGATGAAGCGGCCCGGACCAACCTTACACGTACGCTTACGTGAGACCGGTTCCACCGACTAACATGCACTAGTTGCATAAGGTGGTGGCGGGTGTCTGTCTCTCCTACTTTAGTTGGATCGGATTCGATGAACAGGGTCCTTATGAAGGGTAAATAGAGATTGACAAATCACGTTGTGGTTTGAACGTAGGTAAGAAAAGCGTTCTTGCTAGAACCCTAATTCAGCCACGTAAAACTTGCAACAACAATTAGAGGACGTCTAACTTGTTTTTGCAGCAAGTGCTTTGTGATATGATATGGCCGAGAAGTTGTGATGAATGATGAATGATCTATATGTGATGTATGAGATGTTCATGCTATTGTAATAGGAATCACGACTTGCATGTCGATGAGTATGACAACGGCAGGAGCCATAGGAGTTGTCTTTATTTTTTGTATGACTGCGTGTCATTGAAGAACGCCATGTAAACTACTTTACTTTATTGCTAAACACGTTAGTCATAGAAGTAGAAGTAGTCGTTGGCGTGACAACTTCATGAAGACACGATGATGGAGATCATGATGATGGAGATCATGGTGTCATGCCGGTGACAAGATGATCATGGAGCCCGAAGATGAAGATCAAAGGAGCTATATGATATTGGCCATATCATGTCACTACTTTATATAATTGCATGTGATGTTTATTATGTTTTATGCATCTTGTTTGCTTAGAACGGCGGTAGTAAATAAGATGATCCCTCATAATAATTTCAAGAAGTGTTCACCCTAACTGTGCACCGTTGCTAAGGTTAAATGCGTTCGAAGCACCACGTGATGATCGGGTGTGATAGGTCCTTACGTTCGCATACAACGGGTGTAAGACAGATTTACACATGCAAAACACTTAGGTTGACTTGACGAGCCTAGCATGTACGGACATGGCCTCGGAACACGTAAGACCGAAAGGTCGAGCATGAGTCGTATAGAAGATACGATCAACATGAAGATGTTCACCGATGTTGACTAGTCCGTCTCACGTGATGATCGGACACGGCCTAGTTGACTCGGATCATGTAATACTTAGATGACTAGTAGAGGGATGTCTATCTAAGTGGGAGTTCATTAAATTTGATTAAATGAACTTTATTATCATGAACTTAGTCTAAATATTTACAATATGTCTTGTAGATCAAATGGCCAACGTAGTCCTCAATTTCAACGCGTTCCTAGAGAAAACCAAGCTGAAAGACGATGGTAGCAACTATACGGATCGGGTCCGAACCCGAGGATTATCCTCATAGCTGCCAAGAAAGATTATGTCCTAAGAGCACCGCTGGGTGACGCACCTATTCTCCCTGCAGAACAAGGCGTTATGAGCAGCTTGGCGATCACGCTGCGATGATTACTCCCTCGTTCAAGGTCTTGGCATGCTTTACAGCTTAGAGCCGGGGCTCCAAAAGCGTTTTGAGAGACATGGAGCATATGAGATGTTCGAAGAGCTGAAAATGGTTTTCCAAGCTCATGCCCGGGTCGAGAAATATGAAGTCTCCGACAAATTCTTTAGCTGTAGGATGGAGGAAAATGGCTCTGTCAGTGAACACATACTCAAAATTTCTGGGTTGCTGGCAACCGCTTGACTCAATCGGAAGTTAATCTCCCGGATGAAGCGGTCATTGACAGAATCCTCCGATCGCTTCCACCTAGCTACAAGAGCTTTGTGATGAACTACAATATGCGGGGGATGGTAAAGACCATTCATGAAGTATATGCTATGCTGAAATCAGCAGAGGTAGAAATCAAGAAGGAGCATCGAGTGTTGATGGTGAATAAAACCACTAAGTTCAAGAAGGGCAAGGGTAAAAAGAACTTCAAGAAGGACGGCAAGGAAGTTGCCGCGCCCGGTAAGCAAGTTTCCGGGAAGAAGCCAAAGAATGGACCCAAGCCCGAAACTGAGTGCTTTTATTGCAAGGGAAGTGGTCACTGGAAGCGGAACTGCCCCAAATACTTAGCGGACAAGAAGGCCGCAAAACCAAAGGTATATGTGATATACATGTAATTGATGTGTACCTTACCGATTACTCGTAGTAGCTCTTGGGTATTTGATACCGGTGCGATTGCTCATATTTGTAACTCAAAGGTGAGCTGCGGAATAAGCGGAGGCTGGCGAAGGGCGAGGAGGTGACGATCTTGGCGTCGGGAATGGTTCCAAGGTCGATGTGATCGCCGTCGACACGCTGCCTCTATATTTACCTACGGGATTAGTTTTAAACCTCAATAATTGTTATTTAGTGCCAAGTTTGAGCATGAACATTGTATCTGGATCTCGCAATTGAGATGGCTACTCATTTAAATCCGAGAATAATGGTTGTTCTATTTATATGAGAGATATGTTTTATGGTCATGCTCCGATGGTTAATGGTTTATTCTTGATGAATCTCAGATGCGTGATGATACACATATTCATAGTGTGAGTACCAAAAGAGTTAAAGTTGATAACAATAGTCCCACATATTTGTGGCACTTGCCGCCTTGGTCACATAGGTGTCAAACGCATGAAGAAGCTCCATGCAGATGGACTTTTAGAGTCTCTTGATTATGAATCATTTGACACGTCACGAACCATGCCTCATGGGTAAAATGACCAAGACTCCATTCTCGGGAACAATGGAGCGAGCAACCAACTTATTGGAAATCATACATACCGATGTGTGTGGTCCAATGAGTGTTGAGGCTCATGGTGGCTATCGTTATGTTCTCACCCTCACCGATGACTTGAGTAGATATGGGTATGTCTACTTAATGAAACACAAGTCTGAGACCTTTGAAAAGTTCAAGGAATTTCAGAGTGAGGTTGAAAATCAAGCGTGATAGAAAGATCAAGTTTCTCTGATCGGATCGTGGAGGAGAATACTTGAGTCACGAATTTGGCACACACTTAAGAAAATGTGGAATAGTTTCACAACTCACGCCGCTGGAACACCTCGCGTAATGGTGTGTCCGAACGTCAGAATCGCACTCTATTAGATATGGTGCGATCTATGATGTCTCTTACCGATTTACCGATATCTTTTTGGGGCTATGCTTTAGAGATCGCCGCATTCACTTTAAATAGGGCTCCGTCGAAATCCGTTGAGGCGACACCGTATGAATTATGGTTTGGGAAGAAACCTAAGCTATGCGTTTCTAAAAGTTTGGGGATGCGATGCTTATGTCATGAAACTTCAACACGAGAAGCTCGAACCCAAGTCGGAAAAATCGTCTTCATAGGATACCCGAAAAGAAACTGTTGGGTATACCTTCTACCTCGAATCCGAAGGCAAGATCTTTGTTGCCAAGAATGGATTCTTTTACGGAGAAAGAGTTTCTCTCGAAAGAAGTAAGTGGGAGGAAAGTAGAACTTGATGAAGTGTTATCTCTTGAACGGAAAATGGCGAAACTCAAGAAATGCGTTCACGAGGTGCCTGCACCAACTAGAGAGGAAATTAATGATGATGATCAAGATGCTTACGATCAAGCTCCTCACTGAAATTGAAGGTCCACAAGGACACGCGTTCCGCACCAGTGGTATGGGAACCCTGTCTTGGAAATCATGTTGTTAGACAACGGTGAACCTTGAACTATGAGGAAGCAATGGCGGGCCCGGATTCGGCAAATGGTGGAAGCCATGAAATCCGAGATAGGATCCATGTATGAAAGCGAAGTATGGACTTTGGTGACTTGCCCGTTGAGCGGCGAGCCATAGAAAATAAATGGATCTTTAAGAAGAAGATGACGCGGATGGTAATGTGACCATCTATAAAGCTCGGCTTGTCGCTAAGGGTTATCGACAAGTTCAAGGGGTTGACTACGATGAGACTTTCTCACGGTAGCGAAGTCAAGTCCGTCGAGAATCATGTTAGCAATTGCCGCATACTATGATTATGAGATATGGCAAATGGACGTCAAAGCGGCATTCCTTAATGGTTTCCTTAAGGAAGAATTGTATATGATGCAGCGGAAGGTTTTGTCGATCCTAAGAATCTTGACAAGGTATGCAAGCTCCAACGCTTTCGATTTATGGGCTGGTGCAAGCATCTCGGAGTTGGAACATTCGCTTTGATGAGATGATCAAAGCGTTTGGGTTTCTACAGACTTATGGAGAAGCACTGTGTTTACAAGAAAGTGAGTGGGAGCTCTGTAGCATTTCTCATATTATATGTAGGCGACATACTTTTGATGGGAAATGATATAGAACTCTTGGACAGCATTAAGGCCTATTTGAATAAAAGTTTTTCAATGAAGGACCTTGGAGAAGCTGCTTATATATTAGGCATCAAGATCTATAGAGATAGATCGAGGGCGCCTCATAGGTCTTTCACAAAGCACATACCTTGATAAGATATTGAAGAAGTTCAATATGGATCAATCTAAGAAGGGGTTCTTACATGTTACAAGGTGTGAAATTGAGCTCAGCTCAATGTCCGACCACAGCGAAGATATAGAAGAGATGAGTGTCATCCCTATGCCTCAGCCATAGGTTCTATTATGTATGCCATGCTGTGTACCGAGACCTGATGTAAACCTTGCCGTAAGTTTGGTAGGAAGGTACCAAAGTAATCCCGGCAAGGAACACCGGACAGCGGTCAAGAATATCCTGAAGTACACAGAAAGGACTAAGGAAATGTTTCTCGTTTATGGAGGTGACGAAGAGCTCGTCGTAAAAGGTTACGTCGGCGCTTAGCTTCGACCACATCTGGATGACTCTAAGTCACAAACCGATCGTGTATATTTTTGAATGGTGGGGCAGTAAGCTGGTGCGATTTGCAAGCAAAGCGTCGTGGCGGGATCTACATGTGAAGCGGAGTACATGGCAGCCTCGGAGGCAGCACATGAAGCAATTTGGGTGAAGGAGTTCATCACCGACCTCGAGTCATACCCAATGCGTCGGGGCCAATCAAGCTCTTCTCGTGACAACACCGGAGCTATTGCACTTGCAAAGGAGCCCAGGTTTCACAAGAAGACTAGGCACATCAAGCGTCGCTTCAACTCCATTCGTGAAAATGTTCAAGATGGAGACATAGAAATTTGTAAAGTGCACACGGATCTGAATGTCGCAGATCCGTTGACTAAACCTCTCCCTAAGGCAAAACATGATCAGCACCAGAACTCTATGGGTGTTCGATTCATCACAATGTAACTAGATTATTGAATCTAGTGCAAGTGGGAGACTGTTGGAAATATGCCCTAGAGGCAATAATAGCATTATTATTATATTTCCTTATTCATGATAATTGTCTTTATTCGTGCTATAATTGTGTTAACCGGAAATCGTAATACATGTGTGAATAACAGACAACAACATGTCCCTAGTGAGCCTCTAGTTGACTAGCTCGTTGATCGACAGATAGTCATGGTTTCTGACTATGGACATTGGATGTCATCGATAACGGGATCACATCATTAGGAGAATGATGTGATGGACAAGACCCAATCCTAAACATAGCATAAGATCGCATAGTTCGTTTGCTAGAGTTTTCCAATGTCAAGTATCCTTTCCTTAGACCATGAGATCGTGTAACTCCCGGATACCGTAGGAGTGCTTTGGGTGTGCCAAAGCGTCACAACGTAATCGGGTGACTATAAAGGTATGCTACGGGTATCTCCGAAAGTGTCCATTGGGTTGACATGGATCGAGACTGGATTTGTCACTCCGCTTGACGGAGAGGTATCACCGGGCCCTCTCGGTAATGCATCATCACAATGAGCTCAATGTGATCGAAGTGTTTGATCACGGGATCATGCATTGCGGTAACGAGAAAAGTGACTTGCGGTAACGAGATTGAACGAGGTATTGGTATACCGACGATCGAATCTCGGGCAAGTAAAATACCGATTGACAAAGGGAATCGTGATACGGGATTAATTGAATCCTTGACATCGTGGTTCATCCGATGAGATCATCGTGGAGCATGTGGGAGCCAACATGGGTATCGATATCTCGCTGTTGGTTATTGCCCGAGAGCCGTCTCGGTCATGTCTGCTTGTCTCCCGAACCCGTAGGGTCTACACACTTAAGGTTCGGTAACGCTAGGGTTATAGGAATATGTATGTGCAGTAACCCGAATGTTGTTCGGAGTCCCGGATGAGATCCCGGACGTCACGAGGAGCTCCGGAATGGTCCGGAGGTAAAGAATTATATATAGGAAGTGCTGTTTGACCATCGGGACAAGTTTCGGTGATATCGGTATTGTCTGGGACCACCGGAGGGGTCCCGAGGTCCACCAAGTGGGGCCACCAGCCCTGTGGGGCCACATGGGCCCTAGGTGGTGCGCCTAGGCCCACATGGGCCAAGGGGAACCAGCCCCAAGGGGCCCATGCGCCTAGGGTTTAAGGAGGGAAGAGTCCATGAGGGGAAGGCACCTCAGGGTGCCTTGGGGAGGTGGACACCTCCCCTCTTGGCCGCACCCTCCCTTGGAGGAAGGGGCAAGGCTCGCCTCCCCCTCCTTGGCACCTATATAAAGGGGGGAGGGAAGGGGCAGCAGCACCTTTGCCTGACGCCTCCCTCTCCCTCTCCAACACATCCTCCTCCTCCGTAGTGCACGGCGAAGCCCCGCCGAGTATCGCAAGTTCCACCATCACCACGCCGTCGTGCTGCTGCTGGAGCCATCTTCCTCAACCTCTCCTTCACCTTGCTGGATCAAGAAGAAGGAGACGTTACGCTGACCGCACGTGTGTTGAGCAGCGGAGGTGCCGTCCGTTCGGCACTAGATCATCGGTGAATTGGATCGCGGCAAATGCGACTACCTCATCCACGTTCACTCCGACGCCTGCTATGCGATCTACAAAGTGGTATGTAGATGCTAACCAATCTGAATACTCGTTGCTAGATGAACTCATAGATGGATCTTGGTGAAACCGTAGGAAAAATTTTAATTTTCTGCAACGTTCCCCAACACTAGAACCATAGCCGGAGGGCACGGCAGGGGGCCATCAACATATCCTTCAAGGTAGTGGCTCCGCATCAGCGGCAATACTTGAGCGCGCCACAGGAGATAGTTATCAGCAGAAAGCTTCACCGTCACCAGATGGGCGAAGTGAAACGGCCCTGGTTCAGTCATCGGCGCGGAGAGCGGCAGATCAGGTGGCGGACCAGGCGGCAGAACAGCACTATATGGGACTAGTGCCTTGGCCAATGGTTGTTGATGATGGCCGTAAGCCGCCGAGGAGTGCGCACCATACGGGAGCGCAGGAGGAGCGGTGTACGGCTGGGCAGCAGCGTAGGACGTCGGGGCTGTAGCAGAATACGGCGCATACGACGCAGCCGACGACGCGAGGTAGGGCGCCGGGTACGGGCCGCCGTACGGCGCCTGGATGGGAGTGCCATAGGGCCCCGAGGCCGCATCGTGGTACGGGCCCGGGGCTGGAAGACCACCGTAGGCCGCCTGCCCATTGGCGCCGTAGGAGGCCGGTGGTGGAGGCGTGCCCCCCGACTGGATCGGGGTGGCCGCGATCGGAGGCGCAGCAGGCGACCGAGGCGGCGGCAACATGGCGGGCGATCGACGCGACGCGGGAGGATGTGATCCCGACGCAGTAGATCGTGCCCAGACAAGTGGAGGCGACGCCAGGAACGGCGATTCCATCGCCAGAGTGGAGAGAGGCGGCGCGGCGGCGGGGGTCAGCGCGACGGCAGCAGAGGAGGCGGAAGCGTGACGCGGATCGAACGCATCGTCTGATACCATGTTAGACGTATTAGGGTTTGGAACAATGCTCGATGCCCTTGGTGGGTACGGCTGTCATATATTTATAAGAGGGAACCGTACAAATACAAGTTGTGTTACAACACGTATATCTAATATATACTTAGTCTAACAGCCACCGATGCTCCCCCGATCTGGCGTCTGCCTTGTCAACGGTGCACATCGGCCATCTCTCTGATAACCAGCCATTGGGCCTCGCTCGGGGAGGTGGCGGGGCTTGAATTAGCCTGTCTGAATTTGAGATGCCATTGTAATATTTGAAAAAGAAGGACGGTCGGTACATCGCTTACTTGGGAGCTTGTGCCCAATCAATGTCGACCGGTGGGAACGGCAGCATCGAGCTTGGACGTCGCGGAGATAGGACCAATCCAGCGAGGGTGTGAGGCTGGTTGTAATGGGAGTATCATAGCTAGTATTATGCATGCCAACTAGACAACTTTGATGAGGTGACATAGAATTAAATGAAGTAAGAGAGGGTTGAGTATCATATCATGATACCGTATCATAATAAATGCTACACTAGTATATGTCATGCATGACAATAAATAAAGTCATCTATGATACTACCATATAATACCATGCATTAGGGAGGTAGTATCATACACTAGTATCATATGCATGATACTAACTTATGATACTACCCATTACAACCAGCCCGAAAGCTCGATGGCGATGAGCTGTGGCTGCTAGAGGTCAATGCCTCGAGAGCCACACCTACCATACTGAACTCGTGTAAAAGTGCATACATCTGACAACTTTAAAACAAAGCCTCGGCTTGAGTTGACTTTGTGACCCATTTCCCCTCTCCAGCAGCCGCGCCCTCCTCAGCCCCGTGCCCCCGACGCTTCCCCGATTTGGCGGCCGCCATGTCGGAGGTATGCATGAGTGGCACATTGTAATTGTGCCATCTCTCTGAAAAGTCGCTCGGGGAGGTTGCGGGCTTGAATAAGACTTTGAGATGTTGGTGTAATAGTTGGAAGAAGAAGAACGGTCAGTACATTGCTTACCTCGGTGCTCGTGCTCAATCAATGTCAACCGATGTGCATGGTGGCAACGAGCTTAGCAAGGTTGTGGAGAGAGGACCCGACGAGGGGGTGGAAGCTCGACGGCACCGACCCATGGTTGTGAGAGGTCCATGGCCTCGAGCGCCTATTCAAGTCTCACATTTCTTCTTTGATTTTGCTCCTTAAATGGAAAAATGTTTTAAAGATTGCCCACTAGCATTGATGGATCATGTCCCTTGGATCACTAGAATGGATGGTCCACATTCCTTAAGAAGGCAAAATTACTCGGCTAATTGGATAAAACCAGATGAAAACTCCATTCAAGGGCATGAGGCTGTCCTCGGGTGGAAACTAGCGAAAACTACATTTAGCATATACCAATTCTTTTCCCTAGCAAAAAACATAGGGTTTCTTTGTCCTTTGTCAGTGCGCGTACGTCACCAAGAGTTTCCTCAGTCGACTGTGAGATTCTCCCCGTTGATTGTCGATCTCTCTTCCTAAGATCCACGGATTTGTTCCGTCCATGGAGCTAGGGCTGCTGAAGGCAGATATGGCAGAAAGTCTAGTGGAAAAAGCAAGAACTGTGTTGATGATCTACTGGGCCGATTGCATCTGCACGAGGAGAACAATAATGACGTTGTGTGGGAAGATGAAGTCATGGAACTCCCGCAACAAGCCAAGTGGCTGGCGATCATGATAGTGCACACGACACGAGGGGTTTAGCCTAGTGCGCTATTCTTGAACATAAGATTGGCTTGGAATCATGCATAAGATGTAATTTGGAGAAGGATTGAAGATAACCTCTTTACGATTAAATCCAAGTGTTTAGGGGACTGGAACAAAGCTATGTTCATGGGTCCCTGGCTCTTTAAAACCAAGCTCTATTAATTGAAGAGTATGACAAATTTTTGGAATCCTAGATCGATAGTCCTTACAAGATATTTGTCTGGGCGCAAGTGCATATGTTGCTGGATAATTTCATCCATGAAAAGAACATATGTGGCATATGTAGGACTATGGGTGAGATACTTGAGGTTTTTTTTTGCGAGAAATTTTTCGATCTATTCTTTCAATCATGGCAGTACAACGAATACCAGAAATAATAGAAATCACATCCAGATCCGTAGACCACCTAGCGACAACTACCAGCACTGAAGCGAGCCGAAGGCGCGCCGCCGTCATCGCCCCTCCATCACCGGAGTCGGGCACAACTTGTTGTAGTAGACAGTCGGGAAGTCGTCGTGCTAATGCCCCGTAGGACCAGCGCACCAGAACAGCAACCGCCGCAGATACTTGAGGTTTAGATCAAGTTGTCGTCTGGTTTCGTAGGAGAGTTTTGCCTTCGTGTAAAGATGAATGTTAACAAAATAATCACTAGGTTTGTGTACATTACAAATGGAGGGGAGAAGGAGTGGTACCAGGTTAAGTATGAGAAATTGCCAATCTTCTATGTTAATTGTGAATTGATGGGACACTGGCACCAGGAATGTGGTGATGGAATTCATGATGAATCAAAACTTGAATAGGGTGACTTTATTTTAGCCAATGGAGGACGAGCAGGTAGAAGTCCTGGAAGGGGCGGTGGTCATAGTTTTGGAGGAGTTTGGAGGAGGTTGGGGATCTAATGATGGCTTCTAGGAGGATGTAGATGCGCTCTTCATGAAGGATATGGCCGTGGGCATGGTCAGATGTGAGATTGCACCTAGGTGTTTTAACATTGTATTTCAGGGGGTGGCAGTGGTGTACCTGAAAGATCAGAACCCGGATGCAAGAACGAACCTTTATGTTAGCCATGACGCTAGGATGCATGAGGAAGAGGCACTAAATGTTGTTAGATATACGACATGCAATATAAACGGCGAAGATCAAATCCGCACAAAGTAAACAAGTATTTTAACATGGACCCCCCCCCCCCCCCCCAATGAGAAGGGTAAAAACCACAACGTAGCCAATGAAACTTCACTATACCGGGAGAGATTACAAACATAGGGGATTTACAACTGATGATCTTCTCACATGTGGCGGCTTACAAAGGATACACACACACTGATCCGATATGGCCCAAGCCTCCTGACAACATGCCTCTGCTCTGCTCCGTCAGAAGTTAGCCATATCTGAATTTGGATTACAACTTAACAAACACCGCGATTGTGTTGGGGAACGCAGTAATTTCAAAAAATTTCCTACGCACACACAGGACCATGGTGATGGCATAGCAACGAGAGGGGAGAGTATTGTCTACGTACCCTCGTAGACCAAAGCGGAAGCGATCTGGCGTAGAGGAAGTAGTCGTCGTTCTCCTCGCGATCCAGCCGATCGAGCGCCGTTACTCCGGCGCCTCGAGTCGATCACAACGTAGAGGAAGTAGTCGTACGTTCTCCTCGCGATCCAGCCGATCCCAGCGCCGTTACTCCGGCGCCTCCGAGTTCTTGGCACACGTTTAGCTCGATGGCGCTCCTCGGGCTCCGATCCGGCAAAGCTCCGGGAGAGGGAGTTCTGTCAAGAAGACGGCGTGGTGGCGATCTTGATGTTCTACCGGCGCAGGCTTCGCCTAAGCACTGCTATGATATGACCGAGGTGGAATATGGTGGAAGGGGCACCGCACACGGCTAAGGAACGATCTCAAGGATCAACTTGTGTGTTCTAGGGTGCCCCCATCCCCGTATATAAAGGAGGGAGGAGGAGGTGGCCCGGCCTCAAGGGGCGCGCCATAGGGAGGAAACCTACTCCAAGTAGGTTTCCTCTCTTTCCTTATCTTATTTGGAGGGAAAGGAAGGAGTACTAGTATTAGGAAGTAGTACTAGTAGTAGGAATAGGAAGAGGGGAAGGAGAAAGGAAAGGGGGCGGCCCCCCTCCCCAATTCGGATTGGGCTTGGGGGGGCGCGCCCCCCTCCCTTGTTCCTTCTCCCTTCCTCCTACATGGAGTTGAAGCGTCTTTTGATATGCTTGGTCCTCTTGTGAAATCTGGATTCCTTTGCCAAGGCAATTGCACCAGTATTGTCACAGAAGATCTTCATTGGTCCCGATGCACTAGGTATGACACCTAGATCGGAAATGAACTCTTTCATCCAGACTCCTTCATTTGCCGCTTCAAGCAGCTATGTACTCCGCTTCACATGTAGATCCCGCCACGGCGCTTTGTTTAGAACTGCACCAACCGACAGCTCCACCGTTTAACAAAAACACGTATCCGGTTTGCGATTTAGAATCGTCCGGATCAGTGTCAAAGCTTACATCGGCGTAACCATTTACGACTAGCTCTTTGTCACCTCCATATACGAGAAACATATCCTTAGTCCTTTTCGTATTTCGGGATGTTCTTGACCGCTGTCCGATGATCCACTCTGGATTACTTTGGTACCTTCCTGCCGGGCTTACAGCCTAAGCATACGTCGTCAGTGCGGTACACAGCATTGCATACATGATAGAGCCTATGGCTGAAGCATAGGAACATCTTTCATTTTCTCTCTATCTTCTGCTGTGGTCGGGCATTGAGTCGACTCAATCTTATACCTTATGTCTGAGGCAAAAAACCTTTCTTTGCACGATCCATTTTGAATTTCTTCAAAACTTTATCAAGGTATGTGCTTTGTGAAAGTCCAATTAAGCGTCTTGATCTATCTCTATAAATCTTGATGCCCAATATGTAAGCAGCTTCACCGAGGTCTTTCATTGAAAAACTTTTATTCAAGTATCCTTTTATGCTATCAAGAAATTCTATATCATTTCCAATCAATAATATGTCGTCCACATATAATATCAGAAATGCTACAGAGCTCCCACTCACTTTCTTGTAAATACAGGCTTCTACAAAGGTGCAGATAAAACCATATGCTTTGATCACACTATCAAAGCGTTTATTCCAACTCCGAGAGGCTTGCACCGGACCATAAATTGATCATTTGGAGCTTGCACACTTTGTTAGCACCTTTTGGATCAGCAAAACCTTACGGTTGCATCATATACAACTCTTCTTCTAGAAATCCATTCAAGAATGCAGTTTTACATCCATTTGCCAAATTTCATAATCATAAAATCGGCAATTGCTAACATGATTCGGACAGACTTAAGCATCGCTTCTGGTGAGAAAGTCTCATCATAGTCAACCCCTTGAACTTGTCGAAAACCTTTTGCAACAAGTCGAGCTTTGTAGACAGTTATATTACCATCAGCGTCGGTCTTCTTCTTAAAATCCATTTATTCTCAATGGCTTGCCGATCATTGGGCAAGTCAACCAAAGTCCATACTTTGTTCTCATACATGGATCCCATCTCAGATTTCATGGCTTCCGACCATTTCGCGGAATCTGGGCTCACCATCGCTTCTTCATAGTTTGTAGGTTCGCCATGGTCAAGTAACATGACTTCCGTAATAGGATTACCGTACCACTGGTGCGTATTTTATTCTGCTTGACCTCTGAAGTTCAAGAGCAACTTGATCTGAAGTTTCATGATCAACATCATTAGTTTCCTCACCAATTGGTGTAGTTGTCACAGGAACCGTTTCTTGTGATGAACTACTTTCCAATAAGGAGCAGATCTGATTATCTCATCAAGTTTTACTTTCCTCCCACTCACTTCTTTCGAGAGAAACTCCTTCTCTAGAAAGGATCCGAATTTAGCAACGAAAATCTTGCCTTCGGATCTGTGATAGAAGGTGTACCCATGATCTCCTTTGGGTATCCTATGAAGACACATTTCTCCGATTTGGGTTCGAGCTTATCTGGTTGAAGTTTCTTTACATAAGCATCGCAGCCCCAAATTTTAAGAAACGACAACTTTGGTTTCTTGCCAAACCACAGTTCATACGGTGTCGTCTCAACGGATTTAGATGGTGCCCTATTTAACGTGAATGCGGCCGTCTCTAAAGCATATCCCCAAAGCGATAGCGGTAAATCAAGAAGAGACATCATAGATCGCACCATATCAAGTAAAGTACGATTCTGACGTTCGGACACACCATTTCTCTGTGGTGTTCGGGTGGCGTGAAGTTGCTTGAAACTATTCCACATTGTTTCAAATGTAAACCAAACTCGTAACTCAAATATTCTCCTCCACGATCAGATCGTAGAAACTTTATTTTCTTGTTACGATGATTTTCCACTTCACTCTGAAATTCTTTGAACTTTTCAAATGTTTCAGATTTGTGTTTCATTAAGTAGATATACCCATATCTGCTCAAATCATCTGTGAAGGTGAGAAAATAACGATACCAAGGCGTGCCTCAACATTCATTGGACCACAAACATCGGTATGTATGATTTCCAACAAATCAGTTGCTCGCTCCATAGTTCCGAGAACGGCGTTTTAGTCATCTTGCCCATGAGGCATGGTTCGCAAGTACCAAATGATTCATAATCAAGTGATTCCGAAGCCCATCAAGATGGAGTTTCTTCATGCGTTTTACACCGATATGACCCAAACGGCGATTGCCACAAATAAGTTGCATTATCATTATCAACTCTGTATCTTTTGGTTTCAACACTATGAATATGTGTATTACTACTATCGAGATTTAATAAAAATAGACCACTCTTCAAGGGTGCATGACCATAAAAGATATTATTCATATAAATAGAACAACCATTATTCTCTGTCTTAAATGAATAATCGTCTCGCATCAAACAAGATCCAGATATAATGTTCATGCTCAACGCCGGCACCAAATAACAATTATTTAGGTCTAAAACTAATCCAGATGGTAGATGTAGAGGTAGCGTGCCGACCGCGATCACATCGACTTTGGAACCATTTCCCACGCGCATCGTCACCTCGTCCTTAGCCTATCTTCGCAATCCATAGTTCCTGTTTGAGTTGCAAATATTAGCAACAGAACCGATTATCAAATACCGTGTACTACTGCGAGTATTAGTAAGGTACACATCAATAACATGTATATCACATATACCTTTGATCACCTTGCCATCCTTCTTATCCGCCAAATACTTGGGGCAGTTCCGCTTCCAAAGTGTCCGATGCTTGCGGTAAAACACTCGATTTCAGGCTTAGGTCCGGACTTGGGTTTCTTCTCTTGAGCAGCAACTTTCTTGCTGTTCTTTTTGAAGTTTCCTTCTTCTTTCCTTTGCCCTTTTCTTGAAACTAGTGGTCTTGTTGACCATCAACACTTGATGTTCTTTCTTGATTTCTACCTCCATGACTTTCGGCATTGCGAAGAGCTCGTGAATTGTTTTGGTCATCCCTTGCATATTATAGTTCATCACGAAGCTCTTGTAGCTTGGTGGCGATGATTGGAGAATTACATCAATGACACTATCATCCGGAAGAGCAACTCCCGGTTGAATCAAGTGATTATTATACCCGGACATTTTGAGTATATGTTCACCTTGTGAACTATTCTCCTCCATCTTGCAGCTATAGAACTTATTGGAGACTTCATATCTCTCAATCCGGGCATTTGCTTGAAATATTAACTTCAACTCCTGGAACATCTCATATGCTCCATGACGTTCAAAACGTCGTTGAAGACCCGGTTCTAAGCCGTAAAGCATGGCACACCGAACTATTGAGTAGTCATCGGCTTTGCTTTGCGGGCGTTCACAACTTGGCGCAGCTCTGCAGCAGGCTGGCACCCAGCGGTGCTTCCAGGGCGTAATTCTTTCCTTGCAGCAATGAGGATAATCCTCAAATTACGGACCCAGTCCGTGTAATTGCTACCATCATCTTTCAACTTTGCTTTCTCAAGGAACGCATTAAAATTCAACGGAACAACAGCACGAGCCATCTATCTACAAGAAACATAGACAAGCAAAATACTATCCGTAGTAAGTTCATGATAAATTTAAGTTTTAATTAATCATATTAAAACTCCCACTTAGACAGACATCTCTCTAGTCATCTAAGTGATTACGTGATCCAAATTAACTAAACCATGTCCGATCATCACGTGAGATGGAGTAGTTTCAATGGTGAACATCACTATGTTGATCATATCTACTATATGATTCACGTTCGACCTTTCGGTCTCCGTGTTCGAGGCCATATCTGTTATATGCTAGGCTCGTCAAGTTTAACCTGAGTATTCTGCGTGTGCAACTGTTTTGCACCCGTTGTATTTGAACGTAGAGCCTATCACACCCGATCATCACGTGGTGTCTCGGCCACGAAGAACTTTCGCATAGCGGTGCATACTCGGGGAGAACACTTCTTGATAATTTTAGTGAGAGATCATCTTATAATGCTACCGTCAATCAAAGCAAAATAAGATGCATAAAGGATAAACATCACATGCAATCAATATAAGTGATATGATATGGCCATCATCATCTCGTGCTTGTGATCTCCATCTCCAAGCACCATCGTGATCACCATCGTCACCGGTAGCGACACCTTGATCTCCATCGTAGCATCGTTGTCGTTTCGCCATCTATTGCTTCTACGACTATCGCTACCGCTTAGAGATAAAGTAAAGCAATTACAGGCGTTTGCATTTCATACAATAAAGCGACAACCATATGGCTCCAGCCGATTGCCGATAACTTCGGTTACAAAACATGATCATCTCATACAATAAAATATAGCATCACGTCTTGACCATATCACATCACAACAGGCCCTGCAAAAACAAGTTAGACGTCCTCTACTTTGTTGTTGCAAATTTTACGTGGCTGCTACGGGCTTAAGCAAGAACCAATCTCACCTACGCATCAAGACCACAACGATACTTTCACAAATAGACTCCGTTTAACCTTCTCAAGGACCGGGCGTATGCACTCAGTTCAACTAAAGTGAGAGAGACAGACACCCGCCCGGTCACCTTTAAGCACGAGTGCTCGTAGCAGTGAAACCAGTCTCGCGTAAGCGTCTGGCGTAATGTCGGTCCGGGCGCTTCATCTCACAATACCGCTGAACCAAAGTATGACATGCTGGTAGGCGGTATGACTTGTATCGCCCACAACTCACTTGTGTTCTACTCGTGCATATGACATCAACGCATAAAACCTGGCTCGGATGCCACCTTTGTTGGGGAACGCGATAATTTCAAAAATTTTCCCTCGCACACACGGGACCATGGTGATGGCATAGCAACGAGAGGGAGAGTATTGTCTACGTACCCTCGTAGACCAAAGCGGAAGCGATCTGGCGTAGAGGAAGTAGTCGTCGTTCTCCTCGCGATCCAGCCGATCCAGCGCCGTTACTCCGGCGCCTCCGAGTCGATCTGGCGTAGAGGAAGTATTAAATGCGTTCTCCTCGCGATCCAGCCGATCCCAGCGCCGTTACTCCGGCGCCTCAGAGTTCTTGGCACACGTTCAGCTCGATGGCGCTCCTCGGGCTCCGATCCAAAGAAAGCTCGGGGAGAGGGAGTTACTGTCGGCCTGACGGCGTGGTGGCGATCTTGATGTTCTACCGGCGAGGGCTTCGCCTAAACCTTTGCTATGATATGACCGAGGTGGAATATGGTGGAAGGGGCACCGCACACGGCTGAGGAACGATCTCAAGGATCAACTTGTGTGTTCTAGGGTGCCCCCACCCCGTATATAAAGGAGGGAGGGAGGAGGTGGCCGGCCTCAAGGGGCGCGCCATAGGGAGGAAACCTACTCCAAGTAGGTTTCCCTCTCTTTCCTTATCTTATTTGGAGGGAAAGGAAGGAGTACTAGTATTAGGAAGTAGTACTAGTAGTAGGAATAGGAAGAGGGGAAGGAGAAAGGAAGGGGCGGCCCCCTCCCCAGTCGGATTGGGCTTGGGTGGGCGCCCCCTTGTTCCTTCTCCTTCCTCCTACATGGGCCCAATAAGGCCCATATACCTCCCGGGGGTTCCGGTAACCTCCGGAGCTCCAAACTTCTCCGGAACCTTTCCGGTGTCCAAATATATCCGTCCAATATATTAATCTTTATGTCTCGACCATTTCGAGACTCCTCGTCATGTCCGTGATCATATCCGGGACTCGAACAACCTTGGTACATCAAAATACATAAACTCATAATATAACCGTCATCGAAACCTTAAGCGTGCGGACCCTACGGTTCGAGAACAATGTAGACATGACCGAGACACATCACCGGTCAATAACCAATAGCGGGACCTGGATGCCCATATTGGTTCCTACATTTTCTACGAAGATCTTTATCGGTCAGACCGCATAACAACATACGTTGTTCCCTTTGTCATCGGTATGTTACTTACCCGAGATTTGATCGTCGATATCCAATACCTAGTTCAATCTCGTATTGGTAAGTCTCTTTACTCGTTCCGTAATACATCATCTCACAACTAACTCATTAGTTGTAATGCTTGCAAGGCTTATGTGATGTGTATTACCGAGAAGGCCCAGAGATACCTCTCCGAGCAATCGGAGTGACAAAACCTAATCTCGAAATCGCCAACCCAACAAGTACCTTTGGAGACACCTGTAGTACTCCTTTATAATCACCCGATTACGTTGTGACGTTTGGTAGTACCCAAAGTGTTCCTCCGGTAAACGGAGTTGCATAATCTCATAGTTATAGGAACATGTATAAGTCATGAAGAAAGCAATAGCAATATACTAAGCGATCAAGTGCTAAGCTAACGGAATGGGTCATGTCAATCACATCATTCTTCTAATGAGGTGATCCCATTAATCAAATGACAACATATGTCTATGGTTAGGAAACATAACCATCTTTGATTAATGAGCTAGTCTAGTAGAGGCTTACTAGTGACTATCTGTTTGTCTATGTATTCACACATGTATTATGTTTCCGGTTAATACAATTCTAGCATGAATAATAAACATTTATCATGATATAAGGAAATAAATAATAACTTTATTATTGCCTCTAGGGCATATTTCCTTCACATTGTTGCCTCCTTGGCTGAGGAAATTGCAAGGGTTGGCGTCAAGGAAAGAAGGATGGGTGTGGAGGAGGCCTTGGCCGAGATAGAGGTCGAGATTGCTGAGGAGCTGGTTGTCGTGGCCGAGGAGAAAGGCAAGGCTGCCATGTTGATTTCCTCTAATAATTGCGATGATGCCAAGTTGCCAACGACCCCAATTATACATTGAGGATCCCCAAAGGGTATAGAGGGAGGTAGTCGATAGCAAATGTGATTGAACCGTGCACTATCGAGGGGATCAGGAGGTACTACGCTCAGTTCGAGTTGAAGAAGCCGGATAATTAGTTTCTTCCATGTATCTGTCGATTTACGTTTGACTACATAGTTTTATGTTATGTTTGTTTCGCTAAAACAAGTTCACCTAGTTTTATGTTATGTTTGTTTCGCTAAAACAAGTTCACCCAGTGGTGCGGTCATGTTTGGTAATGTGTGTTTGGAGTTTATGCTATGTTGTGTCTGAATATTTCATATTGTGTTCAAAATTAAGTTCACCCACAAAAAGGAATAAATTAAGTTCATACATGTACTATTAAAAGTGAATGTGTATGTAGTCATGCATTGACACAGCTTCCCATCCATCGAAGGAACACCCCGCTGATTTTTTCTTACGTAATTCACTCTTCCACCAGTTTTTACCGATTCTTTCTATCCCGAGACAGCTATCCCACGCCGCACGAACCGCTCCCCTCCTTACCTGCAGCTCTTGGTGCTCGATTTCCCCTCACGTAGGGTTCCTTGGGATCAGAGATGGCCAAACGGCCCGTGCCTAGCATGCCGGCCCGCAAGCACGCTGGCACGACACATGATGGGCCAGGCCCACCACGGGCTAATCGGGCCGCGCTAGTCATGTGGTGCACCGTGCATAGGCCACAAGGTTGAGCACATGGGCCGGCACGACACGACCCGTTTATTTATTTTATCTTTTTACATATGGAATTAAACAACCCAATAGGCCAAAAAATAGCCTAGCAGGCCAAACGACATGTGGGCCTATCTTGCCTGGTGGGCCGGCGGGCTATCCAGATTAGCCGAGGGGCCATGCCTCGGCTGCTAGGCGCAGCACATGGGCCAACAAAACATGGACCATTTACTAATCGTGGCCCAGTGGACCGTGCCATGCCATGCACGATTAGCATGTGTAGGGTTGTTTTGTGTCGTGCCGGCCCGTTTGGCCAGCTCTCATCCTAATAGAGGTTGCGTGCTGCCGCTCAATTCCCCATCCCCTTTCCCCTTCCTCCTGGACTACCCATGGCTGGCCCTTCTTCCACCATGGATGGCGAGCGACCCCCATGGCGACCCATGCTTACTCTGCAGCAACGTGGAGGACCAGGCCCTTTTGATCCAATCTGATGGTGAGGATCAGTGTGCGCACCACCACCTTCGCTGCTTGCACATCGGAGTCATTCCCCAATGCCAGGTATTCATTCATGTCCATCACTCCACCACCAACAAGGAGGACACTGATGCATCACCGCTCCTCTGATCTCAATGCCTTAGCTGTCACCCATCCTACGATCAACCTCCGCTTGACAGAAGAAAAAGTCCACACACAATGCCCCTCTCTCCTCCCTTTGAAACCCTAGAGTTCCAGCAAACCATGGCGACATGTACCAGCGACGACCAGATGAGGGCCCCAAGGCACTCACCCGCGAGCACTGGAGGAGACGATGCCCTAGGAGGGGAGGAGGTGACCATGGCTACAAGTAGCAGGACCACGAGTCGCCGGCCGCTATGGTCGAGGCTTCGTTCGAGGTTTGTTCCCCTCCACTCTCCTTCCTCCAATTTTCTAGAGAAATGCACACCCATGAGAAAAATAGGTCAGTAGTTTTAGTCTTTAATATAGATGCCCTTTATCATGATCTTTTTATTATCCCTATTGGCGGTTTGGTTTTGTTTTGAAAATTGACAAGTAAATGGACTTTTTTTGCAGGGATAAAAGCAAATTAACTCCTAGTATACCATTATAATTAGGTAGACTGTCAAATGCTATGTTGCTTCTTCAAGGAAGATATTCATTTTGTTGCATTTGTACTTTCGAGCTCCGTCCAAGCACCAACGCACCCGAGCTCCCTCCAGAGTGGCTTCCGCCTCACCATCCTGAGTGGGAGGAGGAAAGGACCCCGCCGCAGCCGAGCCGCCGGGGTTGGGAGATGACCAGGTGTGGCTCTAGCGGCGGCTAGGGTTCGCTCCTGGCCACCTGCGGGAGTGACCGAGGAGTGTGTCATTCTGTGAATTCTCCTGTGGTTTTCATCAATACGTGATCTTGAAACTCAGAGTCTCGAATCCCACTCAAACCCCCTCGTCGCTCTGCTTGGGCTACTTGGGAAACCTAGCGCGTCGCTGGTAGGCTCCCCTGCAGCACCTCCTTGCGTGTGCTTTTGCTATAGAAGGAAAATCCCATTGGTGCGTACCAGCATGGCAAGACTTCCTTGCACATGTATGCTCCATATAAAAATTTCCCTTCAAGATGATACATAGGTTGAGAAATATAGCAATTCCTGTTATTTTGACTACTACTCCGAGATTGTTATCGGTTAGACCATGTTATATTAGGAAGAAGGACGCCGATAACTGCCACACGTGTGGGCTGTAAGGTTTAGTGCCACACGATTCGTTCGGCAACAATGCTTGCCAGCCGGCACACCCCGTCTTGCAAGGCGCAGCTGCCGCCGAACGATCGGGCAGCCACATATGTGGCCCGCACACCACCGTGCGGCAGCAATTGCCAACGTCCGCACGTTTACCTCTGGCCCCGCTCCCCTAACCCCTCCTCCAACTCCTTCGTTTACCTCTGGCCCGCTCGTCTCGTTCCTCTCCGCCGATCTGCACCCAAATCGCCATGGCAACAAGGTCGACTACGCCAAAATCGTAGACCAAGAATACGTCAAGGAACCCATTTTTTGTAGATACGTCCTGCAGTTGCCGCCCTCACTCTGTCGTCTCTACCCTCACATCCCACATCTCAGTATGGTTCGAAAATTTGAGATTTGGCGAATTGCCATGCCTAACGCACGAATTGATATCGAAGGGGTGACTGCTGTCTCTAAAAGCCGATTGCCACACGTATTCATCCAATGTTATCCCATATCTGCTGGGATGTATGGCAGTTAGGTGTGTTGGTAGATATAGGAGAGAGGGGAAAATTAGTTGCTGTTTTGCATCACCTAATCTTCCATGTGTGTTTCAACAGTAGTTGCCAACTAGTGAAATTCAAGTGGATTGCTCTAGGAGAAACACTGGGCATGTATCCGAATGGGAAAAAATAGTTTCCGCCATGGACCACATGATTTGTCATGTGGTTCCAACAATATTTGCCTCATTAGTCTGGATGATTTTGCCATTAGGTAGCCAATTGCCACCCAAAAATCAGTTTGACAAGTGAAAATCAGATGCTACATTTTTTGTGATGCTCATTGAAGATAGGGTATGCAAGGTAGAATGCAAACTAACACAACAGGTGTCTGTGCGTTATGCATCTAGGTTTTGGAGACTAACAAAAAGGAAGGATGGAATCAGGCGAAGGTTCGAATCCTTGGTTTTTCAGACAGCCGCAAATCGACGCCGTGGGATGTCTACAACAACTGCAATTCATCGGGGCCATTGCTGCCTCTACTACAAGAATATGGAGACATTGGTGCGTTTCCGTATCAAGCAAAACGGATATTTTGCCATCTTTGAAGGCAGAATAATGACAAACGTATGATGTTTGTTATACACATTTGCATGGAATTATACTTTGCCATCAGAGGTCCCATGGCAAAATTGCGCCAGGAGTAAATGTGAGTGCCTCACAATCAGGACAACAAACATCGGACGAAAGAGAATGCAAATCAAGGTAAAGTATGAAAGAAAGAACATCATATTATGAAACAGGGAAACTTACTAAAAAATGACATTTGCAGCAACTGCGTGTACCGCATGGCAACAACTAACAACGGGAGACCTGCCATCAACGTATTATGCAGGTGAGAATAGAGAATGGAGAAAGTAAATGGTTAATGAATGCATTTACCATCCCAAGGCAACAGCAGCTGCCATGAATGGTCAAGGGACAAAAATAACTTGTCTATTAAGAATGAATAGACATGTTGTGATGGTCTAGCGAGTTGCCAAGCTATGGCAAATTTAGTTGCCATGATGTGGTACCTGCATTTGCCATGCCGTGGTAACTACATTTGCCATCATGTTTCACCGCTCTTGCCATCATGTGGCATATGCAGTTTCCACCATTGATCATGTTTCAGTTGCCATCACTGATTATGAAGAGTTTCCATGTATGCATAAATATAATTTCCATGTCGTGATAATTAACTTTAGTTGCCATCATATTTGCAGGTATACTGCCATTATGTGGAAACTGCAGTATACATTACTGATAAATGTATAGTTGTCATAACTGCTTACTTGCAACTGCCATGCAAGCATAACTACATTTGCCACGATGAAATAATAGCTACAATTGCCATGCAGGAGGTTCAACTACAGACACAAACACTGAAAATGCTTGTGCTACGTACACCTCAGATCACCCAGGAGGGTCGCTACAAGATCCGGTCAACCAACATATAGGGGTTGGAGATGCAATTATTTGGCAAAGCAAAAGAAAAACCAACCTCCTTCGCGGGTTTATTGGCACCAGCCACAACGTTCCGTGGGGGTGGGTCGACAAAGTCATCGTCATCGTCTTCTTGTTTTTGTAACAAACGGCAAATACACATTAGTGGGTGCTAATAAAACATGGTACATTTGCCGTGAGCACCACCAAAAAGTCTGGCAATTGATAATTTTCATCATCGCAGTGAAAATTGCCATGGTTCAGAAGATGACAAACAAGGCTTAAAATATGAAAATTTACAAAAATGATCTACATAGTTGCCATATGTTACAAAAACAGAATGGCAACCACAAAGGTGGGGATATGTTATTATTTGCCATGTATTCACAAACCCGATGGCAACTAAATGTACTGTAATCAGATATTGAGTTGCCATCTGTTAGGGAAACATAATGGCAACAAAGTAAACAGACACGCTGGAATATCATGTTGTCGTATGCCGACAAACACCATGGCAACTAATTTAACTTGGGGCAAAGATTGACTTGCCACCAGTACACACCCAGACAAACATGCAGTTGCCATTCTGGTAGGTAAACAGAACGACAAAAATATGGTGATGGCAATGTTCAAATACCAGTTGCCATGTGTCGACAAACACCGCATCAACTAGTTTAAAATGAAAAGGAGCTATATAGTTGACATATGTTACAAAAAACAGAATGGCAACCACAAAAAGGGGGGCATCTTTTATTATTTGCCATGTCCTGACAACCACCAGAGCAGCTAATGTACTGAAATCACCTATTGAGTTGCCATATGTTGGGAAAACAGAATGGCAACAAAGTAAACAGACATGCTAGAAAGAACAGAAATGCCATGAACATACAATGCCTGATGGCAAACAACACAAATTGAGGTTTAGCCTGCAAAAAGACATGGCAAAAAAAATCTTGGTGTAAAAGAGGGAGTTGCCACCTGCTAACTAAAATACAGTAGACAATTGCCATGTAACACCACAACAGCAATACAACTAATATACTAGGTAACAAAGGGAGTTGCCACCTGCAAACTAAAATAAGTAGGCAAATTTCCATGTAACACTTGAAATGCATGGCAAATAATATCTTAGGATAAAGTGGGAGTTGCCATATGCTCCTAAGCACAATAGGTAGCTGCCAAAGAAGCACTAAATAAAGACATGGCAAATAATATCTTGGGGTAAAGAGACAGTTGCCATCTGCTTAAAATCACAGTAGGCAATTGCCCCTGTATCACTGCATAAACATGGCGAAAAACTGACAGTTTGGGTTAAAGAGATAATTCCCATCTACTAACTAAACAGTGTGGCAAATTGTAGCTAAGCCAGTAGATTCAAGTTCACCTATTTGCACATAACAACATGGCAACTAACTGAGTTTCATGAAACAACCAACTCCCATTAACCTACACACGAAATGCACATTCCACATGGCAATGCAAATCTAGGGTTCTTGCCAAAACCTTAGGCCTGGATTTCAATCATAACACCACCTCTAAAAATAGCGAACCACTGCCTACGAGGCCATCAGATGAAAAAAACAGAGAACGAATCGGCGAGAACGGGCGAGCCTCGCCGGCGTGATTTCCCACCGCCGCGACAACAGAACTTGCTAATGCTGGCCTAATGGCACACCGGTGACTCCTCGCCGACGGGGAGAACTCGAGCGCTCCGTAATCCACTCGAATATCAATGGATTCGAAGCAGAAGAAATGGGGGAGGGGAGGCAGATTGAGACCAACCGAAGCACCGTTACCTCTGCGCGGTGAAGGCTCCGGCGACGAAGCTCCGGTTGCTTGAGCTCCAGCGACGGCTACGAGTCCCCGCGACATTCCCGTCGCCGCCTCTCCTCTGCTACGCCATGGAATCACCTCCGCTCCGTCCAGGACCCGCCGTTGCTCTCAAATGGGGGAGTTGAGTGGGGGAATGGGGACATGATTCGGGCGGGGTGGGAAAAATTGCGGGGAAGAGGAGACAGGGGAGAGGAGGAAGAGGAGTTGTACGGGGCGTGCGGGCGCGGTGGTAGTTCTACCGCACACCGGGGTAGCAACCGCAAGCTCTGTGTGTGCAACCGGCGTGTGGGCGAACACTCTCACACACCACACACGCGAATTGTCCTACGTGGCACACAAAATTAACCAAAATGTGCCAAGATTCGTGCAGAAACTGTTGAACGGCGAGGAATGCGTGTGGTTGAGTTGGCTAACGCCCACACGTGTGGACGTTAACATTTCCGTAGGAAGAATCACCATGAGGTGTGTCAAAGTAGGACTAGTGTTTAGTGGTACTTTACCAGGTGCGCTAGCTCTGTCTAACTATACGTGTACCCCGTCCCCATGAGAAACAAAGCAAGATATCGATCAAAGCCAGGCCAGCTCAAACCAGGTCGCTCTTCTTCGAATATAAGTAGCTTATCGATCGAAAGTGAAGACAAACATGGCCGTAATAAAAGGCATGGTGGAGCTGGCCATAATCGGCGTATCGGCCCTCACTACTGTTGGTTTATCCTGGACAGCGTGGAACCTGTACGAGAGAGAGATGAAGCCCTCCTCCTCGAGGACGGGCACCCTCAAGACCTTGGCCGCCGGCGCGTCTGATCCTGTCATCGACCGCAACGACGAGATTGACCGCATCATCTGCATCCTTTGCCGCCGTACCAAGAACTGCACAGCGCTCGTCGGAGCGGCCGGTGTCGGCAAGCACTACAAAAAAAATACACTTCCATGATGATACGTGTTTGTCGCATTATGTCGTGTTTTTTGTCATGTATTTACATCCATGACGATTACCTGTGCTGTCGTAGAAGTGTTCCATGCTATTAACAAAATTATCATCACGGAAGTGCTGTCGTAGAAGTGTTCCACTTCCATGACGATAAATCACGCGTCACAGAAGTGCTTTTGTCAAGGATGACTGACACGTGGCATCCACCGTAACGGAACACCGTTAAGCTATCGGATCGGGTTTTGGATCCGATAACCCGTTAACAGCCTCGACCAATGAGGATTTTCCACGTGTGAAATCATCATTGGCTGGAGGAAACACGTGTCGGCTCATCGTTGGGACAGATGTCATCCACTCATTGGATAGAAGGCGTCTATAATACGTCGACACGTGGCACGGCCCAACAGAGGCTCATTCATCTGCAAAGGCTGACCCGTTTGACTTGGTCAAAAGGTTGCGGGCCGGCCCATGGAAAGCATGTTAGCGGCCTGTTCGCATATAGCCCATATACAGCCCGCTAAACCAAGGCGCGTTACGCCCTATCCGAATTAGGCCCTGTAGCATCATCTGGGTCATCCAATATGATTACAACCCGTTTTCACTTCTGGCCCATGTATGACCCATGACGTCTTTCGGCCCATATGATGCCCTTTGTAACTCTTGACCCATTAACGGCCCGTGGTGAAACTGGCCCGTAATGAACAGTGTATCACTTTACACCCATTAACGGCCGTGGTGAAACTGGCCCGTAATGAACAGTGTATCACTTTACACCCATTAACGGCCCGTGGTGAAACTGGCCCGTAATGAATAGTGTATCACACCCATTAACGGCCCGTGGTGAAACTGGCCCGTAATGAATAGTGTATCACATCCATTAACGGCCCGTGGTGAAACTGGCCCGTAATGAACAGTGTATCACTTTACACCCATTAACGGCCCGTGGGGAAACTGGCCCATAATGAACAGTGTATCACTTTACACCCATTAACGGCCCGTGGTGAAACTGGTCCGTAATGAACAGTGTATCACTTTATATACCCATTAACGGCCCGTTATTCCGTTGGGCCGTTTCCAGCCCATATTATCTTTCAGCCTTCTCAGAGCCCATTTATTCTTGGGCTCATTTCCAGCATTCGTTTACTTACGGCTCGTTATTGTCATTTTCTTCTTGTGGGCCAAATTCAGCCCGTGGTTACAGTCGGCCCGTTTGTGATCCGTTAATACATTGAGCCGTTTCCATAGCGTCATCAAATATGGCCTATTAACGATGGCCGTTATGGTCGGCCCATGAACGGACGATTCCAACTCTAGCCCGTTTATGGCCATAATGCGGTTTGCTATTGGCCCATGTTTGGCCAATCGATCATACGGCCCGTATAAGGCCCATTGATGATACGGCCCGTAGAAGGCCCATTGTTTCTACGGCCCGTAGAAGGCCTACTGTTTCTACGGCCCGTAGGAGGCCTAGTGTCACTACAGTAAATATTAGCCCATGGTTATTGTGGCCTAGTTTTAAAAAATAGACTATTGCAGCCATTAGCAAACCGCGGAAAAAGAACTGCAATGACTACAAGCAAACAAATAAACAAGTCAACAAGGAAATAAATAAGCAAGCAACTTACACTAGGCTATCACGGCTATCACACATATTACATCCACTGGGTATCAAAGTTCGCCACAGGTGCTAATAAACGCGCCGACAAAAGAATATACAAAACTGAGAGCACTTCCGAAGGCACTAGGCCTAGCCAGGTCGGGCCCCCCAAACAACCAAAGAAGCTGAGTAGACCTCAGTTGTGTCAATGATAGATGCATCAAAAGTAGATGTAAGGCATGATGGTGCGCACTGCAGTCCTCTGACATCTTCATTGCATCTTTGACTTCAAGTCGAAGGTGAGCTGAAGCAAGCCTTTCCGCTTTAAGCTGAGACTGAAGAAGTCAAACTGATTGAGGCAGCGACTGCACAGAGGTTGTCTCACATCTGCTGGTGAGTAGCTTCAACTCACCGTCTTCATCAAGACAGGACCTTGGGGTCATCTCCCTGTCCTCAAGATGGTTTGGCTCACTATCTTCCCTAAAGTTCTGCCTGGCGTAAGAGATACGAATCTGAAAGAGAAACAAGGAGACACGTAACAGGTTTCACAATTATATAAGCAAATAAATGGATCTGTTCTACATAAGGAACATGTTTTTACAACTACAATTTGAAACTGGTAGTTGTTGCAAACATCCAATCAGATGTAAACAGCAAAGCAAACAGCTATGGAGGAAATGATGCCTATCCTAATCTATACTAGAACAAAGTTTCAAGGCTTGAGAAGGATGAACTTACATTACATGTTAACACAGGCTGGACAAAGCCCTTCTCCATGTTGATGGAAGGATAATTCAATAAATTGCCCAAAGAAAATTCTTTATAAGCGTTGCCATTATTCTACATTTTGCAAAGAGTAAATATAGATCAAATAATATTGGAATAAACAGAGGATAATGAAGCTCAGGTGCAGACTGATGATACATAATAAAATTGCAATTAATTAAGTACAGTACAGTGTTACAAGGCAAAAGGGAGAGAGGTACTGACAAGAGCAATGCAGATCCCAGTATTGTTGTGAGATCGTATGATCCTTTGAGCAAGGAGATTCATCTGAAATTAGTTTTCATACAAGAGAGAAGGTAAGGCACTACAGAAATTTAGGAGTTCAAATTTTGAATTGATGTCATACACAGTACCTGATGCTGGGCTCTCAGTAGTTCTGATAGGGGTTTGGCCACTGGAGTAGGGGTAAAGTGTGGTACGGTTGGGCCTGTGTTTTCTGTGGCTGCTGATCTATCTGATTTAACAGGTATCACTACCTTTTCCAAATACCTAGTTTGTACTCCTTGAGGATCTGCACTCACCCTCTTCCTTTTGGACATCTATTATGAAAGAACAACATTTGACTGGAAAAACATAGTGTGACGACACATGGAATAGGTACAGAAAATGGATAGGTATGGCATATACTCATATATGATGCTTAAACTAAGTGGATGGTGTAACAAAGTAGAAGTAATGCAAGAGGTCAGATGCAAAATATGTGCGACCAATACAACTTTGCCAAGTTAGATCAAGCACCTTGATGGGTGAATAAGATAGGCCATCCTCCACCATGCCAAGTTTGTTAGCCAGTGGATTGTTCCGCCATATTCCACCCGTGCACCCATTCTCATATTCATTTTGATAATGTTCAATATCTAACATGCATGAAAACATAAAAACAAGTGAGATTTTCTTTGTAATGCAGAAGTGATTCTAATCCAATACTGCCTCCCTGTAAACCCCTTTGTGCTATCTCTGCAATTCTTTTAAGAGATGCCATGCATGCTGTAATTTGGTGTGTGCATTAATATAATGTGACCTACTGCTGAAAATATGAGAGCTCCAAAAGTGATGACACTTCGCAGATGACAGATTCAACATATAGTAAAGAAGAACAAGTCGACCTGACCTGATAGATTGAAAATATACTAAGGGAGAACAACTCGACCTGACCAGTCGACCGCAAGAGAAGAGGATAATCTTAAAGAAGAGCAGAAGAGCAACCAGATTGAAGATATTACAAGTCTTTCAATACAATGTCGGTTGGCCACCCATGATGAACCAGAGCGCACCGAGAAATACTATTCTTTCCGGTCTCTCCATATGTGGATCACATGCATTTCGAAACTAAAGTAGGAACATTTAGCTAACCAATTAAACATCTCTCAGTTTTACTAATATCAGCAATAATATTAGATATGAATTTGTACAACTAAGCTTGTTTAGCTCGATGGGTGGAGCAGTGCTATTACGACACGAACCTCGTAGGCTGATTGTGGTCATCATAAAATGGGCAAAACATAAGCATGATGAGTACAGTGTTGACCGTGGCAGTGGGATGCCATACTTCTGGCAGTGAACATGTTACTTGTGCTGAATTACATACCAGTGCACATATAATTAATATGCTTTAGTTTTGTCCTAAGTACTGTATTACTGTTCTTCCTAGATATCACTGCCTACTATTTTACTTCTTGAATGCTATATTTATGATAATGGTGTTGTTCTGATGCCACCTGTTGGTTCCATCAGACTGCTCTCTATGCTTAATTACACATCAGCAAACTAGCATGTGGTTCCGCTGCTTTTTGTTCGTTTTACCCTACATTTTCGATCTTTGGCTATTACATCACTGCTCCGAGCCTCTGTTCAGTACTTGTTTGTGTGTTCTTGATCTTCCCAAGTTGCATGCCTAATTTGATGCTTCTATTAATTATGGAGCTGCCAACCCCATCAAGCAAAATATTTGTTCTTTTGGGGCTGGCACCTCAAACAAGCATAAAAATAGAGGGAAGCAGATATATTGTCGTGTATGCACACACCCTTCTTTCATTAGTTTAGATGAAACATCGATGATCAATTCGGACCAGTGCATGCGATTAAAATTAATTTTACCTAAATAGAGGGTGCAGAATAAACTACAACAACTAGATTCGCAACCACAGGATGCTGACGATATCTTCAAAGAACATTGCAACAGTAGCGAGGCTTCACAACAACATATGGTAAGCCAGTGTGTTTTAGTACATGTGAAATGTAATGCGAGTGGTCTGCTTTCTTGGCTTGTGCCCTCAACCTGTAATCCTACCGAACTACAAATAGTTCAGTTGTCTGCTTTGTTGTATTGCTTGATTCGAATGCTTGTTTGTTGTTACACTATACCTGAGTTGGCCAATATGTCAGCAGTGCCTATTGTACTATCGTAAAGAAATGCATGCCTATTTCATTTGAGTCCTTAACTTTTCCTCTCAACTTCATCACAAGACTATCTTCGTAGTTTATATGAGGCCACACTGTTAAGTGCTTTCTCAGATTATTTCAACTGCTTAGATGCCTTGGCAACTTAAGTATAGCGGTGGTACACTCCCTTTCAACTAGGGATGTCAACTGGGTTTAATCCCGATTAAAGTCCACTAGTGGTATGATAGTTCAAAAGAGTTTTTGTTTTTTGAGGAAAATGAACTAGGGAGCTAGCAAAAACTAACTAGATGGGACTGGCGGATGTCGTTTATTTACCTCTTACATGCCTTGTTTCATCTTACCATTTTAATTTCTTTTCGGTTGATACTGCTTCGAACCATTTAAATATAGCTTGCCATGCTCGGCAATAATTAAATACATCGTTTACCATGTAAGCTTACTGCCTGGATCATACGATAACTATCTCTTACTTATGTCCAGCAGAAACCTTTCAGGATGCCGTTCACACTAGGACACAATGTACATTCCCAGAATCTATTTGTGGAAGCAGTGCGCCATCCATGTTACCAGATGGTAGCAGTTCAGAGGCAACACCGTCGGAGAGCAGTCTGAGCACAGATATTATAGTGATTGAGGCTCTACTCGAGGCAGAAAGAGATGGTGTGGCTGCCATGAATGATGTAATCTTTATCTTGAGGCTGGAAATTACGGAATTAGCGGCACGCATTATGCAAGCAACCCAAGAATTGGAGGAACTAAGAATGTTGCATTTGAAGATGGAGGAGGCCCTTATGTTTCTGCTATCTAAAGCCCAGGGTAATCCCGGTTCTTCTTTAGATACCAGTTGAAATTGTCATTAGATTATTGTACTTGCATGTTGTGTCATGTCTCTGAATGGATTATGTTGCAAGACCCCCTATGTTGTCCATGTGTTGTAATGATCCGAATTTTTAGGCGAGGTAATCCTCAAGACTTGTATGATTGACATAAGGTGAACTATTTTTCGTGTGAGCATATTGTATTGGATGAAATAACTGTTTGACTCAGAGTGTATCCATCCTACTGAATTCGAAGATCACGGCATTTCTAAATCATAATCATATATAGAGGTGGAATAAATCTTTGTTGTGGTTTTGAAGAAATAAATAACAAAACATAGAATTATCTGTGGATATTCGTAATGGAATACAAATTGGATTTGAATTTAGTTTGCCAGGGCCCAGGGCAAACGTGAATGCTAAGTCTCCCAAGTTTTGAACGAAGCGGCTAAACACCCACTATAATTTGTGGGCTGCCCGAAGCAAGTGTTTGCGAGATGGAGATTACTGTCTACCCCTGCCACTTGACATCCTTATCGACCAGATTTACACTGCTATCGATAGGGGTAGACTAGCAACTTCAATCAAACGTGACACAACGGCCTCTGAGCCCATTCATACACGGTGGGAGCCAAACGTGGGCGGCAAAACACATTTGATTCAAGCTCGTCCAAAAGACATGTGTCTCTTCCTCCATTTCCCCATTCATACACGGTGGGCGGCAAAACAAACTCTCCTCGTCCGAAATTGATGTAGGCTAGTATTGTAAATAGGGGCAGATGTGTAACTTCCCTCAGACGTGACATAACCGCCCTACCTGTCAGCCCCGTTCATAGACCGTGGGCCCCAACCGTGGGCGGCAAAACACCCTCTCCTCGCCCGAAATAGTTACCGGCAAATATTTGGGAGATGCGAGATTACCGTCCTATCCCCAACCAACGAGATGTCCTAAATTTTAAACGGGGGATAAGTTCGTAACTTTCTCACATTTCAGAGAAGCGCGTCCCAAAATTTGAGATCCCCCTCCTCCCCTCTATTTCCCCATTCATACACCATCGGCGGCACGAAAACCTCCGCACTGCGGTCAGCCTCCTCCGTCCGCCACCCCATCCTCCACCTTGCCGGAGCCGCTACCCCTACCCTGTCGTCCACTAAAAGAGATGGATGCCTCTCATCCACGGCGCTGGACCAGGGTCCTTTCACCGCCTCCTCTCGCTTCATCGGCGCCGTCGTCCACCTTGTCGTTGCCGCTCCTACGACCACCTCGTCCACGGCAACAGGATTTATCCCCCGACCCGGCCGTCTACCGTCTAAAGTCTTCTTCCCCGCCGCCGACAGCCGTTCGCACCCGCAGCACCGTCAAAGTATCAGCATAGGCCTACACGATGTCACAAGAGAGGTGGTACTCTTGCATATGTGCTTAAGTTATTGATCTCACCCGGAAATTAGATCGTAATTTGTTTACTGTACTTTTTTCTTGTCCGTACCAAATCGTAGTGGCTAGTAAAGCAAACATTGGTTGCGAAGTAGCTTTGTCTGGTTTGCACCTTCAGATCCGCCATGGCACGGGCACTATACTCATAAAGCTTATGGTTTCCCCCCTTTATATTCATTACCATCATCGTAGGTGCTTCGTGTCATGCTAGCACTCCTCCTCAAGACCTCAAACCCAAAGCTTACATGTTGAAATACGAATATGATATGATGCTCATATCACTAAAACAGAGAACGTTTAATTGGTCACCTAATGTTCCTATATTCATTTTGAAAAGCATGTGCGCCACCCACTGGTCCAGCTAGTTCCACTTTCCTGATTTTTCTCTTGATGCTTAGGGTTTTCCCCTTTTATCTACTCTACTATGATCTGCGTAGGTGCTTTCTGTCGTACTAGCATTACTCCACCCTTCAAGCTAAACAACACAACACTCAGAATTCGAATGCTAGTTGTTCAAATATGATTGTGATATGATACTGATATTAGTTAACCGACACATTTAATTGGTTAGCTAAAGGTCCCACTTTAGTTTCCAAATGCATGTTGCGACATATAGAGAGACATCATAATTGCATTTCTTTGTCACTTGTTGACCGTACTTTCTTGTCCATACCAAATCTTAGTTGTTATTTCAAAGCAAACATCGGTTGCTAACTACCCTTTGCGTGGTTTGCAGCTTCACATCTGCCATCCCACTGCCACGGTCAACATTGTACTCATCATGCTTATGTTTTCCCCATTTTATGATGACCACAATCAGCCTACGAGGTTCGTGTCGTAATAGCACTGCTCCACCCATCGAGCTAAACAAGCTTAGTTGTACAAATTCATATCTGATATTATTGCTGATATTAGATGTTTAATTGGTTAGCTAAATGTTCCTACTTTAGTTTTGAAATGCATGTGAGCCACATATGGAGAGACCGGAAAGAATAGTATTTCTCGGTGCGCTCTGGTTCATCATGGGTGGCCAACCGACATTGTATTGAAAGACTTGTAATATCTTCAATCTGGTTGCTCTTCTGCTCTTCTTTAAGATTATCCTCTTCTCTTGCGGTCGACTAGTCAGGTCGAGTTGTTCTCCCTTAGTATATTTTGAATCTATCAGGCCAGGTCGACTTGCTCTTCTTTACTATATGTTGAAGCTGTCATCTGCGAAGTGTCATCATTTTTGGAGCTCTCATATTTTGAGCAGTAGGTCACATTATATTAATGCACACACCAAATTACAGCATGCATGGCATCTCTTAAAAGAATTGCAGAGATAGCACAAAGGGGTTTCTGAGGAGGCAGTATTGGATTAGAATCACTTCTGCATTACAAAGAAAATCTCACTTGTTTTTATGTTTTCATGCATGTCAGATATTGAACATTATCAAAATGAATATGAGATTGGGTGCACGGGTGGAATATGGCGGAACAATCCACTGGCTAACAAACTTGGCATGGTGGAGGATGGCCTATCTTATTCACCCGTCAAGGTGCTTGATCTAATTTGGCAAAGTTGTATTGGTCGCACATATTTTGCATCTGACCTCTTGCATTACTTCTACTTTGTTACACCATCCGCTTAGTTTAAGCATCATATATGAGTATATGCCATACCTATCCATTTTTTGTACCTATTCCATGTGTCGTCACACTATGTTTTTCCAAATCAAATGTTGTTCTTTCATAATAGATGTCCAAAAGGAAGAGGGTGAGTGCATATCCTCAAGGAGTACAAACTAGGTATTTGGAAAAGGTAGTGATACTGTTAAATCAGATAGATCAGCAGCCACAGAAAACACAGCCCAACCGTACCACACTTTACCCCTACTCCAAAGGGCCAAACCCCTATCGAATCCATCGAGAGCCCAAAGATCGTGCATCGTATGACATCAATTCAAAATTTGAACTCCTAAATTTCTGTAGTGCCTTACCTTCTCTCTTGTATGAAAACTAATTTCAGATGAATCTCCTTGCTCAAAGGATCATACGATCTCACAACAATACTGGGATCTGCATTGCTCTTGTCAGTACCTCTCTCCCTTTTGCCTTGTAACACTGTACATAATTAATTGCTATTTGATTATGTATCATGAGTCTGCACCTGAGCTTCATTATCCTATGTTTCTTCCAATATTATTTGATCTATATTTACTCTTTGCAAAATGTAGAATAATGGCAACGCTTATAAAGAATTTTCTTTGGGCAATTTATTGAATTATCCTTCGATCAACATGGAGAAGGGCTTTGTCCAGCCTGTGTTAACATGTAATGTAAGTTCATCCTTCTCAAGCCTTCAAACTTTGTTCTAGTATAGATTTGGATAGGCATCATTTCCTCCACTTCTGTTTGCTTTGCTGTTTACATCTGATTGGATGTTTGCAACAACTACCAGTTTCAAATTGTAGTTGTAAAACATGTTCCTTATGCAGAACAGATCCATTTATTTGCTTATATAATTGTGAAACCTGTTACGTGTCTCCTTGTTTCTCTTTCAGAGTCGTATCTCTTACGCCAGGCAAAACTTTAGGGAAGATAGTGAGCCAAACCATCTTGAGGACAGCGAGATGACCCCAAGGTCCTGTCTTGATGAAGACAGTGAGTTGAAGTTACTCACCAGCAGATGTGAGACAACCTCTGTGCAGTCGCTGCCTCAATCAGTTTGACTTCTTCAGTCTCAACTTAAAGCGGAAAGGCTTGCTTCAGCTCACCTCCGACTTGAAGTCAAAGATGCAATGAAGATGTCAGAGGACTGCCGTGCGCACCATCATGCCTTACATCTACTTTTGATGCATCTATCATTGACATAACTGAGGTCTACTCAGCTTCTTTGGTTGTTTGGGGGGGCCCGACCTGGCCAGGCCTAGTGCCTTCTGAAGTGCTCTCAGTTTCGTATATTCTTTTGTCGGCGCGTTTATTAGCACCGGTGGCGAACTTTGATGCCCAGTGGATGTAATATGTGTGATAGCCGTGATAGCCTAGCGTAAGTTGCTTGCTTATTTATTTCCTTGTTGTCTTGTTTATTTGTTTGCTTGTAGTCATTGCAGTTCTTTTTCCGCGGTTTGCTAGTGGGTGCAATAATCTATTTTTTAAAACTAGGCCACAATAACCATGGGCTAATATTTATTGTAGTGACACTGGGCCTCCTACGGGCCGTAGAAACAGTGGGCCTTCTACGGGCCGTAGAAAGAATGGGCCTTCTACGGGCCGTATCATGAATGGGCCTTATATGGGCCGTATGATCGATTGGCCAAACATGGGCCAATAACAAACCACATTATGGCCGTAAACAGGCTAGAGTTAGAATCGTCCGTTCATGGGCCGACCATAACGGCCATCGTTAATAGGCCATATTTGATGACGCTATGTAAACGGCTCAACGTATTAACGGACCACAAACGGGCCGACTGTAACCACGGGCTGAATTTGGCCCACAAGCAGAAAATGACAGTAACGAGCCGTAAGTAAACGAATGCTGCAAATGAGCCCAAGAATAAATGGGATCTGAGAAGGCCGAAAGATAATATGGGCTGGAAACGGCCCAACGGAATAACGGGCCATTAATGGGTATAAAGTGATACACTGTTCATCACGGGCCAGTTTCACCACGGGCCGTTAATGGATGTAAAGTGATACACTGTTCATTATGGGCCAGTTTCACCACGGGCCGTTAATGGGTGTAAAGTGATACACTGTTCATTACGGGCCAGTTTCACCACGGGCCGTTAATGGGTGTAAAGTGATACACTGTTCATTACGGGCCAGTTTCACCACGGGCCGTTAATGGGTGTAAAGTGATACACTGTTCATTACGGGCCAGTTTCACCACGGGTCGTTAATGGGTGTAAAGTAATACCTTTATTGATGCGGGCCAGTTTCACCACGGGTCGTTAATGGGCCAAGAGTTACAAAGGGCATCATATGGGCCGAAAGACGTCATGGGTCATACATGGGCCAGAAGTGAAAACGGGCTGGAATCATATTGGATGACCCAGATGATGCTACAGGGCCTAATTCGGATAGGGCGTAACGGGCCTTGGTTTAGCGGGCTGTATATGGGCTATATGCGAACAGGCCGCTAACAGGCTTTCCATGGGCCGGCACGCAACCTTTTGACCAAGTCTAACAGGTCGGCCTTTTCACAGGAATGAGCTTCTGTTGAGCCGTGCCACGTGTCAACGTATTATAGGCGCCTTCAGTCCTAATATAACATGGTCTAACCGATAACAATCTCGGAGTAGTAGTCAAAATAACAGGAATTGCTATATTTCTCAACCTATGTATCATCTTGAAAGGAAATTTTTATATGGAGCATACATGTGCAAGGAAGTCTTGCCATGCTGCTACGCACCAATGGGATTTTCCTTGTATAGCAAAAGCACACGCAAGGAGATGCTATAGGGGAGCCTACCGGCGACGCGCTAGGTTTCCCAAGTAGCCCAAGCAGAGCGACGAGGGGGTTTGAGTGGGAGTCGAGACTCTGAGTTTCAAGATCACGTATTGATGAAAACCACAGGAGAATTCACAGAATGACACACTCCTCGGTCACTCCCGCAGGTGGTCAGGAGCGAACCCTAGCCGCCGCCAGCCACACCTGGTCATCTCCCAACCCCGGCGGCTCGGCTGCGGCGGGGTCCTTTCCTCCTCCCGCTCAGGATTGTGAGGCGGAAGCCACTCTAGAGGGAGCTCGGGTGCGTTGGTGCTTGGACGGAGCTCGAAAGTACAAATGCAACAAAATGAATATCTTCCTTGAAGAAGCAACATAGCATTTGACAGTCTACCTAATTATAATGGTATACTAGGAGTTAATTTGCTTTTATCCCTGCAAAAAAAGTCCATTTACTTGTCAATTTTCAAAACAAAACCAAACCGCCAATAGGGATAATAAAAAGATCATGATAAAGGGCATCTATATTAAAGACTAAAACTACTGACCTAGTGTTCTCATGGGTGTGCATTTCTCCTGAAAATTGGAGGAAGGAGAGTGGAGGGGAACAAACCTCGAATAAAGCCTCGACCATAGCGGCCGGCGACTCGTGGTCCTGCTACCTGTAGCCATGGTCACCTCCTCCCCTCCTAGGGCATCGCCTCCTCCAGTGCTCGCGGGTGAGTGCCTTGGGGCCCTCATCTGGATCGTCGCTGGTACATGTCACCATGGTTCGCCGGAACTCTAGGGTTTCAAAGGGAGGAGAGAGGGGCATTGTGTGTGGACTTTTTCTTCTGTCAAGCGGAGGTTGATCGTAGGATGGGTGACAGCTAAGGCATTGAGATCAGAGGAGCGGTGATGCATCAGTGTCCTCCTTGTTGGTGGTGGAGTGATGAACATGAATGAATACCTGGCATTGGGGAATGACTCCGATGTGCAAGCAACGAAGGTGGTGGTGCGCACACTGATCCTCACCATCAGATTGGATCAAAAGGGCCTGGTCCTCCATGCTGCTACAGAGTAGGCATGGGTCGCCATGGGGGTCGCTCGCCATCCATGGTGGAAGAAGGGCCAGCCATGGGTAGTCCAGGAGGAAGGGGAAAGGGGATGGGGAATTGAGCGGCAGCACGCAACCTCTATTAGGATGAGAGCTGGCCAAACGGGCCGACACGACACAACATAACCCTACACATGCTAATCGTGCATGGCATGGCACGGCCCACTGGGCCACGATTAGTAAATGGTCCATGTTTTGTTGGCCCATGTGCTGCGCCTAGCAGCCGAGGCATGGCCCCTCGGCTAATCTGGATAGCCCGCCGGCCCACCAGGCAAGATAGGCCCACATGTCGTTTGGCCTGCTAGGCTATTTTTTGGCCTATTGGGTTGTTTAATTCCATATATAAGAAGATAAAATAAATAAACGGGTCGTGTCGTGCCGGCCCATGTGCTCAACCTTGTGGCCTATGCACGGTGCACCACGTGACTAGCACGACCCGATTAGCCCGTGGTGGGCCTGGCCCATCATGTGTCGTGCCAGCGTGCTCGCGGGCCGGCATGCTAGGCACGGGCCGTTTGGCCAGCTCTGATCCCAAGGAATCCTACGTGAGGGGAAATCGAGGACCAAGAGATGCAGGTGAGGAGGGGAGCGGTTCGTGCGGCGTGGGATGGCTGTCTCGAGATAGAAAGAATCGGTAAAAACTGGTGGAAGAGTGAATTACGTAAGAAAAAATCAGCGGGGTGTTCCTTCGATGGATGGGAGGCTGTGTCAATGAATGACTACATACACATTCACTTTTAATAGTACATGTATGAACTTAATTTATTCCTTTTTGTGGGTGAACTTAATTTTGAACACAATATGAAATATTCAGACACAACATAGCATAAACTCCAAACACACATTACCAAACATGACCGCACGACTGGGTGAACTTGTTTTAGCGAAACAAACATAACATAAAACTATGTAATCAAACGTAAATCGACAGATACATGGAAGAAACTAATTCTCCGGCTTCTTCAACTCGAACTGAGCGTAGTACCTCCTGATCTCCTCGATAGTGCACGGTTCAATCACATTTGCTATCGACTACCTCCCTCTATACCCTTTGGGGATCCTCAATGTATAATTGGGGTCGTTGGCAACTTGGCATCATCGCAATTATTAGAGGAAATCAACATGGCAGCCTTGCCTTTCTCCTCGGCCACGACAACCAGCTCCTCAGCAATCTCGACCTCTATCTCGGCCAATGCCTCCTTCACACCCATCCTTCTTTCCTTGACGCCAACCCTTGCAATTTCCTCAGCCAAGGAGGCAACAATGGCGGTGTTTGTTAAGTTGTAATTCAAATTCAGATATGGCTAACTTCTGACGGAGCAGAGCAGAGGCCTGTTGTCAGGAGGCTTGGGCCATAGCGGATCAGTGTGTGTGTGTCCTTTGTAAGCCGCCACATGTGAGAAGATCATCAGTTGTAAATCCCCTGTGTTTGTAATCTCTCCTGGTATAGTGAAGTTTCATTGGCTACGCTGTGGTTTTTACCCTTCTCATTGGGGGGGTACCACGTTAAAATCCTTGTGTCCTCTTTGCGGATTTGATCTTCGCCGTTTATATTGCATGTCGTATATCTAACAACATTTAGTGCCTCTTCCTCATGCATCCTAGCGTCATGGCTAACATAAAGGTTCGTTCTTGCATCCGGGTTCTGATCTTTCAGGTACACCACTGCAACCCCCTGAAATACAATGTTAAAACACCTAGATGCAATCTCACATCTGACCATGCCCACGGCCATATCCTTCATGAAGAGCGCATCTACATCCTCCTAGAAGCCATCATTAGATCCCCAACCTCCTCCAAACTCCTCCAAAACTACGACCACCGCCCTTCCAGGACCTCTACCTGCTCGTCCTCCATTGGCTAAAATAAAGTCACCCTATTCAAGTTTTGATTCATCATGAATTCCATCACCACATTCCTGGTGCCAGTGTCCCATCAATTCACAATTAACATAGAAGATTGGCAATTTCTCATACTTAACCTGGTACCACTCCTTCTCCCCTCCATTTGTAATGTACACAAACCTAGTGATTATTTTGTTAACATTCATCTTTACACGAAGGCAAAACTCTCCTACGAAACCAGACGACAACTTGATCTAAACCTCAAGTATCTGCGGCGGTTGTTGCTGTTCTGTCGCTGGTCCCTCACGGGCCTTAGCACGACGACTTACCGACTGTCTACTACAACAAGTTGTGCCCGACTCCGGTGATGGAGGGCGATGATGGCGGCGCGCCGGATCGCTTCAGTGCTGGTAGTTGTCCCTAGGTGGTCTACGGATCTGGATGTGATTTCTATTATTTCTGGTATTCGTTGTACTGCCATGATTGAAGATGAATAGATCGAAAATTTTCTCGCAAAAAAAACCTCAAGTATCTCACCCATAGTCCTACATATGCCACATATGTTCTTTTCATGGATGAAATTATATTGCATGTCGATATCTAACAACATTTAGTGCCTCTTCCTCATGCATCCTAGCGTCATGGCTAACATAAAGGTTCGTTCTTGCATCCGGGTTCTGATCTTTCAGGTACACCACTGCAACCCCCTGAAATACAATGTTAAAACACCTAGATGCAATCTCACATCTGACCATGCCCACGGCCATATCCTTCATGAAGAGCGCATCTACATCCTCCTAGAAGCCATCATTAGATCCCCAACCTCCTCCAAACTCCTCCAAAACTACGACCACCGCCCCTTCCAGGACCTCTACCTGCTCGTCCTCCATTGGCTAAAATAAAGTCACCCTATTCAAGTTTTGATTCATCATGAATTCCATCACCACATTCCTGGTGCCAGTGTCCCATCAATTCACAATTAACATAGAAGATTGGCAATTTCTCATACTTAACCTGGTACCACTCCTTCTCCCCTCCATTTGTAATGTACACAAACCTAGTGATTATTTTGTTAACATTCATCTTTACACGAAGGCAAAACTCTCCTACGAAACCAGACGACAACTTGATCTAAACCTCAAGTATCTGCGGCGGTTGCTGTTCTGGTGCGCTGGTCCTACGGGGCCTTAGCACGACGACTTACCGACTGTCTACTACAACAAGTTGTGCCCGACTCCGGTGATGGAGGGGCGATGATGGCGGCGCGCCTTCGGATCGCTTCAGTGCTGGTAGTTGTCCCTAGGTGGTCTACGGATCTGGATGTGATTTCTATTATTTCTGGTATTCGTTGTACTGCCATGATTGAAGATGAATAGATCGAAAATTTTCTCGCAAAAAAAAAACCTCAAGTATCTCACCCATAGTCCTACATATGCCACATATGTTCTTTTCATGGATGAAATTATATTGCATGTCGTATATCTAACAACATTTAGTGCCTCTTCCTCATGCATCCTAGCGTCATGGCTAACATAAAGGTTCGTTCTTGCATCCGGGTTCTGATCTTTCAGGTACACCACTGCAACCCCCTGAAATACAATGTTAAAACACCTAGATGCAATCTCACATCTGACCATGCCCACGGCCATATCCTTCATGAAGAGCGCATCTACATCCTCCTAGAAGCCATCATTAGATCCCCAACCTCCTCCAAACTCCTCCAAAACTACGACCACCGCCTTCCAGGACCTCTACCTGCTCGTCCTCCATTGGCTAAAATAAAGTCACCCTATTCAAGTTTTGATTCATCATGAATTCCATCACCACATTCCTGGTGCCAGTGTCCCATCAATTCACAATTAACATAGAAGATTGGCAATTTCTCATACTTAACCTGGTACCACTCCTTCTCCCTCCATTTGTAATGTACACAAACCTAGTGATTATTTTGTTAACATTCATCTTTACACGAAGGCAAAACTCTCCTCTGAAACCAGGCGACAACTTGATCTAAACCTCAAGTATCTGCGGCGGTTGCTGTTACAGTGCGCTGGTCCTACGGGGCCTTAGCACGACGACTTACCGACTGTCTACTACAACAAGTTGTGCCCGACTCCGGTGATGGAGGGGCGATGATGGCGGCGCGCCTTCGGATCGCTTCAGTGCTGGTAGTTGTCCCTAGATGGTCTATGAATTTGCATGTAATTTCTATTATTTCTGGTATTCGTTGTACTGCCATGATTGAAGATGAATAGATCGAAAATTTTCTCGCAAAAAAAAAACCTCAAGTATCTCACCCATAGTCCTACATATGCCACATATGTTCTTTTCATGGATGAAATTATCCAGCAACATATGCACTTGCGCCCAGACAAATATCTTGTCAAGGACTATCGATCTAGGATTCCAAAAATTTGTCATACTCTTCAATCAATAGAGCTTGGTTTTAAAGAGCCAGGGACCCATGAACATAGCTTTGTTCCAGTCCCCTAAACACTTGGATTTAATCGTAAAGAGGTTATCTTCAATCCTTCCCCAAATTACATCTTATGCATGATTCCAAGCCAATCTTATGTTCCAGAATAGCGCACTAGGCTAAACCCCTCGTGTCGTGTGCACTATCATGATCGCCAGCCACTTGGCTTGTTGCGGGAGTTCCATGACTTCATCTTCCCACACAACGTCATTATTGTTCTCCTCGTGCAGATGCAATCGGCCCAGTAGATCATCAACACAGTTCTTGCTTTTTCCACTAGACTTTCTGCCATATCTGCCTTCAGCAGCCCTAGCTCCATGGACGGAACAAATCTGTGGATCTTAGGAAGAGAGATCGACAATCAACGGGGAGAATCTCACAGTCGACTGAGGAAACTCTTGGCGACGTACGCGCACTGACAAAGGACAAAGAAACCCTATGTTTTTTGCTAGGGAAAAGAATTGGTATATGCTAAATGTAGTTTTCGCTAGTTTCCACCGAGGACAGCCTCATGCCCTTGAATGGAGTTTTCATCTGGTTTTATCCAATTAGCCGAGTAATTTTGCCTTCTTAAGGAATGTGGACCATCCATTCTAGTGATCCAAGGGACATGATCCATCAATGCTAGTGGGCAATCTTTATAACATTCTTCCATTTAAGGAGCAAAATCAAAGAAGAAATGTGAGACTTGAATAGGCGCTCGAGGCCATGGACCTCTCACAACCATGGGTCGGTGCCGTCGAGCTTCCACCCCCTCGTCGGGTCCTCTCTACACAACCTCGCTAAGCTCGTTGCCACCATGCACATCGGTTGACATTGATTGAGCACGAGCACCGAGGTAAGCAATGTACTGACTGTTCTTCTTCTTCCAACAATTACACCAACATCTCAAAGTCTTATTCAAGCCCGCCACCTCCCCGAGCGACTTTTCAGAGAGATAGCACAATTACAATGTGCCACTGATGCATACCTCCGACATGGCGGCCGCCAAATCAGGGAAGCGTCGGGGGCACGGGGCTGAGGAGGGCGCGGCTGCTGGAGAGGGGAAATGGGTCACAAAGTCAGCTCAAGCCGAGGCTTTGTTTTCAAGTTGTCAGATGTATGCACTTTTACGCCGAGTTCGGTATGGTAGCTGTGGCTCTCGAGGCATTGACCTCTAGCAGCCACAGCTCGTCGCCATCGAGCTTTCACACCCTCGCTGGATTGGTCCTATCTCCGCGACGTCCAAGCTCGATGCTGCCGTTCCCACCGGTCGACATTGATTGGGCACAAGCTCCCAAGTAAGCGATGTACCGACCGTCCTTCTTTTTCAAATATTACAATGGCATCTCAAATTCAGACAGGCTAATTCAAGCCCCGCCACCTCCCCGAGCGAGGCCCAATGGCTGGTTGTCAGAGAGATGGCCGATGCGCACCGTTTACAAGGCAGACGCCAGATCGGGGGAGCATCGGTGGCTCTGGCTGAGGAGGATGCGCCGGCTGAGAGGGAGAAAGGTTTCGACGTAGAAAATCAGAGTCAGCTCAAGCCGAGGCTTAGTTTTCATATAGAAGATGTAAACTCAATAGCAGTCAGTCATAGAGGTTTTCCCTTTCCTCGGTGGGCACATCGTGAAGTACAAGTCCCACCAAGCAAGATTAATTACCGGCAAACCTGGAACTTGTACTGACCGTTTTGTTACAGATACAGATATAGCACGCAAAACTCATAGCTGGCCACGTAGATCTGCCACCTCCGGCATGCTACTTCTGTACCTGGTATTTCAGCCCCTTATTATCGTCAGCGGCATCGATGGAGATGGTCGAGCCTTGACATGCTTCTCCATTGACCAGCATGTCCACAAGAACTCTTGTCACATTTTTCTTCATCCACCTTTTAATAGGCCTTGCGCCATACACCTGCAATGCATAGTGCATGTATGCATCGTAAGCAGGATATGTACAAACAACTATGCAAATAAGTATGGTTTGGTTTGGTAGAAATAACATATACTTACCGTGTCGTGTGCTTCTGACCAAATGAGATCCAATGCGGCATCTGTTACAAGCAGAGAGATGCCCTTATAAGCTGCCGTATCAATGACCCTCTTCACCTGGATTCTCGTGATCTCCCTCAGTTCGTCGTGTGAGAGCGGCTCAAACATCACAATTTCACTCAGTTTGTTGAGAAATTCAGGCTTAAAGCGTTTCTCGACCTGCATCATCAACAAGTAAATTTGTCAATCGGCAGGGTGCGCACCGGGACTTTACAAGGGACAGTTTGGGATACACATACCTGTTTCATGAGAAGATCTTGTGCAGTTTCAAAGTTTTCTCCAGCCATTCTAGCTGACAGGTTCTCTGCTCCTAGACTTGAGCTCATGATGATGATGGAGTTCTTGAAATTTACATTGCGTCCTTTTCCATCAACCAGCATGCCATCATCGAGGAGTTGAATGAGAACCTTGAATATCGAGGGATGCGCCTTATCCGCCTCGTCAAAAAGAACAACGCTATACGGTTGGCTCCTGACTTTTTCGGTGAGTTGTCCGTCTTCTTCATAGCTTCACAAAGTCAAATGAAAAAGTCAGACGTGAGTAGGAATTTCAGAAAGAAATACAAGTCCAAAGTGTGTACAAGCTAAACCTTCGAGGTCCTCCAATGAGACGTGACACAGAACCACTGTCAGCATATTCAGACATGTCAAAGTGGACTAATGCCTTCTCATTGTCAAACAACTTCTCGGCAAGTGCTTTCGCAAGCTCTGTCTTTCCAACACCAGCTGGGCCCAAAAAGAGGAAAGAGCCAATTGGTTGGCCAGATTGATCGAAGCCAACCCTAGAACGTAGCACTTCTTGGGCAACCAAATTAACGGCTTCATGCTGTCCAACAACCCTCTCATGCAATCTGTCTGCTAGGTGGCTCAACTTCTCTTCCTCTCGGCCAAGTGTGGTGATCGGAATTTTAGTCCATCGGCTCACAACCTTCATCATATATAACAATAGAAGGTGGCATGAACATCACACCGAAACAAATGGAAACTCCTCACAAGGAGACGATTAGCAATGAATGTTAGTAATTTACCTGCGCAATATGACATGGACCAACGGTTATCTCCTCCGGTGCATTTGTTGTGTTAGTTTCCTTATTCTGAACTTCTTTTGGTTTATGCAACTTCACGGTAGTGCATGCCTCGTCCATCAAATCAACTGCTTTATCAGGAAACTGGCGACCTGACAAGAGTAAAATCCACAATTTCTTCGAGATGCACAGACCCAACATGAAAGTACATTGAATTAAATTCTGAACCACATCACGAACATACTACCTGTAATATAACGGGCGGCGAGCTGTGCGGCAGCAGCTAGAGCGTCGTCGCGAATCGTCAGTCCATGATGGTCTTGGTACCGCTGCTTCAGCCCCCGCAGGATGGCAACTGTCGCCTGCACGCTCGGCTCCTCGACGTCAACCTTTTGGAACCGCCGCTCAAGGGCCGCATCCTTCTGGATGTATCTGCGGTACTCTTCGGATGTGGTAGCGCCTATGCAACGGATGCGGCCACGGGCTAACGCCGGCTTGAGGATGTTGGCGGCGTCCCCGGGGCCGTCTCGGTCGCCAGCACCAACAATCATGTGCATCTCGTCAATGAAGAGGATGAGCTTGCCATCAGCACCCTCCGCCTGATTGATCGCATCCTTCAAGCGCTGCTCGAACATGCCGCGCCACTGGGTACCAGCGACCATCGCCCCGACGTCAAGCTCCGCGATGCGGGCCCCGTGAAGCGCGGCGGGGACCGCCCCAACTGCGATGCGCTGGGCGAGGCCCTCGACGATGGCCGTTTTGCCGACGCCGGCCGCCCCGACAAGCGCGGCGCAGTTCTTGGTCCGGCCGCAGAGGATGCAGATGACACGGTCGATCTCATCGTCGCGGCCGATGACCGGATCAGCCCCGGCGGGGTCCAAGGTCTTGAGGAAGGCAGGCCTGGAGGTGAAGAAGGACCTGAGCTCTTCCTCGTACAGCCTCAAAGCTGTACAGGCCAATCCAACGGCAGTGACGGACAGTACTCTAATCATGGCCATCTCCCCCTCCCCCATCTCTTTGGAAGTGATCGAAGACGAGGAGCGACCTGGTTTGAAGCTCGATCGCTGGGTACATTGATTCTCTGGGAGGCTAGACGACGGCAACCAATAAAAAGCTGGGTTTGATCGATTTCTTGAGCAGCACGCCACGCTGAATCCCCGTGGCTGGTCCTACCCGGACATACCTCATCGTCATTAACTCCTAACACTGGACCGCTTCCCCTAAAAAAATAACACTGGCCTCCTGCTCGGAAACTAATTCCAGTCAAAATGATATGGGCAGTGCAACGCGTCCGAGCGCGCCCCATCATAGCAACACGGGTCTTGTTGCAGAATTATTTCTGCAACACAGGTCATGTTACAGAATTATTTTGCAAGAGTTGTTTATTACATTTTTGCAACTGAGTTTTTTTTTGCAATGGAGATCTTCTTGCAGAAAATTTTCGCAAGAGAAGTTTCATTGCAATTTTGTTGTAGAAAAAATTCACAAAAGAAGTTTTGTTGCAAAACTTAGACCCGCCCGTGAGACCATTGCAACACTACATATGTTTTAGAAACATAGCTCCTATTGCATAAGCGCGTTCGACAAAGGATGGCATGAGGGCTCTCACTGGGACACGTGTAACGCAGGGGAGGTGGAGGACGCGGCCGCTACGATCTGCTGGGTGACGGTAAGAGTTTCCCAAATGATATGGCTAAATTAAATTTTAGAAAACAAATATGGCTAGTACTGGGAGTCGAGCGACCAGTCGCGCTCCCAGATCTGTCGACTCGCCAGCCGTTTGATGAAATCCTTGGTCGTCCTTATCGAGTTGTCTCCCGTTCATCTTGGAGGCTCGCAAGCGGCCATCTCCAGCGCCATGCAGCATCGTCGGCTGCCATCACAACACTGTCGATCAACATTGCAACTCGAAGCACCCTCGGCGGCCTTTTCAGCACGGTGCTCCCTTCACAACACCATCTTGTAGCACACCGCCGCAACACTCCCTTGTCATACCCATCTCTGGCCTCACGCCACGGGTGGACACAGTCGCAGCATCGCGCTCGTAGAAAAATCCTATCAGCATCACACCACAATAGTGCCCCCTCGCCGTACTTGTTCCTGGCCTTCCAGCAATGGTTACCACTGTTGCAGCATCGCTTGCTTGTTTGGCACTCTGCTTGTAGCTTGCCACAATGCCACTAGCATCCCTGGAAGACCTCGCAATAGCCCCAGCTGCCTCTGCTGCATACGCTATTCGCACCAGGTGCCGGCCTAGAGGAACGCTTGCCTTGTTGCAGCACCGTGCACTTGCCGGCCTAGCACAACACCTGCCTTGTTGCAGCAGTGTGCATTTGCAGCACAGGCATACGTTGTAGGGTGCCATGTTACGCAATGGCGAGCGGGTGTGACGCCCCCGATTCAATCGTACACTAATCATACACGCAAACGTGTACGATCAAGATCAGGGACTCACGGGAAGATATCACAACACAACTCTAAAAATAGAATAAGTCATACAAGCATCATATTACAAGACAGGGGCCTCGAGGGCTCGAATACAAGTGCTCGATCATAGACGAGTCAGCGGAAGCAACAATATCTGAGTACAAACATAAGTTAAACAAGTTGCCATAAGATGGCTAGCACAAACTGGGATACAGATCGAAAGAGGCGCAGGCCTCCTGCCTGGGATCCTCCTAACTACTCCTGGTCGTCGTCAGCGGCCTGCACGTAGAAGTAGGCACCTCCAGTGTAGTAGGAGTCGTCGTCGATGGTGGCGTCTGGCTTCTGGGCTCCAACATCTGGTTGCGACAACCAGGTAGAAGGGAAAGGGGGAAAAGAGGGAGAAAAGCAACCGTGAGTGCTCATCCAAAGTACTCGCAAGCAAGGATCTACACTACATATGCATGGGTATATGTGTAAAGAGGCAATATCGGTGGACTGAACTACAGAATGCCAGAATAAGAGGGAGGTAGCTAGTCCTATCGAAGACTACGCTTCTGGCAGCCTCCGTCTTGCAGCATGTAGAAGAGAGTAGATTGAAGTCCTCCAAGTAGCATCGTATAGCATAATCATACCCAGCGATCCTCCCCTCGTCGCCCTATGGAAAAGCGATCACCGGGTTGTCTGTGGAACTTGTCTAGGTGTATTTTATTAAGTATCCAGTTCTAGTTGTCATAAGGTCAAGGTACAACTCCGAGTCGTCCTTTTATCGAGGGACACAACTATTCGAATAGATAAACTTCCCTGCAGGGGTGCACCACATAACCCAACACGCTCGATCTCATTTGGCCGGACACACTTTCCTGGGTCATGCCCGGCCTCGGAAGATCAACACGTCGCAGCCCCACCTAGGCCTAACAGAGAGGTCAGCACGCCGGTCTAACTCCTATGGCGCAGGGGCTGAGCCCATCGCCCATTGCACACATGCACGTTGCGTGGGCGGTTGAAAGCAGAACTAGCCCCCTTAATACAAGAGCAGGCTTACGTTCCAATCCGGCGCGCGCTGCTCAGTCGCTGACGTCTAGAAGGCTTCGGCTGATACCACGACGTCGAGTGCCCATATCTTTCCCACGTAGTTGGTTAGTGCGTATAAGCCAGTGGCCAGACTCAGATCAAATACCAAGATCTCGTTAAGCGTGTTATTATGAAGCAACCGCGAATGCCGACCAGGGTCAGGCCTACCTCTCGCCTAGGTGGTCTCAACCTGCCCTGTCGCTCCGCCACAAAGTAACACTCGGGGGCCGTCAGGAACCCAGGCCCACCTCTACCGAGATGGAGCCACCTGTCCTTCCAGCCCCCATATCATAATCACTTGCGGGTACTCAACGAGCCAACCCGACTTTATTCACCATCTGTATAGTATGTATATATGTATAGTATATACCCGTGATCACCTCCCAAGTGATCACGGCCCGAAAGTATAGCAAGGCATACTGACAAGAATGTAGGGCCAATGATGAGAAACTAGCATCCTATATTAAGCATTTAGGATTGTGGGTAAGGTATCAATGACTGTAGCAACAATGACAGGCTATGCAACAGAATAGGAGTAACCGAACAGTAACATGCTACACTACTCTAATGCAAGCAGTATAGAGAAGAATTGGCGATATTTGGTGATCAGGGGGGCTTGCCTGGTTGCTCTCGCAAGAAGGACGAGTCGTCAACACCATAGTCGAACTGGGGGTCGCCGGCAGCGTCGGTCTCGAGGTCTACCGGGGAAGAAGAGGGGGGGGGGGAGAAACAGTAAATACGGAGCACACAAGGCATCACACAACATAACATGGCAATAAGCGGTGCTAGGGGTGACCTGACGCGGTAGGAGGTGATACCGGCGAAGGGTGGAAACAACCGGGAAAGTATCCCCGGGGTTTCGCGGTTTCGGATAGATGAATCGGAGGGGAAAGGTGCGTGTTCGCTATGCTAGGGATGTGTGGCCGACGAAGAGGCTGCGTTTTCGGATTCGTATCGTCGTTCTGAGAAACTTTCATGTACAAAGTATTTTTCTCCGAATTACGGATTATTTTATATGATTTCTCAAAGTTTTATTGCATTTACTACATTTCTTCTATGTATTTCCTTTAGTTACTAAATAGGCAGATACCTTTTACACCTACTAGGGGGGCTAGCCATGTGTATGACAGTGGGGCCAGGGGTTTTCCAGTCAACAGGGTCAATAGCAGTTGACCAGTAATGTTGACTGGTCAACTGGGTCAAGAGGACCCACATGTAAGTGTCACATGAGCTAATAAAAGCAGCTAGACTAAAATAATCTAGAAGGGTCCACATGTCATCTACACATTTGACTAATTAAACAAATAAACTAACTTGATCTATTCCTAGACTAATCTAACTCTAGCACAGTACGCCGGCCAGAGGCACAGCCGGTTGTGCACACACGCACGGGCACAGGAGGCACCGGCTGTTGGGGAACGTAGCAGAAATTCAAAATTTTCCTACGAGTCACCAAGATCTATCTATGGAGAGACTAGCAACGAGGGGAAGGAGAGTGCATCTACATACCCTTGTAAATCGCTAAGCGGAAGTGTTCAAGAGAACGGGGTTGAAGAAGTCGTACTCGTCGTGTTCCAAATCACCGGAGATCCTAGTGCCGAACGGACGGCACCTCCGCGTTCAACACACGTACAACCCGGTGACGTCTCCCATGCCTTGATCCAGCAAGGAGAGAGGGAGAGGTTGAGGAAGACTCCATCCAGCAGCAGCACAACGGCGTGGTGGTGATGGAGGAGTGTGGCAATCCAGCAGGGCTTCGCCAAGCACCGCGAGAGAGGAGGAGGACTTGGGAGAGGGGAAGGGCTGCGCCGGAACTTGGGTGCGGCTGCCCTTCCACCCCCCACATATATATAGGGGCAAGGGAGAGGGGGGCCGGCTCCCTCAGATCCAATCTGAGGAGGGGGCGGCGGCCAGAGGGGGTTGCCTTGCCCCCCAAGGCAAGGGGGCGCCCCCCTTTTAGGGTTCCCCCAAACCCTAGGCGCATGGGACCTAGGGGGGAGGCGCCCAGCCCACTAAGGGGCTGGTCCCTCTCCACAAACAGCCCACAGGGCCCTCCGGGGCAGGTGGACCCTCCCGGTGGACCCTCGGAACCCCTTCGGTGGTCCCGATACAATACCGGTAACCCCCCGAATTATTCCGGTGACCGTATGATGACTTCCCATATATAAATCTTTACCTCCGGACCATTCCGGAACTCCTCGTGACGTCCGGGATCTCATCCGGGACTCCGAACAACATTCGGTAACCACATACAAACTTCCTTTATAACCCTAACGTCATCGAACCTTAAGTGTAGGCCCTACGGGTTCGGGAATCATGCGTACATGACCGAGACGTTCTCCGGTCAATAACCAACAGCGGGATCTGGATACCCATGTTGGATCCCACATGTTCCACGATGATCTCATCGGATGAACCACGATGTCAAGGACTCAATCGACCCCGTATACAATTCCCTTTGTCTAGCGGTATTATACTTGCCCGAGATTCGATCGTCGGTATGCCGATACCTTGTTCAATCTCGTTACCAGCAAGTCTCTTTACTCATTCCGTAACACATCATCCCGTGATCAACCCCTTGGTCACATTGTGAACATTATGATGATGTCCTACCGAGTGGGCCCAGAGATACCTCTCCGTTACACGGAGTGACAAATCCCAGTGTCGATTCGTTCCAACCCAACAGACACTTTTGGAGATACCCGTAGTGTACCTTTATAGCCACCCAGTTACGTTGTGACGTTTCTTACACCCAAAGCATTCCTACGGTATCCGGGAGTTGCACAATCTCATGGTCTAAGGAAAAGATACTTGACATTAGAAAAGCTTTAGCATACGAACTACATGATCTTTGTGCTAGGCTTAGGATTGGGTCTTGTCCATCACATCATTCTCCTAATGATGTGATCCCGTTATCAACGACATCCAATGTCCATGGTCAGGAAACCGTAACCATCTATTGATCAACAAGCTAGTCAACTAGAGGCTTACTAGGGACATGGTTTTGTCTATGTATCCACACATGTATCTGAGTTTCCTATCAATACAATTATAGCATGGATAATAAACGATTATCATGAACAAGGAAATATAATAATAATAACTAATTTATTATTGCCTCTAGGGCATATTTCCAACAGTCTCCCACTTGCACTAGAGTCAATAATCTAGTTCACATCGCCATGTGATTAACACTCACAGGTCACATCGCCATGTGACCAACATACAAAGAGTTTACTAGTGTCATTAAACTAGTTCACATCATCATGTGATTAAGACTCAATGAGTTCCGGGGTTTGATCATGTTTTTCTTGTGAGAGAGGTTTCAGTCAACGGGTCTGCAACATTCAGATCCGTATGTACTTCGCAAATCTCTAGGTCATATTTTAAATGCTGCTTCACCGCTCCCCTTGGAGCTATTCCAAATGGTTGCTCCATTATATGTATCCGGCTTGCTACTCAGAGTCATTCAGATAGGTGTTAAAGCTTGCATCAACGTAACCCTTTACGCCGAACTCTTTATCGCCTCCATAATCGAGAAACATGTCCTTATTTACTCCAAGGACAATTTTGACCGCTGTCCAATGATCCATTCCTGATCATTCTTGTACCCTTGATCGACTCATGGCAAGGCACACTTCCGTCGCGGTACACAAAGATAGCATACTATAGAGCCTATGTCTGAAACATAGGGGACGGCCTTCGTCCTTTGTCTCTCTTCTGCCGTGGTCGAGCTTTAACTCTTAACTTCATACCTTACAACTCAGGCAAGAACTCCTTCTTGACTGATCCATCTTGAACACCTTCAAGATCATGTCAAGGTATGTGCTCATTTGAAAGTACCATTTAGCGTTTTTGATCTATCCTCATAGATCTTGATGCTCAATTTTCAAGCAGCTTTATTCCAGGTTTTCTATTGAAAAACACCTTTCAAATAACCCTATATGCTTTGTAGAAATTCTACATCGTTTCTGATCATCAATATGTCAACAACATATACTCACCAGAAATTCTATAGTGCTCCCACTCACTTCTTTGGAAATACAAGTTTCTCATAAACATTGTATAAACCAAAATCTTTGATCATATTATCAAAGTGCATATTCCAACTCCGAGATGCTTACTCCAGTCCATGGAAGGATCGCTGGAGCTAGCATACCTTTTAGCATACCCCGCCACCGACAGCCGTCGCACCCGCAGCACCCTCAACGTATCAGCATAGGCCTACACGGCGTCGCAAGAGAGGTGGTACTCTTCCATATGTGCTTAAGTTATTGATCTCACCCAGAAAATAGATCGTAATTTGTTTACTGTACATTTTTCTTGTCCGTACCAAATCGTAGTGGCTAGTTGAAAGCAAACATTGGTTGCGAAGTAGCTTTGTCTGGTTTGCATCTTGAGATCCGCCATGGCACGGGCACTATACTCATAAAGCTTATGGTTTCCCCCCTTTATATTCATTACCATCATCGTAGGTGCTTCGTGTCGTGCTAGCACTGCTCCTCAAGACCTCAAACCCAAAGCTTACATGTTGAAATACGAATCTGATATGATGCTCATATCACTAAAACAGAGAATGTTTAATTGGTCACCTAATGTTCCTATATTCGTTTCAAAAAGCATGTGCGCCACCCACTGGTCCAACTAGTTCCACTTTCCTGATTTTTCTCTTGATGCTTAGGGTTTTCCCCTTTTATCTACTCTACTATGATCTGCGTAGGTGCTTTCTGTCGTACTAGCATTACTCCCCCCTTCAAGCTAAACAACAAAACACTCAGAATTCGAAAGCTTAGTTGTTCAAATATGATTGTGATATGATACTGATATTAGTTAACCGACACATTTAATTGGTTAGCTAAAGGTCCCACTTTTGTTTCCAAATGCATGTCGCGACATATAGAGAGACAGCATAATTGCATTTCTTTCTCACTTGTTGACCGTACTTTCTTGTCCATACCAAATCTTAGTTGTTATTTCAAAGCAAACATCGGTTGCTAACTACCCTTTGCGTGGTTTGCAGCTTCAGATCTGTTCTTCGGATCACAAGAGAAGTGTCTGGACCTGACTGAGGACGCAGGGCTAAGCTGCAATCGCCCAGATACTCAAGTAAGTAGTCCTGTAACCGGACAGGCTGTTCATTCACTTATCATATGTATGCCCTTTAAAGGAGCTGTTTCTTGTACAGGAGTGGATAGCCAAGGTAAAGTTAATAAGGTGTCCGGCTCCCCTCCCAGAGACCACGCCGGATCCCATGCTGGCCAAGATGTTGAAGGCCGCGCCTTTTGAAGAAGGCGAAGGGGAGCGGGAAGCAACTGCCTCACGAAGGAGGCTATCAAGGAAGGAGGGATTAAAAGTCCCATCTTTCGAGGAGAGAAGAGGACCGCTTCGGAAGATCCGGAGGTCAAGGCCTCAAAGAAGGGAAAGGAATCTTCGTCAGAGAGTCCGGCGCTGGGAAGTAACCCACCCGCACTATTTCCCCAAGGGGATCAGCCCTCCAGCGAGCCGTAAGTAAAAAGAAGGGGTCTTGTGAATAAGGAACATCCCTGTATTTATTTATGAAGATAACTGAAATTGTACCTTGTAGTTCGGACCTCAGCCCTTCTCAGTGAGCTCGTCTTGAGGATCTTCTTCCGGACATGATGGGGAGCGAAACGCCTCCACCTGTCGCACCCTCATGCGAGGCGGACGACCCTGAGGTGTCTTCGCGGAGGGTTCCCCCAAGTCCGGCGGGGCCGGAAGGTCCGGCACCAAGTGGTGTGCGGTCGGAGGAGCTGAAGGATCTGCTCGGGCGAGCGGCTATCTCAGAAGATCACCGTGCTCTGATGGGTACGGTGATTGAAAGAATTGCATCCACGGAGAGCGGATTGCATGAAGCCGTCAGAAGCTTACTGACGGGGTTCGAGGTACGCAAAAAATGATGTACCTTCTGACAGTTATGCATATAAAATGCGCCCTGTATAGATAGTAGCCCCTGAGACTCGGTATGTTGTCAAAATTGACAGCGTGCCGAGGATCAAAATCTCAGTTATAACATATCGCTGTTCCTAAATAGGTGGCGGGGCGTCCGGTGGCTAGCCGGACTGATGAATATGCCGAACTAAAGCGGCAACTTGACGAGGCGGCTGCGGACATCGTGCTGGTCAATAAACTTTTTGACGAGTCACAAGGTATGCGACTCCTATGCGGACACCTGGTAAGGGAGCTTGACGCCCATGTCTTACTACTTGTATGCTTAATGCAGATGGTGCCACTGCTGTGGAGGAGCTGCGGGCGGAACTCGCCCGAGCGAAAGAGCAAGCCAAAAATAGTAATGCGGCCGCTTTAAGGGCGGCCGAAGAGCTAAAAGCTGAACGGGCTGCTCACTGCCGAAGCAAAGAGGAAATGGCCGATATGGCCAGAAAGTTGAAGAATACTACCGATCGCTGCGAGGTTCTTGAAAAGGAACGTCAAGCGGAGCAAGAGGGCCTGAAAAAGGCCGCCGCCGAATCCAAAGATGCCCGTTCGGCTTTGTGAGCTGCCAAGGAGGAGCTGAGTCAGGCCGGGGCAATTGCGGCTGGAAAACCGTTTCTGCTGCGGAGGAAATATACAGATCCAAAGTATGCTCAATTGGACAAGTTGTGGAGTTCGGAGGATGCTTATCTGGACTTAGCGGCAAGCGCCATGACGCGATTGAGCACTTCCGAGGCCAGAAGGGGCACAGAAGGGAAGAGCTATATTGGTCGCAATTCCATAGTCCGGAGCGTCTTCTTCCGTTGACCGATCGGTTGGCCGAATGGGCCGAGCTGAATCGACTATCCGGACTTGCCATGAAGCATGTCATGACTCATTTGTGGTCGGGCGGACCCCAGCCGAAGAGTTATTTTGGTTTAGTGCAGCAGTTCCTTGGTGCGGTACCGCGTATCGACGCAATGAAGCGGTCGGCGTGATTGAGGGAGCGCGGATGGCTCTGGCCCGTGTCAAGACATCTTGGACAGAGATGAAGGCCACCGACGTTGCATCCCAAGATACGGACGAAGCCGAGTACCGCCGAGCACTATTTTGAGGAAGTCATGCAGGCGCTCGTTTAATAGAGATGCGATGCTTTCGAAGGATATTATGTTTAAATGACATGTATGATTTGTGAAAACAATATTTCAATATAATATAAGAGCTTTTTATACTTGTGCGTTCAAGTAATAAACTACTCCCTGTCGGCCGTTTATGTATATGTATATATAACTTTGAAAGATGGCAGTCCTTGGCTTAGCCCCACGCACATAGTGCGGGGGTGTTTGCAAAGAAGGCGCTTTTTCACACTTAATCCAACGTCTTGGTCCTGTTAAGGAGGTGGTAGCATAGCAAACTAGGCAACCAGACTATAATGCTTTATCACTTTCACTTAGCCATAGGAGTTCAAGGGTGGGACTACTATATAGCCCCTGGGGGCACCACACTCTCCCGAATTCGGGGTGCGTATGTGCCTGACCCAAAACCGGTTCTTCGTTAATGCGGAGGAATTCTAAACATTCCGATGAGTCATCGAGTGGTTGACCAGTCTCTCGCTATATCATGACAGTCAGTTTTCGGCTTTCTCTACTGAGGTGCTCACCCGGCCGAACCGGGGCACAATCGCAGTAGTTCTGCCGCGTTAGCCGATAGAACGGAACGTAAGGCAGCAAAACACAGGAGCCGGGCAAACCCAACATTTGACCAAAGACATGATTCGGAGCTGATGCATATAAGGCCTAACTCGAGACGCCGAACACTCCCTAAGGTATTCGGTCTTTATAAAAACGGGCAGAATAATGCCCTAAGCCCCTGGTGTTCAGGTACGCGCAAAAATTCTGGTGCGGCCAATGCCAAAACGCCAGCCTCCTCCTCGGTTATAGTGAGAAACCGGGGGATGTATATCAACAAGAGACAGTAAAAAAGGTTTACGCAGGGTCTTAATCTGAAAAGAATCCTTGCAACTGGTCCCTCTTGCATGTCTGCTTTGTGTCTCCGTTGTGCCGTATCACGGGCCGGGTGTAGCACGTTGTTCATCTGTAAAAGAGAGGAACTTAGTTTAAAAGAAAAAGGATCGTGCAAAAGATGTACTTTATATGAAATAAATAGAGTACGATTCGAAGAAGTGAATAAAATTGAGCTTTATTGTCTCTTGTTATACATGCATGCAGCCCCTTGTATGGGGTATGCCGCTAGTAGGCGCCGGACTCGTCTAGCCGTGTCCGGGTATGAATGACCTATTCAGGTTCTTTGACTAGCGGAGCCGGATAGGTGTGGGGCTGTCAAGGCAGTCCCACGTTCTTCCATGCTCAAGTAACACTTAATACTCCCTTTCAATGAGATGACGCCGCGTGGACCGGGCATTTTAAGTGTTAGAGATGCATAATGCGGTATTGCGTTAAAGCGGGCGAAAGCTTCGCGTCCCAATAGTGCTTGATGGCTACTTTTAAACGGGGTGACATGGAAGATCAACTTTTCACGACGGAAGTTGTCGGATGAACCGAACACAACTTCTAGCAGTATGAAGCCCGTACAATGGGCATATGTGCCTGGCATTACTCCTTTAAAGGAGGTGTTGCTACGGCGAATTTTGGTTGGGTCTATCCCCATCCTGCGGATTGTGTCCTGATATATCAGGTTTATGTCACCGCCACCATCCATGAGGACGTGTGTAAATTGGAATATGTCGATTATAGGATCCAATATCAAGGCAGTCCATCCTGCGTTCCGGATACTTTCGGAATAGTCCTGATGGTCGAAGGTGATTGGTTTTGACAACCAGTGTTGGTACTCCGCTAGGGTAGTTTGTGCGGCGCGCATTCTAGTGGGCGCCGCTCTGTTTTTCCCTTTGATCACGTGAAGTGAGTTTACTGTTTTAACCTCTTGTGGGAAATTCTTTTGTTTTCCGGGCTCTGCTTGTGGTGCCCGTCATCATCTTCACTTGGTGTGTCGAGCCCCTTGTGTTCGGGCGTTGAGTCTGCCGGACTGTTTGAAAACCCAACAATCTCTGTGGGTATGGTTTGCGTGCCTCCCGAGTACTGTGGATTTGACATATCTTGTCCAAGATTTTGTTTAAGTTGGATAGCTCATCGCTATTGTCCTTGAGGGGCAGTTTTTTATTGTTCTACCGTGAGCTTTTGAATCTGGCGTTGACTGCCGCGCTCTTTGGACCGTTCCTTTTAATCCGGCGATGGTCCTTGTTGCTCCGTGGTTTCCCATTTCCATCCCTGACTTCGGATGTACTTGGGTCGGTGGTGCTGCATCTTGCTAGCCAGCTATCCTCTCCCGCACAAAAGCGGGTCATGATGCTTGTTAATGCGGCCATTGTTCTTGGCTTTTCTTGGCCGAGGTGTCTGGCGAGCCATTCGTCTCGGACGTTGTGTTTGACGGCTGCTAGGGCTTCGGCGTCCGGTCAGTCGACTATTTGGTTCTTTTTAGTAAGGAACCTGTTCTGCATTTCCGGCTGACTCTCCGGCTGTTGAGTTATGTGACTTAGATAAATCGCTCAAGATCCGGAGGGCGGACATAGGTCCCCCAAAATTTGCCCAAACGCATCCTCGAGCCCTTCCCAGCTTCCAATGGTATTTTCGGGAGGATTTTAAGCCAATGCCGAGCTGGCCCTTTGAGTTTGAAGGGTAAGTATTTTATGGCGTGGAGATCATCTCCTCTAGCCATGTGTATGTGGAGGATGTAATCCTCAATCCAGACTCCAGGGTCTGTTGTTCCGTCATATGCCTCTATGTTTACTGGTTTGAATCCCGCCGGAAATTCATGATCCAAAGACCTCATCGGTGAAACATAGGGGATGTCGCGCCCTATGTTGGGTGTGCCGTGATGTTCGGATATTTGGCGTGTTGCATTGCTTTGAAGAGCTTGCTTTCTCGGCCCGTAGGTGGACCTAATCGGGCCATCCTTTTGATGTGAATCCTTATGCGGATCGCGTATCGGCTTGTGTCTTGGCGCCATTTACCGCTCTCTTTTTGCCATGGGGTCGTCCATCCGACCGGTGGCCTTCTTACTTTTTGATTGTGGGGGCTCTAAGGCCTCCTCATCAAATTCGGGCGATAACTTTCTCTTTGGGTATCTTTTTTTCGGCGATCGTCGCCGTATTTGTCTATGGTGTTGAATACTCTGCTCCATCTGATTCTGAGTGCATCTTCCGCTGTTTTGAGCTTCGCTTCTGTTTTTCAGGCTACGCAGCGGTGGCGGCGAGCCTTTTCAGGGGTTATTTTGTTCCAACAATTTGTCCGCGTGAGATCGTTGAACTGTTGTTTTCGCCGGGGACAGATTGTTTATCCAAGTTGTCTTGTTCGGACGATTGCTTTCCGATAGCATGTTAAATGCCGTCCACGGTTCGCCCTGCTCTATGGCTGGGTCTCTGTTGAGGCGGGACTTGGTTCGGCGTTTACGTTGCCGTTTTGACTGTTTTTCGAGGGATTTATCCTTCGTGGCGTCCCGTTGTTCCTCGACTTCATTTCCTTTAGGTGTATCCACCATGTATACATCATGGGATGAGGTGGTTGTCCAGCATCTTATAGGCGCTGGTTCATGGTTGTCTCCTACATCATCGTCCATACCGTCGATGTCTTCGGAGTCGAAATCGAGCACGTCGTGTAAGCTTTCGACAGTGGCTACGAAGTGGGTGGTGGGTGGGCGTCGAATTCTTCGTCGTCCGCATCCCAACCTTCCTGTCCGTAGTCCGGCCAGGGCTCTCCGGATAAAGAGAGAGACTTTAGTGAATTCAGGATGTTGCCAAAGGGCGAGTGCCGAAAGATGTCCGCGGCAGTGAACTCCATGACCGGCGCCCAATCGGATTTGATTGGTAGGGGTGCGGAGGGTTCGAAGTCCGGAGAGGAGTCCGGCACCCTGGAGTCGAGGTCTTCGCAAAGGATAGGGATGGAGTTCGGCTCAATCGCCGTAGAGATCATAGCCCCCCGAGGCGGTGTCCAACCACTCGTCCTCGATCGAGGAATCCGGCTCCGGATTAAGGGTCGGAGCGGATGCTGGTGCGGCCTCCAAGGCAATCGCTCGCTGCAGAGCTAGATCATGCCCATCGAGACAGTGCGGCTCGCTTGGCTGTGGCTCGAATCCGTCGAAGATCAAGTCTCCGCGGACATTGGCCGTATAGTTCAAACTTCCAAATCTGACCTGATGGCCAGGGGCGTAGCTTTCGATCTGCTCCAGATGGCCAAGCGAATTGGCCCGCAGTGCAAAGCCGCCGAATACGAAGATCTGTCCGGGGAGAAAAGTCTCACCCTAGACCGCGTCGTTGTTGATGATCGAAGGAGCCATCGGGCCTATCGGTGGCGACACAGAGGAACTCTCAATGAAAGCACCAATGTCGGAGTCAAAACCGGCGAATCTCGGGTAGGGGGTCCCGAATCGCGCGTCTAGGCGGATGGTAACCGAAGACAAGGGACACGAGGGTTTTACCCAGGTTCGGGCCCTCTCGATGGAGGTAATACCCTACTCCTGCTTGATTAATATTGATGATATGGGTAGTACAAGAGTAGATCTACCACGAGATCAAGGAGGCTAAACCCTAGAAGCTAGCCTATGGTATGATTGTTGTTCGTCCTACGGATTAAAACCCTACGGTTTATATAGACACCGGATAGGTTAGGGTTACACAGAGTCGGTTACAATGGTAGGAGATCTACATATCCGTATCGCCAAGCTTGCCTTCCACGCCAAGGAAAGTCCCATCCGGACACGGGACGAAGTCTTCAATCTTGTATCTTCATAGTCTTGGAGTCCGGCCGTGATGATAGTTCGGCTATCCGGACACCCCCTAGTCCAACACTCCCTCAGTGGCTCGTCCTGAGCACGGATCGAACTCGGTGCCAGCTGGCTCGCACCGGTGCCCTTGTTAGTTTTTCGTTTCCGTCCCTTCTTCTTGATCTCCTCTAACGGGACCGGGTTCTGCTCACAGACCGCCTTCTTGAGCGTGTTGGGGTTGATAATATTTCGCACCTCAGCTATCTGAGGCTCGGTGAAGGCGGGAGCTGGAGGCGTGTCCTGAGAACTGAACGCCGCATTTACGCTCGCTGTAATTGGATTTCTCCGTCGTACCAGCTAGATCGCAGTCGTCTCGGTTCGGTTCTTGAGAAAGAGGCCCGCAGAACTCGTCAGCGTACCCATGTTTGGCAAAGTACTTATCAACTTTGGTAAATGTACCGTCGTCGTTGTCGTCGCCGTCCGGATCCTGTGCCATAGGGCTGTCCGGATCACATGCCCTGAGGATGTCCGGCAGGTCCTGTAGCATTGCGGCGTTCTTGCCATGGCTTACGCCGCACGATCGGGCGGTCTTGTGCGTGGTGGTGTCCCCTGCCCCCAAACGAATCGGCTCTTCGCCAAAGCGAGGGGCCGATTTACGCAGCGCCGAGGGTCATCTCATCTTCTTCGCCGCCCCAGCCGGTCGAATCGGAGGTAATAGCTTCGTCGCAGCCTGGCAGCACCGAACCACTTCAACCCTATACACTATGGGTGGCATCGGATTACCGTGGAACATGGGGTTGCCCGGTTGAATGATTACGCCCTTGGCGACATCGACCAACTTCGCCGCCCACGAAGTGCGAGAAGAGTGCAAGGAACGTCGGCGGCGCCTGCGAAAATATGTAGGGCGCCGAGATGCCCGATCAAAGGCAAGGAGATGAAGTCATCGGCCGAGAGGCTTAGTTACCGTGATGCCGTCGAGCTCGGCTAATGTCGAGGCACCGCCAACGGCGGGCGTGCAACTGATGGAGGGGCCGCTTGCTGGCGAGGTGCCGGCCGGCGTACACCCAGGTGCATTAAGCTCCAATGCCCGTGCCGGCGCCGGAGACACGAATACCGCCTCCGCCGGAGACACCAATGGCGCCGCCGGAGACAGCAATGGCGCTGCCTGCGCGCTCTGCGAGTTGCTGGCCGTGAAGCTGGGAACCGGGGGAGGCCCTTGTTGGCCGCCCGCAATCCACGTCGTCAGCCCATGAATCAACGTAGGCACCATGGTGTTGAGCTTCGTTCCCAGTTGTTGTTCCACTTGCTCTTTGAGTGCTTCAACCTCGCGCGACTGGCTTTCCGAGCTGGTCTTTTTCTCCTTTCGCCCACCAGCGGTATAATATGACGACCATTTGGTGGACAAGACTTTGCCGGCCACAAGACCAACTGACGTCGGCTTACTGAGCTTATCCTTGTTTTTAATAAGGTCAACGCCCTATTTAAAGGGGTGTCGAAAGGGGAGCTCTGAGACGACCCCGCGATACTGCTTTCAGTGTCCTGCGGAAGGAACGTGAACCATTTAGAATATTGGGGATTAATTAGAATGCAACCATATGGAGCTAATTACGCGGGGGTGTATTCCTTACCAGAACAAGCTCGAGCGCCCTGATCTTCGGATCCATGGTAAGCTCCTTTGTTACCGTGTCCTCCTTGTACCGGGCCCTGAGAAAGTTCCTGGTCTGCTTGTCACGGTATTTCTCGAAGCGGGGCGGTAGGCCTTGCTCGGCACACTCCGCGTCCTCCTTGTCCCATATAGGCTCCGCCACTCTGTAACCGACGGGACCGAGCTGGTGGACCCCTAAGTTCAACTTCCGCATTTCTTTCCCCCACTGACTTGATTCGGAGGTTGCGCTGCTCTCGCACTTGATCTTGAACTCCTTGTACTCATCTTCGCTCATCAAAGGATATTTCGCCTTGATCTTGTCATAACTACCACCTTTGTCAATCATTGCCTTCACCGTGCTTCTCCAAGTAGACAGGGTCGTGCTCATCCTCGTGAGGGCGGTACTGTTCACTTTATTCCCTGAGAGGCGTGTGTTTGCAAACTCAGCGGGGAACTTGTATCGTTCGTGCAGCTTCGTGAAGAGGAGGCTGCGCAAATTCCCGTGGTCCTTATGCCTTAGGTTCTCGGTGTTGATCGAGACGGTGCTTCGGAGAATGCACCGGAGCTGAACCGAGAACCCCTTGACTACTTGTTTGGGCGCCAGAGATTCCCTTGAGTCCACTTCAGTAAATTCCTCCCTGACGGTGCCGAGCACGCTCGGGCGCCGGTCCTTCCGTTGCCTCTTCAGTTGGCTGCCATCTGTGTGTGCGCCGCCATCATCAGTGGTGGCAGCCTCGACGGCACCATCAGTGGTGTCATCCCCGACGCCATTAGGGGTTGTGTAGTCAGGATCGGTGTCTTCCGCGGGCGTCCTCATAGCGGTGAGGTTCTTCCTCCAACTCCTGGGACAGCTCCCAGAATTGCTTGCCGCCCGAACCGCCGGCCTCATCGTTGTGGGCTATGTTTCGCTCTAAATAGGAAAAAAGTTTGGTCAAAAAGTTGGTTATTGTCAAGGAACAAGATCATGGTCTCATCATTTAGGGTTTGTCGACACCGAGGCATCCTAAAAGCTAAGCTTTTATCATTTAGGGTTTGTCGACGCCGAGGCACCCTAAAATCCTATGTTGGGTTTATTGCACTAATCACTTGGCTCTATTGCCACCTATGTTGGGTTTATCATTTAGGGTTTATCGATGCTGAGGAGAATTCTAAGTTGGGTTTAATGCAGCAAGAATAAAGGGCAGTTGATCCTACTTAATTAAGTACTAAGATACCCGGCCCATGCATTAGTAGCAAGTACCTCATATGTCCGATTTTTAGCAAAGTCATGCTAAAATTCACGGAAAATTTCAGCATGACCTTTGCTGAAAATAGGACATATGGAGTACCTGAATTTGTCGGAACGGAAGTTAATCGACATTCCGGCAAACTCAAGGGCCTCTCGGGGTACCTGCAAAATCATCACGACACGAAGGGCCTCTCAAGGGCCTCAAGCAGCAGCGGCGTCTCCCAGGACCCCATTTTTTTTGCTAAATTCAGTATATTTCTTTACAACAACACTGTAAAGATGAAGAACAGTTCTACAGCAGCCCATTTATATACAATAGCATCTTTGGTCATACCAATTTCTGAAACAATTCAAATCTGAACTGTATCTTTGGTCATACAAATATCTGAAACTTTACAAATCTAAAATATATATTTGGTCATACAAATTTATGGAACTAATCAAATCTGAACTGTATCTTTGGTCATACAAATCTCTGAAACTTTACAAATCTGTGGTCATACAAATTTATGGAACTAATCAAATTCTGGATTCAGAAGTTGGACTTCAAAAACCTTTCATGCAAAGTACTTGAAGTACTGAAGTTAAATTGTTTTCAATCTGTCCAGATATTGTCAGTGACAATTAGGGTCATTCAGAAAGATGCAACCCTCGAGAATTCCTAGCATGAGGTTTGTCCATCACTTTTGGCTCACTAATTAATCTACTCATCCTATGTCAATATCCACATGCTATGTCATCTGATGTTCCTGAATCATTGTAGTTTAGGCACCATACAAGATTGTTAGTTCAATGTGCTTTATATCCTAGTTATACTACTGCAGGAAAGGAGGATCATCATACACATATATATGTATAACAATTGACATGAGCTTCATCATTTTTAGTAACAACAATACATATATAGCAATTGGAAGCAAACAGATGTACACATAAGATAAAAATGAAGTGCTGAAAGTTTAATGCTTACAAAAGACTTGCTGAAATAGTGAAAAATATGGAGTCACCAAGCTGGCTAAGAAACTCCCAAAGTGCACTAGCAAATCCAAGATCTAATCCTGTTACACACATCATAACAATTTAAGATAATTAGGATAAGGTTAGTAGGAAATGGAAAAGAAAGAGCTCAAAAAACAATCACAACAGAAAAATAATAAAAACCTAGTCCCTAGAAGAAAAGAAATCCTAAAACAAAAGAAATCCTAAAATCTGGAGCAAGTCCTAGCAGTAGTAGTCCAACTAGATGGCCACCACTACTACTGCTATCACTAGAGTAAACAACAGTTGTGTGTTCAACATCTTTACTAACAGTAAATTGGCAGTACTCCATTATCTACTCCTGCAAATTCAACTACAATAACATCCTACAACTACTACAACAACATAAAACTACTATGCATCATCTTCCTACAACTACTCATCTTCAGCAGCAACAACATAAAATTCCTGTTTAGTTAAATTCATGTTAAACATTATTTGGACCAGCGCCCAATCCTTTCTTCTGCTTGTCAGTAGAACTATTGTTTCTTCAACTTATGCAAAAATTTATCACGGAGGGGCGGCGCTACGGGAAGCAAACGACCAAGGGGAGGAGGGGAAACTGAAGAGCATCTCATAGCGGTCGCAGAGGAGTAGACGGCGTGGTCGGGGATGGTTCAACGGAGACGAATTTGACGACTACTCGACGGTGAGGCCGCGGTGGCCGGAGGTGGAAGAAGGCACAAACGCCGTAGACGGTGGAGGCGTCGGTGTCATAGAGGCGCCGGAGACCTTGCCCTGCGAGACAGAGAAGGGGCCGTCAGCTGCGCAGGCGGGGGGCAAGGGGAGGAGGAGGAGGGGCAAGGGAGGAGGGTCGGGGCGTCTGGTGCTGCGTCGCTGCTCGACGCCGACGGGCGAGGAGGAGTCCGGAGAGGGTCGTGGCGGCGGGGTGGGGCGCTGAAGCGCGGGGCGGCGGGGTGGGGGCGCGGGCGGCGTGGAGTTCAGCGAGGGTCGGGCGGCGGGTGGGGTGGGCGCGGGGCGGGCGGGGTGGAGTCCGGCGAGGGTCGGGGCGGCGACGTCGTGGGTCCGGGCAGTGCGCGGGTGGATCTGGTGGCGAGGGAGAGAGGGTTGAAGGGGATCTGGCGAGGGAGAGGGAGGATAGCTAGGGGGAAGCTTACTAATGGCGCACCACCCGTCGATGCGCCATTAGAAATCTTTTTTTAGATAGCAATGTAGCACCCCACAGAGGTGCGCCATTAGAATGCTTTTTTTATTACAATTCGAGCACAGGTTATATTCCACCTAACCCAATCCACATCAGAACTGGCCCATCACTATCAAGCATTTCCTTAGCTGTGGCGCTTACGTGTAAGGCGCTCTGCTAATGTAAATAAAAAAGTGAAAAACAAGTAGAAAAGTAAATGAAAATGAAAGAAATAGAAAAAGGAGAAAGGAAAAAAAATAAAATGTAAAGAAAAATAAAAGAAAAAAGGGAAAAGGAGAAAGGAATAGCAGTAGCGGGTTTCAGGAAACGCGTTGTAGCTAACTTAGCTATAGCGCATTTTAGAAAACGCGCTACCGTTACGTTTCACTTAAACAGCGGTTTCCCCCCGCCCCCCGGCCACCACACTTCTTCCCCAAATCCCTCGCCCTCGCCGCCATCTCCCTAATTCGCCGTCGCCCCACTTCGCCGCCGTCTCCTGCCGGCGTGGACGCCCGCAACCTCACCGTCTCCCCCCGAGGCCGCCGTCATCCTCACCGCCGCCGCCCGAGGCCGCCCTCAGCCTCACCGCCGCCGCCCGAGGCCGCCCTCGACGTCACCGTCGGCGCCCTCCACCTCACCGCCGCCCGAGCCCGCCCAGGACCGCCGTTGCCCGTGCTCGAGCCCTCCCTCTCCGCCACTGCCTCCGTCACCGAGCACCTCCCCGCCACCGTCTCTCCCCTCTCTATAAGTCCCCCACCCCGCCCCCCACTCCTCTCTCTCTCTCTCTGCATTTTAGAGAAAAAATTAGTAGAGCAAAAGTTTGTTTATAGCAAAAAATTTAGTTTAGAGCAAAGGATGTTAAGTAGTAGATGTTAGAGGAAAAATTAGTTTAGATCAGAAAATTTGGTTTACAACAAAAGTTAGTTAGGGCAGTAGGGTTTAATTAGGGTATATGCTGCCTGTATAGTATATAATGATACTAGTAGATGTTAATTAGGTTAGGGCAATAGTGGTACTAGTAGATGTTAATTAGATGTTTTTCAGTTAGGGCACTAGAGTTTTGCTAGGTTAATTAGGTTAGTAGTGCTGCTAGTAGTAGTGGTAGAGTAGGTTAATTAGGTGATGTTAAATAAATAACCTAAATGAATGAAATTAGTAGTTAACTGAATTTTGTTCCTTTCATCATTATAGAGCACTAAAGTTAACTGAATTTTGTTCTATTAGTAGTTAAATGAATTTTCTTTTACACTTTATTTCTAAATTAGCTTGTGAAATTTGGACATGTGGTTGCTCGTGTATATTTGGACATGTGTTGCGGTGTCGAAGAGGGATATTTGAACACTGTTTCCAGGGAATGATGCTGAGTGGCCTATGTTTTGCCGGAATGTCGATTCATTTCTGTTCCGGCAAATTTCAGGTTCTCGATTTGTCCACTTTTTAGCAAAGGTCATGCCGAAATTTTCCATGAATTTCGGCATGACTTGTGAATTTCTGTTTCGTGAATTTCAGTTTGTATGTTTGCCAAGTCTGTCTCTTTCTGTTGCTCAACTATATATGTTGCATATCATCGACTCATGTGACGATGCAGGTGCATAGATCATCGATGGTGAATAAGTGCTATGCCAGGAGTATATATACGACAAGTGGTCGGAGTGTCAGGCCCAGGTGTACCGGTTTCCGGTTTCCAAGCGACAGGCAGTAGTTAGTTTAGGTTCACGCTAATGCGAGAGAGGGATACGAACTCATGTACTCAAAGTGATAGCTCTTCTCGCATATATCATTGTTTAGATGGATGACGATGTATTTGCAAGTAATCGAGACTTGTATCGCTATTTTCGAGATGATGACGAGAGACCATTTTGTGTTGGATGATGATTATGATGATGACATGATTTGATGAGACTAATTGTATGTATATGCTATGATTACATTTGTATGTGTATGATATGCTAAAGATTATTGTATAAAGCCTATTCAAATACAAAACAAATACAAAAACAAATATGCAGGGAGAAAAACTAATAAAACTAGTAGTAGCGAGGGGGCAAAATTTAGCAGGAGCGCCGCCTTACCAGTAGCACTTCCCGAAGAACAAGCGCTGCAGATAATATCAGCAGCGCCCTTTTCTAAAGAGCGCTACAGCTATTCATGTATAACAGTAGCGTGGGACAACAGGCGCTACTGCTATACTTTAGCTGTAGCGCCTTATTAGTAGCGCCGGTCCCCGCGCTACTGAGAGGCCCAAAACCCGCGCTGCTGCTAGGCTTTTCCCTAGTAGTGCGTAGCCATTCTTGATGCTGCCTTGGGATGTTCCGATTGCATGGTTGATGGTACTCGACAGGTCGCCTTTCATCAGCTTGTTGCAGTAAGGGCATCCGTAGCCCCCCCTTCCGATTCTTGGCCTGACACGTTTCTCGAGCACACCACTGTCCAGCTCCCTCACCTTCTGCCTCCTGTAGATCCCCTGGGTTTCTGGGTCGCTGTCGACATCGTCACTTAGGACCTACATAAAGTACAAAATGTTGCGTAAGTATATTTAATATGATAATTCAACAGGCACATAGTCTATGAAACATAATGTAATTGATGACAGCGTAAAATATCTTCAAGTGACGTTGAAAAAACAAATGCATAACTTATTAGTTGCTACATAAGAAACTAAATGGGATAGTATCATATATAGTAAAAAAATGAAGGATCAACCATACATGTCGAAGAGAGCACTAGCATTGCCACATTTTGCCACACATTTTTCCCAAGCTTGTCTAAGGTTAGTTCATCAAAATGAGAGCCACAAGTTAGCAAGCCTAAGGGAACCTTGCCACACTTTTTGTGTGTATGCCATGTGGGACCCAAGTGTGGCTTGTCTAAGGTGTTGCTGGAACCAAACACTCACTTAAGTTGATCAAACTTGCCTAACCTTAGGTATGGCAATCTTTGGCAAAGTTAGTCACAAACCAAACAGCCCTTTAGTGCAACAAAATTCACTTGTTATGTAAAAATGCATGAACTGATGATGTAACATGGCAGAGCAGCATACAGATGTACTAATGCAAAAAAAAAGACTTATAACTTACATGCATGACTAGATAAAATAGCTCGTGAGCTGTATCTATTTAGGGTTAGAATTTTGTGTGCTTATGATGATGGATATTGAAAGTCCACATGTTATCGTCGTGGAAGTTTCCCCTGTTGATCGAACCCCACCCATCAATGTTCCTGAACCATTCAACATTCTAGGTAAAGTAGTTAATTATTATGAATTCTGACAATAAGTGATCCCAAATGTTGTACTTACAAAAAAGGGTTTTTATCATTTATGCCACCAGTTGTGTCCCACAACTAAGTATCACAATTAGGAATTTCTACTGCTAAAAAAGGCCATCGCTTCGTTAGACACATGCTCAAAAATGCCACTGCACATCATTATTGTGATATCAAATCTATCTTGAAATCCTATAATGGCATCATACAACTTTACTCAGCTTCAAATCAAAAGTAAACAAAAGAAAGGTTACTTCTGCCTGTCTAGCTAACATGACCTAGAGAGCATACGTCGCAGCAAAGAAAGTAAAGAAGAAGCTTAATAACTTGAACTAACACGAGCCTATCCAGTACAAACGAGTGAATTGCAGAAAACAACGACATTGAAGGCTAGGGTTGCAGAAACCACACTTCTACAATTTTTTGCATAAAATCACTAATTCTGAGACTAATTATTTGCAAAAAAACACTAGTCGTCCGGTTTGCTTGTTTTAAGTCCGATCATGACAGATGGGTCCCGCTTAACAGGGTGGCGTGGCATGATATAACAGATCACAAATAGAAAAATTTGCATGGACTAAACTGTAAAAAGGAACTGGGAGGATAAGATCATGCCTCGGCCTCCCGCTGCCCAGCCGGCGAGCTCTTTCCACCGCCTGGACATGGAACGCCCAAGTTCACCGGGGAGCCTGCCGTCCGGCGGATGCCCCACCCCGCCTCCCCTACCTCTCTTCTCCTCCCTCTCTCTCTCTCTCCACGAGCAGCTCACCCCCACCTGTGTCGCTCACGACCAACTCCTCGGGCCGCCTCCGGAGCTCTGCCCCCAGTCGTGAGAAACCGCGGCCGGCCACCTCGCCCGCGAGTTCCCCAAGGCCTGCAGTTCGAATTGAGTGCCGGCCTCAACCTCCTCCCCGCACGCCGGGTGCTGCTCTGCACGGTCACGAATACCCACAACGTCGGTGCTGCACCGGAACCAGCGGGATTCGGCCGGGAACCGAGCCGCCGCCCGTTGACCTTCAATGTTGGGGGCTGGCCGCCAGCGAAGCCGACAGTCGGCTCGTCCCCACCAGGCACTGGATCCGGTAGGATCCGCCCCTTCTTGCTCTTCCGACGGGGGCGGCCTCACGCCACCTTCCCCCCGGCTCTCAACAGTAGCTGCCTGGAGAGGGAGTGGCCGCCGGCTTCGACCACCGGACCTGTGCGAGATGAAGGTCACGGAGGACCTGATTGCTAGCTGTCGAGGGGTATTTTTGCAAATCATAAATGTATCAGGGTGTAATTGGCCTTTTCCTTTGCCATGTCACTCTATCCAGCGGGACTCACCTGTCATAATCGTGCTCAAAACATCCTAAGCCAGCGACTAGTGTTTTTTGCAAAAGATTAGCCTCAGAAATAGTGATTTTTGGCACAAAACTGTAGAACCGTGATTTCTGCAACCCTAGCCTTCAATGTCGATGTTTTCTGTAATTCACTCAGTACAAACAAATGACATGGTAGTGGTTCATATCAAGTTGTATTTGTCATTATTCATTAGGGTGACGTGTCACACCATTACAACAGGAAGTTGCAATAGGGTTGATGATAATTGTAGAATTTGAAGCTATTTCTACTATGTTCATGAATTTCACATTCTTCTCATTATATTCGTCATTATTTTACCAAATTCACTAAAGTTTCTACACGAGCTCGGCATTGAGGTGGGTCATAGGTAGGAGAGAGGAACATAGGTGAGAAATTTAGTTTGGGTGGAGGAAACAGGTGAGAGATTAGTGGGATCATGCGAATGTGGCTATATCAAAGAGGGAGGTTAGAACGGGGCGAGCGGTTTCTTTTGTATATCTAGGCTGTGGGAGAAAGCTGAATCAATGACACACGATGGTCTGACAATTCATTCATATAGGAATATCGATAGGAAGTGTTTCCCTAGATAAAAAGAGGTTCTTGCCAACTAGAAACCCGTAAGCTTTTACCTTGCACCGAACCTTCATAAATACAAGCACCTAAATTTCACAAGAGAAAATAAAGTGGTACTAGTTGGGAACCACATGGCTCGTACTTATGGGTTATGGCCATGGAAAATAATTAATAGCCTTCATTTAGCAACACATTTCTCAAAACAAAATATATAATGAACGATGCGTATGCTTCCAACCAATCATGTTATATAAGATGGACATAGTAGCATTGACCAAACAGCTATTGTTCTTACAAAGTGGAATAGAACGAGAAAGAGGTACAAAGTTTGCCACGTCTGCCTTTTGATGAAAGCCAAATTGCAACTTGTGGGATTGAGAGACATGAGGAATTGCTCGTATGTGCGTTGGTCATCATGACCTTCTCCTTTGCCGTTGTTGTCCACATGGGTTGAACGTCCACCTATTGTTGTTCTAACCTAGGGTATGTAGTCTTAGCTCAAGGAACACACTCTTGGGACTCCAGCTACGCCGTGTTTGTTCCCGGCTGGGGGACCTAGTCTATAGCTTGAGTTCGGCTCCATATCTTCAATTTGTAGGGAAACTGAGCCATACATAGTGTTGCTATATTCTGAAGGAACCCAGCACACGCTGGGTTCACATTTGGGATCCCCTATCAGTGGATTCAGTTTGAAAAAAGGAAAAAAATTGGCTTCTATTATCAGTAGATTCCTTCTTAAGCTGTCGGTTCCTGTTGTTTCGTTACCCCATATCAGTGGATTCTATTGTAGTAGAGAATTGATATGCCCTGATCGATCTCGCTTGCGGCCGTAAGGCCCGTAACTAAATAAAACCCCTCGATGTGCGGCCCCGGATCAGATCCTCCACTGAACGAACTAAACCAACCCTCGCGCGCGCCATACATATCATCTCCATACCTTCGTTCCCCTCTCGATGCAGCTAGCCGTAAGTTCGTGTGGATTGACACTACAAGAAATATGCTATCTTGTGACCTCCACTATTGGTCACTGAAAGGTCATAGTTTTTCATATGCGACCTTTTTGTGACCAAAAACATAAGGTCAAAAGCTGACGGTCGTAAACTGACTATAGCGACCTTCTCTGTGAGAAGGTCGTAGACGTTTACGACCAAAACAGAAGGTCGTTGAAGCTATGACCTTTTGTTTTGGTCACTGGCTGTCTGCCCAGGCCACGTCGGATCCGACGTGGCAAGCTGACGTGGCAAAATTGCGACCAATTCAAAAGGTCACAGGTAAGATTCAGCCCGGTCCGATTCATTGTTTTACGTGGGCCGAGCCCAATAATTCGGCCTTTTTGTTCCATAAGCTTCGTTCAGTGTTTTTGGGCCTTAGCCTTTCTACGGTCCATTTCTTTTTGGGTCTCATCTATTTTTCTTTTGGGCCTCGGCCTTTTTTCAGTCAATTTCCTTAATTTTCAGCCTTTCCTGTGAATATTATTTGGTAAATGGCCTTTCTGATGCCAAATACTACTAGGTCCCACTTCTCAAGATCTAATTAACAACGGCCCAGGTTTCAACTTCCACAATTTGAAACAATTATTTCAATGAGAACAGTAAACAAGTGAAAATTATCAAAACACATGCCAATTAGCCAAAATACTACAAATATACTTCTCAAGGTTGTCCTGTGTTAGAGCTCTTGTAATAGCACAATCTTTACATCATTCATTTCACCAAGATACTATGATACTACAAATATACTTCTGACTTCTTCTTCCAGGCTAGAGCTCTTGTAAATGTTCGTAGAGGCTGAACAAAGCAGCATCACCTTGTTGAGCAGCAGATCATCAGCATCATCCCAGGTTGGATCAGCTCAGCAGAGCATCCCTGGTCGTCGCCATGACTTGAGCAGCAACATCTCAGGTTGATAACCAGATCCTGTAGTGAGCAGCAGTAGCTGATCCAACATTACTGCAATAGCAACAGCAGATCTGATTAGCAGCAGTACAACATATAATATCATCAACATTAAGTACTCCAAATCAACAGATTCAACGTGTGCATGCCAGTATAAAGCTGCATCTTGATGCTTTTCGTTGCTGATCAAGAGATTGTAATATTTTAACAATCCACTGCATGCGCCACATAGCTACTCCTACCTAGGTAGCTATACGTAGGTGTACTAGCAGCCAGCCCAAAGGCGAGTTGATCAGTAATTCAACATACACTAGCTAGCCAGCAAGCTACTGCTATGTCCTATCCTAGCAGCAACAACGACTTTTGTTTGTCATGTGTGTAAAGAAATGCATGCATTTCCAGTAAATATAAATGTATGCATGCTGCCATTGGCCTGGACCACACTAGAAGAAAAATGCTCGCAGAGACCAGCAGATAGATCGACCTAGGTGTGCGCTTCTTTCCAGTCGCCAATTCTAACTGCCATCGACTTGCAAGCTTTACCTACGTGGTCACCATGAAGTAATGGCATGCGCACCAAAAGGAAGAGAAGAAACCGAGCATATAGTTTCATGTCGAAGGATCGACATGCCAGAAGAGGTCAGGCCACCGAGGTACAGGTACTCCCTGCGCTTGGTGATGATGGCGGCGCCGGAGAAGCACCCTAAAGCGATGGCGGTTCCGACAAACCCTGTCACGCGGATGCTGGTCGCACAAGAGCAACAGGCAAGTTATGTCAGCCAACATAAATAGCAAGGATGAGAAACGAATGTGAGCATTGAGCAGCAACAAACTAGAACTGTAGGTACATAAATAGCAAGTTATTGTCCATGTAACAAAACAATCAGTCATATCAATTTTGTAGAATCAGAGGTACACAAATTCAGAAACACCAACAAAAATGAAGGCCCAAAAAGTCCATGCTCAAGCCCAAAGTTCAATAACAATAACCCAGACACAGGGTCCAAACCCCACCGCGAAGGGCCCAGGTACAAACTGTCAATATAGGTAGCATCAATTAAAACACTATAATGATAGCGGCCCATCCAAATAGCAGATAATGTTGGAAAAAGGAGGGTCTCAGGAGAAAAATAGACTAATCCAGAAGCAGAATTTGGCACCTACATAACCTAACTAATAGTGCTTGCAAGAACAACACAATGATGGATAAGGACATATAATCAGCAGATATCCAATAATCCAATCACATGCATTCACAAACAGTACGTGTCACACTCCCATGACATATGGTTTTGTTACTCTCTACAAGACAGGGACATTTACAGCAACAACAAAAGCAAATTCGTGTTTACCTTGGGTCAAAGTCTATGGGGAGCTCAATCAGAGGTCCAACCGAAGCCCCATCCAGGAGGGCTAGCATAGCTCTTTACGTTGTATCAGAATTAACACATATTTTAGATGACGATAAGAGGGCTCACATATCCTGAACACACCAGTAATAATTGACATCTTACTAGCAACGGAAAACAGATTCAGGCACAAGCAATTTTATAGCAGGATGAAAAATCTATGTGCAAAATTCATGAATGAAATTATAGTAGTAGCACAAAGGACCCTCACAGACATTTGTAATAGTACGCAAAGGTAAATAGAGTTCCCAGCAGACAATGTATTCAAGTTATTAAACAAATCGTCACCAAGATAATCGATGCGATGGTGAACCAAACACAGTAATAATCCAAAGCTGATACTAATAAGCAGCAGGAACCTCCCTACTTTTGTGATATAAAACTAATATCGGACCAATTTTGTACCAAGTTGTACATAATCAATGATGTACAACATGGGAATGGCCAACAGTTAGTTGTTAAAAACGTTCAACAATCTTTTAGTTAACTATAAGAGGGCTTGTAGGCTTTACAAACTATTAATTGACAGATCCCAAAATTGTATAACAAGATCACGTTTTTATTATATGACAAAAAGTTAACTAAAGCCAACAAAATAGTAAGGATCAGTGCAATATTAACATTGACACGTTTACATATTGTGGATGTGGAGATCGACATCATCAAGGAGCAGGGGTTAATAATGGACAGGTTTAATCTAGACATCTACTATTTAGATCAGCTTGATTAGCGTCCAAGCTCTATACTGCTTACCACTCACTCAGACTCAGCGGCACCTACTTACCAGTCCTAAATTGACAAGAGATTGCAGTGATGCTCATATTTCCGGCTTTGGCATAGCGAGCATAAACTGAATAAAAATGACTTAGTTCGCCCACTTGAATAAGAATAGCAAGTCATGAAACTATCTGGCGCCAACACACGTATAATGTGTATAGAAATGGTAGCTAGAAACTGACCCGATTACCACGTGAATGATATTTATAGATGATTCATGAAATGAATATTGCCCCCTGAATAGTTATTAACAGGACTTAAAAGTGTATAAGAATTCACCTTCTTATTACTCCCTCCGTCCCATAATGTAAGACATTTTTGCAAGCAATGTTAGCTTGCACAAACGTCTTATATTGTGGGATGGAGGAGTATGTGACAAGAAGGTAACTAACGCCAACAGAGCAACAAGGACCGTAATATTAACAATGACACATTTTATATCCCGTGGAGATAGACACCATCAAGAAACAGGGGTTAGTTAATAATGGACATGTTTCAACTAGTTAAATCAGCGTCCGAACTCTATGCCGGGTTCCACTTGGACGGTGTTGGCGCCCGGGCGGTGCTTGGTCCAGCAGGGCAGCAGCAACACGTGCAGAGGCACCAGCATTTGGCGTGGCGGCGGCGACGATGACCTGGTTGATGAACACCAGAACACCCCTGATGCGAGACCCGTCGCCCGGCGGGCTCCGACACGCAGTTTGTCCCGTTGTCTTGCGGACTAACATAGACTCGATTAGCACAGATCTATCGAATTGATGAAAAGATAATTGTGATGTTCGGTCTTGGATCCATGCCTTGGAGCTGTAGTTGTTGGCGACGGCCGAGGGTGACCGCGACGGAGCCCGGAAAGCCCATGACCATGCACACCAAAGACCGCGTCTTTCTCCATGTTGCCCTTCTCCTTTTTCTTCTGGATGAACTATGAGCAGTTAGAATCGCATTGGACTGTTTACAGATGTATAAAAACAGGGTCTTATAAATGTGCAAAAGGACTTAAAACAGAGTCACATTGGCTATTTAGAGTCTTATAAAGCATTTAGTTACCTTGAAGAACTTGGCAGCTGGTTACTTGGTCCATCAATTTCGTTGGGATGGTGCCAATGCCATGGGCCTACACTAGAGGAAATCATGGATACGAAGTTAGTATTAGTATGGTGGTGCTTGACCCCCCAGAAAAAATGGAATTGATAATTAACACAAACAGTGGCGTGCTTGAGGACGGATGTTCAGGCATTTACCTCCGTGGGCGTGGAGCTCCTGCTGAAGCCTGTAGTAGTCGAGCTAGTCGGACCGTGGTCGTCAGGGCGAGGTAGAGCAGTTGCTTGAGGGCTGCGAGGATCCGCCACCGACCTGTTTCGGGCCGCCTGCCGTTCACGGCAGAGACGACCCCGTTGACTTGCTCGATCTCGTCCCTCAGCCCCTCCACCTCGCCGGAGGGCCCTGCTTGGCGAATCCACCCGTCCAGCTTGCCGAGGCTCGGAAGGATGGTCTGAAGCAGCCATTGAATCGCCGCCTGCACAGAACTGGTGTTGTCTACCGCCTCCATTCCGTCGGCAGATCCCGATGGCAGCGGACGGCGAGGGAAGAAGACGAAAGCGAGAGGGGGAGCTCTAGCCCGCTTATATGGTCGGAGGAGCCTGAGCGGAGGCGCCTCATACTCCTCCATGGACGCGGTGGTGGTGGTGGCGGCGCGAGGGAGGGGAAGGGAGAGAGGAGGGCGTGGGGGGAGGCCATGGACGGCGGGGAGCTCCGCGGGAGGGAGGTGGCGGCTGCGATGTGGAAGGGACGAGCGTGAATCCGACCGCGGCCGTGGGAGAGAAGGGGAGGGGAGGGGTTGTCGGTGACCGGGGTTGGGGGAGAGGACGGAGGACGGCGGGCGGCGATCGGGTGGTTGGGATTGAGAGAAGGTGCGAGAGGGTTGGGGGTGGCGGTTGTGGGATGAGAGGGGAGAGTGGATTGGGGAGAGGAGTGGATCGTGGAAGTTAGGGTTTGGGTGAGAGGGTGAGGGGGTGAGGGCTGCCGTTGGATCCAGAAGCATCCGACGGTGGTTGATGCATGATCCGCGTGATAAGCCTATGGACCAATCCGAGCGCACCAAATGATTTGAAGATTTTTGACCATATAAATTGGTCATGATTGATTACATACAAATTTTTCATTTCATTTTTTAATGCTCAAAATGAGTTTTTTGTGAAAGACCTATCAAATATTTGTTCAAATGATGTCATATTTTGGACAAGTTTACATCTTAAATTGGCAAACAACATTGACAAAGGGAGTTTTTATTTCTTTTGCAAGAAAAAACAATTTTCCATTTTTCGAGTGCCCGAAATGAGGTTTTTCTGTGAAGAACCTAATTATTGCAAAATTGCACCAAATAATTTTTCTAAAATACTAGCCCATATTTAATGCACAATTGACCAAATGGTTGGGTGTAAAAAGTTTTGATCCACCTCTGGTGAAAAAGACAAATTTCCGCCGATTCAGCTGGAAGCGGGTCAAATTTGAACTGCAGCTACCTCATAGTTTGCTCTTTATTTTTTCAAAAAATCATTTATAGGTACATAAGTATCTATTTAATCAGAGAAACACCAAAAAAATTCCAAGATTCAACCACTAGATAGGAACGGTCATTCCCACCGTTTTGACCGCATTTTGAAACGGGCATAAAAAATGAAAAAAAATCAAAAAATTGGAAAACCTTCGCATTGTGTCATTATATGTCACCAAGTTTCTAGGAAAAATAATAAACTTGTAATACGGTAATTATTTTAAAAAAGTGTTCTAAAAAATGAGCTATCATGCGTGAAGATCCATGGCTTTCAAGCCAAATGATCAATCTTATGGCCACATTCATGGCATAGTTTGTTTAAATGATCTCATATTTTGCACAAGGGTGCATCTTGGAATTCCAAACAATGTTGCCTAAGGAAGTTTTCATTTTTTTGCACCGAAAATTCATTTTTCATTTTCCGAGTGCCCAAAAGGAGGTTTCTTTGTGAATGAACTACCAAATAATTGTTGCAAAATTGTACCAAATCATTTTTATAAAATACTAGGCCATATATAATGCATAGTTGATAAAATGGTTGGGTGAATTTTTTTTGATCTACCTCTGGTGAAAAAGACAAATTGCCGTCGATTCAGCTGGAAACGGGTCACGGCAATTTGAACTGTAGCTGCCTCATAGTTTGCTCTTTATTTTTTCCAAAAATCATTTCTAGGTACATAAGTATCTATTTAATCATAGAAACACCAAAAAAAATTCCAAGATTCAACAACTAGCTAGGAACGGCCAAGCCCGCCGTTTTGACCGCATTTTGAAACGGGCATAAAAAATTCAAAAAAATCAAAAAATTAGAAAACCTTCGCATTGTGTCATTATATGTGACCAAGTTTCCAGGAAAAATAATAAACTTGTAATACGGTAATTATTTTAAAAAAGTGTTCTCAGAAATGAGCTATCATGCGTGAAGATTCATGGCTTTCAAGCTAAATGATCAATCTTATGGCCACATTCATGGCATAGTTTGTTTAAATGATCTCATATTGTGCACAAGGGTGCATCTTGGAATTCCAAACAATGTTGCCTAAGGAAGTTTTCATTTTCTTTGCACGGAAAATTCATTTTCATTTTCCGAGTGCCCAAAAGGAGGTTTTTTTGTGAAGGAACTACCAAATAATTGTTGCAAAATTGGACCTAATCAATTTTATAAAATACTAGGCCATATATAATTCACAATTGACAAAATGGTTGGGTGAAAAAAGTTTTGATCTACCTCTGGTGACAAAGACAAATTGCCGTCGATTGAGTTGGAAACGGGTCAAATTTGAACTGTAGTTGCCTCATAGTTTGCTCTTTATTTTTCCAAAAATCATTTCTAGGTACATAAGTATCTATTTAATCATAGAAACACCAAAAAAAATTCCAAGATTCAACCACTAGCTAGGAACGGTCAAGCCCGTCGTTTTGACCGCATTTTGAAACGGGCATAACAAATAAAAAAAATCAAAAAATTGGAAAACATTCGCATTGTGTCGTTATATGTGACCAAGTTTCCAGGAAAAATAATAAACTTGTAATACGGTAATTATTTTAAAAAAGTGTTCTCAGAAATGAGCTATCATGCGTGAAGATTCATGGCTTTCAAGTCAAATGATCAATCTTATGGCCACATTCATGGCATAGTTTGTTCAAATGATCTCATATTGTGCACGAGAGTGCATCTTGGAATTCCAAACGATGTTGCCTAAGGAAGTTTTCATTTTCTTTGCACGGAAAATTCATTTTTCATTTTCCGAGTGCCCAAAAGGAGGTTTTTTTGTGAAGGAACTACCAAATAATTGTTGCAAAATTGGACCTAATCAATTTTATAAAATAGTAGGCCATATATAATGCACAATTGACAAAATGGTTGGGTGTCAAAATTTTTGAATCACCTCTGGTGAAAGAGACAAATTCCCGTCGATTCAGGTGGAAGCGGGTCAAATTTGACCTGCAGCTGCCTCATAGTTTGCTTTTTATTTTTTCCAAAAATCATTTATAGGTAAATAAGTATCTATTTAATCAGAAATACATGGTTTTATGGCGAGACATCGAGGTTTGGATGGTGGCCGAGGGCCCCAACTCTAGAGCGCGTAAGCTCGCATGCCGCCGCGTGGTCACCGCGTGACCGTGGCGTTGCCATGTGTTCTGGGAGGCCTAGGCATGTCTAGTGGGTTGGGCACTCCGGTGCTAGGAAGAAAATCACAACATAAGATTCTCACATGGAGATCGATCGATGCTCAACCATGAATAAGCAGCCAAGTGTTTGATTTGCGGTACGGGAAATGCACATGGCTAATGGGAGTGAGTTTTGGCTGAGGATGATCAGTTACTAAGAAGACCGTCTTCACAAATTTTCACCTCAAAAGGAGGAGCCTAGGTGGTACTTGCTTTACAAACTACCACACTTTGGACATAAATACGAATGTTGAAGTTGGGCTCAAAATAATGAGTGGATTGAGCTGGCATTTGGTGGAGGATGGTTATTTGGGCATAGGAAAGCATCAGAGAAAATGGATACCATTTGGACATGCCAAAGTGGTACTTCCTTCACAAAGTGCTGCTCTGAACAGAATAGGAAAATGAATATTTTCTAATTATTTTGAACTAGGCAAGGAATGTTTTTACATATTTGACGAAGATATGACCCAAAGAATTTATGAGATTTTTTGGGAATTTTGGGAATGACAGAAATATAGGTTGCTTCACAACCTAGGGGAAAAACTGCCACATGGACATGACACATAGGCAAAACTGATGAGGTGGCGCCTAGTCATAGCAACCCACCACAATTTACAAGGCTATGACCATCTATATTGGTCGTTAACAACTAGAAATAAGGCAGCGGACTAGCGCTGTTTGCTTTATGGCCTTTTTCGTAAGGAAATTACGACCTTCGACCAAAATGGTCGCAATGGTTTAGGGTTTGGAGCCCCTCGAACAACTTTTGACCAATTGGTCTGAAATGGTCATAGATCTATGACCAATTCTTCCAGGGTCACTGACAGAAGGTCATTAGTTGACATATTTCTTGTAGTGTGACCGATCAATCAAGGAGCCTAGGAAAATGAGCTTATACGAACAAAATCCAAATCCTTCTACGGGAATAACAAGCCATTTAATTAGAGAAAAACTAACAAGACGCCTTTTTTGAGAGAGAGAGCCAGCAAACACTCACGCGATAGTACATACAGAGAGAACAAGTTGCTGCAATCTATCAGGAACGTTGCCAATGATTTCTTGGTCTCCATTGTGTCTGGCTTAGGGCGGCTTTGTTACACTCCCTAATGCATGGAGTATTTTGTGATCTGCAAAGTACAAACATAGAAATGATGCAATCTTTGCAAAAGGTAAAGCAAAAATTTCTCACTCTACCCGGTTTCTGCAAAAATACCTTGTAAACATCCGCTCGATTGAGAACGGAAATTCCGAGATTGATCGTAAAGGCAAAAGCCCAATGATCAAACTGCCAGAGTTGAAAAAACATGATAATACAAAACAGAAAGTTTGGCAAAAGCCTGACCTCGGGTGGACTAAGGTCAATGTCGATGGAAGTTTTTTGCAGGAGAGCAGCAGTGGAGCATGGGGAGCTGTGGTTCGAGATCATGATGGGAAAATTATCTTGTCGGCATGGGACTACATTCCGTGATGCAAAGGAGCAGACTTTGCAGAAGCTACTGCTTGTCTTGAAGGACTACAAACAGCGACGTCGGGTACAGACCTACATTTAGTTATTGAAACGGACAGCGGCGTGGTGGCAAAGGCACTCAACCCCTCATGTATGGATAGATCGGAAACCGGAATGTTTGTAAGGGAATTTCAGGCCATCAAGCAAGGAAACAGAGAAGTTAAAGTTCATTGTGTAGATAGGGAAGTCAATAGTTTAGCCCATAGTCTTGCCCAGTTTGGGCGTAGAGAGTTGCCTGATGATGTTATGCAAGGGACAGTGTCAACCTGTGTGTTGAGCGTCGCCTTGCAAGATTATAAGAACACTGCTTTCTCTTCTAATTAATACAACTCTCTATTTAAAAAAAACATGCATTGCAAAGGCGGCTTTAATGTCAAGCACCAGGCCAAACAGAAGCGCTGATTGGCCTCCATGCTTTGGCGAAGGTGTACATGGTGCCAGTGGAGTGGGAGACTGACAACAAATCGTTGGCTGGTTTATTTTGGCCATATATACCCAAATAAACTGTCTTTGTACTCCTTCGGTAAAGACTGTCTTTGTACTCCTTTCGTAAAGAATTATAAGGCTGGTTATAGTGGGGAGTAACTTATACTAGTGTCATGCATATGACACTAGTCTAAGTTACGATTTTTTTTCAAAACTATCTCGTTATTTGAAGCAAATTCGGAAACTACAGCATGCTTTGGAGAAATATCAAGTCTAGCACCCTGTTGGCCAGGTGTTGGCCGAAAAGGGTGTTTTCGGCCACCTCTAGGCCGAAATAGGGTTTTCGGCCATGCCTTGGCCGAAAAGATGCAAAGCTGGCCGAAGAGGGGTGTTTTCGACCACCCTTTGGCCAAAAAGGACTTTTTGGCCTAGTGTAGGCCGAAAAGTACTTGTTGGTCAATCGTAGGCCGAAAAGTACTTTTTGGTCAAGTTTAGGCCGAAAAGTCCCTTGGGCCACCTTTTTCCGTTAATTGTTGGACAATGTATTTTCCCGCCAACCCCTTCGTTGATGCAGCCCTCTTGCTCTTCGACGATGTGGTCCTTTTGCCATCCGTCGATGCAGAACTATTGCCCTTCGAGGATGGAGAACTCTTGCCCTTGGACGATGAAGAACTCTTGCCCTTCGACGATGCAGAACCCGGAAGCGGGGCATGAAGATATCATCTTCGTCCTGGCTCTCCTCAATCCATAAAGATGGATTATTTGCTGAAAGCCTTCTGAAAGTTTCACTCTTCGGCACCACCACCTTCTTCCACCTTTCATGCAACCTAAGAAGTTCTTTACGTACCTCCTCATAGGTCTTTCAGGCCACCCAGACCTACGTAATTGGTGAGCCAACTCATTCATTCTGGTGTCACTACCGGTGATTTCGTCCCATGGAACTATCCTATTGTCCATCCTGAAATCGGTAACTAGACTCAGAAGAGTCCTGCTCATCCCAGGGTGAAAACTACGATCGAATGGATAATGAGACATCTCGACTACAATAAACTGGAATGCTTATCCACCTCCGCCTGAAGGTTTTTTTATAGGTACAGAGGAGAAAGGGGTTTGCGGGAAGGGGTTGGCGGGAAAGAGTTGGCGGGAAGGGGTTGGCGGGAAGGGGTTGGCGGGAAAGAGTTGGCGGGAAGGGGTTGGTGGGAAAATACATTGGCCAACAGATAACGGAAAGGTGGGCCCAAGGGACTTTTCGGCCTACACTAGACCAAAAAGTACTTTTCGGCCTAGTGTAGACCAAAAAGTACATTTCGGCCTACATTTGACCAAAAAGACCTTTTCGGCCAAACAACAGCCGAAAACAGCCATTTCGGCCAGCTCAACCACTTTTCGGCCATGGCAAGGCCGAAAACCCTACTTCGGCCAACAGTTGGCCGAAAACTACCTTTTCGGCCTGCATGTGACCGACAGGGTCATAGTTTTGCATTTTTTTCATTATGTGCTATAGTTTCCGAAATTGCTACAAAATATGTCATAGTTTTGAAAAAAAATCCTAAGTTACTACCTTCATAGTGCAAAGTAACATAGTAGTAGTGCTATAGATGACTTCATTTATTAGCTCATAGACTCATCATTTCTCGGAAAGCGCTATGTTACAGTAACATATTGTATTACTCTAAACACCTCTCTCCTCATTAACTACATGCCACATAAGCAAAAAAAATTTGGAGTGTGCTATGTTACTACCTTAGTTACTCCCACTATGACTAGCCTAAGAAGGTTTAGATCACTACTTACCAAAAAAACGCATCCGTGTTGCACTTCGCCCGACCAACCGCTGGGGCTGACCAATGCATGAGCGGTGCTGGGGAAATGCATGCGCTGGGGCTGGCCAAGGATCCATCTGCTTTGCTTCAGGCTGCAGGTGGGATCCCACCTCCAACCCACCTGATCCCACTATGTTTAGTGGGAGTAACTCGACACCCCATCAAAACATGCATAAATTATATGGGCTCAAGTGGGATCCCATTTAGCAAATGGAAGATTGAAACATAATACTCCAGTACGCACTAGTTTAGCATCCATCTGCCGAGTCCACATTACAGTGTCACCCTTACACTGTAGGAAGCGAAGGCCAAGGTTCTCTGTAATTTTGCTTCTTTCGTTTTAGTTAGCACTGCACGAGCCCACAATAGTGTGTGTGCGCGCCGTGCAACGGTGCAAGTCAGCATCGACGACCGCAGTGCAAGCATATGCAGTCCGGTGACTAGCTCTCTCTTTCCATTGGTGTTGAAAATAGAAGTAGAGAAGAAAATATTGCAGCATGTTTAGAGCTGCCAGAAACACACGACTCCTCTGTTCTTCATGTGTGTGAGAGTTGAGACCTGACATTGCCCAGCACTTCGGACCTGCAGTCGCCTTCCACGGCCAGGCGACCGACCATGGCGTTCCTCTTGGTGGCCATAACCAATCAGCAGACCTGCCTGCAGCCCGACATCCGCCAGATCTTGCTTCCATGGCTAAGAAGCTGCCCATTAATCCTTGCGGCGTGGTGCCAGGAAGAAGAAACAGGGGTGCAGCAGTGGCGACAGCCATCAATCGGCGGCAGCGGCGGGAGCATGCTGTGGCACCGTGCTCTACTGTGCAGTTGGCTAGCTTAATAGGGCAAGATGGGATCCCAACGGGCTAAGTGGGATAGCCCGATTAACTTTTTCCCTATCCAATGAGATTTCACTAAAGCAAATTAAGTGGGATGGACTAGTTAGTCCCACTTAAATCCACTTCCATCTGCAGCCTGAGCTTTGCTTGTGTCATTCACCACTCCCATCGAAGCAAGTCCCCATTCTTCCTGGTATTTCTGTAAAAAGAGCACCGAACCCAAAATGGATTCTTTTCCATCCGCAGGAAAACAGTTATCCCGCAAATGCCACCTCCATAGCAGCAGAAGGATTTTTGCGCATAGATCTTCCGCTACCGTGTTTAGCAGGACCTGTCACTACTAGAATCTAGTTTTGTTCCGGGTTCCAAGACTTCGCCGAGTTCATTCTATTGGGAACTGGGTAAAGTTTGGCATGGGTAATAACGATGTGCCACGCGGCACACCCTAATTGGTTAGATATTTTCCAAGTGTGAAACTCGGCAAACAAATTACCCAGTTCTGCTGAATGATGAACCCGGCAGATATTTTGTACTGGTCAATGTGTTCTGCCACGTGGTTTATTTCTATTGGTGAGGCTTCGCGGAGTTTGGTCATCAAAAACTCGGTGAATATTTGTGCCATGTGGCACTTCCGTTAACGGCGCGTTCAGTCTGACGGTGAGGTTCGCTAAGTTTTTTGTGACCGAAACTCGGCAAACGTTGTTTATATATTCACCAAGTTCTCGATAGAATGTACTCGGCAGTATTAATGATTGCCGGGCCTCGTCCAGCCGAGTGTGTTGCACCGAGTTCGGCACTCGGTGAAGATTTCGCCGAGTTTAATATGTGTTTTGCCGAGTTTCTTTGAAACACGGCAAACGGCGATTCTAGTAGTGTGTAGCCAGTCACGTCCAGTATACCGGAACACTTTCTCAGCAGGTAGGTCCCAGATACCTCTCATTGCCTGCCTTAGGCCCATACTCTTAGTGCACTTAATTACCACAAGGTGCTCATCTTCTTCCTCGTTGCCACATATGATGCAGGTACCGTTCGTGATGATTGTTCGCCTACATTTGTTGTGCTGTGTAGCAAGGGTATTTGTTGCTATCCTCCATCCAAATATCCTAACGTTGGAAGGGGCTTTTGCTTTCCAGATGAGATCCCATATGCTGCCGTCGTTCGGGTTGCTTGACGATTTAGACGGTGCCAAATTTGTATGCCCTTCAATGGCTGCAGCAAGTCTGTAGGCGCTTACGACTGTAAAATTGCCACTCTTTTCATGATGCATGCAATGCAGTCAGTAGTGTCAGTCCTTGGGATGGGAATTTTACAAATCTCATCAGCGTCAAAAGGATGGAAATTTGTCTCACCAGCTCCTCGTTCAGCTCCTTTTTCTGTCCGACTGCATTAGTTAGTTAATCCATCTTAGTCTCAATCTCCTTATGAACGTGGCTTTCCTGAGTCCCTCATTTCTAGGTATCCATTAGTCGCGTTGGTTTTGGATTCTTCTTCCGTTGCCCACCCTCCATATGATGCCCTTCTTTAGTAATTCTAAACCAGCCTCAATTCCGCTACACACCGAGGATGCATCAGATGCCAAGACAGTATCCAACAGAATGCCGTTTGGATAGTATTTAGATTTAAGGACCCTAGCGCATTGGCTAGTATGGTTCTGAATGAGCCTCCAACACTGTTTGGCAAGGAGAGACAATTTTCGTCATTCTCTAAGTGAGAGGCAACCTATCCTTGCAATATCTTAGAATCTATCTAAGTTCAAGATTCTGCAATAATTTTACATGCTAGATGATCGTTTGAGGGTGACCTCTATGAGCAAGGACCTTGATTATTTGGTTATCGGATCTGGAGGCCAAATTACCCGTGAAAATCTAGAAATCCCTAACTATTCGTTGTCATTCTATCACATGCGTCCTTTTAGGTTGTATTTTTTTAGAGAAGAGGCGTTTTCCTGGCTTTAGCGAATTGAAGCCCAAAATTACAAGGTAGGTTCGAAACTAATAAATAAACGACACAAACACACGATGGTTCGATACAAATCCCTCAGGGCCCTTGGCTCAGAAGCCGGACATAACATAAAATAGAGCCGAATTCAAAATCCACCGTCTCCTCAACCATCAGGTATATTGCCCTCTTCCCTAAGATCATTGGCATGCACACGAAGCTTGTTGCAAAGAACCTCAATCGCTTCCGCCTTCTGTGGTTTGCTTAGTAGCTTCCACAGCTGTAAGAAGATAGTCAATTTGTAAAAGCCATCAGCCGGGTGTTTAAGAAAAGTTCCTTCAATAAGTACTTTCTTATGAGTTTGCCATAGAGATCACAAAATAGCAGCAAACAAAATCCAGGCAATCCGTTTAGGAAGGCTGCAGAGCCTTACATTGAGAGTGTGAAGTGCGGCAAAGGAAGAAGGTGTTCAACTGCACCTAGTAACATCTCTGATGCATCCCATATACATTGGGCCATGATATAATAGAATAAGATATGATTGGCGTCTTCCGTTACCCCATAGAGAGGATATAGACCATCCTCTGGTCCATGCCTCTTCTGAACTTCCGCGCAAGATGGAATCATGTAAGCCTATCACAAACAAGCTATCAACGATTTTTTTTGATCTTGACAGGCAGCTTTGCCTTCCAAATGTCCATGGCCTGAAATTGAGGGGGCCCATGATGGAGCGCCTTATAGAAAGACTAAAGGTTTGTGTTAAGCATTCCCACAAAAAAAAAGGCTTGTGTTAAGTAGAACTAGGTATAATGATGCTAAAATTGAACTTCAGCTTCATATTTAGTGCTACGTACACCTCCTGACATTTGGATGTCGGGATTCTAGATACTCCTACTTGTCATTGTAATATTGATGTGAATTTTATCCATATCATTTTGTACACATCTCTTGAACGAATAAAATGCACACAACCACCATATTCATGTAACCATTACCGGAAAACCGGAAAACCACCACTTTATGATACATTGCATTTCGCACCGTGCCGAAAAATTGACAGTGGCAAAAAACACTGATGGAAAATGCTAATGAATTTGGTTACGTCACTAATTGGTCGGGCCCGTTTGTCAGGCTGAGTTGGCAAAAAAATATGCCACGAGGACGAATTAACTTGGTCGTTTTATTCTTCCTCCTCTCTTTCTCTGTGACATTACATCGAAGACCTCATGTGCATCTCGTCCAAGGACATCGGCGGGAGCAACGGTGGCGACATGGGGTCGTCCAAGGACAAGATGACGATGTCCGTGGCGGCGGCGGGGGAGGAGGAGGAGGTGGGCGAGCTGCTGGCAGGGCTCGGGTACAAGGTGCGGGCCCCCGACATGGCGGACGTGGCGCAGAAGCTGGAGCAATGACACTGTTCCCCGCAGACTGCCGCCGGCGCCTGCCCTCGCCTCTGCGGCCACGACGACGACGGTGCGCCAGCCCCGACGACAGGCCTCCTTCCCCTGCTTGGCACCGGATTCGAGCTACCCTGCATCCTGCGCCACCCACCGAAGCCGATGACCAGCCGCTTCCGCCAGGGACACGCAAATGTAGACGCGAGGTATCCGACAGGCATCTCATCGTGGCCGTGGCTGCCGGCCCGTCCGGCCGCTCGAAGGCCATGTAGAACAAGAGTGTCGCGGACGACTTGAGGTCGTAGGAGGAGATGAGCACGGGCTTGATGGTGTCCCGCAGGGTAAGCTCCTCGCCGAACACCGCCTTCATGGCCACGCTCAGCGCCGCCGTGGGCGCGGCTAGCGGGCGCTTCTTGGCGGGGCAGAAGAGGGAGGGGGAGCCAGCGGGCCTCCGGGAGATCTTGGGCTGGTCGGGTCACCCTGCGAGACACCATCTGGAGGCAGCTGAGCGTGGCCATGAAGCTTCACCGCTCGAGTTCCACGGCTCTGGCCATTGCGGTGCTCGTGTAGTGGACGACCAGGGGAAGGAGGCGGTCGCGGGGAGGGAGCGGCCCATCGGGCGCCTCCGGAGCGCTAGAGCGGCGGCGAAGGGCGACTTGGGGCTCATCCGTCCGCTAGGCTCAACATGTGTTTGATCAAGGGGTATGGTTTAACCAAGTCTCAGTCAATTGATATAACATACAGTACAAAAGAGAAAAAGAAAAAAAAATAATTCACGAATTTTAATGTAAGATCTCATAGATATAGCACTGACTAAGACTTCTTTAAGTCTCAGTTGACTGAGACTTAGCAAGACTGTTGATCAAATGTCTACGAGAGAAAGGAGGAGGAAGAAGAAAAAGACCAAGTCAATTTGCCCTTGTGGCACTTTTTTTCAGCCAACTCAACCCGACAGGCGGATCGATTAGTGACATCATCAAAGTCGTTAGCATCTCCCATCAGTGTTTTTTTTTACCATTATCAATTCTTCGGCGCGGTGCAAAATGCAATGAATAGTAAAGTTGTGGTTTTTCCTAACGGTGACACAAAATGTGATGGTTCTGTGCATTTTACTCTGGGATCTGGGTCTATTATCATTGGAATATAACGGAATAAGAGCACATCATTCACTCAGGTTCAAATTTAAAAAAGTGGGCAACGACGATTCCACTAACATTAACAATAGCACTGTGCATCCAAAGCCATCTGTCAAAAGAGACATGCTAAGTAGCAAATGTCTATGGTGATTTTGTGCATTTTAACATCTATCACGAGGCATCAAGTACATATGTGCCTCAAGAAAGATTGGAATAATAACTAATGGATCACGTCATAATAACCTACAAACCAAAATAAAATGCGGTTAGGGTCGGTTTACTATCGAGTTGTAATTTGGACCATGTGTACGTCATTGTTATAACAGAACATTACGTGCATCTTCCACCAACTAATTTTCATAGTTCACAATAAACTGCATGGTTCGTTGATTTTGGCCAGTTTCAAGGCACCATGTCGAGCTGCCATGGCTGCTCTCGATTCACATTTGCTCAACGAGTAGTCTCTGTTCTACCCCTTCCATTTGTTAACTTTTTGGCTTAACTCATGAACCTCCAAATCGCGACCGATGTTAGCGAACCAAGCCAATTAAATACAATATTATTTTTTCATATGTGCAAGGTGATTTGATATTTGTAATGAAAGAGAAGTTTGTTTTGGCTTTGTACACTTGTGTCTAATTAATCATCATTCATTTCTTATAAATAATGAAGCTCACTACAGAGTAATGTTCCATTTGTAATGCAAGTACCATGATGCACTAGAACTATAAGCTTCATATGATTATGAAGTTTGTGGTGCCTTGCATTGGAGCCTCATAAATACAAGCAACTGAATTTCACAAGAGAAAATAAAAAGTGTTGCTAGTCAGAAATCACACGACTTCCTGCTCATGGTCCATATCAATAGTTAATAGTCTTCGCTACATGAAACATTGTAGTAAAAAAACAATGGAATAGTGCGCCTGCTTCAAGTAGACCCATGTTATAAAAGATGGACGGAGTAGAATAGACCAAACATGTTACTACTTGTCTACCACCTATAGCTCTTCCAAAATGGAGGAGAGGAAGGAAGAGAGACACACCAAGTTGAATGCCATGGTTCAGATCTGGCTTTTGGATGAGAGCCAAACTGCAACTCGTGGGACTGGGAAACATGAGGAACTTCTTGCATGTGTTTTGGTCATCGTTACTTTCTGCTTTCCCGTTGTTGTTCACTTGCTTTGAATTTTGATCAATTGTCATCCAAAGCGAGGGTAAGTTGCCTATTTGAGTCGAGAAATATATCCCTGGGTGACTTGTACTCTAGGGTCAAGTTTAGGATATGTGCGAGTTGTTCAACTTACGAAGGTATCAAACCGGACACATCAACCGTCTTTCCTCAATCAACGATTGGTCGCGTCATACAGAAATCATCAAAGGTGAAAGGAGGGCGGGTCCTCACAGGGTTGCAGCCTAGGTCTACATAATTAGTCTGTTGCCAGCAGCAACCGAGTCCAAAACTATTAGAAATGCATCACTCAACGTAAATTGCTCACGAGACAAGCAAGTTTGACGTATATACAAAGAAATTCTCTTAGTCTTGACATGATAGCTGAAACCATATGTAATATAATCCTGTTTAGGTGACTAATTTTTTAGGTTGAGTGTTGCTTAAACTACTATATACATATAAATCTGATGTTGTTGGCTCAGTCATAATGGCCACCGGATTTCATTTTGGAAGGACTCCTCGTATGCGCTTAAGAGAGAGGAGGAATGGCCTCACCACATTTTTTAGAGAAAAGGTTTATGCCCGACTTAATGAATAAAGCCAGCAAGGTCAAACATTACACATGTTTAAACCATTACAGAGGTGCATGCCAATGACCACCGGTCAAGGGGAGCTAGATAAAGGTCTAGCAGGTCGAAAAGTGGCTGCAGAGGCCGAGCTCCACTGAGCTCTATATACATTTCTCAGCCAAGATACCTTTTTCATAACTCAAAAAAATCTGAAAAAATGTTTTCATGTAGATATATACTTAAAGTATACATGTACAAATTTTCATAAACATATGTATTCATATGTGATGTATACAAAAAAGAGAAATACACAGATTGAAATAGGCTTTTTCTTTGTTGTATTTGTGTCAGATTTTTGTCTTTTTTGTGTAGCATGCAAATGATCAAATTAGTTACTGAAAATTTATACATACTTAAAGAATATGCATATGTATTTGTACAAAAAAAATTGGCATTTTTTGAAACTTTTAAATATATTTTTGATTTTTTTTGGTAAAACGGGCTCCCTGGAGCCCGGTCTCTGCGACGCCTCACTCTCTAGCAGGTGGCATATATGCCAGGTAGAAATGGATGCTTCTTTTTTTCAAACCATCAAGGCAAATATTTTGAGGTTCAAAAAAGAAAGGTGCGACCCATAAAAACCACACAGACCAAGAAGCTTAAATGACCCAAGGATCACTAATCCAAGAATCAGCAATCCACGACTCGAAGACGACCAACCCCAGTATAGACAAGAACATAAGTACAATGTCCATTTGGAAATACGTGACGATTTTTCAGTTCAAATAGAGGGAGTACATGACAAGACAATCATAAAAGCGAGTTCCACCTGCTGCAAGAGCCAGCAGTCAGCTACCATCATAACCCAGAACTACTACGACCGCAGCAACGGAAGCACGACACCACGGATGAGCAGGGCGATCAAATCAGGCTCGGTAACAAAATACAAAGTCAGCGCAAGATAAAACGGAGGTGACGACATGAAACCTTCAAGATGCCTGCAGCAGCTCCTTGATATCATATCCCTGCAGCTGAAACACAAAAACAAGCACTTCTATATTTTTCTTCCCCAAAAGGTACGAGCTCTGTCAATCAGTATAAGACGGCAACATTTATGTAGAGAAAAAAGGATCAGGGACCAGCATGAGGGGGGAACTGAAAATGAGAAATGCCAAAAAGCACCCTAAGCGACAGAGCATAGTGAACCACATTGCATACAGGTAGGCAAATGGCTATCAGTTGTACAACAAAATGGTTTTTTTTTTTGGAAAAAGGGTGCAACCGGGGCCTCTGCATGAGAATGATCCATACGGACACATTTATTAAAAGCAAATAGGTTCAACAAAGGTCATGTAATCCGAAACAAACGAGCCACCAAACGGCTCACAAAGAGTGGAAAATAAAAGCCACAGCCGGCAGGCAAAATAAAAATAGGAAAACTAATTGTCTATCTGTGGGGACCCCGACTCATAAGTCGTGATCACCGAATGCACGTGTACAGTGATCCCAGAGATCAATGCTCACTGAACACACAGAAGCTGAATAACAAGAGTCTTACGTCCATACATACCGTTTTACACAAGTAGGACCATTATGGTCAAGTCTTGAGTATATCGTCGCAGCGGAAATCTTCGTTGATAACTTGGACCCATGCCATCCGCCTTAACCCTACAGGCATTCTGACTGGGAAGCGTCCTAGCTCGCATGTTCGTCACCGAAGTATTGCTCATCATATCCTGTTCTTTCATGCCTGGCCAATAAAATAACCAGTGGCAAGCCAATGAGTACTTTGAATGTACTCGCAAGCAACCCATGTTTTGGGTCAAGACACAACAATGCTTGATATAGGTAAAATTTTGCGGAAAGCTAGTTTTGAGTGCAATGACATGTTCGACAACTTGTAAGACATGCATCAGGAGAATTCAAGTAACCATGAGGACAGGTTACAGATATCAACATAAATAGAGTGGGCACCAACCCAACTCAAATCATGTCAAGTCCCTTGACTTGACCCAAGTAGTTTTATCAACACACACACATGCATCGGGTTTTTGCAAAATTTCTGGACATAGTTTAAGTAGCACCTCCCAACTGTCCATGACCGTGGACTCGGCTATTCGAATAGTTTGACACTCTGCAGAGGTTGCACACTTTACCCACAAGATCCGGGAAGCTTTCGTGTCATCCACGATCCCGCAGTACCTCAAGTACTCGGGGGAAGCACCCGATCACTATCTTTCCCTAGACGACACTAACAAGGAGTCCACTCGTTGATAGACGGCCCTCGTGTATAAGCAAAAGATCGTGGGACTCTGCCCTTTTCACATTATTACGCATACACGAAGGGACCAACGGTGTGTCCGGTGCCCTGTGAAAACAGTCATGGCCGCCCTACCTGGCACGACCCGTCCCGAGAGAGAGCACCAACTCTCCCCCGTCACTAGTAATGCGGGCTCCAAGCTAGTATCAGCCTAGGTAATCAATAATGCCCCATCCCATAAAGGGGTAGAGTGGTTGCACATGTTTGGTTGGGACGGTAATCACACATAAATCTAATCCATCATTTTACACACACACACACACCAAAATCTCTCTCCGGTACACCACTTCTTCCTCAAGTGGTGACCTTAGATCAACATCTCCCAAGGGCATTAGGGGCACCCGATGGGGTTTTCGAAAGAATGTAACCATGAAGAGTTCATGGTACACATGCATCATTATGCATCAAATAGTCTCTTGAAAATGCAATCATGAACAAGGTAAGGTCATGAGTAGGGGTATGCATCATGTGGTGGTTCACAACAAGTTTACCACCGTCATACTTCATCATCATGCAATCGGAAAAAGGGTACCGATGAATCAAGAGGGGTGTCATGGTCAAAGGGCTGCTTGCCTGGTTCATCAGAGTCTTCAAGTCTTCTGGTCCAACTCCGAGCATTTCCTCTACTTCGTCAACTATCGTCGAAAGCAACCATAATAAGCAACACAAAAAGGCAGAAAATAAAAGTGCTCTAAAAATATTAATTTGACTTTTATTGGATACCTCTGGTCATATGAGGAATGACCAAAGTGATTTCATTGGAAGTGGATCAATGGATATTTCTAAACATTTCGATATGATGGAATCAAGGGGTTTATGGATTTGCAAGAAGTGTACAGAAATATATTTTTGAAAAATGAGCAAAGGCACCCATTTAACAAAGGATGATTTTAGAAGCATCTAGGAATTGGTTTCACTGGATTTGGAGTTGAGATGATTTTCCTATGAATTTGCAAAGTTGGCTATATATGAAGAAATAGACCATTATTTGAGGTGATACAAAAAGTATTAGTAAAAATGTTAAAAAAACTAAGTTTTGAACTTATAGACATCTAGGATTTTTAATCATGGAATTTGGATAAAAAATGGGCTCTCTGTGATTTTCTAAAGTTTATCAAAGGAATGGAAAAATAGGATTTGCTAATTATTTGTGAAAGAAATATTTCTGTAAAAATGTTCAAGTAGCACCATGTGATAGGGAATGAACTTAGAAACTACTAGAAATTTGAATCATCAAATTTGGAGTTAATTTGAATTGTTTATGGAATTTTGAAGTTGATTGGAAAAAGAATAAGGAAAAGGCTATACCACTTATTCTGCGCGCTGGGCGTGGGATAGCTGACGGGCCGGCCCAGTGGCTCAGCTGCGCGCGGGAAGGGCCACGTCGAAGGCGTACTCGGGGGAAATACGCCTTCCCCGAGCGAAGCGTCGTGGCAGAGCCCGTGTCCACTTAACTCATGGGCCCGCCCCACTGTGCCGCTGACGCGCGGGGCTCACCTGTCGGGTTCGTCCCCCACCTCCCGCTCGAACAGACGCGAGGCAGGGGAGGCAGGGCCGAATGCTTGTGGGCGTGGGCCCCGGCAGCACAAGCCACCTCCAAGGTGCGCCACGTCTGCTAGGGCGGTCGGATCCGGCCGATGCATCACCCGCGGCGGATGGAGGCGGCGGCAAGATTGGGGCATGGCGCCGCAGCCATGGAGAGGAAGAAATGAAGTGGGGGGATATGAATGATGGCGGAGGCGATGTTATGAGACGACGAGGTGGAGAGGAGGGGCTCGGGTTGGCACGAATTTAAGCGAAGTCCGGCGGCTCGGCTTCGGCCGTGGGGAGCGACGGAGGGATCGGAAAGAGGGTTGGATGGGTCAAGGGGCTTCTAGGAGGAAGAGGGGGCGAAGAGGATCCAGATGGAGGCCTGGGGCGGCTTTATAAGGCGAAGGCCTCGGCTCACCGTGGGCTCATGCGCCGGTGAGCTTGTGCTCGCTGCCACGGCCTCGAAATGGTGATGCGCCCGTGTCTAAAAGGCGTTCGTGGGGTGGACTACGCCTGTGGGGAGAAGAGAGGAGCGGGGAACGCAGTGGCGGGTCCCCTTGTGCCAGCGGCCCAGCCTTCGGCGGCCTGTCTGTCCGCACGCGAGGAGAGCCGGAGAGGGAGAGAGAGGAGGGGGACGACAGCGTGCCGTGTACTGGACGTCGGGCGACCTCGGGGGACACGAGGGGGAGGCCCTAGGTGGTCCGGTGGCTCTGGCAGAGCTGCCACTGATGCTAGGCGCCTTCAGAGCGCGCTCCAGAGCGCGTCTTTGGCCGGCATGGCCATTGTTTTGGCAAAGTGGGCGCGGCCACTAATGTCTGGTAGTGCTAGGGGGGTAGTAAAGAAGTGTGGAGAGGCATTGGATGCCCTGGAGAGCCAGTAGGAGAGGAGAGAGGTTGAGGGAGAGAGAAAATGGCTGTCCAGAGAGAGAAGGAGAGGGTTTCACTCACCAATGTTTGAGCCATGGCCATGCTAAACTTACTAGAGGTAAAGGAGGACTAGAAGAGGCTCTAGTAAAAGGTTGGGCTCAAGGAGCACAAGGAAAGAGGTGAAAACATCAACTTTTAAAAATTACCAGAAGGTGTTTGATGTAGGTTTGGGCAAGAAATTTAATTTCATTTGACATGAAACTTAACAGGATGAAATGGCACATAGAAGTAGGGTGTTCCACCAAGTTTGAGCTCATTTGGGAAAAGTAGCCAATGTAACTTTGGTAAACCCTAGAAATCAGCAGAAATGGCTTTACCAAGATTTAGTCATGCAAATCTATTCTCCTTGATGCACCACTTGGTATAGTGTCATCATTTGAGGATTTTAACATGTCCACAAAAATACAGATCAAAAGGACACACTTGGCAATGTAGAGTTGTTCAAATTTCAAAATGGACAGAAATGGTTTTGGGGGGATTTCATGGGGTTATACTATTCTCCATGACATGATACTTGTCAAGATCATCAAACATGTCATATGTGACATGCTAGAACTTTCTTGGAATGTTTGGAGAATATTTCGTTTGTAAATATTTCAAAAGCTTGAAATATCCAGAAAGGGTTTTGGAGGGATTTGACCAATATTTTGAACATGACCATGTGTTGAAACTCTTATATATGGACAATATATGTCCTATGAGTTTCCCTAAATTTTGTCAAATATTTTTGAAGCAATACAATAATTTTTCCCTATTAAAGACCATTTCTGGCCTTAAGAAAAAGCTTTTAAATAAAATAGGAAAATAACATATTTTTGTGGTTTCCGGGTATCCTATATCTAATAGGAGTCAAATATATTTTTGGAAAGATTTTTACTGCCCTTAATTAAGTACTTGCAGTGCAAACCTCAATTCAGGGGTTTTTGAAAAACTAATTTTTGAAAATACTATTTGGCCAAATTATTTTTGTAAGCAATTATTTTTATGTCCTATACACATGGCATGATCATTGGGAAAGGTTTTAGGATCAAGGAGGAGGAGTATAAGAGTTGGAGGATTTATTTGATTTTTAGAGCACTTCCAAACAGCAGTCAAACATTCAATCAAAGCAAAGACAAAACACTCAAAAGTTTTTGTCAAACCACATTTTATCATGATTGTTAGCTGAATTGTAGTGGCATGAAAATCAGGGTGTGACACTATCCTATTACATGACCGCCATCCAAACTGGCTGAATATAACCCGAGCTACCATCTCCCATCGGGTAGATCCAGTAACCAAATGCTCCCTGACCTTCGTCTGAGTGAGTAGCGACCACATACGGATCAACGTAGTAGCTCGGAAGATAGCCTGCAAAAAAATGAGTATTTGTTGTTCTGTTAAAAACTAAATCATTCCTGCAGTTCCAGACTGCCCAAAGTAAATCACATACTCCTACACGAATGTGTCTTTCTGTTTGGTCTCTATCCCGTCCAACCACGTCCCAAATAACGTGTTGATATTATTCGGAGGAGTAATATTAAAAGCAATGTGAAAAGTCCGCCAAAGAACCTTCGCCATGGGACAATTAAGAAAGAGGTGTTTGATGGTCTCGTCGCGATCAAAACACTACATCTCGTAGAACTGGTCCAATTGCGCTTTGTCAAATTGTCCTTAGTTAAAATGGCTTGTTTATGTACAAACCACATAAACACTTTAACCCTCAAAGGGACTTTGACATTCCAAACATGGTTGGTGAAGGAAATATGCCCTAGAGGCAATAATAAAGTTATTATTTATTTCCTTATCTCATGATAAATATTTATTATTCATGCTAGAATTGTATTAACCGGAAACATAATACATGTGTGAATACGTAGACAAACAGATTGTCACTAGTATGCCTCTACTTGACTAGCTCGTTGATCAAAGATGGTTATGTTTCCTAACCATAGACATGAGTTGTCATTTGATTAACGGGATCACATCATTAGGAGAATGATGTGATTGACTTGACCCATTCCGTTAGCTTAGCACTCGATCGTTTAGTATGTTGCTACTGCTTTCTTCATGACTTATACATGTTCCTATGACTATGAGATTATGCAACTCCCGTTTACCGGAGGAACACTTTGTGTGCTACCAAACGTCACAACGTAACTGGGTGATTATAAAGGTGCTCTACAGGTGTCTCCGAAGGTACATGTTGAGTTGGCGTATTTCGAGATTAGGATTTGTCACTCCGATTGTCTGGGCCCTCTTGGTAATACACATCACTTAAGCCTTGCAACTAATGAGTTAGTTGCGGGATGATTTATTACGGAACGAGTAAAGAGACTTGCCGGTAACGAGATTGAACTAGGTATTGAGATACAGACGATCGAATATCGGGCAAGTAACATACCGATGACAAAGGGAACACCGTATGTTGTTATGCGGTTTGACTGATAAAGATCTTCGTAGAATATGTGGGAGCCAATATGAGCATCCAGGTTCCGCTATTGGTTATTGACTGAAGACGTGTCTCGGTCATGTCTACATATTTCTCGAACCCGTAGGGTCCGCACGCTTAACGTTACTATGACAGTTATATTATGAGTTTATATGTTTTGATGTACCGAAGGTTGTTCGCAGTCCCGGATGTGATCACGGACATGACGAGGAGTCTCGAAATGGTCGAGACATGAAGATTGATATATTGGAAGCCTATGTTTGGATATCGGAAATGTTCCGGGTGAAATTGGGATTTTACCGGAGTCCGGGAGGTTACCGGAACCCCCCGGGAGGTTAATGGCCCTTAGTGGGCCTTTACGGATAAGAGGAGAGGCGGCCAGGGCTGGGCCACGCGCCCCTCCCCCTAGTCCGAATATGACTAGGAGAGGGGGGTGGCACCCCCCTTCCTTCCTCTCTCCCTCCTCTTTCCCCCTCCCAAGTCCTAATCCAACTAGGAAAGGGGGGGAGTCCTACTCCCGGTGGGAGTAGGACTCCTCCTGGCGCGCCCCTCTCTAGGCCGGCCGCACCCCCCCTTGCTCCTTTATATACGGGGCATGGGGGCACCCTAGAGACACAACATTGATCAGTTGATCTTTTAGCCGTGTGCGGTGCCCCCCTCCACCATAGTCTACCTCGATAATACTGTAGCGGTGCTTAGGCGAAGCCCTGTGTCGGTAGAACATCAACACCGTCACCACGCCGTCGTGCTGACGAAACTCTCCCTCAACACTCGGCTGGATCGGAGTTCGAGGGACGTCACCGGGCTGAACGTGTGCTGAACTTGGAGGTGCCGTACGTTCGGTACTTGATTGGTCGGATCATGAAGACGTACGACTACATCAACCGCGTTGTGCTAACGCTTCCGCTTTCGGTCTACGAGGATACGTGGACAACACTCTTCCCTCTCATTGCTATGCATCACCATGATCTTACGTGTGCGTAGGAATTTTTTTGAAATTACTACATTCCCCAACAGTGGCATCCGAGCCTGGTTTTTATGCGTAGATGTCATATGCACGAGTAGAACACAAGTGAGTTGTGGGTGATATAAGTCATACTTCTTACCAGCATGTCATACTTTGGTTGGGCGGTATTGTGAGATGAAGCGACCCGGACCGACATTACGCGTACGCTTACGCGAGACTGGTTTCACCGTTGTGAGCACTCGTGGCTTAAAGGTGACCGTCGGGTGTCTGTCTCTCTCACTTTAGTTGAACCGAGTGTGGCTACGCCCGGTCCTTGTGAAGGTTAAAACAACACCAACATGACAAACTATCGTTGTGGTTTTGATGCATAGGTAAGAACGGTTCTTGCTAAGCCCGTAGCAGCCACGTAAAACTTGAAACAACAAAGTTGAGGACGTCTAACTTGTTTTTGCAGGGCATCTTGTGATGTGATATTGTCAAGACATGATGCTAAATTTTATTGTATGAGATGATCATGTTTTGTAACCGAGTTATCGGCAACTGGCAGGAGCCATATGGTTGTCGCTTTATTGTATGCAATGCAATCGCCCTGTAATGATTTACTTTATCACTAAGCGGTAGCGGTAGTCGAGAAGCATAAGATTGGCGAGGCGACAACGATGCTACGATGGAGATCAAGGTGTCGCGCCCGGTGGCGTTGGTGATCATGATTTGCTTCGGAGATGGAGATCACAAGCACAAGATGATGATGGCCATATCATATCACTTATATTAATTGCATGTGATGTTTATCTTTTATGCATCTTATCTTGCTTTGATTGACGGTAGCATTATAAGATGATCCCTCACTAAATTATCAAAGTATAAGTGTTCTCCACGAGTATGAACCGTTGCGAAAGTTCTTCGTCTTTGAGACACCACGTGATGATCGGGTGTGATAGGATCTACGTTCAAATACAACGGGTGCAAAACAGTTGCACACGCGGAATACTCGAGTTAAACTTGACGAGCCTAGCATATAACAGATATGGCCTCGGAACACGGAGACCGAAAGGTCGAGCGTGAATCATATAATAGATTTGATCAACATAGTGATGTTCACCATTGAAACTACTCCATCTCACGTGATGATCGGACATGGTTTAGTTGATTTGGATCACGTGATCACTTAGAGGATTAGAGGGATGTCTATCTAAGTGGGAGTTCTTAAGTAATATGATTAATTGAACTTAAATTTATCATGAACTTAGTACCTAACAGTGTCTTGCTTGTCTATGTTGAATGTAGATAGATGGCCCGTGCTGTTGTTTCGTTGAATTTTAACGCGTTCCTTGAGAAAGCAAAGTTGAAAGATGATGGTAGCAATTACACGGACTAGGTCCGTAACTTGAGGATTATCCTCATTGCTGCACAGAAGAATTACGTCCTGGAAGCACCGCTGGGTGCCAGGCCTGCTGCAGGAGCAACACCAAATGTTATGAATGTTTGGCAGAGCAAAGCTGATGACTACTCGATAGTTCAATGTGCCATGCTTTACGGCTTAGAACCGGGACTTCAACGACGTTTTGAACGTCATGGAGCATATGAGATGTTCCAGGAGTTGAAGTTAATATTTCAAGCAAATGCCCGGATTGAGAGGTATGAAGTCTCCAATAAGTTCTACAGCTGCAAGATGGAGGAGAATAGTTCTGTCAGTGAGCATATACGGTATAATAATCACTTGATTCAACTGGGAGTTAATCTTCCGGATGATAGCGTCATTGACAGAATTCTCCAATCACTGCCACCAAGCTACAAGAGCTTCATGATAAACTATAACATGCAAGGGATGGATAAGACGATTCACGAGCTCTTCGCAATGCTAAAAGCTGCGGAGGTAGAAATCAAGAAAGAGCATCAAGTGTTGATGGTCAATAAGACCACCAGTTTCAAGAAAAGGGCAAAGGAAAAGAAGGGGAACTTCAAGAAGAACAGCAAGCAAGTTGCTGCTCGGGAGAAGAAACCCAAGTCTGGACCTAATCCTGAGATCGAGTGCTTCTCTGCAAGCGGTAGTCCTTTGGAAGCGGAAATGCCCCAAGTATTTGGCGGATAAGAAGGATGGCAAGGTGAATAAAGCTATATGTGATATACATGTTATTGATGTGTACCTTACTAATGCTCGCAGAGCACCTGGTATTTGATACATGGTTACATTGCTAATATTTGCAACTCGAAACAGGGGCTACGGATTAAGCGAAGATTGGCTAAGGACGAGGTGACGATGCGCGTGGGAAATGGTTCCAAAGTCGATGTGATCGCGGTCGGCACACTACCTCTAAATCTACCTTCGGTATTAGTATTAGACCTAAATAATTGTTATTTGGTGCCAGCGTTGAGCATGAACATTATATCTGGATCTTGTTATGCGAGACGGTTATTCATTTAAATCAGAGAATAATGTTGTTCTATTTATATGAGTAATATCTTTTATGGTCATGCACCTTTGAAGAGTGGTCTATTTTTATTGAATCTCGATAGTAGTGATACACATGTTCATAATGTTGAAGCCAAAAGATGCGGAGTTGATAATGATAGCGCAACTTATTTGTGGCACTGCCGTTTAGGTCATATCGGTGTAAAGCGCATGAAGAAACTCCATACTGATGGACTTTTGGAACCACTTGATTATAAATCACTAGGTACTTGCGAACCGTGCCTCATGGGCAAGATGACTAAAACGCCGTTCTCCGGAACTATGGAGAGAGCAACAGATTTGTTGGAAATCATACGTACAGATGTATGTGGTCCAATGAATGTTGAGGCTTGTGGCGGATATCGTTATTTTCTCACTTTCACAGATGATTTAAGAAGATATGGGTATATCTACTTAATGAAACATAAGTCTGAAACTTTTGAAAAGTTCAAAAAATTTCAGAGTGAAGTTGAAAATCATCGTAACAAGAAAATAAAGTTTCTACGATCTGATCGTGGAGGAGAATATTTGAGTTACGAGTTTGGTCTACATTTGAAACAATGCGGAATAGTTTCTCAACTCACGCCACCCGGAACACCACAGCGTAATGGTGTGTCCGAATATCGTAATCGTACTTTACTTGATATGGTGCGATCTATGATGTCTCTTACTGATTTACCGCTATCGTTTTGGGGTTATGCTTTAGAGACGGCTGCATTCACGTTAAATAGGACACCATCAAAATCCATTGAGACGACGCCTTATGAACTATGGTTTGGCAGGAAACCAAAGTTGTCGTTTCTTAAAGTTTGGGGTTGCGATGCTTATGTGAAAAAGCTTCAACCTGATAAGTTCGAACCCAAATCGAAGAAATGTGTCTTCATAGGATACCCAAAGGAGACTGTTGGGTACACCTTCTATCACAAATCCGAAGGCAAGACTTTTGTTGCTAAATTCGGAGTTTTTCTAGAGAAGGAGTTTCTCTGGAAAGAAGTGAGTGGGAGGAAAGTAGAACTTGATGAGGTAATTGTACCTACTCCCTTATTGGAAAGTAATTCATCGTAGAAACCGTTTTCTGCGACACCTACACCAATTAGTGAGGAAGTTAATGATGATGATCATGAAACTTCAGATCAAGTTGTTACTGAACCTCGTAGGTCAACCAGAGTAAGATTCGCACCAGAGTGGTACGGTAATCTTGTTCTGGAAGTTATGTTACTAGACCATGACGAACCTACGAACTATGAAGAAGCGATGGTGAGCCCAGATTCCGTAAAATGGCTTGAGGCCATGAAATCTGAGATGGGATCCATGTATGAGAACAAAGTATGGACTTTGGTTGACTTGCCCGATGATCGGCAAGAAATTGAGAATAAATGGATCTTCAAGAAGAAGACTGACGCTGACGGTAATGTTACTTTCTACAAAGCTCGACTTGTTGCGAAAGGTTTTCGACAAGTTCAAGGGTGACTATGATGAGACCTTCTCACCCGTAGCGATGCTTAAGTCTGTTCGAATCATGTTAGCAATTGCCGCATTTTATGATTATGAAATTTGGCAAATGGATGTCAAAACTACATTCCTGAATGGATTTCTGGAAGAAGAGTTGTATATGATGCAACCGGAAGGTTTTGTTGATCCAAAGGGAGCTAACAAAGTGTGCAAGCTCCATCGATCCATTTATGGACTGGTGCAAGCCTCTCGGAGTGGGAATAAACGCTTTGATAGTGTGATCAAAGCATTTGGTTTTGTACAGACTTTTGAAGAAGCATGTACTTACAAGAAAGTGAGTGGGAGCTCTGTTGCATTTCTGATATTATATGTGTATGACATATTGCTGATTGGAAATGATATGGAATTTCTGGATAGCATAAAGGGATACTTGAATAAGAGTTTTTCAATGAAAGACCTTGGTGAAGCTGCTTACATATTGTGCATCAAGATCTATAGAGATAGATCAAGGCGCTTAATTAGACTTTCACAAAGCACATACCTTGACAAAGTTTTGAAGAAGTTCAAAATGGATCAAGCAAAGAAAGGGTTCTTGCTTGTGTTACAAGGTGTGAAATTGAGTAAGATTCAATGCCCGACCACAACAGAAGATAGAGAGAAGATGAAAGATGTTCCCTATGCTTCAACCATAGGCTCTATCATGTATGCAATGCCGTGTACCAGACCTGATGTGTGCCTTGCTATAAGTATAGCAGGGAGGTACCAAAGTAATCCAGGAGTGGTTCACTGGACAGCGGTCAAGAACATCCTGAAATACCTGAAAAGGACTAAGGATATGTTTCTCGTTTATGGAGGTGACAAAGAGCTCATTGTAAATGGTTACGTTGATGCAAGCTTTAACACTGATCCCGACGATTCTAAATCGCAAACCGGATACATGTTTACATTGAATGGTGGAGCTGTCAGTTGGGGCAGTTCTAAACAAAGCGTCGTCGCGGGATCTACGTGTGAATCGGAGTACATAGCTGCTTCGGAAGAAGCAAATGAAGGAGTCTGGATGAAGGAGTTCATATCCGATCTAGGTGTCATACCTAGTGCATCGGGTCCAATGAATTTTTTTTGTGACAATACTGGTGCAATTGCCTTGGCGAAGGAATCCAGATTTCACAAGAGAACCAAGCACATCAAGAGACGCTTCAATTCCATCCGGGATCTAGTCCAGTTGGGAGACATAGAAATTTGCAAGATACATACGGATCTGAATGTTGCAGACCCATTGACTAAGCCTCTTCCACGAGAAAAACATGATCAACACCAAGGCTCCATGGGTGTTAGAATCATTACTGTGTAATCTAGATTATTGACTCTAGTGCAAGTGGGAGACTGAAGGAAATATGCCCTAGATGCAATAATAAAGTTATTATTTATTTCCTTATATCATGATAAATGTTCATTATTCATGCTAGAATTGTATTAACCGGAAACATAATACATGTGTGAATACATAGACAAACAGATTGTCACTAGTATGCCTCTACTTGACTAGCTCGTTGATCAAAGATGGTTATGTTTCCTAACCATAGACATGAGTTGTCATTTGATTAACGGGATCACATCATTAGGAGAATGATGTGATTGACTTGACCCATTCCGTTAGCTTAGCACTCGATCGTTTAGTATGTTGCTACTGCTTTCTTCATGACTTATACATGTTCCTATGAATATAAGATTATGCAACTCTCGTTTACCGGAGGAACACTTTGTGTGCTACCAAACGTCACAACGTATCTGGGTGATTATAAAGGTGCTCTACAGGTGTCTCCGAAGGTACATGTTGGTTTGGCGTATTTCGAGATTAGGATTTGTCACTCCGATTGTCGGAGAGGTATCTCTGGGCCCTCTCGGTAATACATATCACTTAAGCCTTGCAAGCAATGCAACTAATGAGTCGATTCTTGGGATGATGTATTACGGAACGAGTAAAGAGACTTGCCGGTAACGAGATTGAACTAGGTATTGAGATACCGACGATCGAATCTCCGGCAAGTAACATACTGATGACAAAGGGAACAACGTATATTGTTATGTGGTCTGACCGATAAAGATCTTCGTAGAATATGTGGGAGCCAATATGAGCATCCAGGTTCCGCTATTGGTTATTGACCGGAGACGTGTCTCCGTCATGTCTACATAGTTCTCGAACCCATAGGGTGCGCATGCTTAACGTTACGATGACAATTATATTATGAGTTTATATGTTTTGATGTACTGAAGGTTGTTCGGAGTCCCGGATGTGATCACAGACATGACGAGGAGTCTCGAAATGGTCGAGACATGAAGATTGATATATTGGAAGCCTATGTTTGGATATCGGAAGTGTTCCGGGTGAAATCGGGATTTTACCGAAATACCAGGTGGTTACCGGAACCCCCCAGGAGGTTAATGGGCCTTAGTGGGCCTTTACGGAGAAGACGAGAGGCGGCCAGGTGATAACCCACAAGTATAGGGGATCACAACAGCTTTCGAGGGTAGAGTATTCAACCCAAATTTATTGATTCGACACAAGGGGAGCCAAAGAATATTCTTGAGTATTAGCAGTTGAGTTGTCAATTCAACCACACCTAGATAACTTAGTATCTGCAGCAAACTGTTTAGTAGCAAAAGTGGTATGATAATAAAGGTAACGGTAGCAAAAGTAAAGATAAATGTTTTTGGGTTTTTGTAGTAGTTATATGATGTAGCGGAAAAGTAAATAAGCGAAGAACAATATGTGGAAAGCTCAGTAGGCAATGGATCGTTGATGGATAATTATGCGGATGCGATTTCTCATGCAATAGCTATAACATAGGGTGATATAGAACTAGCTCCAATTCGTCAATGTAATGTAGGCATGTATTCCGTAAATAGTCATACGTGCTTATGGAAAAGAACTTGTATGACATCTTTTGTCCTACCCACCCATGGAAGCGGGGTCCTAGCGGAAACTAAGGGATATTAAGGCCTCCTTTTAATAGAGAACCGGAACAAAGCATTAACACATAATGAATACATGAACTCCTCAAACTACGGTCATCACCGAGAAGTGTCCCGATTATTGTCACTTCAGGGTTGTCGGATCATAACACATAATAGGTGACTATAGATTTGCAATATAGGATCAAGAACACACATATATTCATGGAAACATAATTGGTTCAGATCTGAAATCATGGCACTCGGGCCCTTGTGACAAGCAATTAAGCATAGAAAAGTCATAGCAACATCAATCTCAGAATATAGTGGATACTAGGGATCAAACCCGAACAAAACTAACTTGATTACATGGTACATCTCATCCAACCCATCACCGTCCAGCAAGCCTACGATGGAATTACTCACGCATGGCGGTGAGCATCATGAAATTGGTGATGGAGGATGGTTGATGATGACGACGACGACAGATCCCCCTCTTCGGAGCCCCGAACGGACTCCAGATCAGCCCTCCCGAGAGAGATTAGGGCTTGGCGGCGGCTCCGTGTCGTGAAACGCGATGAAACTTTCTCTTTGATTTTTTTCTCCCCGAGACGGAATATATGGAGTTGGAGTTGAGGTTGGAGGAGGTCCGAGGGGCCCATGAGATAGGCGGCACTGGGGCGCCCATCTCGTGACAGATCCTGGGCCCCTGGTGTATTTCTTTCGCCCGATTTTTATAAATTCCAAAAAGTGCCTCCGTCGATTTCCGTGACATTCCGAGAACTTTTCTTTTCTACACATAAAACAACATCATGGTAGTTCTACCGAAAACAGCGTCGGTCAAGGGTTAGTTTCATTCAAATCATGCAAGTTAGAGTCCAAAACAAGGGCAAAAGTGTTTGGAAAAGTAGATACGTTGGAGATGTATCAACTCCCCCAAGCTTAAACCTTTGCTTGTCCTCAAGCAATTCAGTTGATAAACTGAAAGTAATAAAGAAAAACTTTTACAAACTCTGTTTGCTCTTGTTGTTGTAAACATGAAAAGCCAGCATTGAAGTTTCAGCAAATATTATGAACTAACCATACTCACAATAACACATAGGTCTCACAATTACTCATATCAATAACATAATCAGCTAGCGAGCCATAATAATAAAACTCGGATGACAACACTTTCTCAAAATAATCATAACATGATATAATGAAATGGTATCTCGCTAGCCCTTTCTGAGACCGCAAAACATAAGTGGAGAGCACCTTTAAAGACCAAGGACTGACTAAACATTGTAATTCATGGTAAAAGAGATCCAGTCAAATCATACCCAATATAAACTAATAATAATGAATGCAAATGACAGTGTGCTCTCGAGCGGGTGCTTTTTAATAAGAAAGGATGATGACTCAACATAAAAGTAAATAGATAGGCCCTTCGCAGAGTGAAGCAGGGATTTGTAGATGTGCCAGAGCTCGATTTTAAAATAGAGATTGAATAACATTTTGAGCGGCATACTTTCGCTGTCAACGCAACAACTATGAGATGGCTGTATCTTCCATACTACATGCATTATAGGAAGTTCCGAAAACAGAATGGTAAAGTTTATACTCGCCCTCCTCCACAAGCATCAATCCATGGCTTGCTCGAAACAACGAGTGCCTCCAACATTCAACGGGTCCCAGGGGGAGTTTTGTTTGCAATTATTTTGATTTAGTTTGCATAAAGCATGGGACTGGGCATCCCGGTGACCAGCCATTTTCTCGTGAGTGAGGAGCGGAGTCCACTCCTCTTGAGAATAACCCACCTAGCATGGAAGATATAGGCAGCCCTTGAAACATGAGCTGCTCGAGCATACAAAATAGAATTTCATTTGAAGGTTTAGAGTTTGGCACATACAAATTTACTTGGAACGGCATGTAGATACCGCATATAGGAACGTATAGTGGACTCATATGGAACAACTTTGAGGTTTAAGGAGTTTGGATGCACAAGCAATTTTCCCGCTTAGTGCGAGTGAAGTCTAGCAAAAGACTGGGAAGCGACCAACTGAGAGAGCGACAACAGTCGTAAACATGCATTAAAATTAGTTCACACCGAGAACAAGCATGAGTAGGATATAATATACCATGAACATAAATATCATGAAGGCTATGTTGATTTGATTCAACTACATGTGTGAACATGTGCCAAGTCGAGTCACTCAATTCATTCAAAGGAGGATACCATCCCATCATATCACATCATAATCATTCTAATAGCATGTTGGCACGCAAGGTAAACCATTATAACTCATAGCTAATCAAGCATGGCACAAGCAACTATAATCTCTAAATGTCATTACAAATATGTTTACTTCGTAATAAGCTGACTCAGAAACGATGAACTCATCATATTTACAAAAACAAAAGAGGTCGAGTTCATACCAGCTTTTATCATCCCAATAAGTTCATCATATATCGTCATTATTTCCTTTCACTCGCACGAACGAACGATGTGTATAATAATAGGAGTGCAAGCATTCAACTCAAGAGAGAAGACAAGTAATATGGGCTCTAAATTAAATAATCATGCATATAAGAGCCACTAAGCATTTTCAATATGGTCTCCTCGACCGCCAAAAGTAAGAAAAGAAAATAAAACCATTTACACGGGAAAGCTCCCAAGAAGTAAGAAGAAGAACTAGAAATCTTTTTGGATTTTCATTTTAATTTCTACTACAAGCATGGAAATTAAACTAACTAATTTTTTTGGTTTTTTCTTAAGCTTTATCAAACACACAAGAGGAAAACTAGAAAAAGAAATTTTAAACTAACATGGATAATACAATGAAAGAGTATGAGCACCGACGACTAGTGTGTGAACATGAATGTAAAGTCGGTGAGAAATACGTATTCCCCTAAGCTTAGGCTTTTGGCCTAAGTTCGTCTAGTACCAAGGACCGCCGCTACTCTCCCCGATGTAGTGAGAGGTGTAGTCAGGATACCACTGGCTGGTCATCTCCGGATCCTTTGGGATGTATGATGCACGATAAGGGTCCAGTTCAGGTTCCGGCTCAGGTTCAGGTTCTGAAGTCAAAGCTTGACCTCGGTGATTGTACACCGCTTCCGGTGTAACAAGAAAATTATCTGCAGTCAAATCAAACAACAGAGGCGTAGGCAAAATAATAGTCTCATTGTGTTTCTTATTAAATCTAAGGTTATACAAGAGCATCTTCTCTTCGTTGTCAACAATTAATTTGTGTGCTATCATGCTCTTGTAATCTAAAATGTGAGGAGGTAATTTTGTCTCCTCCTCCTCATGGTGCCTAATAGGTATCTGAAAATGTTCAGCAAGACGTGCAGCATAGATACCTCCAAATATGGGGCCTTTTGTACGATTCAGGGCTAGCCATTTAGCAACGACGACACCCATACTAAAAGTATTGTATCCTAGCAAAGCATGTTGAAGAATAATAATATCTGGAACGCTCAAATTTCCACTATTTCCATGACCCATCAAGCATCTACTAGCAAATATAGCAAAATAGCGTAAAACAGGAAAGTGTATGCTAGAGACCTTCGCCATGAAGCCCTTCTTTGGCTCCTCTACAACAATAGTATTAACAAAGCCACCCACATCTTCATGATTGGGTTCATCTAATTCTCCCTCATAAGGTATCCTACATACCGCGCAAAAATGACGTAAAGACATTTCTTTGAATTCATCATATAAATGAAATGATACTACAGGTGGTGATTTCTTAGGATAATAATAAAAGTTTTGCACGAAAGTATTGGTGAGTAAGAGATACTGATCGATTCGATTAGTTGATGAAACCAGTGAGGCCTGCAGTCTCGATTAAAGCATAAAAATCTTCATGAATTCCAGCTTCTTTCAAGAAATCCTCGCATGGCCTTTCACACGACCATACTTCCGCTAAGCGAGGAAGATTATACTTGGGTTTTTCCTTCTCTTTGTCTTGTTTTTCCTTAGAGCTTTGGCTAGAAGAGCCTCTAAAGAACCTCCTTAACATTTTCTAAAGATTTCTGAAATTTTAGTAACTTCAAAATAAAAGTGAATAAAACTAAACATGATTGATAGCAACTACTCCTACAAGTGCCTAGAGCCTATATCATGCATTGGAATTGCTTGGGACCTTAAAAATTTAACATGCAAGCTCAATAACATGGTCACCTATGCAGCAAAAATTTGCAATGGATAAAGCACTAGAACAAAAACTAATTGGACCAATGGAGGAGTCACATACCAAGCAACAATCTCCCAAAGCAGTTTTGTGAATGGAGCTTTGAGCAAGGAGATCAAAAATCACAGCAAAATGAGCTAGAACTCATGCTTGAGCTGGATGGGGATTTTTTTGGGTGGAAGATGAAGTGTGTGGGTGCAGGAATAAGTGGAGGGGGTTACCGGGGCCACGAGAGGCAGGCGCGCCCTACAGGGGGGCGCGCCCTCTTCTCTCGTGGCCTGGTGCTTGGCCCTCCTATAGTGTTTTCAGTGCCTAAAATCCTCAAATATTCCAGAAAAAAATCATACTAGATTTGCAGGGCATTTGGAGCACTTTTATTTTCGGACTATTTTTTAATGCACGGATAAATAAGAAAACAGACGGATAATACTATTTTTGCTTTATTTATTCTAAATAACAGAAAGTAAAAAGAGGGTACAGAAGGTTGTGCCTTCTAGTTTCATCCATCTCGTGATCATCAAAATGAACCCAATAACAAGGTTGATCAAGTCTTGTTAACGAACTCATTCTGAATAACACCGAGCCGGAGAAATTTCGAATAACACTAAGTTACCTCAACGGGGATATGCAAATCCCCAACAATAAGAATGTCATACTTTTGCTTGAAAGTAGGGAGAGGAAATTTAAAACCTCCAAAAACGATAGTTGGAACTTTTTCAATAGAATTGATGCTATGGACTTGAGATTGCTTCCTCGGGAAGTGTACCGTATGCTCATTACCATTACCATGAAAAGTGACATTGCCTTTGTTGCAATCAATAACAGCCCCTGCAGTATTAAGAAAAGGTCTACCAAGGATAATAGACATACTATCGTCCTTAGAAATATCAAGAATAACAAAGTCCGTTAAGATAGTGACATTTGCAACCACAACAGGCACATCCTCACAAATACCGACAGGTATAGCAGTTGATTTATCAGCCATTTACAAAGATATTTCAGTAGGTGTCAACTTATTCAATTCAAGTCTACGATATAAAGAGAGAGGCATAACACTAACACCGGCTCCAAGATCACATAAAGGAGTTCTAACATATTTTTTTTAATAGAGCATGGTATAGTTGGAACACCCAGATCTCCAAGTTTCTTTGGTATTCCACCCTTAAAAGTGTAATTAGCAAGCATGGTGGAAATTTCAGCTTCCGGTATCTTTCTTTTATTTGTGATGATATCCTTCATATACTTAGCATAAGGATTTACTTCAAGCATATCAGTTAAGCACATACGTAGGAAAATAGGTCTAATCATTTCAGCAAAGCGCTCAAAATCCTCATCATCCTTTGACTTGGATGGTTTAGGAGGAAAGGGCATGGGTTTCTGAACCCATGGTTCTCTTTCTTTACCGTGCTTCCCAGCAACAAAATCTCTCTTATCATAATGTTGATTATTTGATTGTGGGTTATCAAGATCAACAGCAGGTTCAATCTCTACATCATTGTCTTTGCTAGGTTGAGACTGAACATGAACATTATCATTAACATTATCACTAGGTTCATGTTTATCAACTGATTGAGTTTCAGCACCAGAAATAGAAATATTATTGGGATTTTCAGGTGTGTCTACAGTAGGTTCACTAGAAGCATGCAAAGTTCTATCGTTTTTCTTCTTCTTCTTTTTAGAAGAACTAGGTGCCTCTAAATTATTCCTTTGAGAATCTTGCTCCATTCTCTTAGGGTGGCCTTCAGGATACAAAGGTTCCTGAGTCATTCTACCAGTTCTAGTAGCCACTCTAACAACAAAGTCATTTTTATTATTCAATTCCTCAAGCAAATCATTTTGAGCTTTAAGTACTTGCTCAGCTTGAGTAGCAACCATAGAAGCATATTTGTTAACGCGGTGAAGTTCATATTTAACTCTAGCCAGATTATCACCTACGTGTCCTATCTCGAACGCATTATTCTTTAACTCTCTACCAACATAAGCATTGAAACTTTCTTGCCTAGCCATAAAGTCATCAAATTCATCTAAGCATGGGCTATGAAATTTAGTAGAGGGTATTTCAACTTATCATATCTATAGAGAGAATTTACCTTTACTACCTGTGTCGGGTTATCAAGACAATGTAGTTCTTCAAAGTGATATATTAAGACCATGTATTTCTTCAATAGGAGGTAAATTCTTAACATCTTCAGCTTTAATACCTTTTTCTTTCATTGATTTCTTTGCCTCTTGCATATCTTCAGGACTGAGAAATAAAACACCTCTCTTCTTCGCAGTGGGTTTAGGAATAGACTCAGGAGTTGGCTCAACTGGTTTAGGAATTACTTCAGGAACTGGCTCGAGAAGAGTCCAATTATTTTCATTAGTCAACATATTATTCAATAGTATTTCAGCTTCACGACCGTTTCTTTCCTCGAAAACACAACCAAAGCACAACTATACAAGTAGTCCTTGGAAGCATCGGTTAGTCCATTATAAAAGATATCAAGTATTTCATTTTTCTTAAGAGGATGATCAGGCAAAGCTTTAAGTAACCGGAGAAGCCTACCCCAAGCTTGTGGGAGACTCTCTTCTTTAATTTGCACAAAATTATATATTTCCCGCAAGGCAGCTTGTTTCTTATGAGCAGGAAAATATTTAGCAGAGAAGTAATAAATCATATCCTGGGGACTACGCACACAACCAGGAGCAAGAGAATTATACCAAGTCTTAGCATCACCCTTTAATGATAACGGAAATATCTTAAGGATATATAAATAGCGAGACTTCTAATCATGAGTAAATAGGGTGGCTATATCATTCAACTTGGTAAGATGTGCCACAACAGTTTGATTCAAGGCCATAAAAGGATCAGATTCAACTAAAGTAATAATATCAGATCAACAGAGAATTCATAATCCTTATCAAGAATACGTATAGGTGAAGTAGCAAACGCAGGATCAGGTTTCATTCTAGCATTAAGAGACTGTTGCTTCCATTTAGCTAATAATTTCTTAAGATCATTTCTATCATTGCAAGCAAGGATTTCCATAGCAGCTTTTTCATGCATAACATAACCCTTAGGAACAACAGGTAAAACATAATCATTGGGGGAACCTTCATCATCACTATCATCAATAATAGGTTCTTCAATATTTTCATTCCCCCTAACTCTAGTAAGTTGTTCATCTAGAAATTCACCTAATGGCAAAGTAGTATCACGCACAGAAGTAGTTTCATCATGCATAGCAGAAGTGGCATCATCAATAACATGCGACATATCAGAATTCACAGCAGTAGCAGGTTTAGGTGTAACAAGCCTACTAATAACGGAAGGAGAATCTAGTGCAGAGCTAGATGGCAGTTCCTTACCTCCCCTCGTAGTTGAGGGATAAATTGTTGTCTTAGCGTCTTTCAAGTTCTTCATAATGATCAACAGATATAAATCCCAACTGACTCAGAGAATAGAGCTATGCTCCCAGGCAACGGCGCCAGAAATTGTTGTTGATAACCCACAAGTATAGGGGATCGCAACAGCTTTCGAGCGTAGAGTATTCAACCCAGATTTATTGATTCGACACAAGGGGAGCCAAAGAATATTCTTGAGTATTAGCAGTTGAGTTGTCAATTCAACCACACCTGGATAACTTAGTATCTGCAGCAAAGTGTTTATTAGCAAAAGTGTTATGATAATGAAGGTAACGGTAGCAAAAGTAAAGATAAATGTTTTTGGGTTTTTGTAGTAGTTGTAACAGTAGCAACGGGAAAGTAAATAAGCGAAGAACAATATGTGGAAAGCTCGTAGGCAATGGATCAGTGATGGATAATTATGCGGGATGCGATTCCTCGTGCAATAGCTATAACATATTGTGATATAGAACTAGCTCCAATTAAATCAATCTAATGTAGGCATGTATTCCGTAAATAGTCATACGTGCTTATGGAAAAGAACTTGTATGACATCTTTTGTCCTACCCTCCCGTGGAAGCAGGGTCCTAGCGGAAACTAAGGGATATTAAGGCCTCCTTTTAATAGAGAACCGGAACAAAGCATTAACACATAGTGAATACATGAACTCCTCAAACTACGGTCATCACGGAGAAGTATCCCGATTATTGTCACTTCGGGGTTGTCGGATCATAACACATAATAGGTGACTATAGACTTGCAAGATAGGATCAAGAACACACATATATCCAAGGAAACATAATAGGTTCAGATCTTAAATCATGGCACTCGGGCCCTAGTGACAAGCATTAAGCATAGCAAAGTCATAGCAACATCAATCTCAGAACATAGTGGATACTAGGGATCAAACCCTAACAAAACTAACTTGATTACATGGTAAATCTCATCCAACCATCACCGTCCAGCAAGCCTACGATGGAATTAATCACGTACGGCGGTGAGCATCATGAAATTGGTTGGAGGATGGTTGATGATGATGACGGCGACGAATCCCCCTCTCCGGAGCCCCGAACAGACTCTAGATTAGGGCTTGGTGGCGGCTCCGTGTCGTGAAACGCGATCAAACTTTCTCTCTGATTTTTTTCTCCCCGAGACGGAATATATGGAGTTGGAGTTGACGTCGGAGGAGGTCCAGGGGCCCACGAGATAGGGGCGCGCCCTAGGGGCGCTCCTCTCGTGGGCGAACCTGAGGCCCCTGGTGTATTTCTTTCGCCCAGTATTTTTTATAAATTCCAAAAAGTGCCTCTGTCGATTTCCAGGACATTCCGAGAAATTTTCTTTTCTACACATAAAACAACATCATGGTAGTTCTGCTGAAAACAGCGTCATTCCGGGTTAGTTTCATTCAAATCATGCAAGTTAGAGTCCAAAACAAGGACAAAAGTGTTAGGAAAAGTAGATACGTTGGAGACGTATCACCAGGGTTGGGCCGCGTGCCCCTCCCCCCTAGTCCGAATAGGACAAGTAGAGGGGGCGGTGCCCCCCTTCCTTCCTCTCTCCCTCCTCTTTCCCCCTCCCAAGTCTTAATCCAACTAGGAAAGGGGGGGAGTCCTACTCCCGGTGGGAGTAGGACTCCTCCTGGCGCGCCCCTCTCTAGGCCGGCCGCACCCCCCCTTGCTCCTTTATATACGGGGGCAGGGGGGCACCCTAGAGACACAACATTGATCAATTGATCTTTTAGCCGTGTGCGGTGCCCCCCTCGACCTCGATAATACTGTAGCGGTGCTTAGGAGAAGCCCTGCGTCGGTAGAACATCAACATCGTCACCACGCCGTCGTGCTGACCAAACTCTCCCTCAACACTCGGCTGGATCGGAGTTCGAGGGACGTCATCGGGCTGAACGTGTGCTGAACTCGGAGGTTACGTACGTTTGGTACTTGATCGGTCGGATCGTGAAGACATACGACTACATCAACCGCGTTGTGCTAATGCTTCCGCTTTCGGTCTATGAGGGTACGTGGACAACACTCTTCCCTCTCGTTGCTATGCATCACCATGATCTTGCGTGTGCGTAGGAAATTTTTTGAAATTACTACGTTCCCCAACATTTGGAACTAGGAATAGAGCTAGAATTGATCACATCTAAATACATAGATTTAACCGTGAACTCTCCATTCCTGGTTAATTTCCAGCTCAACGAATCCGGCCGTTGAGAAAGCTGCACATCCATCAGTCTTCTCACAAAATGGAGCCATGCTCCCCAACATGCTCCGGCAAGTGTTCTCCTAAATTGGATATTGAGGGGAGTGGACCAAAGCACGGTAGCAACGAGAGCGTCTCTCCGTTGCACGATGCTATAAAGGGAAGGATACTGAAGCGTGAGAGGCGTTTCCCCTAGCCACGTATCCTCCCAGAATCTCGTGGAAGTACCGTTTCTGACAATAAACTTTGTTCTGTTGAAAAAGACTGATTTCACTCTCATCAGCCCTTTCCAAAAGGTGAGTCCGTCGGCCTCACTGTCACCTGTGACAAAGTTTTGGATTGAAGGTACTTGTTAGCAGAATCTGCGCCCACGTGGCATCCGACTCTACAGATAACTTGTACAGCCACTTGCTGAGAAGACATCTGTTTTTCACCTCAAGATTTTCAATGCCTAGACCCCCTTGGTCTTTTGGTCGACAAATAATATCCCATTTAGTGAGTAGATACTTCCTTTTTAAGTCATCACTCTGCCAGAAGAAACGGGATCGATAGAAATCCAGTCTTTTCCAAACTCCAACTGGTATCTCAAAAAATGACAAAAGAAACATAGGCATGCTCGTGGGAACCGAATTAATAAGAATTAGCCGGGCCTCATACGACATCAGCTTGCCCTTCCAGCAACTTAGTTTCTTCTCGAATCGATCCTCAATACACTTCCATTCTCTATTTGTTAGCTTACGATGGTGAATAGGTATACCCAAATACGTAAAAGGCAAATTCCCAAGTTCACATCCGAACAATTGCTTATAATCCTCTTGTTCTTCTTTGGCTCTTCCAAAGCAGAACAGTTCACTCTTATGAAAGTTAATCTTTAACCTAGTCAATTGTTCGAACAAGCATAACACCAGCTTCATGTTTCGCGCTTTTGCCAAGTCATGCTCCATGAAAATGATAGTATCATCAACGTACTGTAGGATAGACACCCCTCCATCAACTAGATGAGGTACCAGGCTACCTACTTGACCAGCATCCTTTGCCCTACCTATTAGAATGGTCAACATGTCAACTACGATGTTGAACAGAATAGGTGACATCGGATCTCCTTGTCTCAGGCCTTTATGTGTCTGGAAATAGTGACCTATGTCATCATTCACTTTGATTCCAACACTCCCTTTTTTCATTAAGGATTCAACCTGGTTCCTCCAAGCCGGGTCGAAACCTTTCATGCGTAGAGCCTGTTGCCGAAACGGCCATTTAACTTTATCGTACGCCTTTTCGAAATCCACTTTGAAAACAACCCCGTCTAGTTTTTTCGTATGGATTTCATGGAGCGTCTCATGAAGGACTACAACCCCTTCTAGGATGTTTATGTCCGGCGTGAAAGCAGTTTGGTCCGGCTGCACCACAGAGTGCGCAATCTGTGTGAGTCTATTAGTCCCAACCTTGGTAAATTTTTTGAAACTAACATTAAGAAGACAGATAGGCATGAACTGCTCAATTCTCACAACCTCTGTTTTCTTCGAGAGTAAGGTTATTGTTCCAAAATTCAAATGAAACAACTGAAGCTGTCCGGAGAACAGATCCTGCAACATCGATAACATATCCCCTTTAATAATGTGCCAACATCTCTTATAAAACTCCGCCGGAAATCCATCCGGCCCCGGAGCTTTATTGTTCTTCATATGTGCAATCGCATCAAACACCTCTTTCTCCGAGAATGGTGCAGTCAATACCTCATTCTCATCGGCAGCCAGCTGAGGCACATCCTCAATCCTCGACTCATCCAAGGATACAAAATTATCTTCTGGAGGCCCAAAAAGCTGCTTGTAATAGTTGGTTATGTAAAGTTTTAGGTTCTCTTGCCCTATAATCGTTCCCTCGTCTTGCTCAAGCTGAAAGCTTTTTTTTTGTTTCTGTGCTTGCCATTGGCAATCATATGGAAGAATTGAGTGTTAGTGTCCCCTTGGACAACTTTATGAACCTTGGCTCGCAATGCCCACTTCAACTCCTCTTCCCTCAACAGCTCTTTAGTCTCATCTCCGCATCAACTTTGGCATGAAGCTCTGAGGATTGCAAAATGGTCGACTCGGCTTTCACATCTAAGGACTGGATAAGTGTAAGGAGCCTCTCCTTTTCAATCTTATAGATCCCACTAAGATGCTTAGCCTATCCTCGCAAGAAACTTCTCAAATTTCTAATCTTATTCTGCCATCTCTCAATAGGAGACCTTCCTCCTGCATCTATCGCCCATTCTCTGGCTATCAGATCCAGGAACCCTTCTCTTTCGAACCACGCAAGTTTGAAAGATAAGTATTTTTGTTACCCACATGTGTTGCCTCCACAGAATCAACTAGCAGAGGTGTGTGTTCAGAGATACCGCGAGATAAACTTGGACTGTAACCAAGGGGAATTTCTATTCCCACTCAACGCTCGCTAGGACTCGATCTAGCTTCTCATACGTCGGGTTTTGCAAAGTATTAGCCCAAGTGAATTTTCGACCCAAAAGCTCTATCTCTGTAAGATCCAAGCTTTCAATGATGGTATTAAACATGAACGACCACGTAGCGTCGAAATTATCATTGTTCTTTTCTTCTCTCCTTCTAATAATGTGGAAATATCCCCTACCAAAATTGGGAGCTGTTCAGACCCGCAAATCCGGACGAGATCCACCAAAAAGTCTGGTTTTAGTTCCGGCTGCGCGGCCCCATACACTTAGACCAGTGCCCAATTAAAGCCATCGACTTTGGATCTAACCCGAAATTTGACGGCGAAGTCACCCATAACCACACTTCGGACTTCCAGCGCCTCACATATCACCCCAACAAGGATCCCCCCTGATCTTCCTCTTGGGGGAAGGCAGTGCCAATCAAAATCGACACCTCCGGACAAAGTGCTCAGAAACTGAGGAGAAAAATTGTCCCTTCCAGTCTCGGAAAGGGCAATAAAGTCCAATCTATGTTCAATTGAAGCATCCGCTAGAAACCTTCTTTTAGCCAAGTCCAACGGACCTCTGCTATTCCAGAAGATGCCTCTCATAGTTCATCATGGAATTTTTTGGCTGTACGGACCCTAGCACTCCTACGCACCATGGATGCAGGATAAATCTTACGCCTCCACTTTCGCTTAGGCTTGTTGTGATCATCTACCCGGTCCTCACAACCGAGCTCCACAGCCCTAACCTCCTGACCCTCTACCGGGGCACTCTCCTCAAGGGGTAACAAGCCATCATCCTCCTCAGTCTCAATGAGGGAAGGGGCAAGATCTGCACACAACGAATCGAGCACCCTAACTCCCAAAGCATCAATATCAGAATCGTTCATAGGTTTAACCACAGCTAAATTACGAATCAATTCTAAGGCACGTTCTGCTTCTACGTTGAGAATGTCATTAACAGATTTAGAAATTTCACAATCATTACTACCTAGTGAAACTCCTAACTCATTTGCATTGTGGATGATCTCATCATTAAAAAAATGCAAAATAGAATTGAAAGTGTTGACCGACATAGCAGTAGTGACCTCCATGTCACGAAGCTTGGCCGCCCGCATGGCGCACCTCAGCTGTATATCATCAACATCCGCCTTGTCCTGAAGGCGACAGCTCATCCGTCTGCCCTCAGATAGAGGATCCGGTATACCACCAAAAGCGATGACCGCCTCCCTGGCCGCCCCGTTTGTGGTAAGGCCACCTTCCCCACCCCCAACAGACGACCCAGCAAAAGCAGTCGGAGAGCCGCCGCCCACGGCCGGGCGAAAAGGGGCCTGAGGTCTGGGCCGCCTGCCTGCACTCCCACCAGCGCCCCCAAGAGAGAAGAGAGGGCGGGGGCCGCCTGCCCCCGCGCCCCACCCGACCCGACAGTCGGACTCGACTCAGGGCGAGCCGCCAACCCAGCCTGCGTCAGCAGATCAGACGGCGCCGCAGGTTCGACCACCCTGACCATCGCAGAGGAGGAGGTAGCCGAGGCCTCATGCCCGAGCCCGCCTCCCAGACTAGGCCTGTCACCACACGGCGACACCGCCACCACAGCGGCCTGTCCTGACGGAGTCTTCCCAAGCAGCGAACCAGCAGCAGAGGGGGAAGAACGTGCGGTCACCTGATCAAGACCGTCCCTCCCAACCGGAGAACCCGTTGGCTCACCAAAGTCCAGCGAAGGTAACGTGTGCTCAAACACATCCTCAGAATCAACCATGTCGCTCCACAACCTGGGAGGCACGGAAGCAGCCTGAAAAGAACCGAATCTCAAGGTACAATCGTAGAAGGAGCCACCCATTCCCGGGTGTTTGAGGGTCAGTACCCGGGCCATTGGGAAACTCATGCCCAACATCCCCCCTCGAGCCTCCGAGTTACCCGATCCATCATTCTTATCATGCATGCCCACATCAGTCCCTGCCAGAACCTCAGCAAAGAACTCAGAATCCTCAAACTCAATATCAAGGTTATACACGAGGCCCTTATGCGTCCACTTGACGACGTCAGGCACGAACTCAATATCCAGTACACTCACCAGCAACCGAGCCTTATCTACTCTCTCAGATCTGCCAACCAGAATCCCCAAACTTGCAGCAACCCGAGCATCCCGAATCAACTTAGATGGGACTCCCGAAAACCGCAACCATACCTGAGTGAGAGGCTTGCCCTGAGGTTCAACCTTCTTCCACTCTAGAAACTCAAGAATGCACTCTGTGCCAGGAACTCTGCAGAGCCCAAAACCGAGGAGACGCTCCAAGTCCTCTACAGTCGGAAAATCAACCTTATAGCTGTTGTCCTCAAGGCGAATAAGCTCCCACTGAAAATCACCTTTCGTGACATTGACCACTCCTGTAGTCGTGCTCTGGGCTTCCTCAGGGACCTCCTCCGCACAGGGAGACTCAAAGAACATCAGCTCAGCACAACAGACACCATAAATCGTAATACTCGGCATCTGATCTCTCAGTATCGGGCACTCTCCCGTGTCATGCGCTGGATTGAGGCCGGTGTCACAAAGCTCAGTAACACACTCAGCAATAAAGTGGCCTCGCTCACCACATCGATAACACAACATCTTCTCTTTTTTCCGAGCCCACTTAGAAGCTCTCTCACCATCTGACTGGTCAACAGCACGAGACGCAGCCGCCAGTACTGGCTCAGACACCGGAATCTCAGCAGAGGCCAACTCCGTCACCACCTCCATAGCCTGACTGGTCAAAACAGCTGTCTGTCCAGCAGCAGTCATCTCAGAAGATGCCGTGGGCTCCGCAACGACCATCGATGGAGGAGGTTGTCGGAAACGGTTTCGCCCACCGCAACCACCACGATATCCACGGAAACCACCTCTCTGCCGGCGATCCGGGCCAGAAGCACCCTCGACGAAGCCACCTGGAGGTCCAAGAAACGGTCTTTCAGCCGTTCTATCACTCTGCCAGGCATAGCCTCGCCCACCGCCGGCCGAGGATGAGTCGCGATGCTGACCCTCGCCATACGCATCGATGCCATCATCGCCCCACTGACCCCGGGGTGTCGCATTAGAAGCACGGTTGTGTCCCGCACCACCACCTCCCCCTTGCTGCGGCGTAGCAGTCGGCACCGGCCCCGCACGCAGCTGAGGTGGCCTAGCAGCCACATGAGGAGGCGGCGCCCTTGGCTGTTGCCCTTGCGCTGGTGGCTGCTTGCGCTACACAACGACCGCAGATACGGGCGCAGGCGGCCTCGGCCCAACCGGTCCAGCTCCCCGACCCGCCGGAGCCATCCCGAGGGGCGCCACCGGTCGCGGCCCCGATGGAGCAGACCCGCCCTGTCCAGCCGTCGCCAACCCCATCGTAGCCCCCGTCGGGCGCTGGCCTGGTGGGAACCCAGCCCCCCGGCCGGCCGAACTAGCAGGCACCGGAGGTCGCTGGCCCGCTGGCGGGGCCGCACCTCGCCCGGCCAGTGCAGCTGCGGCAGCTCCTGAGGGCCTTGGGCCAGTTAGGCTAGCACCACGACCCCCTGCCATGATGAGAGGAGGAATGCGGGCGGCTCGGCCGATCCCACACGAAGGGAAGCCAGGAACAGCAGAACAAGGAACCCTAGTCGGCGACAGCGATGGATCACGTAGACTCGTCGAAGCGCACATGACGGGAGGAACAGGAGCCGGCTCACTGATTACCTGGGCCTCATACCCAGTAATCGCGGCCACATTCGGCCCAACCTGCGCCTCCCCATGCTGGGCGACATGCCCAGCAACAGCCTGCTCAGACTCCGGCCCATCCTGGCCCAGGATCAAATTCAAATGCGACGCCCTCGCCGCCCGGATCTCAGCCACGTCGGTGATCACCGGCGGCGGCGGCGCGTTGAACCTACCCTTCCTCTTCTTCTTCTTCTTACCAACTACGCGAGTCCATGAATCCGAATTGATAAAGTCAGATAATGTAATGGGTTTGAAACATACCTTCGGAAGGGGGCCTTTCCATGGCCGACCCGCGGATGCCGCCGCCGTCCTCCGGTGGATGTTACGGCGCACCACCTCCACTCTCTTGTCTGAATGCAGTCCTTGCCGAGCCGGATCGTCCAACGGCACGACCCCGTCAACGATCGTGGCCACCTCCTCCTCCGAATACCCTGGGTTGAATGCCTCGCAGATCAAATCTGACAGCGTCGGCGAGTAATCCTCCGGCGAATCGCCGACGAGATCGTCATCGTTGTCGTCCTCTTCATCCGACCCCGCGAGGATCAAAAACCGGACGCCGATCTGCCTTCCTTCGCCGTCAACGGACGCCGACGGCCGGGTCATGGCGGACGCCGCGGGTGCCGCCCGGGACGCGCCTGTCATGTCACTCATAGACAAATGGTTTCCCTCATCCTCATACCTTGCCAAGAAGTTTACTGTCTCCGTCTCTTTGTCGTACGTCGCTGTGTATGTATTAATTTGTCTCTCAAAAACCCTGTACAACAAAATGGTGACATAAAGATAATATATACCTGAGAACGGTTAGTAACAATGTTACTCCAGAATTCCAAACAGCATGAATTGCAATATTAGTAAGAAGATTCTGAGTTTGAGATTATGAGAATCCCAGTGCCACACCTGTGCTGTGCACATTAAACACATGGAAAAGATAGTCATCTCCACACTGTCAAATCTAGTACTCACAGCTGAGACCTTGTGATAGTGGGTTTCAGCATACTGCAGTTTTTGTGCAGTATTCTGCTAAGTTACTGTTAATGTAGTCACCTACCAAGCACAAAAAAGTTGGGGAAACTCTTCTGGTGTAAACATGAGCGAAGGTAAACACCACAGCTGTGATCAGAACAGATACTGGCGTAGGAAACCTATATAGGAAACAAATTATATATCCCTTTATGGTACATAATTGCAGATGCACCAATCTACAGTTTTACATTTCTTGGTACGCACAGGAAATCCCTTAAAAAGAAGCATTAATAAGTTTCTGGACCAATAAAAAGGTATAAATATTTACCACATAGTCAAGGTCTCAAGGATACAACTAAAAATCCTCTAAACAAAGTTTGCTCCAAAATTGGTTCGAGAACCCCAGTAATGATAGTACTTCGCTGCATGCTGATGGACTTCTTTGCCTCATCAAACAAAGACATTCTCATCCGAACGATGTCTATGCACTGGATTTCTGACTGCCAGAACGAACCACCTCCTGAACTAGACTAGTTTTATGTCTCTTTGCGTTTCTCTGGGAGGTTGGTTATCCTGAATTTGTAACACTAAACATTGTATTTCTATATTCTCTTAATTGATAAGGAGATCACTGCAAGAAGTTCAAGTTCCTCAAAACAAAACCTTGTATACATGACACATATCCCAAGCTGAACTAGGGGACCTAAAGAACAACCTTGAACTGCAGCTTGTTCGTCGACTGACGCTTGTTCCTCGACTAATAGGCCACTCAGCCTTAAACTGCAGTATTGTTGACAAAAGCTGCAGTATCGTTGACGGAAGATGCTGTGAAGTGAAGAACAATGGCAAAGGAGAAGTCACCGGTGACAAAATTGTATATTAGCAGTTCCCCGTGTCTCTCAATCCCACCAGTTGCAATTTAACTCCCATCCAAAGGCCATAATGGAACCATGGCAGTCAACTTGCTTTGCCTATTTTCTTTTCTCTTCCATTTTGCAAGAATTGTAGGTTGTAGTATCATGTTTTTTCTATGCTACACTATCCATCTTTTATAACATGGGTTGACTGGAAGCAGATGCACATCGCTTTCTTGTTTCTCTTTTTTTCCTAAAAAAATTAATACTATCAATTACCTATCGTGGCCATGAGCAGGAAGCATGTGGTACTTATCTAGGACCGCTTTTATTTTCTCTTGTACAATTTTGGTGCTTGTCTTTATGACGCTTCAATACCAGACAATATGGTTGCCGCGGTCTTATATAAAGCTTATAGGATGTTTGTTTATCTCATCACTTCCATTGTAAAATGGAAAATTACTCAATAGCAAGCTTATTCAGAACACAAATTGATGGTTCGTTACACATATGTACAAAATCCAAAATACTTGTCTTTCCTTACAAAATCAAATCAATTTGCAAATAAGAAAAATAATATTGCCCTTAACTGGCTTAGTTCACTGATATAGATCCTAGTTTGGAATTACATTAGTTAAAAAGGTACGGACATGGATTTTTGGGACAGGGTGCCACGCGAGGATGAAATCTGAGTTGTCCATCTGTGCTATGAGATTAGCACTTAACATAGCAAATTAATGAATACGATACAATGGTTTAATTTGTTGAATACGCGTCAGTGATACATGAAGTACGTGGATTGAGCTATGCATCAGTGAGTCAGTGGTCTACGATTTAAATGCTCATGTGACTAGATCTTAAATGTCATCAATTTGTATGGGGCCATGTTCACTTAATGGTGCGTTTGGATTCCGCCAGGCATTGATCGTGCATGTGCATGTTAAGGATGCATTACTGCTCCCTCCCGAATGTGTGGACGAGAGTTTGGATTAGAGAGCTCACATTTCTTTTTTGTTTTTTTTTAGGATAGAGCTCACATGTTTTGGTTATAATATTTGCGGCAGATATTTTTTACGCATGAACAAGCCCATCTACTGTAAATTTCTATTATAAATAAACAAGGGAAAAGTCTGTCCAGGAACTACATCATTTACAAAGAGGGTTTCAATCTCCGAAGAACAAGAAAATAGAAGGAAATTTAAATTTGTATCATGTATAAATAGTAACTCACACGACAGTGGCATTAAATATTTTAATCAACTTGCTGGGAAAATTTACATTTAAGCGCTTAGAACATTAGCGCGCAACAGAATCAAGAATGGTAAACTACTAGTATTAGCTAATTATGTCACCCTAGGTACATCTGAACGTTTGTATACACGATATGAACCTCAACTTGTGGTGACTAGTAAGAATAGAGCAACCACATAGCCGAGAGGGCGCCTTTAGCCCGACTGTTAATGGGTTTAATATCCCGCTCTTCCTTCACGAGCCCTTGCGGCTGCAGGGCGAGAGGATGGGGGCCAGCCGATTTCTTCGCCGGATCTGGAGCAGGGAAGTGGGCCATGGATACATGAGGAGAGCGGGGAAGGAAGCCTAAGTGGATCAGTGACAGTTGGATCCCCGAAGAAAAAATAACAGTGGGATACAAGACGGAGATGAGCGGCGGCGATGGGCGAGGCGGCGGGAGGCGATGGTGATGAGTAAATCAGTCGCCTACAGATAAAAGGTAAGTGCGGCCGCCGTTTGGTCCCTCTCCTTTCCTTCTGTTTGCGCCTTCTGCTATACATATAGTCACGGTATCGGCTCTCGCAGCTCGTGCCGGTGTACACCTCATAATGATATGCCTGTTGCATATGGCCGTAGAAGAATAGCAGGTGGAATAGGAGACACCACATCTTGAACCCAATTTGTACCCTTGGACACCGAAGCAATATAGGTGTACGGTTCTCTGAATAAAATTGATAGCCTGCATATATGTTTGCTGATGCATGTGTGTGTGTGTGCGTGTGTGTGTGTGTGTGTGTCGTAGTCCAGATTAGAAATTAAGAGAAGAGAGAGAGAATCGATTGGTTAGTAAAATATATAGCTGCAAGTTTACATAGTGGAATTGCTGACCGGAATTTTTCTCTAATGTACATTTCTGGAATTCCTAATACTTAAAACTTGTTTTTCAGCCCGTTTTCAGTCATTAGAAAAATACAAATAGCATTTTTTCAATCAGTTAACAGTATGAACAGTCAGTTAACAATATAAATATAGTAGCGTTGTTCAGCCTGTTAACAATATAAATATGGTAGTTAGGTTTTTTCTCCTCCCGGTGGCGATCTTGCCGCGGTCGAGACGAATTGCTCCCCTACCGCCGCGTTTTCCCCATCGTTCTTCCCCGCTAGACAGGGTGCGCAAGCGCCTGACCCTAGCAGGAACGGGGGCCGACGGGTTAGGGTTCCACCGAGAGAATACCCGATCTAGATTGTCTGTTTCGGGTGAGAGATATAATGGCTTCTGGCGGATCTTCGAGTTCTACGGGAGTTGGCGATGTTGAATTGCTGATGAAAGAGTTAGGACTGATGGAGGAAGATCTGGACGATGTGGTCTTCGATGAAGAGCAGGCGCCACCAGATAAACCTAGATGGATTGCTTTGGCTAGGGTTAATACTCCCAAATCCTATAGCCAAACCTGGTTCTATAGAAACATGAGATCGACATGGGACGCAGCGCAAGAAGTGAAGTTCAAGACTCTGGAGAACAACTTATACACTGTCCAATTTTCATGTTTGGGTGATTGGGAGAGGGTAATGAACAACGGTCCCTGGAACTTCAGAGGAGATGCGGTGCTGATCATGCCGTATGATGGGATCACACAACCCTCAACCATTAAGCTTGAAACAATCGACATATGGATCCAAATCCATGATGAGCCGGCCGGATCTATATGCCCATCTTGTTGCCCCACTTGCTGCAAAGGTGGGCGAGGTCTTGTTTTGTGAACCACCATCAAATGATTTTTTGGACAATTTCTACCGTGTCTGGGTTCGGCTCAATGTTCTAAAGCCGCTAAAGAATGCGGTGCCTATGGTGAGGGATGGAAAGAGGCAGATATACAGAGTCAAGTATGAACGTCTCCCAGATTGGTGTGCGGTGTGTGGAATGCTAGGCCATCAGTTTAAAGAACACGACAGTGGGATCCATCCTCCATCGGCCTTGGTGTTTAAAGACCTTAGAGCTAGCTGGTTCATGCGTAGTGGCCGAGGTCTAGGAGAGGGCCGTGGCCGTCAGGGTTGACGGCATGGAGGCCGATCTGGTAGCCAGCCGGATCGTCAAGAGAGGCATGAGTACAGCAGGGCAGAAGATCTCAACATGAGAGGCTCAGGTAGGGGTGTAGCCCCGGACGCAGCGGATAATTATGTTGACAAGGATGCCGCAAGCAGGAAGAGGTTTGCTGGAAAGGATCTAGGGGCCAACCAGCAACAATCTTCGAACACAGATGATACACGGAGTGTTGGCGAACAGCTAGCCATTGTTCATGTTACCAGTCCTCCGATTGTCAAGGAGCAGAAACGGACCAAGACAGGGTTCGAGCAAGGCGATGGAAACAACTCGGCAGTCAGAAATTTGACGGGCTCCTTCGAGGAGCAACGCCAGGCCCAATGAACACTCTCTGTTGGAACTGGCGTGGAGCGGGTAAACCTGCGGCGGTTCGAGAGCTTCGCGATTTTGCGAAGAAGTTTACCCCTACCCTCCTATGTATTGTTGAGACATAAATAGAAGGAAGTAGAGTAGAAGCTTTAGCTAGCTCGATAGGCTATGATAATGCATATGCAGTTGACAGCCAAGGCCTTAGTGGAGGCATTGGACTTTTCTGGAATAATGTAATAAAAATTAAATTTCTTGGTTATTCGTGTTATCATCTGGATGTATCTGTTGAGGAGGAAGGGGAGGACAAGTGGAGGCTGACATGCGTCTATGGTGAAGCCCAAACTCACCTACGTCACCAAACTTGGATAGTTCTTAAAAACATAAGTACTTTGAGCACGCTCCCATGGATCTGTATCGGTGATTTCAATGAAGTGTTACGTCCAAATGAGCATGAGGGAGTTGAACAGCGAAGCAATGCTCAGATCCAAGCTTTCAGAGATACTATTGATATTTGCATGTTGCTAGATTTGGGACACAAGGGACAGTTTTGGACCTTCGAGAAGAGTGTGGCAGGTGGTACCTACACTCAGTGGAGGTTGGATAGGGCCTTAGTCAACTCAGATTGGCTGGCAAGATTTCCCCTGGCCTCGATTACACATGAAACTGCAGCCACATCAGACCACCTTGCTCTGCTTCTAGATTTTGGTCGAGCCAAGACTGAAAGACGGTAATATGAGTTCAAGTACGAGACGATGTGGGAGACGCATGAGGTCCTGAATGATGCGGTTGCACAGGGCTGGGGCGCAGGTGCGCCTTGTTCCACTGTGGAAGAGATGAGACGAAAGCTCGGTAACTTAGCAAAAGATTTGGGAAGATGGAGTAATGACACTTTCGGCAGTGTACGGAAAGAGATTAAAGCCCTAAAAAGCAGATTGAAGAACTTCGAGGCGATCCCCTATGTACAGGCCCATCACATGCAGAATTGAAGGTTAATGAGCGGCTGATTGAACTTTATCATAGGAAGGAAATTATGTGGCATCAGCGGGAACGGATTGACTGGTTGACCGCAGGAGATAAAAACACAAAGTTCTTTCATATGAGAGCGAGTCTGAGACGAAAAAAGAACTTGATCAAAACTCTACAAAATTCCTTGGGTGCCATAGTGGTGGACCCAGATGAGATGAAAAACTTGGCAAATGAGTTCTATCAGATGCTCTATACAACTGAAGGGGTGCAGGGCATAGATGAAGTGCTTAATCATGTGCCACGGAAAGTTTCTGAGGAGATGAATGCCATGTTGAACGCTGAATATACAAAGGAGGAGGTGAAAACAGCCCTGTTTCAGATGTTCCCCACCAAACCTCCGGGGCCACATGGTTACCCGGCGCACTTTTATCAGCATCATTGGGACATTTGTGGTGACGATGTGACGAGGGTGGTGCTGAGCATAGTCCGAGCAGAGCAAAGCCAGGAAAGTATTAATGACACAATTTTGGTTCTGATCCCAAAGGTTCTAGCCCCACCTTACTCTCTCAGTTTCGACCCATCAGTCTGTGTAACGTAATCAACAAAATTGCGTCCAAAGTGGTAGCCAACAGACTTAAAGTTGTTTGCCTGACATAATATCTGAAAATCAGTCTGCTTTTGTACCGAGGAGATTCATCACTGATAATATCATATGTGCATATGAGCGCCTGCATTTCATGAAGAAGTCCAAATCCAAGGCTAACAGCTTGGACATATCTGAAGGCCATTATGGGAAAATTGGGTTTTGCTCAACAGTGGATTAACACAGTAATGGGTATGGTTTCTTCAGTATCCTTTTCTGTTCTTTTTAATGGTGAGAAGCTCGAATCTTTCATACCAACCAGAGGTATCCGACAGGGAGACCCAATCTCCCCATACTTATTCTTGATTGCAGCAGAGGGCCTTTTGTGCCTCCAGAAATCCAGATCACAGTCATCACTTGCAGGTATAAAGGTGGCCCCAACAGCTCCATCCATAAACCACCTTTTGTTTGCAGATGACAGCCTACTACTTTTTAAGGCTAGTGTAGAGGGATCGGTCGCAGTGTCAAACCTATTGGAGCTTTATTGCAATGCTTCAGGACATCGTATAAATAATGACAAATCATCAATCTTCTTCAGTTCAGGTTGCCCGCTTCCTTTGAGGACAGAGATCAAAAACAGATTACATGTCCAGAATGAGTCCTTAAATGAGCATTATCTTGGCATGCCAATAGATGTTGGCCAGTCCAAGAACGGTACTTTTAAATATCTACGAGATCGGGTGTGGGAGAAGATCAAAGGGTGGATGGAGAAATTACTTTCTGCAGCAGGGGAAGAGGCCTTGATCAAATCAGTCGCTCAGGCCATACCTATATATTCTATGTCTTGTTTTCGTTTGCCACGGGGTTTATGCGAAAGTATAACATCAATTATACGGCAGTTTTGGTGGGGCGGCAAGGAAGGAAAGATAAAACCTAGTTGGGTGGCTTGGGACACTATGATCCAACCGAAGCATCTGGGAGGCCTAGACTTTTGTGATATGGAAATCTTTAACCTACTACTACTTGCCTGGCAAGCATGGAGAGTCTTGACGGAAGAATCATCATTAAGTGCTCAAATACTAAAGGCAGTTTATTTCCCACAATGCAATCTTTTGGAGGCAGAGTTGGGATCACGCCCATCACAGATTTGGCGAGCAATTTTAGATGGGAGAGATATCTTAGCCCAAGGCCTTGTTCGAAGGATTGGGGATGGGACACCACATACATATGGAGGAATAATTGGATCCCCTGGGAGAGATATCTTAGCTCAAGGCCTTGTTCGAAGGATTGGGATGGGGACACCACATACATATGGAGGAATAATCGGATCCCCCGGGATAGTTTCAAGAGGCCATTAGTGTCCTTAGTTCCTAATCCGCCAGAAAAAGTGGCAGAACTGCTTGAAAATACTTCGGTGCAGTGGAAGAAGGGGTTGATCCGCATTGTTTTTACTCCTTTTGACGCCGAAGAGATCCTTAAAATACTAGTTTGCACTAGGAGGTTGCCGGACTTCTGGCATGGCATGAAGAAAGCAGGGGGGTATTTACTGTTCGCTCGGCTTATCGGATGATCTTGAGAACGAGGACGAGCAGGGAGAGCTGGTGGAACGGCAGTGAGGGCTCATCCACAGGGCAGGAGGATAAGATATGGAGCGCTTTGTGGCACATCCAGGTTCCTTCCAAACTTCGCATGTTTCTCCGGCGTCTCGCTAGACATTCTATGCCAACTGGGGAGGTTTTGCATCATCGTCATATGGCTGACACGGACTCATGTCCGTTGTGTGGAGCGAGGGATACATGGAGGCATGCGCTACTGACCTGTGCGTTGTCTAGGAGTGTTTGGGCCTTGGCACCCGAGGATGTGGTCGAGAAGCTCATTGAACACCAGCAAGAGAGTGCCAAACATTGGCTATTTGCCTTGCATGAGAACCTGGATGGGAAGTAATTCATTCGAGTGGTAGTCACGGCTTGGGCAATATGGGGATCCAGAAGGAAGGCTACTCACGAGGACATATTCAAGACTCCACGGCATGCATTCATACGGAGCTTTATTTCAGAGTTGGATTTCATAAACAGGAGAAGCCAAAACCAGAGTGGACAGCAACCGGTCCGATCATCCTCTTGGCAGCCACCGTTACCGGGAAGTGCAAAAATTAATGTTGACGGAGCAGTTTCGAGGAGGGGAGGCACGGGACAGCAGCAGCGATTTGTAGGGATCAGAATGGTGTATTTCTGGGGGCATCGGCGATGGTTTTCAAGCACATTACCGACCCCCCCCCCCACCCCACACACACACACACACTTGAAGCGCTGGCTCTCAGGGAAGCTTTGGCACTGTTAATTTAATTTAATTAAATTAAACTTCCAGATCATTTCTTTCGCCAGAGACCTCATTGGCATATCTCAAGAGGATGCTATTATCTGCATCAGCGACGACGACGGTGAGCTGGCAGCCCACACCAAGCAACCTACAGGCTCTACACATGTTATATGCTAATAAATGGTACACCTACTTCACTGTACAACATTCTCCTATTCATAGTGGCCCAAGATTGTAGAATTATTTAGCTTCATATTTTGCGTCTCATAAAAGAACACAATTAGGTTATGAAATCAATTTTTTCCTACTTCTAAAATGATTTTGTTTTATTGGCTGCTAATAATTATGTTTCTAAATAGAATCCCGTTGTTGTTTATTATATATGTAGGTTGATTTAAACAAGATAATGATCATTTTTTCCTCTCTCTAGATCCAGGGAAAATTGTATTGTATATTCTTTGAAGAACTATCGATGCATATTTGGCAGCTTTTGAATCCTATGAACAACTTGATGGTTCAATATGTTTCAATTTTGTATAATTTCTGCATATCCAATAAAAGAAAGTATTGTGCTATCTTTGGGCAGTACAATATCTAATAAAGTTGTGATTTTGATTGTGTATCACTACAAGTTGTTGTTGAGAAGTCTAAAACATATAGGGGGAAACCTAAGAAAAAACTTTGAACCCCAAAGTTAACAAAGCTGATAATATATTTCTCTCATTATAACTAACTTGGCCATAGAGAAATATTTAGGTTCCGATGTTCTGCTTGCCTTCTGATCCATCGCTAGCTAGATGTTCTGCCACTGTCACTCCAGAGCAGTTCTCTTCCATGACAAGTTCAGTCTATCCTAGATCTTGGTCCTCTCTGGTTCCTTTGACAATGACCTCAACACCATCGAAGCTAGGCCACAGGTACTAAGAAATAACACATGCTCTCTTGTTTGCTACTTCCCCTAAAGCGATGCGTTGCTGAAATGGTGAAACCTCTTGCATTTCTGAAACAGTGAGACCTCTTGCATTACCCGAATAGATGATCACATCATTTGTAGGATGAGTATAGGCTAATTTTTTTTGGATCCATCTTATATGAGTACATTTTGCTTATCACACAACACACGGCACATGTAAATCTAGAAGTATGGTTGATTCTTGTTGTGAACTATGAGCTTTTTATTTTGAGGGAATTGTGAACTATGAGCTCCTAGGTTAGCTATGAATAGGCTTTTTAGTTGGTCGTGTACATATGGATAGGCTCATTGGCGGCACCTAAACCAGTCACTTGTATGTATTGACCCATGTGATTTTTGCTTAGATGGGAGTTGCTTTGTCGCAGAAGACACACAGTGAAATATACATTTTACTCATATCAGATGCTATTTGTGGTAGTTCGAGCAAGCTATTAGTTTGTAATTCACTGAAAATGATTTCATCTTTCACAAAAGGACATAAAAGTACCACTAGCATTTATGTTCTGGTTCATATCCACATATTAACTCAGCAAATGCTTAGAGTACAAAAGTAAACAGGTTTGTCTTGCTTTCGGTAAATGAAAGCTAGCCTTATAGTGAACCATTTCACCTGTGCAGGATGCATACATGAGTTCTACACAAGATGCACCCTTTACCTTGAGAAATCTGTTTTGTTGTCTGACAACAAAAAACTGTTGTTTGCTTTTGTAGTGTTGAACCTGGGATGAATGATTGTTTCTTATAGGCTGGTGTTTTCAAAAGCGCAAAGGCTCCACAAACTATGTCAACAAAAAGGCGCAGAGATCCTAGAGACATAGGAAATAAGAGTACATCTGATTCAGATGGGGAGAATGGCTCGATTGCCCTGATAGCTCTATCGAGAGTAGAAAATAAACCCAAAGACAAGGGATGAGATCCAAAAGAAACAGATTGGTTTGCTACATAGCGGGTCGACAAGCTCCAAAAGAAACAGACTGGTTTGCTAAAGCAACTTGTAGATAAAGAGGAGGCTTTGAGGTCTGCCGAGAGTGTTGTCGTATATTCGACAATTTTTGGGTTGAGACGCAAAGTTGTTGAGAAAGAAGCTTTGATCAAATATGCCAATTCTCACCACCACCACAACAACAAGCATCACCACGATGAGATCCAACGGCTGCTACCGAAGGAACTCGAGCCAAAGGGTATGATGCCTCTCTAATTTCTCCTTCTTTGATGTATAAAGGAATTTATACTGCTATGTGTTGGAGGCAAGGAGTCAACAATTCTGAATACTTTAATGGGGCATATATAAATTATGTTTCCTCCAAGATGGATGTTATTGTCTTTTAGCCAGGTAGGTTAGGACCCAATCAACCACCTTAATGGTCTTAGGTGGAAGCGACCTAAATGCAGGCTACATTCCTTCAATGTCATTCATTTTTTTCTTAGGAATAACTGCACAATTACTTGGAGTTAAGTTGGGCAGCCATTTTAACATTTGCAAACATCAGTGGTAACTACCTTTTGTACAAGGCACATTATATCCATTTTCACTATTAAAGTTCCTGATGACATGCATACATCTTGCTGTTTGGAAACTGCTTCTTGGGAATAATATTGGGTCTTTCCTGAGATGGTTTACTGTATTAATGCCTTGAAATCATTAAGCCAGTAATAAGTTTGCATTTGATCACATTGAGGTAACATTCTAATTTGTGCCATCACAGCTTCAAAAGGTGGGTGAAACCTGAAGGATCACGGGATCTACACCTCTTGGTGCAAACAACCTTTCACTTTTGATATTTATTTTCTATTGAAACTGCAAAATGTCGTTCTAGGGCTGGATGTCTAAATGTTGATATCAGCATGCTTGTAAATTTATACCATGAATCATTTTTGTGCTGCTACTTTTCTTCTAGAATGTGCATCTCTTTAGTCCAAATTGTCGTAATGTGCATTGTATTTCTACTACTTTATCTTATTGTTACGTTTGCATCTGCCATTGCTTTCATAGTCTGCATTGTAGCTCGGATCTGAAGCATATCATTGCTTGCATGAACCTGTATGACTCATATCGCATAAAACTAATCAGAAGGAGCGCCCTCCCAGCTGGCAACGCCCAACTACCTCTCAGGAGGCCCGCAATGGCGGCCCCCAACCACTAGTCACAATACAAGCTGGCTGTATAATACTCCCTCCGTCCGAAAATACTTGTCATCAAAATGGATAAAAAGAGATGTATCTAAAACTAAAATACGTCTAGATACATCCCTTTTATCCATTTTGATGACAAGTATTTCCTGACGGAGGGAGTAAGTGCACGGATCACGTGGGAGTGGACGGAGCTGATTTCCTCCTCACGTGGCTGCATGTCCGATTTAAGGTACCTAGATTCTAACTTGAAGGCCCAGTTTGCATTAGCTATCATTCACATCACGGTTTGTCTTTTTTATTTCAAAACATGTATTTTGAATTTCGATCTAAAAATTTATACCATGTTAGATTTGTTTTGTACTTGCATGGTCACAAAAACTCCATGATTTCTTTACGGTTCTAAGTTACAGAGATCGGGTGCACTGGTAGCACCGGATACGTTCCTGGAGGACATATGCTCTTCTGTGTGTGTTGTCTTTGCTCAATAAACCATTCATAAGATTTGCAGTTTATCTGTTGCTACAGTTAAATAAAATTATACATGACACAAACAAAATCTAGAGCTTCTTGGACTAGCACCATAGCCTACTAGTCTGCCGTAAGTTATACTATGTGATTGTCGCAGCATTAGTTCCATTTTTGTCTAGCTTTCAAATGACTGAAAATTAACTTGCTTTGCATAAAGTATATGTACATACCATCATATCTCATTGGAATTTAACTTTGACATCAATAAGAGATCAAATATCAAACCGCGGTTTGAAAAACAAAACGAAACTACCAGATCAGATGACACGTCAACTATGAATTGTTAGCAAGGGATACTTCCAAGAGTTCATGTATTTTACACTAACGTGCAAAATCGGCGCAAGATAAAACTACAGTGACCAAATGAAACCTTCAAGATGCCTGCAGCAGCTCCTTGATATCATATCCCTGCAACTGAAACACAAAACACAAAGAACTTCAATTAGTTTTATAAAGTACTTCTATGTTTTTTTCCACAAAAGGCAGGAGCTCTGGCAATCAGTATAAGATGACAATATTTATGTACAGAAGAGGATTGAGGGCCAGCATGAGATGGGAGGTGAAAACGAGCGACGCCAAAAAACACCCTAAGTGTCAGAGCAGAGTGATCAAGGACCAGGGTGTCGGGGGAGTGAAAACAAGCGAAGCAAAGAAACACCCTAAGCCACGATGCGTGCAACCACATTGCAGGTGGGTAAAAAGGGCAAATGGGTATCAGTTGTACAACATATGATGACAAAAAGATAATATATACCTGAAGAACGGTTAGTGAAAATATTACTCAAACTGACGGAATATTACAGATCAATATCACTGAACTGAATAACATATGGATTTTGAAGCCGACAGAGGGATGGAGGAAACCAACTTTAGGAATATTACTGATCAACGTTGATGCTGCTTATGATAGGGATTCAGGCTATGGAAGAATAGGGGTGGTGATTAGAGACTGTCATGGAAACTATATTGCAAGTCCTCACAAATATCTTATGCATGTAGTACACGCAGCAACGGCAGAAGCATATGCATTCAGAGGGATTGCTGCTAGCACAGCATATCAGTATAAATGTTTTTACGGTCCAAACAGACTGCATGCAAGTGGTTGAAACAATGCAAGATGGTGGCTTCTTGGCAACAGCATCATCAACGATATATGGAGATTACAACAATATCTTTAACAGGTTTTGATAGGGTTCTGGTAGAACATCGTAATCAGGAGGCCAATGTCATAGCGCACAAGCTAGCAAGGAATGCTTTTGTTACTCATAGTTCTTGTATCTGGGACGATGATCCCCTAGTTTTATCCTTGAATTGCTCGTGAACAATGTAACTATTTTTTCAAATCGATAAAGCTAGCCGAATGACATTTTCTAAAAAAAAGGGTGCGCGGGAGTGAAAACAAGCGACTCCAAAGATACACCTTAAGCCACGCTGTGTGAAACCACATTGCATATGGACAAAAAAAGGACAAATGGCCATCAGTTGAACAACAAAAAGGTGACATAAAGATAATATATACCTGAAGAAAGGTTAGTAATAATATTACTCCGGAATTCCAAGCAGCATGAATTGTGATAGGAGTAAGAAAAGATTCTGACTTTGAGAATATGAAAATCCCAGTGCCACACCTGTGCACATTCAACAGATGGAAAAGATAGTCATGTCCACGCTGTCAAATCATGTAACACAAGTTACACAAACATATCAACATATGGCCTCACAACTGTTTGTGATTTGTTCGATTCTAGGCAACACCGAGCTAGTAACCATGCTGAGGGCTTGTTTTTTTTTTGGGGGTGTGGGGAGGGGGGGTTCAGCATTCTGCAGTTTTTGTGCAGTATCCTGCCAAGTTACTGCTAATGTAGTCACTTACCAAGCACAAAAAGTTGGGGAAACTCTCCTGGTGTAAGATGAGCAAAGGCAAACACCACAGCTGTGATCAGAACAGATACTGGCGTTGAAAACCTGTATAAGAAACAAATTATATTATATCTTTTATGGTACAAGTGCAGATGCACCAACCTACAGTTCAACATTTCTAGTAAAAGCACAGGAAATCCCTTGAAAAGGAGCATTAATAAGTTTCTGGACCAAGAAAAAGGTATGCATATTTACCACATAGTCAAGGATACCATTAGAAATCCTCTAAACACAGTTTCCTCCAAAATTGGTGCAAGAACTCCAGTGATGCCCAGCAGACAGGCAGTGCTACAAATGAAGAAAAATAAAATCAAGAAGTCAAATAAGTTTACCTACTCTTACCAGTAAGCCCCACAAGCCATACCTTATATTCGACGAGCCAATCAGTGGCAATAGAAGGACTAGCGAGTCAGTCTGAAAGAAGATGTTCGACAAGTAAATAAGTGAGGGTGAGATGTAAGTTGTTTAATGTGAAATGTATAGTAAAATAACATGGACATCGTCATCTGAAATTGGGTACATCTAAACCTGAATTTGTATCTTATCAAAAAATCATATATATGATTCCAAAATTAAATAGATAAAATGTTCAGTGCATGTAGATGACTGGTAGGAATACACACGTATGAATTTTGGTGAAAATGTATGGTAGCCTGTCATCTATGCTTACTGCAAATTTTGGATGTGTCCATGTGCAGAAAATGCGGTCTAATTCTAACACGCTGGGATTTTACATTCATCTGATATATAAAATACTCTAGTCTGTACGTTTATTATATCATGGATATCATAAAACTACAGACACCTATCCGAGTCTTCACAACCTTCTTCCAACAGAGGCTGTTATGCAGGAACATCAAGCATACGTCAACTGAACACGAAATTCCCAGTGGTAGAATGGTATGCGCTGCCAGAGAACTAAATACAGGAAACTAAGACATGCCAAAGAAATGGCTAACAAAGAAACCATTTAGCAAATTGCAGTAATTTTATTCTGGAAAAGTTCTATAAATCAGTAGAAAAATCCAAGATAACAATAAAATGTACTTCCCTTGTATTAAAGTATAAGACTTTTTACAGTTTAATTTGAACTGCAATAATGTCTTATATTTTGATACAAAGGGAGTAGTTGATAAATCTCTTACATACCTCTCCTAATTAAGAAGATGTCAGCGACAAACAAGATAAATGCTGCAAAGAAGGAGCATCACCATCGCACGGGGTCAGGTGGCTACCTCAAAGCCCGCTCGTTGTGGGACAAGGCTGAGAGTGACCTGATTGCTAAAGGGGTCAAACCAGAGACATTGAACTTGCCAGGCCGTTCAAGGACTTGGTTCTTCGGGGTTGGGGAACTTTGGACCTGAAACAGGGAAGTGCTGTTGGACGGACGAGCAACTTGCGACACCCATCACGAAGCTTCAGGCAGCAATCAAGGCAATGCAGGAAGGGATGTTCGTTCCCGACAGAGAGAACGACGAGCTCACACAGGCCCTCGGGAATCCTGAGCACCCTGGACGAACACGAGGCATGCCAGGTCCCGTTGCGTGGAAGGTTGGGTTTCCCAACGCAGGCAGTTACAAAACCCAAGAGAGGAGGAGGAAAGTGGAGCTGAGCGAACTGCAGAAGCTGAATGCAAGGGTACGAAAGCTAGAGGAATGACAAGCTGTTGAGAACCACCGAGATCCTGCCCAAGCTACCCCGCCATCTCAGCGGAGAAGCAGCGTAGCTTCCACCGAGCTCGTTCAGTAGCCTGACTTCACGACTCCTAGATACCCCGTGCATGCTATCACGGAGTCACACTAGTGCCAGCTTATGACGCAATGGCAGAACCTCAAAGTCAAGGCGGATGTCGGCTCTGTGTTCCCTCCTGAACCCGACGCAACTTTTCACTGCCTTCCGATTCCACAAGGCTATGCTGTTGTGATGGTGGATGAAATAACAGAGGGATTTGAGGATCTCCAGCTTGACCACCCTACAGGTGAAGGGGAGACTCAGCTGGGTCTTGCTCTGAAGGACTCCATGTCTATGGCGTAAGGAGCACATCAAGCTTCTGAACTTCATGCCTCCGCCTCCTCCTCCTCCTCCGGCAAGTCAGCTGGGCACTCTGCCTCCTCCGCCTCCTCCTCCGGTGAGTGATCAGGGAACTCCGCATCCTGCTCCGGCGCGTGAGGGCAGCACTCCGCCTCCTTCTCCGCCTGCTCCGGCGCATCCGAGCAGCCCGCCTCCTCCTTCGCCTCGTTGGCAATGGCAGAACACAGACGCCGCCGCTCCGGCTGCTCCGGCGCGTCGGACCACTCCGCCTCCTTCTACCACTCGTCAGCATCAACGGAAGAGAGCCGCCGCCGCTCCGGCGTCTAGCAGTACAGCTAGAGGCGGGAGGCAATACAAATTCGGTCCATCTATCAAGCCTGTAGAGAAGTTACCAAACGATATGATCCTGGAGGAAAACGAGCAGATCGTTCAAGCCCAAGTGAAGGACTTCTTTGAAACGAAAAGCTATGAAACATCCACCTCCGGAGGAGAAGATAGATTCGGTGAAAGCGAAGGGCACTCTCAATGCCCTGAAGCGACCACCACCGCGCTCGCTGGATATCAACCATCTCCGCTGTCTTAAAAAGACATTGCAAGAAGCGCGTCAGTCGGGAAGTACTTCAATTGACAAAAGGTTAAAAGAACGAAGAAGTGGGAAGAAAATTCCCCAGCTCGGAGAACAGGAGAACCAATCATTCCCCCCGCTCAAGGTGTCTAGCGATATCGTCGCAAATCAGCCGCTGCTGCCCGGTTTCACTATTGGTGATTACCTGCCCGACGATGTAGAATTTGAAACAATGGAGGTGGACGAATTCAAATACCATTATGGGAAGCCTCTGGTCAAAGATACTCTTGCTCTAACAATGATGATGCGAAGATTCCATGACTGGTACATGAAAACCTGCAGCAAGTCTGGGAAGGATGCTTTGTCGATGCTGATTAAAGAGGACGATGACTACATTGGCCAAGAACGGTTAACTGTTGATTTTGACGAGTTTTTCTAGTTCTACAATCAAAAGGCCCTCGACAAATCACTTGTGGCTTGCTACTGTCCGTAAGTACTACTTTCTGTAATTAAATCTCTCTATATATAGCTCAATTCTTTCATTGCATGTATATATAATTATCCTCATTATATTATGCAGATTGAAGATCGTCGAATGCAGAAAAGCACAAATCTATGACATTGGGTTCATTAACCCAAATGTCATACATGTATACACGGTAAAAAAAAAAGCCGAAGAGACCGAGGACAACTTGCTCAAGTCGTTGCTCAAAAATCAAACCAAAAATACAATACTCTTTCCTTATAACTTCAAGTGAGTGTTACACATATTCGGTTTCCCTTATTACTCGAGGTTATAGTTATGTAACTGATGAGTTGTGCATGTATGCGCAGCTTCCACTTTATTCTCCTAATGATTGAGCTTGAGAAGGGAGAAGCAACCGTCTTAGACTCGAGACAAAAAGATCCCGAGGACTATGCGGACATGACTGGAATGCTCCAGAAGTAATTTCAATCGATCATTATCTCACCATATCAGCAACTTTGTTCATTTCCTGATGTCAAGTAATTATTTTCTTTGTCTGGCAGAGTTTGGAAAAAGTTCACCGCAATTTCTCCGGGACTGCCGACCGAGCTGACATTTAAAAAACCGAAAGTAAGTACTATACCTAGTTCCGCGCATCCCATTGATTGTAGCTAATTTCATCAATACCATTTAGCATGCTTGCTTATCAGTTTGATTGGCCTCTATTTCTCGTACAGTGCTTGTGGCAAGAACAAGGAAATGATTTCTGTGGATACTACGTTTGTGAGTTCATCTACAACGAGACGTCCAAGAATAAGCGGGGCTACACTGAAAAACAATATCAAGTGCGTAAGCAAAAATATTCATAATTGTATTTTATTACCATCATTTGTGTTGAGTTTCATTCATACACATGTATTGACCCTCTTCTTTGATTTAGATCTGGCAGCTGCGGGATGAGCTCCTACCACATGATCGCACAAATGAAATTCAAGAGGAATTGGCGGGATTCTTTCTTGATCACGCCATCAAGAAATCCGGAGAATACCATGTGGCACTTGACTTCAGACTTTAAGGATTGTAATAGATCTTATATTCTATATATGTAGCTAGTAGCGTCGGATAGATATGCGAAAACTTGTTGTTCGACCAATCTCTTGGAGAAGGAGAGGTCGATCACTTCTCTCTGTATTTGTTCATGATGATCTTCTGTACTTAATGGTTTCCTTCATTTTCTTACTAGCTAGCGTGTCAAGTCCTCTATACGTAGCGTCGACCAAGCACGGAGATAAGAAAGGTCTCTTCTCCCTATTAGATAGTTAACACAATATATGAAACCCCTAATTAAATTGACCCTCCAAAACCCCCAAACCTCCCCCCCCCCCTCCCCTTTAAAAAAACAAAAACCCCAGCCTTTAAACTGATGACGCGTGGATGCTTTTTGCTCCCGGTTGGTGTTACTAACCGGGACTATAGGCCCTCGTGCCTGGGCAAGCCGCAGCAGCCACGTGGAGCCCCATCTGTCCCGGTTCGCGAGCGAACCGGGACTAAAGGTCATGGGGTTTAGTACCGACCCTTTAGTCCCGGTTCCAGAACCGGGACAAATGGGCATCTGGAACCGAGACAGATGGGCCTTTTTCTACTAGTGTTTACGCGCAACCAAGGTTGTTAGAATCGCGATTTTGAATCGAACTGGAGCTTCTATGGTAGGATCACAAATCATAGAATCTTCATTATTAGGATCGTAAAAATGTAGATTCTAAGAACTAAAATCAGAGAAGAGGGGTTAGTTTGGATCGTAATGTCGTAGAATCGTATAACAGAATTATATTATCAGGATCGTAAGGTCTTGCGGTGGGAGGTGAACTGCATCGACGAAGGATCAAACCCAGAATTTTTTGTGTTCCGTGTGGCCATGAGGAAGCCATCTATCACAAGTTCTGGGCATGTCAGCATGCAACACTGTTTTAGAAAGTAATTATGTTGGAAAAGGGAGCTCCAGTGGTGATCCCACCGTTGTCTATTGGCTCCCGGAGCGCCCTATCTAACTGGATGCTTACTTGGCTTGGAGATACAAGTGAAGAAGAAAAGGCTATGATGATACATGGGTTGTAAAGCCTTTGGCTTGTGAGAAATGACACAAAAAAGGAAAGTGGATAGCGAACTCGGTTTCGAGTTACATTGACGAATTAGTCTATTCAAGAGAAGAAGGCCAAGGCCTCTATACCGGTGTCGGTTGAGTAGTTCATGCCACCAAAATTAAGCTAGATTAAGGCGAATGTCGATGAAGATGTTTCAAAGTTTGGCGAGGAGGGAGGCGGGGGCATGATGCTACGTGATCATAACGAAGCGTTTAGTGGTGGAGCCGCTCATTTCTTCCCCATGACCGCAAACCCTGAGATGCTCACGTGCCGTCAGGGAGAGCTTCCATATATAGCTGGATAACAAGGTGGTAGTGTGGATGCTCAACGACCAGAACAAAAACCTTCCAGCTGCAAGTCCACTTATTGAGTAGATAAAGGAGATGCTTAAGGTGCACCTGGAGGTGAAGGTTAGTTGGAGGAGGCAGACGACCAATCGAGCTACTGATATACTGACCAAGTTTGGAGTTAGCGATGAATTATGTAAGGTGTGGCTTCTTGACCGACCAGACTTTCTCTTGTACGTAGTGTTGGATGATGAATATAGTGTCATTAATCCTCAAAAAAGGTATCCTCTTTTCTCCTCATTATTCTCTGCCCTCGGGTTCGTACAATAAAGTAATCAAGAGCTCCAATACCCTTCCTGCCTTGCCATGCTTTCTCCTTATGTCGTCGTTTTGATCTCTTCTCTCCTTTGCATATGGATAACAAGGCGCAAAACATACCCATCTTACTCTTTCAACGCAGATTGTAGGGTACGAACACTATTCTATAATGTTGCTTAATTCCCTTTCGCAAGGAAGGACATATAGCTCCGGGTGATGCAGTTAGGTGACTCATTGTCTCTTGCTCTGCAAGTAGATGACCCAATTCACTTCAACACAAAATTTTCTACTTATTTGTACCATCCAACATTGCATTGAGATTTATGCTATAAACTAACTATATTGCATGGAACTTTCTCATTTTCTTTCTCCCAAAAGGAAAAATAAATACAAGCTTCATACTTTCCAAATCAATAAAACTTTAGAACTACGATTTGTCAAAAAACTTAAGATTTTTGTGAGTTGTTTCTCCCCAAAAAAAAAATACAGGCTTCATACTTTCCAAATCAATAAAGTTCTAGAACTACAATCTGTCGAAAAACCTTTAATATTTTGTGTGCATCGTAAATACTTAAAACAATGTACATCATAATAAAAAAATCCCCTTCTATACTTAAAATATTGTACAATGTGCATCTGGTTTATTTTGCACACATTCTTAATTTAATGTTTTCTTGACTCGAGAAGATTGAAGTCCATATGCTATCTAGTTTGGGAGAAAAACATAGATAAGGGGGTGTAGGACACCCACTTTTAGTTTAAAAAAAATGAGGATTGCCCTTGACCTTTGTATGAAGCGATGCACACAATCATCTTTATTATATTATTCAATAGAGTCCGACAAAAATAAATGCAGGGATCAACCCAAAGCCACCTTCAAGACGATCAAAGTCGTTACACTTACTAGCTGGATGATGTGCCATGACCACACATCAGCACGCATCATCAAATCCGGTGGCCTCACCAAGCCGCCCCGCGGCGAGCCGAGATCACCAATCTGTCTAGGGAGATCCTCAGCACGCATCGCATGCGCACGCTCCAGAATGTGCATACTAATTCTGAGCCCATGCTTATCTACATCCGATGAACAGTCAAAAAAATACTACTCCCTGCGATCCATACTAATTAACGCAAACTTAGTACAATTTTAGTAATACAACTTTGTACTAAGTGTGCGTCAATTAATAAGGATCAGAGAGAGTAGAAAAAAAATCCTAAATAATCCGATTTGCATGGATGATGTTTGAGTGCGTGAGGTCCGTGCTAATTTTCAGCGTATTCGGACGTCCGGGTAGCTCTTAGCAAAAAAAAAACGGCCCGGACAATTCACAAGCAGTAAACTTTTTTCCGAGACCCCAAATTTATCTTTTTTGTTGAGAGCTACTCAAATGTCCAAATACGCTGAAATTTGGTACGAACATCACGCACCCAAGCATCTTTCACTGCAAATGAATTCGTTTATTTTTATTTTTTAGTATTATTTATGAATTTACTCTTCACTCCCAGGCTCAGAGCCCAGGAACCAAAACACCACTCTTGTACATTTAATCACCATCTTATTCACAGATCACAAGTTCCTTGTGGCAACACATATGTAAGGGTGGACGTCTGACTGGTTAGCAAAGCGTTGACTTCCGGAGCAGGATGCGTGTCCGTTTTGTGATCAAGAGGAAGAAACCATTGGCCACATCTTGCTTGCGTGCGTTCTTGCGAGAATGGTGGTGAGCACCGCTTGGGGAAGGCAAGATTGGATACCTACGATCAATGGCAAACTTGGGCTGTGGTGTGCTAACAAGGAGGGAGAGGACCACAGGAGAAGGATGGATGGGCACTCATCATCATATGAATGTGGAAGTTGTGATGCAATCGTCTTTGATGGCGAGACACTATCGGTTACCCAGGTAATATGGACTATCGAGAGGGAAGGCCGCATATGGAAACAAGCAGGGCTAGTCATGGGCGACCTAGATAATTTCTTTGCAAGGTTGTGGATTTGGACTGAGCGAGAGTAGTTCTTATGCTGGTATGATGTATGGTGGATGAGTTGTTACATTGTTTTTTTTTAGAACGCAGACGCTCGGGCTTTGTAAATTAATAAAGCCAACAATTGGCAGCGTACACAAGTCAAGTCGAAACACACGAAAGCCCGCACAAGCGCTCAAAAGCAGGGGCAGAAGGTTCAGGGTTACATGCCGGAGACGGCAAGACCAGAGCACGCAGGCTCGCTACAATGATGCCAAAAGGACCACCCAGACCCTACGGGGGCGGCGCGGGAGCTCTCGCCAGAGTGTAGACTTGTCGAAGACGGGCGAGAGCGAGGTGCAGCAGCTCAACGTCTTGGCGCCTTGCCAGCGGCGCCCACTGCTGCAAAAAGATAACACATTTGAAGATAACGTCAGCCGGATGTGAGGGGAACACGCCCTCGATCGTAAGTTTGTTCCTAATGCGCCACAGTGCCCAGAGTAAAGCCCCAACACAGCTCCACACGACACGTCTAGCGGAACCAGACACAGACGACAGAAGAGCGCTTAGCTCAGCACCTGACCTAGGATCCCAATCCCGGCCAGCGGCCTCTTAGACCGCGCTCCACGCAAACCGAGCCAGATGGCAATGGAAAAAATACATGGTTAGCTGTTTCAGACTTGTTGGAATAACTTTGATGTGGAGGGCTCTTCACCCATTCTGATGTGGAGGGCTCTTCACTCATTCTCCCTATAATATATGATACACATGCTTGTGTATATTCGAGAAACACATATATAAGGGGGCGCTTGCCAGCCAAAAACCAACAAGCTAGCTAATACCTTGCACCGAAGCTTCATAAAGAAATGTGAATTTCACAAGAGAAAATAAAGTGGTGCTAGTCAGGACCACTTGCTTTCTACTCATGGCCATGGCAAATAATTAATAACATTTGTTTTGTGGAAGGCGGTGGCGCCGCGCCGCCCCCGGGGAGTCCCCGTCCACACTGCCCTCAGCCCTCCCCCTCCATAGCCTCCCACTACCGCCGTCGTCGCTGAGGACGCCGCGGGGCGAAGGCCCTATGGTGAGGCGGCGGTGGCGGCGCTGTCCTCGGCCGGCGGTAACGCGTGGGGGCAGTGGCGTCCATCTTCCTCCTCCTCCAACGTCAGTGCGTAGCGGGCGGTGGCCAGGAGATCTCCAGCAGCCATTGGCGGATGAGATTTTGGCTGCGATGAGATCTGATTTGGGCCCGAGGGGTTTAGATCGAGATCCACTGCCGCTGTGCCTCGTCTCGACAATGGCAAGAGGAGATCCCCCTGGGTAATCTTCGCGGCACGAGGACGTCCGGGTCTCTAGGCCCGGGCATGGTGGTGGTGGCTGCCTTCTCCACTGAAGGCAGTTGGCCAGGCTAGTAGTGACAGATCTTGGATCCCACTATTAGCACCGGCGGCGAGTTGGGGAGACATAGTCGCAGGTGAAAACCGAGCCGACTCCGGTCATGGCGGGCGATGGCGGCATCTACGTCGTTACGTTGATGAAGGCATCGTCAAGCAACTATCGTCAACCTGCTCGTGCCGCTCCGGGAGAACTCCTAAGATCACCAGATCAGACGATGGCGGCGTTGTGGTGTCGTGTTCCCTCTTGGTGGCATCGTTTGTGGAGCGGCGTTGGATGGAAGAGGCGTGAGGTGGTGTGGCGTGCCTTCTCTCGCGTTGACGACGGCGGGTCTCGGCGGCATGGAGCAGCGGGGTCTCGGCGTTGGATGTGGCGTGATGGCCTCGCGCAGGGCGGTGGCGCTGTCTGGCGCCATGGTGGCGTCGACAGCTGACCTGGCAAGGTTTTTGCGTCAGTACTTGCTCTGAAGATGGTTAAGTGGATGACGGTGGCGGTAGCCTCGGTTAGTGCGCCGGTCCGGTGTGTGACCCATTCCCGGCATGTGGCTGGGATGGGGCATCCGACATTAGATGTTAGGTTTTGGTGCGATGTCTGTTTGGTATTAGGCTTGGACATTCGGCACCCCTGTATCAAGGGGATAGGAGTGGCGACAGGTGTCGCCTAGATGATGGCTTCAGGCTTACTGATGTAATGCCTTGTAAAGTCTCTGAGAATAATTAATAAAATGATTGCATGCATCGCCCAGATGCAGACCGGGGGTAATCCTCCTTTTTTAGAAAAAAGTGGAACATTTTCTTCAAACATAAAATATAATAATAAAAGAGATAATGAAATAGTGCCTATGCTTCTAGACAACCATGTTCCTTCCGTCTCAAAATTCTTAATTTAGATTTGTCTAAATACGGATGTATCAAGTTATGTTTTAGTATTAAATTCATCCGTATCTAGACAAATTTAAGACAAGAATTTTGGGACGAAGGGAGTATATAAGATGGATAGAGCAGCGTAGACCAAACAACTATAGTTCTTATAAAGTGGAAGATAACAAGAAAGAGACACTACAAACCTTGCCATGATTCTGATGTGGCTTTTGAACGAGAGCCAAACTGCAACTCATGGGATCGAGAGACATGGGGAACCGCTCATATGTGTATTGGTCATCACAACCTCCTCCTTTGCCTTGGCTCGTGGAACAAACTTTTGGGACTCCGGCTACTCTGTTTGCCCCCAGTTCATATCTTCAAGATGCACGGCTGTAGATTCCTGTATATAATATAGGTTCTTGTTTGTTTTTTGTGTTGTCAATTCTTGTTGTTTCGAAACCCCGTATCAGTGGATTCTGCTGTGCAAGAGAATCATTCTGCCCCAGAAGCTTGCAGATGCAGCTCCTCAGTCGATCGACTGATCTCGCCCACGATCGTAACTAATAAAACCTTCACGATCTCGTCCTGCGCTGTCTCGGATCAGATCCTCTGCCGTCCGAATCAACGAACCTCCGCGTGCACCCCTTCGACCCTGACGCTGTGTCACTGCACGTACGTACGTATGAGAGCCACCGAGGAATCAACAGCGGATCAATCGAGGAGCCCAGTCCAGTGAGCTTAGAAAATCCAAATCCTCATATTGGAGCTAACAATAAGCATTCTAAAGAAAAACAAAACTTACAAGAAGCCAATTTGGGTCATGGCTAAATCAGATTTGTACTTATCTTTGTGGTATCTTAGAATCTATATAAGTCCAAGATTACGTAATGATTTTACATGTTAGTGATAGATCATGTGGATCGGGTAGGTCAGATCGATCCAGTAGTCCTACCTTCTGCCTATCCGGACCAGCTTGAGCCGGAGGCCATCGTGGTGAGATGGTGACAGCGGCGATGACCGGAAGATGACGGCGGTGGTGTGCTTTCCATGAGCATTGCGCTAACCCTAGATCGGTAGGGAATATCGGTGGGTTTGAGGCGGCGGTGAACTTCATCGTCTGCCCCACTTCTGTTTATGTAGTGCAGGTCACAGGGGCCCATCAACTAGTAAGAGGTTGGGCGCCCCCGATAAGGGCGTGTCGATCAGGGGTCCGGTGGGCCGTTGGGCCCACACGGTGGAGATCAACCTAACATTCTCCCCCTTGATCTCAAATTTACTTTTAACCTTATAATTTCTAGTTTATTTGTTTCATCGCATATTGGTACATAGAGCATGTTTCATCGTCACAGCTTAATTGCTGATAGAACCATACAGCTACAACATACATTCAGTTCTCAAACAAATTATGTTCCTTTTGGGCCTATCCAGGAATCATAAGGCTTTCCCTTAAACCCATGCCGGCTAAGTGTTCCTTAAACACATTATGTAGTAAGCCTTTTGTTAGTGGATCTGCAAGCATATCATTTGTCCTTATATGCTCGAGACTTATAGTTTGATCCTGAATTTTATCTTTCACAACATAATACCTTATCTCTATTGTTTTGGCAGCATTACTCGACTTGTTATTGTGAGCGTAAAATACTGCGGGCTGGTTGTCACAATACATTTTTAGTGGTTTGTGAATACAATCTACCACTTTCAAGTTGGGTACAAATTTCTTTAGCCATATTGCCTGCCCCGTGGCCTCGAAGCATGCTATAAATTCTGCATACATCGTGGATGATGCAACTATCGACTGCTTGGAGCTTTTTCACGAAATAGCTCACCCAGCAAGGGTGAATACATATCCTGACGTGGATTTTCTATCATCTCCGTCCCCCGCAAAATCTGCGTCTGAATACCCTTTTATCTCTAGGGAATCACTTCTGTATATTAGCATGTAGTCCTTCGTGCCTTGCGCATAACGCAATGATTTCTTTATCATCTTCCAGTGCTCTATGCCTGGATTCTCTTGATATCTACTGAGTATCCTGGTGATAAAAGCTAAGTCAGGACAAGTGCACACTTGTGCATACTGTAAGCTACCAACAGCCGAAGCATATGGTACTGTTTTCATTTGATTGATCTCATACTGGTTCTTGGGACATTGGAATTTCCCAAAACTATCGCCCTTGACTATAGGAGCAGGTGTGGCTTTACTCACATGCATATTATACTTTTTAAGAACCTTCTCTAAATATACTTTCTGCGATAGTCCTAAGACTCCATTGTTCCTATCTCGGTGAATTTCTATTCCCAAAACATATGATGCTTCACCAAGATCTGTTATGTCAAAATTTGAGGATAAGAACTTCTTGGTTTCTTGTAGTAGACTAACATCACTGCTAGCAAGTAGGATATCATCCACATACAAGATTAGGAAAATATATTTCCCATTTTTAAACTTTGCATAAATGCAGTTATCCTCAATATTTTCTTTAAATCCAAAATGTTTAAGCGTTTGATTAAAATTTAAATACCACTGTATATAGGCTTGCTTCAATCCATAAATGGATTTCTTCGGGCAACGTCCCATATTTTCCTTGCCTTCCATGATAAAACCCATGGGTTGTTTCATGTAGACATTTTCCTTTAAATCTCCGTTGAGAAATGCCATCTTTACATCCATTTGATGTAACTCTAAATCAAAATGTGCAACTAATGCCATTGTGATTCTGAAGGAATCCTTACATGAGACTGGAGAAAATGTCTCATTGTAATCTATCCCTTCTCTTTGTGTAAATCCTTTTGCCACAAGTCTTGCTTTATACTTTTCTACATTCCCTTTGGAGTCATACTTAGTTTTGTAGACCCATTTGCAGCCTACTGTCTTGGCTCCTTTAGGAATTTCCTCTAAGTCCCAAACATCTTTGGAACTCATCGATTTCATCTCGTCTTCCATTGCCTTCATTCACTTCGATGAATGAGGGCTTCTCATGGCTTCTTCATATGAGGTGGGATGTTTTCCCATATGAACCATTTCTGTGTTATAAACTTTAAAGTTAGTAGAAATAGCTGCCTTTCTTGGTCTTGTAGACCTTCTAAGAGCCTCAGTTTCTGGCACATTCTATGCCTCAACTTCTGGCACATCTTCTAAAATTTGTTGCTGCACCTCCCTTTCATGCTCAACAACGGGTTCAGTCGGCTCCTGACGGACAGGTTCTGGGTCTACCCCCATAGTTGCCATGGGTGGAGTTGCAAGTGGTAGTGAGAAAAATGGCTCCTGAGTCATCGGATTAGGTGCATGCACCCTCTTCTCCTCAAGATCAATTTTCCGAGCTACCAAAGCTCCCCCTCATCATTTCGTCCTCTAAAAGACTGCATGTCTTGTTTCTACAAACTTTGTATATCTGTCTGGACAGTAGAAACGAAAACCCTTTGATCTGTCTGGATAGCCAATGAAGTGGCAACTCACCGTTTTGGGATCTAACTTTGCAAGTCTGGATTAAACATTTTGGCCTCAGCAGGGCACCCCCACACCCTTAAGTGTTGTAGGGAGGGCACTCTTCCTGTCCACAGCTCGTATGGTGTTTTGGGCACCGACTTGCTTGGTACTCTGTTGAGAATGTGAATGGCGGTTTTAAGCACCTCCATCCATAATCCCAATGGCAAGGTGGAGTAACTCATCATGCTACGCACCATATCCATAAGTGTACGGTTGCGCCTTTCAGCTTCTCCATTTCTTTGAGGCTCGCCTCAATGAATCTTGAGCTACTATGCCAGTCTCCTGCAAGAACTTTGCAAAAGGTCCAGCGACTTGGCCATATGGAGTCTGCTGACCGTAGTACTCCCCCCCCCCACGGTCGGATCTTACTATCTTTATTCTTTTATCATGCTGATTTTCAACTTCAGCTTTGAATATTTTAAATTTATCCAATGCTTCAGATCTTTCTTTGATTAGATAAATATATCCATAGCGAGAGTAGTCATCTGTGAATGTTATGAACGAGTCATATCCATCCACACTTTTCACCGGAAATGGTCCACAAATATTAGTGTAAATGATTTCTAGTGTGCCTGTGCTATGGATTGCACCCTTTTTGATTTCTTTTATATACTTTCCTTTAATGCAATCTATGCATTGTTCTAAGTCTGAGAATTCTAACGGAGGAAGAATTTCACTTTTGACTAATCCTTCTATTCTCCCCTTGGAAATATGGCCCAACCGACAGTGCCATAATTTCGATGAGTCGAATGTTCTGTTTCTTTTCTTTTGTTCTTTATTCGATGCGGAAACATGTTCTTTCACATTGCATACAGAATAAACTTTTTCTCGAATTGATAACAAATAAAGCTCATTGTGTAGTAAAGCATCACCCACATAAGCATTATTTAACCATATGGCACACTTGCCATGTCCAAAATAAACATTTATAATTATCTTTGTCCAAACAAGAAACACTAATTGTGTTTCTATGACATGATGGAACAAATAAAATATCTCTAAGTAGAAGATTGAATCCATCAGCTAACCCCAAGGAGATGTCACCGACAGCTTCAACTTTTGCTCCAACTCCGTTTGTCACTTCAATGCGTCTTTCGCTTCTTTGCGTAGTCCGCGTCGAATGGAATCCCTTTAAAGAATTTGCAACATGAACAGTTGCTCCTGAGTCAATCCACCAAGTGGATTTTGAAAACTGTGTATACAAGGATTCATTTACAAAGGAAACTATATTGTTACCTCTTTTTGCCATGACTGACTTCAGCCAAGCAGCGCAGTCTTTCTTGTAATGCCCTTTCTGCTTACAGTGGAGACATGTGTCTTTGTCCACTAAGAAAGGCTATTGCTGACGTTGATGCTGATAGGGAGCTTTTCCATTTGGCTTTGAAGGAGAACCTTTGTTGTTTTGATTGCAATTCTTTTTCTTGTTCTCCTTCACATAGTCAAGTGAACCACCATGTGAGGCTTTGAGTCTGTTCTCTTCTTGGACACACATTGCTATTGTCTTTTCAGTGTCCCATGGTCCAGCTGACATATTGTAGTTTACAAAAATGGTTTGAAACTCCTTTGGCAGTGAAGCCATGACCAGGTGGACCAGGAGCTTTGGTTTGATCTCTAGATCCTCATCCATGGGCTTAAGCTTTGCCGCCATGTTGCTCATGCTTAGGATGTGCTCTCTTATTCCATGACTACCTCCAGTGTAGTTATGTGTCACCAGTTGCTTCAGCACCTGGGTGGCATATATCTTTGAAGAGGCAGTGAACTGGCACTTTATCTTTGTAAGCAACTCCCCTGCGGAAGTGCACTCTGCAATTGATCCCACGATGGTGGTCTCAATCGTATTCTTTATAAATGCCATGCATTTTTTGTTTGCATTGACCCACTTTTGGTTTTCAATGGAATATCTCATCTTCACTGGAGCATGATCTTTTTTCTTCTTCTGCCACGCATCATCTTTGTCAGTGGCCTCTCTGACTGGCTCTCCAGGTCTGACCGGCTGTGGTTCATCCACAGCCCAGTCCAGGTCAGCACAGGACAAATGCCATGTCTACTTTCTTCCTCCACTCAGAGTAGTTGTCACCTCTGAGTGTCGGAACATCTTTTAGGCAACTCATCAAGTGGAAGCCTCCTGAAATCACAATTTAAGTGAGATCAATATAACAATCATATGCATTAATCTAACGTTGGTCAAATTAAACATGCAATTGTCTATGCAATTAAATCTATATTACCGTTGGGCAAAATATTATAAATACATGCACCTTTAAATTCCATAATAAAACATGATCATGTTATTAATAATGTTGGTCATAAAAAAAACATAATCATACTCATTTTAATAATCACTTTAACATGCTCTTAAAAACTTAATTCTATCTAATCTTTTATTTTCTTTGTAAAAGAGCACTATTAATTATTTACACAGCGGAAAAACATGAATAAAAATTCACGAACTTTTTACTTTTTACAAAAACTTTTCTTTGACTAAATAAAAATTCATGAACTTTATTATTTTCTTTGTAAAATTCATGAATATTTCCTTTTCTGAAAATTTTCTATTTTTCATTTTTAGAAACTTTTTCTGTTTACTTTTCTATTTTCTAAAAAGCACAAATATCATAAAATTTCTATTGACTGGAAAATAAAAAATTAGCCACAACATAGCCCAGCGCGCGCAGCCCGCAGCGGAAAAAGTCGGCTTACAGCCTGGCTTGCGGGCTGCCCGCGACTGTGGCCTCGGCCAAGCGCCAGCGCGCGCCGCTGCTGCCGGCCTCGTCCACTTTCGGCCCATCGGCCCAGTCTGGCGCTACGGTTATAATCTCAGTCGTCCGCTGAGATCCGACGGCCACCCACGGTTATAGCCCGAACAAAACGCCAGCCGACCAAAACCCTGACCGAAGCCTAGCCCATTCTCCCCTCACGCGCCGCTCGCTCGTCTCTCCCTCATTGAGGGTTTTGGGCCTCGCCGGCCATGCGAAAAAGCCACGCCGGCCGCCGGCGACCGCGTCGGGCCACCGCACCACGCGAGCCGCGCCGGCCACCTTTCCTCCCTTTACCCCCTCCTTCTCTATCGCAGAGAGGACTGGGAGCAAGCCCCTCCTCTGATCCTTGCTCTGTCCCGCACGTCGGACCACCGCTCTGTGCCGCAGCGCGCTTTTCTTTCTCCTTTCCCTCTATTTTTCTCCCCATCCACCGAATCCAGTAGCAGAGAGCAGCGAGTGAGGCGCGACGAAGCGGTTCCCTGGTCCCCTGTGCGTCCGGCGATGATCTGTGGCACCGTTGCCTCCCCTTCGACGGTGACGCGTTTCCTTTAGCGGAAGCGCGCCGCCATCGAACGGCGTGGCTGCGGTGCCCCCTTTGCCCTTTGCAGGGTGGTTCTTCGTCCCCACACCTCGGCTTGCCGATGCGTGTGGGGATCGAGAGGAACAGGCGCGGCCTGACGGCGGCGCTCTTTGCCGGCGGCCCAAGGCCTTCTCTGGTCAACTGTTGGTTCTTTTGATTGCTTTTTCTTTGCTCTGCTAGGGTTCTTTGGGGGAGGGATAAACTTTTGCTTTGATTTCTTTCTACCGAAAAGACTAAACCCAATCTGGCTGATACGATTGATAGATCCCGTGGATCGGGTAGGTCAGATCGATCCGGTAGTCCTACCTTCTGCTATCAGGACGAGCTCGAGCCGGAGGCCATCGTGGTGAGATGGTGATGGCAGCGATGACCGGAAGATGGCGGCGGTGGTGTGCTTCCCGTGAGCACTGCGCTAACCCTAGATCGGTAGGGAATATCGGTGGGTTTGAGGCGGTGGTGAACTTTGTTGTCCGTGCCCTGGCCCCCACCTCTGTTTATGTAGCGCAGGTCATAGGGGGCCACCAACCAGTAAGAGGTTGGGCGCCCCCGATCAGGGCGTGTGGATCAGGGGTCCGGTGGGCCATTGAGCCCACACGGTGGAGATCAACCTAACAGTTAGATCATCGTTTGAGTCTGTGAAAAATGACCTTGATTATATGGTGACCACATTACCCAAGACAAATAAATCAAGAGATACCGCTAGTTGTGTTACATAGCTTTAGATAAAGATATGTTGGGGAACGTTGCAGAAAATAAAAATTTTCCTACGGTTTCACCAAGATCCATCTATGAGTTCATTTAGCAACGAGTGATAGGAGTGCATCTACATACCTTTGTAGACCGCGAGCGGAAGCGTTCAAGTGAACGGGGTTGAGGGAGTCGTACTCGTCGTGATCCAAATCACCGATGACCAAGTGCCGAAAGGACAGCACCTCCACGTTCAACACACGTACGGAGAGGATGACGTCTCCCACGCCTTGATCCAGCAAGGAGGAGGGAGAGGTTGATGAAGATCCAGCAGCACGACGGCGTGGTGGTGGATGCAGCAGAGTTCCGGCAGGGCTTCGCCAAGCGACTACGGGAGGAGGAGGTGTAGCAAGGGGGAAGGGAGGCGCTAAGTGCAAGGGTGCGGCTGCCCTCCCTCCCCCCCGGTATATATAGGGTCCCCAGGGGGGCGCCGGCCCTAGGAGATGGCATCTCCTATGGGGGGGGGGCGGCCAAGGGGGGTGGAGTGCCCCCCAAAGCAAGTGGGGCGCCCCCTCCCCTAGGGTTCCCAACCCTAGGCGCAGAGGGGGGCCCGGGGGGGCACCAGCCTACCAGGGGCTGGTTCCCCTCCACTTCAGCCCATGGGGCCCTCCGGGATAGGTGGCCCCACCCGGTGGACTCCCGGGACCCTTCCGGTGGTCCCGGTACAATATCGGTGGACCCCGAAACTTTCCCGATGGCCGAAACTCGACTTCCCATATATAATTCTTTACCTCCGGGCCATTCCGGAACTCCTCGTGACGTCCGAGATCTCATCCGGGACTCCGAACAAATTTCGGTTTGCTGCATACTCATATTCATACAACCCTAGCGTCACTGAACCTTACGTGTGTAGGCCCTACGGGTTCGGGAGACATGTAGACATGACCGAGACGGCTCTCAGGTCAATAACCAACAGCGGGATCTGGATACCCATGTTGGCTCCCACATGCTCCTCGATGATCTCATCGGATGAACCACGATGTCGAGGATTCAAGCAACCCCGTATTCAATTCCCTTTGTCAATCGGTATGTTACTTGTCCGAGATTCGATTGTCGGTATTCCAATACCTCATTCAATCTCGTTACCGGCAAGTCACTTTACTCCTACCGTAATGCATGATCCCGTGACCAAACACTTGGTCACTTTGAGCTCATTATGATGATGCATTACCGAGTGGGCCCAGTGATACCTCTCCGTGTCTGGAGTGACAAATCCAGTCTCGATCCGTGACAACCCAATGTACACTTTCGGAGATACCTGTAGTGCACCTTTATAGTCACCCGATTCGTTGTGACGTTTGGTACACCCAAAGCACTCCTACGGTATCCGGGAGTTACACGATCTCATGGTATAAGGAAAAGATACTTGACATTGGAAATGCTCTAGCAAAACGAACTACACGATCGTGTGCTATGCTTAGGATTGGGTCTTGTCCATCACATCATTCTCCTAATGATGTGATCCCGTTATCAATGACATCCAATGTCTATAGTCAGGAAACCATGACTATCTGTTGATCAACGAGCTAGTCAACTAGAGGTTCACTAGGGACATATAGTGGTCTATGTATTCACACGTGTATTACGATTTCTGGATAATACAATTATAGCATGAGTAAAAAGACAATTATTACGAACAAGGAAATATAATAATAATTATTATATTATTGCCTCTAGGGCATATTTCCAACAGTCTCCCACTTGCACTAGAGTCAATAATCTAGTTACATTGTGATGAATCGAACACCCATAGAGTTCTGGTGTTGATCATGTTTTGCTCGCGGTAGAGGTTTAGTCAACGGATCTGCGACATTCAGATCCGTATGCACTTTGCAAATTTCTATGTCTCCATCTTGAACATTTTCACGAATGGAGTTGAAGCGGCGCTTGATGTGCCTGGTCTTCTTGTGAAACCTGGGCTCCTTGGCAAGTGCAATAGCTCCAGTGTTGTCACAGAAGAGTTTGATCGGCCCCGACGCATTGGGTATGAATCCTAGGTCGATGATGAGCTCCTTCACCCAAATTGCTTCATGCGCTGCCTCCGAGGCTGCCATGTACTCCGCTTCACATGTAGATCCCGCCACGACGCTCTTCTTGCAGCTGCACCAGCTTACTGCTCCACCATTCAACATATGCACGTATCCGGTTTGTGACTTAGAGTCATCCAGATCTGTGTCGAAGCTAAGCGTCGACGTAACCCTTCTGACGAGCTCTTCGTCACCTCCATAAACGAGAAACATGTCCTTAGTCCTTTTCAGGTACTTCAGGATATTCTTGACCGCTGTCCAGTGTTCCTTGCCGGGATTACTTTGGTATCTTCCTACCAAACTTACGACAAGCATCAGGTCTGGTACACAGCATGGCATACATAATAGACCCTATGGCTGATGCATAGGGGATGACACTCATCTCTTCTATATCTTCTGCCGTGGTCGGACATTGAGCCGAGCTCAATTTCACACCTTGTAATACAGGCAAGAACCCGTTCTTGGACTGATCCATTTTGAACTTCTTTAATATCTTATCAAGGTATGTGCTTTGTGAAAGACCTATGAGGCGTCTCAATCTATCCCTATAGATCTTGATGCCTAATATGTAAGCAGCTTCTCCAAGGTCCTTCATTGAAAAACTCTTATTTAAGTAGGCCTTAATGCTGTCCAAAAGTTCTATATCATTTCCCATCAAAAGTATGTCATCTACATATAATATGAGAAATGGTACAGAGCTCCCACTCACTTTCTTGTAAACGCAGGCTTCTCCATAAGTCTGCATAAACCCAAACACTTTGATCATCTCATCAAAGCGAATGTTCCAACTCCGAGATGCTTGCACCAGCCCATAAATGGATCATTTGGAGCTTGCATACCTTGTTAGCATTCTTAGGGTCGACAAAACCTTCCGGCTGCATCATATACAGTTCTTCCTTAAGATAGCCGTTAAGGAATGCCGTCTTGACGTCCATTTGCCATATCTCATAATCATAGTACGCGGCAATTGCTAACATGATTCAGACGGACTTCAGCTTCGCTACGGGAGAGAAAGTCTCATCGTAGTCAACCTCTTGAACTTGCCGATAACCTTTAGCGACAAGTCGAGCTTTATAGATGGTAACATTACCATCTGCGTCCGTCTTCTTCTTAAAGATCCATTTGTTTTCTATCGCTCGATCATCGGGCAAGTCTGTCAAAGTCCATACTTTGTTTTCATACATGGATCCTATCTCGGATTGCATGGCTTCAAGCCATTTGTTGGAATCTGGGCCCGCCATCGCTTCTTCATAGTTCGAAGGTTCACCGTTGTCCAACAACATGATTTCCAGGACAGGGTTGCCATACCACTCTGGCGTGGAACGTGTCCTTGTGGACCTACGAAGTTCAGTAGCAACTTGATCCGAAGTACCTTGATCATCATCGTTAATTTCCTCTCCAGTCTGTGTAGGCACCACAGGAAAATTTTCCTGAGCTGCACTACTTTCCTGTTCAAGAGGTAGTACTTCATCGAGTTCTACTTTCCTCCCACTTACTCCTTTCGAGAGAAACTCTTTTTCCAGAAAGGATCCGTTCTTGGCAACAAAGATCTTGCCTTCGGATCTAAGGTAGAAGGTATACCCAATAGTTTCCTTAGGGTATCCTTGAAGACTCATTTTTCCGACTTGGGTTCGAGCTTTTCAGGTTGAAGTTTCTTGACATAAGCATCGCATCCCCAAACTTTTAGAAACGACAGCTTATGTTTCTTTTCCAAACCATAATTCATACAGTGTCGTCTCAACGGATTTAGACGGAGCCCTATTTAAAGTGAATGTAGCTGTCTCTAGAGCGTATCCCCAAAATGATAGCGGTAAATCAGTAAGAGACATCATAGATCGCAGCATATCCAATAGAGTGCGATTACGACGTTCGGACACACCGTTACATTGAGGTGTTCCAGGCGGCGTGAGTTGTGAAACGATTCCACATTTCCTTAAGTGTGTACCAAATTCGCGACTTAAATATTCTCCTCCACGATCTGATCGTAAGAACTTTATTTTTCGGTCACGTTGATTCTCCACCTCATTCTGAAATTCCTTGAACTTTTCAAAGGTCTCAGACTTGTGTTTCATCAAGTAGACATACTCATATCTACTCAAGTCATCAGTGAGAGTGAGAACATAACGATATCCTCCATGAGCCTCAACGCTCATTGGACCGCACACATCGGTATGTATGATTTCCAATAAGTTGGTTGCTCGCTCCATTGTTCCGAGAACGGAGTCTTGGTCATTTTGCCCATAAGGCATGGTTCGCATGTGTCAAATGATTCATAATCGAGAGACTCTAAAAGTCTATCAAGATGGAGCTTCTTCATGCGCTTGATACCAATGTGACCAAAGGCGGCGATTACCACAAGTATGTGGGACTATCGTTATCAACTTTACATCTTTTGGTATTCACACTATGAATATGTGTAACATCACGTTCGAGGTTCATTAAGAATAAAGCATTGACCATTGGAGGATGACCATAAAACATATCTCTCATATAAATAGAACAACCATTATTCTCGGATTTAAATGAGTATAAATCTCACATTAAACGAGAACCTGATACAATGTTCATGCTTAAACTTGGCACTAAATAACAATTATTGAGGTTTAAAACTAATCCCGTAGGTAAATGTAGAGGTAGCCTGCCGACGGCGATCACATCGACCTTGGAACCATTGCCGACGCGCATCGTCACCTCATCCTTTGCCAGTCTCCATTTATTCCGCAGCACCTGCTGTGAGTTACAAATATTAGCAACGACACCGGTATCACATACCCAGGAGTTACTACGAGTACTGGTAAGGTACACATCAATTACATGTATATCAAATATACCTTTAGTGTTGCCGGTCTTCTTGTCTACTAAGTATTTGGGGCAGTTCCGCTTCCAGTGACCCTTCCCTTTGCAATAAAAGCACTCAGTCTCGTGCTTGGGTCCATTCTTTGACTTCTTCCGGCAACTGGCTTACCGGGCGCGGCAACATCCTTGCCGTCCTTCTTGAAGTTCTTCTTACCCTTCCCCTTCTTGAACTTAGTGGTTTTATTGACCATCAACACTTGATGTTCTTTCTTGATTTCCACCTCTGCTGACTTCAGCATTGAAAATACTTCAGGAATAGTTTTCACCATCCCCTGCATATTGTAGTTCATCATAAAGCTCTTGTAGCTCGGTGGGAGCAACTGAAGGATTCTGTCAATGACCGCCTCGTCCGGGAGGTTGATGGCCACCGGGAATGACGGTTGTGCAACCTGACATTTTGAGTATGTGCTCACTGACAGAACTATTTTCCTCCATCTTACAACTATAGAACTTGTCGGAGACTTCATATCTCTCGACCCGGGCATGAGCTTGGAAAACCATTTTTAGCTCCTCGAACATCTCATATGCTCCGTGTTGCTCAAAACTCTTTTGGAGCTCCGGTTCTAAGATGTAAAGCATGCCGCACTGAACGAGGGAGTAATCATCAGCACGTGACTGCCAAGCGTTCATAACGTCTTGGTTCTCTGGGATGGGTGCTTCACCTAGCGGTGCTTCTAGGACATATCGTTTCTTGGCAGCTATGAGGATGATCCTAAGGTTCCGGACCCAGTCCGAATAGTTGCTGCCATCATCTTTCAGCTTGGTTTTCTCTAGGAACGCGTTGAAGTTCATGTTGACATGAGCGTTGGCCATTTGATCTACAAGACATTTTTTGCAAAGATTTTAGACTAATGTTCATGATAATTAAGTTCATCTAATCAAATTATATAATGAACTCCCACTCAGATTTGACATCCCTCTAGTCATCTAAGTGTTACATGATCCGAGTCGACTAGGCCGTGTCCGATCATCGCGTGAGACGGACTAGTCATCATCGGTGAACATCTCCATGTTGATCGTATCTTACATACGACTCATGTTCGACCTTTCGGTCTCTTGTGTTCCGAGGCCATGTCTGTACATGCTAGGCTCGTCAAGTTAACCTAAATGTTTTGCATGTGTAAAATTGTCTTACCTGTTGTATGTGAACGTAGGAATCTATCACACCCGATCATCACGTGGTGCTTCGAAACGACGAACTTTAGCAATGGCGCACAGTTAGGGAGAACATTTTCTTGAAATTATTATAAGGGATCATCTTATTTACTACCGTTGTTCTAAGTAAACAATATGCAAAAACATAATAAACATCACATGCAATTATATAGTAGTGACATGATATGGCCAATATCATATAGCTCCTTTGATCTCCATCTTCGGGGCTCCATGATCATCTTGTCACCGGCATGACACCATGATCTCCATCATCATGATCTCCATCATCGTGTCTCCATGAGGTTGCTCGCCAACTATTACTTCTACTACTATAGCTAACGGTTTAGCAATAAAGCAAAGTAATTACATGGCGTTGAATCAATGACACGTAGGTCATACAATAATTAAGACAACTCCTATGGCTCCTGCCGGTTGTCATACTCATCGACATGCAAGTCGTGATTCCTATTACAAGAACATGATCTCATACATCACAATATATCATTCATCATTCATCACAACTTTTGGCCATATCACATCACAAGGCAATTGCTGCAAAAACAAGTTAGACGTCCTCTAATTGTTGTTGCATCTTTTACGTGGCTGCAATAGGGTTCTAGCAAGAACGTTTTCTTACCTACGAAAAAGCCACAACATGATTTGTCAACTTCTATTTACCCTTCATAAGGACCATTTTCGTTGAATCCGCTCCAACTAAAGTGGGGGAGACAGACACCCGCTAGCCACCTTATGCAACTAGTGCATGTCCGTCGGTGGAACCTGTCTCACGTAAGCGTACGTGTAATGTCGGTTCAGGCCGCTTCATCCCACAATACCGCTGAAGCAAAATAAGACTAGTAGCGGCAAGAAAGTTGACAACATCTACGCGCACAACAGATTTATGTTCTACTCGTGCAATAGAGAACTACGCATAGACCTAGCTCATGATGCCACCTGTTGGGGAACGTTGCAGAAAATAAAAAATTTCCTATGGTTTCACCAAGATCCATCTATGAGTTCATCTAGCAACGAGTGATAGGAGTGCATCTACATACCTTTGTAGATCGCGAGCGGAAGCGTTCAAGTGAACGGGGTTGAGGGAGTCGTACTCGTCGTGATCCAAATCACCGATGACCAAGTGCCAAACAGACAGCACCTCCGCGTTCAACACACGTACGGAGCGGATGACGTCTCCCACGCCTTGATCCAGCAAGGAGGAGGGAGAGGTTGATGAAGATCCAGCACGACGGCGTGGTGGTGGATGCAGCAGAGTTTCGGCAAGGCTTCGCCAAGCGACTACGGGAGGAGGAGGTGTAGCAAGGGGGAAGGGAGGCGCCAGGTGCAAGGGTGCAGCTGCCCTCCCTCCCCCCTCTATATAGGGTCCCAGGCGCCCGGCCCTAGGAGATCGGATCTCCTAGGGGCGGCGGCCAAGGGGGTGGAGTGCCCCCAAGGCAAGTGGGCGCCCTCCCTAGGGTTCCCAACCCTAGGCGCAGAGGGGCCAGGGCTGCGCACCAGCCCACCAGGGGCTGGTTCCCCTCCCACTTCAGCCCATGGGGCCCTCCGGGATAGGTGGCCCCACCCGGTGGACCCCCGGGACCCTTTCGGTGGTCCCGGTACAATACCGGTGGACCCCGAAACTTTCCCGATGGCCGGAACTCGACTTCCCATATATAATTCTTTACCTCCGGACCATTCCGGATCTCCTCGTGACGTCCGGGATCTCATCCGGGACTCCGAACAACTTTCGGTTTGCTGCATACTCATATTCATACAACCCTAGCATCACCGAACCTTAAGTGTGTAGACCCTACGGGTTCGGGAGACATGTAGACATGACCGAGACGGCTCTCCGGTCAATAACCAACAGCAGGATCTGGATACCAATGTTGGCTCCCACATGCTCCTCGATGATCTCATCGGATGAACCACGATGTCGAGGATTCAAGCAACCCCGTATTCAATTCCCTTTGTCAATCGGTATGTTACTTGCCCGAGATTCGATCGTCGGTATCCCAATACCTCATTCAATCTCGTTACCGGCAAGTCAATTTACTCGTACCGTAATGCATGATTCCGTGACCAAACACTTGGTCACTTTGAGCTCATTATGATGATGCATTACCGAGTGGGCCCAGTGATACCTCTCCGTAATACGGAGTGTCAAATCCCAGTCTTGATTCGTGACAACCCAACAGACACTTTCGGAGATACCTGTAGTGCACCTTTATAGTCACCCAGTTACGTTGTGACGTTTGGTACACCCAAAGCACTCCTACGGTATCCGGGAGTTACACGATCTCATGGTCTAAGGAAAAGATACTTGACATTGGAAAAGCTCTAGCAAAACGAACTACACGATCTTGTGCTATGCTTAGGATTGGGTCTTGTCCATCACATCATTCTACTAATGATGTGATCCCGTTATCAATGACATCCAATGTCCATAGTCAGGAAACCATGACTATCTGTTGATCAACGAGCTAGTCAACTAGAGGCTCACTAGGGACATATAGTGGTCTATGTATTCACACGTGTATTATGATTTCCGGATAATACGATTATAGCATGAATAAAAAGTCAATTATCACGAACAAGGAAATATAATAATAATCCTTTTATTATTGCCTCTAGGGCATATTTCCAACAAGATCATGCTCAAACAAAACTTCAGTTTCATATTTTAGTGCTACGTATGTCGCCCGACTATTGGATCTTAGGATTTTGGACAGTACATTGTAATATTGCTATGAAATTCCTACACGAGCTCGGTGGTGAGGTCGGTGGCAGGCAGAAGGGAGGACGTAATTGAGCAATTTAGTTCGGGTGGAGGAAAAGGCCAAGAGATTAGTGTGATCATGCATTGTGGTTGTGCCAAAGAGGGAGGTTAGTAAGGGCTGAGGGATATCCCAGGTATATCTTGGCTGTGGGATGAAAGCTGAATCGATGGCGTAAGGGTGGTCTGACAATTGATTCGCATAGGGCCACCGATATGAAGTGTTTCCCCAGATATAATGGGCGCTCGCCAAGCAGAAACCTGTAAGCTTTTGCCTTGCACGGAAGCTTCATAAAGACATGTACTAAATTTCACAAGAGAAAAATAAAGTGGTTCTAGTCGGAAACCACATTTTTCATGAGGCAGAATGTTTCTCTTCAATCCGGCTGTCATAACTAATGAAAACCCCTCACTCCGCGGCTCGGATCAATCCTCCTCTGAACGAATTAACAAACCCTCACACACCGTATGCCTCCACACCTTTGAGCCTCACACGGTGCATACATACATAGGTGCAAGAGTGACTGAGGAATTAACAGCGGTTCGACGGATCTATGGACGAACCAAGTCCTGTGAGCTCAGAAAATCCAAATCCTCCTATGGAAGTAACAAGAAGTCATCTAAAAAAATGATTGACATGAAGCCAATTTGTGCATGGCTAAATTAGATTGGTAATTTATCTTCACAATATCTTAGAATCTATATAAGCCCAAGATTATGTAATAATTTTACATGTAAGATCATTATTTTGTTGTGACCTCTGTGAACAAGGGCCGTGATTATTTTGTGACTGTATTACCCGAGAAAACTAAATCAAGAAATCCCAAATTAGCTGTTGTCGCTCTACTATATCTGTCCTTTTAGGTTCGCGGTAAATAGCTTTAGACAAAAATCATGCTGAAACAGAGCTTTAGTTTCATATTTTAGTTCTACATATGCCGCCAGACTATTGGATATTAGGATTCTGGATTGTACTTGTCATTGTAATATTGCTATGAAATTAATTTATCTGTTTTATTTTGTACGCATCTCTTGGGAACCAGTTTATGTTCTTATAAAATGAGATGGTAATGGTTCATGCATTAGGGTGACGTGTCATGCCACTACAACAGGAAGTTGCAAAAGGGTTGATGATAATGGTAGAATTGGAAGTTCTTTCTACTATGTTCATGAATTTCTCATTCTTCTCATTATGTTCGTCATTATTTACCAAATTCACTAAATTTCCTACACGAGCTTGGCATTGAGGTGGGTCGCAGGCAGGAGAGAGGATCATAGGTGGGTAATTTAGTTTGGGTGGAGGAAACGGGTGAGAGATAAGTGGGATCATGTGAATGTGGCAATGTCAAAGAGGGAGGTTAGAATGGAGCGAGGGGTTTCCTTGGTATATCTAGGCTGTGGGAGAAAGCTGAATCGATGGCGCAGGATGGTCTGACGATTCATTCATATAGGAATACCGATAGGAAGTGTTTCCCTAGATATCAGGGGTGCTTGCCGACTAGAAACCCGTAAGCTTTTACCTTGCACTGAACCTTCATAAATACAGGCACCTAAATTTCACAAGAAAAAATAAGGTGGTACTAGTTGGGAACCACATGGCTGGTACTTATGGCCATGGAAAATAATTAATAGCCTTCGTTTAGCAACACATTTTCTTAAAACAAAATATATAATGAACAACGCATATGCTTCCAGCCAACCATGTTATATAAGATGGACAGAGTAGCATTGACCAAACAGCTATTGTCCTTACAAAGTGGAATAGAACGAGAAAGAGGTACAAAGCTTGCCACGGCTGACTTTTGATGAAAGCCAAATTGCAACTCGTGGGATTGAGAGGCATGAGGAATTGCTCGTATGCTTATTGGTCATCACGGCCTTCTCCTTTGCCGTTATTGTCCGCATGGGTTGAACGTCCACCTATTGTTGTTCTAACCTATGGTATGTAATCTTAGCTCAAGGAACAGGCTCTTGGGACTCCGGCTACGATGGGATCGTTGCAGGCTGGGCCACCTAGTCTATAGCTTGAGTTCGGCTCCATATCTTCAACTTGTAGGGAAACTGGTCGATAGATAGTGTTGCTATATTCTGACAGAATCCAGCACACGCTGGGCGCACATTTGGGATACCATTCCTGGAATCTCTTTCTCAAAAGAACTTGCTTCTCTTATCAGTTTAAAAAAAACTAGCTTCTCTTATCAGTATATTCTTTTTTAAGCTGTAAGTTCTGTTGTTTCGAAAGCCCGTATCAGTGGATTGGATTCTACTGTGGAAGAGATTTGCTCTGCCCCACATGCATGCACAGGCAGCTCCTCGGTCGATCTCGCCAGTTGCCCCGACTAACTGAAACCGCTCGCTGTGGTTACCGGATCAGATCCTCCGCTGAACGAACTAAACCCACCCTCGTGCGCGCCGTACATGTCGTCTCCACAACTTCGTCCACCCCGCGGTGCAGCCGTAAGTTCGTGTGGATTGACCGATCGATCGAGGAGCCTAGGGCAATGAGCTTATACGAACACAATCCAAATCCTTCTATGGGAACTAATAACAAGCCATCTAGTTGGAGAAAAGCTAACAAGATGCCAATTTGTGTGATTTTCTAAGTGAGATTGGAAATTTATTTTTAGAAACAAGGCTATTTCTCACGCAGATTGGCAATTTATCTTTGCGATATCTTAGATTCTATACAAGTCCAAGATTCTGCAATAATTTTACATGCTAGATGATCATTTGAGTGTGGCCTCTGTGAGCAAGGACCTTTATTATTTGGTTATCAGATCTTTATTTTTCTTCAGAGACAACATTACCCGAGAAAAATAAATCTAGAAATCTCTAACTATTCCTTGTCGCTCTATTTCGTGTGTCCTTTTAGGTTTGTGTTAAGTATTCCCACAAAAAAAAGGTTTGCATTAAGTAGAACTAGGTATAATGATCATGCTCAAATTGAACTTCAGTTTTAGATTTAGTGCTACATACACCTCCCGACATTTGGATGTCGGCATGCCGGGATCTGGGTCTATTATCATTGGACTATAACGGAATAACAACACACCGTTCACTCGGGTTCGAATAAAAAAGGGGGCAACCAAAAAAGTACTTGCTGCCATGCCACTGCATAGGTAGTAAGCGTGATGATTCCACTAGCATTAACAATAGCACTATGCGTACAAAGCCATCTGTCAAAAGATACATGCTAAGTAGCAAATGTCTGCATGGTGATTTTGTGCATTTTAACATCTATCACAAGGCATCAAGTACATATGTGCCTCAAGGAAGATTGGAATGATAACTGATGTTCCGCATCATACTAACCTACAAACCGAAGTAAAATGCGGTTCGGATCGGTCTACTATCTCAGTTGTAATTTGGACCATGTGTATGTACTTGTTTTAACAGAACATTACATGCATCTTCCACCAACTAATTTTCACAGTTCACAATAAACTGCATGGTTCATTGATTTTTGGCCAGTTTCGAGGCACCATGTCGAGCTGCCATGGCTGCTCTCGATTCACATTTGTTCAATGAGTAGTGTTTGTCCTACCCCTTCCATTTGTTAACTTTGTGGCTTAACTTGCAAACCTCCAAATCACGGCCGATGTTAACGAACCAACCCAACTAAGTGCAATATTATTTTTCATATGTGCAAGGCGATTTGGTTTTGTAATGAAAGAGAAGTTAGTTTTGGCTTTGTACACTTGTGTCTAATTATCACCATTCATTTGTTATAAATAACCAAGCTCGTTACGAAGTAATGTTCCATTTGCAATGCAAGTACCATGACGCACTAAAAATTTAAGCTTCATATGATTATGAAGTTTGTGGTGCCTTGCACTGGAGCTTCATGAAGACAAGCACCTGAATTTCACAAGAGAAAATAGAAGTGTTGCTAGTCAGAAATCACATGCTTCCTGCTCATGGTCATGATCAATAGTTAGTCTTTGCTAAATGTAACATTGTAGTAAAATAAACAATGCAATAGTGCACCTGCTTCCAGCAAACCCATGTTATAAAGGATGGATTGAGTAGCATAAACCAAACATGTTACTACCAGTCTACCACCTATAGCTCTTGCAAGAGAAGGAAGAGAGACACAGCAAGTTGAATGCCATGGTACAGATCTGGCTTTTGGATGAGAGCCAAACTAGAAACTACAACTCGCAGGACTGGAAGCCGTGGGAACTTCTTGCATGCGTCTTGGTTATCGCTACTTTTTGCTTTCCCGTTGTTGTTCACTTGTTTTGAATTCTGATCAATTGTGGTCCAAAGCGAGGGTAAGTGGCCTATGAGTCGAGGAGCATATCCCAGGAGGACTTGTACTCTGGGGTCAAGCCTGGGGTATGTGCAAGTTGTTCAACTTACAAAGGTATCAAGCCGGACACGTCAACCGTCTTACCTCAATCAACGATTGGTCGCGTCATAAAGAAATCATCAGAGGTGGAAGGAGGGTTGGTCCTCACATGTTACCAGCATATGCAATGGCGGAGCTATGTGTTGTGCGGGGGGCGGGGGGGAGGGGGCGTTGTGGCCCCCAAGCTTTAAACCAATTTGTGAAGGAAAACATTAGGAGGAGTTATATGTAAACTTTTTCAGCTTTTGGCCCCTCCACAAACACTCGTATTTTGTCATTGTCCGAAGGAAAAGTCCGTCTAGCTCCGCCACTGAGCCTAGGTCTAGATAATTAGTCTGTTGCCAGCGTCAACTGAGTCCAAAACTATTAGAAATGCATCACTCAATGTAAATTGCTCACGAGACAAGCAAGTTTGACGGTATGTACAAAGAAATTTTCTTAGTCTTGACATGATAGCCGAAACCATATGTAATATAATCCTGTTTAGGTGACTAATTTTTTTTGGTTGAGTGATTGCTTAAACTACTACATACATATAAATCTGATGTTGTTGCCTCAGTCATAATGGCCACTGGATTTCATTTTGGAAGGACTCCTCGTATGCGCTTTTTTTTTTTGCGAAGGCTCGTATGCGCTTAAGAGAGAGGAGGAATGGCCTCACTTGCATTCCTTTCCACATTCTGCGACGCCTCACTCTCTAGCAGGTGGCATATATGCCAGGTAGAAATGGATGCTTCTTTTTTTCAAACCATCAAGGCAAATATTTTGAGGTTCAAAAAAGAAAGGTGCGACCCATAAAAACCACACAGACCAAGAAGCTTAAATGACCCAAGGATCACTAATCCAAGAATCAGCAATCCACGACTCGAAGACGACCAACCCCAGTATAGACAAGAACATAAGTACAATGTCCATTTGGAAATAAGTGGCCATTTTTTAGTTCAAATGGAGGGAGTACATGACAAGACAATCATAAAAGCGAGTTCCACCTGCTGCAAGAGCTAGCAGTCAGCTACATCATAACCCAGAACTACTACGACCGCAGCAACGGAAGCACGACACCACGGATGAGCAGGGCGATCAAATCAGGCTCGGTAACAAAATACAAAGTCAGCGCAAGATAAAACGGAGGTGACGACATGAAACCTTCAAGATGCCTGCAGCAGCTCCTTGATATCATATCCCTGCAGCTGAAACACAAAAACAAAGAAATTAAATTAGTTTTAAGCACTTCTATATTTTTCTTCCACAAAAGGTAGGAGCTCTGTCAATCAGTATAAGACGGCAACATTTATGTAGAAAAAAAAGGATCAGGGACCAGCATGAGGGGGGAACTGAAAATGAGCAATGCCAAAAAGCACCCTAAGCGACAGAGCATAGTGAACCACATTGCATACAGGTAGGAAAATGGCTATCAGTTGTACAACAAAATGGTGACATAAAGATAATATATACCTGAGAACGGTTAGTAACAATGTTACTCCAGAATTCCAAACAGCATGAATTGCAATAGGAATAAGAAGATTCCGAGTTTGAGAATATGAGAATCCGAGTGCCACACCTGTGCTGTGCACATTCAAAACATGGGAAAGATAGTCATCTCCACACTGTCAAATCATGTACCACAACAACTCTGCATATCAATATATGACCTCACGATTGTTGGTGATTTGTTCGATTCTAGGCAACACATAACTAGTACTTACAGCTGAGACCTTGTGATAGTGGGTTTCAGCATACTGCAGTTTTTTGCAGTATCCTGCTAAGTTACTGTTAATGTAGTCACCTACCAAGCACAAAAAAGTTGGGGAAACTCTTCTGGTGTAAACATGAGCGAAGGCAAACACCACAGCTGTGATTAGAACAGATACTGGCGTAGGAAACCTATATAAGAAACAAATTATATATCCCTTTATGGTACAGAATTGCAGATGCACCAATCTACAGTTTTACATTTCTTGGTACGCACAGGAAATCCCTTAAAAAGAAGCATTAATAAGTTTCTGGACCAATAAAAAGTTATGCATATTTACCACATAGTCAAGGATACAATTAGAAATCCTCTAAACAAAGTTTGCTCCAAAATTGGTTCGAGAACCCCGGTGATGATAGTACTTCGCTGCATGCTGATGGACTTCTTTGCCTCATCAAACAAAGCAATTCTCATCCCAACGATGTCTATGCACTGGATTTCTGACTGCCAGAACGAACCACCTCCTGAACTACACTAGGTTTATGTCTCTTTGCGTTTCTCTGGGAGGTTGGTTATCCTGAATTTGTAACACTAAACATTGTATTTCTATATTCTCTTAATTGATAAGGAGATCACTGCAAGAAGTTCAAGTTCCTCAAAAACAAAACCTTGTATATATGACACATATCCCAAGCTGAACTAGGAGACCTAAAGAACAACCCTGAACTGCAGCTTGTTCGTCGACTGACGCTTGTTTCTCGACTAATAGGCCACTCAGCCTTAAACTGCAGTATTGTTGACAAAAGCTGCAGTATCATTGACGAAAGATGCTGTGAAGTGAAGAACAATGCCAAAGGAGAAGTCCCCGGTGACAAAATTGTATATTAGCAGTTCCCCGTGTCTCTCAATCCCACCAGTTGCAATTTAACTCCCATCCAAAGGCCATAATGGAACCATGGCGATCAACTTGCTTTGCCTATTTTCTTTTCTCTCTTCCATTTTGCAACAAGTATAGGTTGTAGTATCATGTTTTCTCTATGCTACATTCTTCATCTTTTATAACATAGGTTGACTCGAAGCAGATGCACATCGCTTTCTTGTTTCTCTTTTTTTTTTCCTAAAAAAATTAATACTATCAATTACCTATCGTGGCCATGAGCAGGAAGCATCTGGTACTTATCTAGGACTGCTTTTATTTTCTATTATACAATTGTGGTGCTTGTCTTTATGAAGCTTCAATACCAGACAATATGGTTGTCGCGGTCTTATATAAAGCTTATAGGATGTTTGTTTATCCCATCACTTCCATTGTAAAATGGAAAATTACTCAATAGCAAGCTTATTCAGAACATAAATTGATGGTTCGTTACACATATGTACAAAACCCAAAACACTTGTCTTTCCTTACAAAATTAAATCAATTTTCAAATAAGAAAAATAATATTGCCCTTAACTGGCTTGGTTGATTGATATAGATCCTAGTTTGGAATTTCATTAGTTAAAAAGGTACGGACATGAATTTTTGGGACAGGGTGCCACGCGAGGATGAAATCTGAGCTGTTCATCTGTGCTATGAGATTAGCACTTAACATAGCAAATTAATGAATACGATACAGTGCTTTAATTTGGTGTGTGCAATAGCAGAAAACGTCTTACCTCTCTCGAGGGACGTGGTTCACGTTATAAAGAGAGGGGGGCGCGACCCCAACGATCGTTACAAAGAGATCAGAGAGATCGTTACAGAGAGGGATTCTCAGGAGAGATTACTTGGAGAGGAGATAGAGATAGTTACAATTGTGATATGTTTAAACTAACAACCAAATCTATCTCTATGCCGAACACCAGCCGAACACCTCCTGGTTGGGATCGTGACGTGCATGAAACGTTGTCTAACACCCTCCCTTAATCACAACTTCATTTAGTTGAGATTATGCTTGAAGTCTTCAAAGCTTCTTGTGGGCAAGGGCTTTGTGAATCCATCTGCAAGTTGATCTCTGGAATGCACAAGGCGAATGTCAAGTTGTTTCTGAGCAACTCTTTCTCTGACAAAGTGAAAATCAATCTCTATATGATTTGTCCTGGCATGAAACACCGGATTTGCAGAGAGATATGTAGCACCCAGGTTGTCACACCATAAGCAGGGAGCTTGTTTACTTTGTACACCAAGTTCCTTCAACATGGACTGAACCCATATTATTTCAGCTGTAGCATTAGCCAACGCCTTGTATTCTGCCTCTGTACTCAACCTGGATACAGTGGCATGTTTACGTGCACACCATGATATCAAATTTAGTCCAAAGAATACTGCAAAGCCACTAGTAGAGCGTCTGTCATCTAGACAGCCTACCCAATTAGAGTTAGAGAATGCACTGACAAGAGTGAAGGGTGATTTGCTAAAGTTCAGTCCTAAGTTCAGAATATGCTTCACATATCGAACTATACGTTTTGTAGCTGTCAAATGAACATTGGTAGGTGCATGAAGAAACTGGCAGACTTTGTTAACACCAAAGGACAGATCAGGTATGGTAAGTGTAAGATACTGAAGAGCTCCTACCAAACTCCTGTATTTTGTGCTATCCTCTTGATTCAAGGGCTCACCTTCTGCAAGAGATAGTTTTTCTAAGCTACACAACAGAGTGGGAGAAGGCTTGCATCCCTGTAACCCGGTCTTCTTAACCAAATCGGTGGCATATTTTTCTTGAGAGAGAAGAAGTCCATCTTTGTGCTTCTTAACCTCAGTCCCAAGAAAATAGTGCAAGTCACCAAGATCCTTTAGAGAAAATTCTGCACTTAGATCCTTAAGAAGTCCTCTGATAGCTTCATCAGATGAGCTGGTTACAATAATATCATCAACATATATGAGAACAAATATGCATGTGTTGGACTTGTTGTAGATGAACAATGATGTGTCAGATTTAGAGGGAACAAAACCAAGTGCTTGCATTTTGTGACAGAGACGAGCATACCATGCCCTCGGAGCCTGTTTTAACCCATATAGTGCCTTATCAAGCTTGAATACATATGAAGGAGCATTCTTACTCTCAAACCCAGGAGGTTGTTTCATGTACACTTCCTCTTCCAGAACACCATGGAGAAACGCGTTCTGAATATCAAGCTGTCTGAGACTCCATCCTATGGAAACAGCAATAGATAGGACAAGACGAATGGTGGCAGCCTTTACAACTGGACTAAACGTGTCCTCATAGTCTATGCCATATCTCTGTTTAAAACCTTTTGATACTAGCCTAGCCTTACAATGATCAACAGTTCCATAAGCTTTTCTTTTAATACTGAAAACCCACTTGCAATCAATTAAATTTTTACCTTGCTGTGGGGGAACCATAGTCAGGGCCTGCTTTGGACCAGTGCGAGAGGTGCGACGGCCCGGGGCCCAGACTAAAAGGGGGCCCATAGTATATACGCAGTATATATATATTACGGAGTAGTGAAAAAAAAAAGAATGACTAACGTCCAGCCCTGGTAGCTCTGAGCCCACCCAGCAAGCAGCATGCAACCATCACTAGGGCCTGCCCAGCAAGCCCGAACAGCGACGTTGCCTTGTCGTTCTCCTATCCAAGGAGACGCACCGACACAGGAGCACGGAGACGCATCTACACAGCAGCACGCCGCCTGACGCCGACACCAAGCACCACACCGAACCTAGAGCTGAGTTTGGGGATCAAATCGGCAAGAATTCGGGGAAGAGATCAACTGATCAAGATCATCATTCAGAAGGTAATAATTCTCAGATCAATCTATTCATAAATCATAATCTATAGGCGAATATTTTCCGGTGGTCTCAATTCTGAAACTTCTCATCTAAACATAACATCTTCAATCTCTGATACTGTATTTGTGTTTCTCACTTGCAGCATAATCATGTTACCTAAAAAACATCTATCTGGCTGTGAGAAAAGAAACAACAAGAAAAGAGTAGACAAGTTGATTAAATCTCAGGAAGGCGCTATGGATATGTTTGTCGTGAGGACGGGTGCTGCTACAAATTCAGAGCAATTATATATCACAAATGGTGAAGAAAAACCTGATGATACTAAGAATGCCTATGAGGAAAATCATGTCGAGGAAAATCATGTTGAGGAAAATAATGCTGCGGAAAATGATGCCGATCAGCACACGATAAATAATGCTGCGGAAAATAATGCTTCGGAAAGTGACCATGAGAATCTTGGAAATGCAGATGAGCAGGGTTCTTCTTTTGATATATATGATCCTAGAACTTGGAATATTCTTGACAATAAATCAAGAGATATTCTCATTGAAAAAGGACCTATAAGGGAATACAATCTTGAGTTTCCGAAGATGAAATTAGTGGCAGGCATTTTTCATATGATTACTACACAAGAAAGTTAAGGAATGGCGAGTTCAGTGATCGGAGGTGGTTAGTGTACTCTAAACATGTGAATAAAGTCTACTGCTTTTGTTGCAAATTGAAATCTGGAAAAAGCAAAAGTCTGCTAGCATCCGAGGGATTGAAGGATTGGAGACATCTTAGTGAGAAGCTCAAATTGCATGAGAATAGTGTTGAGCATATCACTAACATGAATACTTGGAATGAGGTAAGGCTGAGGCTAAGTAAGAAGGAAACAATAGATAAAGACATGCAACAAGAGATTGCAAGGGAGAAGGAGCGATGGAGACTTGTTTTAATTAGAATTGTTGCTGCTGTGAAATTTCTTGCTAAACATAGTCTGGCTTTTCGAGGATCGAATGAGAAATTATATCAAGATAACAACGGAAATTTTTTGGGAGTAATTGAAATGATGGCAGAATTTGATCCTGTAATGCAAGAGCATCTTCGACGCATTCAGAATAGTGAAATCCATCATCATTATCTTGGCCATAATATTCAGAATGAGTTAATTTCCCTTCTTGGTCGCAGTGTTAAATATTCTCTGTTGAGGATAATCAAGGATGCAAGGTATTTCTCTGTCATCTTGGACTGTACATCTGACGTGAGCCATCAAGAACAAATGACTCTAATTGTGAGGTGCGTAAACATGTCAAGTACTACTAAAAAAATAGAGGAGTTTTTTCTGGAGTTCTTGAAGGTGGATGATACATCTGGACTTGGACTTTATAATGTGTTAATAGATTCACTTAAATCTGTTGGTTTGGATGTTAAAGATATTCGTGGACAAGGGTATGACAATGGTTCGAACATGAAGGGAAAACACCAAGGGGTACAGAGCAGACTACTTGAAACTAATCCAAGAGCATTATTCATGCCATGCGCTTGTCATAGCCTGAACTTTACTCTTAGTGATATGGCAAAATCTTGCGGTAAAGCTATTACCTTCTTTGGTGTTGTACAAAGAATTTATATATTGTTTTCAAGCTCTACTAAAAGATGGCAGCTATTGCTTGATCATGTTCCAAAAATGACAGTTAAGTCTTTGTGTAACACTCGATGGGAGAGTCGAATAAAGAGTGTTCAGGCTATCAGATATCAAGCGCCCGAGTTAAGAAAAGCATTACTGGAATTGAAGAGAACTTCTACCGATGACGCCAAGACTAAGAGCAATGCAAAATCTTTGGCTAGCGCACTTGAGAAATTTGAATTTTTACTTGGCATGGTCATTTGGCATGACATTTTGTTCACTGTAAACATGGTGAGTAAGAAGTTGCAGTCTAAGTTTGTGTGCATTGATGTTACTCTTAAACAGATTGAAGACGCCATCTCATATTTTAAGAAGTACAGAAATGACAGCTTTGCAACTAGTCTGGATATTGCGAGATCTATTGCAATTGACATGGGTGTACAACCTTTGTTTCCTGTCAAGAGACGTATTACTAGAAAAAGACAGTTTGATGAAATTAGTGGCAATGACGAAAATAACCAGAATGAAGAAACGCAAGCAAGTGAGGTGGAATCATTTAGAGTTAAATACTTTTCGGTGATGATTGATGTTGCAATTGCTTCCCTAACTACTAGATTTGAGGAACTGAAGAAATTTGGGAGCATATTTGGTTTCTTGTTCAACTCGAAAGAGTTGAAGTCCTTGGGTGATAATGATCTAAGAAGATGTTGCACTAATTTTGTCAACAAATTCACTCATGGTAAGTCATCAGATGTCGATCTAGATGATTTCGTTTCTGAACTAAAAGTACTGCAGATGACATTGCCAAACACATTCATGTCAGCGGATCAGATATTTGAGTTTGTTAGAGATGCGGATTGTTATCTAAATGTCTCAATTGCTTATCGTATCCGTTTGACCGTACCTGTGACTGTTGCATTAGCTGAAAGGAGTTTCTCAAAATTGAAACTATTGAAAAATTATTTGAGGTCAACGATGTCTCAAGAAAGATTGAATGGATTGGCCATGTGCTGCATTGAGAAGAATATGCTGGATAGTATTGATGTTGACACTCTCATTGATGATTTTGCGTCAAAAAATGCACGAAAGTCTCGTTTCACATGATCACTGGAGGTTAGCATGCTATTTCTATATGTTTTTTCTGCGTTGTAACTTCCATGATACTTGGTTTGGAACAAAGACATGGAAAATGACATATGCTTGATTCTACTAAAGAAATATTAGTTTTATGATTTTATAGCAATTTTATATTTTCATGTATCAAATTGGATTTTTCTCTCTATTGGGCCCACTGGTCGGGTTCGCACCGGGGCCTTCAAAATCATAGAGCCGGCCCTGACCATAGTGTTCCTCCGGTAAACGGGAGTTGCATAATCTCATATTCATAGGAACATGTATAAGTCATGAAGAAAGCAATAGCAACATACTAAATGATCAAGTGCTAAGCTAACGGAATGGGTCGAGTCAATCACATCATTCTCCAATGATGTGATCCCGTTAATCAAATGACAACTAATGCCTATGGCTAGGAAACTTAACCATCTTTGATTCAACGAGCTAGTCAAGTAGAGGCATACTAGTGACATTATGTTTGTCTATGTATCCAGACATGTACTAAGTTTCCGGTTAATACAATTCTAGCATGAATAATAAACATTTATCATGAAATAAGGAAATAAATAATAACTTTATTATTGCCTCTAGGGCATATTTCCTTCAATATGATGATGCATGATGCAAGCATGAAGAGTTATTATATATCAGCGGGTGAAATGAACATGGATTGGATTGAAGTGAAGGCAACATGCACGTGGTGCATGTCGAAAGTAGTACAATCCAAACTTGATCAAGTTAGGATTAGTATTACTTTCGACATGCACCACATGTTGCCTTCACTTCAATCCAAGCCATGTTTAGGCATAGCAGTACGTAGCGTTGGTAAACCAAGCACGGAGGAGAGGACACTTCTCTCTATTAGCTACCTAATAACAACCTAAATTAACCCCCAAAACCCCTAAATCAGCCCTTTAAAAAAACAAAAACCTCAGCTCCAGCCAGATGCTGACGCGTGGATGCCTATTGGTCCCTTTGCCGTTGTTGTCCGCATGGGTTGAACGTCCACCTATTGTTGTTATAACCTAGGGTATGTAGTCTTAGCTCAAGGAACAGGCTCTTGGGACTCCGGCTACGACTGGATCGTTGCAGGCTGGGCCACCTAGTCTATAGCTTGAGTTCGGCCCCATATCTTCTAACTTGTAGAGAAACTGGTCGATAGATAGTGTTGCTATATTCCCAAGGAATCCAGCACACGCTGGGCGCACATTTGGGATACCATTCCTCGAATCTCTTTCTCAAAGAAACTTGCTTCTCTTATCAGTTTTAAAAAAATGGCTTCTCTTATCAGTCGATTCGTTTTTTAAGTTGTAGGTTCATGTTGTTTCGAAAGCTCATATCAGTGGGTTCTACTGTGGGAGAGAATTGTTCTTTTAGAGAATAGACACAACCCGAGCCCTACGTTGCGCGGATACTTCAGAAAGCGCGCGTATCCAGCCGGATACTGCCCCGATACTCGGATACTGCCCCGATACGGCCTGATACGTATCCTGTAAGTATTGCTCGATTTTTTGATTTTTAAAAAAGAAAATAATGTTTGATACTCCTAAGATGCGATACTTTTTGATACCTAAAAGCCCTCGTTCGACGTGAAATCCCCTCAATAGTAAAGGTGAACCTTTTGAAGATACCCAACATGGGCATGAGTTCATGCCAAAACATGATTGTCAATGTTCGTGTTCAATTGAAAGGTGAGCAAGAGAGAGTCAATGCACTGATTGGAACAACTAACCGGAAAAATCCCATTGCCAATTAATGAAAGAGGACCAAGTGCAAGAAAACGAAGAGAATAATCCTATTGAGGCATGCTTTGACCTAGAAGCTCTATTTTGTTTCCAATATTCTTAATAGTTAATATTTGTAATATCTATATATAGATGTATCGCTGTATCCATGTTTTCAGAAAATTGGCGTATCGGGCATATCCCCGTATCGCGTATCCGATACGTATCCACGTATCCGTGCAACGTAGCCGAGCCCGAGAAGGGCTCGAGCATAGCCCGGCTTTGAATTAACAAAGCCATCAACCGGCCAGGATTACAGCGGAAACAGACCAAGCAATAAGGAAAGAAAATAAAGCTGGGATGCAACCCTGCAGCGGCCGATACAAGGAGCTAAAGGAAAGCACAAGCGCAACGATAAAAGAAAAGGCTACAACTTGACGATCTAAGTTCTTGAGGGGAATCACGCCACCGGAAGAGATCGCCCTGCACCCAAAGCCAACATGATTGAAAGCCACCACCAACAGACGGGGGCCAACTCTTCACGCACAGGCACTCCTGAATCATGTGCATGAATGTGGCACCAGCATTCTTGAGGCCAAAGGGCATAGTAACATAGAAAAAACACCTGAACGGGGTGATGAAAGCTGTCTTTATCTCATCAGGTCCACACAGTCGGATGTGATGGTACCCGGAATAAGCATCCAAGAAGGACAGTCGCTCACATCCCGCAGTTGAGTCGACTATCTGGTCGATGCGGGGCAGAGGGAAATGATCTTTCGGGCAGGCCCGATTGATGTGCTTGAAGTCAATACACATTCGGAGTGATTTGTCTTTCTTGGGAACCATAACAATATTGGCGAGCCACTCGGAGTGGTATATCTCGTGGATGAACTCAACAGCTAGGAGCCGAGCCACCTCCTCGCCAATGGCTTTTCTCTTCTCCGTGGCGGACCGACGGAGATGCTCTTGAACGAGTTTTACTTTTGGATCGACTCGCAAATGGTGCTCAACCAGCTCCCTGGGTACACCTGGCATGTCAGATGGCTTCCATGCAAAGATGTCCCAGCTCTCACGGAGGAACTGGATGAGCGCTTCTCCCTATTTGCTGTCGAGTGTCGTCGAGATATGGGTCGGAGCAGCATTGGGGTCGGTCAGGTGAACATGGACTGGCTTGGTCTCGCCGGCCGACTGAAATGCAGACTCTGAGGCAGGCCTCTTAGCACGCAGCAAATCACTCGGATCTGAAGTCTTCTGGTACTCTTGAAACTCTACTGCTGCCATCTGCACATCTGCTATCTTTGCCCCATCTTGAAGACAATCTTCTGCTCTCGTGATTCTGGAAACCGTTATTATGCCTCTGGGGCCAGGCATCTTCATCTTGAGATATACATAGCACGGTCGAGCCATAAAGCTAGCATAAGCAGGTCTGCCCAGAATGGCATGATATGCACTCTGGAAATCCACAACCTCAAACGTCAACTTCTCCTTGCGGAAATTCTTCTCATCACCGAAAACCACGTCGAGAGTGATCTGGCCGAGTGATTCGGCTTTCTTTCCTGGGATGATTCCATGGAACCGCATGTTGCTCTTGCTGAGTTTGGACATCGGAATGCCCATTCCTTTGAGGGCCTCAGCATACAAAATATTCAGGCCACTGCCACCATCCATCAGGACTTTGGTCAGTCGGGTGCCTCCCACGACTGGGTCGACCACCAGCGCTTGCCGCCCAGGGGTAGCTACTCGTGCCGGGTGGTCGGACTGGTCGAATGTAATGGGGTTTTTTGACCACTTCAAATACTTTGGTGTTGCCGGAGCAACCATATTCATCTCTCTGTTAATGACCTTCAGTCGACTTTTGCTCTCAATATCGGCAAAAAACACCAAGGTGGCATTGACTTTTGGGTAACCATCGTCATCATCTTTATCTTCTTCTTCCTTCTCAGACTCTTTGTCCTTATCACTGGGTTTACTCTCTCGGAAGTTCCGGATTAGGGGTCGACATTGTCGAGTGGTATGCTTGGGGAGAATCAGGTTCCCCTCCTCATCCTTCTTGGTGCGAATATGACACGGCAAATCCATCACATTGTTTCCTTCCTGGTCTTTCACTTTCTTAGGGATCCAAGGCCCTTTGGGTTTCCCTTTGAACTTTCCTTTATTCAACACTTCTGCCTCGGCAGGACCTGCCGCCTTAGCCTTTCGCTTCTGCTTCCGACTGGAATTTCCTCCTCCGGTGTCTTGGGCAACTGTTTTGTGCTTGCCACTCCTAAGTCGATCCTCCTCTTTGCCGTTAGCGTACTTGGTGGCAATCTCCATCATCCGAGTCAAAGACATATCTCCGGTCCGACCAAACTTCAGATTGAGCTCTCTGTAGCGAATGCCTTCCTTGAAGGCACAGACTGCTTGGTGATCCGACACATTCTCCACTGTGTGGTGCAGAGTGATACATCTCTGGATATAGTCTCTCAGGGTTTTGTTTGGTTTCTATATGTAATGCTGCAACTCCGATAGACCAGCAGGTCTCTTGCAAGTGCCCTCAAATGTTCTGGTGAACACTTGGGCTAACTCATCCCAACTCAAAATGCTCCCAGGGGCCAACTGATTCAGCCAAGCTCTGGCAGAACCTTCAAGCATAAGAGGAAGGTGCTTCATGGCTACCTCATCACTGCCGCCACCAATGTGCACAGCCACTCGGTAGTCTTCAAGCCAAGTATCGGGCTTCGACTCTCCTGTGAACTTACTGACGCCAGTCGCCAGTCTGAAGTTATGAGGAATATCAGTGGCTCTGATGGCTCTTCCAAAACACTCTGGGCCGGAAACGTGGACCTGCTTCCACTGGGTCTGTCTTGATCCAGCCCTTCTCTGTATGCTCTGTTCTGGTCGACCCAAACCTGCACAAGGACAGACCTTGCGTCGAAGCTGGGCTCTTTGGGGTCGACTGGAACTCTGCGGTCATTCCCATATGGACGCCTGTCGTCATTCCGCCGGGGCGCGTACGATCCGTCCCTCGGAAGGGGCGAAGGTGCTCTACGGTAGTTGTCGCGGGGGTATTCACGATCATATTCTCCATGAGCTCTTCCCAGGTACCGATCCTGGCGGTGATCACGACCTCCATGCTGCGAAGGGGACCTAAGACTGTGTGCTGACTGAACTGTGTCTGCTCTTACTCATCTGTTGTGGATTCTGTTCCGCGACTGGGGCACAGCGGAGTTCTGGTCTCCTGCTGCTCGGAGCAGCGTTCTGATCTGTTCTAAACCTCTTCCAGCCTCCGGACGGGACAGCTCAATGGACTCAGCAATACGCGCAGCGGCTGCAAGATTCTGAATCGTTGTGCGGAATACCTGAGTTTCCGGTGGAAACAATTGCCGTGGACGTCGACTGGACTCGGGGATCAGTTGGTGAGCATGCTCGTCGAGAGAATGTTGGAGATTCTCCAGACGAGTGCGCTCAGCCAGAGTGGCCAGGCGCACTGCCTCCAAGACCCGGGCCTTCGCGGCTTCCCCTATTATGGGGGTCTGGAGAGCCTCCACGTTGTGGCGATGCAGCTCCTCCCTTTGCTGCGAGCTGAGAGGTTGGGGCTGACATTCTTCATGGTCGAGTGACGGGCCATCGCTTCTACCACCGTCACCGCTGCGACGAAAGCCAGGCGGACCGCGATGGGATTCGACCATGAGGACCTCTGCCGCGGGGTCACAACTCCCGCTCTCGGAAAAGGTATCTGCAAAATCAGTCGATAGGTCGACCGATCCGCAGGGAAATACGTCGGGCTCGATCACCGTGAATTGAGGGGTGAACGCCTGACGAGCCACCGCGTGTCTCACCCACCGCTGGAGCCGCGAACACCCAGACCGCTTGCGGCGGTGTCCACCAGAGTGAGATGACGACGCGATGACTGACTGGTATGAGGAAGACGGCTGCCGAAGGAGGACGCCGCAGGAACTCACGCGGAAGTGCGACGAGCCACGAGCCGAAAGAGCCTCGACATCGAGGGGGGCCTCCTGGAGCCAGGTGGAGTCATCGGCGACGAAAGTGAGCGTGTCGAGTCGGAATTCAGGGCCCACGACCAACCCGCCGCCGGAAACCATGCTGATGAAGATAGAAGAAAATGCAACCTCGCCGGAAGTCTCTACCATGCTGATGAAGATAGAAGAAAATGCAACCTCGCCGGAAGTCTCTAAGACGCATTGCCCCACACGGTGGGCACCAACTGTCATGGTTCTAAGTCTGATAGTAAGTATAGGGGGTACGAATGAGGAGGCAAGGTCCTAGCTACAGTGAGATTGTACGCAAGTGTTTATGAGTTCACGCCCCTCTCGGAGGAGGTAAAAGCCCTACGTATCGATGCCCTGAGGCTGTCGGCTGGATTATGAGAGTGTGTGTTACAGGGGGTGTGAATCCTTGTTCCAGAGGAGGGGGTGGCTTATATAGAGTGCGCCAGGACCCCGGCCATCCCCCGTTACCAAGAGTTCAATGTACATAAAGATGGGGCGTTACTGATAACGCCAGCCATAAAGTGTTTTTAATGATTTTAAACACTACGAAGTGAACGCCCGACCGTTGCAGTTCTGAGTGACTCCTGGTCTTCAGCAGGTCGAGTGATTTCTCGTATGGTCGAGTGATTGACTGGTCGAGTGGATTGCACTCGACGCCTTCATTGGGCACTCCTTGTTGTCTCTTCAGCTTCTTTGCTTCTAGGGTAGTGACCTTGGGTAGGGCGTATAGGACAGGCCTATGACCCTACCCTAGGTCTATATCATCATCAGATACTATGTTTGCAAGTTCATCTACAATGATACAACCAAGAATAAGCGGGGCTACACTGAAAAACAATATCAAATGCGTAAGCAAAAATATTCACAATTGTATTTATTACCATCATTTGTGTTGAGTTTCATTCATACACATGTATTGACCATCTTCTTCGATTTAGATCTGGCAGCTGCGACATGAGCTCCTACCACATGATCGCATAAAAGCAATTCAAGAGAAATTGGTGGGATTCTTTCTTGACCACGTCATCAAGAAATCCGGAGAATACCATGTGGCACTTGACTTCAGACTTTAAGGATTGTAATAGATCTTATATTGTATATATGTAGCTAGTAGCGTCGGATAGATATACGAAAACTTGTTGTTCGACCAATCTCTCGGAGAAGGAGAGGTCAATCACTTCTCTCTTTATATGTTCATGATGATCTTCTGTACTTAATGGTTTCCTTCATTTTTTACTAGCTAGCATGTCAAGTCCTCTATACGTGTAGTATGTAGCGTCGACCAAGCACGGAGATAAGAGAGGTCGCTTCTCTCTATTAGCTAGCTAACACAATATATGAAACACCTAATTAAATTAACCCTCCAAAACCCCCAAACCTCCCCCCTTCCAAAAAAACAAAAACCCCAGCCTCTGAACTGCTGACGCGTGGATGATTTTGGTCCCGGTTGGTGTTATCAACCGGGACTAAAGGCCCTCCTACCTGGGCAAGCCGCAGCGGCCACGTGGAGCCCCATCTGTCCCGGTTCATGAGCGAACCGGTCATGGGCTTTAGTACTGACCCTTTAGTCCCGGTTCCAGAACCAGGACAAATGGGCATCTGGAGTAAATTGCAAAAAACCACCACATTTGGGGACGCGAAATCAAAAAACCATCACCTTTCATTTTTTTTGTAAAAAACCACCACTATTGTGCTAACAGTTTGCAAAAAACGTTGATTGCTCTATCAGCCCCGTTTGAGGGCAAACCTGACGCCCAGGGCCCGCTGTTAGGTGCCACGTGGCCCGCCTCCACACGGCGCCCGTCAAGTGCCGTTAGACGGCGCAAGACAAATCCCTACCGGGTCAAACCAGGTCGACCATTCCCCCCACTCCCCCCAAATCCCACCGCGCCGCCTCCTTCCCGCCCACCCCCGTCGTGTTCACCCATGGCCGCCGACGGCGACCGCGGCGGCTCTGCCGGAGATGGCAGGGACGACCGCGGCGGCTCTGCCGGAGATGGCAGCTACGACATCGAGATGTCAGCGGCGGCAAGGTTGGCGCGGATCTGGAAGGCGAATCCGCATGACAGCCACAACTTCACTTCTGGTCTTGGCGGCGTAGAGTGAGTTCTGTGTCGCTATTTGTACATTTATTTGCATTATATATGTGTTAGAAATTAGGGTTTCCACTGATGTTTAGGAACTATGGTTTATAAATTTGTGTTGTCACTGCTGTTTAGGAACTATGGTTTATAAATCTGTGTCGCTATTTCTACAGTTTAGGAACTAGAGTTTAGAAATATTGGTTTCAGATCTGAACAAGCAGTCCAAATTTTTGTTGAGGATAATTATTGTAATTTGGTTCACTAGATTTCAGTTAACTGAACTGAATTTAATCAATTTATTGATTCTGCAATATTGAAAAGTTAAATTGATTCAGTGTACTGTTAACTACATTTATGTGAATATGGTATATACTGAATTTAGAGTAGATTGAATTGTCAGTTAACTTATTTGGTGTTGATGTAGTGTACTGTTAACTGAATTACAATGAGCTGAATATATTGTTAACTAAATATGATGTGCTCTGTTTTGTGTTTGCAATCTGGATGATGACATATGGGATGTTCGGTTTCATTTCCATGGCTGTGATAATTTGGAAAGGACCTTATGTCAGTCAGATATTACCTACATCAATCTTTTAGCTCTTATTGGGACAGAGGGGTTTGATGAGAAGGACTCCATGTACTATGTGAAAGAAGATGGTTTAGGAATGGAAGGAATGCAGCTAATTACATGTACTGAAGATGTAGAAGAAATGTTGGAATTATATGAGGAGAAAAGGTGTATCACTATCACAATTATGAAAGGAAGAACATCACTTAGGCCACAGTTGCACATCAACAATGGAGATGAAGTTGAGAAGCAGATACCTATTTCAGAGATTGGTTCACCTAAAGTATATGATATAGATGATGCAGTGTGCTCTATCCAAGTCAGTCCGATTGAAAGAGCAAAGTGCTCTGTTCCTACACAAGATTCTATTGGAGATTACCTTTTCACTCGGGAGAGCTGCAATGTGAGAAAGGGAAGGACATTGCAGGTGTCAATGAGCTAGATGCATTTCTCAAAGAGTTTCTTTGATGACATGCCAGTAGTGCAAGAAGTTCAAATGGAGGAGGAGGAAATGTTTGTGGAGAAAGAAGTTACAAGTGCTGACAGCTCTGAAGATGATGATGAGAGTTCAGAATCTGATTATGGCATGGGAAAGGATGTAGCTGGAGAGGTAGTGGATGATGATGCTGATCTCCACCAGAAAATAAAAGATTTGAAGAGGAAAAGAGAATTTGAAGGGGATTCAGAGCCAGAGGACTTGTTCTCTGAGTCTGAGGAGGAAGAGGAATTTGTTCCACCAGAACCTTTGCATAAATTGCCAGTGAGGAGGGGCCCAACAAATAGATCTCATTGCAGCTCTCAATCTGCACTTGAGGCTGACTATATCCCCTCAAGTGATGAAGATATAGATCAGCCACATCCAGATGATTCTGATGCAGAAGTGGAGGTTTATTTGCCCTCAAGTGGTAGAAAATCCAGGGCAAAGAAGAGGAAGGTCAGGCAATGGTATGATGAGAGCAGGTTAACCCCACAGGAGCAAATTTGCTGGCATTTGTGTTTTCTGGATGTGTACCAGTTCGGAAGAGCTTTGGTTAACTTGCATGTCACTCAAGGAGGAATTTTCATTACCATAGAAACAACAAAGACATGATTATAGTAGATCGTGTTGAGAAAGGATGCCCCTTTCACATGGTTGCTTCAGAATTGGTAATGAAAAAACTTTCTGTATTAGGAAATTGCAACTAGAGCACACATGTGCTCCATCTGGTGAGAACTGCAAGGTACCAACAAGGTTTGTGGCAAAAGCAATAGAGGATAGCATGAGGACAGATCCTAGAGCAGGAGTTGAAACTGTCATAGAGAAGACAAAGGAGAAATTTGGTGTGGAGGTTGGAAAGAACAAGGCCTATAGGGTAAGGCGTAAAGCTCTTTCAGTTGTCCAAGGTGATCAAGAAGCACAATCTGAAGGATCAGAGACTATCTACAAACCGTGTTGGACACCAACCACAGGAGCAGATGCATTGTCACCACAAGAGTTGTGAGCGAGCACCCTAGTCCCAATCCAAGATTTCATAGACTTTTCATGTGTCTTGGAACACAAATAGAAGGATTTTTGAAAGGGTGTAGACCTTTCATTGGTATGTTCTTGTCACATTTATTCCACTTCATTTATTCTTTTCATTGCATTTTTAATTTGTTCTGCTGCATTCTATTAAATCATGTTCATTTCAGAGTCTGGATGGATGTTTTGTGAAGCTGAATACGGGACAACAAATATTGGCTGCTCTGAGGCAGAGATGGAAACAATAACATCTTTCCATTGGCCTTTGGAGTGGTTGAAAAGGAAGACACATAAGTTGGTCATGGTTTTAACTCAACCAAAGATTGCTATTGGTGGAGGATGTGGACAGTTTGGGTACTACACAATAATCTCGACAGGCGTAAGGTGAGTTGCTCCATTTGCAAATTTACTTAAGTTAGAATATTATTTGCAACCTTAGTTTGACAACCTAGTTAGCATTTTAACTTAGGTATTAATTGTTTCACCAGGGCCTTCTTAATGCCATAACCCACATTTTTTCCAACTGCCCACAAAGATATTGTCTAAGGCACATTTATGCAAATTTCCAAAATGTTGGGTTTAGAGGAGATGAACTTAAGAAATATATGGATGGAGCTGCATATTCATACACCAAGGATGGTTTTAATGTTGCAATGGAAGAAATGAGGAAAGAAAGTGAGGATGCTTGGGCTTGGTTAAAGGGAATTCCTGTTGAAACATGGGCTAGGCATGCTATGGACAAGAATTGTAAAACTAACCTAGTAGTTAATAACATGAGTGAGGTATTCAACATGATGATTTTAGATATTAGAGGAAAACCCATTAAAACAATGCTTGAAGGAGTAAGGTCTAAGTTGATGGTCAAGTTTAATGAAAAGAGAATTGGGGGAGAGATTGCTAGATGGACAATTACCCCTACATATTCAGAAAAACTGGCAGAGTCCAAGGAATGGGCTAGGAACTGCAAAGCTTTGATGGCAGGCCCAGATTTGTATCAAGTCAATAGTGGGGAGAAATCCTATGCAGTCAATTTAAAGGATTGGACTTGTGGCAGTGGAAAATGGGACATGACAGCCATACCTTGCAATCATGCTGTCTCTCCAATTTATAAATCCAAACAACATCCAGAAGATTTTGTGCATCAGTTCTTTAAAAAGGAAATGTATTTGGAAGCCTACAAGCCAATGATATACCCTGTTCCTGGACCTGATCTATGGTCAAAAACTGCTACAAGAGACATTGACCCCCCTGTTTTCCACAAGAAGAAGGGTAGGAAACAAACAAAGAGGAGGAAGGGAAGGTTTGAAGTGCCTAAACCTAAGGACACATCAAGGATGGGGACAATTACATGCAGTAACTGCAGCAAGCAGGGCCATAGGTACACAAATTGTGGGGATGCTTTGAAGCCAGCACTAGCTGCTAGGAAGAACAAACACAAGGTACCTTGCATTACATGTGACCCTCGATAGATTTCCAAATTATACCATTAATGCTCTGATCTGCCATTTTATTCTTGTTGCAGGAAAACAGGGCTACACCGTCTTCTGCACCAAGGGCTGCACCATCTTCTGCAGCAAGGTCTGCACCATCTACTGCTGCATCTCCATCTGCTGCATCACCAGCTGGGAGGGCAACACAAAGGGCTCCAGCAAGTAGGGCAAGCAGCTCAAGAGCTCCAGCAAGGTGGCAAGCCTCTCAAGAGCTCCAAGAAAGAACATCCGTGCAGCAACAAGGAGAGCTTCAACAGCAGCAGCTACCCCAGCAGCACCCTTCTTGCCACCAAGACAGAGGAAAAAACCATCCAGGCTCAAAGATTACTTTTATGCTTCAGGGAACTAATGCTTCCTTGTTGATCATTATTCCTGTTGGTCTGATGTTGGTCTGCCTAAACTTGATATTTTGGAACAACTTATGTTGGTCTGATGTTATGGAGCAAGAAACTCATGTAATGATCTTGCTGTTATGATACTTTATGCACTGTTATTATGATCCATATGATGTTATGCACTGTTATTATGATACATATGATACTTTATGCACTGTTATTATGATCCATATGTGTGTTGCTGAATTTTTTCCTCAAATGACCATGTTGAAATGATCATGGTGTTGCTGGATTTTGGCATGAGTTGATGGCATCCTCGACGGTTGTCGAGGGGTAGGGTTAACCCTACATGAGTTGATGGCATCCTCGACGGTTTTCGAGGGGTAGGGTTAACCCTACATGAGTTGATGCCATCCTCAATGGTTGTCGAGGGGTAGGGTTAACCCTACATGAGTTGATGGCATCCTCAACGGTTGTCGAGGGGTAGGGTTAACCCTACATGAGTTGATGCCATCCTCGACGGTTGTCGAGGGGTAGGGTTAACCCTACATGAGTTGATGGCATCCTCGAGGTTGTCGAGGGGTAGGGTTAACCCTTCATGAGTTGATGGCATCCTCGACGGTTGTCGAGGGGTAGGGTTAACCCTACATGAGTTGATGCCATCCTCGACGGTTGTCGAGGGGTAGGGTTAACCCTACATGAGTTGAGGCCATCCTCGACGGTGCCATCAAAATTCATATTGAACTTTAACAAATACCATCATCGTTCATACTAAACTTTATCAAGTGCCATCAAATACCAAATCTTGGATTACAATAAGTAGCATCATATGGCAGATTAAAATTTAACCAGTGCCATGAAATACCAAATCTTGGATTACAACAAGTACCATAAATAAGAACCATACATAATTTCCAACCATTCCTTCTATTATAAATAAGCACCATACATAATTATTGCAATCACTCATCACATATAGCCCTGATTCTCCTCAGCTTAGACTTGTTGGCCTCTCCATCCTTGAAGAGGTCAGATATGGCAAACTCAAGCCTTTTCTTCTGCTGATTGACTTCATCAACATGTGCATCTTTCCTCCATTTGCTAATGAGTTCAGCCTGAGTGGCCTGGATCTTCTTCAGCAGCTCTACCTCTCCCTTCAGTGACATATTCTCCTTCTCAAGATCAGTCTTGATTTCATTTGCATCAGATGCAACCTAATCAGCGGCACTTTCCTGAACACTCTTCTGTTTTGCCTGCATCAGACGCTTCTCTTCTTCTAGCAGGGCAATCACATCTTCTTTAACCTTGATCTGCTCTTGGCTCTGCTCATACATATCCCAAAGCTTGCGCAGAGCATTCTTAAGTGGCTCTGGCCATTCTGGGTCAACCCACTCAACAAGACCACAGCTGTAACCTCCCTGATTAACCAAATAAATATTACAACAAGAATTATAATCAATTATTCAGGATTTAAGCAGTTCATATAGTTCACAGACATAATTATGCGTGTAGTACTTGCTACAAGCAGCTAGAAACCATGCCAATTAAACATAATTACTCAGGATTTGACCATTCATAATTTTTTTAAATAAACCACTTGTAACATCTATTGCTTCAGTTAACAATCCTAATTCTTCAGTTAACATCTACTACTAACAGTAAGGAGTAGGAGGCAAAACAGAGCTGTATACATAATCACTATTGTACTCCATGAACACTGACCATTTAACACTACTAACCATTCACAAGGATCACAATTACTAACCTGCTCCGAACACCCCAAAAACCTACGGCCGGTGTGGATGCTTTGAAATGCAACTCCCCTCTCCACCGGCGTCTTATGACTGCAAATCGGGCCTCCAGAAACAATGCCGCACCATTCGGGATCCATAGTGGTCCGTGGTATCTACATTATTTGAACCAGAGAAGAAAGTGACAGAAAAATTCAAAATCAAATCGGTGAAATCCAACTTGAATTCGGGAAGAACCCTAACTCTAACTGACAGAGAGGAAAACTCACGTAGGGCTCCGATTCGTACGAGGGGAGAGAAATAGACGAGTCACTAGTCTCGCCGTCGTTCCAGGAAACCATGGCTGCTGCGGTCGCCGCCGGCGGCGGCGGCGAGGGGGGGGGGGGAAGGGGCGACGGCGGGGCGCGAGCGGCGGGGTACGACAGGCGAGAGGAGTGGGGAATGGCCGACCCGGTTGGGTTCGACCAGTTTGTCTTGCGCCGTCTAACGGCGCTTGACGGGCGTCGTGTGGAGGCGGGCCACGTGGCACCTGACAGCGGGCCCTGGGCGTCAGGTTTGCCCTCAAACGGGGCTGATCGAGCAATCAGCATTTTTTGCAAACTGTTAGCACAATAGTGGTGGTTTTTTGCAAAAAAACGAAAGGTGGTGGTTTTTTGATTTCGCGTCCCCAAATGTGGTGGTTTTTTGCAATTTACTCGGGCATCTGGAACCGGGACAGATGGGCCTTTTTCTACTAGTGTTTACGCGCAACCAAGGTTGTTACAATCGCGATTTTGAATCGAACTGGAGCTTCTATGGTAGGATCACAAATCGTAGAATCTTCATTATTAGGATCGTAAAAATGTAGATTCTAAGAACTAAAATCAGAGAATCATTGGGGTTAGTTTGGACCGTAATGTCGTACAATCGTATAACATAATCATATTATCAGGATCGTAACGTCTTGCGGTGGGAGGTGAACTGCATCGACGAAGGATCAAGCCCAGGATTTTTTGTGTTGCGTGTGGCTATGAGGAAGCCATCTATCACAGGTTATGGGCAGGTCACCATGCAACACTGTTTTAGAAGGTAATTATCTTGGGAAAGGGAGCTCCAGTGCTGATCCCACCGTTGTCTATTGGCTCCCGGAGAGCCCTATCTAACTGGATGCTTACTTGGCTTGGAGATGCAAGTGAAGAAGAAAAGGCTATGATGATACATGGGTTGTAAGGCCTTTGGCTTGTGAGAAATGATACAAAAAAGGAAAGTGGATATTTGATGCACATGTGGTAGCGAACATCAACACAACATCCGGACAGACCGATACAACACACACCACCACCGCACACAAGACACACACCCAAGACATGATACAAAGGTGTCGAGCACCGTCCCCCAATGCCACCGCCAACCAAGCTAACTAAAAATGACAAAGGATAACCGCTCGAAGAGGACGGAGACCTCCACGACGAAACAAGGAGGGGGGATACGGTCATGACAGAGCAGGGACTCCAGGACAGTGCCTCCTAGAAGGGGACGCCCTCGGATAGCCGCCACCGTACGATCCGTAGATCAAGTTTTCACCCGGAGTCACATGCGAGGGGTAGGAGCACCGCCACGGCGCCTTCATGAAGGATACGATGACCACGGCCGCCGCCGCCGTCGGCCAGTACAAGGACTGGGCAAGTGATGAACTCCGGCGCTCGCACCCCTCCGACATACCCTCGCTCTGCCAACCAGCCGCAACCAAGCCCCCCGCGAGGCCATGGTTGCCCGCCCACACCCGAGACGTAGGTTCCATCCACGAACGCCACGCCTCCCGCTGCCAGGGCCGCCGCCCAACATCCAAACACCCTCAAGATTATCCAAAAGGATCAACTTTGGACCAAGGCGACACACCAGACCGACGAGCCGCAGAATGTATCCCGCCTTGAAGATCGCTGGTGCTACAGCCGCCCGCACGCGGTCGGGGAAAGGGGGAGGTGGGGGAGTGGACGCATCCAGACCGACACACCCCTGTGCCGGTGACGGGGGCGCGAGCACGTCGGCTCCGCCCATCCCTCCAACCCAATCCCTTCCCCCGGACACACCCCTGTACCGCCTCGGCGACCAGCCCAGAGCCGCGCAAGGCCACCAACAAAGCCCCAGCCACCGGCAAGGAGTGCCCACCAGGACCGCCGCCCACCCCCGAGGAAGCTCACCGGGGAGTCCAACCGCGCCGCCGTCGCCGTCCAGCCGGCGGGACGCCTGGAAACCGAGTAGCCCGCCCACCTGCCACCGCCGCTGCGCCTCCGCCCCTACCAGCCATGGCCACGGCAAAGGCGGACGCCCGCAGCACACGACGCTCCCGGCCCGCGCCGCCTAGGCCCATATCTGGCCGCATGCCGACAGGGTCAACGCTGCCGGAGCCCACCGCACCCCACCACGCCTCAGCCCCTTCACGCCGCCACCCGCAGCCCGCGTCTCTGCCGCCTGCTGCTGCTGCCGCGCTGCCTTGCCCCGAGGAAAGCACCGCGCCGCCACCCGATCTTGGATCCCGCGACCGTCATCCCGGGCTGGGGAAGGAGGAACACCCCGCCGCCGCCCGCGCTGGCAGGGCTTAGCCCACTAGCACGTAGGGGCGGTGGCGAGGGGAGGGAGGCACGAGGAGGGGGGCCGCGGGCCGGAGCTAGGGTTTCCCCCCCGGCGCTCGCGGGAGCGTCGCGGGAGGGGAGGGAGGGGGGGCTTTCTCGGGTTCGTTCAATAAAGTAATCAAGAGCTCCAACTATTCTTCCTGCCTTGCCATACTTTCTCCTTATGTCGTCGCTTTGATCTCTTCTCTCCTTTGCATATGGATAACAAGGCGCAAAACATACCCATCTTACCCTTTCAACGCAGATTGTAGGGTACGAACACTATTCTATAATGTTGCTTAATTCCCTTCCGCAAGGAAGGACATATAGCTCCATCGGCTGATGCAGTTAGATGACTCATTGTCTCTTGCTCTGCAAGTAGATGAGCCAATTCACTTCAACACAAAATTTTCTACTTATTTGTACCATCCAACATTGATTGAGATTTATGCTATAAACTTACTATATTGCATGGAAGTTTCTCATTTTCTTTCTCCCAAAAGGAAAAATAAATACAGGCTTCATACTTTCCAAATCAATAGAACTTTAGAACTACGATTTGTCAAAAAACGTTAAGATTTTTGTGAGTTGTCTCTCCCAAAATGAAAAAAATACAGGCTTCATACTTTCCAAATCAATAAAACTCTAGAACTACAATCTGTCGAAAAACTTTAAGATTTTTTTGTGCCTCGTAAATACTTAAAACAATGTACATCTTAATAAAAAAGTCTCCTTTTATACAGCTATGTAAGACAAAAACCATCTGGTTTATTTTGCACACATTCTTAATTTAATGTTTTCTTGAGTCGAGAAGATTGAAGTCCATATGCTATCTAGTTTGGGAGAAAAAAAAAGAAAAACATAGATAAGGGGGTGTAGGACACCCACTTCTAGTTTTTTTTTTTGAAAAGAAGGATTGCTCCTGACCTCTGCATCAAGTGATGCACACAATCATCTTTATTATATTATTCAATAGAGTCCGACAAAAATAAATGCAGGGATCAACCCAAAGCCACCTTCAAGACAATCAAAGTCACTACACTTACTAGCTGGATGATGTGCCCTGACCACACATCATCACGCACCAATCCGGTGGCCGCACCAAGCGGCCCACTGCAGCCGAGATCACCAATCTCGCTAGCAGATCCTCAGCGATGCATCGCATGCGCACGCTTCAGAATATGCATACTAATTCTGAGCCCATGCTCATCTACATCCGGTGAACAGTAAATTCAAAAAAAAATACTACTCCCTCCGATCCATACTAATTAACGCACACTTAGTACAATTTTAGTAGTACAACTATGTACTAAGTGTGCGTCAATTAATAAGGATCAGAGAGAGTATAAAAAAATCATAAATAATCCGATTTGCATGGAAGATGTTTGAGTGCATGAGGTCCGTACTAATTTTCAGCGTATTCGAACGTCCGAGTAGCTCTTAGCAAAAAAAACCGGCCCGAACAATTCACAAGCAGTAAACTTTTTTCCGAGACCCCAAATTTGTCATTTTTGTTGAGAGCTACTTAGATGTTCAAATGCGCTTGAAATTTGGTACGAACATCACGCACTCAAGCATCTTTCACTGCAAATGATTCGTTTATTTTTTATTTTTTTAGTATTATTTATGAATTTACTCTTCACTCCCGGGCTCAGAGCCCAGGAGCCAAAACACCACTCTCGTACATTTAATCACTATCTTATTCACAGATCACAAGTTCCTTGTGGCAACACATATGTAAGGGTGGAGGTTGGACTGGTTAGCAAAGCGTTGACTTTCGGAGCAGGATGCGTGTCCGTTTTGTGATCAAGAGGAAGAAACAATTGGCCACATCTTGCTTATGTGCGTTCTTGCGAGAACGGTGGTGTGCACCGCTCGGGGAAGGCAAGATTGGATACCTACGATCAACGTCAAACTTGGGCTGTGGTGTGCTAACAAGGAGGGAGAGGACCACACAGGAGAAGGATGGATGGGCACTCATCATCATATGAATGTGGAAGTTGTGGAAGCATAGGAATGCAATCGTCTTTGATGGCGAGACACTATCGGTTACCCAGGTAATACGGACTATCGAGAGGGAAGGCCGCATATGGAAACAAGCAGGGCTGCTCAAGGGCGATCTAGATAATTTCTTTGCAAGGTTGTGGATGTGGACTGAGCGAGAGTAGTTCTTATGCTGGTATGATGTATGGTGGATGAGTTGTTACATTGTTGGAATAACTTCATGTGGAGGGCTCTTCACCCATTCTCCCTATAATATATAATACACATGCTTGTGTATATTCGAGAAACACATATATAAGGGGCGCTTGCCAGCCAAAAACCAACAAGCTAGCTAATACCTTGCACCGAAGCTTCATAAAGAGATGCATGTGAATTTCACAAGAGAAAATAAAGTGGTGCTAGTCAGGACCACATGCTTTGTACTCATGGCCATGGCAAATAATTAATAACATTTGTTTAGTGGAACATTTTCTTCAAACATAAAATATAATAAAAGAGATAATGAAACAGTGCTATGCTTCTAGACAACCATGTTATATAAGATGGATAGAGCAGCGTAGACCAAACAACTATAGTTCTAAAGTGGAAGATAACAAGAAAGAGACACTACAAACCTTGCCATTATTCTGATGTGGCTTTTGAGCGAGAGCCAAACTGCAACTCATGGGATTGAGAGACATGGGGAACCGCTCATATGCGTATTGGTCATCAGGACCTCCTCCTTTGCCTTGGCTCGAGGAACAAATTTTTGGGACTCCTACTCTGTTTGCCCCCAGTTCATATCTTCAACATGTACAGACGGTGATGGATTGTTACTGTTGTCATGCCCCGAAGGAATTCAGCACAGCAAGTACACGCTGTGCGCACATATACGTGGGATCCTAGAATAAAAACTGGCTTCTTTCTTGTTTGCTTTTTGTGTTGTACATTCTTGTTGTTTGAAACCAGTATCAGTGGATTCTGTGCGATTATCTGGTAAACGCCTTGCCTATCCTGGCCGACGTGTTTGGTGTTATATAGGTGGGTTGCAAGCCCAGATATGCATACAAGGTTGTTGAGGAGAAAATCTAGGAGTACATCTTGGAGGAGAAGAATACAAGAGATAAGAGAAGATAAAGATTACATGAGTATCCTGCCTAACTACTCCTCCTCCTTCGGTTAGCATATTCAACAGCTCTGCGATAACATTATGTCACGTTAACACCCTCCCTTAATCACAACTTCATCAAGTTAAGATTATGTTTGAAGTCTTTAAAACTTCTTGTGGGTAAAGCCTTGGTGAAACCATCTGCAACTTGGTCTTTGGAGTGAATGAACCGAATGTCTAAGAGTTTATTTGCAACTCTTTCTCGGACAAAATGAAAATCTATCTCAATGTGTTTTGTTTAGCATGAAAGACTGAATTTGCTGATAGATAGGTGGCACCTAGATTGTCACACCATAAGCATGGAGCTTTAGTGCTTTTCATGCCTAGTTCCTTCAAAATGGACTGCACACATATGATCTCTGTTGTTGCATTAGACAATGCCTTATATTCTGCTTCATGCTGGACCTAAAAACAGTTGCTTGCTTCCTTGCACACCAAGATATCAAGTTAGGTCCAAAGAATACAGCAAAGCCACCAGTTGAGCATCTGTCATCTAGATATCCTGCCCAGTCTGAATCAGAGAAAGCACTGATAAGTGTAGATGATGACTTGCCGAATTTTAGGCCAATGCTCAAGGTACTTTTCACATATCTTACTATACGCTTTGCAGCATTTAAGTGAACTGTAGTGTGTAGTGGGTGCATGAAGGAACTAACATACTTTGTTAATAGCAAATGAAATGTCTGGTCCGTAAGTGTCAAGTACTGAAGTGCACCTAGCAAGCTTATGTATTTTGTACTATCCTCTGAGTCCAGAAGCTCCTCTTCAACAAGAGATAACTTTTCTGTGCTAGACAAAGGAGTGGGTGCAGGCTTACAACTTTGCAGACCAGCCTTTTTTACTAGATCTGTGGCATACTTTTCTTGTGAGAGGTGAAGGCCATCCTTGTGCTGCTTGACCTCAATCCCAAGAAAATAGTGTAGATCCCCTAGATCCTTGAGAGCAAATTCTGCACTCAAATCTTTCAACAGTCATGTTATTGCTTCATCAGATGAGCTTGTTACAATAATATCATCAACATATATGAGAACAAATATGGATGTATTTGACTTGTTATAAATAAATAAGGAAGTGACAGACTTTGAAGGAGCGAAACCAAGTGCTTGCATCTTTTTACTGAGACGAGAATACTATGCTCCCGGGGCCTGTTTCAGTCCATACAAGGCTTTGTCAAGTTTGCACACATGAGAAGGTGCACGTGCATTCACAAACCCAGGAGGTTATTTCATGTAAACCTCTTCTTCCAAAACACCATGGAGGAACGCGTTCTGTACATCTAGCTGCCATAGACTCCATCCGCTGGACACAGCAATAGACAAAGCAAGACGAATGGTAGCAGCTTTAACAACCGGACTAAACGTGTCCTCATAGTCAATACCATACCGTTGCTTAAAGCCCTTTGCAACAAGTCTAGCCTTGTAGCGATCAATGGTTCCATCAGCTTTCGTCTTTATCCTGAAGACCCACTTATAGTCAATAAGAATTTTACCTTGTTGTGGGGGAACCAGATGCCATGTTTTGTTTTTCTTAAGTGCCATGAATTCATCATGCATTGTCTTTCTCCAACTTGCATCGCCAAGTGCCTCTTCAAGAGTGTTGGTTCTCCTGGTTCACCTATCAAACATACCAGCCCATATTTTGTAACATGTTTGTAATCAAAAGGTTTAATTACCCCTTGTTGTAGCTGTGTACGACGTGGAGTAGCAGCAACAGGAGCTTCTATAGAGACTGCTGGCACAGAAAATCCCAGGCCTGAGCCCGGCTGATCCTCTCCCGATCCCGAGGAGGATCATACATCACATCGTAGTTTGTGCCGGCCGTGGCTGACGCTTTTGCTATCGAGGTCGGATCTTCTGCGGCTACCAACTGTTGTGTGAAGGGTGTTTGGGCCACAGAAGATCTGGGCCTAGGCGTGTCATCATGGCCCAATGATTGCCTGGGCCCGTCATCTGGCCCCGCGTCTGGCTGGCGAACCGCGACGCGCTGCTTGTACACCTGCAGTAGGGCCTCAAACCGCGCGCGGCTCGGGCCAGCGCCAGCCTGCCATCTGGTGGATGGAGATTTGTGCGCATGAGGGGAGGCACCGCGGCCCACAAGGATCTGCCGCGTGGCTGGCGCGGAGCCGCCCGTGCGCCCACCTGCGGCTGTCGCGTCCACACGCCCGCATGCACCTGTTGCACCTGTCGTGGCAGGTTCGGTGCCAGGCGCTGCTCCCCGAGAAGATCGGTTGCGCTGCAGCTCACCAGATCCCGAGGACGAATTGTCCCCCAGGCCAGGGCACATAAAATATCAATCTGCTGCATTATCTTCTTCGTCATTTCCTGCGATTTTTGCACTGCTGTTTTCTGCATCATCACAAGGCTCAAGAAGGCTGTTAAGAGGGTTAGTCAACATATGATCATCACAATTATTAATGCCCCCTTGACCATAGCCAGAGAGATGAGATGGTAGGTGCAAGATTTCTTTGCGTAGGAGAGCACCAGCGTTAGGATAGAGATCTGCAAAGGGGAACTTAGTCTCATCGAAAACAACATCAGGAGAGATGTATACCCGACCAGTAGAGATGTCAAGACACTTGACACCTTTGTGTTGAGCACTATACCCAAGAAACACACATTGCTTTGACCTAAACATGAGCTTGCAATTGTTGTAAGGGCGGAGATTTGGCAAACAAGCACAGCCAAAGACATGGAGAGACGTATAGTCTGGTTTGACATGGAGGAGACGCTCTATGTGTGTCTCATTGTTGATGACACGGCTAGGTAACATGTTGATAATGTGAATGGCTGTAAGAAAGGCCTCATCCCAGAATTTGAGAGGCATGGAGGCACCTGCTAGGAGAGCCAGACCGAATTCAAATATATGCCTATGCTTGGGTTCGGCTGACCCGTTTTGTTGGTGAGCGTGCGGGCAAGATACATGGTGAGATATACCTATATTTTCAAAGAAGGAATTGAGTTTCTCGTATCCCCCCCCCCCCCCACATCGGATTGGATAGCTAAAATCTTACTTTCAAACTTTCTTTCAACGAGTGCTTGAAATTTTTGAAACACTTGAAACACATCGGACCTTTTCTTAAGTAGATAGATCCATGAGAATTTGCTGTAGTCATCGATAAAACTCACATAATATGTGTATCTGCCAACAGAGGAGGGAGCAGGGCCCCACACATCAGAAAAAATCAGTTGCAAAGGTTTGGTAGAGACACTGGTAGATATGGGATAAGGTAACTGATGACTCTTAGCACACTAACATGAATCACAAATAGTTTCAATATTGCGCTCACCAACAAATGGGAGCTTGTTTTTCCTAAGCAATTTTTAACCAAAGAAAAAGAGGCATGTCCTAAACGATCGTGTCATCGTGTGGGACGAAAGCTTGATAGCACCGCAAGCTTGCTTATTGAATCTTCTAAATTTTGGAATCAACAGGTAGAGCCCTCGAACACATCTACCTCAATAGAGGATTTTCCTCGTTGTCTGATCCTTGATCAAGAAAAAATAAGGATGAAACTCGAGAAAAACATGATTGGCAATAGCAATTCTATGAACGGAAAGGAGATTTTTGTGGGCACTAGGAACATGCAAGATTCTTTTGAGATGAATTTTTGACTAGGGGTATTAAAATTGAATGGCCAATGTGATGTATACCCATACCTTCTCCACTGGTCGTGTGGATTTGATCCTTGCCATGATATTTCTCCCTCATGGTGACCTTCTCGAGCTCATTGGTGATGTGGTTGGTGGCGCCACTGTCGACGTACCAATTCGTGTCAACTCCATAGGAGCCATAGGCCGCCACGGCAACCTTTTCTTCATCTTGTGAGGAGTCATCATCCTCCTCATAGCGGTACTAGCAGTCCTTCGCCGTATGACCAGGCTTGCCGCATATTTGGCAGCGAGGCATGTCCGGACGAGATCTGTGGAGCCGCCACCGTGACATCCTTTTGAGCTGCCGAAGCGTACGCCGCCGCGAGAGTTGTTCGAGTAGCCACCGCTGCCGGATCCGGACCTCCCCTTGCCACGGGGAGAGCCACACGAACGAGGGGCGCCACCGCGGCCTCGTGAAGCAGCGTTTGCCGACTTGAAGCCGCCACCGAAGCCATGGTACTGCGCCATGCGCTGATCAAAGTTACTAAGCATGGCAAATAGCTCATCAAGGGTTACCGGAGTGGCGCGGGCGTCCAAGGCAGAGACCAGGGGCTGGTAATCTTGGTCCAGCCCGTGGATGATGTAGGACATGAGCTCGTCATCCTGGATGGCCTTGCCGGCCGCGGCGAGTTCATCGGCGAGACCTCGCATGACGGCGAAGTAGGAGGCCACCGATTGATTTCCCTTCTACGCGTTGATCAGCACCGCGTGCGGATGTTGTTGACGCGACTGAGTGATCGCGACGAGAACATGCTCGCCATCGCCACCCGTAGCTCCCGTGCCGTGGTGATCATAGTCACCGTGTGAGCACCTCCTTGGAGAGGTTTTGGAGCAGGTATCCAAGAACCTGCTAGTCCTCCCTCATCCAGATCGAATGAAGAGGATTCGACCCAGAGGTCTCCTTTTCGGCGGCGTCCTTGGTGACAAGGACTTTGGCCGGTTCGGTTGCCGTGCCGTCGACGTACTAGAAGACGCCGGCGCCCCGTAGCTGCGGCGTGATCTGCGTTCGCCACATAACGTAGTTGGTGCGGGAGAGTTTCTCCATGACTCCACCGCCGAGCGTCGGTTGGAAGGAGGCGGAGCAAGACATGGCTGGTGCGCCCTTTTGGTGGAGGTGGACTAGCTAGATTGATGGAAGAAGATTGCTCTCTGTATACCATGTGCGATTATGCGGTAAACGGCTTGCCTATCCTGGCTGACGTGTTTCGTGTTATATAGGTGGGTTGCAAGCCTAGATATGCGTACAAGGTTGTTGAGGAGAAAATCTAGAAGTACATCTTGGAGGAGAAGAATACAAGAGATAACAGAAGATGAAGATTACATGAGTATCCTGCCTAACTACTCCACCTCATTCTGTTAGCATATTCAACAGCCTGCGCATAACATTATTTTACGTTAACACCCTCCCTTAATCACAACTTCATCAAGTTGAGATTATGTTTGAAGTCTTTAAAACTTCTTGTGTGTAAAGCCTTGGTGAAACCATCTGCAACTTGGTCTTTGGAGTGAATGAACCGAATGTCTAAGAGTTTATTTGCAACTCTTTCTCGGACAAAATGAAAATCTATCTCAATGTGTTTTGTTTAGCATGAAAGACTGAATTTGCTGATAGATAGGTGGCACCTAGATTGTCACACCATAAGCATGGAGCTTTAGTGCTTTTCATGCCTAGTTCCTTCAAAATGGACTGCACACATATGATCTCTGTTGTTGCATTAGACAATGCCTTATATTCTGCTTCTGTGCTGGACCTAAAAACAGTTGCTTGCTTCCTTGCACACCAAGATATCAAGTTAGGTCCAAAGAATACAGCAAAGCCACCAGTTGAGCATCTGTCATCTAGATATCCTGCCCAGTCTGAATCAGAGAAAGCACTGATAAGTGTAGATGATGACTTGCCGAATTTTAGGCCAATGCTCAAGGTACTTTTCACATATCTTACTATACGCTTTGCAGCATTTAAGTGAACTGTAGTGTGTAGTGGGTGCATGAAGGAACTAACATACTTTGTTAATAGCAAATGAAATGTCTGGTCTGGTAAGTGTCAAGTACTGAAGTGCACCTAGCAAGCTTATGTATTTTGTACTATCCTCTGAGTCCAGAAGCTCCTCTTCAACAAGAGATAACTTTTCTGTGCTAGACAAAGGAGTGGGTGCAGGCTTACAACTTTGCAGACCAACCTTTTTACTAGATTCAGGCATACTTTTCTTGTGAGAGGTGAAGGCCATCCTTGTGCTGCTTGACCTCAATCCCAAGAAAATAGTGTAGATCCCCTAGATCCTTGAGAGCAAATTCTGCACTCAAATCTTTCAACAGTCATGTTATTGCTTCATCAGATGAGCTTGTTACAATAATATCATCAACATATATGAGAACAAATATGGATGTATTTGACTTGTTATAAATAAATAACGAAGTGTCGGACTTTGAAGTTGCGAAACCAAGTGCTTGCATCTTTTTACTGAGACGAGAATACTATGCTCCCGGGGCCTGTTTCAGTCCATACAAGGCTTTGTCAAGTTTGCACACATGAGAAGGTGCACGTGCATTCACAAACCCAGGAGGTTATTTCATGTAAACCTCTTCTTCCAAAACACCATGGAGGAACGCGTTCTGTACATCTAGCTGTCATAGACTCCATCCCCTGGACACAACAATAGACAAAGCAAGACGAATGGTAGCAGCTTTAACAACCGGACTAAACGTGTCCTCATAGTCAATACCATACCGTTGCTTAAAGCCCTTTGCAACAAGTCTAGCCTTGTAGCGATCAATGGTTCCATCAGCTTTCGTCTTTATCCTGAAGACCCACTTATAGTCAATAAGAATTTTACCTTGTTGTGGGGAACCAGATGCCATGTTTTGTTTTTCTTAAGTGCCATGAATTCATCATGCATTGTCTTTCTCCAACTTGCATCGCCAAGTGCCTCTTCAAGAGTGTTGGGTTCTCCTGGTTCACCTATCAAACATACCAGCCCATATTTTGTAACATGTTTGTAATCAAAAGGTTTAATTACCCCTTGTTGTAGCTGTGTACGACGTGGAGTAGCAGCAACAGGAGCTTCTATAGAGGCTAGCAGCACAGAAAATCCCAGGCCTGAGCCCGGCTGATCCTCTCCCGATCCCGAGGAGGATCCTTCCGTCACATCAGAGTTTGTGCCGGCCGTGGCTGACGCTTTTGCTGTCGAGGTCGGATCTTCTGCGGCTACCAACTGTTGTGTGAAGGGTGTTTGGGCCACAGAATATCTGGGCCTGGGCGTGTCATCATGTCCCAATGATTGCCTGGGCCCGTCATCTGGCCCCGCGTCTGGCTGGCGAACCGTGACGCGCTGCTTGTACACCTGCAGTAGGGCCTCCAACCGCGCGCGGCTCTATGGGCTTGCAATTGTTGTAAGGGCGGAGATTTGGCAAACAAGCACAGCCAAAGACACGGAGAGACATATAGTCTGGTTTGACATGGAGGAGACGCTCTATGGGTGTCTCATTGTTGATGACACGGCTAGGTAACATGTTGATAATGTGAACGGCTATAAGAAAGGCCTCATCCCAGAATTTGAGAGGCATGGAGGCACCTGCTAGGAGAGCCAGACCAACTTCAACTATATGCCTATGCTTGGGTTCGGCTGACCCGTTTTGTTGGTGAGCGTGCGGGCAAGATACATGGTGAGATATACCTATATTTTCAAAGAAGGAATTGAATTTCTCGTATCCCCCCCCCCCCCATCGGATTGGATAGCTAAAATCTTACTTTCAAACTTTCTTTCAACGAGTGCTTGAAATTTTTGAAACACTTGAAACACATCGGACCTTTTCTTAAGTAGATAGATCCATGAGAATTTGCTGTAGTCATCGATAGAACTCACATAATATGTATGTCTGCCAACAGAGGAGGGAGCAGGGCCGCACACATCAGAAAAAATCAGTTGCAAAGGTTTGGTAGAGACAATGGTAGATATGGGATAAGGTAACTGATGACTCTTAGCACACTGACATGAATCACAAATAGTTTCAATATTGTGCTCACCAACAAACGGGAGCTTGTTTTTCCTAAGCAATTTTTCAACCAAAGAAAAAGAGGCATGTCCTAAACGATCGTGTCATCGTGCGGATGAAAGCTTGATAGCACCACAAGCTTGCTTATTGAATCTTCTAAATTTCAGAATCAACAGGTAGAGCCCTCGAACACATCTACCTCAATAGAGGATAGTCCTCGTTGTCTGATCCTTGATCAAGAAAAAATAAGGATGAAACTCGAGAAAAACATGATTGTCAATAGCAATTCTATGAACGGAAAGGAGATTTTTGTGGGCACTAGGAACATGCAAGATTCTTTTGAGATGAATTTTTTGACTAGGGGTATTAAAACTCGAATGGCCAATGTGATGTATACCCATACCTTCTCCACTGGTCGTGTGGATTTGATCCTTGCCACGATATTTCTCCCTCATGGTGACCTTCTCGAGCTCATTGGTGATGTGGTTGGTGGCGCCACTATCGACGCATTCAATTCGTGTCAACTCCATAGGAGCCATAGGCCGCCACGGCAACCTTTTCTTCATCTTGTGAGGAGTCATCATCCTCCTCATAGCGGTACTAGCAGTCCTTCGCCGTATGACCAGGCTTGCCGCATATTTGGCAGCGAGGCATGTCCGGACGAGATCTGTGGAGCCGCCACCGTGACATCCTTTTGAGCTGCCGAAGCGTACGCCGCCGCGAGAGTTGTTGGAGTAGCCACCGCCGCCGGATCCGGACCTCCCCTTGCCACGGGGAGAGCCACACGAACGAGGGGCGCCACCACGGCCTCGTGAAGCAGCGTTTGCCGACTTGAAGCCGCCACCGGAGCCATGGTACTACGCCATGCGCTGATCAAAGTTACTAAGCATGGCAAAAAGCTCATCAAGGGTTACCGGAGTGGCGCGGGCGTCCAAGGCAGAGACGAGGGGCTGGTAATCTTGGTCCAGCCCGTGGATGATGTAGGACATGAGCTCGTCATCCTGGATGGCCTTGCCGGCCGTGGCGAGTTCATCGGCAAGACCTCTCATGGCAGTGAAGTAGGAGGCCACCGATTGATTTCCCTTCTACGCGTTGATCAGCACCGTGCGGATGTTGTTGACGGCTGAGTGATCGCGACGAGAACATGCTCGCCATCGCCACCCAGAGCTCCCGTGCCGTGGTGATCATAGTCACCGTGACGAGCACCTCCTTGGAGAGGTTTTGGAGCAGGTATCCAAGAACCTGCTAGTCCTCCCTCACCCAGATCGAATGAAGAGGATTCGACCCAGAGGTCTCCTTTTCGGCAGCGTCCTTGGTGACAAGGACTTTGGCCGGTTCGGTTGCCGTGCCGTCGACATACTGGAAGACGCCGGCGTCCCGTAGCTGCGGCGTGATCTGCGTTCGCCACATAACGTAGTTTGTGCGGGAGAGTTTCTCCATGACTCCACCGCCGAGCGTCGGTTGGAAGGAGGCGGAGCAAGACATGGCTGGTGCGCCCTTTTGGTGGAGGTGGACTAGCTAGATTGATGGAAGAAGATTGCTCTGTATACCATGTGCGATTATGCGGTAAACGGCTTGCCTATCCTGGCTGACGTGTTTCGTGTTATATAGGTGGGTTGCAAACCTAGATATGCGTACAAGGTTGTTGAGAAGAAAATCTAGAAGTACATCTTGGAGGAGAAGAATACAAGAGATAACAGAAGATGAAGATTACATGAGTATCCTGCCTAACTACTCCTCCTCATTCTGTTAGCATATTCAACAGCCTGCGCATAACATTATTTTACGTTTAACAGATTCTGCTGTGCAAGAGAATCAGTCTGCCCCATAAGCTTGCAGATACAGCTCCTCAGTCGATCGATCGATCTCGCCCACGGTCGTAACTAATAAAACCCTTCACGATCTCACCCAGCGCGGTCTCGGATCAGATGCTCCGCCGACCGAATTAACAAACCTCCGCGTGCGCCCCTTCGACCCTCACGCTGTGTCGCTGCATGTGCGTGCGAGAGCGACCGAGGAATTAACAGCGGATCGATTGAGGAGCCCAGTCCGGTGAGCATACAAAATCCAGGTCCTCCTATCTTATATCTTATATCTTATATTTATTAATTGGAGGCATCATACAAGACACCAAGTTTATCTTTGGAATTAAGAAATTTCAGCCATCCAATTTATATACGATGTGTGTGTAGCCGTTGGATTAAAAAAGGATCGAAAAAGAGTCCTGCTCTCCTATCCCACGCTGGTGAGTCCTCCTCCTCTTGGTCTCTATATGTTTGCCTAGAAAAAAACTGAGTCCTGCTCTCCTATCCACGTTTGTGAGTCCTCCTTCTGTTGGTCTCTCGATGTTTGCCTAGAAAAAAACTGAGCCTCATCTTTTTCTCACATTGGACACTATTATTCTCCATGCATAGCTATCCTTCCTTCATCGTAATGCCCCACCTATCAAGTTCTCCCGATCTCTGCACCACGCCGCCGCCGTCCTCGCGACCTCCATCACCCAGTCTGATTCATCCTCTTCATCTTCTCTATGACACCGCTCTAATGGACTCTTTCACGGCCGTTGTCAAATCTGGATGCTGCCGCCGCAGGCCGGCGCATCCACTTGAAGGCCAGCATGGGCACTTAATTTCTCTGTTGCCCGTCTCGCCTCAGCCTTCCTTACTGCTGCGCCACCTCTTATTTCTTCATGTTTACCAAGCTTTAAATCAGTTGAGCAGATGATACGCGACTGCAGACAGGGCAAGCGAAGCACATCCTACTGGTGGGGACAACGAATAATTAGTCTGGCCGCTGCTGGCGCTGATGCCCTCTTGACAAAAACAGCAGTAACAATGGCACTCACCTCATGTAATTGGTCCTCCTCAATAGATTTACAATTGTGTTCCTGAAGCTGTTTGTGAACAAAAATAGGGAACAATATATAGTAGTTGCAGGTGGTGCCGGGTTGCAGACCTTATGGCTCTGGATGCATTTTGTGTACCAATCATGTGCTAGACTAATATTTTTTTTTAGGATCGCAGCATTATCCATCAAGTATTTTTCATTCTCCGTATGATACTTGATGTGTAATTGATTGTTGGTCTAAAGGTTTTAATCTTAATCATATTAGAGACCAATATCTTATAGCTAATCACGTATAGCTCTGCACATGTGCATGCATCATATAATGTTATCTTCCAGTGAGAGGGAAAATAAAAAAAAGGTGTAAGAATATGAGTATGCATACATATGTATAATTAACAGCTTCAAATTTATACACTACAGGAAAATCCCGGTTTCCCGTGTGTTAGCCTATAAGCCGAGTGTGTTTTTTCGGGCACCCGGCTTATGCTCCTCTAAGCCGAGTCCCGAGAAAAAAACACCCGATAAATACGAAGAACTCGGCTTATGGTCATCTATAAGCCGAGTTCCGTAAAAAAGCTAACGGCTTATATGAAACACACGGTATCTACGGAAACGGCACCCGGCTTACAGCACACACTCGGCAAAGACATCTGCCACGTGTCTGCAACGACAGTGGTTGACGGTGCCGTCACGGAGCAGCCTATAAGCCATGTGTCCTATAAGCCATGTGTCCGAAGCAGGCACTCGGCTTATAGGACATATAAGCCGTGTGTCCTCGGCTTATAGGACATATAAGCCGTGTGCCTGATCAAAGCACTAGGCTTACAATTTTGCGGATTTTTTGCAACGCATAACATTTGTGCGAAATTAGTTTAAGATGGTTTTCATTGCATTTACATTTACTACTTAATTAGTATTATTATTCTAACCTATTTTCTATCGACTAGTTTTCATGGGTCTTATTTGTGAAATTCTTAATTTAACGCCACTTTAATATTTTCATGACTCTTTCGACACCCTAGCGTACCCGCCACCACACTTCTAGACGTCTAAGAGGGCCCAATGCAAGATTTGGCGGCATGGCTAGCCCCCGGAAGCCACCGGTCACAATCGTAGACACGTGAAGATCAATCCGCATAGAGAGAACTGTTCAGATACTTCTACATCGCCAAAAATTATGAAAAATTACCATCCGTCCTATATCACATATGCCCACGCCGTGTAAGAAAATCATGATTTTATCGCGTTTGAGTGTTCAGTAATATTCACGCCGCACCGTTACCGCTGGCGTTTACTATACCGTGTCATCGCTGTCCGTGAGGGGGCCACACCGAGCCGTGTGCTGCCTCCTCGACAGGCCACCACCACACCTTAATGCATGCATGAGGGCCCGCACAATGATCCGGTGGCATTGCTACCCCCAAGGCCCCGTCCGCCAAACCACAGGCGGTGGACCAGGAGATCTAACCCTTTGACCAATGGACCTCTCCACCCGGTTGTGGTAGGTCAGCCTATAGGAACACTTCGGAACAAGGTCCGGGCCAAACCCACCGCAAGATTCCCTCCGTGTCGTCCCGACATGGCCATTACCCCCTTCTAGGTGCCGGCGACGGCGCCGTCCGTGAAGGGGGTCACACTCGAGACGTGCCTCGTGTTGGCACCCGCCACCACACTTCTAGACATGTAAGAGGCCCCGACGCAAGATTTGGCGGCTTGGCTAGCCCCCGAAGGCCGCTGGCCACAATCGTAGACACGCAAGAGCAATCCGCGTAGAGGGAAGTGTTCAGATACTTCTGCATCACCAAAAATTATGAAAAATTACCATCCGTCATATATCACATGTGCCCACGCCGTGTAAGAAAATCATGATTTTATCGCGCTCTGAGTATTCAATAATATTCACGCCACACCGCTACCGCAGAACGTTTACTATACCGTGTCATCGTCGTTCGTGAGGGGGGCCACACCCCGGAGCCGCGTTCTACCTCTTCAGACATACCACCACACCTTAAGGCATGCATGAGGGCCCTGCGCGACGCTCCAGTGGCATTGCTACCCCCAAGGCCCCCGTCCCGCCAAACCCTGCAGCGGTGGACCAGGAGACCTAACCCTTTGACTTTCGCCGGACGGGCTTTGACCAATGGACCTCTCCACCCGGTTGTGGTAGGTCAGCCCATAGGAACACTTCGAACAAGGTCCGGGCCAAACCCACCGCAAGATTCCCTCTGTGTCGTCGACATGGCGTTACCCCTTCTAGGTGCCGGGCGTGCCGTCCGTGAAGGGGGTCACACTCCGGAGACGCGTGCCTCGTGTTGGCACCCGCCACCACACTTCTAGACATGTAAGAGGCCCCAACGCAAGATTTGGCGGCTTGGCTAGCCCCCGAAGGCCGCTGGCCACAATCGTAGACAGGCAAGAGCAATCCGCGTAGAGGGAAGTGTTCAGATACTTCTACATCACCAAAAATTATGAAAAATTACCATCCGTCATATATCACATGTGCCCACGCCGTGTAAGAGAATCATGATTTTATCGTGCTCCGAGTATTCAATAATATTCACGCCGCACCGCTACCGTAGAACGTTTACTATACCGTGTCATCGTTGTTCGTGAGGGGGGCCACACCCCAGAGCCGCATTCTACCTCTTCAGACATACCACCACACCTTAAGGCATGCATGAGGGCCCTGCGTGACGCTCCAGTGGCATTGCTACCCCCAAGGCCCCCGTCCCGCCAAACCCTGCAGTAGTTGACTAGGAGACCTATGAAGGAAATATGCCCTAGAGGCAATAATAAAGTTATTATTTATTTCCTCATATCATGATAAATGTTTATTATTCATGCTAGAATTGTATTAACCGGAAACATAATACATGTGTGAATATATAGACAAACAGTATGTCACTAGTATGCCTCTACTTGACTAGCTTGTTAATCAAAGATGGTTATGTTTCCTAACCATGAACAAGGAGTTGTTATTTGATTAACAAGGTCACATCATTAGTAGAATGATCTGATTGACATGACCCAGTCCGTTAGCTTAACACTTGATCGTTTAGTATGTTAATGCTTTCTTGATGTCCCATACATGTTCCTGTAACTATGAGATTATGCAACTCCGTTTACGGAGGAACACTTTGGTACTACCAAACGTCTGGCCAACGAATCGGGTGATTATAAAGGAGTACTACAGGTGTCTCCAAAGGTACTTGTTGGGTTGGCGTATTTCGAGATTAGGTTTTGTCACTCCGATTGTCGGAGAGGTATCTCCAGGCCTTCTCGGTAATGCACATCACTTAAGCCTTGCAAGCATTACAACTAATGAGTTAGTTGTGAGATGATGTATTACGGAACGAGTAAAGAGACTTACCGGTAACGAGATTGAACTAGGTATTGGATACCGACGATCGAATCTCGGGTAAGTAACATACCGATGACAAAGGGAACAACCGTATGTCGTTATGCGGTTTGACCGATAAAGATCTTCGTAGAATATGTAGGAACCAATATGGGCATCCAGGTTCCGCTATTGGTTATTGACCGAGAATGGTTACGGGTCATGTCTACATAGTTCTCGAACCCGTAGGGTCCGCACGCTTAACGCTTCGATGACAGTTCATTATGAGTTTATAAGTATTGATGCACGAAGTTTGTTCGAGTCCCGGATGTGATCACGGACATGACGAGGAGTCTCGAAATGGTCGAGACATAAAGATTGATATATTGGAAGCCTATGTTTGGACTTGGAAGGGTTCGAGTGAAAGCAGGAGATTCTGGAACACCGGGGTTACGGAACCCCGGGGTATATGGGCCCTCATGGGCCTTGAGGAAGAAGGAGAAGGGCCGGCCAGGTGGGCTGCGCGCCCCTCCCCTCTAGTCCGAATAGGACAAGGAGAGGGCGCGCCTTCCCCCTTTCCCCTCCCAATCCTACTCCAACTAGGAGAAAGGGGGAGTCCTACTCGGTAGGAGTAGGACTCCTCCTTAGTGCGCCTCCCCTAGGCTGGCCGCACCCCTTGGCTCCTTTATATCTGAGGGCAAGGGCACCCCATGACACACAAGTTGATCTCTGGATCTTTCCTTAGCCGTGTGCGGTGCCCCTTCCACCATATTCCACTTCGGTCATATCGTCGTAGAGCTTAGGCGAAGCCCTGCGCCGGAGAAGTCATATCGTCAGCGGAGCTTAGGCGAAGCCCTGCGTCGTGGAGCATCAACATCGTCCTGCCGCCCGTCGTCTTGTGGAACTCATCCCGACACTTTGCTGGATCGGAGTCCGGGATCGTCATCGAGCTGAACGATGTGCGTAACTCGGAGGTGCCGTCGTTCGGTGCTTGGATCGGTCGGATCGTGAAGGCGTCTGACTACATCAACCGCGTTGTTATAACGCTTCCGCTTTCGGTCTCACGGTGCGTGGACAGACACTCTTCCCTCTCGTTGCTATGCCATCACCATGGTCTTGCGTGATCGTAGGAAATTTTTTGAAATTACCACGTTCCCTAACAGTGGCATCCGAGCCTGGTTTTATGCGTAGATGTCATATGCACGAGTAGAACACAAGTGAGTTGTGGACGATACAAGTCATACTGCCTACCAGCATGTCATACTTTGGTTCAGCGGTATTGTTGGACGAGACGATCCGGACCAACCTTACGCCAGACGCTTACGCCGAGACCGGTTCCCTCGACGTGCTTTGCACATAGATGGCTTGCGGAAGACTGTCTCTCCAACTTTAGTTGAACCGAGTGTGGCTCGCCCGGTCCTTGAGAAGGTTAAAAGCGGAGTCTATTTGACAAACTATCGTTGTGGTTTTGATGCGTAGGTAAGAACGGTTCTTGCTCAGCCCGTAGCAGCCACGTAAAACTTGCAACAACAAAGTAGAGGACGTCTAACTTGTTTTTGCAGGGCATGTTGTGATGTGATATGGTCAAGACGTGATGCTATATTTTATTGTATGAGATGATCATGTTTTGTAACCGAGTTATCGGCAACTGGCAGGAGCCATATGGTTGTCGTTTTATTGTATGCAATGCAAATCGCGATGTAATGCTTTACTTTATTACTAAGCGGTAGTGATAGTCGTGGAAGCATAAGATTGGCGAGACGACAACGATGCTACGATGGAGATCAAGGTGTCGCGCCGGTGACGATGGTGATCATGACGGTGCTTGGCGATGGAGATCACAAGCACAAGATGATGATGACCATATCATATCACTTATATTGATTGCATGTGATGTTTATCCTTTATGCATCTTATCTTGCTTTGATTGACGGTAGCATTATAAGATGATCTCTCACTAAAATTATCAAGAAGTGTTCTCTCCTGAGTATGCACCGTTGCGAAAGTTCTTCGTCTTTGAGACACCACGTGATGATCGGGTGTGATAGGCTCTACGTTCAAATACAACGGGTGCAAAACAGTTGCACACGCAGAATACTCAGGTTAAACTTGACGAGCCTAGCATATAACAGATATGGCCTCGGAACACGGAGACCGAAAGGTCGAACGTGAATCATATAGTAGATATGATCAACATAGTGATGTTCACCGTTGAAACTACTCCGTCTCACGTGATGATCGGACACGGTTTAGTTGATATGGATCACGTAATCACTTAGATGACTAGAGAGATGTCTGTCTAAGTGGGAGTTTTTTAATATGATTAATTGAACTTAAATTTATCATGAACTTAGTACCTGATAGTATTTTGCTTGTCTATGCCATCAGTAGATAGATGGCTCGTCTTTGTTGTTCCGTTGAATTTTAATGCGTTCCTTGAGAAAGCAAAGTTGAAAGATGATGGTAGCAATTACACGGACTGGGTCCGTAACGAGGATTATCCTCATTGCTGCACGTAAAAATTAAATCCTGGAAGCACCGCTGGGTAGCGAACTGCTGCGAGATGCTTTGAGCGAAGTTATGAACGTCTGGCAAAGCGTAGCTGATGACTACTCTATAGTTCGATGTGCCATGCTTTACGGCTTAGAACCGGGTCTTCAACGACGTTTTGAGCGTCATGGAGCATATGAGATGTTCCAGGAGTTGAAGTTAATATTTCAAGCAAATGCCCGGATTGAGAGATATGAAGTCTCCAATAAGTTCTATAGCTGCAAGATGGAGGAGAATAGTTACATCGGTGAGCACATACTCAAAATGTCCGGGTATAACAATCACTTAATTCAGCTGGGAGTTAATCTTCCGGATGATAGTGTCATTGATGTAATTCTCCAATCACGCCACCAAGCTACAAGAGCTTCGTGATGAACTATAATATGCAAGGGATGACTAAGACAATTGTGAGCTCTTCGCGATGCTAAAAGCTGCGGAGGTAGAAATCAAAAAGGAGCATCAAGTGTTGATGGTCAACAAGACCACTAGTTTCAAGAAAAGGGCAAAGGGAAGAAGAAGGAAACTTCAAAAGAACAGCAAGAAAGTTGCTGATCAAGAGAAGAAACCCAAGTCTGGACCTAAGCCTGGCCCGAAAGTGTTTTTACTGCAAGCGAGACCGGACCTTTGGAAGCGGAACTGCCCCAAGTATTTGGCGGATAAAAAGGATGGCAAGGTGAACAAAGGTATATATGATATACATGTTATTGATGTGTACCTTACTAGAGCTCGTAGTAGCACACGGTATTTGATCTTTGGTTACACTAATATTTGCAACTCGACACAGGGACTACGGAATAGACGAGCACTGGCAAAGGACGAGGTGACGATGCGCGTGGGAAATGGTTCCAAAGTCAATGTGATCGCGGTCGGCACGCTGCCTCTACATCTACCTTCGGGATTAGTTATTAGACCTAAATAATTGTTATTTGGTGCCAGCGTTGAGCATGAACATTATATCTGGATCTTGTTTAATGCGAGACGGTTATTCATTTAAATCAGAGAATAATGGTTGTTCTATTTATATGAATAATATCTTTTATGGTCATGCACCCTTGAAGAATGGTCTATTCTTGTTGAATCTCGACAGTAGTGATACACATATTCATAATGTTGAAACCAAAAGATGCAGAGTTGATAACGATAGTGCAACTTATTTGTGGCACCGCCGTTTAGGTCATATCGGTGTAAAACGCATGAAGAAACTCCATACTGATGGGCTTCTGGAATCACTTGATTATGAATCACTTGGTACTTGCGAACCGTGCCTCATGGGCAAGATGACCAAAACGCCGTTCTCCGGAACTATGGAGCGAGCAACTGATTTGTTGGAAATCATACATACCGATGTTTGTGGTCCAATGAATATTGAGGCACGCCAAGCGGGTATCGTTATTTCCTCACCTTCACAGATGATTTGAGCAGATATGGGTATATCTACTTAATGAAACACAAATCTGAAACGTTTGAAAAGTTCAAAGAATTTCAGAGTGAAGTGGAAAATCATCGTAACAAGAAAATAAAGTTTCTACGATCTGATCGTGGAGGAGAATCTTTGAGTTCTGAGTTTGGTTTACATTTGAAACAATGTGGAATAGTTTCAACTCACGCCACCCGGAACACCACAGAGAAATGGTGTGTCCGAACGTCAGTGTCGTGCATTTCTTTGGATATGGTGCGATCTATGATGTCTATTTCCGATTTACCGCTATCGTTTTGGGGTTATGCTTTAGAGACGGCCGCATTCACGTTGAATAGGACACCGTCAAAATCCGTTGAGACGACGCCTTATGAACTGTGGTTTAGCAAGAAACCAACGGGGGCGTTTCTTAAAGTTTGGGGCAGCGATGCTTATGTACAGAAACTACAACCAGATCAGCTCGAACCCACATCGGAAACATCTGTCTTCCTAGGATACCCAAAGGAGACTATTGGGTACACCTTCTATCACAGATCTGAAGGCAAGATTTTCGTTGCTAAATTCGGGTCCTTTCTAGAGAAGGAGTTTCTCTCGAAAAGAAGTGAGTGGGAGGAAAGTAGAACTTGATGAGATAATCGTATCTGCTCCCTTATTGGAAAGTAGTTCATCACAAGAAATGGTTCCTGTGACAACTACACCAATTAGTGAGGAAACTAATGATGATGATCATGAAGTTTCAGATCAAGTTACTCTTGAACCTCGTAGGTCAACCAGAGTAAAATACGCACCGTGAGTGGTACGGTAATCCTATTACGGAAGTCATGTTACTTGACCATGGCGAACCTACAAACTATGAAGAAGCGATGGTGAGCCCAGATTCCGCAAAATGGCTGGAAGCCATGAAATCTGAGATGGGATCCATGTATGAGAACAAAGTATGGACTTTGGTTGACTTGCCCGATGATCGCAAGCCATTGAAAATAAATGGATCTTTAAGAAGAAGACTGACGCCGATGGTAATGTAACCGTCTACAAAGCTCGACTTGTTGCGAAATATTTTCGACAAGTTCAAGGGGTTGACTACGATGAGACTTTCTCACCCGTAGCGATGCTTAAGTCTGTCCGAATCATGTTAGCAATTGCCGCATTTTATGATTATGAAATTTGGCAAATGGATGTAAAACCGCATTCTTGAATGGATTTCTAGAAGAAGAGTTGTATATGATGCAACCAGAAGGTTTTGTCGATCCAAAAGGTGCTAACAAAGTGTGCAAGCTCCAAACGTTCAATATATGGTCTGGTGCAAGCCACTCGGAGTAGGAATAAACGCGTTTTGATAGTCTGATCAAAGCATATGGGTTTGTACAGACTTTTGGAGAAGCCTGTATTTACAAGAAAGTGAGTGGGAGCTCTGTAGCATTTCTAATATTATATGTGGACGACATATTATTAATTGGAAATGATATAGAATTTCTGGATGGCATAAAAGGATACTTGAATAAAAGTTTTTCAATGAAAGACCTCGGTGAAGCTGCTTACATATTGGGCATCAAGATCTATAGAGATAGATCAAGACGCTTAATTGGACTTTCACAAAACACATACCTTGATAAAATTTTGAAAAGTTCAAAATGGATCAGGCAAAGAAAGGTTTTTTACCTGCTTGCAAGGTATAAAATTGAGTCGAGACTCAATGCCCGACCACAGCAGAAGATAGAGAGAAAATGAAAGATGTTCCCTATGCTTCAGCCATAGGCTCTATCATGTATGCAATGTCTGTGTACCAGACACGACGTATGCTTAGCTGTAAGCTTGGCAGGAAGGTACCAAAGTAATCCAGGAATGGATCATCGGACAGCGGTCAAGAACATCCTGAAATACCTGAAATGGACTAAGGATATGTTTCTCGTATATGGAGGTGACAAAGAGCTAGTCGTAAATGGTTACGTCGACGCAAGCTTTGACACTGATCCGGACGATTCTAAATCGCAAACCGGATACGTGTTTTTATTAAACGGTGGAGCTGTCAGTTGGTGCAGTTCTAAACAAAGCGTCGTGGCGGGATCTACATGTGAAGCAGAGTACATAGCTGCTTCGGAAGCAGCAAATGAAGGAGTCTGGATGAAAGAGTTCATTGCCGATCTAGGTGTCATACCTAGTGCATCGGGACCGATGAAGATCTTCTGTGACAATACTGGTGCAATTGCCTTGGCAAAGGAATCCAGATTTCACAAGAGGACCAAGCACATCAAGAGACGCTTCAATTCCATTCGGGACCAAGTCCAAGTGGGAGACATAGAGATTTGCAAAATACATATGGATCTGAATGTTGCAGACCCATTGACTAAGCCTCTTCCACGAGCAAAACATGATCAGCACCAAGACTCCATGGGTGTTAGGATCATTACTTTGTAATCTAGATTATTGACTCTAGTGCAAGTGGGAGATCAAGGAAATATGCCCTAGAGGCAATAATAAAGTTATTATTTATTTCCTCATATCATGATAAATGTTTATTATTCATGCTAGAATTGTATTAACCGGAAACATAATACATGTGTGAATATATAGACAAACAGTATGTCACTAGTATGCCTCTACTTGACTAGCTTGTTAATCAAAGATGGTTATGTTTCCTAACCATGAACAAGGAGTTGTTATTTGATTAACAAGGTCACATCATTAGTAGAATGATCTGATTGACATGACCCATTCCGTTAGCTTAACACTTGATCGCTTAGTATGTTAATGCTTTCTTCATGACCCATACATGTTCCTGTAACTATGAGATTATGCAACTCCCGTTTACGGAGGAACACTTTGGGTACTACCAAACGTCCACAACGTAATCGGGTGATTATAAAGGAGTACTACAGGTGTCTCCAAAGGTACTTGTTGGGTTGGCGTATTTCGAGATTAGGTTTTGTCACTCCGATTGTCGGAGAGGTATCTCCAGGCCTTCTCGGTAATGCACATCACTTAAGCCTTGCAAGCATTACAACTAATGAGTTAGTTGTGAGATGATGTATTACGGAACGAGTAAAGAGACTTTGCGGTAACGAGATTGAACTAGGTATTGGATACCGACGATCGAATCTCGGGTAAGTAACATACCGATGACAAAGGGAACAACGTATGTCGTTATGCGGTTTGACCGATAAAGATCTTCGTAGAATATGTAGGAACCAATATGGGCATCCAGGTTCCGCTATTGGTTATTGACCGAGAATGGTTCTGGGTCATGTCTACATAGTTCTCGAACCCGTAGGGTCCGCACGCTTAACGCTTTCGATGTGAGTTCATTATGAGTTTATAAGTATTGATGCACCGAAGTTTGTTCGAGTCCCGGATGTGATCACGGACATGACGAGGAGTCTCGAAATGGTCGAGACATAAAGATTGATATATTGGAAGCCTATGTTTGGACTTGGAAGGGTTCCGAGTGAAAACAGGAAGTTAGAACACCGGGGTTACTGAACCCCCGGGGGTATATGGGCCCTCATGGGCCTTGAGGAAGAAGGAGAAGGGCCGGCCAGGTGGGCTGCGCCCCTCCCCCTCTAGTCCGAATAGGACAAGGAGAGGCGGCCTTCCCCCTTTCCCCCTCCCCAATCCTACTCCAACTAGGAGAAAGGGGGGGGGGGGGAGTCCTACTCCCGGTAGGAGTAGGACTCCTCCTTGGTGCGCCTCCCCAAGGCTGGCCGCACCCCCCCTTGGCTCCGTTATATACGGGGGCAAGGGGCCCCCCCTGACACACAAGTTTATCTACGGATAGTTCCTTAGCCGTGTGCGGTGCCCCTTCCACCATATTCCACTTGGTCATATCGTCAGAGAGCTTAGGCGAAGCCCTGCGGAGAAGTCATATCTTCGCGGAGCTTAGGCGAAGCCCCTGCGTCGGTGGAGCATCAACATCGTCACCACGCCGTCGTCTTGTGGAACTCATCCCGACACTTTGCTGGATCGGAGTCCGGGATCGCCATCGAGCTGAGCGCAGTGCAGAACTCGGAGGTGCCGTACGTTCGGTACTTGGATCGGTCGGATCGTGAAGACGTACGACTACATCAACTGCGTTGTTATAACGCTTCCGCTTTCGGTCTACGAGGGTACGTGGACAGACACTCTTCCCTCTCGTTGCTATGCCATCACCATGGTCTTGCGTGATCGTAGGAAAATTTTTGAAATTACCACGTTCCCTAACAACCTAACCCTTTGACTTTCGTCGGACGAGCTTTGACCAATGGACCTCTCCACCCGGTTGTGGTAGGTGAGCCCATAGGAACACTTCGGAAAAAGGTCCGGGCCAAACCCATTGCAAGATTCTCTCTGTGTCGACCCGACGCGGCCGTTACCCCCCTCCAGGTGCCGGCGGCGGCGCCGTCCGTGAAGGGGGTCACACTCCGGAGACGCATGTCGGTGTTGGCACCCGCCACCACACTTCTAGACGTGTAAGAGGCCCCGACGCAAGATTTGGCGGCATGGCTAGCCCCCGGTGAGGGAGTCCTGGATTAGGGGGTACTCGGACAGCCGGACTATATACTTTGGCCAGACTGTTGGACTATGAAGATACAAGATTGAAGACTTCGTCCCGTGTCCGGATGGGACTCTCCTTGGCGTGGAAGGCAAGCTTGGCAACCCAGATGCGTGGGCACGACACGTGTCATTTGATGGCCTTCTTTGAGAGCACAAGAAGTTCCGAGGCCAACGGAGCAACAGGCCCACACTACTTTCACAAACCCGACTCGTTCCTCTCGGTACCTAGAGATTACATCAGAGATGTCGTGGTTTACAAGCGGCCTCAGGTGAGGCCTACTCGAAACAGGCCCAAACTTTTACCACACCCTACAGGGGCCATGTGATGACACCATGCCAGCTTCCGAGGGTTTCCGGCATTATATAATTTTCCGAGGATTTAAGCGGTTGGATCAGGCATGGAGCCGAGGTAATTTTGCCCCTCGGTGGCTGGGCCTGCCCCTCCCTCACCTGCAAAAGGCCTACGCATGTCGCAAAGGCATCACATAGGATTTTATATGCCGCTTCTGGGCTTGATTTCATATGCCGCCTTGCAGATCTGCAATTTCCGGCTCCGAAACCCTAATAGTGCAATAAATGTCTCAAATATTCTAGGCAGGTCCGAAAAATACGGCGGCCTGACACGCGTCATTCAATGGCCTTCTTTGAGAGCACGAGAAGTTTCGAGGCCAATGGAGCAATAGGGCCCACACTTCCTTCACAAACCCGACTCATTCCCTCTCGGTACCTAGAGACTACATCGGAGATGGTGTGGTTTACAAGCGTCTACATGTGAGGTCTAATTGAAACACACCCAAACTTTTTACCGGAATATTGACCGATATTTTAAAAATTGAAATATGAAATAAGGGGAGAGGGTATCATTTATAAAAACAATGAAATAAAAATAGAATAAGAATACAATAAAAAGAAAACTAAAATAAGTATCATAAAAATACAATGAAATGAAACACATAAATTATTAAAAGTAAAATTAATAAACTTTTTGTATTGAAATAAAACAAAAATAGAAAATATTTTTTATAAACCGTGTGTTTTTTTCCTATGGCACTAGGCTTACCCTTATGCACCAGGCTTATTGAGCGCGGGACTTAGCGAAAATAAACGCGCGAAGGCCTCATTTTGGCCCAAATCGACCCGCCCACTATCTCTTCCCAAGCCTCCCCTGTCTCAACCCCGCGCCTCCCTGTCTCCCCCACGCGCCGCTCTTCTCCTCACGCCGCCGCCACCCTCCATCCACCGGCCGACTCGCCGTCACCCCGCCTGTGCCGCCCTCTCCTCGGCGCCTGCAGATCCCCGCCTCCTCTCCATCCCCGAGCATGGGGAGCCTGAGCCGTCCCTCCCATCGCCAGGCGCGCCGCCCTCCCCGTTCGCTAGGGTTCAGGCCGTCCGGCCAACTCCGCTGCCCCACCTCCCTCCATGGCGCCAAGACAGATCCCCCCGCCCCTCCCGAGCATGGGGAGCCCCGAGCTGGCCTCCCATCGGCGCGCCGCCTCTCCCGTTCGATAGGGTTGAGGTCGTCCGCCATCTCGGCTGCCCCACCTCCCTCCACCGGCAGGTCCCTCCTCTCTCTCTCTCTCTCTCTCTGTGTGTGTGTGTGTGTGTGTGTGTGTGTGTGTGTGTGTGTGTGTGTGTGTGTGTGTGTGTGTGTGTGTGTGACAACATCTTTCTCTGTTGACCAGGGCCCGGCTCCTCAGGCGGCAAGGTGCTCCGGCGTGAAGGTGCTCCGGCGTGCCCCTGCTGATCTCCTACGCGTGGAACAACTGCATCAGCAGGAACACATGCTGCATCTGGTTTTGGTTCCCCTCCCTCCCACAATTGCATCTTTCCTTTTCCGGCGGATATGAAGGCGGCTCTCTCCTCTTCATAGGGTACGTGCAGAGCACACACTCCTACAGGCTCTCTCCTATGAAATCTTGTCTAGCTAAATTTAATGGTCTCGCTGGTCCCTGCTCAATTTTGGTGCCTGTGGTGTCTGGAGTCTGAATTGGAAATCATAACCAGTTCCATAATTTTCATTTTGTAAATTTTCACTGAATTTTACTGTATGAGACAGCCTCTATAATTTTCAGCTCCATAATTTTCAGTTTGTAGAGCTGGAGGTCAGATTCAGCTCCATAATTTAATCGAATTTTATTGAGAGAAGTCATATACTCCCTCTCAGTTCTTCTATTGCATGGCCATTCCTTAAAGAAACATGACACAACAAAATTCATAGGAACATCCTCAAGCCCTTGTTCTTATTCTTATTCTCAGTAATCTAAATTACTCGTCGAGACCATCGAGCAAGAGAGCAAGAGAGTTAGTCTGTATTGCTGTTTTCATTTGCTGAATAGAGCTTAAATTCTGCACTTTCATGGACTAAAGTTCATTTTGGTTGATGCTCTGCGTTGTTGTATTCAGTGGGGCCATCGGCAAGCTGCTGCTATTTCTGTTGATCTGCTGTTGTTATTTCAACCGATATGTTGTCCCTCTTGTCTCCAGAATTGCCTGCTGTTGCTATTGATGTGTTGCTGTTGCTTCTTCAATTAGGCGCTGCTGCTTCAATTGCCAACTCTTCTTGCCGTCTTCTTTGGTGCTTCAAATCAACAGAGGAGGCGATGACAACATTTAGTCCTGGTTTTCTGCCAGAACAAGTGAGCCATTTATTTTGACTAATACAATATCCATTTTATTTCTTCGAAGCTAGCTCATTCTAAAAAATAAAGGAACATAGGCAAAGCAATAGACAGTAGCTAGCATATGATTTGGTTACAGTAAGGATCTTCTGAACATTTGGTTAGCTCTGTCTATATCTCTGAACATATGAGTACTGTGCATTTTTAGTACCCCTGAACATATAAGCAACAATATCTAGCATGGAGTATGTCTAGATAGCATGCCTTGCTTTAGTTGAAGAAAACCAATATGCCTTGCCTTTTAAACCAATAAACAATGAAAACGTTGAAGTAAAGCAAGCAGTAGAGATATCATTAAAGTTCAAAAATTAAGTGAGTACGCAAGTGGTGACAGGGAAGGAGAAAATTCAGTTTCAGTTTTGGGATGGTACAGTACTCCCTCAAAAAGACATGCACATGATAGAGATTGTGTTCCTAAATCAACATCAAGTTTAGGAACAAGTGTGTTCCTAAATAATCTTCAGTTTAGTATTGTCAAGTCTGAAATTTTGACAGTAATGCTGTGACATGTTCAGACTAGGATAATCTTCAGTTTAGGAACAACTTTGATGATTCTCTGGATTGATCATAGTGTATTTGGATTGATGATCAAAGTTCAAAGAATTAGCCTAAATGCACATTGATGCTCATTCATCTTCTTTCTCAAAGTTCAAAGAATTATCAACATTTAGCCTGAATGCACATTGATGATTCCAGAAAATAAGTTTATAACCACTCTAGATTTACAAGTGTTTCTTGAAGAATATTCTGTTTATGAAGTAGACCAGCAATATTCATCTTTTTTCTGTGAATGAAGAAGAAGAAGAATAAACCTAGCTAATTCAAATAATTCCAATTTTAGGTACATGTTTTTAATTCAATGGGACAAGCATGGAATACGTTGAATTTTGACCGACAATGAATTTCGATTGTAATCCAATTAAACTCTCTCTGTATCAATTAAACTCTTTGTATAACCTGTTAATTTTGATTGCAATCAAGCTTTTGCAGGAACAAATGAACAATTTACTCTAATGTGATCAAGATTTCGCAGGAACAGAGGCGGAGTACCAGAGGCGCCGCGCGTCGGGGTCGGGGGCGGGTAAAAAAAGAAGGATCATTCTAGTTTCTACAACAGGTTATGCTAGTGAATTCAAACTATGCTTTGTTTGATTCAGATTATGCTAGTGAATTCAGTTACTTCACCTCACCTTCACTTCACCAAAGTTCTGACACGGGACAGAATGGGGTATGATTGATGAGACACAAAACATGTAAATTTCAGATAACATCAGCAGAGATCAGCATTGCAATTGAGAATTTTAATACTCCAATTAACATTGCAATTGACGCTGATGGAGTACTTCTTTGACAAAATGAAATTGATACTGCAATTGGCACTGCATGCAGCCAACAAAGCAAAGCAGAGGCAATCAGCGGTCGAGGTGCTCGAGGGCGAGGCAATCAGCGAAGCAATCAACGATCGAGGCGAAGCAATCAGCAGAGGCAATCAGCGAAGCAATTGGCTGTGGCATCAGCAGGTTTGCATGGTCCTCTCTCCGCCAGGGAAGATCCGCCTTGCCCTGCCTGCCGAATTCTTCAAGAGGGAGCGGCACTGGGTTTGCAGCGGCCTGGGGTTGCTGCAGGGTGAGGAACCGCCGGCAGGGCCACGAGGAGGAGGCGCCCGTCGAGGTGCTCACCTTGGAGGAGCAGCCTTAGCTGGGTGGCGGGGCAGCTCGCCTCCGTGCGGACGACCCACGTTCGCAGCGGCGGGGCAGCTCGCCTCCGTGCGGACGGCCCACGTTCGTAGCGGCTGAGCAACCGCAGGTGGGCTACGGCGCAGGTGGGCGTCGGCGGAGGTGGTCGCCCGCTCTTTCTACGGCGGCTGCCGGCGGTGGCTACGAGGGCCGCTTGGTCGAAGGAGGAAGAAGCAGAGGTGAGGGGGGGATTAGCACTAGATTTAAAACCGGAAGGTTTTTTTTATAAAATTTGAAATGAACTAAGCTCTGGACAACTTTTCCCGGACGGAGGGAGTATATATTGTTGGTCACTTTGCTTGCTGGATCAATATATTGCTAGATATATATTGTTGGTCATTTTGCTTGCTGGATCGATCAATATATTGCTGGATCTATAAGCCATCTTGCTGCTGCTCGCTGAAGCATGCAGGAAAAAAAAATGCTATTTGGCATATAAACCGAGTGTCCCAGGGACATGGCACCCGGCTTATAGGCATATTATGCCACGGGGAGCTGTATAAGCCGAGTGTTTCAGATGCAGGCACCCGGCTTATAGGATATGTTTAACAGCGGATGTCCTATAAGCCGTGTACAAAGGCACCCGGCTTATATTTAAACCATGCAGCTCGTGTAGACACTAGGTTTATATTTAAACCGTGCGGCTCGTGGGCACTCGGTTTATATTTAAACCGTGTAGTACTCGTGGGCACTCGGTTTATATATAAACCGTGTGGCTCATGCTGGCACTCGGTGTATATTTAAACCGTGTGGCTCCGTTAGACACTCGGTTTATACTGACGGTGACACGTGGCCGTTATATCGCGGCTGCCGTCATGTTACTTTAGTAAGCCGAGAGCCTCGTATAAACACACGGCTTATACGTAAACCGAGTGTTTTCCCACTAGCACTCCGCTTATAGCGTATAAGCCGATCAAGTGTAAACCGTGTCATATAAGCCGGGAGTTTGACTCGGCTTATATGTAAACCGAGTTTATATTGACATAAGCCGAGTTCTTTGGGTACACGGCTTTAAAGTTTTTTCCTGTAGTGATATTTGGGCCTCTGACCAGTTCAATACTTATTTCTCGGTCGAACTTATAGATATTTGCAAGGTTACTTCTCTGTTTTTTGTTGTTGCGGAGTCTACAAACTACAGATCGTTGTTGTTATTGCTAACATTGTGCTCCCTTCATGTCCTCCAGATCATTCCCAAGTGAGAGATTCCTAGGATATTCAACATTGATGGAATTTAGTTCTGGACAAGGATACGAATTAATGATTACGAGCTGCAACCAATTCACTAGGTACCACAATGTTATGAATAGGGGTTGCGAAATGGTGACCTGGGGATATTCAACAAGGTTTGAATTTAGTTCTCAATCTTCTGTATGTCAGTTAATTGGTCGCTACTTGCTGGAAAATCTGTCTTACGAGAATGTTAATTGTGCATTAATGATGCTTACAGCTGGTGTGCGGCATCATCAGCGGATTTACAGTCCGAACTCTTCCCCATGCAAAAATTACGAGGGGTTGTGCTGCAGTCTGCCCATATCCCCAAGTGCGGGATACTTCCCCTTTCTACTTGATCAGTATGCGTCCATCCTTATAGGTTAGTCAACAATTTCGTTTAGCTTCTTCAGACTTTAATACATTTTTGTGTGTCCGTAAAACAGTTGCAAGGCATATATAAGTGGAGATGTAGCTAGAAGAAATAAAAATTGTCTTTCACATATATACTACCTTTCCCTAGAAGAAGAATCGCCATCTGGACTGGATAACTTATATCTTAGAAGATATGAATTCCAGTGTAATCATATCTATGCCCTTTCCTCCACGGTCGTTACCACTCAATTGCCCAATAATTATTTTTCTATTGAACGCGCAGGAGAAGACGCATCTACTCACCACCACGAGCCTCATGTGTCCCTTTCTTAAATAGGACTGGATGCTTCAGTTTATAATTTGTTCAGAAGAGCTCATGGCGTAATCTGTATTTAGCTTATACAATGTCCGAAGTCATCCATTTTTTGGGGGCGCAAAGAGAGGTATTTTTTAAAATCAGAAAGCGTATATTTTTTCATGTAATCAAATGTAAAAGATGTTGTTAACTCTTTTGTCCCACAAATTATGTTCACATCTTAGAATCAATTTAAAATATGTTCTTCCTAGCTGTAAAGTACTAAACTACTCATTTTCTCAATTCTCCATATCACGCAATTATTGTTGAATAAGTCCATTGGATATCCGTTTATTTCCTGGCATGAATCACCAACAACATATCAAAAACCTAGAATGCATATATAGTAGCCAGCAGGTAGAAGGTATTGCTACATTTTACCTTAGGAGGAATTGCATGTTGGTGCAACTTTTTATATCTATTTTAGGTTTTCATTTCTTAATGTTACAAAGCAAGGCAACATGTACATTTACACCATGGTTTTTGTTTAGTCCAGTTCTGTTTTGTACTTTATAAAGTAGTGTGCGTCTCATGACACTAGCTTCCACTATGATGCATCTAATCATTATAGCAATTACAATATTTGATAGAAATTCCACTTGATCTATGGGATAGGGGAAATAATTAGTGAGTTCTCTTGGTGGAGTGAAGGAAGATATTACGATATTATACTAATGCTTTTTGTAAGGCTGTATGTTGATAGTCACAACTGACAGAGGTGCAAGAGTGTGCGTAAGTTAATTATTTTGGATGAAAAACGCATAGCCTAATTGTGTTTGTGATCTTCACTTTGTAAATCTTTTCAGCGTTTCCACTTTGATAATCTACAAATAGCATGCATGAAGAAACCATGTATTTCTGAACTTACAAAAGTTTCAGCTATGAATGGCAAAATTATAAGAAAGTAGTATGTGGTTTGTGGTTCTTTGTAAATAGAAAAATATTATTTGTTCCCACAATTGTATGGTTCCTGAAACAGTACTGATTGTTCTGCATAAATATTTTGGTTTTGGCATGAGCTATGGTCTCATGTCAAAGAAAACCTTCATAATCTATGAGGTACCAAAACACTATAATCATGTTGAATAAATTCAAATATTATTTGGGTGTATGGCTAAATTATTTTTGTGTGTTTTAGTAGTTAAGATTTCAACATATTAATACAAATAATATGAAGTATTAATTATTTATTTCTATATAATCAACATTTTCAAAAATAGTATACTAATGAGATATTATATGAACAACTAGCCCGTGCAGTCGCACGGGTTGACGACTAGTTGGAACTAACAAGAAACAATGTAAAGAAAAACAAAACTTACAAGAAGCCAATTTGGGTCATGGCTAAATCAGATTTGTACTTATCTTTGTGGTATCGCTTTAGATAAAGATCATGCTCAAACAAAAACTCAGTTTCATATTTTAGTGCTACGTACGTTGCCCAACATCTTAGGATTTTGGATAGTACTTGTCATTGTAATATTGCTATGAAATTTATCCATTTTGTTTTGTATGCATCTCTTGGGATCCAGGTTCTATTCTCACCAAACTACTCCCTCCGTTCAGAATTACTTGTCATAAAAATGGATATATTTACATCTAAAATACATCTAGATACATTCATTTCTTGGACGAGTAATTCCGAATGGAGGGAGTATAATGGAAGAACACCAAACCAGTTCACTAAGGTTCAAATAAAAAAGTAAACGAAGAAATAGATTGTTGCTACCTGTATAGCTAACATGACCTAGGGAGCATATGTCGCAGCAATAGAAGTAAATAAGAAAGCCTAATAAATTGAACTAACACAAGCCTATACATTACAGCAAATGACATGGCAGTGATTTCACATCAACCTGTATTGTCCAATGTTCATCAGGGTGAGGTTGGTAAATTTCTACAATGTTCATGAATTTCTCATTTTTCTCATGATATTCATCATTATATTACTAGTTTCGCTAAACCTACCTGAGTTCAGTGGTGAGGTCGGTGGCAGGCAGAAGAGAGGAACGAAATTGAGAATTTCAGTTCGGGTGGAGGAAACAGCCAAGAGATTAGTGTGATCATACGAATGTGGTTGTGTCAAAGAGGGAGGTTAGTAAGGGGTGAGGGATTTCCCAGGTATATCTTTGCCTTGGGATGAAAGCTGAATCGATGGCGTACGGGTGGTCTGATGATTGATTCGCATAGGGCCACTGATAGGAAGTGTTCCCCAGATATAATGGGCGCTCGCCAACCAGTAACCTGTACCTAAATTTTACAAGAGAAAATAAGGTGCTACTAGTCGGAAACCACATGTTCGTACTTATTGCCAAGTATAATAATTAATGGCCTTCTTTTAGCAGAAGATTTTTTCAAAAAAAAAAAGATAATGAATGATGCATATGCTTCCAGCCAACCATGTTATATAAGATGGACAGAGTGGCATAGACCAAACAACTACTGGTCTTACAAAGTGAAAGAGAACAAGAAAGAAGTACAAAGCTTGCCACGGCTCTGCTGTGGCCTTTGGATGAAAGCCAAACTGCAACTCGTGGGACTGAGAGACATGAGGAATTGCTAGTATGTGTATTGGTCATCACGACCTTCTCCTTTGCCATTGTGGTCTGCACCATGTAATTCTCCATCAATTACTGTTCTAAGCTAGGTAAGTATCCTTGGCTCCAGGAACATGATTTTGGGACTCTGGCTACAAATGATGCAGCAGTTAGCTGGGCCACCTAGTCTATAGCTGGAGTTCGGCTCTAAATATCTTACTTGTCCGGAAGGAAATGGATAGATATTGTTGTCATATTCCGAAGGAATCCACCATATGCCGTGTGCACATGTATATGGATCCCATTCCTGAATATGATTTTTCTTTTTTTTTGAAGCCCTGTACTGGTGGATTCTGTTGCAGAAGAGAATAATTCTGCCCCACATGCATACAGATGAGTCACTCGCTCGATCGATCGATCTTGCCCCCGGCTGTCATAACTATCGAAAACCCCTCATTCCGCGGCCCCGGATCAGATCCTCCCCTGAACGAATTAAAAACCCTCACAGGACGTACGCCTCCACACCTTCGACCCTCACACGGTGCATACGTACATAGATGCAAGAGTAGCCGAGGAATTAACAGCGGTTCGACCGATCTATGGACGAACCGAGTCCTGTGAGCTTAGAAAATCCAAATCCTCCTATGGGAAGTAACAAGAAGTCATCTAGAAAATGAATGACATGAATCCAATTTGTCTCATGGCTAAATTAGATTGGTAATTTATCTTTGCAATATTGTAGAATCTCTATATATAAGTCCAAGATTATGTAATAATTTTACATGTAAGATCATTGTTTTGTTGTAACATCTGTTGTTGTCAATCTATTATATGTGTCCTTTTAGGTTTGCTGAAACAGAACTTCAGTTTCATATTTTAGTGCTACGTATGCCGCCCTAGGATTCTGGATTGTACTTGTCATTGTAACACTGCTATGAAATTAATTTATCCGCTTTTATTTTGTACGCATCTCTTGGGAACCAGGTTCTATTCTTATCAAACTATAATTCAATAGCATCATACAAGTTTACTCAGCTTCAAATAAAAAGTTAACAAAAAAATAGGTTAGTGCTGCCTGTCTAGCTAACATGACCTCGAGAGCATACGTCAGAGCAAAGAAAGTAAAGAAGAAGCTTAACTTGAACTAACATGAGCCTATCCAGTACAAAAAAATGACATGGTAGTGGTTCACATCAAGCTGTATTTGTCATTATTCGTTAGGGTGACGTGTCACGCCAGTACAACAGGAAGTTGCAAAAGGGTTGATGATAATTGTAGAATTTGAAGTTATTTCTACTATGTTCATGAATTTCTCATTATTCTCATTATGTTCATCATTATTTTACCAAATTCAATAGAGTTTCTACACGAGCTCAGTGTTGAGGTGGGTCGCATGTAGGAGAGAGGGACATAGGTGAGAAATTTAGTTTGGGTGGGGAAAACGGGTGAGAGGTTAATGGGATCATGCAAATGTGGCTATGCCAAAGAGGGAGGTTAGAACGGGGTGAGGGGTTTCCTTGGTATATCTAGTCTGTGGGAGAAAGCTGAATCGATGGCGCACGATGGTCTGACGATTCATTCATATAGGAATATCGATAGGAAGTGTTTCCCTAGATATAGAGGGCGCTTGCCGACTAGAAACCTGTAAACTTTTACCTTGCACCGAACCTTCATTAATACAGGCACCTAAATTTCACAAGAGAAAATAAAGTGGTACTAGTTGGGAACCACATGGCTCGTACTTATGGCCATGGAAAATACTTCCTTTGTAAAGAAATATAAGAGCATTTAGATCACTAAAGTAGTGATCTAAATGCTCTTATATTTTTTTACGGAGGGAGTAGTTAATAGCCTTCGTTTAGTAACACATTTTCTCAAAGCAAAATATATAATGAACGATGCATATGCTTCCAGCCAACCATGTTATATAAGATGGACAGAGTAGCATTGACCAAACAGCTATTGTTCTTATAAAGTGGAATAGAACGAGAAAGAGGTACAAAGCTTGCCACGGCTGCCTTTTGATCAAAGCCAAATTGCAACTCGTGGGATTGAGAGGCATGAGGAATTGCTCGTATGCTTATTGGTCATCACGGCCTTCTCCTTTGCCGTTGTTGTCCGCATAGGTTGAACGTCCACCTATTGTTGTTCTAACCTAGGGTATGTAGTCTTAGCTCAAGGAACAGGCTCTTGGGACTCCGGCTACGACTGGATCGTTGCAGGCTGGGCCACCTAGTCTATAGCTTGAGTTCGGCCCCATATCTTCAACTTGTAGGGAAACTGGTCTATAGATAGTGTTGCTATATTCCCAAGGAATCCAGCACACGCTGGGCGCATCTTTGGGATACCATTCCTCGAATCTCTTTCTCAAAGAAACTTGCTTCTCTTATCAGTTTAAAAAAAATGGCTTCTCTTATCAGTCGATTCGTTTTTTAAGCTGTAGATTCATGTTGTTTCAAAGCTAATATCAGTGGGTTCTACTGTGGGAGAGAATTGTTCTTTTAGAGAAAAGACACAACCCGAGCCCCTACGCTTGCCGGATACTTCAGAAAGCACGTGTATCCAGCCGGATACTGCCCTGATACTCGGATACTGCCCCGATACGGCCTGATACGTATCCCGTAAGTATCGCTCAATTTTTGATTTTAAAAAGAAAATAATGTTTGATACTCCTAGGATGCGATACTTTTGATACCTAAAATCCCTCGTTCGACGTGAAATCCCCTCAATAGTAAAGGTGCACCTTTTGAAGATACCCAACATGGGCATGAGTTCATGCCAAAACATGATTGTCAATGTTCGTGTTCAATTGAAAGGTGAGCAAGAGGAGTCAATGCATTGATTGGAACAACTAACCCGGAAAATCCCATTGCCAATTAATGAAAGAGGACCAAGTGCAAGAAAACGAAGAGAATAATCCTATTGAGGCATGCTTTGACCTAGAAGCTCTATTTTGTTTCCAATATTCTTAATAGTTAATATTTGTAATATCTATATATAGACGTATCGTTGTATCCATGTTTTCAGAAAATTGGCGATCGGGCGATCTCCGTATCGCAGATCCGATCGTATCCACGTATTCAGGCAACGTAGCCCGAGACCGAGAAGGGCTCGAGCATAGCCCGGCTTTGAATTAACAAAGCCATCAACCGGCCAGGATTACAGCGGAAACAGACCAAGCAACAAGGAAAGAAAATAAAGCAGGGATGCAACCCTGCAGCGGCACATACAAGGAGCTAAAGGAAAGCACAAGCGCAACGATAAAACAAAAGGCTACAGCTTGAAGATCTAAGTTCTTGAGTGGAATCGCGCCACCGGAAGAGATCGCCCTGCACCCAAAGCCAACAAGATTGAAAGCCACCACCAACAGACGGGGGCCAACTCTTCACGCACAGGCACTCTTGAATCATGCGCATGAATGTGGCACCAGCATTCTTGAGGCCAAAGGGCATAGTAACATAGAAAAAACACCTGAACAACGTGATGAAAGCTGTCTTTATCTCATCAGGTCCATATAGTCGGATCTGATGGTACCCGGAATAAGCATCCAAGAAGGATAGTCGCCACATCCCGCAGTTGAGTCGACTATCTGGTCGATCTTGAGGCAGAGGGAATGATCTTTCGGGCAGGCCCGATTGATGTGCTTGAAGTCAATACACATTTGGAGTGATTTGTCTTTCTTGGGAACCATAACAACATTGGCGAGCCACTCGGAGTGGTATATCTCGCGGATGAACTCAACAGCCAGGAGGCGAGCCACCTCCTCGCCAATGGCTTTTCTCTTCTCCGTGGCGGACCGACGGAGATGCTCTTGAACGAGTTTTACTTTTGGATCGACTCGCAAATGGTGCTCAGCCAGCTCCCTGGGTACACCTGGCATGTCAGATGGCTTCCATGCAAAGATGTCCCAGCTCTCACGGAGGAACTGGATGAGCGCTTCTTCCTATTTGCTGTCGAGTGTCGTCGAGATATGGGTCGGAGCAGCATTGGGGTCGGTCAGGTGAACATGGACTGGCTTGGTCTCGCCGGCCGACTGAAATGCAGACTCTGAGGCAGGCCTCTTAGCACGCATCAAATCACTCGGATCTGAAGTCTTCTGGTACTCTTGAAACTCTACTGCTGCCATCTGCACATCTGCTATCTTTGCCCCATCTTGAAGACAATCTTCTGCTCTCTGACGGTTACCGGAAACCGTTATTACGCCTCTGGGGCCAAGCATCTTCATCTTGAGATGTACATAGCACGGTCGAGCCATAAAGCTAGCATAAGCAGGTCTGCCCAGAATGGCATGATATGCACTCTGGAAATCCACAACCTCAAACGTCAACTTCTCCTTGCGGAAATTCTTCTCATCACCGAAAACCACGTCGAGAGTGATCTCGCCGAGTGATTCGGCTTTCTTTCCTGGGATGATTCCATGGGACCGCATGTTGCTCTTGCTGAGTTTGGACATCGGAATGCCCATTCCTTTGAGGGCCTCAACATACAAATATTCAGGCCTCTGCCACCATCCATCAGGACCTTGGTCAGTCGGGTGCCTCCCACGACTGGGTCGACCACCAACGCTTGCCGCCCAGGGGTAGCTACGCGTGCCGGGTGGTCGGACTGGTCGAATGTAATGGGTTTTTTTGACCACTTCAAATACTTTGGTGTTGCCGGAGCAACCATATTCATCTCTCTGTTAATGACCTTCAGTCGACTTTTGCTCTCAATATCGGCAAAAAACACCAAGGTGGCATTGACTTTTGGGTAACCATCGTCATCATCTTTATCTTCTTCTTCCTTCTCAGACTCTTTGTCCTTATCACTGGGTTTACTCTCTCGGAAGTTCCGGATTAGGAGTCGACATTGTCGAGTGGTATGCTTGGGGAGAATCAGGTTCCCCTCCTCATCCTTCTTGGTGCGAATATGACACGGCAAATCCATCACATTGTTTCCTTCCTGGTCTTTCACTTTCTTAGGGATCCAAGGCCCTTTGGGTTTCGCTTTGAACTTTCCTTTATTCAACATTGCTGCCTCGGCAGGACCTGCCGCCTTAGCCTTTCGCTTCTGCTTCCGACTGGAATTTCCTCCTCCGGTGTCCTGGACAACTGTTTTGTGCTTGCCACTCCTAAGTCGATCCTCCTCTTCACCGTTAGCGTACTTGGTGGCAATCTCCATCATCCGAGTGAAAGACATATCTCTAGTCCGACCAAACTTTAGATTGAGCTCTTCAGAATAATGCCTTCCTTGAAGGCACAGACTGCTTGGTGATCTGACACATTCTCCACTGTGTGGTGCAGAGTGATCCATCTTTGGATATAGTCTCTCAGGGTTTTGTTCGGTTTCTATACGTAATGCTGCAACTCCTGTAGACCAGCAGGTCTCTTACAAGTGCCCTCAAATGTTCTGGTGAACACTTGGGCTAACTCATCCCAACTCAAAATGCTCCTGTGGGCCAACTGATTCATCCAAGCTCTGGCAGAACCTTCAAGCATAAGAGGAAGGTGCTTCATGGCTACACAAGATTGGTTCACCTAAAGTATATGATATAGATGATGCAGGTGTGCTCTATCCAAGTCAGTCCAGTGAAAGAGCAAAGTGCTCTGTTCCTACACAAGATTCTATTGGAGATTACCTTTTCACTCAGGAGAGCTGCAATGTGAGAAAGGGGAAGGACATTGCAGGTGTCAATGAGCTAGATGCATTTCTCAAAGAGTTTGTTGATGACATGCCAGTAGTGCAAGAAGTTCAAATGGAGGAGGAGGCAATGTTTGTGGAGAAAGAAGTTACAAGTGCTGACAGCTCTGAAGATGATGATGAGAGTTCAGAATCTGATTATGGCATGGGAAAGGATGTAGCTGGAGAGGTAGTGGATGATGATGCTGATCTCCACCAGAAAATAAAAGATTTGAAGAGGAAAAGAGAATTTGAAGGGGATTCAGAGCCAGAGGACTTGTTCTGTGAGTCTGAGGAGGAAGAGGAATTTGTTCCACCAGAACCTTTGCATAAATTGCCAGTGAGGAGGGGCCCAACAAATAGATCTCATTGCAGCTCTCAATCTGCACTTGAGGCTGACTATATCCCCTCAAGTGATGAAGATATAGATCAGCCACATCCAGATGATTCTGATGCAGAAGTGGAGGTTTATTTGCCCTCAAGTGGTAGAAAATCCAGGGCAAAGAAGAGGAAGGTCAGGCAATGGTATGATGAGAGCAGGTTAACCCCACAGGAGCAAATTTGCTGGCATTTGTGTTTTCTGGATGTGTACCAGTTCAGAAGAGCTTTGGTTAACTTGCATGTCACTCAAAGGAGGAATTTTCATTACCATAGAAACAACAAAGACATGATTATAGTAGACTGTGTTGAGAAAGGATGCCCCTTTCACATGGTTGCTTCTGTAATTGGTAATGAAAAAACTTTCTGTATTAGGAAATTGCAACTAGAGCACACATGTGCTCCATCTGGTGAGAACTGCAAGGTACCAACAAGGTTTGTGGCAAAAGCAATAGAGGATAGCATGAGGACAGATCCTAGAGCAGGAGTTGAAACTGTCATAGAGAAGACAAAGGAGAAATTTGGTGTGGAGGTTGGAAAGAACAAGGCCTATAGGGTAAGGCAGAAAGCTCTTTCAGTTGTCCAAGGTGATCAAGAAGCACAATACACTAGGATCAGAGACTATCTACAAACTGTGTTGGACACCAACCCTGGGAGCAGATGCATTGTCACCACAAGAGTTGTGAGCGAGCACCCTAGTCCCAATCCAAGATTTCATAGACTTTTCATGTGTCTTGGAACACAAATAGAAGGATTTTTGAAAGGGTGTAGACCTTTCATTGGTATGTTCTTGTCACATTTATTCCACTTCATTTATTCTTTTTCATTGCATTTTTAATTTGTTCTGCTACATTCTATTAAATCATGTTCATTTCAGGTCTGGATGGATGTTTTGTGAAGCTGAATACAGCACAACAAATATTGGCTGCTACAGGCAGAGATGGAAACAATAACATCTTTCCATTGGCCTTTGGAGTGGTTGAAAAGGAAGACACCGCAAGTTGGTCATGGTTTTTAACTCAACTAAAGATTGCTATTGGTGGAGGATGTGGACAGTTTGGGTACTACACAATAATCTCAGATAGGCAGAAGGTGAGTTGCTCCATTTGCAAATTTACTTAAGTTAGAATATTATTTGCAACCTTAGTTTGACAACCTAGTTAGCATTTTAACTTAGGTATTAATTGTTTCACCAGGGCCTTCTTAATGCCATAACCCACATTTTTCCCAACTGCCCACAAAGATATTGTCTAAGGCACATTTATGCAAATTTCCAAAATGTTAGGTTTAGAGGAGATGAACTTAAGAAATATATGGATGGAGCTGCATATTCATACACCAAGGATGGTTTTAATGTTGCAATGGAAGAAATGAGGAAAGAAAGTGAGGATGCTTGGGCTTGGTTAAAGGGAATTCCTGTTGAAACATGGGCTAGGCATGCTATGGACAAGAATTGTAAAACTGACCTAGTAGTTAATAACATTAATGAGGTATTCAACATGATGATTTTAGATATTAGAGGAAAACCTATTAAAACAATGCTTGAAGGAGTAAGGTCTAAGTTGATGGTCAAGTTTAATGAAAAGATAATTGGGGGAGAGATTGCTAGATGGACAATTAACCCTACATATTCAGAAAAACTGGCAGAGTCCAAGGAATGGGCTAGGAACTGCAAAGCTTTGATGGCAGGCCCAGATTTGTATCAAGTCAATAGTGGGGAGAAATCCTATGCAGTCAATTTAAAGGATTGGACTTGTGGCTGTGGAAAATGGGACATGACAGCCATACCTTGCAATCATGCTGTCTCTGCAATTTATAAATCCAAACAATATCCAGAAGATTTTGTGCATCAGTTCTTTAAAAAGGAAATGTATTTGGAAGCCTACAAGCCAATGATATACCCTGTTCCTGGACCTGACCTATGGTCAAAAACTGCTACAAGAGACATTGACCCCCCCTGTTTTCCACAAGAAGGGTAGGAAACAAACAAAGAGGAGGAAGGGAAGGTTTGAAGTGCCTAAACCTAAGGACACATCAAGGATGGGGACAATTACATGCAGTAACTGCAGCAAGCAGGGCCATAGGTACACAAATTGTGGGGATGCTTTGAAGCCAGCACTAGCTGCTAGGAAGAACAAACACAAGGTACCTTGCATTACATGTGACCCTCGATAGATTTCCAAATTATACCATTAATGCTCTGATCTGCCATTTTATTCTTGTTGCAGGAAAACAGGGCTGCACCATCTTCTGCACCAAGGGCTGCACCATCTTCTGCAGCAAGGTCTGCACCATCTACTGCTGCATCTCCATCTGCTGCATCACCAGCTGGGAGGGCAACACAAAGGGCTCCAGCAAGTAGGGCAAGCAGCTCAAGAGCTCCAGCAAGCAGGGCAAGCCTCTCAAGAGCTCCAGCAGCAGCAACATCTGGTGCAGCAACAAGGAGAGCTTCAACAGCAGCAACTACCTCAGCAGCACCCTTCTTGCCACCAAGACAGAGGAAAAAACCATCCAGGCTCAAAGATTACTTTTATGCTTCAGGGAACTAATGCTTCCTTGTTGATCATTATTCCTGTTGGTCTGATGTTGGTCTGCCTAAACTTGATATTTTGGAACAACTTATGTTGGTCTGATGTTATGGAGCAAGAAACTCATGTAATGATCTTGCTGTTATGATACTTTATGCACTGTTATTATGATCCATATGATGTTATGCACTGTTATTATGATACATATGATACTGTATGCAATCGTTATTATGATCCATATGTGTGTTGCTGAATTTTTTCCTCAAATGACCATGCTGAAATGATCATGGTGTTGCTGGATTTTGGCATGAGTTGATGGCATCCTCGATAGTTGTCGAGGGGTAGGGTTAACCCTACATGAGTTGATGGCATCCTCGACGGTTGTCGAGGGGTAGGGTTAACCCTACATGAGTTGATGCCATCCTCAATGGTTGTCGAGGGGTAGGGTTAACCCTACATGAGTTGATGGCATCCTCGACGATTGTCGAGGGGTAGGGTTAACCCTACATGAGTTGATGCCATCCTCGACGGTTGTCGAGGGGTAGGGTTAACCCTACATGAGTTGATGGCATCCTCGACGGTTGTCGAGGGGTAGGGTTAACCCTTCATGAGTTGATGGCATCCTCGACGGTTGTCGAGGGGTAGGGTTAACCCTACATGAGTTGATGCCATCCTCGACGGTTGTCGAGGGGTAGGGTTAACCCTACATGAGTTGAGGCCATCCTCGACGGTGCCATCAAAATTCATATTAAACTTTAACAAATACCATCATCGTTCATACTAAACTTTATCAAGTGCCATCAAATAACAAATCTTGGATTACAATAAGTAGCATCATATGGCAGATTAAAATTTAACCAAAGGCCATGAAATACCAAATCTTGGATTACAACAAGTACCATAAATAAGAACCATACATAATTTCCAACCATTCCTTCTATTATAAATAAGCACCATACATAATTATTGCAATCACTGATCACATATAGCCCTGATTCTCTTCAGCTTAGACTTGTTGGCCTCTCCATCCTTGAAAAGGTCGATATGGCAAACTCAAGCCTTTTCTTCTCGCTGATTGACTTCATCAACATGTGCATCTTTCCTCCATTTGCTAATGAGTTCAGCCTGAGTGGCCTCGGATCTTCTTCAGCAGCTCTACCTCTCCCTTCAAAGTGACATATTCTCCTTCTCAAGATCAGTCTTGATTTCATTTGCATCAGATGCAACCTAATCAGCTGCACTTTCCTGAACACTCTTCATTTTGCCTGCATCGACGCTTCTCTTCTTCTAGCAGGGCAATCACATCTTCTTTAACCTTGATCTGCTCTTGGCTCTGCTCATACATATCCCAAAGCTTGCAGAGCATTCTTAAGTGGCTCTGGCCATTCTGGGTCAACCCACTCAACAAGACCATAGCTGTAACCTCCCTGATTAACCAAATAAATATTACAACAAGAATTATAATCAATTATTCAGGATTTAAGCAGTTCATATAGTTCACAGACATAATTATGCGTGTAGTACTTGCTACAAGCAGCTAGAAACCATGCCAATTAAACATAATTACTCAGGATTTGACCATTCATAATTTTTTTAAATAAACCACTTGTAACATCTATTGCTTCAGTTAACAATCCTAATTCTTCAGTTAACATCTACTACTAACAGTAAGGAGTAGGAGGCAAAACAGAGCTGTATACATAATCACTATTGTACTCCATGAACACTGACCATTTAACACTACTAACCATTCACAAGGATCACAATTACTAACCTGCTCCGAACACCCCAAAAACCTACGGCCGGTGTGGATGCTTTGAAATGCAACTCCCCTCTCCACCGGCGTCTTATGACTGCAAATCGGGCCTCCAGAAACAATGCCGCACCATTCGGGATCCACAGTGGTTCGTGGTATCTAAATTATTTGAACCAGAGAAGAAAGTGACAGAAAAATTCAAAATCAAATCGGTGAAATCCAACTTGAATTCGGGAAGAACCCTAACTCTAACTGACAGAGAGGAAAACTCACGTAGGGCTCCGATTCGCATTTAGGGGAGAGAAATAGACGAGTCACTAGTCTCGCCGCTGCTCCAGAAACCATGGTTGTTATGGCGCCGGGCGGGCGGCGGGCAGGGGGGGAAGGGCGACGCGGGCGCGAAAGCGGCGGGTACGACAAAGTAGAGGAGTGGGGAATGGCCGACCCGGTTGGGTTCGACCAGTTTGTCTTGCGCCGTCTAACGGCGCTTGACGGGCGCCGTGTGGAGGCGGGCCACGTGGCACCTGACAGCGGGCCCTGGGCGTCAGGTTTGCCCTCAAACGGGGCTGATCGAGCAATCAGCATTTTTTGCAAACTGTTAGCACAATAGTGGTGGTTTTTTGCAAAAAAAAAAACGAAAGGTGGTGGTTTTTTGATTTCGCGTCCCCAAATGTGGTGGTTTTTGCAATTTACTCGCATCTGGAACCGACAGATGGGCCTTTTTCTACTAGTGTTTACGCCGCAACCAAGGTTCTTACAATCGCGATTTTGAATCGAACTGGAGCTTCTATGGTAGGATCACAAATCGTAGAATCTTCATTATTAGGATCGTAAAAATGTAGATTCTAAGAACTAAAATCAGAGAATCATAGGGGTTAGTTTGGATCGTAATGTCGTAGAATCGTATAACATAATCATATTATCAGGATCGTAATGTCTTGCGGTGGGAGGTGAACTGCATCGACGAAGGATCAAGCCCAGAATTTTTTGTGTTGCATGTGGCCATGAGGAAGCCATCTATCACAGGTTATGGGCATGTCAGCATGCAACACTGTTTTAGAAGGTAATTATCTTGGGAAAGGGAGCTCCAGTGCTGATCCCACCGTTGTCTATTGGCTCCCGGAGAGCCCTATCTAACTGGATGCTTACTTGGCTTGGAGATGCAAGTGAAGAAGAAAAGGCTATGATGATACATGGGTTGTAAGGCCTTTGGCTTGTGAGAAATGATACAAAAAAGGAAAGTGGATATTTGATGCACATGTGGTAGCGAACTCGGTTTTGAGTTACATTGACGAATTAGTCTATTCAAGAGAAGCCAAATCCCTTTATATTAGAAAGAGGGTTTCCTCCCGCTTTATATTAGAAAGCCAACATCAACACAACATCCGGACAGACCGATACAACACACACCACCACCGCACACAACACACACACCCAAGACATGATACAAAGGTGTCGAGCACCGTCCCCCAATGCCACCGCAAACCAAGCTAACTAAAAATGACAAAGGATAACCGCTCGAAGAGGACGGAGACCTCCACGATTTAAACAAGGAGGGGGGATACAGTCATGACAGAGCAGGGACTCCAGGACAGTGCCTCCTAGGAGGGGACGCCCGCGGATAGCCGCCACCGTACGATCCGTAGATCAAGTTTTCACCCGGAGTCACATGCGAGGGGTAGGAGCACCGCCATGGCGCCTTCATGAAGGATACGATGACCACGGCCGCCGCCGCCGTCGGCCAATACAAGGATTGGGCAAGTGATGAACTCCGGTGCTCGCACCCCTCCGACATACCCTCGCTCTGCCAACCAGCCACAACCAAGCCCCCCGCGAGGCCATGGTTGCCCGCCCACACCCGAGACGTAGGTTCCATCCACGAACGCCACGCCTCCCGCTGCCAGGCCGCCCAACATCTAAACACCCTCAAGATTATCCAAAAGGATCAACTTTGGACCAAGGCGACACACCAGACCGACGAGCCGCAGAATGTATCCCGCCTTGAAGATCGCTGGTGCTACAGCCGCCCGCACGCGGCCGGGGAAAGGGGGAGGTGGGGGAGCGGACGCATCCAGACCGACACACCCCTGTGCCGGTGACGGGGGCGCGAGCACGTCGGCTCCGCCCATCCCTCCAGCCCAATCCCTCCCCCCGGACACACCCCTGTACCGCCTCGGCGACCAGCGCAGAGCCGCGCAAGGCCACCAACAAAGCCCTAGCCACCGGCAAGGAGTGCCCACCAGGACCGCCGCCCACCCTCGAGGAAGCTCACCGGAGAGTCCAACCACGCCACCGTCGCCGACCAGCCGGCGGGACGCCTGGAAACCGAGCAGCACGCCCACCTGCCACCGCCGCTGTGCCTCCACCCCTACCAGCCATGGCCATGGCAAAGGCGGACGCCCGCAGCACACGACACTCCTGGCCCGCGCCGCCTAGGCCCATATCTGGCCGCACGCCGACAGGGTCAACGCCGCCGAGCCCACCGCGCCACCACGCCTCAGCCCCTTCATGCCGCCACCCGCAGCCCGCGTCTCCGCCGCTGCCGCTGCTGCTGCTGCCTTGCCCCGAGGAAAGCACCGCGCCGCCACCCGATCTTGGATCCCGCGACCGTCGTCCCGGCTGGGAAGGAGGAACACCCCGCCACGCCGCCATGGCAGGGCTTAGCACACTAGCACGTAGGGGCGGGCGGCGAGGGAGGGAGGCACAAGGAGGGGGCCGGGTCGAGTTAGGGTTTCCCCAGCGCCAAGGGAGCGTCAGGAGGGAGGGAGGGGGGGCTTTCTCGGGTTCGTTCAATAAAGTAATCAAGAGCTCCAACTATTCTTCCTGCCTTGCCATGCTTTCTCCTTATGTCGTCGCTTTGATCTCTTCTCTCCTTTGCATATGGATAACAAGGCGCAAAACATACCCATCTTACCCTTTCAACGCAGATTGTAGGGTACGAACACTATTCTATAATGTTGCTTAATTCCCTTCCGCAAGGAAGGACATATAGCTCCATCGGCTGATGCAGTTAGATGACTCATTGTCTCTTGCTCTGCAAGTAGATGAGCCAATTCACTTCAACACAAAATTTTCTACTTATTTGTACCATCCAACATTGATTGAGATTTATGCTATAAACTAACTATATTGCATGGAAGTTTCTCATTTTCTTTCTCCCAAAAGGAAAAATAAATACAGGCTTCATACTTTCCAAATCAATAGAACTTTAGAACTACGATTTGTCAAAAAACGTTAAGATTTTTGTGAGTTGTCTCTCCCAAAATGAAAAAATACAGGCTTCATACTTTCCAAATCAATAAAACTCTAGAACTACAATCTGTCGAAAAACTTTAAGATTTTTTTGTGCCTCGTAAATACTTAAAACAATGTACATCTTAATAAAAAAGTCTCCTTTTATACAGCTATGTAAGACAAAAACCATCTGGTTTATTTTGCACACATTCTTAATTTAATGTTTTCTTGAGTCGAGAAGATTGAAGTCCATATGCTATCTAGTTTGGGAGAAAAAAAAAGAAAAACATAGATAAGGGGGTGTAGGACACCCACTTTTAGTTTTTTTTTTTGAAAAGAAGGATTGCCCCTGACCTCTGCATCAAGTGATGCACACAATCATCTTTATTATATTATTTAATAGAGTCCGACAAAAATAAATGCAGGGATCAACCCAAAGCCACCTTCAAGACAATCAAAGTCACTACACTTACTAGCTGGATGATGTGCCCTGACCACACATCATCACGCGACTAATCCGTGGCCGCACTAAGCGGCCCCACTGCGAGCCGAGATCACCAATCTCGCTTAGCATATCCTCAGCGCGCATCGCATGCGCACGCTCCAGAATGTGCATACTAATTCTGAGCCCATGCTCATCTACGTCCGGTGAACAGTAAATTCAAAAAAATACTACTCCCTCCGATCCATACTAATTAACGCAAACTTAGTACAATTTTAGTAATACAACTTTGTACTAAGTAAAAGGCCAATTAATAAGGATCAGAGAGAGTATAAAAAATCATAATAATCCGATTTGCATGGAAGATGTTTGAGTGCATGAGGTCCAGATTAATTTTCAGCGTATTCGAACGTCCGAGTAGCTCTTAGCAAAAAAAACCGGCCCGAACAATTCACAAGCAGTAAACTTTTTTCCGAGACCCCAAATTTGTCATTTTTGTTGAGAGCTACTTAGATGTTCAAATGCGCTGAAATTTGGTACGAACATCACGCACTCAAGCATCTTTCACTGCAAATGATTCGTTTATTTTTTATTTTTTTAGTATTATTTATGAATTTACTCTTCACTCCCGGGCTCAGAGCCCAGGAGCCAAAACACCACTCTCGTACATTTAATCACTATCTTATTCACAGATCACAAGTTCCTTGTGGCAACACATATGTAAGGGTGGAGTTTGGACTGGTTAGCAAAGCGTTGACTTCCGGAGCAGGATGCGTGTCCGTTTTGTGATCAAGAGGAAGAAACAATTGGCCACATCTTGCTTATGTGCGTTCTTGCGAGAACGGTGGTGTGCACCGCTCGGGGAAGGCAAGATTGGATACCTACGATCAACGTTAAACTTGGGCTGTGGTGTGCTAACAAGGAGGGAGAGGACCACAGGAGAAGGATGGATGGGCACTCATCATCATATGAATGTGGAAGTTGTGGAAGCATAGGAATGCAATCGTCTTTGATGGCGAGACACTATCGGTTACCCAGGTAATACGGACTACCGAGAGGGAAGGCCGCATGGAAACAAACAGGGCTACTCAAGGGCGATCTAGATAATTTCCTTGCAAGGTTGTGGATGTGGACTGAGCGAGAGTAGTTCTTATGCTGGTATGATGTATGGTGGATGAGTTGTTACATTGTTGGAATAACTTCATGTGGAGGGCTCTTCATCCATTCTCCCTATAATATATGATACACATGCTTGTGTATATTCGAGAAACACATATATAAGGGGCGCTTGCCAGCCAAAACCAACAAGCTAGCTAATACCTTGCACCGAAGCTTCATAAAGAGATGCATGTGAATTTCACAAGAGAAAATAAAGTGGTGCTAGTCAGGACCACATGCTTTGTACTCATGGCCATGGCAAATAATTAATAACATTTGTTTAGTGGAACATTTTCTTCAAACATAAAATATAATAAAAGAGATAATGAAACAGTGCTATGCTTCTAGACAACCATGTTATATAAGATAGATAGAGCAGCGTAGACCAAACAACTATAGTTCTAAAGTGGAAGATAACAAGAAAGAGACACTACAAACCTTGCCATTATTCTGATGTGGCTTTTGAGCGAGAGCCAAACTGCAACTCATGGGATTGAGAGACATGGGGAACCGCTCATATTCGTATTGGTCATCAGGACCTCCTCCTTTGCCTTGGCTCGAGGAACAAAATTTTGGGACTCCTACTCTGTTTGCCCCCAGTTCATATCTTCAACATGTACAGACGGTGATGGATTGTTACTGTTGTCATGCCCCGAAGGAATTCAGCACAGCAAGTACACGCTGTGCGCACATATACGTGGGATCCTAGAATAAAAACTGGCTTCTTTCTTGTTTGCTTTTTGTGTTGTACATTCTTGTTGTTTCAAAACCAGTATCAGTGGATTCTGTGCGATTATGCGGTAAACGCCTTGCCTATCCTGGCCGACGTGTTTCGTGTTATATAGGTGGGTTGCAAGCCCAGATATGCATACAAGGTTGTTGAGGAGAAAATCTAGGAGTACATCTTGGAGGAGAAGAATACAAGAGATAAGAGAAGATAAAGATTACATGAGTATCCTGCCTAACTACTCCTCCTCCTTCGGTTAGCATATTCAACAGCCTGCGCATAACATTATGTCACGTTAACACCCTCCCTTAATCACAACTTCATCAAGTTGAGATTATGTTTGAAGTCTTTAAAACTTCTTGTGGGTAAAGCCTTGGTGAAACAATCTGCAACTTGGTCTTTGGAGTGAATGAACCGAATGTCTAAGAGTTTATTTGCAACTCTTTCTCGGACAAAATGAAAATCTATCTCAATGTGTTTTGTTTAGCATGAAAGACTGAATTTGCTGATAGATAGGTGGCACCTAGATTGTCACACCATAAGCATGGAGCTTTAGTGCTTTTCATGCCTAGTTCCTTCAAAATGGACTGCACCCATATGATCTCTGTTGTTGCATTAGACAATGCCTTATCTTCTGCTTCTGTGCTGGACCTAAAAACAGTTGCTTGCTTCCTTGCACACCAAGATATCAAGTTAGGTTCAAAGAATACAGCAAAGCCACCAGTTGAGCATCTGTCATCTAGATATCCTGCCCAGTCTGAATCAGAGAAAGCACTGATAAGTGTAGATGATGACTTGCCGAATTTTAGGCCAATGCTCAAGGTACTTTTCACATATCTTACTATACGCTTTGCAGCATTTAAGTGAACTGTAGTGTGTAGTGGGTGCATGAAGGAACTAACATACTTTGTTAATAGCAAATGAAATGTCTGGTCCGTAAGTGTCAAGTACTGAAGTGCACCTAGCAAGCTTATGTATTTTGTACTATCCTCTGAGTCCAGAAGCTCCTCTTCAACAAGAGATAACTTTTCTGTGCTAGACAAAGGACTGGGTGCAGGCTTACAACTTTGCAGACCAGCCTTTTTACTAGATCTGTGGCATACTTTTCTTGTGAGAGGTGAAGGCCATCCTTGTGCTGCTTGACCTCAATCCCAAGAAAATAGTGTAGATCCCCTAGATCCTTGAGAGCAAATTCTGCACTCAAATCTTTCAACAGTCATGTTATTGCTTCATCAGATGAGCTTGTTACAATAATATCATCAACATATATGAGAACAAATATGGATGTATTTGACTTGTTATAAATAAATAACGAAGTGTCAGACTTTGAAGGAGCGAAACCAAGTGCTTGCATCTTTTTACTGAGACGAGAATACTATGCTCCGGGCCTGTTTCAGTCCATACAAGGCTTTGTCAAGTTTGCACACATGGGAAGGTGCACGTGCATTCACAAACCCAGGAGGTTATTTCATGTAAACCTCTTCTTCCAAAACACCATGAAGGAACGCTGCTCAGACATCTAGCTGTCATAGACTCCATCCCTGGACACAGCAATAGACAAAGCAAGACGAATGGTAGCAGCTTTAACAACCGGACTAAACGTGTCCTCATAGTCAATACCATACCGTTGCTTAAAGCCCTTTGCAACAAGTCTAGCCTTGTAGCGATCAATGGTTCCATCAGCTTTCGTCTTTATCCTCAAGACCCACTTATAGTCAATAAGAATTTTACCTTGTTGTGGGGGAACCAGATGCCATGTTTTGTTTTTCTTAAGTGCCATGAATTCATCATGCATTGTCTTTCTCCAACTTGCATCGCCAAGTGCCTCTTCAAGAGTGTTGGGTTCTCCTGGTTCACCCATCAAACATACCAACCCATATTTTGTAACATGTTTGTAATCAAAAGGTTTAATTACCCCTTGTTGTAGATGTGTACGACGTGGAGTAGCAGCAACAGGAGCTTCTATAGAGATTGCTGGCACAGAAAATCCCAGGCCTGAGCCCGGCTGATCCTCTCCCGATTCCGAGGAGGATCCTTCCGTCACATCAGAGTTTGTGCCGGCCGTGGCTGACGCTTTTGCTATCGAGGTCGGATCTTCTGCGGCTACCAACTGTTGTGTGAAGGGTGTTTGGGCCACAGAAGATCTGGGCCTGGGCGTGTCATCATGGCCCAATGATTGCCTGGGCCCGTCATCTGGCCCCGCGTCTGGCTGGCGAACCGCGACGCGCTGCTTGTACACCTGCAGTAGGGCCTCAAACCGCGCGCGGCTCGGGCCAGCGCCAGCCTGCCATCTGGTGGATGGAGATTTGTGCGCATGAGGGAGGCACCGCGCCCACAAGGATCTGCCGTGGCTGGCGCGGAGCCGCCTGCGGCGCCCACTCAAGGGTCGTCGCTCCACACGCCTCAAGATGCACCTGTTGCACCTGCCGTGGCAGGTTCGGTGCCAGCGCTGCTCCCCGAGAAGATCGGTTGCGCTTGCAGCTCACCAGATCCCGAGGACGAACTGTCCCCTCGTGCCAGGCACATAAAATATCAATCTGCTGCATTATCTTCTTCGTCATTTCCTGCGATTTTTGCACTGCTGTTTTCTGCATCATCACAAGGCTCAAGAAGGCTGTTAAGAGGGTTAGTCAACATATGATCATCACAATTATTAATGTCCCCTTGATCATAGCCAGAGAGATGAGATGGTAGGTGCAAGATTTCTTTGCGTAGGAGAGCACCAGCGTTAGGATAGAGATCTGCAAAGGGGAACTTAGTCTCATCGAAAACAACATCAGGAGAGATGTATACCCGACCAGTAGAGATGTCAAGACACTTGACACCTTTGTGTTGAGCACTATACCCAAGAAACACACATTGCTTTGACCTAAACATGAGCTTGCAATTGTTGTAAGGGCGGAGATTTGGCAAACAAGCACAGCCAAAGACACGGAGAGACGTATAGTCTGGTTTGACATGGAGGAGACACTCTATGGGTGTCTCATTGTTGATGACACGGCTAGGTAACATGTTGATAATGTGAACGGCTGTAAGAAAGGCCTCATCCCAGAATTTGAGAGGCATGGAGGCACCTGCTAGGAGAGCCAGACCGACTTCAACTATATGCCTATGCTTGGGTTCGGCTGACCCGTTTTGTTGGTGAGCGTGCGGGCAAGATACATGGTGAGATATACCTATATTTTCAAAGAAGGAATTGAGTTTCTCGTATCCCCCCCCCCATCGGATTGGAGGATAGCTAAAATCTTACTTTCAAACTTTCTTTCAACGAGTGCTTGAAATTTTTGAAACACATCGGACCTTTTCTTAAGTAGATAGATCCATGAGAATTTGCTGTAGTCATCGATAAAACTCACATAATATGTGTGTCTGCCAACAGAGGAGGGAGCAGGGCCCCACACATCAGAAAAAATCAGTTGCAAAGGTTTGGTAGAGACACTGGTAGATATGGGATAAGGTAACTGATGACTCTTAGCACACTAACATGAATCACAAATAGTTTCAATATTGCGCTCACCAACAAATGGGAGCTTGTTTTTCCTAAGCAATTTTTTAACCAAAGAAAAAGAGGCATGTCCTAAACGATCGTGTCATCGTGTGGACGAAAGCTTGATAGCACCACAAGCTTGCTTATTGAATCTTCTAAATTTTGGAATCAACAGGTAGAGCCCTCGAACACATCTACCTCAATAGAGGATTTTCCTCGTTGTCTGATCCTTGATCAAGAAAAAATAAGGATGAAACTCGAGAAAAACATGATTGGCAATAGCAATTCTATGAACGGAAAGGAGATTTTTGTGGGCACTAGGAACATGCAAGATTCTTTTGAGATGAATTTTTGACTAGGGGTATTAAAAATTGAATGGCCAACGTGATGTATACCCATACCTTCTCCACTGGTCGTGTGGATTTGATCCTTGCCATGATATTTCTCCCTCATGGTGACCTTCTCGAGCTCATTGGTGATGTGGTTGGTGGCGCCACTGTCGACGTACCAATTCGTGTCAACTCCATAGGAGCCATAGGCCGCCACGGCAACCTTTTCTTCATCTTGTGAGTCATCATCCTCCTCATAGCGGTACTAGCAGTCCTTCGCCGTATGACCAGGCTTGCCGCATATTTGGCAGCGAGGCATGTCCGGACGAGATCTGTGGAGCCGCCACTGTGACATCCTTTTGAGCTGCCGAAGCGTACGCCGCCGCGAGAGTTGTTCGAGTAGCCACCGCCGCCGGATCCGGACCTCCCCTTGCCACGGGGAGAGCCACACGAACGAGGGGCGCCACCGCGGCCTCGTGAAGCAGCGTTTGCCGACTTGAAGCCGCCACCGAAGCCATGGTACTGCGCCATGCGCTGATCAAAGTTACTAAGCATGGCAAAAAGCTCATCAAGGGTTACCGGAGTGGCGCGGGCGTCCAAGGCAGAGACGAGGGGCTGGTAATCTTGGTCCAGCCCGTGGATGATGTAGGACATGAGCTCGTCATCCTGGATGGCCTTGCCGGCCGTGGCGAGTTCATCGGCAAGACCTCTCATGGCAGTGAAGTAGGAGGCCACCGATTGATTTCCCTTCTACGCGTTGATCAGCACCGTGCGGATGTTGTTGACGCGGCTGAGTGACTGCGACGAGAACATGCTCGCCATCGCCACCCAGAGCTCCCGTGCCGTGGTGATCATAGTCACCGTGACGAGCACCTCCTTGGAGAGGTTTTGGAGCAGGTATCCAAGAACCTGCTAGTCCTCCCTCACCCAGATCGAATGAAGAGGATTCGACCCAGAGGTCTCCTTTTCGGCGGCGTCCTTGGTGACAAGGACTTTGGCCGGTTCGGTTGCCGTGCCGTCGACGTACTGGAAGACGCCGGCGCCCCGTAGGTGCGGCGTGATCTGCGTTCGCCACATAACGTAGTTGGTGCGGGAGAGTTTTTCCATGACTCCACCGCCGAGCGTCGGTTGGAAGGAGGCGGAACAAGACATGGCTGGTGCGCCCTTTTGGTGGAGGTGGACTAGCTAGATTGATGGAAGAAGATTGCTCTGTATACCATGTGCGATTATGCGGTAAACGGCTTGCCTATCCTGGCTGACGTGTTTCGTGTTATATAGTTGGGTTGCATGCCTAGATATGCGCATAAGGTTGTTGAGGAGAAAATCTAGAAGTACATTTTGGAGGAGAAGAATACAAGAGATAACAGAAGATGAAGATTACATGAGTATCCTGCCTAACTACTCCTCCTCATTCTGTTAGCATATTCAACAGCCTGCGCATAACATTATTTTACGTTTAACAGATTCTGCTGTGCAAGAGAATCAGTCTGCCCCATAAGCTTGCAGATACAGCTCCTCAGTCGATCGATCGATCTCGCCCACGGTCGTAACTAATAAAACCCTTCACGATCTCACCCTGCGGTCTCGGATCAGATGCTCCGCCGACGAATTAACAAACCTCCGCGCCCCTTCGACCCTCACGCTGTGTCGCTGCATGTACGTGCGAGAGCGACCGAGGAATTAACAGCGGATCGATTGAGGAGCCCAGTCCGGTGAGCATACAAAATCCAGGTCCTCCTATCTTATATCTTATATCTTATATTTATTAATTGGAGGCATCATACAAGACACCAAGTTTATCTTTGGAATTAAGAAATTTCAGCCATCCAATTTATATACGATGTGTGTAGCCGTTGGATTAAAAAAGGATCGAAAAAGAGTCCTGCTCTCCTATCCCACGCTGGTGAGTCCTCCTCCTCTTGGTCTCTATATGTTTGCCTAGAAAAACTGAGTCCTGCTCTCCTATCCACGTTTGTGAGTCCTCCTTCTGTTGGTCTCTCGATGTTTGCCTAGAAAAAACTGAGCCTCATCTTTTCTCACATTGGACACTATTATTCTCCATGCATAGCTATCCTTCCTTCATCGTAATGCCCCACCTATCAAGTTCTCCCGATCTCTGCACCACGCCGCCGCCGTCCTCGCGACCTCCATCACCCAGTCTGATTCATCCTCTTCATCTTCTCTATGACACCGCTCTAATGGACTCTTTCACGGCCGTTGTCAAATCTGGATGCTGCCGCCGCAGGCCGGCGCATCCACTTGAAGGCCAGCATGGGCACTTAATTTCTCTGTTGCCCGTCTCGCCTCAGCCTTCCTTACTGCTGCGCCACCTCTTATCTTCTTCATGTTTACCAAGCTTTAAATCAGTTGAGCAGATGATACGCGACTGCAGACAGGGCAAGCGAAGCACATCCTACTGGTGGGGACAACGAATAATTAGTCTGGCCGCTGCTGGCGCTGATGCCCTCTTGACAAAAACGGCAGTAACAATGGCACTCACCTCATGTAATTGGTCCTCCTCAATAGATTTACAATTGTGTTCCTGAAGCTGTTTGTGAACAAAAATAGGGAACAATATATAGTAGTTGCAGGTGGTGCCGGGTTGCAGACCTTAGGCTCTGGATGCTTTTTGTGTACCAATCATGTGCTAGACTAATATTTTTTTGAGGATCGCAGCATTATCCATCAAATTTTTCATTCTCCGTATGATACTTGATGTGTAATTGATTGTTGGGCTAAAGGTTTTAATCTTAATCATATTAGAGACCAATATCTTATAGCTAATCACGTATAGCTCTGCACATGTGCATGCATCATATAATGTTATCTTCCAGTGAGAGGGAAAATAAAAAAAAGGTGTAAGAATATGAGTATGCATACATATGTATAATTAACTGCTTCAAATTTATATTTGGGCCTCTGACCAGTTCAATACTTATTTCTCGGTCGAACTTATAGATATTTGCAAGGTTACTGCTCTGTTTTTTGTTGTTGCGGAGTCTACAAACTACAGATCGTTGTTGTTATTGCTAACATTGTGCTCCATTCATGTCCTCCAGATCATTCCCAAGTGAGAGATTCCTAGGATATTCAACATTGATGGAATTTAGTTCTGGACAAGGATACGAATTAATGATTACGAGCTGCAACCAATTCACTAGGTACCACAATGTTATGAATAGGGGGTTGCGAAATGGTGAGCTGGGGATATTCAACAAGGTTTGAATTTAGTTCTCAATCTTCTGTATGTCAGTTAATTGGTCGCTACTTGCTGGAAAATCTGTCTTACGAGAATGTTAATTGTGCATTAATGATGCTTACAGCTGGTGTGCGGCATCATCAGCGGATTTACAGTCTGAACTCTTCCCCATGCAAAAATTACGAGGGGTTGTGCTGCAGTCTGCCCATATCCCCAAGTGCGTGATACTTCCCTTTCTACTTGATCAGTATGCGTCCATCCTTATAGGTTAGTCAACAATTTCGTTTTTAGCTTCTTCAGACTTTAATACATTTTTGTGTGTCCGTAAAACAGTTGCAAGGCATATATAAGTGGAGATGTAGCTAGAAGAAATAAAAATTGTCTTTCACATATATACTACCTTTCCCTAGAAGAAGAATCGCCATCTGGACTGGATAACTTATATCTTAGAAGATATGAATTCCAGTGTAATCATATCTATGCCCTTTCCTCCACGGTCGTTACCACTCAATTGCCCAATAATTATTTTTCTATTGAACGCGCAGGAGAAGACGCATCTACTCACCATCCACGAGCCTCATGTGTCCCTTTCTTAAATAGGACTGGATGCTTCAGTTTATAATTTGTTCAGAAGAGCTCATGGCGTAATCTGTATTTAGCTTATACAATGTCCGAAGTCATCCATTTTTTGGGCGCAAAGAGAGGTATTTCTTAAAATCAGAGAGCGTATATTTTTTTTCATGTAATCAAATGTAAAAGATGTTGTTAACTCTTTTGTCCCACAAATTATGTTCACATCTTAGAATCAATTTAAAATATGTTCTTCCTAGCTGTAAAGTACTAAACTACTCATTTTCTCAATTCTCCATATCACGTAATTATTGTTGAATAAGTCCATTGGATATCCGTTTATTTCCTGGCATGAATCACCAACAACATATCAAAAACCTAGAATGCATATATAGTAGCCAGCAGGTAGAAGGTATTGCTACATTTTACCTTAGGAGGAATTGCATGTTGGTGCAACTTTTTATATCTATTTTAGGTTTTCATTTCTTAATGTTACAAAGCAAGGCAACATGTACATTTACACCATGGTTTTTGTTTAGTCCAGTTCCGTTTTGTACTTTATAAAGTAGTGTGCGTCTCATGACACTAGCTTCCACTATGATGCATCTAATCATTATAGCAATTACAATATTTGATAGAAATTCCACTTGATCTATGGGATAGGGGAAATAATTAGTGAGTTCTCTTGGTGGAGTGAAGGAAGATATTACGATATTATACTAATGCTTTTTGTAAGGCTGTATTTGATAGTAAAAGATTTCGATGTCGAAGAAAATTGTGACAGTTATGGGGCTTGATTATTTTGATAGTCACAACTGACAGAGGTGCAAGAGTGTGCGTAAGTTAATTATTTTGGGTGAAAAACGCATAGCCTAAATGTGTTTGTGATCTTCACTTTGTAAATCTTTTCAGCGTTTCCACTTTGATAATCTACAAATAGCATGCATGAAGAAACCATGTATTTCTGAACTTACAAAAGTTTCAGCTATGAATGGCAAAATTATAAGAAAGTAGTATGTGGTTTGTGGTTCTTTGTAAATAGAAAAATATTATTTGTTCCCACAATTGTATGGTTCCCGAAACAGTACTGATTGTTCTGCATAAATATTTTGGTTTTGGCATGAGCTATGGTCTCATGTCAAAGAAAACCTTCATAATCTATGAGGTACCAAAACACTATAATCATGTTGAATAAATTCAAATATTATTTGGGTGTATGGCTAAATTATTTTTGTGTGTTTTAGTAGTTAAGATTTCAACATATTAATACAAATAATATGAGTATTTATTATTTATTTCTATATAATCAACATTTTCAAAAATAGTATACTAATGAGATATTATATGAACAACTAGCCCGTGCAGTCGCACGGGTTGACGACTAGTTGGAACTAACAAGAAACAATGTAAAGAAAAACAAAACTTACAAGAAGCCAATTTGGGTCATGGCTAAATCAGATTTGTACTTATCTTTGTGGTATCGCTTTAGATAAAGATCATGCTCAAACAAAAACTCAGTTTCATATTTTAGTGCTACGTACGTCGCCCGCCATCTTAGGATTTTGGATAGTACTTGTCATTGTAATATTGCTATGAAATTTATCCATTTTGTTTTGTATGCATCTCTTGGGATCCAGGTTCTATTCTCACCAAACTACTCCCTCCGTTCGTAATTACTTGTCATAAAAATGGATATATTTACATCTAAAATACATCTAGATACATTCATTTCTTGGACGAGTAATTCCGAATGGAGGGAGTATAATGGAAGAACACCAAACCAGTTCACTAAGGTTCAAATAAAAAAGTAAACGAAGAAATAGATTGTTGCTACCTGTATAGCTAACATGACCTAGGGGAGCATACGTCGCAGCAATAGAAGTAAATAAGAAAGCCTAATAAATTGAACTAACACAAGCCTATACATTACAGCAAATGACATGGCAGTGATTTCACATCAACCTGTATTGTCCAATGTTCATCAGGGTGAGGTTGGTAAATTTCTACAATGTTCATGAATTTCTCATTTTTCTCATGATATTCATCATTATATTACTAGTTTCGCTAAACCTACCTGAGTTCAGTGGTGAGGTCGGTGGCAGGCAGAAGAGAGGAACGAAATTGAGAATTTCAGTTCGGGTGGAGGAAACAGCCAAGAGATTAGTGTGATCATACGAATGTGGTTGTGTCAAAGAGGGAGGTTAGTAAGGGGTGAGGGATTTCCCAGGTATATCTTTGCCTTGGGATGAAAGCTGAATCGATGGCGTACGGGTGGTCTGATGATTGATTCGCATAGGGCCACTGATAGGAAGTGTTCCCCAGATATAATGGGCGCCGCCAACCAGTAACCTGTACCTAAATTTTACAAGAGAAAAATAAGGTGCTACTAGTCGGAAACCACATGTTCGTACTTATTGCCAAGTATAATAATTAATGGCCTTCTTTTAGCAGAAGATTTTTTCAAAAAAAAAAGATAATGAATGATGCATATGCTTCCAGCCAACCATGTTATATAAGATGGACAGAGTGGCATAGACCAAACAACTACTGGTCTTACAAAGTGAAAGAGAACAAGAAAGAAGTACAAAGCTTGCCACGGCTCTGCTGTGGCCTTTGGATGAAAGCCAAACTGCAACTCGTGGGACTGAGAGACATGAGGAATTGCTAGTATGTGTATTGGTCATCACGACCTTCTCCTTTGCCATTGTGGTCTGCACCATGTAATTCTCCATCAATTACTGTTCTAAGCTAGGGTAAGTATCCTTGGCTCCAGGAACATGATTTTGGGACTCTGGCTACAAATGATGCAGCAGTTAGCTGGGCCACCTAGTCTATAGCTGGAGTTCGGCTCTAAATATCTTACTTGTCCGGAAGGAAATGGATAGATATTGTTGTCATATTCCGAAGGAATCCACCATATGCCGTGTGCACATGTATATGGATCCCATTCCTGAATAACAAACTAGCTTCTCATATCACTGGATTGTTGTTTTTTTTAGTTGTAGATTTTTCTTTTTTTTGAAGCCCTGTACTGGTGGATTCTGTTGCAGAAGAGAATAATTCTGCCCCACATGCATACAGATGAGTCACTCGGTCGATCGATCGATCTTGCCTCCGGCTGTCATAACTATCGAAAACCCCTCACTCCGCGGCCCCGGATCAGATCCTCCCCTGAACGAATTAAAAACCCTCACAGGCCGTACGCCTCCACACCTTCGACCCTCACATGGTGCATACGTACATAGATGCAAGAGTGGCCGAGGAATTAACAGCGGTTCGACCAATCTATGGACGAACCGAGTCCTGTGAGCTTAGAAAATCCAAATCCTCCTATGGGAAGTAACAAGAAGTCATCTAGAAAAATGAATGACATGAATCCAATTTGTCTCATGGCTAAATTAGATTGGTAATTTATCTTTGCAATATTGTAGAATCTCTATATATAAGTCCAAGATTATGTAATAATTTTACATGTAAGATCATTGTTTTGTTGTGACATCTGTTGTTGTCAATCTATTATATGTGTCCTTTTAGGTCTGCTGAAACAGAACTTCAGTTTCATATTTTAGTGCTACGTATGCCGCCCTAGGATTCTGGATTGTACTTGTCATTGTAACACTGCTATGAAATTAATTTATCCGTTTTATTTTGTACGCATCTCTTGGGAACCAGGTTCTATTCTTATCAAACTATAATTCAATAGCATCATACAAGTTTACTCAGCTTCAAATAAAAAGTTAACAAAAAAATAGGTTAGTGCTGCCTGTCTAGCTAACATGACCTCGAGAGCATACGTCAGAGCAAAGAAAGTAAAGAAGAAGCTTAACTTGAACTAACATGAGCCTATCCAGTACAAAAAAATGACATGGTAGTGGTTCACATCAAGCTGTATTTGTCATTGTTCGTTAGGGTGACGTGTCACGCCAGTACAACAGGAAGTTGCAAAAGGGTTGATGATAATTGTAGAATTTGAAGTTCTTTCTACTATGTTCATGAATTTCTCATTATTCTCATTATGTTCATCATTATTTTACCAAATTCAATAGAGTTTCTACACGAGCTCAGTGTTGAGGTGGGTCGCATGTAGGAGAGAGGGACATAGGTGAGAAATTTAGTTTGGGTGGGGAAAAGCGGGTGAGAGGTTAATGGGATCATGCAAATGTGGCTATGCCAAAGAGGGAGGTTAGAACGGGGTGAGGGGTTTCCTTGGTATATCTAGTCTGTGGGAGAAAGCTGAATCGATGGCGCACGATGGTCTGACGATTCATTCATATAGGAATATCGATAGGAAGTGTTTCCCTAGATATAGAGGGCGCTTGCCGACTAGAAACCCGTAAGCTTTTACCTTGCACCGAACCTTCATTAATACAGGCACCTAAATTTCACAAGAGAAAATAAAGTGGTACTAGTTGGGAACCACATGGCTCGTACTTATGGCCATGGAAAATACTCCCTTTGCAAAGAAATATAAGAGCGTTCAGATCACTAAAGTAGTGATCTAAATGCTCTTATATTTCTTTACGGAGGGAGTAATTAATAGCCTTCGTTTAGCAATACATTTTCTTAAAAAAATATAATGAACGACGCATATGCTTCCAGCCAACCATGTTATATAAGATGGACAGAGTAGCATTGACCAAACAGCTATTGTTCTTACAAAGTGGAATAGAACGAGAAAGAGGTACAAAGCTTGCCACGGCTGCCTTTTGATCAAAGCCAAATTGCAACTCGTGGGATTGAGAGGCATGAGGAATTGCTCGTATGCTTATTGGTCATCACGGCCTTCTCCTTTGCCGTTGTTGTCCGCATGGGTTGAACGTCCACCTATTGTTGTTCTAACCTAGGGTATGTAGTCTTAGCTCAAGGAACAGGCTCTTGGGACTCCGGCTACGACTGGATCGTTGCAGGCTGGGCCACCTAGTCTATAGCTTGAGTTCGGCCCCATATCTTCAACTTGTAGGGAAACTGGTCGATAGATAGTGTTGCTATATTCCCAAGGAATCCAGCACACGCTGGGCGCACATTTGGGATAACATTCCTCGAATCTCTTTCTCAAAGAAACTTGCTTCTCTTATCAGTTTAAAAAAAATGGCTTCTCTTATCAGTCGATTCGTTTTTTAAGCTGTAGATTCATGTTGTTTCGAAAGCTAATATCAGTGGGTTCTACTGTGGGAGAGAATTGTTCTTTTAGAGAAAAGACACAACCCGAGCCCTACGTTGCGCGGATACTTCAGAAAGCACGTGTATCCAGCCGGATACTGCCCTGATACTCGGATACTGCCCCGATACGGCCTGATACGTATCCCGTAAGTATCGCTCAATTTTTTGATTTTTAAAAAAGAAAATAATGTTTGATACTCCTAGGATGCGATACTTTTTGATACCTAAAATCCCTCGTTCGACGTGAAATCCCCTCAATAGTAAAGGTGCACCTTTTGAAGATACCCAACATGGGCATGAGTTCATGCCAAAACATGATTGTCAATGTTCGTGTTCAATTGAAAGGTGAGCAAGAGGAGTCAATGCATTGATTGGAACAACTAACCCGGAAAAATCCCATTGCCAATTAATGAAAGAGGACCAAGTGCAAGAAAACGAAGAGAATAATCCTATTGAGGCATGCTTTGACCTAGAAGCTCTATTTTGTTTCCAATATTCTTAATAGTTAATATTTGTAATATCTATATATAGACGTATCGTTGTATCCATGTTTTCAGAAAATTGGCGTATCGGGCGTATCCCCGTATCATGTATCCGATACGTATCCACGATTCAGGCAACGTAGCCCGAGACCGAGAAGGGCTCGAGCATAGCCCGCTTTGAATTAACAAAGCCATCAACCGGCCAGGATTACAGCGGAAACAGACCAAGCAACAAGGAAAGAAAATAAAGCAGGGATGCAACCCTGCAGCGGCACATACAAGGAGCTAAAGGAAAGCACAAGCGCAACGATAAAACAAAAGGCTACAGCTTGAAGATCTAAGTTCTTGAGTGGAATCGCGCCACCGGAAGAGATCGCCCTGCACCCAAAGCCAACAAGATTGAAAGCCACCACCAACAGACGGGGGCCAACTCTTCACGCACAGGCACTCTTGAATCATGCGCATGAATGTGGCACCAGCATTCTTGAGGCCAAAGGGCATAGTAACATAGAAAAAACACCTGAACAACGTGATGAAAGCTGTCTTTATCTCATCAGGTCCATATAGTCGGATCTGATGGTACCCGGAATAAGCATCCAAGAAGGATAGTCGCTCACATCCCGCAGTTGAGTCGACTATCTGGTCGATGCGGGGCAGAGGGAAATGATCTTTCGGGCAGGCCCGATTGATGTGCTTGAAGTCAATACACATTTGGAGTGATTTGTCTTTCTTGGGAACCATAACAACATTGGCGAGCCACTCGGAGTGGTATATCTCGCGGATGAACTCAACAGCCAGGAGGCGAGCTACCTCCTCGCCAATGGCTTTTCTCTTCTCCGTGGCGGACCGACGGAGATGCTCTTGAACGAGTTTTACTTTTGGATCGACTCGCAAATGGTGCTCAGCCAGCTCCCTGGGTACACCTGGCATGTCAGATGGCTTCCATGCAAAGATGTCCCAGCTCTCACGGAGGAACTGGATGAGCGCTTCTTCCTATTTGCTGTCGAGTGTCGTCGAGATATGGGTCGGAGTAACATTGGGGTCGGTCAGTGAACATGGACTGGCTTGGTCTCGCCGGCCGATCGAAATGCGAACTCGAGGCAGGCCTCTTAGCACGCATCAAATCACTCGGATCTGAAGTCTTCGGTACTCTTGAAACTCTACTGCTGCCATCTGCACATCTGCTATCTTTGCCCCATCTTGAAGACAATCTTCTGCTCTCTGACGGTTACCGGAAACCGTTATTACGCCTCTGGGGCCAAGCATCTTCATCTTGAGATGTACATAGCACGGTCGAGCCATAAAGCTAGCATAAGCAGGTCTGCCCAGAATGGCATGATATGCACTCTGGAAATCCACAACCTCAAACGTCAACTTCTCCTTGCGGAAATTCTTCTCATCACCGAAAACCACGTCGAGAGTGATCTCGCCGAGTGATTCGCTTTCTTTCCGGATGATTCCATGGGACCGCATGTTGCTCTTGCTGAGTTTGGACATCGGAATGCCCATTCCTTTGAGGGCCTCAACATACAAATATTCAGGCCTCTGCCACCATCCATCAGGACCTTGGTCAGTCGGGTGCCTCCCACGACTGGGTCGACCACCAACGCTTGCCGCCCAGGGGTAGCTACGCGTGCCGGTGGTCGGACTGGTCGAATGTAATGGGTTTTTGACCACTTCAAATACTTTGGTGTTGCCGAGCAACCATATTCATCTCTCTCATTAATGACCTTCAATGACTTTTGCTCTCAATATCGGCAAAAACACCAAGGTGGCATTGACTTTTGGGTAACCATCATCATCATCTTTATCTTCTTCTTCCTTCTCAGACTCTTTGTCCTTATCACTGGGTTTACTCTCTCGGAAGTTCCGGATTAGGAGTCGACATTGTCGAGTGGTATGCTTGGGGAGAATCAGGTTCCCCTCCTCATCCTTCTTGGTGCGAATATGACACGGCAAATCCATCACATTGTTTCCTTCCTGGTCTTTCACTTTCTTAGGGATCCAAGGCCCTTTGGGTTTCGCTTTGAACTTTCCTTTATTCAACATTGCTGCCTCGGCAGGACCTGCCGCCTTAGCCTTTCGCTTCGCTCCGATCGAATTTCCTCCTCCGGTGTCCTGGACAACTGTTTTGTGCTTGCCACTCCTAAGTCGATCCTCCTCTTCACCGTTAGCGTACTTGGTGGCAATCTCCATCATCCGAGTGAAAGACATATCTCTAGTCCGACCAAACTTTAGATTGAGCTCTCTGTAGCGAATGCCTTCCTTGAAGGCACAGACTGCTTGGTGATCTGACACATTCTCCACTGTGTGGTGCAGAGTGATCCATCTCTGGATATAGTCTCTCAGGGTTTTGTTCGGTTTCTATACGTAATGCTGCAACTCCTGTAGACCAGCAGGTCTCTTACAAGTGCCCTCAAATGTTCTGGTGAACACTTGGGCTAACTCATCCCAACTCAAAATGCTCCCAGGGGCCAACTGATTCATCCAAGCTCTGGCAGAACCTTCAAGCATAAGAGGAAGGTGCTTCATGGCTACACAAGATTGGTTCACCTAAAGTATATGATATAGATGATGCAGGTGTGCTCTATCCAAGTCAGTCCAGTGAAAGAGCAAAGTGCTCTGCTCCTACACAAGATTCTATTGGAGATTACCTTTTCACTCGGGAGAGCTGCAATGTGAGAAAGGGAAGGACATTGCAGGTGTCAATGAGCTAGATGCATTTCTCAAAGAGTTTGTTGATGACATGCCAGTAGTGCAAGAAGTTCAAATGGAGGAGGAGGCAATGTTTGTGGAGAAAGAAGTTACAAGTGCTGACAGCTCTGAAGATGATGATGAGAGTTCAGAATCTGATTATGGCATGGGAAAGGATGTAGCTGGAGAGGTAGTGGATGATGATGCTGATCTCCACCAGAAAATAAAAGATTTGAAGAGGAAAAGAGAATTTGAAGGGGATTGAGCGGAGGACTTGTTCTGTGAGTCTGAGGAGGAAGAGGAATTTGTTCCACCAGAACCTTTGCATAAATTGCCAGTGAGGAGGGGCCCAACAAATAGATCTCATTGCAGCTCTCAATCTGCACTTGAGGCTGACTATATCCCCTCAAGTGATGAAGATATAGATCAGCCACATCCAGATGATTCTGATGCAGAAGTGGAGGTTTATTTGCCCTCAAGTGGTAGAAAATCCAGGGCAAAGAAGAGGAAGGTCGTGCAATGGTATGATGAGAGCAGGTTAACCCCACAGGAGCAAATTTGCTGGCATTTGTGTTTTCTCGGATGTGTACCGATTCGGAAGAGCTTTGGTTAACTTGCATGTCACTCAAAGGAGGAATTTTCATTACCATAGAAACAACAAAGACATGATTATAGTAGATCGTGTTGAGAAAGGATGCCCTTTCACATGGTTGCTTCAGAATTGGTAATGAAAAACTTTCTCAGACAGGAAATTGCAACTAGAGCACACATGTGCTCCATCTGGTGAGAACTGCAAGGTACCAACAAGGTTTGTGGCAAAAGCAATAGAGGATAGCATGAGGACAGATCCTAGAGCAGGAGTTGAAACTGTCATAGAGAAGACAAAGGAGAAATTTGGTGTGGAGGTTGGAAAGAACAAGGCCTATAGGGTAAGGCGTAAAGCTCTTTCAGTTGTCCAAGGTGATCAAGAAGCACAATACACTAGGATCGTAGACTATCTACAAACCGTGTTGGACACCAACCACAGGAGCAGATGCATTGTCACCACAAGAGTTGTGAGCGAGCACCCTAGTCCCAATCCAAGATTTCATAGACTTTTCATGTGTCTTGGAACACAAATAGAAGGATTTTTGAAAGGGTGTAGACCTTTCATTGGTATGTTCTTGTCACATTTATTCCACTTCATTTATTCTTTTCATTGCATTTTTAATTTGTTCTGCTACATTCTATTAAATCATGTTCATTTCAGGTGTCCGATGGATGTTTTGTGAAGCTGAATACAGCACAACAAATATTGGCTGCTGAGGCAGAGATGGAAACAATAACATCTTTCCATTGGCCTTTTGAGTGGTTGAAAAGGAAGACACCGCAAGTTGGTCAGGGTTTTTAACTCAACTAAAGATTGCTATTGGTGGAGAATGTGGACAGTTTGGGTACTACACAATAATCTCGAGATAGGCGAGAAGGTGAGTTGCTCCATTTGCAAATTTACTTAAGTTAGAATATTATTTGCAACCTTAGTTTGACAACCTAGTTAGCATTTTAACTTAGGTATTAATTGTTTCACCAGGGCCTTCTTAATGCCATAACCCACATTTTTCCCAACTGCCCACAAAGATATTGTCTAAGGCACATTTATGCAAATTTCCAAAATGTTAGGTTTAGAGGAGATGAACTTAAGAAATATATGGATGGAGCTGCATATTCATACACCAAGGATGGTTTTAATGTTGCAATGGAAGAAATGAGGAAAGAAAGTGAGGATGCTTGGGCTTGGTTAAAGGGAATTCCTGTTGAAACATGGGCTAGGCATGCTATGGACAAGAATTGTAAAACTGACCTAGTAGTTAATAACATTAATGAGGTATTCAACATGATGATTTTAGATATTAGAGGAAAACCTATTAAAACAATGCTTGAAGGAGTAAGGTCTAAGTTGATGGTCAAGTTTAATGAAAAGATAATTGGGGGAGAGATTGCTAGATGGACAATTAACCCTACATATTCAGAAAAACTGGCAGAGTCCAAGGAATGGGCTAGGAACTGCAAAGCTTTGATGGCAGGCCCAGATTTGTATCAAGTCAATAGTGGGGAGAAATCCTATGCAGTCAATTTAAAGGATTGGACTTGTGGCTGTGGAAAATGGGACATGACAGCCATACCTTGCAATCATGCTGTCTCTGCAATTTATAAATCCAAACAATATCCAGAAGATTTTGTGCATCAGTTCTTTAAAAAGGAAATGTATTTGGAAGCCTACAAGCCAATGATATACCCTGTTCCTGGACCTGACCTATGGTCAAAAACTGCTACAAGAGACATTGACCCCCCTGTTTTCCACAAGAAGGGTAGGAAACAAACAAAGAGGAGGAAGGGAAGGTTTGAAGTGCCTAAACCTAAGGACACATCAAGGATGGGGACAATTACATGCAAGAATCGCAGCAAGCGAGGCCATAGGTACACAAATTGTGGGGATGCTTTGAAGCCAGCACTAGCTGCTAGGAAGAACAAACACAAGGTACCTTGCATTACATGTGACCCTCGATAGATTTCCAAATTATACCATTAATGCTCTGATCTGCCATTTTATTCTTGTTGCAGGAAAACAGGGCTGCACCATCTTCTGCACCAAGGGCTGCACCATCTTCTGCAGCAAGGTCTGCACCATCTATCGCTGCATCTCCATCTGCTGCATCACCACCGGGAGGGCAACACAAAGGGCTCCAAGAAGTAGGGCAAGCAGCTCAAGAGCTCCGACAAGCAGGGCAAGCCTCTCAAGAGCTCCAAAGCAGCAAGAACATCCGGTGCAGCAACAAGGAGAGCTTCAACAGCAAAGAACTACCTCAAGCACCCTTCTTGCCACCAAGACAGAGGAAAAACCATCCAGGCTCAAAGATTACTTTTATGCTTCAGGAACTAATGCTTCCTTGTTGATCATTATTCCTGTTGGTCCGATGTTGGTCTGCCTAAACTTGATATTTTGGAACAACTTATGTTGGTGCGATGTTATGGAGCAAGAAACTCATGTAATGATCTTTGCTGTTATGATACTTTATGCACTGTTATTATGATCCATATGATGTTATGCACTGTTATTATGATACATATGATACTTTATGCACTGTTATTATGATCCATATGTGTGTTGCTGAATTTTTTCCTCAAATGACCATGCTGAAATGATCATGGTGTTGCTGGATTTTGGCATGAGTTGATGGCATCCTCGATAGTTGTCGAGGGGTAGGGTTAACCCTACATGAGTTGATGGCATCCTCGGCGGTTGTCGAGGGGTAGGGTTAACCCTACATGAGTTGATGCCATCCTCAATGGTTGTCGAGGGTAGGGTTAACCCTACATGAGTTGATGGCATCCTCGGCGATTGTCGAGGGTAGGGTTAACCCTACATGAGTTGATGCCATCCTCGGCGGTTGTCGAGGGTAGGGTTAACCCTACATGAGTTGATGGCATCCTCGACGGTTGTCGAGGGGTAGGGTTAACCCTTCATGAGTTGATGGCATCCTCGACGGTTGTCGAGGGGTAGGGTTAACCCTACATGAGTTGATGCCATCCTCGACGGTTGTCGAGGGGTAGGGTTAACCCTACATGAGTTGAGGCCATCCTCGACGGTGCCATCAAAATTCATATTAAACTTTAACAAATACCATCATCGTTCATACTAAACTTTATCAAGTGCCATCAAATAACAAATCTTGGATTACAATAAGTAGCATCATATGGCAGATTAAAATTTAACCAGTGCCATGAAATACCAAATCTTGGATTACAACAAGTACCATAAATAAGAACCATACATAATTTCCAACCATTCCTTCTATTATAAATAAGCACCATACATAATTATTGCAATCACTGATCACATATAGCCCTGATTCTCTTCAGCTTAGACTTGTTGGCCTCTCCATCCTTGAAAAGGTCAGATATGGCAAACTCAAGCCTTTTCTTCTGCTGATTGACTTCATCAACATGTGCATCTTTCCTCCATTTGCTAATGAGTTCAGCCTGAGTGGCACGGATCTTCTTCAGCAGCTCTACCTCTCCCTTCAAAGGACATATTCTCCTTCTCAAGATCAGTCTTGATTTCATTTGCATCGGATGCAACCTAATCAGCGGCACTTTCCTGAACACTCTTACATTTTGCCTGCATCGACGCTTCTCTTCTTCTAGCAGGGCAATCACATCTTCTTTAACCTTGATCTGCTCTTGGCTCTGCTCATACATATCCCAAAGCTTGCGCAGAGCATTCTTAAGTGGCTCTGGCCATTCTGGGTCAACCCACTCAACAAGACCATAGCTGTAACCTCCCTGATTAACCAAATAAATATTACAACAAGAATTATAATCAATTATTCAGGATTTAAGCAGTTCATATAGTTCACAGACATAATTATGCGTGTAGTACTTGCTACAAGCAGCTAGAAACCATGCCAATTAAACATAATTACTCAGGATTTGACCATTCATAATTTTTTTAAATAAACCACTTGTAACATCTATTGCTTCAGTTAACAATCCTAATTCTTGAGTTAACATCTACTACTAACAGAAGGAGTAGGAGGCAAAACAGAGCTGTATACATAATCACTATTGTACTCCATGAACACTGACCATTTAACACTACTAACCATTCACAAGGATCACAATTACTAACCTGCTCAACACCCCAAAAACCTACGGCGGTGTGGATGCTTTGAAATGCAACTCCCCTCTCCACCGGCGTCTTATGACTGCAAATCGGGCCTCCAGAAACAATGCCGCACCATTCGGGATCCACAGTGGTTCGTGGTATCTAAATTATTTGAACCAGAGAAGAAAGTGACAGAAAAATTCAAAATCAAATCGGTGAAATCCAACTTGAATTCGGGAAGAACCCTAACTCTAACTGACAGAGAGGAAAACTCACGTAGGGCTCCGATTCGTACGAGGGGAGAGAAATAGACGAGTCACTAGTCTCGCCGTCGTTCCAGGAAACCATGGCTGTTGGTGCGCGCGCGGCGCGGCGGCGCAGGGGGGGAAGGCGACGCGCGGGCGCGAGCGGCGGGTACGACAGGCGAGGAGTGGGGAATGGCCGACCGGTTGGGTTCGACCAGTTTGTCTTACGCCGTCTAACGGCGCTGACGGGCGCCGTGTGGAGGCGGGCCATGTGGCACCTGACAGCGGGCCCTGGGCGTCAGGTTTGCCCTCAAACGGGGCTGATCGAGCAATCAGCATTTTTTGCAAACTGTTAGCACAATAGTGGTGGTTTTTTGCAAAAAAAAAAACGAAAGGTGGTGGTTTTTTGATTTCGCGTCCCCAAATGTGGTGGTTTTTTGCAATTTACTCGGGCATCTGGAACCGGGACAGATGGGCCTTTTTCTACTAGTGTTTACGCGCAACCAAGGTTGTTACAATCGCGATTTTGAATCGAACTGGAGCTTCTATGGTAGGATCACAAATCGTAGAATCTTCATTATTAGGATCGTAAAAATGTAGATTCTAAGAACTAAAATCAGAGAATCATTGGGGTTAGTTTGGATCGTAATGTCGTAGAATCGTATAACATAATCATATTATCAGGATCGTAACGTCTTGCGGTGGGAGGTGAACTGCATCGACGAAGGATCAAGCCCAGGATTTTTTGTGTTGCGTGTGGCTATGAGGAAGCCATCTATCACAGGTTATGGGCATGTCAGCATGCAACACTGTTTTAGAAGGTAATTATCTTGGGAAAGGGAGCTCCAGTGCTGATCCCACCGTTGTCTATTGGCTCCCGGAGAGCCCTATCTAACTGGATGCTTACTTGGCTTGGAGATGCAAGTGAAGAAGAAAAGGCTATGATGATACATGGGTTGTAAGGCCTTTGGCTTGTGAGAAATGATACAAAAAAGGAAAGTGGATATTTGATGCACATGTGGTAGCGAACTCGGTTTTGAGTTACATTGACGAATTAGTCTATTCAAGAGAAGCCAAATCCCTTTATATTAGAAAGAGGGTTTCCTCCCGCTTTATATTAGAAAGCCAACATCAACACAACATCCGGACAGACCGATACAACACACACCACCACCGCACACAACACACACACCCAAGACATGATACAAAGGTGTCGAGCACCGTCCCCCAATGCCACCGCAAACCAAGCTAACTAAAAATGACAAAGGATAACCGCTCGAAGAGGACGGAGACCTCCACGACGAAACAAGGAGGGGGGATACAGTCATGACAGAGCAGGGACTCCAGGACAGTGCCTCCTAGGAGGGGACGCCCGCGGATAGCCGCCACCGTACGATCCGTAGATCAAGTTTTCACCCGGAGTCACATGCGAGGGGTAGGAGCACCGCCATGGCGCCTTCATGAAGGATACGATGACCACGGCCGCCGCCATTGCCGGGCCAATACAAGGATTGGGCAAGTGATGAACTCCGTGCTCGCACCCCTCCGACATACCCTCGCTCTGCCAACCAGCCACAACCAAGCCCCCCGCGAGGCCATGGTTGCCCGCCCACACCCGAGACGTAGGTTCCATCCACGAACGCCACGCCTCCCGCTGCCAGGGCCGCCGCCCAACATCTAAACACCCTCAAGATTATCCAAAAGGATCAACTTTGGACCAAGGCGACACACCAGACCGACGAGCCGCAGAATGTATCCCGCCTTGAAGATCGCTGGTGCTACAGCCGCCCGCACGCGGCCGGGGAACGGGGGGGGTGGGGGAGCGGACGCATCCAGACCGACACACCCTGCAGCCGTGGCGGGCGCGAGCACGTCGGCTCCGCCCATCCCTCCAGCCCAATCCCTCCCCCCGGACACACCCCTGTACCGCCTCGGCGACCAGCGCAGAGCCGCGCAAGGCCACCAACAAAGCCCTAGCCACCGGCAAGGAGTGCCCACCAGGACCGCCGCCCACCCTCGAGGAAGCTCACCGGAGAGTCCAACCACGCCACCGTCGCCGACCAGCCGGCGGGACGCCTGGAAACCGAGCAGCACGCCCACCTGCCACCGCCGCTGTGCCTCCACCCCTACCAGCCATGGCCATGGCAAAGGCGGACGCCCGCAGCACACGACACTCCTGGCCCGCGCCGCCTAGGCCCATATCTGGCCGCACGCCGACAGGGTCAACGCCGTCGGAGCCCACCGCGCCCCACCACGCCTCAGCCCCTTCATGCCGCCACCCGCAGCCCGCGTCTCCGCCGCCTGCTGCTGCTGCCGTGCTGCCTTGCCCCGAGGAAAGCACCGCGCCGCCACCCGATCTTGGATCCCGCGACCGTCGTCCCGGGCTGGGGAAGGAGGAACACCCCGCCGCCGCCCGCGCTGGCAGGGCTTAGCACACTAGCACGTAGGGGCGGCGGCGAGGGGAGGGAGGCACAAGGAGGGGGGCCGCGGGCCGGAGCTAGGGTTTCCCCCCCGGCGCTCGCGGGAGCGTCGCGGGAGGGGAGGGAGGGGGGGCTTTCTCGGGTTCGTTCAATAAAGTAATCAAGAGCTCCAACTATTCTTCCTGCCTTGCCATGCTTTCTCCTTATGTCGTCGCTTTGATCTCTTCTCTCCTTTGCATATGGATAACAAGGCGCAAACATACCCATCTTACCCTTTCAACGCAGATTGTAGGGTACGAACACTATTCTATAATGTTGCTTAATTCCCTTCCGCAAGGAAGGACATATAAGCTCCATCGGCTGATGCAGTTAGATGACTCATTGTCTCTTGCTCTGCAAGTAGATGAGCCAATTCACTTCAACACAAAATTTTCTACTTATTTGTACCATCCAACATTGATTGAGATTTATGCTATAAACTAACTATATTGCATGGAAGTTTCTCATTTTCTTTCTCCCAAAAGGAAAAATAAATACAGGCTTCATACTTTCCAAATCAATAGAACTTTAGAACTACGATTTGTCAAAAAACGTTAAGATTTTTGTGAGTTGTCTCTCCCAAAATGAAAAAATACAGGCTTCATACTTTCCAAATCAATAAAACTCTAGAACTACAATCTGTCGAAAAACTTTAAGATTTTTTGTGCCTCGTAAATACTTAAAACAATGTACATCTTAATAAAAAAGTCTCCTTTTATACAGCTATGTAAGACAAAAACCATCTGGTTTATTTTGCACACATTCTTAATTTAATGTTTTCTTGAGTCGAGAAGATTGAAGTCCATATGCTATCTAGTTTGGGAGAAAAAAAAAGAAAAACATAGATAAGGGGGTGTAGGACACCCACTTTTAGTTTTTTTTTTTGAAAAGAAGGATTGCTCGACCTCTGCATCAAGTGATGCACACAATCATCTTTATTATATTATTTAATAGAGTCCGACAAAAATAAATGCAGGGATCAACCCAAAGCCACCTTCAAGACAATCAAAGTCACTACACTTACTAGCTGGATGATGTGCCCTGACCACACATCATCACGCACCAATCCGGTGGCCGCACCAAGCGGCCCCACTGCGAGCCGAGATCACCAATCTCGCTAGCAGATCCTCAGCGTGCATCGCATGCGCACGCTTCAGAATGTGCATACTAATTCTGAGCCCATGCTCATCTACATCCGGTGAACAGTAAATTCAAAAAAAAATACTACTCCCTCCGATCCATACTAATTAACGCACACTTAGTACAATTTTAGTAGTACAACTATGTACTAAGTAAAAGGCCAATTAATAAGGATCAGAGAGAGTAGAAAAAAAATCCTAAATAATCCGATTTGCATGGAAGATGTTTGAGTGCATGAGGTCCGTACTAATTTTCAGCGTATTCGGACGTCCGAGTAGCTCTTAGCAAAAAAAACCGGCCCGAACAATTCACAAGCAGTAAACTTTTTTCCGAGACCCCAAATTTGTCATTTTTGTTGAGAGCTACTTAGATGTTCAAATGCGCTGAAATTTGGTACGAACATCACGCACTCAAGCATCTTTCACTGCAAATGATTCGTTTATTTTTTATTTTTTTAGTATTATTTATGAATTTACTCTTCACTCCCGGGCTCAGAGCCCAGGAGCCAAAACACCACTCTCGTACATTTAATCACTATCTTATTCACAGATCACAAGTTCCTTGTGGCAACACATATGTAAGGGTGGAGTTTGGACTGGTTAGCAAAGCGTTGACTTCGGAGCAGGATGCGTGTCCGTTTTGTGATCAAGAGGAAGAAACAATTGGCCACATCTTGCTTATGTGCGTTCTTGCGAGAACGGTGGTGTGCACCGCTCGGGAAGGCAAGATTGGATACCTACGATCAACGTTAAACTTGGGCTGTGGTGTGCTAACAAGGAGGGAGAGGACCACAGGAGAAGGATGGATGGGCACTCATCATCATATGAATGTGGAAGTTGTGGAAGCATAGGAATGCAATCGTCTTTGATGGCGAGACACTATCGGTTACCCAGGTAATACGGACTACCGAGAGGGAAGGCCGCATATGGAAACAAACAGGGCTACTCAAGGGCGATCTAGATAATTTCCTTGCAAGGTTGTGGATGTGGACTGAGCGAGAGTAGTTCTTATGCTGGTATGATGTATGGTGGATGAGTTGTTACATTGTTGGAATAACTTCATGTGGAGGGCTCTTCATCCATTCTCCCTATAATATATGATACACATGCTTGTGTATATTCGAGAAACACATATATAAGGGGCGCTTGCCAGCCAAAAACCAACAAGCTAGCTAATACCTTGCACCGAAGCTTCATAAAGAGATGCATGTGAATTTCACAAGAGAAAATAAAGTGGTGCTAGTCAGGACCACATGCTTTGTACTCATGGCCATGGCAAATAATTAATAACATTTGTTTAGTGGAACATTTTCTTCAAACATAAAATATAATAAAAGAGATAATGAAACAGTGCTATGCTTCTAGACAACCATGTTATATAAGATAGATAGAGCAGCGTAGACCAAACAACTATAGTTCTAAAGTGGAAGATAACAAGAAAGAGACACTACAAACCTTGCCATTATTCTGATGTGGCTTTTGAGCGAGAGCCAAACTGCAACTCATGGGATTGAGAGACATGGGGAACCGCTCATATTCGTATTGGTCATCAGGACCTCCTCCTTTGCCTTGGCTCGAGGAACAAAATTTTGGGACTCCTACTCTGTTTGCCCCCAGTTCATATCTTCAACATGTACAGACGGTGATGGATTGTTACTGTTGTCATGCCCCGAAGGAATTCAGCACAGCAAGTACACGCTGTGCGCACATATACGTGGGATCCTAGAATAAAAACTGGCTTCTTTCTTGTTTGCTTTTGTGTTGTACATTCTTGTTGTTTCAAAACCAGTATCAGTGGATTCTGTGCGATTATGCGGTAAACGCCTTTGCCTATCCTGGCTGACGTGTTTCGTGTTATATAGGTGGGTTGCAAGCCCAAATATGCGTACAAAGTTGTTGAGGAGAAAATCTAGAAGTACATCTTGGAGGAGAAGAATACAAGAGATAAGAGAAGATAAAGATTACATGAGTATCCTGCCTAACTACTCCTCCTCCTTCGGTTAGCATATTCAACAGCCTGCATAACATTATGTCACGTTAACACCCTCCTTAATCACAACTTCATCAAGTTGAGATTATGTTTGAAGTCTTTAAAACTTCTTGTGGGTAAAGCCTTGGTGAAACAATCTGCAACTTGGTCTTTGGAGTGAATGAACCGAATGTCTAAGAGTTTATTTGCAACTCTTTCTCGGACAAAATGAAAATCTATCTCAATGTGTTTTGTTTAGCATGAAAGACTGAATTTGCTGATAGATAGGTGGCACCTAGATTGTCACACCATAAGCATGGAGCTTTAGTGCTTTTCATGCCTAGTTCCTTCAAAATGGACTGCACCCATATGATCTCTGTTGTTGCATTAGACAATGCCTTATCTTCTGCTTCTGTGCTGGACCTAAAAACAGTTGCTTGCTTCCTTGCACACCAAGATATCAAGTTAGGTTCAAAGAATACAGCAAAGCCACCAGTTGAGCATCTGTCATCTAGATATCCTGCCCAGTCTGAATCAGAGAAAGCACTGATAAGTGTAGATGATGACTTGCCGAATTTTAGGCCAATGCTCAAGGTACTTTTCACATATCTTACTATACGCTTTGCAGCATTTAAGTGAACTGTAGTGTGTAGTGGGTGCATGAAGGAACTAACATACTTTGTTAATAGCAAATGAAATGTCTGGTCTGGTAAGTGTCAAGTACTGAAGTGCACCTAGCAAGCTTATGTATTTTGTACTATCCTCTCGAGTCCGTAAGCTCCTCTTCAACAAGAGATAACTTTTCTGTGCTAGACAAAGGAGTGGGTGCAGGCTTACAACTTTGCAGACCAGCCTTTTTACTAGATCTGTGGCATACTTTTCTTGTGAGAGGTGAAGGCCATCCTTGTGCTGCTTGACCTCAATCCCAAGAAAATAGTGTAGATCCCCTAGATCCTTGAGAGCAAATTCTGCACTCAAATCTTTCAACAGTCATGTTATTGCTTCATCGGATGAGCTTGTTACAATAATATCATCAACATATATGAGAACAAATATGGATGTATTTGACTTGTTATAAATAAATAACGAAGTGTCAGACTTTGAAGGAGCGAAACCAAGTGCTTGCATCTTTTTACTGAGACGAGAATACTATGCTCCCGGGGCCTGTTTCAGTCCATACAAGGCTTTGTCAAGTTTGCACACATGGGAAGGTGCACGTGCATTCACAAACCCAGGAGGTTATTTCATGTAAACCTCTTCTTCCAAAACACCATGAAGGAACGCGTTCTGTACATCTAGCTGTCATAGACTCCATCCCCTGGACACAGCAATAGACAAAGCAAGACGAATGGTAGCAGCTTTAACAACCGGACTAAACGTGTCCTCATAGTCAATACCATACCGTTGCTTAAAGCCCTTTGCAACAAGTCTAGCCTTGTAGCGATCAATGGTTCCATCAGCTTTCGTCTTTATCCTGAAGACCCACTTATAGTCAATAAGAATTTTACCTTGTTGTGGGGGAACCAGATGCCATGTTTTGTTTTTCTTAAGTGCCATGAATTCATCATGCATTGTCTTTCTCCAACTTGCATCGCCAAGTGCCTCTTCAAGAGTGTTGGGTTCTCCTGGTTCACCCATCAAACATACCAACCCATATTTTGTAACATGTTTGTAATCAAAAGGTTTAATTACCCCTTGTTGTAGATGTGTACGACGTGGAGTAGCAGCAACAGGAGCTTCTATAGAGATTGTCAGCACGTAAAATCCCAGGCCTGAGCCCGGCTGATCCTCTCCGATTCCGAGGAGGATCCTTCCGTCACATCAGAGTTTGTGCCGGCCGTGGCTGACGCTTTTGCTATCGAGGTCGGATCTTCTGCGGCTACCAACTGTTGTGTGAAGGGTGTTTGGGCCACAGAAGATCTGGGCCTGGGCGTGTCATCATGGCCCAATGATTGCCTGGGCCCGTCATCCGCCCCGCTGGCCGGCGAATCAGCGACGCTGCTTGTACACCCGCAGAGGGCCTCAAACCGCTGCTGCTCGGGCCAGCGCCAGCCTGCCATCCGGTGGATGGAGATTTGTGCGCATGAGGGGAGGCACCGCTGCCCACAAGGATCTCGCCAGCGGGTCGGGCGCTGAGCCGCTGCGGCGCCCACTCAAGGTCGGCCGCGTCCACACGCCCGCATGCACCTGTTGCACCTGTCGTGGCAGGTTCGGTGCCAGGCGCTGCTCCCCGAGAAGATCGGTTGCGCTGCAGCTCACCAGATCCCGAGGACGAACTGTCCCCCAGGCCAGGGCACATAAAATATCAATCTGCTGCATTATCTTCTTCGTCATTTCCTGCGATTTTTGCACTGCTGTTTTCTGCATCATCACAAGGCTCAAGAAGGCTGTTAAGAGGGTTAGTCAACATATGATCATCACAATTATTAATGTCCCCTTGATCATAGCCAGAGAGATGAGATGGTAGGTGCAAGATTTCTTTGCGTAGGAGAGCACCAGCGTTAGGATAGAGATCTGCAAAGGGGAACTTAGTCTCATCGAAAACAACATCAGGAGAGATGTATACCCGACCAGTAGAGATGTCAAGACACTTGACACCTTTGTGTTGAGCACTATACCCAAGAAACACACATTGCTTTGACCTAAACATGAGCTTGCAATTGTTGTAAGGGCGGAGATTTGGCAAACAAGCACAGCCAAAGACATGGAGAGACGATAGTCTGGTTTGACATGGAGGAGACACTCTATGGGTGTCTCATTGTTGATGACACGGCTAGGTAACATGTTGATAATGTGAACGGCTGTAAGAAAGGCCTCATCCCAGAATTTGAGAGGCATGGAGGCACCTGCTAGGAGAGCCAGACCGACTTCAACTATATGCCTATGCTTGGGTTCGGCTGACCCGTTTTGTTGGTGAGCGTGTGGGCAAGATACATGGTGAGATATGCCTATATTTTCGAAGAAGGAATTGAGTTTCTCGTATCCCCCCCCCCCCCATCGGATTGGAGGATAGCTAAAATCTTACTTTCAAACTTTCTTTCAACGAGTGCTTGAAATTTTTGAAACACATCGGACCTTTTCTTAAGTAGATAGATCCATGAGAATTTGCTGTAGTCATCGATAAAACTCACATAATATGTGTGTCTGCCAACAGAGGAGGGAGCAGGGCCCCACACATCAGAAAAAATCAGTTGCAAAGGTTTGGTAGAGACACCTTTGGTAGATATGGGATAAGGTAACTGATGACTCTTAGCACACTAACATGAATCACAAATAGTTTCAATATTGCGCTCACCAACAAATGGGAGCTTGTTTTTCCTAAGCAATTTTTTAACCAAAGAAAAAGAGGCATGTCCTAAACGATCGTGTGTCATCGTGTGGACGAAAGCTTGATAGCACCACAAGCTTGCTTATTGAATCTTCTAAATTTTGGAATCAACAGGTAGAGCCCTCGAACACATCTACCTCAATAGAGGATTTTCCTCGTTGTCTGATCCTTGATCAAGAAAAAATAAGGATGAAACTCGAGAAAAACATGATTGGCAATAGCAATTCTATGAACGGAAAGGAGATTTTTGTGGGCACTAGGAACATGCAAGATTCTTTTGAGATGAATTTTTTGACTAGGGGTATTAAAAATTGAATGGCCAACGTGATGTATACCCATACCTTCTCCACTGGTCGTGTGGATTTGATCCTTGCCATGATATTTCTCCCTCATGGTGACCTTCTCGAGCTCATTGGTGATGTGGTTGGTGGCGCCACCGTCGACGCATTCAATTCGTGTCAACTCCATAGGAGCCATAGGCCGCCACGGCAACCTTTTCTTCATCTTGTGAGTCATCATCCTCCTCATAGCGGTACTAGCAGTCCTTCGCCAGATGACCAGGCTTGCCGCATATTTGGCAGCGAGGCATGTCCGGACGAGATCTGTGGAGCCGCCACTGTGACATCCTTTTGAGCTGCCGAAGCGTACGCCGCCGCGAGAGTTGTTCGAGTAGCCACCGCCGCCGGATCCGGACCTCCCCTTGCCACGGGGAGAGCCACGCGAACGAGGGGCGCCACCACGGCCTCGTGAAGCAGCGTTTGCCGACTTGAAGCCGCCACCGGAGCCATGGTACTGCGCCATGCGCTGATCAAAGTTACTAAGCATGGCAAAAAGCTCATCAAGGGTTACCGGAGTGGCGCGGGCGTCCAAGGCAGAGACGAGGGCTGGTAATCTTGGTCCAGCCCGTGGATGATGTAGGACATGAGCTCGTCATCCTGGATGGCCTTGCCGGCCGTGGCGAAGTTCATCGGCAAGACCTCTCATGGCAGTGAAGTAGGAGGCCACCGATTGATTTCCCTTCTACGCGTTGATCAGCACCGCGGCGGATGTTGTTGACGCGGCTGAGTGATCGCGACGAGAACATGCTCGCCATCGCCACCCAGAGCTCCCGTGCCGTGGTGATCATAGTCACCGTGACGAGCACCTCCTTGGAGAGGTTTTGGAGCAGGTATCCAAGAACCTGCTAGTCCTCCCTCACCCAGATCGAATGAAGAGGATTCGACCCAGAGGTCTCCTTTTCGGCGGCGTCCTTGGTGACAAGGACTTTGGCCGGTTCGGTTGCCGTGCCGTCGACGTACTGGAAGACGCCGGCGCCCCGTAGGTGCGGCGTGATCTGCGTTCGCCACATAACGAAGTTGGTGCGGAGAGTTTTTCCATGACTCCACCGCCGAGCGTCGGTTGGAAGGAGGCGGAGCAAGACATGGCTGGTGCGCCCTTTTGGTGGAGGTGGACTAGCTAGATTGATGGAAGAAGATTGCTCTGTATACCATGTGCGATTATGCGGTAAACGGCTTGCCTATCCTGGCTGACGTGTTTCGTGTTATATAGGTGGGTTGCAAGCCTAGATATGCGTACAAGGTTGTTGAGGAGAAAATCTAGAAGTACATTTTGGAGGAGAAGAATACAAGAGATAACAGAAGATGAAGATTACATGAGTATCCTGCCTAACTACTCCTCCTCATTCTGTTAGCATATTCAACAGCCTGCGCATAACATTATTTTACGTTTAACAGATTCTGCTGTGCAAGAGAATCAGTCTGCCCCATAAGCTTGCAGATACAGCTCCTCAGTCGATCGATCGATCTCGCCCACGGTCGTAACTAATAAAACCCTTCACGATCTCACCCAGCGCGGTCTCGGATCAGATGCTCCGCCGACCGAATTAACAAACCTCCGCGTGCGCCCCTTCGACCCTCACGCTGTGTCGCTGCATGTACGTGCGAGAGCGACCGAGGAATTAACAGCGGATCGATTGAGGAGCCCAGTCCGGTGAGCATACAAAATCCAGGTCCTCCTATCTTATATCTTATATCTTATATTTATTAATTGGAGGCATCATACAAGACACCAAGTTTATCTTTGGAATTAAGAAATTTCAGCCATCCAATTTATATACGATGTGTGTGTAGCCGTTGGATTAAAAAGGATCGAAAAAGAGTCCTGCTCTCCTATCCCACGCTGGTGAGTCCTCCTCCTCTTGGTCTCTATATGTTTGCCTAGAAAAAAACTGAGTCCTGCTCTCCTATCCACGTTTGTGAGTCCTCCTTCTGTTGGTCTCTCGATGTTTGCCTAGAAAAAAACTGAGCCTCATCTTTTTCTCACATTGGACACTATTATTCTCCATGCATAGCTATCCTTCCTTCATCGTAATGCCCCACCTATCAAGTTCTCCCTGATCTCTGCACCACGCCGCCGCCGTCCTCGCGACCTCCATCACCCAGTCTGATTCATCCTCTTCATCTTCTCTATGACACCGCTCTAATGGACTCTTTCACGGCCGTTGTCAAATCTGGATGCTGCCGCCGCAGGCCGGCGCATCCACTTGAAGGCCAGCATGGGCACTTAATTTCTCTGTTGCCCGTCTCGCCTCAGCCTTCCTTACTGCTGCGCCACCTCTTATCTTCTTCATGTTTACCAAGCTTTAAATCAGTTGAGCAGATGATACGCGACTGCAGACAGGGCAAGCGAAGCACATCCTACTGGTGGGGACAACGAATAATTAGTCTGGCCGCTGCTGGCGCTGATGCCCTCTTGACAAAAACGGCAGTAACAATGGCACTCACCTCATGTAATTGGTCCTCCTCAATAGATTTACAATTGTGTTCCTGAAGCTGTTTGTGAACAAAAATAGGGAACAATATATAGTAGTTGCAGGTGGTGCCGGGTTGCAGACCTTAGGCTCTGGATGCTTTTTGTGTACCAATCATGTGCTAGACTAATATTTTTTTGAGGATCGCAGCATTATCCATCAAATTTTTCATTCTCCGTATGATACTTGATGTGTAATTGATTGTTGGGCTAAAGGTTTTAATCTTAATCATATTAGAGACCAATATCTTATAGCTAATCACGTATAGCTCTGCACATGTGCATGCATCATATAATGTTATCTTCCAGTGAGAGGGAAAATAAAAAAGGTGTAAGAATATGAGTATGCATACATATGTATAATTAACTGCTTCAAATTTATATTTGGGCCTCTGACCAGTTCAATACTTATTTCTCGGTCGAACTTATAGATATTTGCAAGGTTACTGCTCTGTTTTTTGTTGTTGCGGAGTCTACAAACTACAGATCGTTGTTGTTATTGCTAACATTGTGCTCCATTCATGTCCTCCAGATCATTCCCAAGTGAGAGATTCCTAGGATATTCAACATTGATGGAATTTAGTTCTGGACAAGGATACGAATTAATGATTACGAGCTGCAACCAATTCACTAGGTACCACAATGTTATGAATAGGGGTTGCGAAATGGTGAGCTGGGGATATTCAACAAGGTTTGAATTTAGTTCTCAATCTTCTGTATGTCAGTTAATTGGTCGCTACTTGCTGGAAAATCTGTCTTACGAGAATGTTAATTGTGCATTAATGATGCTTACAGCTGGTGTGCGGCATCATCAGCGGATTTACAGTCTGAACTCTTCCCCATGCAAAAATTACGAGGGGTTGTGCTGCAGTCTGCCCATATCCCCAAGTGCGTGATACTTCCCCTTTCTACTTGATCAGTATGCGTCCATCCTTATAGGTTAGTCAACAATTTCGTTTTTAGCTTCTTCAGACTTTAATACATTTTTGTGTGTCCGTAAAACAGTTGCAAGGCATATATAAGTGGAGATGTAGCTAGAAGAAATAAAAAATTGTCTTTCACATATATACTACCTTTCCCTAGAAGAAGAATCGCCATCTGGACTGGATAACTTATATCTTAGAAGATATGAATTCCAGTGTAATCATATCTATGCCCTTTCCTCCACGGTCGTTACCACTCAATTGCCCAATAATTATTTTTCTATTGAACGCGCAGGAGAAGACGCATCTACTCACCATCACGAGCCTCATGTGTCCCTTTCTTAAATAGGACTGGATGCTTCAGTTTATAATTTGTTCAGAAGAGCTCATGGCGTAATCTGTATTTAGCTTATACAATGTCCGAAGTCATCCATTTTTTGGGGGCGCAAAGAGAGGTATTTCTTAAAATCAGAGAGCGTATATTTTTTTTCATGTAATCAAATGTAAAAGATGTTGTTAACTCTTTTGTCCCACAAATTATGTTCACATCTTAGAATCAATTTAAAATATGTTCTTCCTAGCTGTAAAGTACTAAACTACTCATTTTCTCAATTCTCCATATCACGTAATTATTGTTGAATAAGTCCATTGGATATCCGCTTATTTCCTGGCATGAATCACCAACAACATATCAAAAACCTAGAATGCATATATAGTAGCCAGCAGGTAGAAGGTATTGCTACATTTTACCTTAGGAGGAATTGCATGTTGGTGCAACTTTTTATATCTATTTTAGGTTTTCATTTCTTAATGTTACAAAGCAAGGCAACATGTACATTTACACCATGGTTTTTGTTTAGTCCAGTTCCGTTTTGTACTTTATAAAGTAGTGTGCGCCTCATGACACTAGCTTCCACTATGATGCATCTAATCATTATAGCAATTACAATATTTGATAGAAATTCCACTTGATCTATGGGATAGGGGAAATAATTAGTGAGTTCTCTTGGTGGAGTGAAGGAAGATATTACGATATTATACTAATGCTTTTTGTAAGGCTGTATTTGATAGTAAAAGATTTCGGTAATCGAAGAAAATTGTGACAGTTATGGGGCTTGATTATTTTGATAGTCACAACTGACAGAGGTGCAAGAGTGTGCGTAAGTTAATTATTTTGGGTGAAAAACGCATAGCCTAAATGTGTTTGTGATCTTCACTTTGTAAATCTTTTCAGCGTTTCCACTTTGATAATCTACAAATAGCATGCATGAAGAAACCATGTATTTCTGAACTTACAAAAGTTTCAGCTATGAATGGCAAAATTATAAGAAAGTAGTATGTGGTTTGTGGTTCTTTGTAAATAGAAAAATATTATTTGTTCCCACAATTGTATGGTTCCCGAAACAGTACTGATTGTTCTGCATAAATATTTTGGTTTTGGCATGAGCTATGGTCTCATGTCAAAGAAAACCTTCATAATCTATGAGGTACCAAAACACTATAATCATGTTGAATAAATTCAAATATTATTTGGGTGTATGGCTAAATTATTTTTGTGTGTTTTAGTAGTTAAGATTTCAACATATTAATACAAATAATATGAGTATTTATTATTTATTTCTATATAATCAACATTTTCAAAAATAGTATACTAATGAGATATTATATGAACAACTAGCCCGTGCAGTCGCATGCGGGTTGACGACTAGTTGGAACTAACAAGAAACAATGTAAAGAAAAACAAAACTTACAAGAAGCCAATTTGGGTCATGGCTAAATCAGATTTGTACTTATCTTTGTGGTATCGCTTTAGATAAAGATCATGCTCAAACAAAAACTCAGTTTCATATTTTAGTGCTACGACGTCAGCCTCGCCATCTTAGGATTTTGGATAGTACTTGTCATTGTAATATTGCTATGAAATTTATCCATTTTGTTTTGTATGCATCTCTTGGGATCCAGGTTCTATTCTCACCAAACTACTCCCTCCGTTCGTAATTACTTGTCATAAAATGGATATATTTACATCTAAAATACATCTAGATACATTCATTTCTTGGACGAGTAATTCCGAATGGAGGGAGTATAATGGAAGAACACCAAACCAGTTCACTAAGGTTCAAATAAAAAAGTAAACGAAGAAATAGATTGTTGCTACCTGTATAGCTAACATGACCTAGGGAGCATACGTCGCAGCAACAGAAGTAAATAAGAAAGCCTAATAAATTGAACTAACACAAGCCTATACATTACAGCAAATGACATGGCAGTGATTTCACATCAACCTGTATTGTCCAATGTTCATCAGGGTGAGGTTGGTAAATTTCTACAATGTTCATGAATTTCTCATTTTTCTCATGATATTCATCATTATATTACCAGTTTCGCTAAATTCCTACCCGAGTTCAGTGGTGAGGTCGGTGGCAGGCAGAAGAGAGGAACGAAATTGAGAATTTCAGTTCGGGTGGAGGAAACAGCCAAGAGATTAGTGTGATCATACGAATGTGGTTGTGCCAAAGAGGGAGGTTAGTAAGGGGTGAGGGATTTCCCAGGTATATCTTGGCCTTGGGATGAAAGCTGAATCGATGGCGTACGGGTGGTCTGATGATTGATTCGCATAGGGCCACTGATAGGAAGTGTTCCCCAGATATAATGGGCGCTCGCCAACCAGTAACCTGTACCTAAATTTTACAAGAGAAAAATAAGGTGCTACTAGTCGGAAACCACATGTTCGTACTTATTGCCAAGTATAATAATTAATGGCCTTCTTTTAGCAGAAGATTTTTTCAAAAAAAAAAAGATAATGAATGATGCATATGCTTCCAGCCAACCATGTTATATAAGATGGACAGAGTGGCATAGACCAAACAACTACTGGTCTTACAAAGTGAAAGAGAACAAGAAAGAAGTACAAAGCTTGCCACGGCTCTGCTGTGGCCTTTGGATGAAAGCCAAACTGCAACTCGTGGGACTGAGAGACATGAGGAATTGCTAGTATGTGTATTGGTCATCACGACCTTCTCCTTTGCCATTGTGGTCTGCACCATGTAATTCTCCATCAATTACTGTTCTAAGCTAGGGTAAGTATCCTTGGCTCCAGGAACATGATTTTGGGACTCTGGCTACAAATGATGCAGCAGTTAGCTGGGCCACCTAGTCTATAGCTGGAGTTCGGCTCTAAATATCTTACTTGTCCGGAAGGAAATGGATAGATATTGTTGTCATATTCCGAAGGAATCCACCATATGCCGTGTGCACATGTATATGGATCCCATTCCTGAATAACAAACTAGCTTCTCATATCACTGGATTGTTGTTGTTTTTTTTAGTTGTAGATTTTTCTTTTTTTTTTTGAAGCCCCGTGCTGGTGGATTCTGTTGCGGAAGAGAATAATTCTGCCCCACATGCATACAGATGAGTCACTCGGTCGATCGATCGATCTTGCCTCCGGCTGTCATAACTATCGAAAACCCCTCACTCCGCGGCCCCGGATCAGATCCTCCCCTGAACGAATTAAAAACCCTCACAGGCCGTACACCTCCACACCTTCGACCCTCACACGGTGCATACGTACATAGATGCAAGAGTAGCCGAGGAATTAACAGCGGTTCGACCGATCTATGGACGAACCGAGTCCTGTGAGCTTAGAAAATCCAAATCCTCCTATGGGAAGTAACAAGAAGTCATCTAGAAAAATGAATGACATGAATCCAATTTGTCTCATGGCTAAATTAGATTGGTAATTTATCTTTGCAATATTTTAGAATCTCTATATATAAGTCCAAGATTATGTAATAATTTTACATGTAAGATTATTGTTTTGTTGTGACATCTGTTGTTGTCAATCTATTATATGTGTCCTTTTAGGTTTGCTGAAACAGAACTTTAGTTTCATATTTTAGTGCTACGTATGCCGCCCTAGGATTCTGGATTGTACTTGTCATTGTAACACTGCTATGAAATTAATTTATCCGTTTTATTTTGTAATGCATCTCTTGGGAACCAGGTTCTATTCTTATCAAACTATAATTCAATAGCATCATACAAGTTTACTCAGCTTCAAATAAAAAGTTAACAAAAAAATAGGTTAGTGCTGCCTGTCTAGCTAACATGACCTCGAGAGCATACGTCAGAGCAAAGAAAGTAAAGAAGAAGCTTAACTTGAACTAACATGAGCCTATCCAGTACAAAAAAATGACATGGTAGTGGTTCACATCAAGCTGTATTTGTCATTGTTCGTTAGGGTGACGTGTCACGCCAGTACAACAGGAAGTTGCAAAAGGGTTGATGATAATTGTAGAATTTGAAGTTCTTTCTACTATGTTCATGAATTTCTCATTATTCTCATTATGTTCATCATTATTTTACCAAATTCAATAGAGTTTCTACACGAGCTCAGTGTTGAGGTGGGTCGCATGTAGGAGAGAGGGACATAGGTGAGAAATTTAGTTTGGGTGGGGAAAACGGGTGAGAGGTTAATGGGATCATGCAAATGTGGCTATGCCAAAGAGGGAGGTTAGAACGGGGTGAGGGTTTCCTTGGTATATCTAGTCTGTGGGAGAAAGCTGAATCGATGGCGCACGATGGTCTGACGATTCATTCATATAGGAATATCGATAGGAAGTGTTTCCCTAGATATAGAGGGCGCTATTTAATTAGAAACCCGTAAGCTTTTACCTTGCACGAACCTTCATTAATACAGGCACCTAAATTTCACAAGAGAAAATAAAGTGGTACTAGTTGGGAACCACATGGCTCGTACTTATGGCCATGGAAAATACTTCCTTTGTAAAAATATAAGAGCATTTAGATCACTAAAGTAGTGATCTAAATGCTCTTATATTTTTTACGGAGGAAATAGTTAATAGCCTTCGCTTAGTAACACATTTTCTCAAAACAAAATATATAATGAACGATGCATATGCTTCCAGCCAACCATGTTATATAAGATGGACAGAGTAGCATTGACCAAACAGCTATTGTTCTTATAAAGTGGAATAGAACGAGAAAGAGGTACAAAGCTTGCCACGGCTGCCTTTTGATCAAAGCCAAATTGCAACTCGTGGGATTGAGAGGCATGAGGAATTGCTCGTATGCTTATTGGTCATCACGGCCTTCTCCTTTGCCGTTGTTGTCCGCATGGGTTGAACGTCCACCTATTGTTGTTCTAACCTAGGGTATGTAGTCTTAGCTCAAGGAACAGGCTCTTGGGACTCCGGCTACGACTGGATCGTTGCAGGCTGGGCCACCTAGTCTATAGCTTGAGTTCGGCCCCATATCTTCAACTTGTAGGGAAACTGGTCGATAGATAGTGTTGCTATATTCCCAAGGAATCCAGCACACGCTGGGCGCACATTTGGGATAACATTCCTCGAATCTCTTTCTCAAAGAAACTTGCTTCTCTTGTCAGTTTTAAAAAAAATGGCTTCTCTTATCAGTCGATTCGTTTTTTAAGCTGCAGATTCATGTTGTTTCGAAAGCTAATATCAGTGGGTTCTACTGTGGGAGAGAATTGTTCTTTTAGAGAAAAGACACAACCCGAGCCCTACGTTGCGCGGATACTTCAGAAAGCACGTGTATCCAGCCGGATACTGCCCTGATACTCAGATACTGCCCCGATACGGCCTGATACGTATCCCGTAAGTATCGCTTGATTTTTTGATTTTTAAAAAAGAAAATAATGTTTGATACTCCTAGGATGTGATACTTTTTGATACCTAAAACCCCTCGTCGACGTGAAATCCCCTCAATAGTAAAGGTGCACCTTTTGAAGATACCCAACATGGGCATGAGTTCATGCCAAAACATGATTGTCAATGTTCGTGTTCAATTGAAAGGTGAGCAAGAGAGAGTCAATGCACTGATTGGAACAACTAACCCGGAAAAATCCCATTGCCAATTAATGAAAGAGGACCAAGTGCAAGAAAACGAAGAGAATAATCCTATTGAGGCATGCTTTGACTTAGAAGCTCTATTTTGTTTCCAATATTCTTAATAGTTAATATTTGTAATATCTATATATAGACGTATCGTTGTATCCATGTTTTCAGAAAATTGGCGTATCGGGCGTATCTCCGTATCGCGTATCCGATACGTATCCACGTATCTGTGCAACGTAGCCCGAGACCGAGAAGGGCTCGAGCATAGCCCGGCTTTGAATTAACAAAGCCATCAACCGGCCAGGATTACAGCGGAAACAGACCAAGCAACAAGGAAATAAAATAAAGTAGGGATGCAACCCTGCAGCGATACAAGGAGCTAAAGGAAAGCACAAGCGCAACGATAAAATAAAAGGCTACAGCTTGAAGATCTAAGTTCTTGAGGGGAATCGCGCCACCGGAAGAGATCGCCCTGCACCCAAAGCCAACAAGATTGAAAGCCACCACCCACAGACGGGGGCCAACTCTTCACGCACAGGCTTGAGTGATGATGCGTCGTCGACAAGAAGAAACTACTCCCCGAGAGCAAGCTCGCCATAGATGTCAGGCCGTCGGAAAGCAAAGGGCGCGACCACTCCAACAAGCACATCGAACACAAGCAGCAGCCCACAATTGAAGCATGTCGTTGATGCAAGGCAAGGACCAAAGGCGTCCCAAGAAGACACGGCACTGATTTGAGCAACACAGCCACCAGGAGGAACCAGAGCTCGCCACGCCACCAACTCAGCACCGTCGCGTCCATGTCGCCGAAGAGGGGACCACTATCCCCTCTCGCCCAGGCCGTGGGCGTCGATCCGCTGGGCAGACAGAACCACATGGGGGAGAGCACGATGGCCATAGGAGGGAACCGGTCATCCATGGCGAAGAGTCACCACCGGAAGGAGAAGCCGCCGCCACCGGGAGCTCCCGAAGCTCGCAATAGCCTGCCCGCCTCCCCACAGACCCAAAACGGCGCCTTCAAGAAGGTAACAACGCTGCCATGGCGCCGCCGCCGCCCAAACCCAAAGTTGTGGGCTTTCACCCGGGTGCAGGGGAAGGGGGGAGGGAGTGGTGAACCTCAACGCCGCCTTCAGGAAGGAGAGCAGCGCTCGAAGCGCCGCCGACGAGGTGGCCGCCGCCGCCGCCGGAGGCCAAGGGGTTACCCCGATCCAGAGCACCCCACTCCACATCCACGCAGCCAACAACCAGATCGGGTCGAACCTGACGTAGAGGAGGGTGCAGGCCTGCAGCAAGCAACGGGACACCATCTTCAGATCTGGCGAAGAGGGATGCGGGGACCCCAACGTAGGTCGCCCTAGACCACCACCGCCTCTCCACCCACGCATCCGAGGGGAGGCGGCCCCAACTCCGGCGCCCGCCGCCCGCCGTCGGGACGGCGCCGCCCACGCCACCAAGGCTGCCGCCTGGAACCCTAGGTCTGTTCCCAGGGAGGAAACGCGACCGAAGACCTCGCCGCCACCCTCATCGGCGTCCGCCCGTGGTTGCCGACGGCTGCCTCCGGCGGCGGCAAGGGGAGAAGCGGAGAAAGGGGGGTGGCAGCAAACAAGATCTGGATCGCCCCCGAGTTGCCCCTGCGAGGCGACGCGAGGGAGGAGGGGGGGTGTACTTTGACCGTTCGGGAGAGAATTGTTCTGCCCCGCATGCATGCACAAACAGCTCCTTGGTTGATCTCGCCAGTTGCCCTGACCAACTAAAATCGCTCGTTGTGTGTTCCCGGATCAGATCCTCCGCAGAGCGAACTAAACCCACCCTCGTGCACGTCGTACATCTCGTCTCCACACCTTCGTCCACCCTACGGTGCAGCCGTAAGTTCGTGTGGATTGACTGATCGATCGAGGAGCCAAGGGCAATGATCTTATACGAACACAATCCAAATCCTTCTACGGGAACTAATAACAAGCCAATGAAACTAAGCAGAGGTCCGAACCGACTGATGTTGAAGAATCAGCGGATGAGTTGTGGTTAGGGGTGAAATGCTACTCGAACTCACAGAGCCGGGATCGGTAACTAATAGTGCTACTAACTAATACTAATATATAGAAATAGATATCTAGAAATAGAAACGAACTAATATATAGATAATCAAAATTGAAAATAAATGTCTATCCCAATGCCTAAAATTTTTATCATGTTTAGTAGCTTTTCAATGGCTTCTCTTGCCTTACCAGGGATGAGTGGTCTAACAAGACGCCAATCTGTGTGATTTTCTAAGTGCGATTGGAAATTTGTTTTTAGAAACAAGGCTATTTCTCATGCACATTGGCAATTTATCTTTGCGATATCTTAGAGTCTATATAAGTCCAAGATTCTGCAATAATTTTACATGCTAGATGATCGTTTGAGTGTGGCCTCTGTGAGCTAGGACCTTGATTATTTGGTTATCAGCTCTTTTCTTTTTCTTTGGAGACAACATTACCCGAGAAAAATAAATCTAGAAATCTCTAACTATTCGTTTTCACTCTATTTCGTGTGTCCTTTTAGGTTTGAGTTAAGTATTCCCACAAAAATAAGGTTTGCATTAAGTAGAACTAGGTATAATGATCATGCTCAAATTGAACTTCAGTTTCAGATTTAGTGCTACATACACCTCCTGACATTTGGATGTCGGCATGTCGAGATCTGGGTCTATTATCATTGGACTATAACGGAATAACAACACACCGTTCACTCGGGTTCAAATAAAAAAGGGGCAACAAAAAAGTACTTGCTGCCATGCCACTACATAGGTAGTAAGCGCGATGATTCCACTAACATTAACAATAGCACCATGCATACAAAGCCACATGTCAAAAGAGACATGCTAAGTAGCAAATGTCTGCATGGTGATTTTGTGCATTTTAACATCTATCATGAGGCATCAAGTACATATGTGCCTCAAGAAAGATTGGAATGATAACTGATGTTCCGTGTCATACTAACCTACAAACCGAAGTAAAATGTGGTTCGGATCGGTCTACTATCGCTGTTGTAATTTGGACCATGTGTATGTACTTGTTTTAACAGAACATTACATGCATCTTCCACCAACTAATTTTCATAGTTCACAATAAACTGCTTGGTTCATTGATTTTGGCCACTTTCGAGGCACCATGTCGAGCTGACATGGCTGCTCTCGATTCACATTTGTTCAATGAGTAGTGTATGTCCTACCCCTTCCATTTGTTAACCTTTTGGCTTAACTTGCAAACCTCCAAATCACGACATATGTTAACGAACCAACCCAATTAAGTGCAAAATTATTTTTCATATGTGCAAGGCGATTTGATTTTGTAATGAAAGATAAGTTAGTTTTGGCTTTGTACACTTGTGTCTAATTATCACCATTCATTTGTTATAAATAATCAAGCTCGTTACGAAGTAATGTTCCATTTGCAATGCAAGTACCATGGCGCACTAAAACTTTAAGCTTGATATGATTATGAAGTTCGTGGTGCCTTGCACCGGAGCTTCATAAAGACAAGCACCTGAATTTCACAAGAGAAAATAGAAGTGTTGCTAGTCAGAAATCACATGCTTCCTGCTCATGGTCATGATCAATAGTTAGTCTTTGCTAAATGTAACATTGTAGTAAAATAAACAGTGGAATAGTGCACCTTTCCAGTAGACCCATGTTATAAAGGATGGACGGAGTAGCATAGACCAAAAATGTTACTGCCAGTCTACCACCTATAGCTCTTGCAAAGTGGAAGAGGGGAAGGAAGAGAGACACAGCAAGTTGAATGCCATGGTTCAGATCTGGCTTTTGGATGAGAGCCAAACTACAACTCGCGGGACTGGAAGACATGGGGAACTTCTTGCATGCATCTTGGTTATCTCTACTTTCTGCTTTCCCGTTGTTGTTCACTTGTTTTGAATTCTGATCAATTGTGGTCCAAAGCGAGGGTAAGTGGCCTATGAGTCGAGGAGCATATCCTAGGATAACTTGTACTCTGGGATCAAGCCTGGGATATGTGCAAGTTGTTCAACTTACAAAGGTATCAAGTCGGACACGTCAACCGTCTTACCTCAATCAACGATTGGTCGCGTCATAAAGAAATCATCAGAGGTGGAAGGAGGGTTGGTCTCCTAGCTTTGTGCCCCCCCCCCCCACCCCAGCTTTGAACCAATTTGTGAATGAAAAAAATTAGGAGGACTTATATGTAAACCTTTTCAGCTTTTGGCCCCTCCAAGTACTCATATTTTGTCATTGGCCCCGCAGCAAAGTCCGTCTAGCTCCGCCACTGGGCCTAGGTCTAGATAATTAGTCTGTTGCCAGCGTCAACTGAGTCCAAAACTATTAGAAATGCATCACTCAATGTAAATTGCTCATGAGACAAGCAAATTCGTACATACCGTCAAATTTGCTTGTCTCTTTTTTTTCACCCGCAAAAAAAAGAGACAAGCAAATTTGACGGTATGGACAAAGAAATTTTCTTAGTCTTGACATGATAGCCGAAACCATATGTAATATAATCCTGTTTAGGTGACTATTTTTTTTGGTTGAGTGATTGCTTAAACTACTACATATATATATATCTGATGTTGTTGGCTCAGTCATAATGGACACTGGATTTCATTTTGGAAGGACTCCTCGAATGCGCTTTTTTGTGGGGGCTCGTATGCGCTTAAGAGAGAGGAGGAATGGCCTCACTTGCATTCCTTTCCACATTTTTTGGCGAAAAGGTTTATGCCCGACTTTATGAATAAAGTCACAACCGGCAAGGTCACACAACACACATGTTTAAACCATTACAAAGGTGCATGCCAATGACCATCAGTCTAGGGCAGCTAGATAAAGGTCTAGAAGGTGGCACGTATGCCAGGTAGAAATGGATGCTTCTTTTTTTCAAACCATCAAGGCAAATATTTTGAGGTTCAAAAAAGAAAGGCACGACCCATAGAAACCACACAGACCCAAAAGCTTAAACGACCCAAGGATCACTAATCCAAGAATCAGCAATCCACGACTCGAAGACGACGAAACCCAGTATAGACGAGAACAAAAGTACAACATCCATTTGGAAATAAGTGGCGCTGTTTTAGTTCAAACGGAGGGAGTACATGACAAGACATAAAAGTGAGTTCCACCTGCTGCAAGAGCCAGCAGTCAGCTACATCATGACCCAAAACTACTACGACTGCAGCGATGGGAGCACGACACCATGGATGAGCAGGGCGATCAAATCAGGCTCGGTAATAACATACAAAATCAGCGCAGGATAAAACGAAGATGACAACATGAAACCTTCGAGTTTCCTGCAGCAGCTCCTTGATATCATATCTCTGCAGTTGAAGAACAAAAACAAAGAAATTAAATTAGTTTTAAGCACTCCTATATTTTTCTTCCACAAAAGGTAGGAGCTCTGTCAATCAGTATAAGACGGTAACATTTATGTAGAAAAAAAAGGATCAGGGACCAGCATGAGGGGGGAACTGAAAACGAGAAATGCCAAAAAGCACCCTACGCGACAGGGCATAGTGAACCACATTGCATACAGGTAGGCAAATGGCTATCAGTTGTACAACAAAATGGTGACATGAAGATAATATATACCTGAGAACGGTTAGTAACAATGTTACTCCAGAATTCCAAACAGCATGAACTGCGATAGGAGTAAGAAGATTCCGAGTTTGAGAATATGAGAATCACAGTGCCACACCTGTGCTGTGCACATTCAACACATGGAAAAGATAGTCATCTCCACAATGTCAAATCATGTACCACAACAACTCTGCATATCAACATATGACCTCACGATTGTTGGTGATTTGTTCGATTCTAGGCAACACATAACTCGTACTCACAGCTGAGAGCCTGAGACCTTGTGATAGTGGGTTTCAGCATACTGCAGTTTTTGTGCAGTATCCTGCTAAGTTACTGTTAATGTAGTCACCTACCAAGCACAAAAAAGTTGGGGAAACTCTTCTGGTGTAAACATGAGCGAAGGCAAACACCACAGCTGTGATCAGAACAGATACTGGCGTAGGAAACCTATATAAGAAACAAATTATATATCCCTTTATGTTACAGAATTGCAGATGCACCAATCTACAGTTTTACATTTCTTGGTACGCACAGGAAATACCTTAAAAAGAAGCATTAATAAGTTTCTGGACCAATAAAAAGGTATGCATATTTACCACATAGTCAAGGATACCATTAGAAATCCTCTAAACACAGTTTCCTCCAACATTGGTGCAAGAACCCCAGTGGGGATACTTCTCTGCATGCTGATGGACTTCTTTGCCTCATCAAACAAAGACATCCTCATCCCAACGATGTTTATGCACTGCATTTCTGACCACCTCCTGAACCTGACTAGTTTTATGTCTCGTTGCGTTCCTCTTGGTGATTCTTTATCCTGAATTCATATTAGCAGTTCCCCGTGTCTCTCAATCCCACCAGTTGCAATTTAACTCCCATCCAAAAGGCCATAATGGAACCATGGCAATCAACTTGCTTTGCCTATTTTCTTTTCTCTTTTCCATTTTGCAAGAACTGTAGGTTGTAGTATCATGTTTTTTCTATGCTACACTATCCATCTTTTATAACATGGGTTGACTGGAAGCAGATGCATGTCGCGTTCGTTTTACTCCTTTTTTTCTAAAAAAATGAATACTACTCCCTCGATCCGGTATAAATGTCGTGGGCAAACAACAGAGCCAGGTACAACTCATAGTATAACTTGCGACAATTTTTGCGATCAGACACTGGTGGAAAAAAGGCCTTTGGTCGCGGTTCGCAACTGCCATTAGTCGCGGTTGCGCAACCGCGACCAAATAAGCGCGACTAAAGCCCCCCACCTTTAGTCGCGGCTGCTTAAGAACCGCGACTAACGGCCCGTCCACGTGGGCGCCAAAGGCGGTTGTCAAGGCGGAGGACCTTTAGTCAGCGGTTCTTCCGCCAACCGCGACTAAAGGCCGCCACAGGTTTAGGGTTTTAGCCCCCCTAAATCTGTTTTCTGTTTAATTTGTATTGTTTTATTTCTTTTGTGCTTTATTTTCATTTTGAAGGAGTTTCATATATTCTACGATACTACATACATGCATATGAATGTACAATTTCAAATAAATTTGAAATTAGAACCAAAAAGAATTCAAGAGGAATATACAATATATATTCAATATCATCGGATGATCATATACAATTTTGAACAAGTTTCCATACATGATTTAATGCATATAAAGTTCTACGTCCTCGTAATAGTGTTCTCCTTTAGGATGGAGGACTTCCTGTTGAACCATCCAGCTAGTTCCTCTTGAAGTGGTCGGAAGCGAGCTTACGGACTAAGCATCATCCGGAGGCTATTCCTCTGAGCATTGGTATCACTCGGAACCCGCTCAGAGGTGTATCTCCGGATCCTCTCACGAACATAGTATCCACATAGATTGGTCTCCGGTGGCTGAATATCCCCAGCATTCTTAGGCTTTAACATTTTGAATTCTAGCTCTTTTTGAATTCACCGACCTTTGTATCTACGAACCGTCTCCAAACCCTACGAGGCAAAGAAAATTAAATGAACAAGAGAGTTATTAGTTACTTGATATTAGAAAATGAACGAAATAGGCCGATCGATATAGAGCGCAAATGAATGAAAATAATTACTTCTGCAGCATTCTTTTCATGTCGGCCCAAAGCTTTGGATCCATATTCAGAGAGTCGTGGACGAGACATTACGAGGTGTTAACTTTAATTACTAGCAGAATCCAGTGGAACCTGCGGACACGATACATGCACAAGACGTCATGCATAACTCATCGATTAGCCGGCCACATACCATGCACATGGAGTAAACAAAAGAGAATGTGCTCAAGACAGAAACACTCACCCAAAATGGTAAGGAAATAGAATATCACTTTTGAGTTCCTGCTTTGTAAGAAACCGCCACAGGTCTGCCTCCACGTCGGCGGGGTGACGCTCCAACACATGTCCATTAACGATGTGTGGGTCAATGAACCCAACATCATGGATGTTCCTTACTCTGCATTCCTTAATCTTTATTCTGCATGTATAATAGCGGACACAACAATATAGTTAGGACATATATATAGTGCAGGCAATATGAACGAGATGGGGTAGAAATTAATAAATCACTTACGTAACGTAGCAACCGATGATAGATTTGTCGAGCTCGCGAGATTGAAAAGCTGGAACAATTCACTCAGTTCAATTTGTACATAGTAATGTTTGAAGTGATGCTCATGTCTAACTTCCGCATAAATATATTCTTTGGCGTTTTATTTTTTATGTAACCCTTGTACCAATTCAGCGGACCTTTCATTTGTGGAGGTAGATCATTTTCCTGCGCAGGCTCGACGAGAGGCCCATTCTTGACATATGTAATTACTACCTCCTTCATCGGGCGCCTCATCAAGGCCTAACAGTTCACGAAGAGTAATACCTAAGTTGGCCGCTTGTTCTTCCGCACTCGTTATACCAATCCATGTCAGTCGCAGCTTGTATGATCTCGGGGTCATCCGGACAGAAGGCTTCCACTATAAGCGGGCAATCGATTGTTTACTTTGTTCCCGAGCTGGGCAACTTGTTTCCGCTTATTTTACTTTCGGCCTTCTCCCGCTCTTTGTTCTCGTTGAACATGAGTGCCTGCCTGCGAAGTTCACGTGCATAGTCGTTAAGCGATTCTTCATGCTTGGGACGGTGTGCTCAAAAATGACTTAGCCCACTTCTTTTGCTCATCGTAATATCTTGGCTTGGGCTCGGGCTCTCTTTTCTTCTTGCAGTCCGCCTTCCATTTCTCATAATGAGCAGCAGCGCCGCGTCGACTTCCTCGGCACTACGTTCCCAAGGCCTTGTGGGGAGAGGCTTCAGTGATGGCTCTGGTACCTTTGTGGTCTTAGGTACATAAGGGTCCGGGTTAATAATCCAGGACTGCTTCTGCTTCTTTGTCGGAGGTGGATTGGGGGGCGGCGTCTGATCACCCGCCGGACGAGGACTGGGGGGCGGCGGCTGATCACCCGCCGGACGTTGTGGACTGGGGGGCGGCGTCGGCTGACGTGACGGAGGTGTAGGTGAACCGCCACCACCACCACCACCACCACCACCCCCACCCCCCCCACCCCCCCCGGAGGGGGGGGGGCATGTTGTCCGTGGCGCCGCGCCGGGGAACATGTTAAACGTCTTTTGCCATAGGATGAAAAGGCGCGTGACATCTCCAAGTCTTTTTCTCCCTTCAGGTGTAGCAATGTCAATCTCCGTGTCCTCAAACCCTTGGACTATGTCCTCCACCGTGACACGAGCATAGCCATCTTGAATGGGGTTGTTGTGGTGGAGTGCTCGAGTAAACATGGTAAAGCACTGCCGATGGCTACCTTCATGGACATGTTCCCGATAGGATAATACAGATGACATTCTTTCATCTCCTTTATATCGCCCACGGGTAGCGAGGAGGCTCCGGTGCAGTAATTTCGACCACCAGAGGCTCCGGTGCAGTAATTTCGACCACCGGAGGCTCCGGTGCAGTAATTTCGATCGTCGGTGCATCCGCACCAGCCGGTGGGGCCTCCGTGGAAGCCACGCTGCTTCTCCGCTGCTGGCTTCCGAGATCCGCCGGATGATCTTCATGCCGCACCGAGCTGCATCTCTTTCGCTACTAGTACACTCATGGTTTTCTTCATCACATCCATTTCCGATGCCAACCGCGCCACAACATCTGATTCCCGATCCATCTTTCTTACGGCTTCAGAATCGTGACGGGTCATCGCTCGGGGAACCCTATTTTCCACGGAATGTGCCCCATGCCTCGTCTACACGCCCTCCGTGTTCAGGATTCCCGAGGGCTTTTGTCGCTAGCGTCGTTCTCTCTGTTGAACTTGATCTTCCCCGTTGAGCATCCTTCATTGCGTCAATAAGGGCTTGGGTGGGTTTAATTAATTTGCCCGGTAAACACACTCCGCCTCCGGGTTCAGCGTTCCCCATGCCCGCATTACCACCAGCTTTTGGCCCTTGGGTCCCATCCTCCGCACTGGACGGATTCCTCGCGCCCTCATCTCGCTTCTCCATCTTCTCCAACCTAGGCACCAAAATGCGATACCCTCCTGGCCCCATAACATGATTGTACTCCTTCTTAGCCGCATTTTCCTTATTTTTTCGATATTTCAATGAACTGCTCCGATTTCTTTTGCTTCACAAATTCTGGCCAATCATGTTTCAGTTTCTCATATTGTCCTTTGAAATCCGGAGTCTTGTTCTGCTTGTCAAAGTCACGGGCTAGATTTTGCTTGAATTTCCTAATGCGTCGGCCATCTTATGAAGAGCGAACTGTTTGACTAGCCTCCTCCTCTCCTTGTTTTCCTCAATCTTGTTACCCTCCTCATCGAATTTGTTGTATTCCGGAGGTAGAACGAAATGTTCCATAAGCTTCTTGAAGCAATCTTTTTGTTCTCTTATCGACAAAAGTGAAACCATCAATTCGTGCCTTCTTTGGCTCATTCCACTCCTCGACGGTGATCGAGACGTTGTCTCTAACAATGGCTCCGCATTGGCTGACAAACTTGGTGGCGTTCTTGCGGGGCTCCGGTTCCTGCCGGTTGCCTGTAATCGTCGACAACCTCGATGGTGCATGTTTCTCCTTGTTTCATCGCCTTGGTTGCGCCCACGCTTTGACGACGTACTCGATTGTTTCGACGATCCGCCGAGGGCTAAAATAAGAAAGAGAGTCGCTGCGTTAGTACACACATATTTATTCAAATCAGTTAGTTTGTATCACTAGAGGCTCAATGTATATATATACCTCGGCTACCGGAGGTGGTTGCTACTTCCATTTGAAGATAAATGCGTTTATCGACGCTTTCTTGACATCTTCTTCGACGGCGCCCTTCATCTTCACCGTCAAGGTTCAGATAAGAAGAGATATCATCTTCTTCTTCTCCGGTCGGGACATATTGAATATCGCCGCTTATGATGCCGAACATATGTGCTTCACCGTCCGGATCATAGTTGTCCATAATCGGGTCAGCTCTATCGTCCGCCATTATGTCACCCCGAAAACATGTAGTAAAAACAAATTAATTAAGTGAAGAAGGGGCGGTGGCGGTGGCGGTATGAAGGGCGGTGGCAAAAGGAGGGGCGAGGAAGGGTGGGAGAGGGTGTCGCGGTAGAGCGCGAGACGGGTGCTCCGTAGTCGAACTTGGGGTCGACAGCCTCTGGGTTCACCGGAAAGAAGTAACGGAGGGGGAACACAATAAATAACAGAGCAATCAAAGCATCACAAAGCGTAACCTGGCAATACGGTGCTAGGTGTGCCCTAACGCAGCGGCAGGTCGTAGCGAAAGGGGAAACATCCGGAAAGTATCCCCGGTGATTCGCGTTTTGGACAGATGAACCGGAGGAAAGTTACGTGTTTGCTATGCTAGGGATGTGTGGCGGACGAGCGGGCTGCGTATCCGGATCCGCCTCATCGCTCGAGCAACTTTCATGTACAAAGTATTTTCATCCGAGTTACGGATTATTTTATATTAATTTTTAAAGTTTTATATAAATTTTAGAATTAACAGAATTAATTAAATTGTCTGTTAACTAATTAACCAAGTTAATTAGATTAATTAACAGATTAGTTATATTAGTTATTTAATTAGGTTTACTAAACACAATTAATTAAGTTAATTAATTTAATTAACTGATTAATTAATTAATATATTTATTTATTTATTTTCTAAATTCTCTTCTCTCCTTTTTTAAATCGTTTGCAGCGTGGGCCCCAACTGTCATTGGGCCCGGGGGCCTTAGCGGGCGCGGGCGCTAGCGGGCAGCGGGTGTGGGGCCCGTGCCCGAGGCCGTAGCCTGCCCAGGCGAGGGGAGCCGAAGACGAGCTCCGGCGGCCAAGGGTCGCTGGCGGCGCCGGCCGAACAGGCGGCAGGCGGAGGAAGTGGCCGGTCCGGCGAAGCGCAACCGGACGTCAGGAGTTGACACGCGCGCCGCCATGAGGCGGGCGCGGGCGACGGGACGGGCGGGCGCAGCGTTCGGAGGGGGCCGGGAGACGGCCGGACGGGCCCGGCGGGGAGCTCACTAAGGAGAGGGCGGCGCGCTGGGAGGACCGACGAAGGAGAGGCGGGACGGCAGTCCGTGCGACGGGGCGAAGGGCGACGGGCGGGCGCGCTGAGGGCGCTGCGAGACGAACCGATCGGAGAAGACGAGAATAGATCGGAGCGTGGTATTTATAGCCCCCCTCTTTAGTCGCGGTGGGCTACGAGGCCCGCGACTAAAAGGTACCTTTAGTCGCTGCTGCCCAACCGCGACTAAAGGTTTTTGGGCGGGTTTTTATGCGTTCAGCGCCCCACCTTTAGTCATGGCTGGTCTGGCGACCATGACTAAAGGCCCCACCTTTAGTCGCGGCTGGTCTGGCGACCCGCGACTAAAGGCCTTGTGCTGCCCCGCGCCCAAAAGTTTAGGCCCACCTCGCTAGTTGAGAGAGCTCGAGAGTGGTTTATACGCGCTGCCGCGCCCACCCTCTCGAGCTCCTCTCAACTGCAGCTTCGGCCTAATCTGTCACTAGCTATGTGCTGTGGCCTACTTGGCCTCCTCAAGGGCCTGAATCCCGCCCATGTAGGGTTTCTAGTCGTATTCAGGCCGTGGGGGTCCGATGGCGGCACTATTTTTTCCAGCTTTTTGTTTCGCTTTTCTGCATTATTATTTATTTTTTGTTGTTTTTTGCTTTATTTTTTAATTCTTTTTGCTTTTAGTTTTAGAAAAATTATAAACTTTCTGTTAGTGCCATTAGTTTTCAAATTTGAAAACACTTTTTTTGTTTTCTTTGTTGCTTTATTTATTTTATTTTGTTTCTACTTACAACAAAATACTTATTGTTGCTATTTTAGTCGCGGGTCGCCTTTGCCCAACCGCGACTAAAGGCCGCAAGTTTAGGGTTTTCCCGCCATTTCTTCCCCTGCCTTCCCGCCTCTTTCTTCCCCGCCACTTTCTTCCCGCCTCCTGCCTCTTCCCGCTCCCATTTTTCCCGCCATTTCTCACTACATATATGTAGCCCGGCTTGGCCAGCATTATCACATCTCTACAATCTCTCATCACTCTCTCATGGCTTCCACCGCACCCACTCTAACCTACCAGCAGGTGGAGGAGCTTTGCGCCTCGAACTACCCTTGTCCACCGGGCTATCAAGGCCCCCACCGGCTGGAGCCTAAGCGCCCGGCGTGCAGTCCCTCCTCCTCCCCTCGTGGTATCATACCGGGCGGCCATCACGAACCACTACTACCTCGACCTCACGCCGAGCAGCGGATGAATCCTCACCGGCATCCCGATAACCAGCATACTTGGGACGCCTTCTTCATCAATCGGCGTGAGGCGCCGCCAGTATGAGGAGGACGGTCTGCCTCACAGGAACTTCCACGAGGCCGGCCGTCGGCTATGGTGGTATGGCGGACTCTGCAGAGCGTCATGGACTACATCACAAAGAGCGACGACAAAAGCGACGCATTTATCATGCGATAACTTAGAAGGCGGCACTACCAAGACAACGACGACGGCGGCTATGAAGACTACGAGTATGCATATTATACGCCTAGGCAGGAGTATGACTAAATCACTCCAAATTTCATGTATCATCAGTGGTATATCGAATCATTCGAAAATGGACACCAAACACATCACGGGTAATATAATTCACATGATCCATTCAACAAAGTTTGGTACAATAAATTATTACACATCATTTCTTCCCTTGTGTCCCTGCTTGCTTACGATTGTGCCGTATCCATGGAGCATCCTCATCATTTAACTTAATGCTTGGGTCGGTGTTCACTTTGAAGGGCGGAATTTCAGCAAACATATTATAATCTTCGACATGTCTGTCTTGTCCTCCACTCCCACGATGTTTCTTTTCCCCGAAAAGAACAATGTGGCGCTTTGGATCATCGCATGATGTCTTGATCGCTTTTCTTATCTTTCCGCTTCCTCGGTTTGCTACTCATGTCCTTCACATAGAAAACCTGAGCGACATCTTTCGCTAGGGCGAATGGTTCGTCAAGGTAACCAAGATTTTTGAAATCCACCATTGTCATTCCGTATTGCTGGTCCACCTTTACCCCACCTCCTGTTAGCTTGAACCATTTGCACCGAACAAAGGGACCTTAAAGGAGGATACATAGTCAAGTTCCCATATCTCCTCTATTTAACAATAATATGTGAACTCTTGCCAATTATCGGTTGCTGCATCAAAGCGGACACCACTGGTTTGGTTGGTGCTCTTTGTATCTTGGGCGATCGTGTAAAATGTATTCCCATTTATCTCGTACCCTTGGAAAGTCGTTATAGTCAAAGATGGTGTCTTGGCCAACATGTACAGCTGATCTACAACATCATTGTCATTCATTAAATGTTTTCTCAACCAACTGCCGAAAGTCTCCATGTGGGCCTTCCTAATCCAGGATTCGAGCTTCCCGGGTTGTCGAACGTAAAATATTCTTGTGTTTCTCAAAGCACGGAGCCACCAAGCTGGAATTGGTCAAGATAAAGGTGGTGTGCTTCAAATGAGAATGGCCGTCCATACATATCGTTGATTTCATTCCGATCGTGCCTTTTCCACTTAGTCTCCCCTCGTGCCGCGATCGAGGAAGACCAATCGGCTTAAGGTCGTGAACAAAGTCAACACAAAACTCAATTACCTCCTCATTTCCATAGCCCTTGGCGATGCTTCCTTCTGGCCTAGCACGGTTACGAACATATTTCTTTAATACTCCCATGAACCTCTCAAGGGGAACATATTGTGTAGAAATACGGACCGAGAACGAAAATCTCTTCGACTAGGTGAACCAGGAGGTGCGTCATAATATTGAAGAAGGATGGCGGAACACCAACTCGAAATCGACAAGACATTGGATCACATCGCTCAGTAACCGTGGTAGAACTTCCGGATTGATTACCTTCGAGAGATTGCATTGAGGAATGCACATAGCTTCACAATGGCTACTCGAACATTTTCCTGCAGGAGCCCCTCAAAGCAATCGGAAGCAATTGCGTCATAATCACGTGGCGATCGTGGAGACTTCAGGTTTTGGAACTTTTTCTCCGCCATGTTTATTATTCCCTTTATATTGGACGAGAATCCAGACGGAACCTTCATACTGCTCGAGCATTCAAAAAGATGACCTTCTCTTCTTTGGTCGAGGCGTAGGTAGCACGACCTTGAAACCATTCCGGATGCCGGTCATCGTGGTCTTTCAAACGTTGCTGGTCCTGCCGTGCTTCCTTTGTATCATTTGTCTTCCCATACACGCCCAAGAAGCTTAGGAGGTTCACGCAAATATTCTTCAGAACGTGCATCACGTCGATTGCGGAAGCGGACATCTAGGACTTTCCAATATTCTAGCTCCTGAATATAGATTTCTTCTTCCACATGGCTGCGTCTGCCAGCTCCCTTCGGAACTGATTGTCCGCCAGACCCTTTCCAAAGATGACTTTCAAATCCTTGACCATATCAAATACCTCAAAGCACCAAGCAAGGTTCGCAGGCTTCGCCGGTGATCTGCCTTGCCGTTGTAATGCTTGCCTTTCTTTCTTCCTGGATGAATTTTCGGAAGAAATCGACGATGCCCAAGGTACACGTTCTTCTTACAATTTGGCAAATGTACACTTTCAGTCTCATGTAAGCAGTGCGTGCATGCATTGTATCCCTTATTTGACAGTCCCGAAAGGTTACTAAGAGCAGGCCAATCGTTGATGGTTACGAAAAGCAACGCCGTAGGTCAAATTCCTCTTGTTTGTGCTCATCCCACACACGGACACCACCCCACAGCTGTAAAAGTTCATCAACTAATGGCCTTAGGTACACATCGATGTCGCTGCGGGTTGCTTCGGACCTTGGATGAGCACCGGCATCATAATGAACTTCCGCTTCATGCACAACCAAGGAGGAAGGTTGTAGATGCATAGAGTCACGGGCCAGGTGCTATGGCTGGAGCTCTGCTTCGCCAAAAGGATTCATGCCATCCGCATTTAGAGCAAATCTTATGTTCCTTGCGTCAGCTGCAAAATCTTTGAACCATCTCACGATCTTTCTCCATTGCGTTCCATCTGCGGTGTGTCTCAACTCCCCGTCCGACTTACGGTCCTCTTTGTGCCATCGCAACAACTTGGCATGCTCTTTGTTCCTAACAGACGTTTCAACCGTGGTATTATAGGAGCATACCACATCACCTTGGCGGGAACCCTCTTCCCGGGTTTCGCCCTCAACATCGTCACCGTGGTCATCGCCTCGATCTTATAACGCAATGCAAAGGTATACCGCATTCATTCAAATTCTCGTATTCACCATGTAGAGGATGCAACATTTGATGCATGCATGTATCTTCGTAACCTCTAAACCTAGAGGGCGTACAACCTTCTTTGCTTCAGACGCATCGGCGGGCAACTCGTTATCCTTTGGAAACATATTCTTCAACATTTTCAGCAAGTTTTCAAATGCCGAGTCAGCTACACCTGCCTCGCCTTCCATTTCAGCAAATCCAAAGGTGCAGCCCAGCTTTTTCGCACCATCATCGCATCCGGGTACAGCGCCTTTCTGTGATCCTCTAACATGCGATCCAAATTCTCCCTCTCCTTTTCAGTTTCAGCGTCTCCGTGCATCAAGCAATGGTCCGACCAAGATCATCAACGGGATCATCACGCGCCTCTTCTTCACCTTCCCTTCACCTTCAAAGATCCTCCATGAAAGTATCACCGAAATGAGCAAGATAGCTTTCATCGATGAAATCATCCCCTTCTTCATCTTCTTCCATTATAACCCCTCTTTCTCCATGCTTGGTCCAACAATTATAGCTTGGCATGAAACCCTTCAAGCAGATGCATGTGAACAACTCTTGAGGAAGAGTAACCCTTCTCATTCTTACAGATAACACATGGACAGATAACAAACCCCCGCTTGTTCGCATTAGCCACTACGAGGAAATCTTTCAAACCCGTAGTGAACTTCGCCGAGAGTCGGTTACCGTACATCCATTGCCGATTCATCTGCATTATTATAATATAAAATATATAATTAACCATCATGCATTTGTTAAACTAACTAGCTACAAACAATATAAATTAAACAATGAACTACACACATGCATATTGACACATCAAAGGTTCATCAAGTTGCTAACCGCGATCAAGAGTGTGGCTCCAACACTTCATGTCATGTTTGTTTCATGCTCTTGGGGCATTTCATCAAACACCTTATGTGCATAAGAGGAACCAAAAGCAAACCTACACCCACTTGTGAAGAGAATGGCTCCAAATGGCTAAGTGTTGGCTACTGGATGGGTATATATAGGGAGGGGCTTTAGTTGCGGTTGGCACAGCAAACCGTGACTAAAGGTGCCCGAGCCTTTAGTCGCGGTTGTCCTGGCCAATCATGATTAAAGCCCCTCACGTGCACCAGCTGGCCACCGAGCGCCTGGCCCAGTGCCTTTGGTCGCGGTTCACCTCCAGAACCGCGACTAAAGGTCCCATTAGTCGCGGTTCCTACAGCTTCGCGACTTATGGGGCTGGACGGAAGCCTGTTTTTCCACTAGTGAGAGGGAGTATCAATTACTTATCGTGGCCATGAGCAGGAAGCATGTGGTACTTATCTAGGACCGCTTTTATTCTCTTATACAATTTTGGTGCTTGTCTTTATGAAGCTTCAATACCAGACAATATGGTTATCGCGGTCTTATATAAAGCTTATAGGATGTTCGTTTATCTCATCACTTCCATTGTAAAATGGAACATTACTCACTAGCAAGCTTATTCAGAACATAAATTGATGGTTCGTTACACATGTGTACAAAATCCAAAACACTTGTCTTTCCTTACAAAATCTAATCAATTTGCAAATAAGAAAAATAATATTGCCCTTAACTGGCTTGGTTCACTGATATAGATCCTAGTTTGGAATTTCATTAGTTAGGTACCTACATTCTAACTTGAAGGCCCAGTTTGCACTAGCTATCCTTCACATCGCGATTTGCCTTTTTTATTTCAAGATATGTACTTTGAATTTGGATCTAAAATTTCATACCATGTTAGATATGTTTTGTACTTAAATCCTCACAAAAACTCCATGATTTCTTCACAATTCTTAATTACGGAGATCGGATGCACTGGTAGCACCAGATACGTTCCCAGAGGACATATGCTCCTCTGTGTGTGTTGTCTTTGCTCAATAAGCCATTCATAAGATTTCCAATTTATGTGTTGCTACAGTTAAATAAAATTATACATGACACATACAAAATTTAGCAATTTAGTTCGGGTGGAGGAAAAGGCAAGAGATTACTGTGATCATGCAAGTGTGGTTGTGCCAAGAGGGAGGTTAGTAAGGGCTGAGGGATTTCCCAGGTATATCTTGGCCGTGGGATGAAAGATGAATCGATGGCGTACGGGTGGTCTGACGATTGATTCGCATAGGGCCGCCAATAGGAAGTGTTTTCCCAGTTATAATGGGCGCTCGCCAACCAGAAACCTGTAAGCTTTTGCCTTGCACGGAAGCTTCATAAAGACATGTACTAAATTTCACAAGAGAAAAATAAAGTGGTTCTAGTCGGAAACCACATATTTCATGAGGCAGAATGATTCTCTTCACTCCGTCTGTCATAACTAACGAAAACCCCTCACTCCGCGGCCCGGATCAGATCCTCCTCTGAACGAATTAACAAACACTCACATGCCATACGCCTCCACACCTTTGAGACTCACACGGTGCATACATTCTTTTTTAGAAAAGGAGGAGGACCCCCGGCCTTTGCATCCGGGCGATGCATACGGCCACTTCATTAATTATTCACACGGTGCATACTGTTGGGGAACGTAGTAATTTCAAAAAAATTCCTACGCACACACAGGACCATGGTGATGGCATAGCAACGAGAGGGGAGAGTGTCTGTCCACGTACCCTCGTAGACCAAAAGCGGAAGCGTTATAACAACGCGGTTGATGTAGTCGTACGTCTTCACGATCCGACCGATCCAAGTACCGAACGTACGGCACCTCCGTGTTCAGCACACGTTCAGCTCGATGACGATCCCCGGACTCCGATCCAGCAAAGTGTCGGGATGAGTTCCGTCGGCCGACGGCGTGGTGACGATGATGATGCTCCACCGACGCAGGGCTTCGCCTAAGCTCCGCGACGATATGACTTCTCCGGCGCAGGGCTTCGCCTAAACTCCGCGACGATATGACCGAGGTGGAATATGGTGGAGGGGGGCACCGCACACGGCTAAGGAACGATCCGTAGATCAACTTGTGTGTTATGGGGTGCCCCCCTGCCCCCGGATATAAAGGAGCAAGGGGGGGTGCGGCCGGCCCTAGGGGAGGCGCGCCTGGAGGAGTCCTACTCCCACCGGGAGTAGGACTCCCCCCCTTTTCCGAGTGGGAGGAGGATTGGGGAGGGGGACGAGGGAAGGCGCCCCCCCTCTCCTTGTCCTATTCGGACTAGAGGGGAGGGCGCGTGGCCTGCCCCTGGCCGGCCCTTTCCTCTTCTCCCTATGGCCCATCAAGGCCCATTGACCCCCGGGGTTCCGTAACCCCGGTGTTCCGGTAACTTCCTGTTTTCATCCGGAACCTTTCCAAAGTCCAAACATCGGCTACCAATATATCAATCTTTATGACTCGACCATTTCGAGACTCCTCGTCAAGTCCGTGAGCACATCCGGGACTCCCAACAACCTTCGGTACATCAAAACTTATAAACTCATTATGAACTGCCATCGAAACGTTAAGCGTGTGGACCCTACGGGTTCGAGAACTATGTAGACATGACCTAGAACCATTCTCGGTCAATAACCAATAGCGGAACCTGGATGCCCATATTGGTTCCTACATATTCTACGAAGATCTTTATCGGTCAAACCGCATAACAACATACGTTGTTCCCTTTGTCATCAAGATATGTTACTTACCCGAGATTCGATCGTCGGTATCCAATACCTAGTTCAATCTCGTTCTTGTAAGTCTCTTTACTCGTTCCGTAATACATCATCTCACAACTAACTCATTAGTTGTAATGCTTGCAAGGCTTATGTGATGTGTATTACCGAGAAGGCCCAGAGATACCTCTCCCGACAATCGGAGGACAAAAGCTAATCTCGAAATACGCCAACCCAACAAGTACCTTTGGAGACACCAGAGTACTCCTTTATGATCACCCAGTTACGTTGTGACGCTTGGTAGTACCAAAGTGTTCCTCCGTAAACGGGAGTTGCATAATCTCATAGTTATGGGAACATGTATAAGTCATGAAGAAAGCAATAGCAATATACTAAACGATCAAGTGCTAAGCTAACGGAATGGGTCATGTCAATCACATCATTCTTCTAATGAGGTGATCCCATTAATCAAATGACAACACATGTCTATGGTTAGGAAACACAACCATCTTTGATTAATGAGCTAGTCTAGTAGAGGCTTACTAGTGACTATCTTTTTGTCTATGTATTCACACATGTATTATGTTTCCGGTTAATACAATTCTAGCATGAATAATAAACATTTATCATGATATAAGGAAATAAATAATAACTTTATTATTGCCTCTAGGGCATATTTCCTTCAGTCTCCCACTTGCACTAGAGTCAATAATCTAGATTACACAAGAATGATTCTAACACCCATGGAGTCTTGGTGCTGATCATGTTTTGCTCGTGGAAGAGGCTTAGTCAACGGGTCTGCAACATTCAGATCCGTATGTATTTTGCAAATCTCTATGTCTCCCACTTGGACTTGGTCCCGAATGGAATTGAAGCGTCTCTTGATATGCTTGGTCCTCTTGTGAAATCTGGATTCCTTTGCCAAGGCAATTGCACCAGTATTGTCACGTAAGATCTTCATTGGTCCCGATGCACTAGGTATGACACCTAGATCGGAAATGAACTCTTTCATCCAGACTCCTTCATTTGCTGCTTCAAGCAGCTATGTACTCCGCTTCACATGTAGATCCCGCCACGGCGCTTTGTTTAGAACTGCACCAACCGATGCTCCACCGTTTAACAAAAACACGATCCGGGTTTGCGATTTAGAATCGTCCGGATCGATGTCAAAGCTTGCATCGACGTAACCATTTACGACTAGCTCTTTGTCACCTCCATATACGAGAAACATATCCTTAGTCCTTTTCGGTATTTCAGGATGTTCTTGACCGCTGTCCAAAGTGATCCACTCTGGATTACTTTGGTACCTTCCTGCCAAGCTTACAGCTAAGCATACGTCATGTCTGGTACACAGCATTGCATACATGATAGAGCCTATGGCTGAAGCATAGGGAACATCTTTCATTTTCTCTCTATCTTCTGCTGTGGTCGGGCATTGAGTCTGACTCAATCTTACACCTTGTAATACAGGTAAAAAACCTTTCTTTGCCTGATCCATTTTGAACTTCTTCAAAACTTTATCAAGGTATGTGCTTTGTGAAAGTCCAATTAAGCGTCTTGATCTATCTTTATAGATCTTGATGCCCAATATGTAAGCAGCTTCACCGAGGTCTTTCATTGAATAACTTTTGTTCAAGTATCCTTTTATGCTATCCAGAAATTCTATATCATTTCCAATCAATAATATGTCGTCTACATATAATATCATAAATGCTACAGAGCTCCCACTCACTTTCTTGTAAATACAGGCTTCTCCAAAAGTCTGTATAAAACCATATGCTTTGATCACACTATCAAAGCGTTTATTACAACTCCGAGAGGCTTGCACTGCACCATAAATTGATCGCTGGAGCTTGCACACTTTGTTAGCGCCCTTTGGATCAACAAAACCTTCTGGTTGCATCATATACAACTCTTCTTCTAGAAATCCATTCAAGAATGCAGTTTTTACATCCATTTGCCAAATTTCATAATCATAAAATGCGGCAATTGCTAACATGATTCGACAGACTTAAGCATCGCTACGGGTGAGAAAGTCTCATCGTAGTCAACCCCTTGAACTTGTCGAAAACCTTTTGCAACAAGTCGAGCTTTATAGACGATTACATTACTATCGGCGTCAGTCTTCTTCTTAAAGATCCATTTATTCTCAATGGCTTGCCGACCATCGGGCAAGTCAACCAAAGTCCATACTTTGTTTTCATACATGGATCCCATCTCAGATTTCATGGCTTCCAGCCATTTCGCGGAATCTAGGCTCACCATCGCTTCTTCATAGTTTGTAGGTTCGCCATGGTCAAGTAACATGACTTCCAGAATAGGATTACCGTACCACTCTGGTGCGTATTTTACTCTAGTTGACCTACGAAGTTCAGTAGCAACTTGATCTGAAGTTTCATGATCAATATCATTAGTTTCCTCACTAATTGGTGTAGTTGTCACAGGAACCATTTCTTGTGATGAATTACCTTCCAATAAGGGAGCAGATACAGTTATCTCATCAAGTTCTACTTTCCTCCCACTCGCTTCTTTCGAGAGAAACTCCTTCTCTAGAAAGGATCCGAACTTAGCAACGAAAATCTTGCCTTCAGATCTGTGATAGAAGGTGTACCCAACAGTCTCCTTTGGGTATCCTATGAAGACACATTTTTCCGATTTGGGTTCGAGCTTATCTGGTTGAAGTTTCTTCACATAAGCATCGCAGCCCCAAATTTTAAGAAACGACAACTTTGGTTTCTTGCCAAACCATAGTTCATACGGTGTCGCCTCAACGGATTTAGATGGTGCCCTATTTAACGTGAATGCGGCCGTCTCTAAAGCATATCCCCAAAGCGATAGCGGTAAATTAGTAAGAGACATCATAGATCCCACCATATCAAGTAAAGAAATGCGATTACGACGTTCGGACACACCATTTCTCTGTGGTGTTCCGGGTGGCGTGAGTTGCAAACTATTCCACATTGTTTTAAATGTAAACCAAACTCAGTAACTCAAATATTCTCCTCCACGATCAGATCGTAGAAACTCTATTTTCTTGTTACGATGATTTTCCACTTCACTCTGAAATTCTTTGAACTTTTCAAATGTTTCAGATTTGTGTTTCATTAAGTAGATATACCCATATCTGCTCAAATCATCTGTGAAGGTGAGAAAATAACGATACCCGCCACAAGGCCTCAATATTCATTGGACCACAAACATCGATGTATGATTTCCAACAAATCAGTTGCTCGCTCCATAGTTCCGGAGAACGGCGTTTTGGTCATCTTGCCCATGAGGCATGGTTACAAGTACCAAGTGATTCATAATCAAGTGATTCCAGAAGCCCATTAGTATGGAGTTTCTTCATGCGTTTTACACCGATATGACCTAAACGGCAGTTCCACAAATAAGTTGCATTATCATTATTAACTCTGCATCTTTTGGTTTCAACATTATGAATATGTGTATTACTACTATCGAGATTCAATAAAAATAGACCATTCTTCAAGGGTGCGTGACCATAAAAGATATTACTCATATAAATAGAACAACCATTATTCTCTGATTTAAATGAATAACCGTCTCGCATCAAACAAGATCCAGATATAATGTTCATGCTCAACGCTGGTACCAAATAACAATTATTTAGGTCTAAAACTAATCCCGAAGGTAGATGTAGAGGTAGCGTGCTGACCGCGATCACATTGACCTTGGAACCGTTTCCCACGCGCATCGTCACCTCGTCCTTTGCGGTGCTCGTTTATTACGTAGTCCCTGTTTTGAGTTGCAAATATTAGCAATGTAACCGATATCAAATACCCAGGTGCTACTACGAGCTCTAGTAAGGTACACATCAATAACATGTATATCACATATACCTTTGTTCACCTTGCCATCCTTCTTATCCGCCAAATATTTGGGGCAGTTCCGCTTCGATGTCCAGTCGCTTGCGGTAAAAACACTCAGTTTCAGGCTTAGGTCCGGACTTGGGTTTCTTCTCTTGAGCAGCAACTTTCTTGCTGTTCTTTTGAAGTTCCTTCTTCTTTCCTTTGCCCTTTTCTTGAAACTAGTGGTCTTGTTGACCGTCAACACTTGATGCTCTTTCTTGATTTCTACCTCCGCGGTTTTCAGCATTGCGAAGAGCTGGAATTGTTTTGGTCATCCCTTGCATATTATAGTTCATCACGAAGCTCTTGTAGCTTGGTGGCGATGATTGGAGAATTCTGTCAATGACACTATCATCCGGAAGAGTAACTCCAGTTGAATCAAGTGATTATTATACCCGGACATTTTGAGTATATGTTCACCCATTGTGAACTATTCTCCTCCATCTTGCAGCTATAGAACTTATTGGAGACTTCATATCTCTCAATCCGGGCATTTGCTTGAAATATTAACTTCAACTCCTGGAACATCTCATATGCTCCATGACGTTCAAAAGCGTCGTTGAAGACCCGGTTCTAAGCCGTAAAGCATGGCACACTGAACTATCGAGTAGTCATCGACTTTGCTCGCCAGACGTTCACAACTTCTGGCGCAGCTCCTGCAGCAGGCCTGGCACCCAGCGGTGCTTCCAGGACGTAAATCTTCTGTGCAGCAATGAGGATAATCCTCAAGTTACGGACCCAGTCCGTGTAATTGCTACCATCATTTTTCAACTTTGCTTTCTCAAATTCAACGGAACAACAGCACGAGCCATCTATCTACAGTAAACATAGACAAGCAAAAAATACTATCAGGTACTAAGTTCATGATAAATTTAAGTTTAATTAATCATATTAAAACCTCCCACTTAGACAGACATCTCTCTAGTCATCCAAGTGATTACGTGATCCAAATCAACTAAACCATGTCCGATCATCACGTGAGATGGAGTAGTTTCAATGGTGAACATCACTATGTTGATCATATCTATTATATGATTCACGCTCGACCTTTCGGTCTCCGTGTTCCGAGGCCATATCTGTTATATGCTAGGCTCGTCAAGTTTAACTCGAGTATTCCACGTGTGCAACTGTTTTGCACCCGTTGTAGATGGACGAGAACTTATCACACCCGATCATCACGTGGTGTCTGGGTACTACGAACTTTGGCAACGGTGCATACTCAGGGAGAACACTTCTTGATAATTTTAGTGAGAGATCATCTTATAGTGCTACCGTCAATCAAAGCAAGATAAGATGCATAAAGGATAAACATCACATGCAATCAATATAAGTGATATGATATGGCCATCATCATCTTGTGCTTGTGATCTCCATCTCCGAAGCACCGTCGTGATCACCATCGCCACCGGGCGCGACACCTTGATCTCCATCGTAGCATCGTTGTCGTCTCGCCAACTGTTGCTTCTACGACTATCGCTACCGCTTAGTGATAAAGTAAAGCAATTACATGGCGTTTGCATTTCATACAATAAAGCGACAACCATATGGCTCCTGCCAGTTGCCGATAACTCGGTTACAAAACATGATCATCTCATACAATAAAATATAGCATCACGTCTTGACCATATCACATCACAACATGCCCTGCAAAAACAAGTTAGACGCCCTCTACTTTGTTGTTGCAAGTTTTACGTGGCTGCTACGGGCTGAGCAAGAACCGTTCTTACCTACGCATCAAAACCACAACGATACTTCGTCAAATAGACTCCGTTTAACCTTCTCAAGGACGGGCGTAGCCACTCAGTTCAACTAAAGTGAGAGAGACAGACACCCGCCAGCCACCTTTAAGCACGAGTGCTCGTAGCAGTGAAACCAGTCTCGCGTAGCGTCTGGCACGTAATGTCGGTCCGGGCAGCTTCATCTCACAATACCGCTGAACCAAAGTATGACATGTCTGGTAGGCGGTATGACTTGTATCGCCCACAACTCACTTGTGTTCTACTCGTGCATATGACATCAACGCATAAAACCAGGCTCGGATGCCACTTTGTTGGGGAACGTGGTAATTTCAAAAATTTCCTACGCATTACACGGGACCATGGTGATGGCATAGCAACGAGAGGAGAGTGTCTGTCCACGTACCCTCGTGAACCGAAAGCGGAAGCGTTATAACAACGCGGTTGATGTAGTCGTGCGTCTTCACGATCCGACCGATCCAAGTACCGAGCGTCACGGCACCTCCGTGTTCGACACGCTCAGCTCGATGACGATCCCCGGACTCCGATCCAGCAAAGTGTCGGGGATGAGTTCCGTCGCACGACGGCGTGGTGGCGATGATGATGCTCCACCGGCGCGGGGCTTCGCCTAAGCTCATGACGATATGACTTCTCCGGCGCAGGGCTTCGCCTAAACTCCGCGACGATATGACCGAGGTGGAATATGGTGGAGGGGGGCACCGCACACGGCTAAGGAACGATCCGTAGATCAACTTGTGTGTTATGGGGTGCCCCCTGCCCCCGTATATAAAGGAGCAAGGAGGGGGCGGCCCTAGGGGAGGCGCGCCTGGAGGAGTCCTACTCCCACCGAGTAGGACTCCCCCTTTCCTAGTTGGATTAGGATTGGGAGGGGAAGAGGGGAAGCGCCGCCCCCCTCTCCTTGTCCTAGTCGGACTAGAGGGGGAGGGGGGCGCGTGGCCTGCCCTGGCCGGCCCTTCCTCGTCTCCCTATGGCCCATCAAGGCCCATTGACCCCCCGGGGGGTTCCGGTAACCCCCCGGTGTTCCGGTAACTTCCTGTTTTCAGCCGGAACCTTTCCAAGTCCAAACATAGGCTTCCAATATATCAATCTTTATGTCTCGACCATTTCGAGACTCCTCGTCATGTCCGTGATCACATCCGGGACTTCGAACAACCTTCGGTACATCAAAACTTATAAACTCATTATGAACTGCCATCGAAATGTTAAGCGTGCGGACCCTACGGGTTCGAGAACTATGTAGACATGACCTAGAACCATTCTCGGTCAATAACCAATAGCGGAACCTGGATGCCCATATTGGTTCCTACATATTCTACGAAGATCTTTATCGGTCAAACCGCATAACAACATACGTTGTTCCCTTTGTCATCGGTATGTTACTTACCCGAGATTCGATCGTCGGTATCCAATACCTAGTTCAATCTCGTTCTTGGTAAGTCTCTTTACTCGTTCCGTAATACATCATCTCACAACTAACTCATTAGTTGTAATGCTTGCAAGGCTTATGTGATGTGTATTACCGAGAAGGCCTCAGAGATACCTCTCCGACAATCGGAGGACAAAAGCTAATCTCTCAAATACGCCAACCCAACAAGTACCTTTGGAGACACACTGTAGTACTCCTTTATGATCACCCGATTCGTTGTGGCGTTTGGTAGTACCTAAAGTGTTCCTCCGTAAACGGAGTTGCATAATCTCATAGTTACAGGAACATGTATAAGTCATGAAGAAAGCAATAGCAATATACTAAACGATCAAGTGCTAAGCTAACGGAATGGGTCATGTCAATCACATCATTCTTCTAATGAGGTGATCCCATTAATCAAATGACAACACATGTCTATGGTTAGGAAACACAACCATCTTTGATTAATGAGCTAGTCTAGTAGAGGCTTACTAGTGACTATCTTTTTGTCTATGTATTCACACATGTATTATGTTTCCGGTTAATACAATTCTAGCATGAATAATAAACATTTATCATGATATAAGGAAATAAATATAACTTTATTATTGCCTCTAGGGCATATTTCCTTCACATACATACATAGGTGCAAGAGTGACTGAGGAATTAAAAGTGGTTCGACCGTTCTATGGAAGAACCAAGTCCTATGAGCTTAGAAAATCCAAATCCTCCTATGGAAGTAACAAGAAGTCATCTAGAAAAATGATTGACATGAAGCCAATTTGTGCCATGGCTAAATTAGATTGGTAATTTATCTTCACAATATCTTAGAATCTATATAAGCCCAAAATTATGTAATAATTTTACATGTAAGATCATTATTTGTTTGTGAACTCTGTGAACAAGGGCCCTGATTATTTGGTGACCATATTACCCGAGAAAACTAAATCAAGAAATCCCATTAGTTGTTGTCGCTCTACTATATCTGTCCTTTTAGGTTCGCGGGTAAATAGCTTTAGACAAAAATCATGCTGAAACAGAGCTTTAGTTTCATATTTTAGTGCTACGTATGCCGCCCGACTATTGGATATTAGGATTCTGGATTGTACTTGTCATTGTAACACTTCTATGAAATTAATTTATCTGTTTTATTTTGTACGCATCTCTTGGGAACCAGTTTCTGTTCTTATCTTGTACTCACCTTGATATAGTGACCATGCGGAGACCCCGCAGAGCAGCAGTAGGGGTGTTATCTCCTCAGAGAGCCCTGAAGCTGGGTAAGATTCGCCGGCGTGCATGTCTACGCCTCATCCCGTTTTCAGGCACCGGCGACGTTCTACTCGCCCCCTCCATGATAAGCCATCCTTTGGCATATGTCGCACCAACCCCGACATTTGGCGCCCACCATGGGGCTAGGTGCACCGTCGTCCGAGACCTGCTCGACGGAACCCTCTTCCTCCCTGGCGAAGCGCAGCCAGCCCGGCTTAAGACGCCAGACGGAAAGTTCTGCGCTGACCAGATGGCGCTGAGGTCGCCTCTTGCGGCGAGCTGCCTCGCCGAACTTGTCGGCGAGGTTCGCCTCTCCGGCAAAGCCTGCATCCGGCCTTGACGTCTGACGGACGGCCTCGAGAGCCTCCTCGCGGGCCTCCTCGAAAGCTTCACGTCGCCGCGAGCTGCCGCCACGACACGAGTCCGTAGGGCTCCACCGACCCGATGCTGGTCGACTCCAACACCGCGTCGCTCGACGCGTTCCCCACCAACGTGGTGGTATACAACGAGCCGCTCCCTCGCGCGGAGAGCGGCGGAAGCACCGTCACGGAGGTGCTCGTCATCGGTCACAGCGAGCCTTCCGGCGAAGGAGCTCGTGACCCCCTCGACGCTGATTACGCAAGACATGACCGCCCCATCCCGGAAGACGCCCGGCGGTGGGGCGCTGAAGCGCGCCGCCTCCAGCCTCTCGTGGGCGATAGAAGCTGGCAAGCATGAGACGCTTGTCGAAGCCTACCAGCGCGAGATGGATCGCGCGTGGGCGGCTTCGCCCGACTCGGCCGGGCACGGCCGCTTAGGCGCCGGTCCAGCAAGGCGTAACCCTCGCCCGATCTGTTTTGGGGCTAGTCTCCTCAGATATGCCACGCCATGGAGAACATCCGCGCCGCCCAGCGGCGGCAGATGAGCTGGATAACCGAGGCGAGAGAGCCGCTGATGACGGAGCGAAGTCCAGCAGCTCTCGACGCGGCTGCCGTGCAAAACGAAGCCGGCTGCCGCCGCAGGCGCCATGACGACAACCGCAGCGACTTGCCTCCCGCCGAGATCAAGCGCGACGTCTCGGACGCCCGACTAGTGGCGTCCGTGGAAGAAAAAACAAGGATCCGCTGTCAGCCATAGCCGGACTCACATCTCCATCGAAGCGCGACGAAGACGGCCGCCCGAGAGCGATGAGAGCGGCGGGACGATTTCATCTACCTCCTCCCGCGAGAAAGGCGAAGTCTCCCCGCCACCCGTCGAAGATCCGACTTCGGCGACCGCCTTGGCCACCGAGAGGGAGTCGGAGAAAACGACGCCCGCCACAGGATCGAGCGACTCCACCGATCCCTGGCACTGGAAGAAGAAGATGAGTTGGGCCCGCCCTGTTTCGGACCTCGCATCCGAGACGAGCCCTTCCCAAGAGGATTCACACTCCCCCGAGACACACCCAAATACACCGGCTCCGTGAAGCCGGAGGACTGGCTAGTGGACTACTCCACGGCTGTCAGCATAGCGAACGGCAACAAGCGGCGTTGCCGTAAATATGTTCCCTCATGCTCGAGGGCACGGCCGGACATGGTTGAACAGTTTGAAGCCCCGCAGCATCAATACCGGGTCGACTTCACCGAGGCCTTCGCCTGCAACTTCACGAGCACATACAAGCGACCTCCCAAGCCTCGCCAGCTTTCCTTGTGTGTGCAAGGCCCCAACGAGTCTGCTCGCGACTACCTCACGCGTTGGGCCGAGCTCCGGAACTCCTGCGAGGGAGTGCATGAGGTGCAGGCAATCGAGTACTTCACCGCAGGGTGCAGAGAAGGCACCCTCCTCAAGCACAAGCTCCTTTATGACGAGCCAGAGACCCTCGACGAGCTGCTGATCATAGCAGACAAGTACGCCCCAGCCGACTCCTCCATGAAGTCGGAGATTGAAGTCAGTGCGACTGGCAAGGTGGCTCCTCAAGCTCCAAGAACTCCGGCTGGCGAAACCAGTCGGCGACAGCAGCAGAATGATCACAAGCGCAAGGCCCCGCAGCCGGCTTCCAACAGCCGGCAGGTGGCAACAGTCGAAGACCAGCAGCCAGAGGAGCAGCCTCGCTAAGCGGCGAAGGCGGCAAGTCCAACTGGTTGCCGACCTTCTCTTACGAAAGCAGACTCGATGGACCACCAAGTTCCATAGCGGCTACTCTCACCAGGATCGCCACCCGGAAGTGCCATCGCTCACCAGGATCGCCAAGGAGACGGGCCTTGTCCCTCCTCCGCCTGGCCGGGTCGCCGCCTACCACCGCCCAAGAAAGCTGTCGTGCCGATTGGCGCAGTGCAAGACGAGTACCCAGAAGAACATGGTGCCTATGTGGTGTTTACCAGTGGGCGGCGATCGCCAAGAAAGCAGCGGCAGCAATAAAGAAGAAGTGAATGCAGTCGCATCGGATACTCCAGAATTCATGCACTGGTCCGAGAAGCCCATCAGTTGGAGCCGAGCTGATCACCCAGAGGTGATGCCGAATCCGGGCTCCTACGCCCTGGTCTTGGGATCCACCCTTGCCGCGGATAGGAGGGCCGCTTCTCGCGATCCGATAGACGGAGGCAGCAACATCAACATCCTGTACAAGGATACAATAGAGAAGTTAGGAATGAAGCAAAGACAGCTTCAACACAGTCAGACTGTGTTCCACGGAATTGTACCCGGCCTTTCCTGCTCGCCGATTGGCAAGATCCTGATAGACGTCCTCTTTGGGGACAAAGATCACTTTCGCCGAGAGCCAGTCTGGTTCGAAGTGGTGGACCTCGAAAGCCCCTACCATGCTCTTCTTGGCCGACCTGCTCTGGCCAAGTTCATGGCGGTCCCCCACTATGCCTACCTCAAGATGAAGATGCCGAGTACCAAGGGATTCTCGACCATAGCCGGCGACTACATAAAGTCGTCCTTTGTACCGTGAAAGCGATCGGCTGGCGAGTCCACAGTGATCGCAGCTGAGAAGCGGCTCCTTGATCGGGTTGTGGCAATGGCCGGCAAGCAGCCAGAGATATCGCCCGACCCCAAGGAGTCAGAAGCTGAGGGCTCGTTCAAACTGGCCAAAGAAACCAAGAAGATACCCTTGGACCCGGAGCACCCGGAGAGATACGCTGTCGTAGGTGCAAACCTCGACAGCAAATAGGAAGGCGAGCTCGTCGATTTCCTCCGTGAGAATCGGGACATTTTCGCATGGTCCCCCAAAGACATGCCAGGTGTACCGACGGAATTCGCCGAGCACAAGTTACATGTCCGATCTGATGTGAAGACCGTCAGGCAGCCCTTGCGCCGCCTGTCAGAAGAGAAAAGAAGAGTTGTTGGAGAAGAGATAGCCCGGCTCCTCGCAGCCGGTTTCATCATGGAAGTGTTCTTTCCAGAGTGGTTAGCAAACTCGGTCTTGGTACTAAAGAAGAACAAGCGATGGCGGATGTGTATTGACTACACGAGCCTCAACAAAGCCCGTCCCTGTGGACCCGCTTTGCTTTGCCAAGGATTGATCAGGTGATAGACTCCACAGCCGGATGCGAGCTGTTGAGCTTCTTAGATGCATATTCAGGACATCACCAGATCAAGCTGAACCCGGACGACAGATTGAAGACCGCCTTCATCACGCCGCGTTTGGAGCCTTCGCTGCGACCATGACGTTCGGCTTGAGGAATGCCGGCGCCACCTTTCAGCGTTGCATGCAGAAGTGCCTCCTCAAGCAGCTTGGCAGAAATGCCCACGTTTACGTGGACGACGTGGTGGTGAAGACGGAAAAGCGAGGAACGCTGTTGGAAGATCTCAAGGAGACCTTTGAAAATCTGCGCCGTTTTCAGATCAAGCTCAAGCCAGAGAAGTGCGTCTTGAGTACCAAATTACCAGTTCCTTGGCTTCACGGTCTCTGGCCAGCGGCATAGAGTGCAACCCCGTGAAGATCAAGGCAATCGAAAGGATGGAAGTACCCCGCCGACTGCTAGATGTACAAAAGTTCACCGGCTGCTTGGCGTCTATCAGTCGATTCATCAGTCGGCTGGGCGAGAAAACTCTTCCTCTGTACCAGCTCATGAAGAAGACCACCTTATTCGAATGGAACTCGAAGGCGGACGAGGCTTTTCTCTGATTGAAGAAAATGCTGACTACTCCCCCAGTGCTGGCGGCTCCGACTCCAAAGGAGCCCATGCTCCTGTATATTGCCGCCACCAGCAGGGTAGTCACCTGATCATTGTAGTTGAACGCATAAGGAGGAAGGCAAGGCGCTACCTGTCCGAGAGACCAGATATTACCCGAAATCACCGCCGACCTCCAAGCAGAATTACCCCCACTACCAGAAGATGTGTTACGGCGTGCACTTTGCCGTGAAGAAGTTGAAGCCTTACTTTCAAGAGCATCCAATCACCGTGGTTTGCACGGCCCCACTAGCAGAGATCATCGGAAGCCGAGATGCTTCTGGCCGAGTGGCCAAGTGGGCCATAGAGTTGGCCCCCTACACCATCTATTACCAGCCCCGCACCGCCACCGTTTCCTGGTACAGCAGCTGAATGGATATTTTGAGGGGTGCGAGTTCCTCCACGTGCCAAGAAACGACAACGACCAAGCAGACACCCTGGCAAGAATCGGCTCCAACCGCCAGGCAATACCATCCGGCGTCGCCCTTGGCGCCTCCTCAAGCCATCTTTCAAGCCGTCCCCAGAGTCAGACTCCATTTTTGTGCCGGCTCCCCCTAAAGAAGTCGTATCCGACGCCAAATCCTCATCAGACGGCACAAGATTCCTTGCAGACGCTTCTCAAGAGCGCTGGGCAATGGTTGCCCGGGACTTCGTAACCCGGCCCGAGGATCATGCGGCGACCATTGCGAAGACTCCAGATTTCGGCCCTGTGGACTGCGCCACGGCCGTCTGGGACTTCTTCAACCCAAAGAAGCCGCTGCAGACTCCAACCCGCCGCCTCCCAGCCCAGCCGCCCTCGTCCAAGTAGCAGTCCCTGGCAACGAAGAAATAGCAAGCACCCTCATGGGCCCAGCCCATCCTGAAGTTCTTAGTGTTTAAGAGCTACCAACCGATGAGACCTTGGCTCGGCAAGTGCAACGCCGAGCAGCAGCCTACACTATAGTCAATAGAGAGCTGGTCAGTGCAGCGTCACGGTGTCTACCAACAACTGCGTCGTCGAGTCAGAGCAAGGCCAGGCAATTCTCGAAGACATCCATCAGGGCGAGTGCAGCCATCATGTAGCCTCAAGAGCACTCGTCACCAAAGCCTTCCGACACGGTTTCTTCTGGCCGACTGCCCTAGAAGAGGCCAAGGAATTAGTTTAAAAATGCAAGGGGTGCCAGGTGTTCCGCTCCAAGCCGCTTCAGCCGGCTTCTGCACTCAAGACTATCCCCATCGCCTGGCCCTTTGTTGTTTGGGGCCTGGACATGGTGGGACCATTCAAAACGGCACGAGGCGGCCTAACTCACTTACTTGTCGCGGTGGACAAGTTCACCAAGTGGATAGAAGCAAAACCCATCAAGAAGCTGAATGGTCCTACCGCCGTGACTTTCATCGCCGACATCACGACTCGGTACGGCGTACCACACAGCATCATCACCGACAACGGCACAAATTTCGCCAAAGGCACCCTGGCCCGTTTCTGCATGACGCAAGGCATCCGACTAGACTTAGCGTCCGTTGCCCATCCGCAGTCAAACGGCCAGGTGGAGAGAGCGAACGGCCTCTCCCTGTCTGGCATCAAGCCTCGACTGGTTGAACCATTGGAGCGTTCGGCCGGCTGCTGGCTTGAGGAGTTGCCAGCCGTCCTCTGAGTCTCGCGACGACTCCAAACAAGTCAATCGGCTTCACACCTTCTTCCTCGTCTACGGTGCGAAGCCGTCATCCCAACGGATATAGAGTTCGACTTCGCGAGTCACCATGTACAATCAAGAGGAAGCGGAAGAAGCACGTCAAGGCAGGCGTCGATCTGCTGGAAGAAGGCCGGCTGTTGGCACTCAGCCGGTCCAGCATCTACCAGCAGAACCTGCGCCACTACTACAACAAGAAAGTCAAGCCAAGATCATTCCTAGAGGGCGACCTTGTGCTCCGGCTGATCCAAATAATGTACCGGCCAAAGCACAAGCTATCGGCGCCTTTGGGAAGGCCCATTCATCATCGACAAAGTCTTGCAGCGACTCCTACTACCTGATCGACGCTCAGAAGCCCCGAGCACGCAAGAGGGACGACTCCGGCAAAGAGACGGAACGGCCATGGAATGCGAATCTCCTCCGAAGATTTTACAGTTGATGCAGTATGTACCACGCTACCCTTTGTGTTTAAAGTACCAAGACTTCGGGCCCCCCGAGACGAGCTCGGGGACTGCCCTCTTTTGTTGTCTGTATGATAAGAATTATGCCTTTGAGTATGTTACTCTTTGTTATGCTATTTGGCACCGGGCTCGACTAGTCGGCCCGCGGACTCACGCCTTTGGGCTATGAAATGCTTCCTGCAATCGGACAAGTAACGTCAGGTGCCTAAAGCCGTCTCCTGTCAGAAGCCGCAGCTCGCAGAGCGACTGTTTGGTGGGCAGGAGTAAGGAAGAACGGGCGCCCACACGAAAAAATGGCTAAGGACCCAAAGCATAAACATAGTTCAAATCGGCTTCCAGCCCGTTTTTGTAAAACCGACTCTTAAGTAGTCGGCTTGCCGCTTTCTACCCAACTTGCTTAACGACTCTAAAAAATGGCCAAGTACTTGCCTTCTCAAAGATAGCCAAGCACTTGACCTAGACGGCAGTCCGCAGAGCGGTTGCCCGATGGGCAAGGCGGCAACCAAGGGAAGGCAGCAAAGGAAAAAGCCACAAGAGCAATAAGCAAGGAAGGATAAATTAGAATGATATTTACACAAGCTTAGGCCCTTGGCCGGATCTTGGGACAGAGGTTCAGAATACACCCCGCGGGTGGAATTGTGTGAACTAACAAGTTCTTTTCAAAGACTAGCAAAACAGATAAAATAAACGCGAGGCAGTGGCCTAAGAAGCGGCAGATGGGGTTGGAAGGCCGGAGGCGGCGGCGGCGTCAGGCGCCGGGGCGGCAGGCTGGGCGGTCTCGGTTTGATCGTCTCCGGCGGCAACGCCCAGCACGGCACGGCTCGTTCTTTGGAAGGGCGGTCGAAGCCGAGGCTGGTCGCCCGCTCCGCCTTTCTTGGCGCCTCTCATGTCATCTCCTTCTCCGCCTCGCCTTCCTCCTCGGCTGGAGTCAATCACCTCCGCCAATCCTCGTCGTAGTGCGGGTTCATCCCGAACCACTCCGGGCGGTGCCTCCCACCGCCCTCAAATTTCGCTCAGGGACGAAGACGCTGGTGTCTGTGTAGTCGGCAATCGCTGCCGCACGCTCAACAAGGGCGTCCTCCGCGGCCAGCAGCTCCGCCTGGGCCTCCGACGGGAACGCGGCCAGCCGGTCCAGATCCAGCCCTGGATACCACGCCTTGACGAACTCTGTGGCTCGGCGAGCTCCGGCCGAGCCAGCGAAACCTTCTGAGCCTCAAGACGGCAAGCCGCGACCTCCAGCCAGTCGGCGGTCCGGCTGGGAGTGCGCAGAACCGGCATGTCCGGACACAGAGCAGCGATCGCCTGGGCGCCGACACGCTGAAGACGGCGCATCATCCGATGGGCCGGCCGCAGACGAGCCTCAATGCTCAGGAGCTGCTCGTCAAGGGTCCGGGGGGCGTTGGCTGCGATCTCAGCACCACCCGCCCTTCGCAACTCGCGATCAACCTCGATGGCTTGATTGGCCGCCTGCGTGTGACCGGGGAAGAAGTCTGCCAAGAAGAAGAAAAAGCAAGTCAGAAAAATAGGAGTCGGCCTGACCCATAGTCGGCGACCCAAAAGAAGAAGTAAAAGCAAACTCACCATCGACGATATCCTCGATTTCGTGGCAGCCGAGGTCACCGCGCTTCCACTGTCGGGTCCGGGAAGAGCGCCGCTCTCAAATTCGGCTAAGCGGCGGCCTCTTTCTTCTCCGCCTCGTCTGCGCCGCCTTGAGCAGCTCCTCTGCTTCCGCCACTGCGTAGCCAAGCAGGTCGCGCTTCTGGGCGAAGCTTGCCGCACTCCTCCTCTTTGGCGCGCAAAGTGGTGTTCGCCGTGCCCAACTGCCGCCGAAGAGTGGCGCTGGCCTCTGAAGAATAAAAAGAAGAAGGACGAGAAGTCATTAGCTAAGAAGGTCGCCAGGAAGATCCGGCCCATTGCAGCGATCGGCTGAATCTCGGGACTACAGCCCATGCGCCCGGCCCAGCCCCGAAGAAGAAAACTCACCTCGGCTCCTCGCCAAGTCGGTAGTCCGCTTGCCCAGCTCCTCAACGTTGCGGTTGAAGGCGTTAAGCCTTGGAGGTTGTGATATTCCTGCGACAAGAATTCCGGACAAAGGTAAAAACTTGGAAGTAGCAAATAGAGTTCGAGTCACCGCTCAGCAGCCTCGCCCAAAACTCGGGGACTACACCCAGTGGGTGCGCTGGCGCGCCCCCACAGAGAAGAGCGAGAAAAAGTTCAAAAAAGGAAACATACCCGCACGGCGGATCGCGATGCCAGGTGCGCCTTGGTGAGGTTCTGGATGGCGTCGCCCTCAGCTCGCAGCTTCGCCTGGACGTCCAGAAGCGCCGTGTTTAGCGGGCCCGTGCCGCCTCCTTGCACCCACCCAATGGCGCGGCGCTTGTCGCCTCTGCGTCAGGAATGGCCGAGCTGGCGCGCCCGGTCTCAAAGGGGCGCGGCGCCGAAGTCGCCTTCTCAAGACGACGTCGCGCTGGTGAGGCGACTTGAAGAAGCAGCTGCGCCACGGCCTCGTCGTCGGTCGGCGGCACAGGCGGGTCCGCCGGCTGTTTGCCTCGCGCGCTCTCGGACTGCGGTGGAGGCGGCGGAGGTGGCGCGGCCGTGCCCGATAGGGAGGCCTCGCCGCCTTCCTTCTCTGCGACGGGGACCTCTCCGCCGACTCCCTCCGACTGCCCCATGAACTCCGGCGGCGGTGGCGCAGAGCTCAACGGGGTGACGAGCAGCGCCGACTGGAGGCGCGCGGCCTCCTCGGCTCGCCTCTTGGCTGCAGCGGCGGCTTCGACCTCCTCCAGCTTCTTCTGGGCGGAAGCCGCTGCCTTCTCAGCCTCCGCCTTCTCCAGACGGGCGGCCTCCTCCTCGTCGTGCTTATCCTGCGCATTCCGCTCCGTCGCCTCCCGAAGGGCAGCCGCAGGGTCAACCCGCCGAGTATTGGCGGACGTCTCCGCCGACCCCATGACGGAGGCGGCGGCGACCCTCTCCAAGGTGAGGGGAGCCCTGATGAGAAAAAGACATGTGAAGACTTGGACAAGACAGACCAGAAGAAAACAAGACAAAATAAAAATTACTTACGCGGAGACCAGCGGTGGCTTCTTCACTTCCTTGCGGAAGCGTTTAGCCTTCATGATCACCGCCTCTTCGCTGAGTCGCGGCCGTTCCTGAATTTCTTCGCCCGGCCGCCTGGTAGACTCGGCCCGGCCCGGCGCTTCTTCGCGCCGCCTCGACCACCCAAGGCAACGGAGGAACTCGCGCCTGGATGGCCGGCTTTCTGCTGGCGGCGGGGGGCGACTTCCTTCTTGCCGTCATCATCAGGCCTGTCGGCAAAGGTTGCCGAAGGCCTGAAGTCGTCGCCCCCTCCTCCTCCCTCGGCGTCGGTCTCCATCGCCGCCACGCCCAAGTCGGGGTCGTCGGCGTCGCTCTCTGCCCGGTCGGGGACGAATTCACGAGCCGGCCCCGCGGCGCCGACCGAGAGCTGCATGAGGGGATTCTGAATCGGAGAAGACCAAGGAAAATTAGAGCCGGATTCGGCTGAAGAAGGAAACAGAGAAGCAAGAGATGACTTACCAATGGCGGGGGGTTGGCGCGCGAGTATGGCTCCTTGCCGAACTGCCATTCCTCCATAAGGCCGCAGTTCGCCAAGAAGTTCACCGTGTCCACCACTTCCGCGTGGGGCATGTCTTTGGTGCACAGCCGGCTGGGGTCCCGGCGGCCGCTCATCTGACAGATCAGATGAGGTTGGCCTTGAAGAGGAAGGACTCGGCGCGCCACGAAGGCGGCCAGCAGGTCCGCCCCGGCCAAAGCCCTCCGATCAAGGCTATCACGCTTGAGTCGCGCTGGACGGCGGCGTTACTGCGGGGTCGGCGTCCGGGCCCGATGGGACTGGGGGTCGCCCGCCAACTTCGCCCGGCCGCGTAAAGGCGGCAGTTGACCACGCCCTCGGTGGCGACGTTCTTGACGTAGAAGTATGTGCGCTGCCACATCTTCACCGATTTGATGAGAGGGATGGCAGGAAAAGGGTTCTCGGGCACCGGCCTCCTCTTGGCGATGAACGTGCCGCACAGAGCCGGCACGCGAGCGACGTGGGTTCCGAGCTTAGCTTGGAAGAATTCCCCCCACAGCTCGATGGTGGGGAGAACGCCAAGAAAGCCCTCGCATAAGGATGCGAAGGCGGCCAGTAGCACCACCGTGTTTGGAGTGAGGTGGTGCGACTGGAGCCTGAAGAACTCCAGGAACGCGCGGAAGAAGCCGCTCGCCGGCAGCCCTAGCCCGCGCATGAGGTGCAAGCGGAATATGACCCGCTCACCCTCCTCCGGCGCAGGCGTGATTTCGCCCTCCGGCGCGGCGCGGGTCCGCACTAGGTGGCTGCCGGGGATGCGGCGCGTTTGGCGGAGAAACTCGATAATGTCGCTGCCGATGATGGAGTTGCCCCACACGCCGGAGCGCTGGTGGGATGGCGCGGCGGCGGAGGAGGAGCTCATCTCTCGCGCGCGCGAGGTCCGGGCGCGGCGAGCGAGGAAGAAGATGGATCGATGAAGAATAAGCAGCGAGGAGCGAGAGGAACCGGGGAAGAATGGGTGCGCGTGCATCGTCGCACCCCTCCCCCCGCCTACTTATAGGCGCCTAGGCTGAGAAGCCGAGGGGGCGGGCATGGGATTAACTGCGCCCACGTCCCCACGCCCCCACGATTTAACCCACGACGTTACTGCGCGCAGTAACGGCGTGGGGAGCCCAACCGCCCGCACGGCCGCAGCGGATCCGCCGTGCCCCGAGGCGCGGTAGTGGCGGGCCCCGCCTGACGGGCCTGTCTAGTCGCGCGCGTGGGCTGGCAGACTGGCCCTGCCACGTGGCGTCACATGGCGGGCCTGCAACGGGCAGCTGCCTGGAAGCTTATCAGGCACGCCGCTCGGACCCCGACGCGACCTTCGAAACCTCACAGGAGCAAGATGGCCTCCTGCAAGGCCGACTCCAGCCAGTCGGCTCAATATAAAGACGGCAAGACCGAGCCCCGATTTTTTCACTAAAGGGATGAAACTGCTGAGGCTCCTCGACATGTCGCCCTCGGCGCCTCACCAGCTTCGGGGACTACTGTCGGAGTAATGGGCCACGGGTAGGCAAACCCGAGCCCCAGGACCTTTCAAAACATCGGGGCAGACTGCGCCCCTCAAGACCCCAAGACGAAGGGCCGCCTTCTGAGAGTCAGCGACGGAGTCGCCGACTGCCCCTCTCAGCCGAGTCCCAGAGACGGCCTCAAAACAAGCCGACTCCAAGATAGCGACTTCCGATGAAGCCGGCTACAGGGAGCCGGCCCGCGACTCCATCCACCTCCTGCCTGAGCGACCACGAGCGGGATGGGATGAAGCCGCCTTGCGGCCCGTCCCTGCCCCGCTCATAAAGAGCTGGCATGGCCACAGGGCGCCGTACCGACGGAGATCTCCGTCCGGCGCGGCACTGTAGCCACGCCGGCCCTGACGTCAGCCCCATGGGCAGATTCCTGTACCCACGATGGCCTGTCTGTACGGACCGAAGACGGCGGGATTCGCCGGCGGAGTGCGTAAGACGGCGAGAGCGCCCCAAAGACGGACCTGTTGGAGTCGGCCTCCCAGAGTCGGCCGCCCTCCCACGGCTCCAAGCGCCATTAACTCGACAAGACGAGGAATGGCAATAGTGATCGCCGCCAAAGCGGCGGCATCAAGCCATGACCCCACGACCAAGCTCGCGTCATTAGAAGCGCTGCTACAGAATGCAACCGGCAAGACTCCGCCCATGGCGAACAAGGGCTGTCAGCCCGTCGGTCTGGTCAAGGGGCCCACTAGTCGGCGGGCCCTGTGGAGTCGGCGGAGAAGACGGGCGACTAAAGAGATCGACAGTGGGACCCGTGCTCAGCGGATTACCATTGTACCCCGTGGGTAGGCCTATAAACCCCGGGCACCCATGCAAAGGGTTGGAACCCAGTAGTTTGACACACACATATAGAGGGAAGTGAAGAGCTAGCCTTGCCCTCCTCCTTCCTCACCCCGAACAGCTCAAGGAGCAATCTTGTACTCACCTTGATATAGTGACCATGCGGAGACCCCGCAGAGCAGCAGTAGGGGTGTTATCTCCTCGGAGAGCCCTGAAGCTGGGTAAGATTCGCCGGCGTGCATGTCTACGCCTCATCCCGTTTCCAGGCACCGGCGACGTTCTACTCGCCCCCTCCATGATAAGCCATCCTTTGGCATATGTCGCACCCAACCCCCGACCACTGCTGTACATCTTCGAGCTTATGTCTGGACTTAAAGTGAACTATCAGAAAAGTGAGATTTTTACTGTGGGAGGCGATGAGAGCACACTGAATTACTATGCTGAGTTGTTTAACTGTGACGTGGGTAGCTTCCCCATCAAATACCTCGGTATGCATGTTAGTTATTCCATCCTTAGAGATTCTGACTGGGAGTTCATAGTGGCCAAGTACCTTAAAAGACTTGAGGCTTGGATCGGTAATGCTGCATCCATGGGGGGCAGACTGACTTTGTTGGATTCAGTTGTCACCCAAATATCCTTGTATCATATGTCTATGTGGCTTATGAGCAAAACTTTCATTGAAAAGCTTGATAAACATAGAAGGAAGTTCTTTTGGCAAGGTTGTAACAAGAAAAGGAGATATCATTTGGTCAAATGGGGCAGAATATGTAGATCTCGTGATAAAGGTGGCCTGTGAGTTAAAGATCTTCGAAAACTAAACATTAGCTTGATGGTCAAATGGTGGTGGAAACTTGAGACCCAAAATGGCCTTTGGCAGAAAATTGTGCGTGCTCGATACTTGAGAAATAGATCTGTGGCTACGGTTGAATCCAGGTTTAATGATTCTCCATGCTGGAAAGCCCTTCTGAAAGTTAAGACCCTATATATGGCTGGTAGGAAAATCAAAACTAATTCGGGAGAGATAACTAGAGTGTGGAAAGACTCCATCAACGGGCATAGGCCGTTCCAGGACAGTTATCCCCTGCTGTTTGACATTTGCACTGAGCAGCACTGTACTGTTGCAAATGTCAAATCTGTGACTCCCAACACCTTCTTTAGAAGGAGGCTGACCCCTGATCTTCAGAGGCAATGGGAAGATATGAGAAGTTATATTGACAGTATTCATTTGGGAGTAGGGGGGATCAAGTGTACTGGGGGCTCAATGGAAGTGGTAGATTTTCTACCAAATCTATGTACAAATGGCTAGAAAACCCTCTTAGTGGCTGCCACTATAGATGGGTTTGGAAGGCCAAGATCCCCCTCAAGATCAAAATTTTCCTGTGGCAGCTATCTCAGGATGTTGTTCTGACTAGGCAAGTTATGAAAGAGAGGAAATGGCCTGGGGATCCTAAATGTTCCTTTTGTGACAATATTGAGTCTTCCCGGCATTTGTTTTTCACTTGCCCGGTGGCTAAAGTGGTCTGGCGTTGCGTTGGGATGGCACTAGGGACTGATCTCTGTCCTAATAGTTACTGGCAATACTTCTCCTGGTGTCACACTTGCCTTCCCTATGGGAAGAAATACTATACTGTTGGCCTTGCGGCTGTTTGCTGGGCTATTTGGCTGGCTCGAAATCGAGCCACGTTTGAAAAAAGCAGATCAAGACGCCGTTTGAGATTTTGTTTTCCATGTGTTCCTTTTTGATGTATTGGGAAGGTCTTCAGCAAGGCGATGGAGTCAAGGAGCTGTGCAGCGGGGCGGCCATGGTCAGGTCTAGCACTATGAGCATGATGAAGATGTGCGAGGCGGCGAGGAGGCCGATCGAGGGAGAATGATCTTACAATCTCACCTGCATTCGGAGTTGCCGCTGGCGTTTTCCTGTTGCTCCCCGTTTCATATTTGGCTCATGTGTTGAGCTTCTGCTGTAATAGACTGTAGTATTTTCAGGTGGTGGGATTATGGTGTTGCCAGGTTTTCGCCCCATGGCGTTCGTTTCGATGTCGGGCGAACGCAGTGGGTTTCCTGACAATGCCCGAACTCGCTGCACCTCTTTCCCTTTTCTCCTGTTGTTTTCTCGGAACTTTGTATTTCCGTTCGCTTGCAATGGAAAGGGTTCATGCCCGGTTTGAAAAAAAAACTCGTGGGATTGAGAGGCATGAGGAATTGCAAGTATGCTTATTGATCATCACGGCCTTCTCCTTTGCCGTCGTTGTCCGCATGGGTTGAACGTCCACCTATTGTTGTTCTAACCTAGGGTATGTAGTCTTAGCTCAAGGAACAGGCTCTTGGGACTCCGGCTATGACGGGATCGTTGCAGGCTGGGCCACCTAGTCTATAGCTTGAGTTCGGCTCCATATCTTCAACTTGTAGGGAAACTGGTCGAAAGATAGTGTTGCTATATTCCGAAGGAATCCGGCACACGCTGGGCGCACATTTGGGATACCATTCCTGGAATCTCTTTCTCAAGAAAACTTGCTTCTCTTATCAGTTTCAAAAAAAACTAGCTTCTCTTATCAGTAGATTTTTTTTAAGCTGTAGGTTCCTATTGTTTTTTTTTTAATGTTCACCGGGGGGGAAAGGCTCCCCACCTGAATATATATTTCAAAACCTGCCGTTTGTTACAGAATTAAGAGTTTTGCCAAGATAGGAAGTCCCACCACAGCCCGGCGTGGTCCTTCAAAGTTTCAGTCTTAAGTCTATGCGACCAAACAACTAAATCGTCTAAGATAGCTTTCAAGACTTTTGAGAAGCTTGATCGTGTTTTAGCTAGTGTCGAATGGGAACAGAAGTTTCCCCTGATAACAGTGCAGGCGCTGACACGAGGTATTTCAGATCACACGCCGTTACTTGTTGACTAGGGGGCTCAAACACATGTGGGTAACAAGAATATTTTCTCGTTTGAACTTGCATGGTTTGAAAGAGAAGGGTTCCTCGAGTTGTTAGCTAGAGAGTGGGCTAAAGACTCAGGAGGAAGGTCACCCATTGAGCGATCGCAATGCAACATTCAGTCATCTTCGAAGGTTCCTTCGTGGATGGGCTAAGCATACGCATGGGATTTATAAGGCGGAGAAGGAACGACTCCTTCTGCTTATTCAGACCCTAGAAATAAAAGCTGAAACTTCTATTTTAGGTACCAGTGAGCTGGAAACTAAGATGGAGGCTGAGTTGCGGCTGAAAGAGCTCCTTCGGCGGGAGGAATTGAAGTGGGTGCTGCGAGCTAAGGTTCGCAAAATCGTCCAAGGCGAGGATAACACGCAATTCTTCCATATGATTGCTAATGGGAAGCATCGTAAGAAGAGAATTTTCCAATTAGAACAAGACGAAGGAACGATAGTTGGTCAAGAAAATCTGAAAGTTTACATTACCAACTATTATAAGCAGTTGTTTGGACCTCCGGAAGAGAATTTTGTGTCTTTAGATGAGTCAAGGGTTGAGGATGTTCCTCAACTTGAGACTAACGAGAATGAGATCTTGGCTGCTCCCTTTACGGAGAAAGAGGTGTTTGAGGCCATCGCACAAATGAAAAATAATAAGGCTCCAGGACCGGATGGGTTTCTGGCGGAGTTTTATAAAAAGTGTTGGCACTTCATTGAGGGAGACCTGTTGCCGATGTTTCATGAGTTTTTTGCTGGACAGCTTCATTTGTTTAAGCTGAATTTTGGAACGATAACTCTTTTTTCTAAGAAGACAGAGGCCGTTCGCATTGAGCAGTTCAGGCCTATATGTCTGCTTAATGTTAGTTTTAAAATCTTCACCAAGGTCGGGACGAACAGACTTACGCAGATTGCGCATTCTGTTGTGCAACCGTTCCAGACTGCTTTCATGCCAGATAGAAATATCCTTGAAGGGGGTTGTCGTCTTGCATAAAACGCTCCATGAGATTCACTCAAAAAAAACTAGATGGCGTTGTTTTTAAAGTGGATTTTGAAAAACATACGATAAAGTTAAATGGCCTTTTCTTCAACAGGCTTTGTGTATGAAAGGATTTGACCCGGCCTGGAGAAACCAGATTGAATCTTTTACGCAAAAAGGGAGTGTAGGGGTCAAAGTGAATGACGACATATGTCACTATTTCCAGACACATAAAAGGTTAAGGCAAGGAGATCCCATGTCACCGATCCTATTCAACATAGTGGTTGATATGCTGACCATTTTAATAGGACGGGCTAAGGATGCGGGGCAGGTAGGTGGCCTTGTTCCGCATCTAGTTGATGGTGGTATCTCCATCCTTCAGTATGCTGATGATACTATCATCTTCATGGAGCACGACTTGGCGAAAGCGAGAAACATGAAGCTTGTGTTATGCTTATTTGAACAATTGTCCGGGCTAAAAATTAACTTCCACAAGAGCGAATTGTTCTGTTTTGGAAGAGCTAATGATGACCAGGAGGCTTATAAACAATTGTTCGGATGTGAATTGGGCACGTTACCGTTCACGTATCTAGGTATACCCATTCATCATCGTAAGCTGACTAACAAAGAATGGAAATGCATCAAGGATCGTTTTGAGAAGAAATTGAGCTGTTGGAAAGGGAAGCTCATGTCACACGGAGGGCGATTAATTTGATTAATTCGGTCCTCACCAGTATGCCTATGTTTCTCCTATCCTTTTTCGAGGTCCCGGTGGGTGTCAGGAAGAGGCTAGACTTCTATCGCTCACGATTCTTTTGGCAAAGTGATGAGCTTAAATGAAAGTATAGGCTTGCTAAATGGGATATAATCTGTAGGCCGAAGGACCAAGGGGGTCTAGGTATTGAAAATCTGGAAGTCAAAAACAGATGTCTCCTTAGCAAGTGGCTGTTTAAACTTTCGTCCGAGACGGAGACTACTTGGGCTCAGATTTTGCGAAATAAGTATCTTCAGTCTAAAACCTTGGCCCAGGTGACAGTGAGGCTGACTGACTCACCATTTTGGAAAGGCTTGATGAGAGCCAGACCACTCTTTTTCAACAGGACAAGGTTCTTAGTCGGGAATGGAGCTAATACGAGGTTCTGGGAGGATACGTGGCTTGGGGAGACTCCCCTTGCACTTCAATATCCTACTCTGCATAACGTTGTTCAACGTAGAGAAGCTTACGTTGCAACCGTTCTACAATCCACTCCCCTCAATATTAGTTTTCGGAGGACATTAGTGGGAAATCGTTGGGAGGCCTGGCTCCATCTTGTAAGACGTTTGATGGATGTCCAGTTGTCTCAGCAGCCAGATCAGTTGTATTGAAAACTAACTAAGAACGGCGTGTTCTCGGTCAAATCCATGTATCTGGATGTCATAAACTCTAGCGCCATTCCTTCCTCGAAGCACGTTTGGAAAGTAAAGTTACCTTTGCGAATCAAAGTGTTTATGTGGTTTGTGGATAAACAAGTTATTTTGACTAAGGATAATCTGGCAAAACGCAACTGGGTGGGTTCTGCAAGATGTAGTTTCTGTGACCATAACGAAACTATCAAACACCACTTTCTTGATTGTCCGCTGGCTAAGATTTTGTGGCGGTCGATTCATATTGCTTTTAATATTAATCAGCCTACTTCTATCAACACGTTATTTGGAACGTGGCTTGATGGGGTTGACTCAAATACAGCAAGGCACATTCGTGTTGGCGTTTGTGCTTTATTATGGGCAGTCTGGAACTGCAGAAATGATTTGGTTTTTAACAGATCAACAAACATTCACTTTTTGCAGGTTATCTTCAGGGCCACGGTGTTGATCCGTATGTGGTCGCTACTCACTCCGACGGAGGCCAGGGAGCGTTTGGTTACTGCGTCTACCCGATGGGAGATGGTAGCTCGGGATATTTTCAACCGGTTTGGATGGCGGTCATGTAATAGGATAGGCATGTAGTGCTCCTATTTTTATTTGCCAGCCGGTTGTGGCTTTTTGTTTAGCTCTTATGAGCATTTGTTTATTTCTTATTTCGAGACTTGGAGACTTGTTGCTAGATATTTTTATTAATAATATGAGTCGTATCCATCTTTCTGATGCAGAGCCTGGGGTAAAACCCCTTTTCGAAAAAAAAGGAGTCTGAAGGAGTAACATCTAGACTTTGGAAAACTCGCTTGTTCCGAGCGTCCCAGATTTTTCAAAGAATCAGAAGCAACATGAAGGGGCGGACCGTGGTAGGCAGCGTACCCGGTAGAGTCGTAGCAAATAGACCGTTGATTGGAGTGAAAAGGGGACGGATGCCGGCTGCTCTCCAAATCCTGCGAGCTGCTGGACAGGTGAAAAAAAGGTGCTCCTGATCCTCCACCAAATGAGTACATCGAGGGCAAGCGGCTGTATCCAGAATGGTCTTCTTATGCAGATTCTTCCTTGTGTTTAGGTGATCAAGGTAGAATAGCCAACTGAAGATCATAACCTTTTGGGGCACCCTTGAGTCCCAAATAACCTCGAGCATGGGATCCGAGAGGCGCTCGGAGAGGGCCGCATATGCACCTTTTGTGGAAAAGGCTGAGCCATTAAGCAAACGACGATCATCCGGAACCTGAGAGAGTGTACATCCTACAACAGAGAGTTTAGAGAAGCAAGTTCTGCAATCGCAGTAGAGGTTAGCCGATTACGAAGAGCAAGTTCGATCCCATCCTGCAAAATAGTGGCTACCATGGCATTTTGGTTTGTGTGGTGAGGAAAAAGAGCGGGGTACACTAAAGCCAGGGGTTCCGGCTTTAGCCAACGATCTAACCAAAAAAAGTAAAGCAACTATCTCCAACCGTGCAGTGGGAAATCTCTCTCAAACTCTGTAAATGCTTGAAGATGGTTTTTGCTAGGAAGGAGCTATTTTTACCATAACCAATGTGAAGTGGCGAGTGGTGTATGACCCAATCCTTCCAGGGAAGGTTTGAGGAGTGCAAGAATTTATAAGCAAATTTCAGCAGTAGAAAATTGGATTGGATTTGTTTCAAAAGCCCGTATCAGTGGATTGGATTCTACTGTGGAAGAGAATTGTTCTGCCCCACATGCATGCACAGGCAGCTCCTCGGCCTCGCCAGTTGCCCCGACTAACTGAAACCGCTCGCTGTGGTTCCTGGATCAGATCCTCCGCTGAACGAACTACACCCACCCTCGTGCGCACCGTACATCTCGTCTCCACACCTTCGTCCACCCGGCGGTGCAGCCATAAGTTCGTGCGGATTGACTGGTCGATCGAGGAGCCTAGGGCAATGAGCTTATACGAACACAATCCAAATCCTTCTACGGGAACTAATAACAAGCCATGTAGTTGGAGAAAAGCTAACAAGATGCCAATTTCTGTGATTTTCTAAGTGAGATTGGAAATTTATTTTTAGAAACAAGGCTATTTCTCACGCAGATTGTAGTTTATCTTTGCGATATCTTAGAGTCTATACAAGTCCAAGATTCTGCAATAATTTTACATGCTAGATGATTATTTGAGTGTGGGCTCTGTGAGCTAGGACCTTGATTATTTGGTTATGAGATCTTTTCTTTTTCTTTGGAGACAACATTACCCGAGAAAAATAAATCTAGAAATCTCTAACTATTCCTTGTCGCTCTATTTCGTGTGTCCTTTTAGGTTTGTGTTAAGTATTCCCACAAAAAAAAGGTTTGCATTAAGTAGAACTAGGTATAATGATCATGCTAAAATTGAACTTGAGTTTCAGATTTAGTGCTACATACACCTCCTGACATTTGGATGCCGGGATGTCGGGATCTGGGTCTATTATCATTGACTATAACGAAATAACAACACAACGTTCACTCGGGTTCAAATAAAAAAGGGGGAAACGAAAAAAGTACTTGCTGCCATGCCACTGCATAGGTAGTAAGCGCGATGATTCCACTAACATTAACAATAGCACCGTGCATACAAAGCCATCTGTCAAAAGAGACATGCTAAGTAGCAAGTGTCTGCATGGTGATTTTCTGCATTTTAACATCTATCACGAGGCATCAAGTACATATGTGCCTCAAGAAAGATTGGAATGATAACTGATGTTCCGCGTCATAGTAACCTACAAACTGAAGTACTTGCACTATCCTCGCGCCACACCGGAACATCAAGTACTTGCATTGCAAATACACATTTGTTCAAATGACCGATCCGAACAACATTTTACTTCGGTTTGTAGGTTAGTATGACGCGGAACAAATGATTATTTGCAATGCAATGCAATGATTTTTCGTCTAATTATCAACATTTGTTTGTTATAAATAATCAATCTCGTTACGAAATAATGTTCCATTTGCAATGCAAGTACCATGGCGCACTAAAACTTTAAGCTCCATATGATTATGAAATTCGTGGTGCCTTGCACTGGAGCTTCATAAAGACAAGCACCTGAATTTCACAAGAGAAAATAGAAGTGTTGCTAGTAAGAAATCACATGCTTCCTGCTCATGGTCATGATCAATAGTTAGTCTTTGCTAAATGTAACATTGTAGTAAAAGAAACAATGGAATAGTGCACCTGCTTCCAGCAGACCCATGTTATAATGGATGGACGGAGTAGCATAGACCAAACATGTTACTGCCAGTCTACCACCTATAGCTCTTGCAAAGTGGAAGAGAGGAAGGAAGAGAGACACAGCAAGTTGAATGCCATGGTTCAGATCGGCTTTTGGATGAGAGCCAAACTACAACTCGCGGGACTGGAAGACATGGGGAACTTCTTGCATGCGTCTTGGTTATCGCTACTTTCTGCTTTCGTGTTGTTGTTCACTTGTTTTGAATTCTGATCAATTGTGGTCCAAAGTGAGGGTAAGTGGCCTATGGGTCGAGGAGCATATCCCAGGATGACTTGTACTTTGTGGTCAAGCCTGGGGTATGTGCAAGTTGTTCAACTTACAAAGGTATCAAGCCGGACACGTCAACCGTCTTTCCTCAATCAACGATTGGTCGCGTCATAAAGAAATCATCAGCGGTGGAAGGAGGGTTGGTCCTCACATGTTACCAGCATATGCAATGGTGGAGCTATGTGTTGTGCTGGGGGGAGGGGTGGGGGCGTTGTGGCCCCCCAGCTTTGAACCAATTTGTGAAGAAAAAAATTAGGAGGACTTCTATGTTAAAAAGTTCAGCTTTTGGCCCCTCCAAACACTCGTATTTTGTCATTGGCCCCAGCAAAGTCCGTCTAGCTCCGCCACTGAGCCTAGGTCTAGATAATCAGTCTGTTGCCAGCGTCAACCGAGTCCAAAACTATTAGAAATGCATCACTCAATGCAAATTGCTCACGAGACAAGCAAATTTGTACATACCGTCAAATTTGCTTGTCTCTTTTTTTTCACCCGCAAAAAAAGAGAAGCAAATTTGATGGTATGTACAAAGAAATTTTCTTAGTCTTGACATGATAGCCGAAACCATGTGTAATATAATCCTGTTTAGGTGACTTTTTTTTTGGTTGAGTGATTGCTTAAACTACTACTCCCTCTATCCCAAAATGTAAGATGTTTTTTAACACTATCATAGTATCAAAAAATGTCTTACATTTCGAGACGGAGGAAGTACATACATATAAATCTGATGTTGGCTCAGTCATAATGGCCACTGGATTTCATTTTGGAAGGACTCCTCGTATGCGCTTTTTTTCTTGCGGGGGCTCGTATGCGCTTAAGAGAGAGGAGGAATGGCCTCACTTGCATTCCTTTCCACATTCTTTAGAGAAAAGATTTATGCCCGATTTATGAATAAAGTCACAACCGGCAAGGTCAAACAGTACACATGTTTAAACCATTACAGAGGTGCATGCCAAAGACCACCGGTCAAGGGGAGCTAGTTAAGGTCTAGCAGGTGGCACGTATGCCAGGTAAAAAGCGATGCTTCTTTTTTTTCAAACCATCAAGGCAAATATTTTGAGATTCAAAAAAGAAAGGCACGACCCAAAAGCTTAAACGACCCAAAAGCTTAAACGACCCAAGGATCACTAATCCAGGAATCAGCAATCCACGACTCGAAGACGACGAAACCCAGTATAGACGAAAACAAAAGTACAACATCCATTTGGATATAAGTGGTGCCGTTTTAGTTCAAACGGAGGGAGTACATGACAAGACATAAAAGCGACTTCCACCTGCTCCAACAGCCAGCAGTCGGTTACTTTCTCCGTCCGAAAATACTTGTCAGCAAAATGGATGTATCTAGACGTATTTTAGTTTTTAGATACATCCATTTTTATCAATTTGTGCGACGAGTATTTTTATCAACATGAAACCTTCAAGATGCCTGCAGCAGCTCCTTGATATCATATCCCTGCAGCTGAAACACAAAAACAAAGAAATTAAATTAGTTTTAAGCACTTCTATATTTTTCTTCCACAAAAGGTACGTAGGAGCTCTGTCAATCAGTATAAGATGACAACATTTATGTAGAAAGAAAAAGGATGAGGGACCAGCATGAGGGGGGAACTGAAAACAAGAAATGCCAAAAAGCACCCTAAGCGACAGAGCATAGTGAACCACATTGTATACAGTTAGGCAAATGGCTATCAGTTGTACAACAAAATGGTGACATAAAGATAATATATACTCCCTCCGTTTCAAAATACATGACTCAACTTTATACTAAAGTTAGTACAAAGTTAGTACAAATTTGGGTCATCTATTTAAAGTTAGTACAAATTTGGTTCATCTATTTTGGAACAGAGGGAGTACCTGAGAACGGTTAGTAACAATGTTACTCCAGAATTCCAAACAGCATGAACTGCGATAGGAGTAAATGTTAGGTTGATCTCTCTCCCGTTCGAACCCAACGGGTCGAACGGGCCCCTGACTCGCGCCCTGATCGGGGGCGCCCAACCAAACCATGGTTGGTGGGCCCCTGTGACCCGCGCTATATAAACAGAGGTGGGGGCCGGGCATGACTTACGAGGTTAATCGCTGCCACAATCCCCACCTACAATCCCTACCGATCTAGGGTAAGCGCGGTGCTCACGGGAAGCACACCACCGCCGCCATCTCAGTCCACATCGCCGCCGCCTTGACACCACCATGGCGGCAATCGGATCGGGTTCATCCGCACCAGAGAAGGTAGGTTACCGGGTCTACTAGCCTACTCCGATCATAAGGTCTATCAATGGTATCGGTAGCCGATCGGGCTAGAAGATTTTCGGTAAAAGAATACATCAAAGAAACAGAAGAAAATCCCTCCCCCAAAGAACCCTAGAAGGGCAAAGAAACCTAAAGAAAAGTTGCGCCGCCATGGTCAAGACTGTTCCTCTCGATCCCGAATCGCATCGGCACGCCGAGGATCTGGGACGAAGAACACTACCCGCAAGGGGCAAAGGGCACCACCACCGAACCGCTGACGGCGGCGCTCTCTCCTTCGGGAGCTCGCGCAAGATCGGCAAGGGGGGACGGGAAGGCGCCATATCAAACAAAGGAGCAGAGCGGGGCTCTGTTTTGGCGTCGCTGCTCTCTCTCTCACCGGGCTTCGTGGATAGAGAGAAGGAAATAAAAGAAAAGAAGGGAAGGGAAAAGGGTGCTCATGGCTGGTGGCGCTATTTGTCGCCGGCGGCGGGCGGAGCCTCAACCACGCTGCACAGCTTGGCCGCATCTCTCTCGCCGCTCTCTCCGCCAGAGAAGGAGGGGTAAACGGAGGAAAGGGGAAAGGAGGCCAGAGCGGCTCGCATGGCGCGGTGGCCGCGCGATCGCCGGCGGCGGCGTGGCTTTCATGGGCGGCGAAGCCCGAAACCCTCGATGAGGGAGAGAACGAGGAAGGCCGCGCGAGGGGAAAGAAATGTTGGCTAGGGTTTTCGGTCGAGAGGATCGATCGGGCCATTTTGTTCCAGCGAAAACAGCGGTCGGTCAGAGAATCACCATGGACGGCTGTGATCAAAACCCTAAGCCGCACCGGGCTTTTTGGGCGAAGAGGAGCTGGGTGCAGCCGCATGTTGGATCATGAGGTCAGCCTTGCGCTTAGGCCAAGGCTGCTTCTTCTTGCGGCGGCCAGCCGGGTTGAGGCGGCTCATGGCCATGAAGGCTGGGGAGCAGGCCGTGGGCAGCAGGGCCTCCAGCGCCGAGCCAAGGCCGGCTGAAGCTGCGTGTCATTTAAGTTTTTTGTTATTTGTCCAATTTTTTGGCAGATTTCAAATAGTGTTTTCTATGCAATTTTTTCCAACGAAAAATTTGTTTTAGGATATAGAAAAGTAAACAGAAAAGTTTCTGAAAATGAAAAATAGAAAATTTTCAGAAAAGAAATGTTCATGAATTTTTATAAAGAAAATAATAAAGTTCATGAATTTTTTAATTAGTCAAAGAAAAGTTTCTGTAAAAAGTAAAAAGTTCGTGATTTTATTCACGATTTTTCCGCTGCGTAAATAATTATTAGTGCTCTTTAAGAGAAAATAAAAGTTTACATAGTATTAAGTTTTAAAGAGCATGTTAAAGTGATTATTAAAATGAATATGATTATGTTATTTTTATGACCAACGTTGTTAATAACATGATCATGTTTTATTATTGAAATTTAAAGGTGCATTTATTTCTAATTTTTTGCCCAACGGTAATATAGATTTAATTGCATAGACAATTATATGTTTTATTTTGACCAACGTTAGATTATTGTATATGATTGTTTTATTGATGTCACTTAAATTGTGATTTCAGGAGGCTTTCACTTGATAAGTTGCCTAAAAGAAGTTCCGACACTCAGAGGTGACAACCACACTGAGTGGAGGAAGAAAGTTGAACTGGCATTTGTTTGTGCTGATCTTGACTGGGTTGTGGAGAAACCACAGCCGGTCAGACCCACAGAGTCAGTAAGAGAGGCCACTGATGATGATGATGCATGGGCTAAAAAGAAGAGGGACTATGCTCCTTTGGAGCAATCCTACCTCATAGATAACCAAAAGTGGGTCAATGCAAACAAAAAGTGCATGGCATTTATAAAGAATACAATCGAGAGCACCATTATGGGCTCCATTGCAGAGTGCACTTCCGCAGGGGAGTTGCTTACAAAGATAAAGAGCCAGTTCACTGGATCTTCAAAGATATATGCCACCCAAGTGTTAGAGCAACTGGTGACACAACGCTACATGGGTGGTAGTCATGGAATAAGAGAGCACATCCTGAGGATGAGCAATATGGCAGCAAAGCTAAAGCCCATGGATGAGGATCTGGAGATCAAACCAAAGCTCCTGGTCCACCTGGTCATGGCTTCACTGCCAAAGGAGTTTGAAACTTTTGTTGTAAACTATAATATGTCACCTGGCACATGGGACATTGAAAAGACAATAGCAATGTGTGTCCAAGAAGAGGACAGACTCAAAGCCGCACATGGTGGTTCACTCAACTATGTGAAGGATTACAAGAAAAAGAACTACAATCAAAACAACAAAAGTTCTCCTTCAAAGAATGGAAAAGCCCCCTATCAGCATCAGCATCAGCAACAACCTTTCTCAGTGGACAAAGACACTTGTCTCCACTGCAAGCAGAAAGGGCATTACAAGAAAGACTGCGCTGCTTGGCTGAAGTCAGTCATGGCAAAAGAGGGATTCCATTCGACGCGAACTACGCTAAGAAGCGAAAGACGCATTGAAGTGGCAAACGGAGTTGAAGCAGAAGTTGAAGCTGTCGGTGACATCTCCTTGGAGTTAGCTGGCGGATTCAATCTTCTACTTAGAGATGTTTTATTTGTTCCATCATGTCATAGAGACTTAATTAGTTTTTCTTGTTTGGACAAAGATAGTTATGAATGTCATTTTGGACATGGCAAGTGTGCCATTTGGTATAATAATGCTTATGTGGGTGATGCTTTACTACATGATGAGCTTTATTTGTTATCACTTCGTGAAAAGTTTATCCCGTTTGCAACGTGAAAGAAAATGTTTCAGCCGAATAAAGAGCAAAAGAAAAGAAAAGAACATTCGACTCATCGAAATTATGGCACCGTCGCTTGGGCCATATTTCAAAGGGAGAATAAAAGATTAGTCAAAAGTGAAATTCTTCCTCCGTTAGAATTTTCAGACTTAGAACATTGCATAGATTGCGTTAAAGGAAAGTACGTAAAACAAATCAAAAAAGGTGCAATCCATAGCACAGGCACACTAGAAATCATCCACACTGATATTTGTCGACCATTTCCGGTGAAAAGAGTGGATGGATATGACTCTGTTCATAACATTCACAGATGATTACTCTCACTATGGATATATTTATCCAATCAAAGAAAGATCTGAAGCGTTGGATAAATTTAAAATATCCAAAGCTGAAGTTGAAAATCAGCATGATAAAAGAATAAAGATAGTTAGGTCCGACCGTGGGGGAGAGTACTACGGTCGGCACACTCCATATGGCCAAGTCCCTGGACCTTTTGCAAAGTTCTTGCAGGAGACCGCATAGTTGCTCAAGATTCAATGCTGGGCGAACCTCAGCAAAATGGAGTAGCCGAAAGGCGCAACCGTACACTTATGGATATGGTGCGCAGCAAGATGATTTATTCCAACTTGCCATTGGGATTATGGATGGAGGCGCTTAAAACCGCCATTCACATTCTCAATAGAGTACCAAGCAAGTCGGTGCCCAAAACACCGTCATTTAGCTATGGACAGGAAGGGTGCCATCCCTACAACACTTCAGGGTGTGGGGTGCCCCACGAGGCCAAAATGTTTAATCCAAACATTGGAAAGTTAGATCCCAAAACAGTGAATTGCCACTTCATTGGCTATCCAGACAGATCAAAGGGTTTTCGCCTCTACTGCCTGCATGACAGATATACAAAGTTTGTAGAAACGAGACATGCAGTCTTCTTAGAGGACGAAATGATGAGGGGGAGCTTGGTAGCTCGGAAAATTGATCTTGAGGAGAAGAGGGTGCATGCACCTAATCCGATGATCCTGGAGCCATTTTCTCACTACCAGTTGCAACTCCACCCATGACAACTATGGGGGCAGACCCGGAACCTGTCCGTCAGGAGCCGATCGAACCCGTTGTTGAGCATGAAAGGGAGGTGCAGCAGCAAATTTTAGAAGAAGTGCTGAAGTTGAGGCACAGAATGTGCCGTAAACTGAGGCCCTTAGAAGGTCTACAAGACCAAGAAAGTCAGCTATTTCTACTGATTTTAAAGTTTATAACACAGAAATGGTTCATATGGAAAAAGATCCCACCTCATACGAAGAAGCCATGAGAAGCCCTCATTCATCAATGTGGATGAAGGCAATGGAAGACGAGATGAAATCAATGAGTTCCAAAGATGTTTGGGACTTAGAGGAAATTCCTAAAGGAGCCAAATCAGTAGGCTGCAAATGGGTCTACAAAATTAAGTATGACTCTAAAGGGAATATAGAAAAATATAAAGCACGACTGTGGCAAAAGGATTTACACAAAGAGAAGGGATAGATTACAAAGAGACATTTTCTCCGGTCTCATGTAAGGACTCCTTCAGAATCATAATGGCATTAGTTGCTCATTTTGATTTAGAGTTACATCAAATGGATGTAAAGACGGCATTTCTCAACGGAGATTTAAAAGAAAATGTCTACATGAAACAGCCCAAGGGTTTTATCATGGAAGGCAACGAAAATATGGGATGCCGCCTCAAGAAATCCATTTATGGATTAAAGCAAGCCTCTAGGCAATGGTATTTAAAGTTTAATCAAACTATTAAAAGTTTTGGATTTAAAGAAAATATTGAGGATAATTGCATTTATGCAAAGTTTAAAAATGGGAAATATATTTTCCTAATCTTGTATGTGGATGACATTCTGCTTGCTAGCAGTGATGTTAGTCTACTACAAGAAACAAAGAAGTTCTTATCCTCGAATTTTGACATAACAGATCTTGGTGAAGCATCATATGTTTTGGGCATAGAAATTCACCGAGATAGAAACAATGGAGTCTTAGGACTATCGCAGAAAGCATATTTAGAAAAGGTTCTTAAAAAGTATAATATGCATGCGAGTAAAGCCACGCCTGCTCCTATAGTTAAGGGCGATAGTTTTGGGAAATTCCAATGTCCCAAAAATCAGTACGAGATCGATCAAATGAAAGGAGTACCATATGCTTCGGCAGTTGGCAGCTTACAGTATGCACAAGTGTGCACTCGCCCTGACTTAGCCTTTATCACCGGGGTACTCGGTAGATATCAAGAGAATCCAGGCATAGAGCACTGGAAGATGGTAAAGAAAGCATTGCGTTATGCGCAAGGCACGAAGGACTACATGCTAACATACGTAAGATCTGATTCCCTAGAGATAAAAGGGTATTCAGACGCAGATTTTATGGGGACAAAGATGATAGAAAATCCACGTCAGGATACGTATTCACCCTCGCTGGGGAGCTATTTCGTGGAAAAAGCTCCAAATAGTCGACAGTTGCATCATCCACGATGTATGCAGAATTCATAACATGCTTCAAGCCACGGGCAGGCGATATGGCTAAAGAAATTTGTACCCGACTTGAAAGTGGTAGATTGTATTCACAAACCACTAAAGATGTACTGCGACAATCAGCCCATGTATTTTACGCTCACAACAACAAGTCGAGTAAAGCTGCCAAAACAATAGAGATAAAGTATTATGTTATGAAAGATAAAATCCAGGATCAAACTATAAGTCTCGAGCATATAAAGACAAAAGATATGCTTGCGGATCCGCTAACGAAAGGCTTACCACCCAATGTGTTCAAAGAACACTTAGCCGGCATGGGTTTAAGGAAAAGCCTTATGATTCTTGGATAGGCCCAAAAGGAACAGAATTTGTTTCTGAACAAAACGTATGTTGTAGCTGAATGATTCTATCGGCAATTGAGCTGTGACGATGAAACATGCTCTGTGTACCAATATGTGATGAAACAAATAAACTAGAAAGTATAAAGTTAAAAGTAAAGTTGAGATCAAGGGGGAGAATGTTAGGTTGATCTCTCTCCCGTTCGAACCCAACGGGTCGAACGGGCCCCGACTCAGCCTGATCGGGGCGCCCAACCAAACCATGGTTGGTGGGCCCTCGTGACCAGCTTATATAAACTGAGGTGGGGGCCGATGCACGACTTACGAGGTTAATCGCTGCCACAATCCCCACCTACAATCCCTACCGATCTAGGGTAAGCGCGGTGCTCACGGGAAGCACACCACCGCCGCCATCTCAGTCCACATCGCCGCCGTCTTGACACCACCATGACCGGTGCTGGATCGAGTTCATCCGCATCAGGAGAAGGTAGGTTACCGGGTCTACTAGCCTACTCCGATCATAAGGTCTATCAGTAAGAAGATTCCGAGTTTGAGAATATGAGAATCCCAGTGCCACACCTGTGTTGTGCACATTCAACACATGGAAAAGATAGTCATCTCCACACTGTCAAATCATGTACCACAACAACTCTACATATGACCTCACGATTGTTGGTGATTTGTTCGATTCTAGGCAACACATAACTAGTACTCACAGCTGAGACCTTGTGATAGTGGGTTTCAGCATAATGCAGTTTTTTTGAAGTATCCTGCCAAGTTACTGTTAATGTAGTCACCTACCAAGCACAAAAAAGTTGGGGAAACTCTTCTGGTGTAAACACATGAGCGAAGGCAAACACCACAGTTGTGATCAGAACAGATACTGGCGTAGGAAACCTATATAAGAAACAAATTATATATCCCTTTACGGTACAAAATTGCAGATGCACCAATCTACAGTTTTACATTTCTTGGTAAGCACAGGAAATCCCTTACAAAGAAGCATTAATAAATTTCTGGACCAATAAAAAGGCATGCATATTTACCACATAGTCAAGGATACCATTAGAAATCCTCTAAAAACAGTTTCCTCCAACATTGGTGCAAGAACCCCAATGACGATACTTCTCTGCATGCTGATGGACTTCTTTGCCTCATCAAACAAGACATCTTCATGCCAACGATGTCTATGCACTGCATTTCTGACTGCCAGAACAAACCACCTCCTGAACCTGACTAGTTTTATGTCTCTTTGCGTTTCTCTGGGGGATTCCTTATCCTGAATTCGTAACACTAAACATTGTATTTCTATATCATCTTAATTGATAGGGAGATCACTGCCAAAAGTGCCAGTTCCTCAAAAACAAAACCTTGTATTTTATGACTGAAGATATGACACATATCCCAAGCTAAACTAGGGACCCGAAAGAACACCATGCTAGTTCCTCGAGTCATAGGCTACTCAGCCCAGATTTCCAATATCGTTGATGGTTGATGCAGTGAAGTGAAGAACAATGGCAAAGGAGAAGTCCCCGATGAAAATGTTTTATATTAGCAGTTCCCCGTGTCTCTCAATCCCACCAGTTACAATTTAACTCACATCCAAAGGCCATGATGGAACCATGGCAATCAACTTGCTTTGCCTGTTTTCTCTATGCTACATTATCCATCTTTTATAACATGGAAGCAGATGCACATCGCTTTCTTGTCTGCATGTGGTACTTATCTAGGATCGCTTTTATTTTCTCTTATACAATTTTGATGCTTGTCTTTATGAAGCTTCAGTACCAGACAATATGGTTGCCACAGTCTTATATAAAGCTTATAGGATGTTAGTTTACCTCATCACGTCCATTGTAAAATGGAACATTACTCTATAGCAAGCTTATTCAGAACATAATTTTTTTTTCAAAAAGGGGGACTCCCCGGCCTCTGTATCAGAACGATGCATACGGTCACATTTATAAATAAATAAAAGAGTTCAACAAGGTCTTATGGTCTGAAAACAAAATATCGGCAAGCTCACAAAGAGCCACAACGCCAAAAACAAGAGGGCCAAAAGCCACAACCGGCTGGCAAAACAAAGATAGGTAAACTAATTGCCTATCCTATTACATGACCGCCATTCAAACCGGTTGAAAATATCCCGCGCTACCACCTCCCACTGGACAGATCCAGTAACCAAACGCTCCCTGACCTCGGAGTGAGTAACGACCACATACGGATCAACGCAGTAGCTCGGAATAAAAACCTGCAAAAAAATGAATATTTGTTGTTCTGTTAAAAGCCAAATCATTTCTGCAATTCCAAATTGCCCACAACAAAGCACATACTCCTACACGAATGTGTCTAGCTGTTTCGGACTCTATCCCAACAAGCCACGTTCCAAATAACGTACTGACCGAATTCGGAGGAGTAATGTTAAAGGCAATATGCACCGTGTGCCACAAAACCCTTGCCAACGGACAGTCAAAGAAGAGGTGCTTGATAGATTCGTCCCGATCACAAAAACTACACCTAGTAGATCCTGTCCAGTTGCGCTTAACCAAATTATCCTTTGTTAAGATGACTTGTTTATGTACAAACCACATAAACACTTTAATTTTCAAAGGAACTTTGAGTTTTCAAACCTCTTTGGAACTAGGAATAACACTAGAGTTAATGACATCGATATACATCGACTTAACTGTGAACTGTCCAGACCTAGTAAGCTTCCAACACAACTGATCGGGCTGATGAGATAGCTGAACCTTCATTAGTCTACTCACCAAATGAATCCATGCTTCCCTCCGGTCGCCCACAAGCGCCCTCCTAAACTAAATATTAAGGGGAATGGACTGCAAAATCGTGGCAACAAGAGCATCACGTCGTTGAACAATACGATACAGGGACGGATACTGAAATGCTAACGGCGTTTCCCCAAGCCATGTATCCTCCCAGAAGCGAGTGGTGTTTCCATTACCGACTATAAACTTTGTTCTATTAAAGAAGGCAGCTTTGACTCTCATAAGCCCCTTCCAAAACGGCGAATCTGTCGGTCTCACGGGCGCATGGAACAACGTCTTGGACTGCAGATACTTACTACGGAGAATCTACGCCCACGTGGCCTCAGTCTCAATTGAAAGTTTATACAGCCACTTGCTGAGAAGACATATTTTCTTCACTTCAAGATTCTCAATACCAAGCCCCCCCCCCCCCCCGGTCCTTTGGTCGACAGATGACATCCCATTTGGCGAGTCGGTATTTTCTCTTTAGTTCATCACTCTGTCAGAAGAACCGTGATCGATAGAAGTCCAGCCTTTTCCTAACACCAACTAGGACTTCGAAGAAAGATAAGAGAAACATAGGCATACTCGTGAGCACCAAATTAATAAGAATCAGTCGGCCTCCATAGGACATGAGTTTGCCCTTCCAGCAGCTCAGTTTCTTCTCAAACCGGTCCCCAATGCACTTCCATTCTCTGTTTGTCAGCTTACGATGGTGAATGGGTATACCTAAGTACGTGAAAGGTAATGCCCCCAATTCGCATCCAAACAATTTCCTATAAGCCTCTTGTTCATCCTTGGCTCTACCAAAGCAGAACAACTCGCTTTTATGAAAATTAATCTTCAATCCGGTCAATTGTTCAAATAAGCATAACACCAGCTTCATATTTCTCGCTTTTGCCAAGTCGTGCTCCATAAAGATGATTGTATCATCAGCGTACTGCAGGATGGACACACCACCATCAACTAGATGAGGCACCAAGCCACCCACCTGACTAGCCTCCTTTGCCCTTCCTATCATAATTGCCAACATGTCAACCACAATGTTGAACAGAATAGGAGACACTGGATCGCCTTGTCTCAAGCCCTTGTGTGTTTGGAAATAATGACCTGTGTCGTCATTCACTTTAATTCCAACACTCCCTTTTTGCGTGAAAGATTCTACTTGGCGTCGCCAAGCTTCATCAAAACCCTTCATGCGTAAGGCCTGCTGAAGGAAAGGCCATTTGACTTTATCGTATGCTTTTTCGGAATCCACCTTGAAAACAACTCCATCTAGTTTTTTCGTGTGAATCTCATGGAGCGTTTCATGAAGGACCACAACCCGTTCGAGGATGTTCCTGTCCGGCATGAAAGCAGTTTGGGTAGGCTGCACCACAGCATGCGCGATCTGTGTGAGCCTATTAGTCCCGACCTTGGTAAAAAAATTTGAAACTAACATTAAGAAGAGAGATGGGCCTGAATTGCTCAATTCTCACAGCCTCTGTTTTCTTAGGAAGAAGGGTTATCGTTCCAAAATTCAGTTGAAAAAGATGAAGCTGTCCAAAGAATAGATCATTGAACAAAGGCAACAGATCCCCTTAATAATATGCCAGCACTTCTTATAAAATTCAGTCGGAAATCCATCCGAGCTAGGAGCCTTATTATTTTTCATCTGGGATATGGCCTCAAACACTTCTTTCTCCGTAAAAGGAGCAGCCAAAATATCATTCTCCACTGCAGTTAGTTGAGGAACATCCTCAATCTCGACTCATCCAGAGACACGCAGTTATCCTCTGGAGGTCCAAACAGCTGCTTGTAATACTCGGTAATGTATAATTTTAGGTTCTCCTGTCCTAAAATCGTTCCTTCATCTTGTTCAAGCTGAAAGATCATCTTCTTTCTGTGTTTACCATTAGCGATCATGCGAAAGAATTGAGTGTTCGCGTCCCCCTGGACTACTCGTCGGACCTTGGCCCGCAACGCCCACTTCAATTCCTCTTCACGAAGAAGCTCTTTCAGCCTCATCTCCTCGTCAAGCTTGGCATGAAGTTCCGGGGCCGGCAGAACTGTGGTTTCTGCTTTTACATCTAAGGACTGAATAAAGGTAAGGAGCCGTTCCTTTTCGACCTTATAAATCCCGCTAAGATGCTTAAGCCACCCACACAGGGAATTTCTCAAATGCCTGATCTTATTCTGCCAGCGCTCAAGCGCAGTCCTACCTCCTGTATCCTTAGCCCACTCTCTGGCTACGAGATCAAAGAAACCGTCTCGTTCAAACCAAGCAAGCTCGAATGAGAACGAGTTTTTGTTTCCCAAGTGGGTGGCCTCACCAGAGTCCAGAAATAAAGGCGTGTGATAAGAAATTCCACGGAAAAGAGGCTGAACTGTTACAAAAGGAAACTTCTGTTCCTATTCGACGCTAGCCAACACTCGATCCAACTTTTCAAACGTCGGATTTGGCATCGCGTTAGCCCAGTGAATTTTCTTCCCGAAAGCTCAATCTCTCTTAGATCCAAGCTTTCAATGATAGTATTAAACATGAACGACCATCTGCCATCAAAGTTATTATTGTTCTTCTCCTCACGCCTTCTAATGATGTTGAAATCACCCCCCACCAGGATAGGAAGCTGCTCAGAGCCGCAAATCCTAACCAGATCAGCCAAGAACTTGGGTTTGAGTTCGGGTTGTGCGGCACCATATACCGCCACCAGAGCCCAATTGAACCCATCGGCCTTCGACCGCACCCGGAACTTAACTGGAAGATCTCCCATTACCACACTTCGAACCTCCAGCGAATCACATCGAACTCCGAGTAAGATCCCACCCGATCTCCCTCTCGGTGGCAGACAGTGCCAGTCAAAATCAATACCTCCCAACAAAGTATTTAGAAATTGAGGCGCAAAATTATCTCTATCAGTTTCGTACAAAGTGATAAAATCTAACCTATGCTCGATAGACGCCTCTGCAAGAAACCTTCTTTTAGCCAAGTCTTTTAGACCTCTGTATTCCAAAAGATTCCTTTCATAATTCATCATGGAATTTTTTTGCCATACGGATTCTAGCACTCCTACACACTGCGGACACCAGGTACACCTTCCGCTTTCACTTGCGTTTAGTAATGTTCTGACTCTGCAACCGGTCCTCACAACCAGTCTCAGAAGGTCGAACCACAACATTCTCAGATGTATCATCCTCCTCCTCCTATTCAGGTAGGGGAGGTATAAGATCCGCACAAAAATTATCGAGCACCCTGACCCCCAAAGAATCAACCTCGGAGTCACTCATGGGCTTAACCGCTGCTAAGTTACGAATCATCTCTAACGCCCGCTCAGCCTCTAAATCCAAGAGATCATTAACAGAATTTGAAATTTCACTATCATTACTACCTAGTGAAACTCCTAATTGATTTGCATTATTAATAATCTCGTTATTAGAAAAATGCAAAATGGAATTAGAAGTATTGACCGACATACCAGTAGTGACCTCAACGTCACGAAGCTTGGCCGCCCTCATGGCGCATCGCTGCTGAATGTCGTCAACCTCCGGCTGATTCTGGAGACGGCAGCTCAACCGTCGTCCCTCAGAAACCGGATCCGGAATCCCTCCAAAAGCTATAACCTCCTCCCGAGAGATCCTGCCCGAGGTGGGGCCTCCAGCCTCACCCCAAACACGAAGCCGGTCAGCCTCCACAGACGCCCCAGCGTTAACGCCAGGAAGCAGTGAGGCACTTGCCAGCGCCGCAGACGTCGGTCGCGCCCCACCGCACGGGGACGGCAGCGCACCGGGGGAAGGGAGTGCATGGGCCACCTGCCCGAACTCCCCACCCAACACCGGAGGGACGGCCAACATAGGCGCCCCAGGTGAAGAGGACTCCGAGGCCACCTGCCCCGAGCCCCCTCCCGATGCGATGCCGCCACCTACAGAGCCGACAACGCGATGGGAGAAGAGGATTCCGAGGCCACCCGCCTGCCCTCCCTGATGTAAGACCGCCTCCGCCGAGACCTCGTCCACCACAGGAGGCGAAAAGGACACGGGTGCCACCTGCCCCAAGTCCCCTTCAGAAGGCAGCACCGCCCCCTGCAGCACCTGCACCTCGGCAGGAGAAGAGAGAGCCGAGGCCGCCTGCCCCTGGTCCCCTCCCGAAGAAAAAACCTCCATCACCGGAACCTCGTCCTGAGGAGAGACAACCTCCTCCTCTCCCCTAACCGAGACCGTCGAGGCCCCAGGAGCGGGGCTAGCATCCTCAAAAACCAAAGCAGGCAGCGCGAGCTCAAAAGCCTCGTCAGACTCCACCCGATCACTCCAAAGCCTCGCGGGTGCAGAAGCAGGCTCGAAAGACCCAAATCTCAGCGAAGTCGTAGGTGCCGAGGAGGGTGGAACCGCCCCATCCCCGGTCATCATAGACACGGACCCCGGTCCCTTGGACAACTCTCGTCCAGTATCATCGACCGGTGACTCCTTCGCTCCCGCGTCGTCATCTCCCTCGTGCATATCAACATAAGTCCCGTTAGCTGCCTCGGCCAACAGGCTCTCATCCTCAAACTCGATCACAAGGTTATAAATCTGGCCTCGATATGTCCACTTGACAATCTCGGGCACGTAAATGTCCAAAATACTAACCAGTAGACGAGCTATCCCGTGAGCTCTGGTAAAAGCCATATCCACTCGCTCAGTCTTCCCCACCATAATGCCCAAGCTAGCCACGACCCTAGCATCCTGCATGGGCTTCGAGGGAGCCGCGGAGAAATGTAGCCACGCCTGAGTAAGCGGCTTACCCTGAGGCTCTACCTTCTTCCACTCATGGAACTCGAGGATGCAATCTGTACCCGGCACATTGCACATCCCAAAACTCAGAAGCCACTGCAAATCCTCCACCGAAGGGAACTCAACCCTGAAAATCTTTTTCGCGAGACTGACGAGCTCCCACTGAAAGTCCCCAGGGGCCAACTCCCGGAGCCTCTGCACAATCTGGGTCCCAGAGACCTCTCCTCTGGTCACCTTGACAATCCCAGTGGTCATGCTCTGGGTCTCGTCAGGAACCTCCTTCTCATTAGGAGACTCAAAGAACGTGAGTTCAGCACAATACACTCCATACATCATAAGAGATGGTGCCTGATCTCGTAGAAGCGGACAAACCCCCGAATCATGTGCCGGCTTGCCACAAGTGTCACACAGCTCAGCCACACACTCAAAGAATAAATGGCCCTTCTCGCCACAACGACAGCATAACATTTTCTCTTTCTTGCGCGCCCACTTGGACGCCCTCTCTGAATCAGCCCTGTTCGACACATCCACGGACACATTACCCATAGCCTCATACTCAGGAACCTCAACATTAGCGAGAGCCATCACAACCTCCATGGCCTGACCAGACAATACCGGCTCCTCGGCAGCCCCGCCAGTAGTCGTCTGCTCGACCACAACGGTCGGAGGAGGTTGACGTGGACGGTATCGGCCACCTCGAGTGCCTCGACCACCACGATGACCACGGAAACCACCCCGCTGCCGATATCCCGGGCCAGATGCCCCCTCGACAAAGCCACCCGTAGGACCCAGAAATGGCCTTTCTGCCGAACCGTCGCCCTGCCATGCATATCCACGACCTCCACCCGTGGACGAAGAGCCCCAGTGCTGACCAACTCCATAAGCATTATAGCCATCATCCCCATCGACTTCGGTAAATTAAGCACCACTAACGGCGTTAGGCGGTATCATGGCGACAAAGACGGCAGCCGAATCAATCTGCGTCGGGCGACGGCGAGGTGGCGAGCTGCCAAGGTCAGGAACCCGTCGTCACCCTCGCTCCTACCCGGGCTGGCGGCAGAAGACCGACCAGCGGCAACCCCAATATGCCAAAGCCGGGTCGAGGATCGAGGACCGCCCGCCGGCCAAACCAAGGCAAAACCGTCAAACACGCTCTGGCGCCGAAAGACCGGCAAAGACGCCACGCCACGACCATTGTCGCATTGGCTGCCTCACGAGGGCTCCAGCTCCACGGCCCGCAGCAGAAGACAAGGGTGGCACCCCATCGCGACCAGCGCCAGGCACCGGCAAGGGCGTAGCGGCCCGACCGCCGCCAAAGACCAGCGGCGGCGCCCACCGCTTCACCCACCCCCACCCCGCCGGGCGCAAACCGGCTTCTTTCCGGTGGCGGTGCCCACCGCCCGACATGGCTCCGAGAGGCGGAATGCGTCGAGCCCGCCCGATTCCCGCGGAGCGAAATCGCGGCGTCCGACGAACAAAAACCCTAGGGCGCTGTGAGGGAGACGGCAACGTCGGTCGTGATGCTCTGTATGCCTCGTCCTCCTTGATATGCTCCTGTACCGGTTCTGTCTGGGCCACATACCCAACAGACCCCGGCCCAAAGATACTCAGCGGCCCAACAACAGACTGCAACTCATCTCGGCCCAGGAGCGAATTCAAACGCTCATGGCGAGCCGCCCTGATCCGGGACGCCAGGCTGGCCAAGGCCAGCTGATCACCTCCGGCGCCGATCGAGGCCCTGCCCGGCGAGAATTCTTTCTCCTTGTCACCGTAGTCCATGATTCCGGCCGAATCAGATCGAAAATAGTTAACTTCAGTAGACATACCTTAAGCAGTGGGGCCTTCCATGGCCGGATCGCCGCCGCCGCCGTTCTGCGGTGGACCGCCCGGCGCAGCATCTCCTTGGTCTCACCTGCATGAAGCCCGACCCTAGCCGGATCATCGAGGGGCAGGACCTTGTCGACGGTAGTGGCGACCTCATCTTCATCGTACCCTGCATGCAAAAACTCGCGGAACAAATCGGAAGGCGTCGGCGATGGCGGAGATGGCGGCGCCGCATCCGCCTCCTCATCCCCCTCGTCCTCGTCGGCGTCGGCTAAGGCCCAGAACCGGCCCCCCACCCGCCGTTGGTCGCCGGCAGAAGCAGGCGGCGGCCCCGCGGGAGCCCCGGCGGTCGCACCCCCCGTCACCCTTCACATCGCCTATTTTTCGCTTCGCCCCGGGTCCACAGCCTCGGCCAGCTCCACCACCTCAGTTTATCTGTTGCTACAGTTAAATAAAATTATACATGACACATACAAAATTTAAAGCCTTTCTCTTTTTCTAGACACATGCTTTCTTGGACTTGAACTGTAGCCTACTAGCCTGACATAAATTATATGCGACTGTCGCAGCATTAGTTCTGTATTTGTGTTGCTTTCAAATGAGTGAAAATTAACTTGTTTTGCATAAAGTATATGTACATACCATCATATCACATTGGAATTTAACTTTGACATCATAAGAGATCAAATATCAAACCGCAGTTTGAAAAACAAAAGGAAACTACCAGATCAGATGGCACGTCAACTATGAATTGTTAGCAGAGGATACTTCCAAGAGTTCATGTATTTTACAGTAACGTACAAAATCGGTGCAAGATAAAACTATGGTGACCAAATGAAACCTTCAAGATGCCTGCAGCAGCCCCTTGATATCATATCCCTGCAGCTGAAACACAATACATAAAGAACTTCAATTAGTTTTAAGTACTTTTATGTTTTTTCTTCCACAAAAGGCAGGAGCTCTGGCAATCAGTATAAGATGGCAATATTTTATGTACAACAAAGGATCGAGGACCAGCATGAGATGGGAAGTGAAAACGAGTGACGCCAAAAAAACACCCTAAGTGACAGATCAGAGCGATCAAGGACCAGCGTGTCGGGGGAGTGAAAACAAGCGAAGCCAGGAAACACCCTAAGCCACGGCAACCACATTGCATATGGGTAAAAAGGGCAAATGGGTATCAGTTGTATAACAAATGATGACAAAAAGATAATATATACCTGAAGAACGGTTAGTGACGATATTACTCAAACTGACGGAATATTACAGATCAATATCACTGAACTGAATAACATATGATTTTGAAGCCGAGAGAGGGATGGAGGAAACCAACTTTAGGAATATTACTGATCAACGTTGATGCTACTTATGATAGAAATTCAGGCTATGGAAGAACAGGGGTGGTGATTAGAGATTGTCATGGAAACTATATTGCAAGTTCTCACAGATATCTTATGCATTTAGTACACGCAGCAATGGCAGAAGCATATGCATTCAGAGGGATTGCTGCTAGCACAGCATATTGGTATAAATGTGTCCAAACGGACTGCATGCAAGTGGTTGAAACAATGCAAGATGGTGGCTTCTTGGCAACAGCATCATCAGCGATATATGGAGGTTGCAACAACATCTTTGACAGTTTTGATAGGTTTCTTGTAGAATATCGTAATCGGGAGGCCAATGTCGTAGCGCACAAGCTAGCAAGAAATGCTTTTGTTACTCATAATTCTTGTATCTGGGATGATGATCCCCTAGTTTTAGGGTCTGTCTAGGACACATCTAGATGTGACATAGTTATGTCACATCTAAATTGATGTCCACTTTGTTTGTGGTCTATTTTTTTTGCCCTAGTTTTTTTTATTTCTTGTTGCTGCATTATATACTTGTGGGAGCTTAGATGTGACATCCTTAAAAAACATCTAGATGTGAATTAGACAAACTGCTAGTTTTATCCTTGAATCAATGTAACTACTTTTTCAAATCAATAAAGCTAGCCGAATGACATTTCCTAAAAAAAGGTGTGTCTGGAGTGCAAACAAACGACTCCAAAGAAACACCCTAAGCCACACTGTGTGCAATCACACTGCATATGGATAAAAGAAGGACAAATGGCCATCAGTTCTACAACAAAACGGTGATATAAAGATAATATATACCTGAAGAAAGGTTAGTAACAATATTACTCCGGAATTCCAAGCAGCATGAATTGTGATAGGAGTAAGAAGATTCCGAGTTTGAGAATATGAGAATCCCAGTGCCACACCTGTGCACATTCAACAGATGGAAAAGATAGTCATGTCCATGCTATCAAATAATGTAACACAAGTTACACAACATATCAACATATGGCCTCACAATTGTTTGTGATTTGTTCGATTCTAGGCAACACCGAACTAGTAACCATGCTGAGGGCTTGTGATAGGGGGGTTTCAGCATAATGCAATTTTTGTGCAGTATCCTGCCAAGTTACTGGTAATGTAGTCACTTACCAAGCACAAAAAGTTGGGGAAACTCTCCTGGTGTAAGATGAGCAAAGGCAAACACCACAGCTGTGATCAGAACAGATACTGGCGTAGAAAACCTGTATAAGAAACAAATTATATATCTCTTTTATATGGTACAGAAGTGCAGATGCACCAACGTACAGTTCATCATTTCTAGGATAAGCACAGGGAATCCCTTAAAAAGAAGCGTTAATAAGTTTCTGGACCAAGAAAAAGGTATGCCTATTTACCACATAGTCAAGGATACCATTAGAAATCCTCTAAACACAGTTTCCTCCAAAATTGGTGCAAGAAACCCAGTGATGCCCAGCAGACAAGCAGTGCTACAAATGAAGAAAAATAAAATCAAGAAGTCAAATAAGTTTGCCTACTCTTGCCCGTAAGCCCCACAAGCCATACCTGATATTCGACGAGCCAATCAGTGGCAATAGAAGGACTAGCGAGTCAGTCTGAAAGAAGATGTTCAACAAGTAAATAAGTGAGGGTGAGATGTAAGTTATTTTTCTTGATAAAATGTGAAATGTATAGTAAAACAACATGGGACATCGTCATCTGAAATTGGGTACATCTAAACCTGAATTTGTATCTTATCTAAAAATCATATATATGATTCCAAAAATACATAAATAAAATGTTCAGTGCATGTAGATGACTGGTAGGAATACACACGTATGAATTTTGGTGAAAATGTATGGTCGCCTGTCATCTATGTTTACTGCAAATTTTGGATGTGTCCATGTGCGGAAAATGCGGTCTAATTCTAACATGCTGGGATTTTACATTCATCTGATATATAAAATACTCTAGTCTGTACGTTTATTATATCATGGATATCATAAAACTACAGACGCATATCTGTGTCTTCACAACCTTCTTCCAACAGAGGCTGTTATGCAGGAACATCAAGCATATGTCAACTGAACACGAAATTCCCAGTGGTGGAATGGTATGCGCTGCCAGAGAACTAAATATAGCAAACTAAGACATGCCCAAAAAATGGCTAATGAAGAAACCATTTGGCAAATTGCAGTAATTTTATTCTTGAAAAGTTCTATATATTAGTAGAAAAATCCAAGATAACAATAAAACGTACTTCCTCTGTATCAAAGTATAAGACGTTTTTACAGTTTAATTTGAACTGCAAAAATGTCTTATATTTTGATACAGAGGGAGTAGTTGATAAATCTCTTACATACCTCTCCTAATTAAATTTGAAATAGAAAGGATGTAGGATATCAATCAAGATTGTTAATTTATAAATGAGTGTTCCATAAGACAACACACGACTAGCTGCTCAAGAATAAAATAGTCTAGATCGACCTCTCTCTGTGTGGTTTCACCATTCAGAAAGGTCGTCGCAGCTCCAGCTAAGGCAATGGAAACTAGAGCAAAAAAGAGGCCAATTCCAGCCCACAGGAGCCAGCCATTTTGCAGCTTAAATGGCTCCTTAAGATCTGGAAATTCACAAACACAGTTGCATCAATAAAACTCCAGGCCCAAAAGAGGAAGAAACTAAACATCCAATCATTGTCCACAAAGCAGCACAAGTCTTAGCTACTTGGTAAGTTCCGTGGCACCATGATGTCACATAACAATTCTGTTACTCCCTCTGTAATAAAATATTAGGACGTTTCTTGTTTCACGCACAATTGTTAAAAACGTCTTGCATTTTGTTACAGAGGTTGTATTTATCAATGTGGTCTTAGGTAAGAAAGTAACGTGTTCTTTTAACGGAAACAAGAAAATTACTGAATGGGGAATAACAAGATCATTATCTGACCATAACGAAATATGTCATCCGAGAATGGTCGAAAGGTATTGGTGATGCCAAACATAACTCCAATGGCAACTGCTGTCACACTACTGCACTTGGGCACAAGAAAAGACAAGTAAATCCCATGCTGATATATAGTCTTCTCTATAAGCGGATGATCTATGAGTTAAGTTGCAGTATCCATATACATAGGAAAAAGGAACTCGAGCCATACAATTGTTCCAAAAAGAGTACCCCGGCCTTCTCATCAATAGTTGCCTCTCCGGCTTGATAGCCTAGATACTCCAAAACTGATTGCTCAACCTTTCCTGCCAAAAGAGCGCTGTCTAAAGAACATTCAGCAAATTTTCCCAGACATTCAAGAACCCAAATTATTGGCATTTAATGTTATCGACATAATCTGTATTGTGCAAATGAAATTTATTGTTTCAGAATGCTGTGGCTAGAGTGCTAATGCACGATACCAATCTGGATTGCCCGGTACCTTAGTGCACAGGCCACCATGGTGAGGGACACGGTTGGCCACTGCCATGGCACATCCCATCGGCGAAGGGCAGGACTCCACCCATCCACGCTCTGCCCATATCAACACAACATCATCTTAAGAGAACTAGATAGGATAATCACAGTTCACAACTGAACTCTTACTGGCGAGAGCTAACAAATTTCGCAGCATTTCTTGACGCGCTCACCTCACCGGAAGGAGGCGGAGGAGGCCCGGGAAGCCCGTTTCCTGAATCGTAGGACCCGTGGCACGCTAGCCGGTACTTCCACCTCGGACGGCCAGCCTCCGGCCGCCGGGGCGCGAACTTGTCCGCCGCCACGAGACGGCGACCGGCTCCAGCTGAAGGCAATCCCTGCAGCCTCTGCTTCGAGTGGAGGCAGAGAGATCTTCTGCTGCTGCTGCCGTAGGGCAGCGCGCGGAGGCTGGGGAGGAGAACCGACGGAGCCGACGGCGAGTCCATCGGAAGGGAAGCCACCCGGTGCGGCGCGAGGATAATGACCAAGATGCCTTTTTGATCTTTCCGGCGAATACGATATTTTGGTGTAAGAGCATCTCTGGCCATCCACAAACCGGGTCAGCCCCTAAAATAACCATCGGTTTGCAGGTTCCATCCCGTATCACCGGTCCGAACAGATCCGTCAAATCGAGATGTCCCGGTTTTTTTTGTGGGATCCCGCATTCGCAAGTCCGTTTCCTCCATATGTGCGGGAATTCCTCGATTTTGCCGGATCCCCTTTTGGTTGGCGTGAAGCACTTCTGCCGACTTCCATTTCCTGCTTCCACGCGTAGCCGCCGCCGCCGCCACAAATCCCCATCGCTAGGTGCCGCCTCCGGCTGCTCCATGCCGCATCCACTCCACCAACTCTCGGCAACGGGGGTGACCTTTTGCACACGCGGCTCGCCGCCGGCGGCGGCGCCATGGATCCGCGCGGGAGCTCGGCGCTTGAGCTCTTTCCTTGTAGATCCGGGAATTCCGCCTACTCTGACCGAGGCGCCTCGAGGGAAGAGGGCGGCGTGGCGCTGCTTCGGCCGGGTGGAGAAGAAGGGGGCTGCGCGGCGTCGGGCAGCGGGAAGGAGAAAGGGGCTGCTCCGCATCGGCCGGCGGGAGGAGAAAGGGCAGCGCGACGTGGTTTGTTCCGGCGAGGTATGTAGGGGTGATGCTCATTCCGGATAGTGCTCAATTTTGGCCCGGATTGGGTTCGGGTGAAGCTCATTCCAGCTTGTGTGCACATTGTAGATGGATTTGAGTTCTTCCTCATCATCTTCGCCTGACGATTCGGACATAGAAGATTTGATCCTCGACGACGATGATGAGAATCTAGTGTTCTTGCATCTCGTCGACGAATTTGAGCCGGGGCCACCGAAAAAGCGGCATGGGTCGACGATCGGCCGGCTATGCATTCCCCGCAACCGAGATCTTGGCGGCAAAATGCACATGAAGGACTACTTCGCAAGGTACCGACATATCCGGCTCACCTCTTTCATAGGCGATATCGAATGCATAGGTCACTTTTCATCTGCATCGTCGAGGCTTGCTGTCGTTTCTTCACTCGGCGTAGGAATGCCGTCGGGTTGATTGGTTTTAGTGCATATCAAAAAAATCGGCGGCGATGAGAGTGATTGCATATGGTGTTTCGGCCGATTATGCGGATGAATATCTCCGCATTGGCGAGGATACCACCATCAAAAGTGTCTGTGCCTTTGCGAAGACAATAATCCAAGTTTTTTGCCTGGAGTATCGTCGCGCTCCAAACGAAGATGACGTAAAGAAGCTCATGGTAATGAACGAAGCAAGGGGATGGCCGGGCATGCTAGGTAGTATAGATTGCATGCATTAGAGGTGGAAGAACTGCCTGGTGGCTTGGGCAGGGCAATACACAGGCCACAAACGCAAACCCACCATTGTGCTTGAAGCCGTGGCCTCACATGATCTGTGGATTTGGCATTGCTTCTTTGGTTTGCCGGGGTCTCTAAATGATATCAACGTTTTGCCACGGTAACAGTTATTTGCTCAGCTAGCTAGTGGCAAAGCTCCAGCTTGCAACTATACCATTTAACGGTCATGACTATACCATGGGGTATTATCTTGCCGGCGGTATTCATCCATCATGGTCTATATTTGTCAAGAACATTTGTTGTAATGATGATTACTGGTGTATTGTCAGTTGTTTGATTATTTATATATTCGTATGTTGAATTTATTTTAGTTTCCATTCGGTGGATATTATGAAATGTGCAATATTTTTTATGTTTATGAACAATTTACGGTGCGGCGAGCGTTTCGGCCGAACAGATCCCGCAAAACATTTACGGGATGCGTTTGCGGAATCTTTTCGGCTGGAGCGCTCGTTGCACCGTAAAGACAATTTGCAGAAGTCCTTGTACGCTTTTTGTGGGCCGCGCGTTTGCGGGATCGGCTAGAGATGCTCTAATAGAGTACAAGATCACATTTTCCTTTTTACTAGAAGAGAATACCCGGTTGCGGACTTGATTGTATGATTCATAAAACTGTTGAATTAATAAAATATTATATTAACTAAAATTCTAAAAAAATGTATATTTTATACTCCGTTCTATCTATATTACTTGTCTTGATTTGTCAGATACGGACGCATGTTGGATTGGAGGGAGTATTATATTTGATTATTGTACGGTTAAAAATATTTATTGAACTTAAGTGGCATAATATAATGAAAAAAATCCAATGCAAGTTGAGTGAACCTTTGATAAGGTGGCATGTGTGGCCTGGTGAGATGTGGGCATGAGATCAAATAATGAAAAAAAATCACATGCATGTTATGGTGGACCTTTGATAAGGTGGCTTATGTGCATGTCAAAGGATTAACTATTTTAGGTATACAATAGCATAGTTCTACCTAATATACGTCCAGTGCACATTGATATTAGACGGGATATTAAATGATTGTTAATTACATGTCTAGCACTGACATTAATATTAGGAATAGTGATATTAAGAATCACAACTAATATTACAACCAAACACACTGCAAGGGTCGACTGTGTTTACTCGGTGTACTAACAACAATAAAGTGAGTCTACGTGGATTTATATGACAATGATATGTCACCTTATACCCGATAGACATAGGGCATACGTTTACTTGCTAGACAAATAAGAGCATTTCCAAAGGCAAGTATCAAAAACCTTCCCCTTATATGTGTGGACAACAAACGGTATGACGCTTCTTTTGTCCTCTGCTCCAACAACAATACCCATTTCTTCTTCCCAAATCCGTTCGACATGCATGGGCATAGGACGTAGATGACACAATAGATACAACACATAGTTCAAATTGACAAAGGACATAGAACATAGGACAAGTTGATACAACATACATAGTTGAATGACATAGGACACAGAAGTAGGACAACACATAACTCAATTTGACATAGGACATAACAGTAGGACAAGCTACACTTCACTTGCGTTTTCCGAAGTGCAAGTAAATGAAGGTGTCGGTGAACTTGTGACTCGGTGGGTGCTTTATAATATAAAGCGGGGGAAACCCTTTTTCAGTAATGAAGGTGTCGTAGGGGTAGTTAGAGTCCTCATCTTCCTCCTCTTGGAGCCCGACGTGTACTCGGGCAGAGCGAGATTTTTCGTCAACGATGACTTTGGATCAGGTGGCTTTTTCGATGAGAAGCCTCAATCCCTCTCGGAGCATGCATTATTCCATTGTTAGCGGCGAGCATCGGACTCCTACTTGATGAAGGACTAGTGGAGAAACCCATGGACCACCACGTCATCCTCGAGGGAGGACAACACATGCACCAGAGCAAAAGAGGAGGACGCACCGCCGCCACCTCTGAACATCCGCACGAGATGGATCTGCTTTAGCGAGATGGACGCACCGCCGCCACCTCTGAACACAACACGCTTCATTGACTTTTTTGGCATATGCTTTTTAGGGGGTTGCTACTCAACTGCATTCAAGTTCTATGAAAGGTTCAATACATACGAAATCAGGAGGCTAAGTGGCCAAAAATGCCGCCCCAAATTAAGAGTACCAACTAATTCAGAAAGCTATGAGCCCCCCAATTCTTCTACCTTATCTCATGATCAAAAAGGCAGATTTTAAAGTCTTTTATATTCTCTTTGATATCGTCTATAACTTTGGAACTTTCACCCAAATATGGCCTCTTCAGATGATGCACCGTGGCCATGCAATCAGTTGCCACCTAGACCTTTCTCAAATTAAGACCTGACGCTAGAGCTAATGCTTGATGAAATGCCATGGCTTCTAAGATCTCGGATGTCACTTGGTCCTCTACCACGACCGCCGAAGCGCCTTGCAAAATGTCATGCTCGTTCCTATAGACAGCTGCATAAGCTTCCTTGTCAAAAAAAATTAACATTGTTGCGTCCACCACCAGTTTAGCACAACCCTGCAAAGGAGACGTCCAAGTCCTTCTTCCTTGATTTGGCCCGACCTTAAGATTTCAAGTGTTTTCCATGCCTTGGCAGGGATCAAAGCAAGGTCATTCAAGTATTTCTCAACAAAACAGGAAGTCAAAAATGGTGATTGATACTCCTGTTCATGGATGGCCTTTCGTTGTGCCCACCAAATAGCCCATAGTGTCACCAGAATTTTCAAAAACTCCTCCCCCTTTGTTGATTCCATCATCTCGAGAAGCCATAGTTTTGCATCCGGGATATTGCATGTGATGATGTGCTCGAAAAGATCCTCATCCAAAACTGACCAAATACACTTCGCCATGTTGCAGTTTATTAGTGCATGCCGACAGTCATCCATCGGCCCGTTGCATATCAGGCACCTTAGAATCAGACATGTTCCTATGGTGTTGAAACGACTCGGTTGGGACTGAATTTCTAGCCAAGCGCCACCCAAATTGCCTGATTTTCCCCGAAACTGTATCTTTCCATAGCTCCTTGCATTGATCCTGGATTGCACAGCTGTGTTAGACGGAGTCGATCAGTCTTCCAGCCAAACTTCTCTCCTCCTCTTCGTGTCAATAAGAAGATAATATGCGGACCAGACAATATAGATCCCTATCCGCTCGTAATTCCACACCCATCTATGTTTAGTATTACGTAAAGTCAAAGGGATTTCCAACACAACCGAAGCATCAATTGGCCGTAGATGTTCACAAACGAGTTGTTTGCCAAATGATACATCTCCAATGTATTTATAATTTATTAAGTATTCATGCTATATTTACATCAATTATATATGGTTTTGGTGCACTTTTATATTATTTATATAGAATAACTTATTAATCTAGTGCTCAGTGTCAGTTCTTTTTTTTGCATGTTTTTGTTCTACAGATCAATATCTGGAAAGGTCAAAACACCCCAACAATTTAATAATTATTCTTTATGGAACATATGTGATTTCTAGATGAAGGTATCAACGCAAAACAATGCCCGGGGGCTCCACAAGGGTAGGTGGGGCGGCCACCCCAGGCTGCGCCATGGGCCCTTGTGGGCATCCCATAAGTCGGTTGGTGCCCTACTTTCGCCACAAGAAAACTAACTTCTAGAGAAAAATCCCCTCAAAATTTCAGCCCGGTCGGAGTTACGGATCTCCAGCTATAAAAAAGTAGTGAAAGGCCAAAAAACAATTGCGAAACAAAGAAGAAAACAGCGAGCAATCCAATCTCGGAGAGGCTCTCACCCCTCCGGACGCCATGGAGGCCATGGAACAGAGGGGGGAACCTCTCCTCATCTATGGGGGAGGCCATGGAGGAGCAAGCCGGAGGGAAGCCTCTCTCCCTTTTCTCCCGGCGGCGCCGGAGTGCCACCGAAGAAACCAACACCACAATGATCGTTTTCATGAATGTCGTCATCTTCCTCATCTCTTTTCAGTGGTCCACTCTCCCACAACCCGTTGTAGTCTCCTACTTGAACATGGTGTTTTGGTGCTATGAATTATTATCTAATGATTTGTGTCACCACTATTGTTTTTAGTATAATTTTGTTGTCCTATGGGTTGATGAATTGTTATGATTGGTTTAAATTCCATATGGTTATGTTACTGTCCTTTGGTGACCATCATATGAGCGCGATGGATCACACTACAGGGGTAGGTGTATGTTGATAGGACTATGCATTGGGGGGGGGGGGGGGGGGAGAGCGGCTGAAACTTCTTGCTACCATAGAATTTGATACATACGGGATTGAAAGGGGGCCAATATATCTTAATATTATGGTTGGATTTTACCTTAATGAACTTGTTAGTAGTTGTGGATGCTTGCTAATAGTTCCAATCATAAATGCATAAAATTCCAAGTAAGGGATGGTACGCTAGTTGACGCCTCTCCAACATAAAACTTTGCCATAGGTCTATTAACTTAATCAATTGCCTAGGGACAATTCTGCACACCCTACCACCACTATTCCACACTCGCTATTTGTATTATAATGTATTATATTGTGATATATTTATTTAGGCAGTACTTACTTTTATGTTTATGTTCTTCATTATCTTGCAAAGCTATCCCTTTATACTCACTTTGTAGTTTTTATTTCTCGTTTCTAGATAAAAGCAGATGCTCGGTGTATGTAGGGTTATTTCAGTTGCAGTCAAGACCTGAGAGAATATTGATCTTATCTTTACCTCCTTGTGGTTCATATTTACCACTTCCATATTTGAAAAGTGTTACGATGTTTCCATGCACTTGAGGATTATCATCAAGCCACATCGATTCAGTTTTCATGTATACCCTTCCATTTGTTTATTTTGCCCTTTAACTCATGAACCCCAAATTATATTACATGTCAGCAAACCAACTTAGTTAATGATGCTTGCAATATTTCTTCATTATGTGCAAATGATTTTTGAGGAAAAGATAAATTTTGAACACTCGTGTTAATCAATCATTAATTTTCTTCCTCATAATTAAGTTTGACACGAGGTGCTCCATTTTCAATGCAAGTAATAAGATGCAATCACACCATAATAAATGCCTTGGTGCATCGTGTGCTCCCATATAACATACTCCCTCCTTTCCGGTTTATAGGGCTCAATTCAAAAATCTCACCAACCAAGATAGATGGTGAGTGGTGGAATACTTTTTGTAATTTGCAAAAGCACCCAATTAATGCTCTTATTTTCCTCAAAAGTTATGTTTACCAATGTATTAATTGCAATGCATGCATGCATAAAGTACATGCATTGGTCAATTTTCTCTTAATACTTGCATGCAATGATTTAATGCACCTTGGAATCTGAACATGTGATGAGAAATAACCAAATTGAGCCTTATAAAATGGAAAAACTTAAATTTTGAGATAAGCCCTATAAACCGGAAAGGAGGGAGTATCTCACCCTTCTTAAAACACAAGGATATAAGCTTAGGATGCATTTCTAAGCATATATCTCACATACTTACTCTGCTTTTAAATATAGTGCATATTTTTTTCAAAGTCAAAATTTATGAGTCTTGATCAAATTTCTAGAAAAATATCAACATCTTCATTGCAAAATGAGAAAAATGTATTTTCATGATGGATCTAGTGATGCTGATTTGTTGTCATGGATGGTGATTTTTTTCAGCAACCTTGATCAATGGTTAAAAGTTAGCTTTTACACAAAATAAATATGCAATATTGTTGAAATAGAGTGAGTATATTTCTGGAATAATAACAACACATCTTTGCATTTTTTTATTACACAACAAATCTAGGTCCTCTTCTATGGCCGCATATTCCAATTAATGTCATCACGCAATGCTCTGCAACGCTCTCATCCATAGTCAACAAACCATTCCCCCACTCTTCCTCCATTGCTTAAGCAATTCTCCCATAGAAAATTCTCTCTTCCTCCTAAAAATGAACAATAACATGTGCTAGTTCCAGGACCGTGAAGTAACAGTATTTTTCTTTTCTTCTGCGCAGTCGTTAGATCCGCCCCCAGGTGAGATTTTGGAGTAGATAGTAACATCACACATATCTAAATAAAATAGATGATGTGGCAAGCAATAAACGAAGAAAGAGAGGCATGTGATAACATAGCTAGTTACTACTAGTATGAGTAACATCACACATATCAAGGCAAGATGAGTCTATAGCCTAATAAATTTAGTGTTGCATGTAACTATACATATGTTACTCCCCACTATAGAGGTAGTAACATAGAGTAGTAACATGACCATGTTACTACTCTATGTTACCCATTGTGGCTAGTCTTAGACTACCCACAGTAGGAGTAACATATGTAGTAACATCACACATGTCTAGATAAAATAGATGATATGACAAGCAATAAATGAAGAGAGGAAAGTGGTAACATAGCTAGTTACTAGCAGTATGAGTAAAATCACACATATCAAGACAAGATGAGTCTATAGCCTAATAAATGAAGTGTTGCATGTTACCACACATATGTTACTCCTCACTATAGAGGTAGTAATATAGACTAGTAACATATGCATGTTAGTAGTCTATGTTACTATCCATTGTGGCTAGCCTTAGAGCCGGCGCATCACACACCAGTGCCCCTGAAGCTTTTCTTCATGGTATCTCTTTATCTCTCATCTCTTCATTTAAATGCTAGTATTTTTTCTTGCATTTTCTTCATTTCTCTTCGTCCCTGGTTCTAGGTTCCTTTAGAGCAACAGTTGCTCTTATTTCTTCCTCATGCTCTCTTCCTATATTCCTTTCTCTGGTCTCTTCTCTCTTTTGCATATCGGTAACCATGCCCCCTTCGACATAGCGTCGGCCATCTGACTCTTTTGTTGCAGATACGTCGGTTTTTCCTTTTTCCTTCCGCTAGGCCATTGATATTGGTTGTGTTTATCTTAGCTATGCAGAGGCCGGGTGTTGCTCATTATGCTTTATATCTGTTTCATGCTATATTTTAAGTTAATAAAATCATTATCAAAAAAATATGTAACAGGGCCTAAAACATACCCATACCACTCTCTCAGGACAAGAAAGGGCCTCGCCGTCACCATTTTATTGAAAACACAAATGACCTATCAAGTCTCAACACAGCTGGTACGGAATAAAGACTATTCCACCTTGTTACTTAAATTACCTTCGCATAAATGACATTAACCCCAACTACAATTGTTAGGTGACTCGCTAACTCTTGATTTGTTAGGCTTTGGTTTGTTTAATGTATGTTCTTGTCAGACCTTTGTTGAATAACTAATACTGCTAATATGATTGCGTGCATCGCTCGATGTAGAGGTCGGGGCTTGATCCCCTTTTCCGGATAACTAAATCTTGCTTTGCAAGTAGATGAGCGAATTCAAAAAGATGTTCGAGTCAAGCTGAGATTATGTCCCGGCCCGTGTTATTGAATGAGACTAAGGACAGTGCCACTTTATTTCTTTGGTATTATTCCATTTACCCTGTATTTAATCTTTTCTTCCTGGATAATATATTTAATTACTACCTAATCAATAGATAACACGGTCGCACAGATATAAGAGTTGCTTATCTCCAGGAGCCAAATATCAATGTCCCTGCTTTATAAGGTTCTGATAGCCGCATTGACTTGCACTAAAAATTCATAAAGACAAGCACCCAAATTTCAAAAGATAAAATAAAAGCGGTACTAGTCAGGAACCACATGCAACCTGCTCATGGCCATGATAGATAGTTATTAGCCTTCATTTAGTGGGACTTCAAAACAAAAATAAAAGAAACAAGGAAACAATGCATCTGCTTCTAGACAACCCATGTTATAAAAGATGGATATGGTATCATAGACCAAACATTATGATACCATCACCTATAGTTCTTGCAAAACGGAAGAGAGGAAGGAAGAGAGAAAAACAAGTCGATTCCCATGGTCTGATCTAGTCTTCGAATGAGAGCAAAATTGCAACTCATTGCGGGATTGAGAGACATGAGGAATGGCTCGTGCATGTCTTGGTCATCATGACCTTCTCCTTTCTCGTCGTTGTTCACATCTAGTGAACTCCGATCAAATGTTGTTTTAATCCCGGGGACGTCTCATTGGGCTCAAGGTACAGACTTTCGGGTTTTTGGGTAAAGGAAGCTATGGAATGGGGTCATGTAGTTTAGGTTGAGATCCGTACCACATGTTTAACTTACGGTACTAGAGTGTCACGGTATTTAAGAAATAGAGAATATCATCGGATTTATTCTATCTTGTCTTGTACCAACAAGGTCCATGTACTGTATGTATATACGCCCACGAGGCTCATCAATAGAACAACAATTCCACTGGCCTCCTCCCTAATCATTGACACCGACCTTGATGATTGCCTCGATCGCGTCATCATTTTCGTCCTGGCACACCACTGCTTCCCTGACTATACGACTCTTCTTGCACCTGCAACTCCACGTGCGGCTACCTCAACACCGGCAACTCTTTGCTTTTTTCATTTTTTTCCCTTGTCCTTGTTCTTCTTTTTTCTCCTGCTTTGGTTAAAAAAATTCAAATCTGTGAATATTTCCAATTCGTCAACTCTTTTGAAATTAATGAAACCTTTTTTAGACCCGTGAACTGTTTTGTTTTTTATTCACGAACATTTTTGAATCCGTGAACTTTTCCAAATCTGTGTTTTTTTTAGAATTTTATGCATTTTTTGAATTCACGGATATTTTTCAAATTCCATTTTTTAATTCATAATTTTTTTTAAATTGACGAACATTTTAAAATTTACAAACTTCTTTTGAATTCACGAAATTTTTGTACTCACAATCTTTTTTCAAATTCATGAAGTTCTTTTAATGTCCAAAATTTTTATACGATGTTTTTCCTGGGAGAAGTCAACCGTGCCCAGCCAATCAGGAGTGATGGTGCCATGTCATCAATTCACTCCAAAGTTCCCGCGACCAAATCGGGAGTGACTGCAGTGAGGCGACTGAATCACACAAGCAACCAACGTGAGGAGCATACTGGGCCGCAGCCCGTTAGCATCAGCACGTCGCAGGTTGACTCCCTGATTCTAAAGGTGCCGGACAGCAAAATCACTAATTAAGGGGTACCCGTTGCAAAGGTCACTCACACTTTCTCCGGTATTGATAAGTGGCGCATTGCATGTGCGTCACTTGTCGCAACCTGTGAGATTTTCTCGTCCTTTGTAGATTTATTCTTTTAAAACATTTTATCTCTTGAACCGTGCGTCCAAATCAAGAACTGTTTTCAGCGGTGGATTTCTCATGTCAAGATCTTTGAAATTAGATCCCGTGTTAATAGGTTTGGATGGTGTTTTTTTCACAAAAAACCCAAGAAAAATGAGAATAAAAACCCAAAACCAAAAAAGTAACCAAAATAATGAAAAACAAAAAAGATAAGAAACTAGGTAAAATCCGGAATCAGAAAAAGGAACCTGAAAGCACAATAGTGCTCACTGGTTTGTTTTTATTCACGAACATTTTCAAATCTGTGAACTTTTCCAAATTTGTGTTTTTTTTCTGAATTTTATGTATTTTTTCAATTTCACAAACTTTTTTTAATTCATGGATATTCTTCAAATTCCATTTCTTCTGAATTTGTGAATTTTTTAAATCGATGAACATTTTAAAATTTACAAACTTATTTTGAATTCATGAAATTTTTATACTCACAATCTTCTTTCAAATTCATGAAGTTCTTTTAATGTCCAAAAAAATTTATACGATGTTTTTCCTGGGAGAAGTCAACCGTGCCTAGGGTCATCAATTCACTCCAAAGTTCCCGCCACCAAATCGGGAGTGATTGCAGTGAGGCGACCGAATCGCAGAAGCAACCAACGTGAGGAGCATACTGGGCCACAGCCCGTTAGCGTCAGCACATCGCAGGTTGATTCCCTAATTCTAAAGGTGCCGAACATCGAAATCACTAATTAAGGGGTATCCGTTGCAAAGGTCACTCGCACTTTCTCTGGTACTGAGAAGTGATGCGCTTCACTTGTCGTAACCTGTGAGTTTTTCCCGTCCTTCGTATATTTATTCTTTTAAAATATTTTATCTCTTGAACCGTGCGTCAAAATCAAGAACTGTTTCAGCGTTGGATTTCTCACGTCAAGATCTTCGAAACTAGATCCCATGTTAATAGGTTTGGATGGACTTTTTTCACACATAAAAACGAGAAAATGAGAATAAAAACCAAAAAGTAACCAAAATAATGAATAACAAAAAAAGATAAAAAACCAGGTAAAATCAGAAAAAGGAACCCGAAAGCACAATAGTGCTCTCCCCCCTTTTTTGAAGTACAAATGTGTTTTTCTTTTCTTTTTGGAAGCATTATTGTGCTTCTCACGAAATCACAGGCTGTGCTTTTACGTTTTCAGGAAGCATAGTTGTGCTTCTTATGAAAACATAAGTTGTGCTTTTTCCTTTTTTGAGGAAGCAAAACTGTGATTTTCCTTTTTCGGAAAACACATCTGTGTTTTTCTAGGAAGCACATATCTAATTTCCCTTTTTCGTAAAGCATAATGTGGCGGTGTTATGCACGGGGGTGGCTCACCCAGAGGGGTGCCCAGCTTCGGGCTCCATCAGGGCCCGCAAGGCCCAAGACGGAGGCGAAACCCCAAGGAGGGCGCCGAAGACATTCTTATCTACCAAGACAAGGGTGGCGGCGGAGGAGATCACATCTGCCTCTCTGTAAACCCTAGCCCCCTCTCTATATAAGGAGAGGTTTGGAAACATTCATGATCGGATCTCTAGTAGCAACTCTCGGTAGCAATCTCATACATCATTATAACCCTTTTGTACGAGGTATCGCTCCACCATGAATAATCAAAGCAAGCGGGATGTAGGGGTTTACTCTGCCGAGGCCCAAACCTCAGTAAATTCTTCATGTGATCTCCGATCTAAGACTTTCAGCTGCGTTTGGGCCCCTACCGAGGGATCTGACAGTATTTTGCACCGTCACAATATGCTTCTCGTGGAAGTACATATTGTGTGTTTCCCTTTTTCGAGGAAGCGCAGTTGTGCTTTTCCCTTTTCGGAAAGCATAGTTGTGCTTCTCGTGGAAGCATATGTGTGCTTTTCTCTTTTCGAGAAGCCCGGTTGTACTTCTCGCAGAAGCACATATTGTACTTATCACTGCAAAGCACTGCTAATTTGCAAAAAAAATGCATTTTCCACTAAAACCTAGGGAAAACTAAGTAAAAGCTAAAAAACCAAAATAAGCACTAAAAACACGTGAAATAAAAACCGAAATCCTGGCGGTGCACCCAGCGTGCGACATGCGGTTGCGGCTGGGTCCACAACTTAGGGGTGGAAAGTGGTAGCGGATAATCTGAAATATCCGATTTTCGTATCCGAGAAAATGCCTATTCGTATCCGAAACATCCGCATCCGAACCAAAATGGAAATGGAAATTATCCTTATCCGAATTTATTAAACTAATAAAAAATAAAATATGGTAGGACATTTTGACACAAATATGGATATGGAAGTGGATATATCCGTATCCGGATAAGATTATGGGGGTAATTTTTAAAATTCGGGCCCCAATATTCCAATTATCCAACATAAAAGCCAAATAAGTGGTCAAATTTTACTCTTTGTATGATTAAACTTAGAAATTATTATGCATTAGAATAGTTTTATTCATAAACCTATTTATCATTGACTTATTGTATGTCACAAGTTGATTATTTCATGTCACATAGCTATTGACTAATTTATTTAAGCAATATGTTAATATTATTCATATCCGTTCCGAATCAAAAAAACATCCAATACGTATCCGTATTCGAATAACATCCGAGCCGCACCCATATCCGATAACATCCGTATTTGGATTCGTATTCGTTTTGAAAATATGAAAATGGAAGTGGTAAAAGCACTATTCAATCTGCATCTGATCCGTTTCCACCCCTACCACAACTTGGCGCACTCACATACATAAAAAAGTGACCTTTATAGGAGCCCTCCAAAGGATACCCTTAATTAGTTGCTCCTTCCAAACAAGATCTCGTGGAAGGAAAGTGGTCTCTGGCCAGCTGGAAATAACGAACTTGGGTTGCTCACGCCTCTTTGTCTCGCGCACCTCGTGGTCAATGAAGAGGTGTGTGTACTTATGACATTTGTTGCCAAAGGCTGACTAATTTCGTGAGAGCTATATCTCGCTTCATGTGAAATGGAAGTTGTTCTCGCTTCACGCACAACGCGAGCGGGTCAGCCCATTAGCTTAGGACTCGCCTGCATTTGATTCGCTCGTTGTAGGTTTTTTCTTTGGTCCTTTTGTTTTTTCACTGGTTTTTTTAGGATCGTTTTTTCACTGGTTTTATTTGGTATAACTTTAGTTATTTTTTGTTTTTCACTGGTTTCTTCATTGCTTTTACAGTTTATACATATTTTCTGTTTTTTCTTTGTTTTTCTTCGTTTTTTTGGTAGTTTCGTTTTTCTTCGTTTCATTTTTTGTTTCTCTTAGCTTTTTTTTTGGCCAGTTTTTGGTTTTTTTCTTCTTCTTTATTCCCTGGTTTTCTTTTCCCCCCTGTTTTCTTTTTTTCTTATTTTCTTCCTTATACTTTTGTTTTCTTTATTTCTTTCTGGGTTTTCGTTAATTTATTTTGTTTCTTTGCTTTTATTTTTTTGTCTTCTTTCATTGGGTTTTTCAATACTCTCTACTTTTTATCATCCATATTTGGAACCTAAAGCCAAAACGGAAAAGAATGGTAAACGACTATAAGCTGACGACACATGTAGTACTTTGCCCGTGGCGCTTCTGAAGATATTGATCTGTTGCTGGAGTTTCTGCGACATCCTCTGTGAGCAGCTCGTGCTATCCGCGGCTATTGTTTCACCATTTTTCAGCTAAAAGTTCACGATCGATTTTGAGCTACTGCCACTCTTGTTCAGACCAATTAGTACATGTGCTATTCATATTATTGTTGTGTTTGTCGTGCTATGCCCAAATAGGAACCTGAACTTTTATTTGCATGGGGATACCTGTCAATCCGAGCACCACGATTTGATGAATCATTGCGAGCTATAACCGTGAGGTTTACTAGGTAGACAGTCTCTAGTCAAAATACTAGAATGTCTTTTTTTTTGCGGGTGAAAATATTACTGTCTATTTCGAATTTCTGCTCTTATTGGATTTTTTTGCGGGTGAAAATACTACTGTCTATTTTGAAAATCTTTCTGTCTTATTGGATTTTCAATGTGACAGAACAAGTAATGGTAATCATCAAGGTTTATCAAGCTGGACAGAATGCATAGACGATATGAAAAAGTATGCCTCAATTATTTTCTATTTTCCTTTGGCCTTGCGGCCTTGCGCCATCCTAATTGGACACAGGTCCCTAACTGTTTCTCTAATGACACTCTTGATACAAGATTAGATAATATTCTGTTGGTCATCACAATAGACACAAATATGATTCAAACATTTAAATTCAAGCAACTAATATCAAGTAGTACAATTGATTTAGCTCCAAAGGACCGGTAAGCGTTGTTTGGGACCCGCCAAAATTCAAAGAAGGATCTGTTTGATTTAGGTCCAAGGGACCGGTAGTCATTGTTTGGGACCAGATGAGAACGGAAGGCGGATCCGTTGAAATTAGCTCCAAAGCACCGACAACAGCCATTTATGGAACTGTCGAGAACAACGATGGAGCCGATGGATTTAGGTCCAAGGGACCGCTAGTTGTTGTTCAAGAACTAACGAGAATCGAAGACGAACCCGTTAGTATTAGCTCCAAAGTACCAACAACCACCATTTATGGAACCTTCGAGACATCGATGGAGCCAATGGATTTAGGTCCAAGGGACCGGTAGTCATTGTTCGGGAACTGATGAGAATCAAAGACGTATCCGTTAGAGTTAGCTCCAAAGCACCGACAACCGCCATTTATGGAACCGTCGAGAACAACGATGGAGCTGATGGATTTAGGTCCAAGGGACCGGTAGTCATTGTTCAAGAACTGATGAGAATTGAGGACATGTCCATTAGAGTTAGTTCCAAAGCACCGACAACCGCCATTTATGGAACCTTTGAGAACAACGATGGAGGCAATGGATTAGGTCCAAGGGATAAGTAGTCGTTGTTCGGGAACTGATGAGAATCAAAGACGGATCCGTTAGAGTTAGTTCCAAAGCACCTATAACCGCGATTTATGGAACCATCGAGACAATGATGGAGTCGGTGGATTTAGGTCCAAGGGACCGGTAGTCGTTGTTCGAGAAATGACGAGAATCGAAGACGGATCCGTTAGTGTTAGCTCCAAAGCACCGACAATCGCCATTTATGGAACCTTCGAGAGAACGATGGAGCCAATGGATTTAGGTCCAAGGGACTGGTAGTCGTTGTTCGGGAACTAATGAGAATCAAAGACGTATCCGTTTGAGTTAGCTCCAAAGCACCGACAACCGTCATTTATGGAACCGCCAAGAACAACGATGGAGCCGATGGATTTAGTTCCAAGGGACCGGTAGTCGTTGTTCGAGAAGTGACGAGAATCGAAGATGGTTCCGTTAGAGTTAGCTCCAAAGCACCGACAACCTCCATTGATGGAATCTTCGAGAACAACGATGGAGGCAATGGATTTAGGTCCAAGGGGGTAGTCCTTGTTCGAGAACTGGCGAGAATCAAAGACGGGTCCATTAGAGTTAGCTCCAAAGCACCGACAAATGCCATTGATGGAACCTCCGAGAACAACGATGGAGGCAGTGGATTTAGGTCCAAAGGACTAGTATTCGTTGTTCGGGAACTAATGAGAATCAAAGACGGATCCGTTAGAGTTAGTTCGAAAGCACCTATAACCACAATTTATGGAACCGTCGAGAACAATGATGTAGCCGATGAATTTAGGTCTAAGGGATCAGTAGTCGTTTACGAGAACTGACGAGAATCAAAGACGGATCCGTTAGTGCTATCTCCAAGGCACCGACAATCTCCATTTATGGAACCTTCAAGACAACATGGAGCCAACGGATTTAGGTCCAAGGGACTGGTAGTCGTTGTTCGGGGACTAATGAGAATCGAAGACAAATCCGTTAGAGTTAGTGAAGGAAATATGCCCTAGAGGCAATAATAAAGTTATTATTTTATATTTCCTTATATCATGATAAATGTTTATTATTCATGCTAGAGTTTTATTAATCAGAAACTTGATACATGTGTGGATACTTAGACAAAACACCGTGTCCCTAGTAAGCCTCTACTAGACTAGCTCGTTAATCAAAGATGGTTAAGTTTCCTAACCATGGACATGAGTTTTCATTTGATAACGGGATCACATCATTAGGAGAATGATGTGATGGACATGAACCATCCGTTAGCTTAGCATATTGATCCTTCAGTTTTATTGCTATTGCTGTCTTCATATCAAATACATATTCCTTCGACTATGAGATTATGCAACTCCCGGATACCGAAGGAATGCCTTGTGTGCTATCAAATGTCACAACATAACTGGGTGATTATAAAGATGATCTACAGGTATCTCCGAAGGTGTTTGTTGAGTTGGCATAGATCGAGATTAGGATTTGTCACTCCGAGTATCGGAGAGGTATCTCTGGGCCCTCTCGGTAATGCACATCATAAGAAGCCTTGCAAGCAATGTGACTAATGAGTTAGTTGCAGGATTATGTATTATGGAACGAGTAAATAGAATTGCCAGTGACGAGATTGAACTAGGTATGAAGATACCTACGATCGAATCTCGGGCAAGTAACATACCAATGACAAAGGGAACAACGTATGTTGTCATTACGGTTTGACCGATAAACAACTTTGTAGAATATGTAGGAGCCAATATGAGCATCCAGGTTCCGCTGTTGGTTATTGACCGGAGAGGTGTCTCTGTCATGTCTACATAGTTCTCGAACCCGTAGGGTCCGCACGCTTAACGTTCGATGACGATTTAGTATTATATGAGTTATGTGATTTGGTAACCGAATGTTGTTCAGAGTCCCGGATGAGATGACGAACATGACGAGGAGTCTCGAAATGGTCGAGAGGTAAAGATTGATATATAGGACAATAGTATTCGGACACCGGAAGTGTTCCGGAGGGTACCGGGTACATATCGGGTCACCGGAAGGGGTTCCGGGCACCCCCGGCAAAAGATATGAGCCTAATGGGCCAAGAGGGGAAACACAGCAGCCAGTAGGGGCTGCTGCGCCCCCCATATGGGCCGAACCATAGGAGAAGGAAAGAGGGGAAGAGAGAAGGAAGGGGAGGGATTCGGCCTCCCCCTTCCTTCCCTCCTCCCTCCTTCCCCCTCTGGAACTGATGGAAGGGGGGAGGCCGAATCGGGGAGGCGCCCAAGTAGGATTACTCCTACTTGGGGCGCCCCCTTGCTGCTCCCCTCCCTCTCCCACCTATATATACATGGGGAGGGGGCGCCTAGAACATACACCAACAATTCTTAGCCGTGTGCGGCGCCCCCATCCACAGATTACACCCTCGGTCATATCTTCGTAGTGCTTAGGCGAAGCCCTGTGCATATCACTTCACCATCACCATCACCACACCATCGTGCTGACGGAACTCATCTATTTCCTCGACACATTGCTGGATAAAGAGTTCGAGGGACGTCATCGAGCTGAACGTGTGCAGAACTCGGAGGTGACGTACGTTCGGTACTTGATAGGTCGGAACGAGAAGAAGTCTGACTACATCAACCACGTTGTCAAACACATTCGCTTTTGGTCTATGAGGGTAAGTAGACACACTCTCCCCCTCTCGTTGCTATGCATCTCCTTGATAGATCTTGCGTGAGCGTAGGAAAATTTTGAAATTGCATGCTACGTTTCCCAACAGTGGCATCCGAGCCAGGTCTATGCGTAGATGATATGCACGAGTAGAACACAAAGAGTTGCGGGCGGTGATCGTCATACTTCTTACCACCAATTTATTATTTTGATTCAACGATATTGTTGGAAGAAGCGGCCCGGACCAACCTTACATGACCATGTTCATGAGGTCAGTTCCACCGACAGACATGCAACTAGTTTTGCATAAAGGTGGCTAGCGGGTGTCTGTTTCTCCTACTTTAGTTGAATCGAATTTGACTGCGGCCAGTCCTTGTTGAAGGTTAACAAAAAACTTGATAAATCACCGTTGTGGTTTTGATGCGTAGGTAAGAATGGTTCTTGCTAGAAGCCCATAGCAGCCACGTAAAACTTGCAACAACAAAGTAGATGACGTCTAACTTGTTTTTGCAGGTCATGTTGTGATGTGATATGGTCAAGACATGATATGCGTTATTGTATGAGATGATCATGTTTTGTAAAAGTTATCGGCAACCGGCAGGAGCCTTATGGTTGTCTCTTTATTGTATGAAATGAAAACGCCATGTAATTGATTTACTTTATCATTATGCGTTAGCAATAGTTGTAGAAGCAATAGTAGCGAGACGACCACGACGCAATGATGGAGATCAAGGTGTCGAGCCGGTGACGATGGAGATCATGAGGATGCTTTGGGGATGGAGATCAAAAGCACGAGATGATGATGGCCAGATCATGTCACATATTTTGATTGCATGTGATGTTTATCTTCTATGCATCTTACTTTGCTTATTACGGTGGTAGCATTATAAGATGATCCCTTAACTAAATTTCAAGGTATAAGTGTTCTCCCTGAGTATGCACCGTTGCGACAATTGTTCGTGCTGATACATCACGTGATGATCGGGTGTGATAGGCTCTACATTCACATACAACGGGTGCAAGACAGTTTTGCACATGCGGAATACTCGGGTTAAACTTGACGAGCCTAGCATGTACAGACATGGCCTCGAAACACTGGAGACTGATAGGTCGAACGTGAATCATATAGTAGATGTGATCAACATAGAGATGTTCACCCTTGATGACTACTCCATCTCACGTGATGATCGGACATGGTTTAGTTGATTTGGATCATGTATCATCTAAGTGGGAGTTCTTAAGTAATATGATTAATTGAACTTAATTTATCATGAACTTAGTCCTGATAGTTTTTGCATATCTATGTTATAGATCAATGGCCCGTGCTACTGTTCCCTTGAATTTTAATGCATTCCTAAAGAAAGCTAACTTGAAAGGTGATGGTAGCAACTACACGGACTGGGTCCGTAACTTGAGGATTATCCTCATTGCTACATAGAAGAATTATGTCCTTGATGCACCGCTAGGTGAAAGGCCTGCTACAGGAGCAGATGTTGATGTTATGAATGTCTGGCAAGCTCGATCTGATGACTACTCGATAGTTCAGTGTGCCATGCTTTACGACTTAGAATCGGGACTTCAAATACGTTTTGAACTTCATGGAGCATATGAGATGTTCCAAGAGTTGAAGTTAATATTTCAAGCAAATGCCCGAGTTGAGAGGTATGAAGTCTCCAACAAGTTCTATAGCTACAAGATGGAGGAGAATAGTTATGTCAGTGAACACATACTCAAAATGTCCGGGTATCATAATCACTTGACTCAGCTGGGAGTTAATCTTCCAGATGATAGTGTTATTGACAGAGTTCTCCAATCACTGCCACCAAGCTATAAAGGCTTCGTGATGAACTATAATATGCAAGGGATGGAGAAGACAATTTCCGAGCTCTTCGCAATGCTCAAAGTTGCGGAGGTAGAAATCAAGAAGGAGCATCAAGTGTTGATGGTTAAGAAGACCACTAGTTTCAAGAAAAAGGGCAAGGGAAAGAAGGGCAACTTCAAGAAGAATGGCAAGCAATTTGCCACTCCCGGTAAGAAGCCCAAAGCTGGACCCAAGCCTGAAACTGAGTGCTTCTACTGCAAAGGGACTGGTCACTAGAAGTGGAACTGCCCCAAGTATTTGGCGGACAAGAAGGATGGCAAAATGAACAAAGGTATATTTGATATACATGTTATTGATGTGTACCTTACTAATTCTCGCTCGTAGTAGTGCCTTGGTATTTGATACTGGTTCGGTTGCTCATATTTGTAACTCGAAACAGGGGCTACGGATTAAACGAAGATTGGCTAAGGACGAGGTGACGATGCGCGTCGGGAATGGTTCCAAGGTCGATGTGATCGCCGTCGGCACGCTACCTCTACATCTACCTTCAGGATTAGTTTTAGACCTGAATAATTGTTATTTGGTGCCGGGGTTGAGCATGAACATTATATCTGGATCTTGTTTAGTGCAAGACGGTTATTCATTTAAATCGGAGAATAATGGTTGTTCTATTTATATGAGTAATATCTTTTATGGTCATGCACCCTTGAAGAGTGGTCTATTTTTGTTGAATCTCGATTGTGGTGATACACATATTCATAATATTGATGCCAAAATATGCAAAGTTGATAATGATAGTGCAACATATTTGTGGCACTGCCATTTAGGTCATATTGGTGTAAAGCGCATGAAGAAACTCCATGCAGATGGACTTTTGGAATCACTTGATTATGAATCATTTGATACTTGTGAAACATGCCTCATGGGAAAGATGACTAAAAATCCGTTCTTCGGAACAACGGAGCGAGCCAATGACTTATTGGAAATAATACAAACCGATGTATGTGGTCCGATGAGTGTTGAGGTACGCGGCGGGTATCGTTATTTTCTGACCTTCACAGATGATTTGAGAAGATATGGGTATATCTACTTAATGAAACACAAGTCTGAAACATTCGAAAAGTTTAAAGAATTTCAGAGTGAAGTGGAGAATCATCATAACATGAAAATAAAGTTTCTACAATCTGATCGTGGAGGCGAATATTTGAGTTACGAGTTTGGCCTTCGTTTTAAACAATGTGGAATAGTTTCACAACTCACGCCACCTGGAACACCACAGCGTAATGGTGTGTCCGAACGTCAGAATCAAGCACTTTATTAGATATGGTGCGATCTATGATGTCTCTTACCGATTTACCACTATCGTTTTGGGGTTATGCATTAGAGACAACTGCATTCATGTTAAATAGGGCACCGTCTAAATACGTTGAGATGACACCATATGAACTATGGTTTGGCAAGAAACCTAAGCTGTCGTTTCTTAAAGTTTGGGGTTGCGACACTTATGTCAAAAGGCTTTAGCATGATAAGCTCGAACCCAAATCGGAGAAGTGCGTCTTCATAGGATACCCTAAGGAAACAATTGGGTACACCTTCTACCACAAATCCGAAGGCAAGATATTTGTTGCCAAGAATGGAAACTTTCTGGAGATGGAGTTTCTCTCGAAAGAAGTGAGTGGAAGAAGGAAAGTAGAACTTAATGAGATAATTGTACCTACTCTCGAATTGGAAAGTAGCTCATCACTGAAAACCGTTCCCGTGATGCCTACACCAACTAGAGAGGAAGCCAATGATGATCATCATGAATCTTCAGATCAAGTTACTACTGAGCCTCGTGGGTCAACCAGAGCACCATCCGCACCAGAGTTGTCGGAGTATTCTCGCGTCAGTTGGCAGGGGGTACCGCGAGTCGACAGATGCCACGAGGTGGCTTGAGGTGAGGGAAAGACTGCCGTGAAATATTCGGGGACGGGTATGCGAATAGCACGCGCTAGTTTACCTAGGTTCGGGGCTCTCCGGAGAAATAATACCCCTACTCCCGCATGTCTGAAAATATATGTGGTGTACATGGTGCAGTACAGAGTTGCTCCTGGAGCTGTATCTGAGATCAGTTCCACGGGCATCTGATCTCGTATATGAATGTGCATGGCATGCTCTAGTGGCCAAGTATGGCCATGCACTACAAAAAAAATACACTTCCGTGATGATACGTGTTTGTCACAGTAGGTCGCGTTTTTTGTCATGCATGTACATCCATGACGATTTTATGACAGAATCAAGATAGTCATACCTGTGTTGTCGTAGAAGTGTTCCATGACATTACCAAAATTATCATCATGGAAGTGTCCACTTCCATGACGATAAATCAGCGTCCGCAGTACTTTCGTCAAGGGTGACCGACACGTGGCATCCACCGTAACGGAATGCCGTTAAGCTATCGGGTCGGGTTTTGGATCCGATGACCCGTTAACAGCCCCGACCAATGGGGATTTTCACGTGTAAAATCATCATTGGCTGGAGGAAACACGTGTCGGCTCATCGTTGGGACAGATGTCATCCACTCATTGGATGTATATGCCTATGATACGTCGGCATGTGGCACGGCCCAACAGAGGCCCATTCCTGTGAAAAGGCCGACCCGTTTGACTTGGTCAAAAGGTGGCGACCCGGCCCATGGAAAGCCTGTTAACGGCTTGTTCGCATATAGCCCATTTACAGCCCTCTAACCCAAGGCCCGTTACGCCCTATCCGAATTAGGCCCGATGGCGTCATCTGGGCCACCCAATATGATTCCACCCATTTTCACTTCGGCCCATGTATGGCCCATGACGTCTTCGGCCCATATGAGGCCCTATGTAACTCTTGGCCTATTAACGGCCCGTGGTGAAACTGGTCCGTAATGAACAGTGTATCACTTTACACCCATTAACGGCCCGTGGTGAAACTGGCCCGTAATGAACAGTGTATCACTTTATATTAACGACCTGTTATTCCATTGGGCCATTTCTAGCCCATGTTATCTTTCGGCCTTCTCGGAGCCCATTTATTCTTGGGCTCATTTCCAGCATTCGTTTACTTACGGCCCATTACTGTCATTTTCTGCTTGCGGGCCAAATTCAGCATGTGGTTACAGTCGGCCCGTTTGTGGTCCGTTAATACGTTGGGCCGTTTTCATAGTGTCATGAAATACGGCCTATTAATGATGGCCCGTTATGGTCAGCCCATGAACGGACGATTCCAACTCTAGCCCGTTTACGGCCATAATGCGGCCTGTTATTTGCCCATGTTATCATACTGCCCGTATAAGGCCCATTGATGATACGACCCATAGAAGGCCCATTGTTTCTACGGCCCGTAAAAGGCCCATTGTTTCTACGGCCTGTAAAAGGCCCATTGTTTATACGGCCTGTAGAAGGACCACTGTTTCTATGGCCCGTAGGAGGCCCAGTGTCACTACAGTAAATATTAGCCCATGGTTATTGTAGCCTACTTTTAAAAAATAGGTTATTGCAGCCACTAGCAAACCGCGGAAAAAGAACTGCAATGACTACAAGCAAACAAATAAACAAGACAACAAGGAAATAAATAAGCAAGCAACTTACGCTAGGCTATCATGTCTATCACATATTACATGCATGGGCATGAAAGTTCGCCACCAGTGCAAATAAACGCGCCAACAAAAGAATATACAAAACTGAGAGCACTTCAGAAGGCACTAGGCCTGGCCAGGTCGCCCCCCCAAACAACTGAAGAAGCTAAGTAGACCTCAGTTGTGTCAACGATAGATGCATCAACACTAGATTTAAGGCATGATGGTGCGCACGACAGTCCTCTGACATCTTCATTGCATCTTTGACTTCAAGTCGGAGCTAAGCTGAAGCAAGCCTTTCCTCTTTAAGTTGAGACTGAAGAAGTCGAACTGATTGAGGCAGCTCGCACAGAGGTTGTCTCACACCTGCCGTGAGTAGCTTTAACTCACTGTCTTCATCAAGACAGACCTTGGGGTCATCTCGCTGTCCTCAAGATGGTTTGGCTCACTATCTTCCCTAAAGTTCTGCACGGCTTAAGAGATACGACTACGAAGAGAAACAAGGAGACACGTAACAGGTTTCACAATTATATAAGCAAATAAATGGATCTGTTTCAAGATAAGGAACATGTTTTTACAACTACAATTTGAAAGCTGGTAGTTGTTGCAAACATCCAATCAAATGTAAACAACAAAGCAAACAACGATTGGAGGAAATGATGCCTATCCAAATCTATACTAGAACAAAGTTTGAAGGCTTGAGAAGGATGAACTTACATTACATGTTAACACGGGCTGGACAAAGCCCTTCTCCATGTTGATGGAAGGATAATTCAATAAATTCCCCAAAGAAAATTCTTTATAAGCATTGCCATTATTCTACATTTTGCAAAGAGTAAATATAGATCAAATTATATTGGAAGAAACAGAGGAAAATGAAGCTCAGGTGCAGACTAATGATACATAATCAACTAGTAATTAATTAAGTACAGCGTTACAAGACAAAAGGGAGAGAGGTACTGACAAGAGCAATGCAGAGCCCATTATTGTTTTGAGATCGTATGATCCTTTGAGCAAGGAGATTCATCTGAAATTAGTTTTCATACAAGAGAGAAGGTAAGGCACAAGCAGAAATTTAGGAGTTCAAATTTTGAATTGATATCATAGACAATACCTGACGCTGGGCTCCGAGCAGTTCTAATAGGGGTTTGGCCACTGGAGTAGGGGTAAAGTGTGGTACAGTTGGTCTTGTGTTTTCTGTGGCTGCTGATCTATTTGATTTAACAGGTATCACTACCTTTTCCAAATACCTAGTTTGTACTCCTTGAGGATCTGCACTCACCCTCTTCCTTTTGGACATCTATTACGAAAGAACAACATTTGACTGGAAAAACATAGTGTGGCGACACATGGAATAGGTACAGAAAATGGACAGGTATGGCATATAATCATATATGATGCTTAAACTAAGCAGATGGTGTAACAAAGTAGAAGTAATGCAAGAGGTCATATGCAAAATATGTGCGACAAATACAACTTTGCAAAGTTAGAGCAAGCACCTTGATGGGTGAATAAGATAGGCCATCCTCCACCATGCTAAGTTTGCTAGCCAGTGGATCGTTCCGCAATATTCCTCTCGTGTGCCCATTCTCATATTCATTTTGATAATGTTCAATATCTGACATGCATGAAAACATAAAAACAAGTGAGATTTTCTTTGTAATGCAGAAGTGATTCTAATCCAATACTGCCTCCCTGTAAACCCCTTTGTGCTATCTCTGCAATTCTTTTAAAAGATGGCATGCATGCTGTAATTTGTTGTGTGCGTTAATATAATGTGGCCTACTACTCAAAATATGAGATCTCCAGAAGTGATGGCACTTCGCAGATGATAGCTGCAACATATAGTAAAGAAGAACAAGTCGACTGACTGACAGATTCAAAATATACTAAGGAGAACAACTCGACTGACCAAATGACCGCAAGAGAAGAGTATCATCTTAAAGAAGATCAGAAGAGCAAGCAGATTGAAGATATTACAAGTCTTTCAATACAATGTCGGTTGGCCACCCATGATGAACCAGAGCGCACAGAGAAATACTATTCTTTCCAGTCTCTCCATATGTGGCTCACATGCATTTCAAAACTAAAGTAGGAAAATTTAGCTCACCAATTAAACATCTCTCAGTTTTACTAATATCAGCAATAATATCAGATATGAATTTGTACAACTGATGTCTACTACACAACCTTCTACTTGTAGACGTTGTTGGGCCTGCAAGTGCACAGGTTTGTAGGACAGTAGCAAATTTCCCTCAAGTGGATGACCTAAGGTTTATCAATCCGTGGGAGGCGTAGGATGAAGATGGTCTCTCTCAAACAACCCCGCAACCAAATAACAAAGAGTCTCTTGTGTCCCCAACACACCTAATACAATGGTAAATTGTATAGGTGCACTAGTTCGGCGAAGAGATGGTGATACAAGTGCAATATGGATGGTAGATATAGGTTTTTGTAATCTTAAAATATAAAAACAGCAAGGTAACTAATGATAAAAGTGAGCGTAAACGGTATTGCAATGATAGGAAACAAGGCCTAGGGTTCATACTTTCACTAGTGCAAGTTCTCTCAACAATAATAACATAGATAGATCGTATAACAATCCCTCAACATGCAACAAAGAGTCACTCCAAAGCCACTAATAGCGGAGAACAAATGTAGAGATTATGGTAGGGTACGACACCACCTCAAAGTTATTCTTTCAGATCAATCTATAAAAGAGTTCGTACTAGAATAACACCTTAAGACACAAATCAACCAAAACCCTAATGTCACCTAGATACTCCATTGTCACCTCAAGTATCCGTGGGCATGATTATACGATACATCACACAATGTCAGATTCATCCAACCAACACAGAGTACTTCAAAGAGTGCCCCAAAGTTTCTACCAGAGAGTCAAGAACGTGTGCCAACCCCTATGCGTAGGTTCATGGGTGGAACCCGCAAGTTGGTCACCAAAACATACATCAAGTGGCACATGAAATCCCATTTTCACCACAGATAAGCACGGCAAGACATACATCAAGTGTTATCATAAAAGACTCAATCCGAAAAGATAACTTCAAAAGGGGAAACTCAATTCATCACAAGAGAGTAGAGGGGGAGAAACATCATAAGATCCAACTACAATAGCAAAGCTCGGGATACATCAAGATCGTGCCATAGAGGGAAAACGAGAGAGAACATGAGAGAGAGAGAGAGATCAAACACATGGCTACTGGTACATACCCTCAGCCCCGAGGGTGAACTACTCCCTCCTCGTCATGGAGAGCGCCGGGATTATGAAGATGGCCACCGGTGATGGATTCCCCCGCCGGCAGGGTGTCGAAACGGGCTCCCGAGAGGTTTTTGGTGGCTATAGAGGCTTGCAGTGGCGGAACTCCCGATCTATCTTTTGTTTTGGAAGTTTTACGATACGTAGGTATATATGGGTGCAAGGGGTACGTCGGTGGAGCTTCGGGGGCCCCACGAGGCAGGGGGCGCGCCCTAGGGGGGTGGGCGCCCCCCCCTCGTGGCCAGCTCCAGTATCTTCTGACGTAGAGTCCAAGTCTATCCGGTGGCTTTCCTTCCAAAAATAACTTCTCCAGTTGATTTCGTTCCGATTTGACTTCGTTTGATATTCCTTTTCTTCGAAATACTGAAATAGGCAAAAAAACAACAAATCTGGGCTGGGCCTCCGGTTAATAGGTTAGTCCCAAAAGTAATATAAAAGTGGAAAATAAAGCCCAATATTTCCCAAAACAGTAGATAATATAGCATGGAGCAATCAAAAATTATAGATACGTTGGAGACGTATCAGGCATCCCCAAGCTTAATTCCTGCTCGTCCTCGAGTAGGTACATGATAAAAAAATATAATTTTTGATGTGGAATGCTAGTTGGCATAATTTCAATGTAATTCTTCTTACTTGTGATATGAATATTCAGATCCGAAAGATTCAAGACAAAAGTTCATATTGACATAAAAATAATTATACTTCAAGCATACTAACAAAGCAATCATGTCTTCTCAAAATAACATGGCCAAAGAAAGTTATCCCTACAAAATCATATAGTCTGGCTATGCTCCATATTCACCACACAAAGTATTTAAATCATGCACAACCTCGATGACAAGCCAACAATTTTTTCATACTTTTGACATTCTCAAACTTTTTCAATCTTCACGCAATACATGAGTGTGAGCCATGGATATAGCACTATATGTGGAATAGAATGGTGGTTGTGGAGAAGACAAAAAGGAGAAGATAGTCTCACATCAACTAGGGCGTATCAATGGGCTATGGAGATGCCCATCAATAGATATAAATGTGAGTGAGTAGGGATTGCCATGCAACGGATGCACTAGAGCTATAAGTATATGAAAGCTCAACAAAAGAAACTAAGTGGGTGTGCATCCAACTCGCTTGCTCACGAAGACCTAGGGCATTTGAGGAAGCCCATCATTGGAATATACAAGCCAAGTTCTATAATGAGAAATTCCCACTAGTATATGAAAGTTACAACATAGGAGACTCTCTATCATGAAGATCACGGTGCTACTTTGAAGCACAAGTGTGGTAAAAGGATAGTAGCATTGTCCCTTCTCTCTTTTTCTCTCATTTTTTATTTTTTATTTTTTTATTTTTGTATTTGGGCCTTTTTTCCTTTTTTATGGCCTCTTTTTTTCATTTTTTTCGTCCGGAGTCTCATCCCGACTTGTGGGGGAATCATGGTCTCCATCATCCTTTCCTCACTTGGGACAATGCTCTAAAAATGATGATCATCACACTTTTATTTACTTACAACTCAAGAATTACAACTCAATTCTTAGAACAAAATATGACTATATGAATGCCTCCGGCGGTTTACCGGGATGTGCAATGACTCATGAGTGACATGTATGAAATAATTATGAACGGTGGCTTTGCCACAAATACGATGTCAACTACATGATCATGCAAAGCAATATGACAGTGATGGAGCGTGTCATAATAAACGGAACTTTGGAAAGTTGCATGGCAATATATCTCGGAATGGCTATGGAAATGCCATGATAGGTAGGTATGGTGGCTGTTTTGAGGAAGGTTTATGGTGGGTGTATGATACCGGTGAAAGGTGCGCGGTATTAGAGAGGCTAGCAATGGTGGAAGGGTGAGAGTGCGTATAATCCATGGACTCAACATTAGTCATAAAGAACTCATATACTTATTGCAAAAATCTACAAGTTATCAAAGCAAAGTATTACGCGCATGCTCCTAGGGGATATATTGGTAGGGAAAGACCATCGCTCATCCCCGACCGCCACTCATAAGGAAGACAATCAATAAATAAATCATGCTCCGACTTCATCACATAACGGTTCACCATAAGTGCATGCTACGAGAATCACAAACTTCAACACAAGTATTCTTTAAATTCACAACTACTCAACTAGCATGACTCTAATATCACCATCTTCATATCTCAAAACAATTATCAAGCATCAAACTTTTCTTAGTATCCAACACACTCATAAGAATTCTTACAAATCTTTTATGCTTAGCATATTAGGATTATTTAAGAAAATTACCATGCTATTTAAGACTCTCAAAATAATCTAAGTGAAGCATGAGAGTTCATCTATTTCTTCAAAATAAAACTACCACCATGCTCTAAAAGATATAAGTGAAGTACTAGAGCAATAACAAAAACTACTTCGAAAGATATAAGTGAAGATCAATGAGTAGTCAAATAATTATGAAACTATGTGAAGACTCTCCCATTTAATAATTTCAGATCTTGATACTTTATTCAAACATCAAGCAAAGCTAAAGAAAACTACATTGCAAGGATAGCACAACTCATGTGAAGAAGCAAAAACTTAGGCTCAACCGATACTAACCGATAGTTGTTGAAGAAGAAAGGTGGGATGCCTACTGGGCATCCCCAAGCTTAGATGCTTGAGACTTCTTGGAATATTATCTTGGGGTGCCTTGGGCATCCCCAATCTTGAACTTTTTTGTCTCCTTAATTCCTTTCATATCATGGTTTCTCTTTTTATCAAAAGCTTCATTCACAACAAACTCAACAAGAACTCGTGAGATAGGTTAGTATACCAATGCAAAACCTTATCATTTTCTACTGTAACAAATCACTTAAATTATTATTCAACATTGCATACTAAATTCCTCTGCATATTTAATACTCCTATCCTCAAATAGAATCATTAAACAAGCAAACATATGCAAACAATGCAAACATAAACAGCAATCTGCCAAAACAGTATAGTCTGTAAAGAATGCAAGAGTATCAATACTCTCCTGACTCCAAAAATTATGAACTAAAATTCACACTGTAATAAACTTATCAGATCTCAATATGCAAAAAGATTCAACATTATACCACTCTCTGACGTTTCTAGGGAATTTTTGCAACATCGGTAAATTTCTGTTTTCAAACAGCAACATGTATAGTAGCAAAATAAGCATGGCAAAGGCTATCCTTGACTTTTTTTTATTGAAACTAAAGATGAAAAACATTATTCTAAATAACATCAAGCAAATACTAACAAAATAAAATGACTCTCCAAGCAAAACACATATCATGTGGTGAATAAAAATATAGCTCCAAGTAAAGTTACCGGTGAACGAAGACGAAAGAGGGGATGCCTTCCGTGGCATCCCCAAGCTTAGGCTTTTGGTTATCCTTGAATATTACCTTGGGGTGCCTTGGGCATCCCCAAGCTTAGGCTCTTGCCACTACTTGTTCCATAATCCATCAAAAGAATTTACCCAAAACTTGAAAACTTCACAACACAAAACTTAACAAAAAACTCATGAGCTCCGTTAGCGAAAGAAAACAAAACACCACTTCAAGGTACTGTAATGAACTCATTATTTATTTATATTCGTGTTAAACCTACTGTATTCCAACTTCTCTATGGTTTATAAACTATTTTACTAGCCATAGATTCATCAAAATAAGCAAACAACACACGAAAAACAGAATTTGTCAAAAACAGAACAATCTGTAGCAATCTGTATCAAACGTAAACTTCTGGAACTCCAAAAATTCTAAAATAAATTGTTGAATCAACTAAATATCACTCTCCAGTAATCATCTGCAAAAAGAATCAACTAAATATCACTCTCCAGTAAAAAGTTGAAGCTAATTTCGTGAGCGCTAAAGTTTCTGTTTTTACAGCATGATCATAAAGACTTCACCCAAGTCTTCCCAAAGGTTCTACTTGGCACAAACACTAATTAAAACACAAAACCACATCTAAACAGAAGGTAGATGGATTTTTTATTACTAAACAGAACAAAAAAGCAAGAAACTAAAGTAAAATTGGGTTGCCTCCCAACAAGCGCTAACGTTTAACGCCCCTAGCTAGGCATGATGATTTCAATGATGCTCACATAAAAGATAAGAATTGAAACATAAAAAGAGCATCATGAAGAATATGACTAGCACATTTAAGTCTAACCCACTTCCTATGTGTAGGGATTTTGTGAGCAAACAACTTATGGAAACAAGAATCAACTTGCATAGGAAGGTAAAACAAGCATAAGTTCAAAAATTGAAGCACATAGAGAGGAAACTTGACATTACTGCAACTCCTACAAGCTTATGTTCCTCCCTCATAATAATTTTCAGTAGAATCATGAATTAATTCAATAATATAACCAGCACCTAAAGCATTCTTTTCATGATCTATTAGCATAGAATTTTTATTACTCTCCACATAAGCAAAATTCTTCTCATGAATAATAGTGGGAGAAACTCAACAAAATAATTATCATGTGAGGCATGATCCAATTGAAAACTAAAATCATGATGACAAGTTTCATGGTTATCATTATTCCTAATAGCATACAAGTCATCACAATAATCATCATAGATAGCAACTTTGTTCTCATAATCAATTGGAACCTCTTCCGAAATAGTGGAATCATCACTAAATAAAGTTGACACTCTTCCAAATCCACTTTCATATTCATCACAACAAAATTCAACATCCTACAAAATAGTGGGATGACTACTTCCTAAAGTTGACACTCTTCCAAACCCACTTTCATCAATATAATCATCATAAATAGGAGGCATGCTATCATCATAATAAGTTTGCTCATCAAAACTTGGGGGACAAAAAATATCATATTTATCAAACATAGCTTCCCCAAGCTTGTGGCTTTGCATATCATTAGCATCATGGATATTCAAGGAATTCATACTAACAACATTGCAATCATGCTCATCATTCAAATATTTAGTGCCAAATATTTTAATGCATTCTTCTTCTAACACTTCGGCACAATTTTCCTTTCCATCATACTCAAGAAAGATATTAAAAAGACGAAGCGTATGAGACAAACTTAACTCCATTTTTTTGTAGTTTTCTTTTATAAACTAGACTAGTGCTAAAACAAGAAACAAAAAGATTCGATTGCAAGATCTAAAGATATACCTTCACTTACCTAGCCTCCGCAACGGCAGCGCCGTAAAAGAGCTTGATGTCTACTACACAACCTTCTTCTTGTAGACGTTGTTGGGCCCGCAAGTGCAGGTTTGTAGGACAAGAGCAAATTTCCCTCAAGTGGATGACCTAAGGTTTATCAATCCGTGGGAGGCGAGGGATGAAGATGGTCTCTCTCAAACAACCCTGCAACCAAATAACAAAGAGTCTCTTGTGTCCCCAACACACCTAATACAATGGTAAATTGTATAGGTGCACTAGTTCGCCAAGAGATGGTGATACAAGTGCAATATGGATGGTAGATATAGGTTTTTGTAATCTTAAAATATAAAAACAGCAAGGTAACTAATGATAAAAGTGAGCGTAAACGGTATTGCAATGATAGGAAACAAGGCCTAGGGTTCATACTTTCACTAGTGCAAGTTCTCTCAACAATAATAACATAGATAGATCGTATAACAATCCCTCAACATGCAACAAAGAGTCACTCCAAAGCCACTAATAGCGGAGAACAAACGTAGAGATTATGGTAGGGTACGAAACCACCTCAAAGTTATTCTTTCGGATCAATCTATAAAAGAGATCGTACTAGAATAACACCTTAAGACACAAATCAACCAAAACCCTAATGTCACCTAGATACTCCATTGTCACCTCAAGTGTCCGTGGGCATGATTATACGATATGCATCACACAATCTCAGATTCATCCAACCAACACAGAGTACTTCAAAGAGTGCCCCAAAGTTTCTACCAGAGAGTCAAGAACGTGTGCCAACCCCTATGCATAGGTTCATGGGTGGAACCCGCAAGTTGGTCACCAAAACATACATCAAGTGGCACATGATATCCCATTGTCACCACAGATAAGCACGACAAGACATACATCAAGTGTTCTCATAAAAGACTCAATCCGAAAAGATAACTTCAAAAGGGGAAACTCAATTCATCACAAGAGAGTAGAGGGGGAGAAACATCATAAGATCCAACTACAATAGCAAAGCTCGGGATACATCAAGATCGTGCCATAGAGGGAACACGAGAGAGGACACGAGAGAGAGAGAGATCAAACACAGAGCTACTGGTACATACCCTCAGCCCCGAGGGTGAACTACTCCCTCCTCGTCATGGAGAGTGCCGGGATGATGAAGATGGCCGCCGGTGATGGATTCCCCCTCCGGCAGGGTGCCGGGACGGGCTCTCGAGAGGTTTTTGGTGGCTACAGAGGCTTGCAGCGGCGGAACTCCCGATCTATCTTCCGGTCTGGAAGTTTTATGATACGTAGGTATATATGGGTGCAAGGGGTACGTTGGTGGAGCTTCGGGGGCCCCATGAGGCAGGGGGGCGCGCCCCCCACCCTCGTGGCCAACTCGCGTATCTTCTGACGTAGAGTCCAAGTCTATCCGGTGGCTTTCCTTCCAAAAATAACTTCTCCAGTTGATTTTGTTCCGATTTGACTCCGTTTGATATTCCTTTTCTTCAAAAAATTTAAAAAATTATCAAAAACAGCAAATCTGGGCTGGGCCTCCGGTTAATAGGTTAGTCCCAAAAGTAATATAAAAGTGGAAAATAAAGCCCAATATTGCCCAAAACAGTAGATAATATAGCATGGAGCAATAAAAAATTATAGATACGTTGGAGACGTATCAACAACTAAGCTTGTTTAGCTCGATGGGTGGAGCAGTGCTATTACGACACGAACCACGTAGCTGATTGTGGTCATCATAAAATGGGGAAAACATAAGCATGATGAGTACAGTGTTGACCGTGGCAGTGGGATGGCAGATCTGAAGCTGCAAACCGCGAAGGGTAGTTAGCAACCGATGTTTGCTTTGAAATAACAACTAAGATTTGGTATGGACAAGAAAGTACGGTCAACAAGTGACAAAGAAATGCAATTATGATGTCTCTATATGTCGCGACATGCATTTGGAAACTCAAGTGGGACCTTTAGCTAACCAATTAAATGTGTCGGTTAACTAATATCAAGATCATATCACAATCATATTTGAACAACTAAGCTTTCAAATTCTGAGTGTTGTGTTGTTTAGCTTGAAGGGTGGAGTAATGCTAGTACGACAGAAAGCACCTACGTAGATCATAGTAGAATAGATAAAAGGGGAAAACCCTAAGCATCAAGAGAAAAATTGGGAAAGTGGAACTAGCTGGACCAGTGGGTGGCGCACATGCTTTTCGAAACGAATATAGGAACATTAAGTGACCAATTAAACGTTCTCTGTTTTAGTGATATGAGCATCATATCAGATTCGTATTTCAACATGTAAGCTTTGGGTTGAGGTCTTGAGGAGCAGTGCTAGCACGACACGAAGCACCTACGATGATGGTAGTGAATATAAAGGGGGGAAACCATAAGCTTTACGAGTATAGTGCCCGTGCCATGGCGGATCTGAAAGGTGCAAACTGGACAAAGCTACTTCGCAACCAATGTTTGCTTTCAACTAGCCACTATGATTTGGTACAGACAAGAAAAGTACAGTAAACAAATTACAATCTATTTTCCGGGTGAGATCAATAACTTAAGCACATATGGAAGAGTACCACCTCTCTTGCGACACCGTGTAGGCCTATGCTGATACGTTGAGGGTGCTGCGGGTGCGATGGCTGTCGGCGGCGGGGAAGAAGACTTTAGACGGCAGACGGCCGAGTCAGGGGATATATCCTGTTGCCGTGGACGAGGCGGTCGTAGGAGCGGCAACAGTAAGGTGGACGACGGCGTCGATGAAGCGAGAGGAGGCGATGAAAGGATCCTGGTCCAACGCTGTGGATGAGAGGCGTCCATCTCTTGCAGTGGACGACGGTGTAGGGATAGCGGCTCCGGCAAGGTGGAGGATGGGGTGGCGGACAGAGGAGGCTGGCCGCAGTGGGGAGGTTGTCGTGCCACTGACGGTGTATGAATGGGGAAATGGAGGGGAGGGGATGTCAAACTTTGGGACACACTTCTCTGAAATGGGGGAAAGTTACGAACTTATCCCCCGTTTAAAATTTCGGACATCGCGTCGGTTGGGGATAGGATGGTAATGTCGCATCTCCCAAATATTTGCCGGTAACTATTTCAAAGTAGGAGAGGGTGTTTTGCACCACGGTTTGCGCCCACGGTGTATGAATGGGGCTGACAGGTAGGGCGGTTGTGTCACGTCTGATGGAAGTTACACATCTGCCCCTATTTAAAATATTAGCCTACATCGATTTCGGACGAGGAGAGTCTGTTTTGCCGCCCACCGTGTATGAATGGGGAAATGGAGGAAGAGACACATGTCTTTCGGATGAGCTTGAATCAAATGTGTTTTGCTGCCCACATTTGGCGCCCACCGTGTCTGAATGGGCTCAGAGGCCGTCGTGTCACGTCTATTGAAGTTACTAGTCTACCCCTATCGATAGCAGTGTAAATCCGGTTGATAAGGATGTCAAGTGTCAGGGGTAGACAGTAATTTCCATCTCGCAAACACTTGCTTCGGGCAGCCCACAAATTATAGTGGGTGTTTAGACGCTTCGTTCAAAACTTGGGAGAATTAGAATTCACGTTTGCCCTGGGACCTGGCAAACTAAATTCAAATCCAATTTGTATTCGATTACGAATATGCACAGATAATTATTTGTTTTGTTATTTATTTCTTCAAAACCACAACAAAGATTTATTCCACCTTTATATATGATTATGATTTAGAAATGCCGTGATCTTCGAATTCAGTAGGTTGGATACACTCTGATTCAAACAGTTATTTCATCCAATACAATATGCTCACACAAAAATCTAATGACAATTTCAACTGGTATCTAAAGAAGAACCGGGATTACCTTGGGCTTCAGATAGCAGAAATAGCAGGACCTCCTCCGTCTTCAAATGCAACATTCTTACTTCCTCCAATTCTTGGGTGCTTGCATAACGCGTGCCGCTAATTCCGTAATTTCCACCCTCAAGATAAAGATTACATCATTCATGGCAGCCACACCATCTCTTTCTGCCTCTAGTAGAGCCTCAAGCACTATAATATCTGTGCTCAGACTGCTCTCCGGCAGTGTTGCCTCTGAACTGCTACCATCTGGTAACATGGATGGCGCACTGCTTCCACAAATAGATTCTGGGGTTGTACATTGTGTCCTAGTGCGAACGGCATCCTGAAAGGTTTCTTCTGGACATAAGTAAGAGATAGTTATCGTATGATCCAGGCAGTAAACTTACATGGTAAACGACGGATGAATTATTGCCGAGCATGGCAAACTATATTTAAATGGTTTGAAGCGGCATCAGCTGAAAAGAAATTAAAATGGTAAGATGAAACTAGGGATGTAAGTGGCAAATAAACAACATCCGCCAGCCCCATCTAGTTAGTTTTTTCTACCTCCCTAGTTCATTTTCCTCAAAAAACAAAAACTCTTCTGAACTATCATACCACTAGTGGACTTTAATCGGGATTAAACGGGACCCAGTTGACATCCCTAGTTGAAAGGGAGTGTACAACCGCTTATATTTAAGTTGCCAAGGCATCTAAGCAGTTGAAATAATCTGAGAAAGCACTTAACAGTGTGGCCTCATATAAACTACGAAGACAGTCTTGTGATGAAATTGAGAGGAAAAGTTAAGGACTCAAATGAAATAGGATAGTACAGCAGGCACTGCTGACATATTGGCCAACTCAGGTATAGCGTAACAACAAACAAGCATTCGAATCAAGCAATACAAAGAAAGCGCATAACCGGACTATTTGTAATTCAGTAGGATTACACGTTGAGGGCACAAGCCAAGAAAGCAGCCCACTCGCATTACATTTCACATGTACTAAAACACACTGTCTTACCATATGTTGCTGTGAAGCCTAGTTGCTGTTGCAATGTTCTTTGAAGATATCGTCAGTATCCCGTGGTTTCAAATCTAGTTGTTGTAGTTTATTCTGCACCATCTATTTAGGTAAAATTAATTTTAATCGCATGCACTGGTCCGAATTGATCATCAATGGTTCATCTAAATAATGAAAGAAGGGTGTGTGCATACACGACAATATATCTGCTTCCCTCTATTTTTATGCTTGTTCGAGGTGCCAGCCCCAAAAGAACAAATATTTTGCTTGATGGGGTTGGCAGCTCCATAATTAATAGAAGCATCAAATTAGTCATGCAACTTGGGAAGATCAAGAACACACATACAAGTAATGAACAGAGGCTCGGAGCAGTGATGTAATAGCTAGCATCAGAAAATGTAGGGTAAAACGAACAAAAAGCAGCGGAACCACATGCTAGTTTGCTGATGTGTAATTAAGCATAGTGAACATTAAGCAGTCTGATGGAACCAACATGTGGCATCAGAACAAAACTAAAGCATATTAACTATATGTGTACCGGTATGTAATTTAGCACATGTAACATGTTCACCGCTGTAAGTATGGCCCTACTGTGCAAGCGTAATAACGCGTCTCATGAAAAACTGAATGATGCCCTGAAGAAATTCAAAGGTGCGGTGCTTATGCTAGGAAAGTGAACGTAGGCGCCGGCCGTTGGATAATAGTACCTGATTCTCGACGGCTTATGGGTATCATTGTCATACTTGATAGCTAAGTATCGTCGATGGTGCTCGTGTTGTGGTTGAGTTTGGGCCGGCTGTCACCGTCGCTGAAGTGGCTCCGGTGCTACGGTTGCGGCGCCTGTCGACATACAAGAAAGCTCATCTGTGGTAAGTGAATAGTTGCATGATAAAGAGAAAAACCGAAGGAGTACAAATCGAAATAACCTGATGAGGCTACGGCGTCGGTAAAGCAGGGCCGGTGGAGTTGAATATGGCGTCCGTGGAGCGGGTCCGGTCTGCGATGGGACGAAGGCTTGACGGGCGCGTTATGCAGTGCTTTCGGTGAGGCGGATCTGTTGCCACGGACGAGGGCTTGTATGAAGGGCCAGCGAAGGGGCGGCCGAGGGAGTCAGTGAAGGGCCTATGCTGTGGTGGACGAGGGCGCGGGTTAAGCAGATCCGGTGCGGTGGACCATGATGGCGGTCAAGGAGATCTGGAGCGGTGGACAAGCCAGTCGCTGAAGCGGCTCCGGTGAAGTGGTGAGTTGGCAGTTGGGGGTTCCAAGGTGCGGAAGGTAGATCCGGCGGGGTGTGAGGTCCACCGCTGCGGCGGAGGACTAGATTCGGCAGCTTGCCGTGGTTGGGGGGGGGGGTCGGGGAGGGGAAGTGAGAGGCTCCGGGGAAGAATGTTGGGGGCAAAGAGGGGAAAACAATGGAGTTACCAAAGCATCCCTTTTTCGTTCATGTGGCAGGGGTAAAACAGGAATATCGCAGGCCTAAACTTTCGGGCGCGTGATATTTCGATCTAAGCGAGAAGTTGGAAAGCTTTTGGCGCCTAAAATTGTAAGTATTCTGCTCTCGTACGGCCGACTATGATATCATGGCCGACAATTTGTTTGTTTTGCACGCAAAAAATTGTGCAAGTTTTGAAAATCAATGTCTCCAACTCGAAACTTAGATTGTCCATTCAATTCAAATATGGATCATTGAGCTACTACAAGCAAATACCATCATACGGTCCAATTCAAATGAAATTCCAAATGTGTTTATCCTAAATATGATGACAAAATTAAAAATGTGTATGTGTATGAATAAAGTGAATGATTATAAAGTTTGAACATACCCGTATGTGTATATCTCTAGGTTTGATATATGAATTTGAAATCACTAAATCCTGGCTTAAAAAATGTACCTCCGTTTAAATGAATTACAAAAGCTAATGATGGAGTCGAATTCCAAAATTCAATCTTAGGTTTGTAATTATGGTACATCAAGGTATATCACGCATGTTCAAAAGTATCGTTATCTCATAGTACAAACTGTGAAACAAATTGATCAACCATGAGTGCACAATATCTCAATTACGCTAAAGTCCCTCAAATATAGACACCTCACTGTTTATCTGAAGTCAACCCCCCCGCCCCCCACCACCACCACCACGCACACACACACACACATAGAGAAGTCGTTCTCTCCCCCAAACACCAACACATGAGCACATTAACACCCCTCTCTCTTGTAAAGTCCGGACCCCAAGATAGGTCTCTATCACTTTGTCTCTCGGGCATGCACACATCTCTTCCCTCACTCTCTAGGTCTCCCGCTATCTCTGTTACCCAAGCACACGCACTATGTAGAGTGTATATTTCCCATACACACAAAACATTGCCCCCAAACGTCTATCTCCCTAGTTATGTGGTTCTCACAAGACTCACCTCACACACCACCCCCACTACAAACAAGCACATTTTGTCTCCTTGTGCACCACTCTCCTCTTTCTATCTCTCCCACATGCGGACCCACCCCTGCTCCTTCCCTCAGATACATATATGTCGTGACTCTTTGCATAGCTCCCTAATGTATAATCGTTCTCGATTTTGCACATTTTTCTCTACACCATCTATTCTAGATTTCTCATGAAGTCCCTATCACACACACGATGACTCGCTTCCCTTGCGTCTCCTTTAATAGGAAAATTTCTGATAACATAAACATTGTCTCACTATATATACGCCATTTATTGACACAAACGACCCCTCTCGCCCCCTCTCTTCCTCTCTCTCTCTCTCTCTCTCTCTCTCTCCGTCGCTAGATCTCTCTTTCTCTCGCTCTCACACCCCTCTCCCACACACACACACACACACACACTCGATGTCTCTTCCAAATAGTCTGCTCCCCCCGCCCGCACCCGTGCTATCTCGCTACTACACATGTCACACCATTCCCCCTTCCCTTATACTAGGTTTACATCATCAGTGGTCTCTCTACTCCACATACACTCTCTCCCTCACACACCTAAACGCGTGCACAAACACACACGTACACGCACAAACACCCATTTATCTGGATCCTCATCTCTCCCCATGTCCGCATGTGTATCTCACACACTCACTCTCTAATTATGTATATGTGTCTCCACGTTACACAACACAAAGCCCCATGTACATGTCTCTCTCTATCCTCCACACACATAGACACAAAGAATCTGTTATCATTGCCTCAGTCTCTAACATATCACACACGCACACTGTCTCTGTCTCTCTCTCGCAAACACGCTCAACAAGGGTTTCCCCGTGAATAACTTACCGTCTATTCATCAACAGTCGTGGCAGTACGGCGAACACGAGACGTGAAAAAGAATAAATCTACACGTGCTTAGACCACCTAGTATGACTACTAGGACTAGAGCAAGCCAAAAAGCACGCCGCCGTCACCCCCTCCTTGTCGGCGACGGGAAAATCTTTGTTTTACACAGTCGAGAAGTCATTGTGCTAAGGCCCCACATGCCGAGGCATTGAATAGAATGTAGATGCTTGTTTTCGTAATCAAGTATCGATAATACGTTTGTATATCCATACTTATATTTCTTCTCTTATAAAAAATCGAGTTGGTGATGATGGTACGTGTGCCATCTTGCAATATAGACCGTCCGATCTATATCTGACGGATGGAAATTAAACTAAAAGATACGCGCACCCCTCTCCACATTTGCAGACAAGGCCTTCCTCGCTCATCATTATCTCCAACAAACCTCATTGTTGAGCAATTAAGAAAGGAAGCCTCTGGAACAAACTGGCACGGTGGTGGCCGCCAAGCGTCGTCAATCCCCATGCCTCCGCTCAGTCCGACCACCAACCACCACCACACCCCACTCCTCCTCACCTTATCTCCTATTTCTTGAGATATCATTAGTTTTTACACATGGGATTACTCCCGCAAGGGTCAATCACAACAAGTGTTTTATAAAAAAATGCATCTTAATGTTCCGTGCAATGCACGGATCTTGCTAGTACTCCTACACAAGACTAAGTTGGTGATGCTAGTGTGTTTGCCATCCGTCGTTACTGACCATTAGATCTACATCTAACGATTGTGAGGTAAGTTGTTGCCTTTTCTCACCAACATCCCACTTGTCTACCAATTTGCAGAAAAACCCATAATTAGTATCTTAAAACCAACCACATCCCTCCCTGACCTCACCAAAACAGCCCAAGGAATATATTCTAATAGAAACATAATATATCTCTAGTGACATATGTATATCAAAATTAGGGTGTTTCGTACCAAGTTTTTGAATAAGTATTATTCTAATTATGATTCGTTGCAACGGACATGAACATTGCTAGTATTTCCAACCATGCATTTTTTTCCTAGTATTCCATATTTTCGAGTTTTCCATCAAGATATTAGTCACTCATGGTTGATATTTACTTTCAATCATGTACACATATGCACTATGTAACTAGCCTTGCTTATTGGCTTCCAAAGCTTAACTTTTACTCCTACTTACAATATGTAGAGTATTTAACAAAAAACTACCACTTTCAACCAGCCCTAGGAAGAATCTATTGTACAAAATATAGCAAAAACATACCCAAAATTTCTTAATCCACGCCAAAAACTACTACCTATTACTCCTACCGATTAGGTTCGTTTAAACCCATTTATGACTGGGTTGGCCCACACGTCTGCGTCCGACGAGGCAGCTTAAACCAACACATTTTGTTTGACCGTTGACACGAGGGACCCACATCTGACCTTCTATCCTGTTATTCCCCCTCAAATGATTATTTTCCTGAACATTACTTCAAACAGTACTGATGCGTGTTCGTCGGTGGCGCCGGTGATGAGCGAGTTGGCCGCCGCTCCGCCGGACGGAACGGACGCCGCGCTGGCCTCCACACGGGTTGGCAGGCTGGCCCAAGCGTGACTCACGAGCGAGCAAGCCGCCGCGCTGGCCTTCGCTCGAGCCAGATGGCTGGCCTTAGCGCCAGCCGACGAAAGCAAGCTGCTACGCCGCTGCGCTAATCTAGCTAGCAAACTTTGTAGAAAAGCAGCTGGACGGAGCTATCTTGGCAAGCTAGCGACAGCGAGCGCCCGACGGAGCTGGCATCTGGGCTGCCGCAACATGGGCTCCGCACCGCCGGCGGTTTTGACCTCGCCTTCTGCCGGCGGCGGTAGCTGCGTCCCATGGCCGAGGATGACTAGGTGGACGGGCCGGAGGTAGGAGGTCACTCGAGGATTTTTGTTGGTAAGAGCATGTACAATGGTTATTAAGGTAGTCTTATCTTAAGTCTGCCACGTATGCAAGTGGTAGTAGTTTCTTGGCATTTTAGTGGTTTCTTGCATTATTAGGGGTTTCTTGTAAGGAACAATGTACGTACTACTAGCGACAAAAGGCGATTATAGGTTGCGTTGTACTCCAACTAGTACTACTAGTGGTCACGGGAGTGTATACCTTGTTTTGTGGGTTCGATCCCGGACGAACGCACGACAGTCTTTTTAAAAAAAATAGTACTACTACACTTCGCTGTGAGCCAATATTTTACATGGGTTGTTTGAGTTTTGAAGTCAAAGGACGTGTGGCCCCACAATCTGGGTGCACTTGACAGCCTAGCCACATGAATGGGTTTTCCTTCCCAGCATCCCGTGGCTCGCGTGCTCGCCCTAGCCGCACCTCGCTTGCAGCTTCCTCATCAGCTAGTAGCATATTTAAACTAGCGCCTCCCAATTAAGCCCGAGGAGCGGAAAAGCCTGGCGGGGCATTGAGAACTGTGCAATATGGCTCTGTATGTAAAGTGCTCTACTACTACTCTGTAGCTTGTGGCGTTGCACGCATGGACTTCACTCCATTATCGGCTCTACTATAAAAGAAATTCCTCTTGACGTGTTTTTTTGAAACAGAGGCAAAAGCTTTGCTTCATCTCATTCATAAAGAAGGAACTACTAACAAAGTTCGACGAGATCCATTACACCTCCACAAATGGAAGCGAAAAGCCTAGTCTCATTGTATCAAATAACTCAAATGTTCTGCCTCAAAGAACTGGTCACGATAAACAGGCTGCTAGTGTGTGCGTGAGAGGAGCGGCTGAGTAGGCCAGCTACGTGAGAGGAGCGTCTGAATAGAGCACTGAGAGTACCGACTAGGCCACTACGCAGGTGTACTTCCCCTGCATTGATAGTACAGGGATGGTTCTAGAGAACAGTAGTACCCTCCACTTCCAACTGTAGCTCCTTGGCCCTGAGATTCAAGAGTTCAAAACTGGTGCACTATACTAGACTAGACTAGAAGTACAAGACATCGCACTACTAGTTGAGAAAAGTAGTACTAGTATCGCTACAAGACGATGCACGCATTCTCCTCTCACATAATGTAAGACTTTTTGACACTAGTTGGCGGTACAAAAATGGCAAAAACATACCCAAAATTTCTTAATCCATGCCAAAAACTACTACCTAGTGCCAAAAATTTCTTACTAGTGCTATTATTTACAGTATAATGCAATCCCATAATGTTCCATAATGCTAGTACTTGGTAGTAAATAATAGCCTCACCCCTTCGCTGAGGAACAATCTACAGTTGGAAGGGACGAGGCCCTGCGGTTACTACGCTCTTATCTCCTCCTCGCCAGTTCCTCCCCTCAAGAGAAGGTAGTTCGTCGCTGCTCCCATGGATTCGCCAGCGGTTCTCCTCCTCATCGGGTTGGGAGACCTTGGACGATGATCCTCTGGGAGAAATCGCACGCGCTCCGACGTCCTCACCATCAAGAAGACTCGGTGCTTCCTCGCACTAATTTTTTCAAGACGCCGCTTAAACAGGCTTGGGAAAAGGCCATGCTTGTTGGTCTTCCATGCGTCCTCGAGGAGAAGGTTCTTCTATGGGACAATCCTTCGAACAGTCCACCGCTCCCTGGCCATGGTTGCACGTTGACTCCGCTAGAGTTGCCGACGTTGAGAGGTAGTCGGGTTTTGTCCGATGAGCAGGTCAGTAATGGAGTTTGATCATGTTACTTAGTTATTCCATTTCCAATCCGTAATTTCGCCGCTGCCCACTGTCTTATATATAGGTCTGGGTTGGTGCCAATGAAGATTGGCTTGCATACCTCTGGCCGGGTACCACCATCATTTTGCACAACATCCACAGCAGTGCGGCCGTTCCGGTAGACCCCTTCTCCACCATTGGGATCGGCCTTCCGGACTGGCTGGGCTTGAATACGTATGATGATGCCTACATAAGATTGAAGAAGATAGCAATTGCGGACCCGCTGACAAAGCAACGCGGCTACGATGATTACTATCTCATCGCGGTGTTTGACATAAGGATTGCCATCAATGCAAGAGGCAGTAACGGCAGAGGCTGGCGCATGTTGGCGGCGGCAGATTTGTACCCCTACACGTTCGAAGACGCCGTGCACCATCTAGGCCGCATCTTCGCACTGACAAGCCAGAGGACTTGTTTCATCTGGTTGCCATCCTACGGCACGGGAGATTACAAACGGAATGCACAAACCATCATTTGCATCCCTAACGGTACTCCATTATTTTGCAGGGACCGGTCATCCCCCGATCAAAATAAGATCGCCGATCCTGGATGTGCATTTGCATCCGCGATTCGGTCTAACCTGGAACCTTGTAGCTGACTTTGGCATGTTGGGATCAACTATCTTAGCGCCGTTACCCATGGTACCACCGATGTGCAACATGGTCACGTAATCTACCACGATCGGACCGTCACCATCTACCTGTATTCCATTTTTAAACCTCTCGCCTTCTCTTTCATTTTTGTACTAGTAGTATACTGAGTAGTACCAGGAGGAGTACTTTTGACGTTGGAGGACGCGTATAGCTAGCGAGGCCCTTGAAGACTTGAACCCACTAGCTGCCACCATTTTTGTTTTTCCATGTCTTACTATCTCATCCATGTAGCCAAGAGTGGCTATATATAATAAGGATGTTATTTTACTTCCTATATACCGGAGTAGTACTATTTGCTGCACAGTATTACTGACCGCCATATTTGAGCACAACATTATTATGCATGGACCTTGACTATGTACGTCACCATGTGTCTAGATCTGGGATGCTGCGTGTACCGGATGAACAAATACCGAAGTTCGACCCCTGTGATGCTACGTGGGTGCCGAGGAACACTCTTGGAGAGTACTCGCTTTTCATCGGGGACATCTACCCCATTGTGAAGCGGATGCCACCTTCCGTGCACGACACGGAAGGCCTGCCGTTCGTGAAGCATGGTTGTGTCTTCAGTGCGCACCGCCGGATGAACGACATGCTGGGACACGCTATCCCTGATTTATGCCGCTTCAGCTTGGATGAGTTTCCATCGTGTGGAACCGGACTAGAAAGCTGCGACAACGATTCCCGTTGCCCACCGCTATGGATCGTGCCATCCATGAAGAACACCTGGATCGGAACACGGAGGAGGACATGTAGCCCATCTATAACGTGTAAGTGGAGTACGGTAATTGTGAATGGTAGCGCTGTGAATATATGTAGACTAGTCGTGCACAAATTTATCACATGAATTGGACATGAACTTGTGTGGCATACTGGCATCTGTCCTTTAGAATTTATTACTAGTAAATGTGTTATGTGTACGTGCAACTTGTGTGGTTGTTGCACGGGCTCTAACACGCTCTTTGAGAAAAAAAGGTGGCACAACTTTGGATATACGTGACGTGGTGGCATCATACAGTAGCATCGTTCGCTATAGTTGTAGTACACTCCTACTAGGACGACAACTCCTATAAAACCTTGTGCTTGGCTCTTTGCCTCTTCGGGAGGTTCAATAGTTCGTACTCGTGTGAACCTTGCACTTGGCTCTTCGCCTCTTCGGAAGGTCCAGCAATGATGATACTACAGTACAATATGCTTCTGGCAATCTGACACCGATTGAACTGTTGCACGTCCACCGCGAGGGCGAGGGCGAGGGCGAGGGCGAGGGAGAGGGTGCTGTAGTCAAAACCCTCTCCTCGTCCTGCGAACCACCGCGCGCGTGGGCGAGGGAGAGGCATAGTAAGCAAGCTTCTCCTCGTTCGCCGCTGATTTAGACACATCAAAGCAGTACTAGTACTAGTAGTAGTACATACTGCGTCCTTTCCGATTAATATGGCTTAATTTGAAACGAGAAAAATACACTAGCGGTCAACGTATGTAACAATACGCTCTTTACGGTCACTATATATAGTTTTGCGTTGATTATTCGATCACTAGCTCATCGTAGAGCAATCAGACAGCACCCTACCGACCGCCACATAGTCGACGTGGCACTTTGTTGACTGGTTAAATTGTCACCTGGTTTCGGGTCCCACCGCCGCCAAGGTAGCAAAGAAATCAGTTAAACAAAACTTTACGCAGGCGCGACACGAGTCCAACCCTTGCGCCCAAACCGCCCTGGCTGTGTATGTGAGTGCATGCACGTGTACTCCCTCGTTCTTCCAACAAAGAGTGTACATCGGCTATAAAACAAAGAGTGTAGTAGTGCATGATGTACATCTACACTTCCAATGCATTTAGCCTTTAATCTAAATCGATATTGATTGACTAATGCACCAACTTGTGCTTTAGGTATAGGCTACATGTCTATCCTTAATTACAGCATGCAACAACCTTCATTTAATCTTCTTATCTCAATGGTCGCATGCACACATAAGTCTGCTACTTTTGGGCATTAATTATACCTTGGTCAATGTGTAAATCTCTAAATGTACAGTCTTTCACGGATGTAGGGAGTAGGTTGAGCACTTGAGCGTGAGCGTGTGCGTTGCGTCGTGTGCTGTGTGCCGCATGGGTGCGTGAGTGTTGCGTGCGTCCATGTGGAGTACGTGTGAGTATTGCATGTTGCATGCATGCATGCATGCATGCATGGGGCTTACTCCCTCCCATTGAGATGTTCATATTTCAAGCTTCCTCTATTCCCTCCATATGGTGATACTCCCTCTGTTCCCAAATAGTACGGAGTAAAAGCCTCCCTCTGTTCCCAAATACGGAGTATTTGTCTTTCTACATATTTCAACAAGTGACTAGGTACAGAGAAAAATGAGTGAAATGAGCGTAGAGGCATAGGGATACTACAGAAAGGAAGTCCCCACGATCCATTATTCCCCATCTCGGTCAGAGAGAACTATTCAACTAGTCTTCGCAATGAAGTGACAATACACGCTGCAGCAGCTGGGACATGTAATTAATAAGCTGAACCAGCGTGTTGGTGTTACTAAATCAGCCTTACCCAGTACTGCCATCATGTTTGCCAGTAGAGCACGCTTCCGCAAATACGCCTACACACCTCTGTCCTCCATTAACTGACATATGGGCCCTCTTGTGGTAGACCCACATGTCATCGGTGTAACTATTTACACTCCGAAGGACGGTGCCTATATCCTGGTAGTAGTACTAGTAGAATTGAGATTTAATGCACGTTCTTCCCCGTCTTCCACACTTCTTCCTCCTCTCTTCCCCATCGTCGGCCGCACACCATTTACCCCCGCTCATTGCTCGCCCGCCCGCGCCATCTTCCTTGGTAGCTCATACAGCACTATATCCCCCCGCCACTGCTCGCCACAGGAGGAGAAGCTTCGTTGTCGCCTCGCCTCAATCCACTTCCCCACTGGCTCGCAGGCACCGAAAACCCCAATGGCAGAACCGACTGACACGCAGAGCCACGATTGGAATTCCCTCCCCGATGTTCTCTTGGAGCAGATTTGTACTCGTATGGACCTACTCAGCACCGTCCGTCTGGCCGCATGCTCGGTGTCTTTGTACCGTCTACTGCTCGCAACCGCCGCTCTTTTCAAGACACCACGCTGGTTGATGCCCGATCCTCCTGTGTGGCCTGCAGACACCGACTTGACGATCCTACGGAGGTTGTTGTGGTGCCCCTCGACATGCTACCACTACCCGTCCACCCGTCCTTCATGTGCGGCCACTACTGGGCGGGCATGAAGGCCAATTGGATCGTCCTCATCCACCACACCAGTAGTCCGTGGCGTCTCGTGGATATCTACGCCCAGCGAGAGATCACCCTTCCATCGTTGGATACCGCCGCCATCGAGCCTCGCGGCCCGCCGGACACTCCTGCCTACTACGCATGAGACGCGTCAAGCTTTTGGCTCGACCTCTGTTTGCAGAAAGTTGTAATCTGCGAAGTGCCCACACCATCAGAAGACTACATGTATTACAAGCTCATTGCCTTGTTCAACATGGGATTAGTCTATCTGGAATCCGGTCGCCATACATGGTTATGGATCATCATCAATCTTGTTGAGGCAACATTTCTGTCTGATGCTATAGTGCACGATGGCATCGTTTACGCGGTCGACGCACAGATTGGCTTCCTATACTGGTGGAATCTATCGTCATGTAATTGTTCTATCTCATCTCATATTTACCTTATGAATACGACTGCCTGTTCATTTGTTACAAATTTAGAATGCATAGCATGTCTATAACCACATCATTGCTATATGTTCCTCTCATTTCCTAGATTTTTATGACCACACATGTTATTGTTAGAGTTGATATGAGAAAAATTGGCATCTAATGATTGTTAGAATACATATTATGAGCATAACATCATGATTGCTATATGTTACTCTCGTTTACAAGATTTTTATAACAACGCATGTTATTGCTTAGAGTTGATATGAGAATAGTAGTAGTAAGTGCTATGGTAGAATATGAGTAGGCACTGTCATAGCTGTTTTGCTCTCATTGTTACATGATGTTTGAACCATGACATGTTGCTAGAATATGAAAGCCATAGGCTTATTTTTTTTAACTTGGGGTATGATTATGACCACGGCATTGCAATTCTCTGTCTATGATATGTGTCACTGTTATAATAATCTTAATTCCACACATACTCTGAACATGATTGCTTATTTTTGTCCTTTTGGTCTCCAATTTGAATTGTTCCAGCAGACGCAAATGCATCGGGCCTTCATGATTCCAGACACGGAATCATACCAGCCGATGGGTGCTGGTTTATCGCTCGTTCACCGACGACGGTCATTTGATGCTCATTCGCACGCACTAAATTTACCAAACCATTACATCAAACCACATGCAGTACAATGCGTGTGGCGTTCGTGACATTGATGGCTATGGCTGCTTCATGTTCGAGAAAGATCCCAGCTCCGTTGGGCCAGGCGTATTCAACTGGAGGCGGGTTTACAGCCTCGGCAACCACTCCTTGTTCCTCGGGCTCAATTATCCGATCATCCAACCAATCATCGATCATATCACCGGGGATGATTACTGTGCTATGCAACTTCCATTCGCGAGGGGGCTGTGTTTACACATCATACCATGGGTTTCATGAATCACCATATCCAGAGATTCGTCGACACAGCTTGTTGCCAGATAATCTTCAGTGTGTGAAAGGCATCAAGCTTCCATGCGATGGATCGCTTTTGGAAACCCGACATGCGGCGATGTGGTTCATGCCAACAGCAAATATGCACAACTTGATTCGTGCTGATATCTAGACTGAGCCATGTATTCTGCTGCTGTAGCATGACCCTCTTTTGTTGGATATTATGTATTGTCGTTAGTTTGAAGCACTCCTCTGGTTTGAAGGATAGATACCTTCCTGGGATCAAGTGCATCCTAACTCACCTGCGTAGGATGTACTGATAATGATGATGGAGATGCTGTGCAAAAGCCATATATATATATATATATATATCAGTTAGGCTTCAAGTGCGTACTTGTTAGTTAAACCTATGTATAAATTGTGACACTAAATACGACTAGTAAGTAGTACAAAGAGCGTTACTAGTATACGTCGGTCAAATTATTCATCATGTCCACACATTGAATTGACGTGACAACACGTTGCGCGTGAGGTGACACAAGAATCCCTGCGGCGTGTTCGGGTATTCTGGACTTCAGATTTGGAGTACCACTTATCTTTCAAAATCTTTCATCATTCACTTAAAACAGTCGATTGATCATACATTGAGTACCATATAACTAGAATTACCGATGCAAGTCGAAGAAGGATTGGCCGGTGCTGCCGACTGGTGTCAAGTTTGATCCCACGGATCAGGAGCTGATCGAGCACCTTGAGGCCAAAGTGAGTGCTGACAGCGCAAGATTTCAGTATCTCATCGATTTGTTCATACCAACCATCGACAGCGAGCACGACATATGCTACACCCAACCTGAGAAACTTCAGTAAGACACCGATCGGCCGTCTACTTGCACAAACATATTCCTTTCTTTATAGCTCTATTTTTGTTTTTAGACGCAGACCTGGTGAAGCAATTACAATTTGACAGTTAATAAAAAGTGAAACAAGTGACTGCAACATGCCAAAGATGTTATGAAAATGCCAACTAGGTACACTAAAACCTGTATTCCACAATACTGCAGGTATCACATTGAGTGGCCTAAGGAAGCATTTCTTCCAGCGCAATTCCAGGGCGTTGAAAAGGGGCACGTGGACGCGTGGCAAGATACAGTCGGAGTGCGGTATGCACGCGATGTGGCACAAGACTGGCAATACCTTGCCGGTGATGGTCAACGGCTGGCAGACGGGCAGCAAAAAAGGTTCTGGTGCTGCACACCAACAATAACTTCGACCAGCAGAGGACCAACTGGGTGATGCACGAGTACCACCTCGGGGACCTGAAGCAAGAGAAGGAGCGGGAGCTGGTCCTCTGCAAGATTTTCTACCAGACGAACACTAGGGCCAGGAGTAAAAACATTATAAGTTAATTTGGTATTGGTAGTTGTACTACCTTGTCGTCCGCAAGTTGGTATTGTTGTCAACGATCTTTTGGTATGAACTTGCATTTGCTTCCAACCATCATGCCGAGGGTCGACGTGGATATAAAGCTGAATCATATGTTTCGAAACGAATTCTCAGGCACCTGATTTTTATTTGATGGGTAGCATAAGCACCCGTCGTTTGAATTCCCAGTTCTCAATTTTTTCGAAACAAGTGCATGCACTTATTATCATGATAAAAAACAATATCCATGCTGCATCCCAGTTATCAGTATGTGCTTGCAGAATTCTCTTGTTTATTGAGCACGTATATTGTTTTTTCAGGTCGAGCAAGTTTCAACTGGGCTGTAGACTGCCCAGGGTTGGTTTTGTTTTTAACAGGTCCAGCCCATGACGACAATGGGGCACAAAGATCCATCAGGTATCTACTGGCCTCATTCCGCCAAATAAGTTAGTTATATTTTGTCTTACAACATCTGCAGGCAGTTTTTTTACTGAATCAAACACACAGGCCAGTTCTATTTTCCTCTTGAAACGCATGTCCTACATTCGTTTTCTAATCTCTACCTATAGTTTTACTAGTTCATATACACGTGTCATTATATTGAAAACACATAAAATTCCCTATTCATATTTACATCCTTATTTTGTTGTTTTTTCCCACCCAAATATTGATTTTTTACCACTGGTTTTCCCTTAAACCAACTCAATTGTCCCACGTCTTATTTGCTTACAAAAACAAAATGATTTTTTTGGCAAATCAATAAGTTCTTAAAAAATGTTTATCATTTCGGGATTACAACAGTTTGGACTCCACCGAAATATGCAAAATAAGGTTGAACTTTTTGACCGTGGTCCTGGGCAGAAAATGGGCTGTAATAAATTACTTGAGAATTAGCAAACGGGCTGCAAATTATAAAAAATAGCAAATGGGCTGCAAATTATAAAAAATAGCAAATGGGCTTTATGTTGTCTGCCACAGATTTGGAGGCTGACTTGTGGGCCTACACAAGGTTTCTTAAAAAAGAAACTTAGTCAACAATCGACTCTACCAGCGTCAGACCGTTAGATGTCAATCTAACGGCAATCGTGCTTCTTCAGTCTCTGATCTTCCTGCCCCAGCCGCCCAAACCAGCTGCCGGAACCGCTCCCGCCTCCGTGGTCGGGCGGTCTTCGGGCAGGTCTCACGGCCCCATCATACTCGCATCCCCGGCCTGTCTATCCCTCTACTCACCCACACCTCCTATTATTTTCCGGCGGCAAATAAACCAGTCAACCCTCGTACCCTCCACCGCGTGGGCAGCCACTGCCGTGTCTTCGCCGGCTCCGTGTCGTTCCCTTCGTATGCCTCGCCGTCGTCCATCGCCCTGGTGCTCTCGGCGTGGCGTGGTCAACGATGTCCATCCAACGGCCATAGTACTTCTTCAACCTCTGGTCTTCTTGCTCCAGCCCCCCAAAGCAGCGCCGGTCGTGCCGCATGCTCCTGCCTCTCGTGGCCGGCTGTGCTGCTGTGGAGGCCTCACCGTCCCCATACTACTCCCACCGCTGGCCAGGCCATCCCTCCACTCACCCACTCCCCCTGTTATTCTGCGGCGACGGCAGCCTCACACCGCAGCCGAACTAGTGAACCCTCGTACTCCTCTCCATGTGGTCATCCACTACCGCGTCTTTCCCGGCTCCGCGTCGTCCCCTTCCTAGGCCTCGCCATCGTCCACCGCCCTGGTGCTCTCGGTGCGGCGTGGTCAATGTGGTCAACGACCGACTTCCATCGAAAGAGTACTGTACGTGGAGAGGCTGATAGCTGGGTCCACGGCAGCCGCAAGGAAGTGCCTCCTTATTACGCGCAAAATAATTATTCCTCCACCTGACAGCAGGAACCAACCGGACGGGCCACCAGTATTTCGCGGAAAAAACGTTTCCCCGTGACTGTTGTGACCCACCGGACGGGCCACCGTATTTCACGAAAAAAACGTTTGCCCCTGACTGCTGGGACCCAACGGTCGGACCACCGTATTTCGCGAAAAAAAACATTCCCCCCCGCTGTCAGCTCGGACCCACCGGAAGTGCCTCCTTATTACGCACAGAAAAATGAATACTCCCCCTGCTAGCTGGGACCCACCATGGTGGGAGGCTGACTTGTGGGCCTACTAAGTTGACGGGGACAGAGGGCTTTGTCAACTTAGTCAATATGAACGATTCTAGCTCCAGTGACCATACGATGTCCATCCAACGGCGGTCGTGCTTCTTCAATCTCTGCTCTTCCTGCTCCAGCCGCTCAAACAAGCGCCGTGGACTGCTCGCTTCCCTCCTCCCTCATCAGGCTGTGCTGCCGCGCAGGCCTCACCGCCCCACCGTAATCCCATCGCTGGCCTAGCCATTACTCTACTCACCCACACCTGCTGTTATTCTCCGGCGAGGGCAGACGAACTAGTAAACCCTCGTACAGTCGTACTCCCCTCCGCGTGGGAAACAACTGCCGAGTCTTCCCTGCCTCCGTGTCGTTCCCTTCCTAGGCCTCGCCGTCGTCCACCACCCTGGTGCTCTCGGCACGGCGTGGTGAACGTGGTTAAGGAACGGCTTCCATCGGACGTGGACTATACGTGGAGAGGCTGACAGCTGGGTCCACGGCCGCAGCAAGGAAGTGCCTCCTTATTATGCGCAAAATAATTATTCCTCCACCTGACATCTGGGACCCACCGGAAGGGCCTCTGTATTTCGCAAAAAAAACGTGCCCCCCGGTGACATGTCAGACCCACCAGCTATCTTTGCACGCAAGGAAGTGCCTCCTTATTACGCACAAAAAAATGAATACTCCCCCTGCCAGCTGGAACCCAACATAGTGGGAGGCTGACTTGTGGGCCTACCAAGTTGACGGGGACGGAGGGCTTTGTCAACTTAGTCAATATGAACGATTCTAGCTCCTGTTACCGTACGATGTTCATCCAACGGCCGTAGTGCTTCTTCAACCTCTGGTCTTCTTGCTCCCGCCGCCCAAACCAGCGCTGGTTGTGCCGCGTGCTCCTGCCTCCCGTGGCCGGATGTGATGCCGCGGAGGCCTCACCGCCCCCTACTACTCCCACCGCTGGCCAGGCCATCCCTCTACTCACCCACACCCCCTCTTATTCTCAGGCGACGACCGCCCCACACCGCAGCCGAACCAGTGAACCCTCGTACTCCTCTTCACGTGGGCATCCACTGCTGCGTCTTCCCCGGCTCCGAGTCGTCCCCTTCCTAGGCCTCGCCGTCGTCCACCGCCGTGGTGGTCTCGGCGCTGCATGGTCAACATGGTCAAGGAACGACTTCCATCGGACATGGATTGTACGTGGAGAGGCTGACAGCTGGGTCCATGGCCGCAGCAAGGAAGTGCCTCCTTATTACGCGCAAAATAATGATTCCTCCACCAGACATCGGGGACCCACCGGACGGACCACCGTATTTCACGAAAAAAACGTTTCCCACTGACTGCTGGGACCCACCAGCTACAATTCGCACGCAAGGAAGTGTGTCCGGGCAAAAAAAAATGATTCGCCCCCCTGACTGCTTGGACCCACCAGCTACATCTTCGCACGCACGGAAGTGCGTCCAGGCAAAAAAAACGATTCACCCCCCTGACTGCTGGGACCCACCAGCTACATCTTCGCATGCAAAGGAAGTGCATCTGGGCAAAAAAACGATTCGCCCCTCTGACTGCTGGGACCCACCAGCTACATTTTCGCACGCAAGGAAGTGCCTGACAGTCGGGACCCACCTGGTCGAAGCGTACGTAGTGTTGTCATTCTGGTCGCGAACGTGTACGTACATACTGGTCGTTGTAGAGGCGCGCACATGTCGTAGTAGAGGCGCGCACGTAGCATGTACATGTACGTACAGCGGCCAGGGTGCAAGAAAGAAAATACGGCCACGTACATACATACGGGCAGCATCTCGAACGCCTACTCGTGCATACGTACGGCGACGGCTCGTGTACATGGCTGGGTCAGAACGGAGAAACAGCGTCGTCGTCATGTTCATGGGGAGGCAACGAAATGCGTCGTGTTCATTGGGAGGCAACGGAACGCGTGGGAGCCAACCGGCTTGGACGGAACAGGCGATGAAACGAGGCCTGGCGTACCTCAGATCGGAGGAAACGACCTTGTGTTCAACCGGCCACGTTCAAAACGGGGTCATGTTGATCGGGAGGGGTCTGGCGTACCGCAAAACGGAGGAAACGGACCTCCTACGGTCGAAACGGGGGTCCTGTTGATCGGGAGGTGTGGCGATCAAGAAAACGGAGGAAACGGACCTCCCTACAAATCAACAGGGGTCCCGTTGATCGGGAGGGTGTGGCGTACGCAAAACGGACAAAACGGACCTCCCTACGGTCGAAACGGGGTCCTGTTCATTGGGAGGTGTGGCGATCGCAAAACGGGACTCCACGGATACCTGTTCATCTGCACCGTCGACCTCCTCCAGCCTCCACGGGCTACCGTCGACCTCCTCCACCCTCCACGGGCTCCTGTTCATCCAGCCTCCACCGCGCGCTACTCCACCGGCTACTATTCAACCACCCCTCAACGGGCACCACTCCACCGTCTACTGTTCATCCAGCCCTCCACACCACGGGGTCCTGTTCAACCACCCGTCCACGGGCACCCCTCCACCGTCTACTGTTCATCCAGCCCTCCACACCACGGGGTCCTGTTCAACCACCCGTCCACGGGCACCCCTCCACCGCTTCATCGCTCATCCAGCCCTCCACACCACGGGTCCTGTTCATCTAGAGGCAAACGCCACCGCCACCGCTCATCCAACCCCCCCCCCCGCAATGCTCATTGTTCATCCCAGAGGCAGCACCGATCGGCTTCAGCTTAGCGGCGATGGCGAAGAATCGCTCAATCGGGTTCAGTTAACAGCCATCGATCGATCGCTCGGGTTCGATAACGCGTAACTGCAAAGGTAATCGCCGGGTTCGATTAGAGCCCAACGCCTCGCTTCGAGTTCGATTAGAGCCAACGCCTCGCACACGCTGCAGCACGTACGTGTCACGAGAAACGCAGCATCGCTCAGCTCCCGACCTCCCACCGTAACCGGAACTCCCCAAATTTTCCTCCCCTCGCTTCTACCATGGTTTTCCGTCATGGACGGCCCAAAGAATGTCATGCAGCTGCGTCTCCGCCCGCCGGACGAAAAGCCCATTTTATATCATGATTTTTTGTCATAGAAGTAGGAGCCCACCACATCTATGATGATACCGGGTTTTGTCACAATTATTGTCATAGAAGTGTCATATGTATGACAGAAAAAAGTTTCGTTCGGCCCAAAATGTCACGGATGTGTCTTTTTTTTAGTGATGGCTTGAGGCGTGGTGGAGTTCATCCTCCTGGATGGATGGATGTGTGTGTGTGTGCGCGCGCAAGATCATGAATGGATGGATGGCTAGCTTGCTCATGTGAGGCCTCCCCTGGTGCTCCTTATAAAGGGGAACCTAAGGGACAAGGGATGGCCTGCGTGTCCAACTCCACTAATTGGAAGACAGCAACGTGACGTATTACACCTGCTACAGTGTGTCACTATTGCTCGGCAGAGTCCGGGTACAGCCGTCTCGTTCGCGGTGTGGCCGTCTTGTCAGTGTCGGGTCGGATGTGTTGTCATGGTTGACTCTAGGAAGCCGGCTGGTTGGCGTAGCCGGACGGAGAGCAGGCTGGGAAGCCGGGTGGCGAGCCGGCCCGGGCATTCGGACAGGGGGCTCTCTGGGGCGGCCTGAGCAGTCGGACTGAGGGGCTTAGCTAGCCCCGATGTCTTGAAATATTGTCTCGCCGTCTTCGGGGTACTCGTGGTCAATTACCCCGACAGTAGCCTACGAGCCTCCGGGCAACTTGGCAAAGTTGGGCGGAGGTTTTTTAGCGGGTGTTGATGTAGAAGGTGCTTGATGACGGCCGATTTCGGGCCACAGCCAGTGCGGCTTGCTTCCGGCGGGGGTGCGTGAGCGCACCCGCTGGGTGTAGCCTCCGAGCCTTCGGGAAACTTTCGAAAAGTGGGGCGGAAGCTTTTCGCGGTTGTTGGTGCAGATGATGGCGTCGAGGGGCTGTTTGCAGCCGGCGGCGGGCGTGCAACTGGCGCGGCATGTTCCGAGGGGAGGCGTGCAAGCGGACCCGCTGGGTGTAGCCTCCATGCAACTTGGAGAAGTTGGGTGGAGGGTCTTGTTGTTGGCGATGAAGCCGACGGCAGTGTCGAGGGTGCCAGGCGCGGACATGGAGTCCACCGGCTGATGGGCGCGGGGCCCTACCAGGCGTGGACGCGGAGTCCGCCGGCTGGTGCTGTCGGGCGCGGACGCGGGGTCCGCCTACTGAAGCTGTCTGGCGCGGACACGGAGTCCGCCGACTGATGGTGTCGGGCGTGGACACGGAGTCCGCCGACTAATTGTGTCGGGCGCGGACGCTAAGTTTGCCGACTGATGGTGTCGGGCGCGGACGCGGAGTCCGCCGACTGATGCTGGCGGGCACGGACTCAGGGTCTGCCGACTGATGCTGTCGGGCATGGACGCGGGGTCCGCCGACTGATGGTGTCGGGCACGGACGCGGGGTCCGCCTACTGATGGTGTCGAGCGCAGACGCGCGGTCCGTCGACTGAAGCTGTGGAGCGCGGACGCGGCGTCCGCCAACTGATATTGTCGATGACAGCTGGCTGTGGGTTGCAGCCGGCGCGACTTGCTTCCAGTGGGGGCGCGCTAGCGCACCTGCTGGGTGTAGCCTCTGGGCGACTCGAAGAGTCGGGCGGAGGGTTTATGCTGCAGATGAAGCAGCCGGTGGGATGCCGGTTGCAGCCGGCGTCAGGCCTGCAACCAGCCTCCGGGTGAGGAGGGGGTTCCCCTCGGAGATGATCATGCAAAAGACAAAGTTAGTCCGCGCAGATATATCAAAAGTTTGATTTTAGTAGTGCAAGTTTTATGTGGAGGGTGCCGACTCAGTTTCGTCCGAGCCCCCTTCAATCTTTTTCATGTCCCCTCCGTTCTTTGGCTTGCGCTCTCACTAGCAGGACAACCGCGCTGTGGTCTGTGGCTGAGAGTGGGCCGCGGTGTGGAGTGTACAGTACTCAGACTCTGGGAGCGGATTTAACTGAGCATATACTCATAAAGAAAACATCCGGGTCTCCCGAACCATTTTTCCCCAGACGTTTTTTCGCATGGGTGGCCTCCAGCGTTTGCTCTTGCTAGCCGGACAGCCGCTCTGCGGTCTATAGCTGAGACAAAGAGTGAGCCTTCGGTACTGCGCACGCTCGTAAGCCGTCTATGGGAACGAACATCTTAGGCCAAGCGGCCAGCCTCCGGGCCAACTCTGGTTGGCGCCGGGGCGAACACTGGTACATCTGTAATAAAATGCGGAGATAGCCCCGCAAACATTACTCGAGGTTATTCGTTTTTGCTTGCGGTGCAAAGACACGCGGATAGAAGTTCACATTGTTTTTGGCGCAGTCGGACAGGAGATGATCTTCGGCAGGCGGCCCGAGCCTCTGGGCGCTCGAGGGATGCCCCAGCCGGTCAGGCCCATCTGGCCAGGCGACGGAGAGGGAGGCGGCTGAGGGAGTCCTGGATTAGGGGGTGTCCGGATAGCCAGACTATAACCTTTGGTCGGACTCCTGGACTATGAAGATACAAGATTGAAGACTTCGTCCCGTGTCCGGATGGGACTTTCCTTGGCGTGGAAGGCAAGCTTGGCGATAAGGATATGTAGATCTCCTCCCATTGTAACCGACTCTGTGTAACCCTAGCCCTCTCCGGTGTCTATATAAACCGGAGGGTTTTAGTTCGTAGGACGAACAACAATCATACCATAGGCTAGTTTCTAGGGTTTAGCCTATCTGATCTCGTGGTAGATCTACTCTTGTACTACCCATATCATCAATATTAATCAAGCAGGAGTAGGGTTTTACCTCCACCGAGAGGGCCTGAACACAGGTAAAAACATCGTGTCCCTTGTCTCCTGTTACCATCCGCCTAAACGCATAGTTCGGGACCCCCTACGGAGATCCGCCGGTTTTGACACCGACATTAGTGCTTTCATTGAGAGTTCCGCTGTGCCGTCGCCATCAGGAAGGATGCCTCATCCCGTCTTTAAAGACGGCACTGTTGCTAAAGGAGTTTTGGCTATCGGCCAAACTCTCCGGCTAGGCGGTTTTCTTATGACCGCCTGTTCGGTCGCCGCGCCGACGATGACTTCTCGGGTCATCGAAAGAAATCTTCACGTCAACTCGGAACTCGCCGAGCAGTTAGATCCGATGGAGCTCTCTTTCTTAAACGATCTCTTCGATCGCGTCGCCGCCCTAGGAGTCGCTACAGACTACGATCAGATTGGGCATAAACCCGATCCGAGAGAGATTAACTCTCCCCAGGTCACCCATCACGTTGCAGTGGTGGAGGAACAATGCGGCAAGCCTTCATCTACCTTAAGGACTAGTTATGTCCGGATTCCCGATCCCTCCAAGCCGGATACCCGCGGAGGGAGGACGTCACTCAAGCCACGAACCTAAAGTCGCAGCGGGCTAGATTCATTGGACAACATCCAAGAACCCAAGCTTCGAGTTCGAAACCCCTTGGCCCCTGAGTCTCAGATTGGGCGAGGTTTCGATTTAATTCCACCCGCCCACCCAAACATAAGCGATCTATCCCAAATTCGGCAAGAGCCCTTGAAGCGATTACACCATTACTGGGCCAGATTCCTCCTGGTCATCAACAGGATAAAGGACTGCCGTGAGGAGGATGCGATTTCATTCTTCTGCAATAATTGCACGGACAACGGAATCCTCAACGCCATAAGTTGTCGTGAAATAACACGCTTCGCTGACTTGGCGTCCATAGTACGAAAGTACTGTGCGATGGAAAGCGCCTGGAAAACCGAAATAAAATTTTGGGACAATCCGGCCCTGAATACAACCCCAGTCCGAAATATAAGGGTGCATTATCGCCAGACACCTGGGTTAAACACCAAAAAGCAAAAACTCTCTATAGGGCATGGAACCATACTGGAGGGATGGCTCAATGGACCCTGTAAAATTCATAGTACAGAGGGCGCCACACCAACTCATAGCCTTAGAGCATGTTGGATACTCCGGCAGGTGGCCAGAAGTGGCGAAGAGCTTCTAACTCCAGAATCCACAGAGCACCAGCCCAAGGATACCAGTACGGTATTAACAGTGTTCGGATCTTTCGCATCAAATAATATGCGGAAACAAACACTCCGCAGCCTTACCGAAGTCTACCAAGTAGCAACAATAAACCCATGGAGTGACACGGCTATTACCTTTAATGCTAGTGATTAACCTAAATTCCAAACAGCCTGAGCACCAGCCGCATTGGTCCTCAGTCCAATAGTGGACGGCTTTTGCCTTACCAAGGTACTCATGGACGGTGGCAGCGGATTGAATCTCATTTACGAGGAAACCCTTCAAAAAATGGAAATAGACTGGAGCCGCATGAGCGAAGCAGCACAACCTTTAGAGGAATAATCCCGGTCGGGAAGCATCTTTGTCTGGGAAAAATCACTGCTTGGATGTGGTGTTAGCAGCCGGATAATTACAGGTCCGAGGAGGTCACGTTCCAAGTAGCCTCGTTCAGCAGCGGATACCACGCTCTATTAGTGCGAGAGGCATTCACAATTTTTCAAGCTATACCCCATTACGGGTATATGAAGCTCAAAATGCCCGGGCCCAACGGAATCATCACTCTTGCTAGTGACCCGGACATAGCACTCCGCGCCGAAAATAAGACGGCCATACCGCCCTTGAGGCACTATCCGAGCCCTAGCGGTAGAGGCCCGGTCTTTGCGCTCCACAAAGGAATGTGGACGACGTGATACTCGACAAAAGTCCACCTCCTTTAAACCGGCGGAAGAAATAGTCAAATTCCAAGTCCATCCAACGGACCCTACAAAAACGGCCTCCATCGGGGCGCAATTAAACCCTGACGTAGACACCGCACTACGAGAATTCCTCTGAAAATTGGGACATTTTTGCCTGGCACCCTTCAGACATGCCAGGAATCCCACGCCGGCTGACCGAGCATAGCCTAAACATCCTAAAAGGATTCAAGCCAGTCAAGCAGGCTCTTCGGTGCTTCTCCGAACCTAAGAGACAAGCCATGGGAGAGGAGCTAGCCAAACTACTGGAGGCCGGATTCATCAGAGATATAAAACATCCGGACTGGCTAGCAAACCTGGTGATGGTACCAAAGAAGGACAAATCCTGGCGCCTATGCGTCGATTTCAAGGACCTCAACAAGGCTTGCCCAAAGGATCCCTTCCCCCTCCCTCGCATCGATCAAATTATCGACGCTACCACAGGACACGATTCATTGTGTTTCCTTGACGCATACTCCGGCTACCATCAAATTAAGATGGCAGAGCCAGACCAAGCCGCAACAGCATTCATCACCCCATATGGCCCATTCTGCTTCAACACAATGCCCTTCGGGATCAAAAATGCCGGCGCAACATATCAGTGCATGATTCAGACATGTCTGGCAAACCAGATCGGCAAAACAGTGGAGGCATACGTAGATGACGTGGTCGTCAAAACCAAGCATGTCGAAACTCTAGTAGACGACTTGAGGCTCACATTCGATAACCTCCGAACATATGACATCAAGCTTAACCCGGAAAAATGCATTTTCGGTGTACCAGACGAAAAGCTCTTGGGCTTCATTGTATCCGGTAGAGGAATTGAAGAAAACCCAGCCAAGATCCGAGCTCTGTCACAATTGGATATCCAAAAAAACCTCAAACAAATACAAAAATTGATCGGATGCGTGGCGGCTCTAAGCCGCTTTATCTCCCGCTTGGGAGAAAAGGCATTACCCCTTTATCGCCTCCTCCGGCGCACCGAACACTTCGAGTGGACGGATGCCGCCACGGTCGGAATCGAAGAAATAAAAGCCATATTGGCAACAAACCCGGTCCTGGCTGCGCCTAACATCGGCGAACCAATGCTATTATACATCGCGGCAACTCATCAAGTTGTAAGCGCAATGCTTGTCGTCGAACGAGAAACGAACGGACACAAATTCCCCCTTCAAAAGCTAGTTTACTATGTGTCCACTGTCCTCACTCCATGCAAGTCGCGGTTCCCGCATTATCAAAAGATAGCATACGCGGTATTTATGGCATCCCGGAAGCTGCGACACTACTTTCAAGAGTGTTCGATAACAGTAGCCTCCGAAGTACCTCTTAACGATATTATAAACAACCGCGACGCGACGGGCCGGATTGCCAAATGGGCCATTGAGCTCCTCCCGTTCGACATAACCTATAAGCCACGGCGAGCTATTAAGTCGCAAGTTTTGGCCGACTTCGTCGCCGAATGGACTGAAGCCGAACTCCCTAAAGAGTACGACACATACTCCAACTGGATCATGCACTTCGACGGCTCCAAAATGTTGGCTGGTCTGGGGGCTGGCGTCGTTCTGACGTCCCCAACAGGAGATACAGTTCAATACGTACTCCAGATAATGTATACGGACTCCAACAACGCAGCCGAATACGAGGCCCTTCTACATGGTCTCCGGATGGCAGTCCCCATGGGCATCCAACGCCTAGAGGTGCGCGGGGATTCGAACCTCGCGGTATCCCAAGTAAATGGAGACTTTGATGCCAAGGATCCGAAAATGGCAGCTTACCGCAACGCCGTCCTAAAAATGTCAGCTCGGTTCGAGGGGCTCGAATTCACCATACAGCCCGGGAAAACAATCAGGCAGCAGACGTCTTGGCACGCATTGGCGCAAAGCGCGATGCAGTCCCCCCCAACATTTTCTTGGAGAGGCTGTTCAAGCCATCCGTATTATGGGAAGGGGAATCCGGAAATAACAGCCCGGACCCAACCGCACTGCCCGACACCGAACATTTCGACACAACGGGAGGCTCTGCCAACGAAGTAACATCTTTAGCCCACATAATAATGGCAGTCATTGCCCCGTGGACAGAACCATTCCTAGCCTATCTAACCAGGCAGGAACTTCCCGAGGACCAAAATGAGGCACGCTGCATAGTGCGGCGATCTAAAGCATATCAAGTCCATGAGGGAGAGCTTTATAAGAAAAGCACCACCGGAGTCCTTCAAAGGTGTATCTCCGAAGAGGAAGGGCGGAATCTTCTGGCTGAAATTCATGCCGGACTCGGTGGGCACCACGCCGCAGCCTGGGCCCTTGTAAGCAAGGCCTTCCGTACAGGATTTTATTGGCCGACGGCCCGGGCAGATGCTCAGGACTTAGTCCAACGATGCGTCGGTTGCCAGCTCTTTCCTAACCAAAGCCATATGCCACCCACCGCCCTCCAAACTATACCCATCACCTAGCCCTTCGCGGTCTGGGGGCTTGACATGGTTGGACCCCTTAAAGGAGGAACCCATAAGCAAAAATACCTACTGGTCATGGTGGATAAATTCACCAAATGGATAGAGGCCAAGCTCGTTAAGACGGCTGAATCCGAGCGGTGATAGACTTCATATCGTGGTCGTGGTACTGCTACGGCGTCCCCACAGCATCATCACTGATAACAGCACGAACTTTACGGCCGACGAGGTCAAACTCTGGTGCAAAAACATGGGCATCAAGCTCGACTATGCTTCAGTCTATCACCCTCAAACTAACGATCAAGTCGAGCGAGCAAATGGTCTAATCATGAGCGGAATCAAACCCAGATTAGTGCGGTCCCTCAAGGAATCTAACACGCCTTTGGGTAGAGGAGCTCGACTCCGTACTGGGCTGCGGACCACGCCGAATCGCACCACCGGATACACACCATTCTTTATGGTATACGGCGCAGAGGCGGTTCTGCCCTGCGACATAATTCATGACTCACCTCGCGTGCGCATGTACGAAGAAAGAGAAGCCGAACTCGATCGACATGACAGTTTGGACGCCTTGGAGGAGGAGCGTGACGTGGCAAAAGCTCGTTCCAC